>OW203987.1:7527500-10027500 GCA_934047225.1 Ypsolopha sequella
GTATTCCGAATTCATTTTTTGTGTTTTTATACTATCTTCTTATTCGTATAGGTTGTTTTATTTATGTAGATGTTGTATTAAAAATATAATATTTATGGTTGGTATGATAGCCTTTATTTTACATTTGATTTCGCATAGGATGCGTGCGTGACGTCAGCATTTATTTACTACATTTGGGCTGTACATGCAACCAGTGCCTATGTGCTAGTATACTTTTATGAAGCTGAGGGCCCAATTAAATTATATTTATCTTGTGAACGAAGTATAACTGAACAACCTACACTTTAGTTTATATAGCCAGAAGTAATCGGTTGCGAAATTTATAGGTTTAGTCTATGAAAGTCAGGTTTCCTGACGATACCTACTGAATTCATTAGAATGCTATTTTAAAGCAATTATTACTGCTGTTAGTAAAGACTAGAATAACTTAAAAATATTTTAAATTATTTAGTATCTTCTGGTTATAATTTGTAGGGTTGTCAATATTAATTATAGTATTTACTATTTTTTTTTACTTGCAGGGAAATAATACCTTCGGTCATTAAAAATTAGGCAGAATTTGATAATTAAATGAAAAAAAAAAAAAACTGTTAATGACTTTCATTGGTAGTTAGAATTTTACTTTAAGGAATTAAATAAAATCTATTTAATTACAAAAAAGTCTTGTTTTATTTAATGAAATATTTAAGGACAAATGGAAAAGGAAGTAGACAGTACGCTACTGATGAAGTTTTATATTTTACAGGTAGATGAGGAAGAACTTACTTATTAAGTACAAAGGGAAGTAAGATTGGGGGAAAGTAGAGAAGAGAAAATTTAAGATTGGGGGGAAGTAGAGAAGAAAATTAAAAATTTATGAAATTTTAATATGTTGACTGTGTAAATGCTTTGTCAATTGATAGTAAATTAAATAAAAATAAAAAAAGTACAAGATCGTATTTTAATAAATTAATTTATTAAGAAATGAAATGTAAAAATATTCGGAAGTTTATTAAAAGCAGTTTATTCCAATTTCTCGTTGTCTTATTGAAATAATAAAAAAAAAATTAAATTATAGAAATTAATTTGGGTTTTATTTTAATTAGTGGTAGTTAGTTATGTTATAAGTTAGTTTATAAGTTAGCTCAAAAGGTATTAGCTTAAGAGGTATTAAAAGATAATATTTTAAATAAGAGGTACTTAAATCATTTAGATTTGTCCATATTTGTTGAGCTGGTGGTTCGTTAGAGAAAGTGTTAGAGAGAATGAGGAAGGAAGTATGTTGTCGGTGGAAGAGATAGAAAGATACGACCATGACAATTAACTTTGTCTTTGGCAAAGAAAAGGGCTCTAGCGAGACAACAGTTTCAGGAATGTGGACTCATGTTTATTGTCGTGTTATCCTGGAGACATTACACTACACAACAAACTATTTAGTTGAAAAGGAGTTAGGTTAGAGTCATCTTGACCAATCAGCAGTACAAACTGCGATTCTAAATAGTTTCACTACACACGCAGCTAATGCATATTTCCTCGGCAACTATACATTCTCCGAATGGTTGATTAGAATTTAACATTGGAAGAGATTCTAGACTGGGGAATTATTTATTTGGGTACTTATCTTGAGAGCTATTAAAGTGATCTCGGTTCAAGAAAGAGACACAAAGGCACATCTATTGTTCAAATTGAAAAAATGGAATTTGGCTAGAAGGTTGTTGTGTTACCACTAGGGTAGAGTTAATTCACAACTAACTTCTTTGAAGGATTGAGTTCTCCTTGTTTGATGGATATTTATCTGTAATTAATAAACCTATAGATTGGAATTTCAACTGATTTAATTTTTGATAAACCGTTTGGTATAAAAATTACACCACACATATTCATTCTGGGAGGAACATGATAATAAATACCAAATTTATTTAGATATGGTTATTTTTTATGCAATTGTGAATGGGCATATTTGCCAATGTTGACAATTGTCGTATATGACACTTTACGTGTCTAGCACTCTGCGTAATTAACTTTGTGTAGATATGCACTCATGAGTGTAAACGTAGTTGAAAATCAGCAAATGCTTGCATTTTGGCGTTTAAAAGGACTTTGCGTACATTTAAAATAAGATATATTTTATTTTTTATTCTTTATGTAATTGTGAATGGGCATATTTGCCAATGTTGACAATTGGCGTATATGACACTTTACGTGTCTAGCACTCTGCGTAATTAGCTTTGTGTAGATATGCACTCATGAGTGTAAGCGTAGTTGACAATCAGCGAATGCTTGCATTTTGGCGTTTAAAAGGGCTTTGAGTAAATTTAAAATAAGTTATATTTTAAGTTAGTTTTAAAAGGTACATAAAGGTGGTGTTAAAAAGGTAAAGGTGGTATTAAAAAGGTTAAGGAGGTATTAAAAGGTAATGGTGGTATTCAAAAGATAGTCATGTTAAATGGAGGTAATTAAAATTAAATAGGTTCATATTTGTAGGGCTGGTGGCTTGTTAGGGAAATTGTAAGAGCGGATGAGGAAGTCAGAGTGTGTCGGTGGAAGGAATGGAATGAAACGACTTTGACATATGACTATGACGTTGACAACAAAAAAGGGCCCTAACAAGACAACAGTTCGAAGGTGTGGACTTAAATTTATTGTCATCATATCCTGGAGACTCTATACTACACATAAACTTTTAAGTTGAATTGGTGTTAGGTTAGAGTCTTAAAGACTAAAGGACAGTATATACTGTGATACTTAAAGGTTTAACTCTACACGCAGCTAATGCTATCTTCGGCAACACTATACATTCTCCGAATAGTTGTTTAGAATTTAATGCTGGGAGAGATTCCAAGCTGAACAATTGCTCATTTGGGTATCTGTATGGATAGCTATTAAAGTGATCTTGGTTTATGAAAGAGGCGCAAAGCGTGTCTACTTAAATTGAAAAAAATAGAATTTGTCTAGAAAATCTTTGCGGTGTCACTAGGACAAGGTCGTCTCACAAACGATCTCTCTGGGAATTTCAGATCTCCTTGTTTGACGGACAGATTATTCGTGAACAATTAAGCAATGGTTTGGAGTCTCAATCGGTTAAGTTTTGATTAACTACTAGGTATAAACACACACCACACGTGAACGGTCTGGGAGAAAGGTGATAATAAATTAATATCAGAGTGAACATTGTTATCGTGTATTTGTGAATGATGGGAGAGAAAATTTCCTTCGTTTAAGGCTTGCTAATCTGCGTAAATTTTGGGGAAAGCGCTGTGACAGATCGTACCTCATCTGTTCACGTCTCAATTCACAAATAAATATTATGATAATGGGCAGGAAGATTGTTGTATGTAATCAAATAAATCACGTTGAAATAAATAAAGCAAATTGAAATCGATCGCGTAGAATAACTGATTTTAAATGATAAATACAGTAAACTCAACCACCGGCCCAAACAATCGGTCCAATATGGAAGGAATTAAGAATAAACTTTCAATTTCAAACATTATGGTTTCCAATTATGCGTGAACCCTAAATTAGCTGTTGTTGTCACGCAACTGCCAAGTTGTTGCCACGTAGACTAGATGACGCCTTAGGCTTGTCACCATGTGTCTATCTCTTTCACTCTTACTTGTATATTTTTGTCCTGTCCTGCTTACGCCGAGTATATGCTGTTGCCATGTTTTGTTGTTATGTTGCCATCTCTATTACTCTTGTTTGGTTGTCTCACTTTTGTTCGTTCTGCACGAAAGCGCACATAACACCGTTAGCACCGTTTACGCCGATAGCACTGATAACGCTGATATCACATTTAGTATATAAATGGGTGAAATGTAGGGTGGGAGCTCATTCAATTTTACACCGCCGTCAGTGGAAGTGCTGCAAGAAGTCTTAAAGGAGTAGTTCATTTTCGAGTTTGTTTGGGGAAGTTTTTGTTTGTTTTAATAGTGATTTTGTTTTCGGAATTTGCGATTAAAATACGGAATGTGTCAATCTATCTGTTCGTTAGGTCTCGGGACCATTTCGCGTCGCGTTAGCTTTTAGGTGGCGGAATGCCCTTTTTTTCGTAAATAGATTC
Source organism: Ypsolopha sequella (assembly GCA_934047225.1). NCBI lineage: Eukaryota > Metazoa > Arthropoda > Insecta > Lepidoptera > Ypsolophidae > Ypsolopha > Ypsolopha sequella. The sequence goes on from OW203987.1 coordinate 7,531,543, forward strand.
GGTTATGGTCAATAGTTTTTGACTTTTCCGACTCGGCGATTGACACAAACGCGTTTGAATTCGTGTAGGGTGAACGAGCGAACGAGCTAGATTCCGCGTTATGTAAAGGGTTCGATAATCGTCTTTTCAAGTTCCGAAATTAAAGTACGTTCCTAAATAATGTAATAGTGCATAGGTCGATTCAGGGGTTGATGGGGAGGAAGGGAGTATGGTCTCTTCTTAGTAATGCCGGACGTGGAAACGGGAAGATGTACCAGGGTAACAATGGCATAGGGCTAGTCGCTGGGATATCTTGAAGAGTCAGGCAGGGAGCTTACAGAGCGGAAGTCGCTCTGGGCTAGATTCAGGTCACCTACTGGTGTGAACGACAGAGTCTAGTTTTAACCTCCTCTGGAGGGAAGCAAGCGTCTGGGATGGCCTTGCGCCAGTTTTACATACTGGAAACACATCCTCCATGAAAGGCGATGTTTATGGCAAAGCGTCCGAGCCGTGAAGAGGCTGCGATTTGTTCTGTCCTTTGTCATCTGACTGAGCTGGTCATGGTCTCATATCTATATATTTATATATACACATGATCATATAGGCTATCCCAGCCAGCGGGGTGACGTCCTTTTTACCTACTGTATCACCCCCTGTCTGAGTAGGGCAAAGTTTTAGGGTGTTAGGCACACAGAGAGGTTTCAACTTGCCTCACTTCTTTCTGTCGATTAGTTGAGGGGTTGTATGGTGTTTGCTAGCACAATATACAACCACACACACGTTTAATTGTAAATGTGAGGTGACGGACCTCTAGCTTTGAAAATTCACACATTTAAAAGCCTAGGAACATTTGATTTTAGGGCCAAATGTTAGGTAGGTAAATTCCAAAAATTCAAGTCTATTGTTAGGACATTAATAGGTTTTTTTAGAAATTATGCATAGTGGGAGGTTTCAGGTAACTTTCTTCATTGTTCAGGGAAAATAGGTCAATAAATTCAATTATGATAGGTTACAAGTTTTCAAGTAGATAGGGACCTCTGAAAATTAGAGTTAGTGATTCAGGAATAGGTTGTTGATGACTAGTTTGTCTGACAAATAGTTTCATTGTTTACTTATCTGAGAGGGCTTTAAAGTCCAAAGAACTCCAATTTTGAATGTAAGGACATAAGGCTTTGATATTCAAATAGTTTCATTGTTTATCTGAGAGGGCTTTATAAGTCCAAAGAACTTAAACTTTGAATGTAAGGGCATAGGGCTTTGATACTGAAATAGTTTCATTGTTTATCTAAGAGGGTTTTATATGCCCACAGAACACTAATTTTGAATGCTAGGGCATAGGGCTTTAATATTGGCAATAAATATGAAATGATAGGAAACATAAGTTTCACCACTTAATTATGTCTTAAAATATTGTATTTACTTAGGTATTTCTTTCAAGAAATAAAGAGACTTGAGTTTGGCACAAAATATGCCTAAATAACATAGAAAGTCTAGATTTAGAATTCAGGTTGATGAAATGTATTCTAGACCATAAAAGTTCATAACTGTAGTACCTATCAAACCCTTTTTAAGGTCAGTTCGTAGTAAACATTAAGTTATAAAGTAAAATCAAATAGTTTGGTATATAAGAATCCAAAATAGAGTATAGCAGACTGACGAACCTTTTAGTCAGTATTTACTTACTTACTCCCTTGTCGAAATGACTGCATTGATACAGAGTAGAACCTAGATGAAATATAGAATGTTTCGGATTTTCTTTTATTACTTAATTGAGTAAGTAACTAAATTCAAATTCAATTCAAATTCAAATAGTTTATTTTGCAAAGCAGGTATAGATATATACACTTTTTACACGTCAAATTTAATCTAATAAAGAAAATATATGTAATAGAATAATAAATGTACATGAACTAAATTAAAGGTTTATTTAATTTATGTAGCAATATATTTACGATTAAAATGATAGGTAAAATATATATTATACAAGGTAAAATCCAATCAGCCGCCCGAACCCATACCGGAGACCCGGCCAGGGACCAGGAACAAGGTTCAGTGATCACCAACCGAGCCCCCAGCACGAATCCAGGCGGCCGACCAAATCCCATCCTATATACTACATACTAATAGGTTACATATATAAATACATGCCTACCTCCGCCCATTCGATTAGTCTTGCTAAGAAGAAGGGCAAGAAACTTAGCAAGATCATGTCTTTTTTTCAACATAAAACTTATACTATACAATATATGACTTATATCTACTTTAACCAAGGGATAAGAAAATACAAGACAGTAGGAATTCAGGTTAATGAAAAAAAGAAAAACATATATATCTTTGTCTACCTGTCTCATATAGTCCTTTTCCTTTTACAGTCTATAATCAATTAATGTTTACACCTTAGAGGAATCATAAGTTAAGAAATTATACTATTTAATTAAATTATAACTTACTACGAGTATCATTATCACTGTAACACCATGCTTCACCATCATCCAAATATTCATTTATTTTATAATATGCCTTTTTCAATAGGCCCTGCTTAATATACAGTTTAAACTTATTCTCTGACAAAGTAAGGACCTCCTTTGGAAGTTTATTGTAAAATCTTATACCATGTCCTACAAAAGAGGTACTCACCTTAGCGAGTCTGATTTTTGGAAAAGCCAGTTTATGCTTATTTCTGGTCTCCTTACAATGTTGCTTACCAAGCCTTGGGAAAGACTCAACATTTTTTCTGACATATCTAAGGACTTGGTAAATATATTCACAAGGAACCGTTAATATATTAATTTCTTTGAACTTTTGTCTTAATGAATCCCGGTGCTTCATATTATAAATAGCCCGAATTGCTCTCTTCTGCAAAACAAAGACTGCGTCTGTATCCGCGGCTCTACCCCATAACAGCATGCCGTATGACATAATGCTGTGAAAGTAACTAAAATAGACTAGTCTAGCAGTATCTACATCAGTAATTTGTCTTATGCGTCTAACAGCGTATGCGGCCGAACTAAGTCTACCACATAGGGCTTCTATGTGGGGACCCCACTGAAGACGAGAGTCTACCGTAATGCCTAAAAACTTTGTTTCGTTAACTAACTCCAGCTTGGATAAAACTATTATAGCTATATATATATATATATATATTATAGCTAATAAACTAAATACCGTGAAAATAGTTCGGGAAATCTTTATTCAAGAGAATAATTTCAATTCTTATAAATGTTCAATAAACTTGAAGTACATAACATGATGTATTTGTTTGCATAAATGCTTTCCCTTGTCTGGCAAAATAAAAGCCTTAACTGATACTATACACCAAATATGGGGTAGTAAAAGTTGTTCTTCGTCAATGGAATTAAATGAATACATCTTTAGAACAAAAACAAAGTTCTATTAGTATTTTTAATACTACATTACCTAGAGCAGATTTCTCTTTCAAAATATATTGAAATTATTCGACTGAGTGTAGTTATAAAATTGACTACATAAATAACTGCAATACTGTTAAGGATGAAAGTCACAGTAGTTTCATATTACTAGAAAATCAATGAATTTTAAAGTAAACTTTCTTACATGAAATGAGGGTTGAAAGCCTAATTTATTGTATTCAAAAGTTTTAATATATTTGAGACTTATTATGTAAAAACCTTACTGAAACTTGGAGATTTTTAGAAAATGGGTAAAATTCCAATCTGGTAGTAATTTGTACTTATCTGACTTGCATTAAATACAACAAAAACGATTGTATTAGAGAAGTTTATTACTGAAACAATTTACAATTTTGACTTGATAGAAATTCTCTATTGAATAATAAACAGAATGACTGTACGCTGAATATGAAAGTCTAAGTTTTTTACTAGATAGTTTTGTCAAATTGACATAGCAACTTTAAGTTGAGTATTACCAGCAGTATCTAAGAAATTAATTTTAACTGTCAGTCACTATTTGAGTAGATCTGTTAAGAGGCCGAATCTTTGAATGGGACATGGTGCAACACGAGTGATTTCAATGTTTATTACTCAAATAAATAGTAATATTTGGTGTATTTGTATGAATGTACTTGTTCTTTTGTCAGGCAAAATTCAGCCACAAGCTAACTATACACTGAAATGGGGTAGTTTAGCTTACCAATGTCATAAGAACAAATAAAATATATTTGGTACAGAAACACAAGATAGCCATAAGTTAGAAATCTGAAATCATTCTGTTGGATTAGTTGTGTCATTTGTAGTTTTGGTTACTACGATGGTAGGGACGCTCTGGATTTCTTGTTGGTTCTTTACCAGAGCTGTGTAGTCAGGGAACCAACATAGGCGCGTAAAATTAAAAATAAATAAATAAATCTTAAATTTAGAATTCAAAAAAAAGTATACACTAAAAAAAGTCAAGGGGGTATTCCACATCCAAGGGAAGGTACTTCTGAGAAGTTGCCAATATGGCTTTCTTTGAGTCTCTATTTTATTGACCAGATAATCACAGATGTGAGAATTTTACTCACTGTCCTATGGACTTATTCGAAGATTACCAGCTAAATAAGTAATTTTCGTATAGAAGTATCTATCGAGTAATAAGTTCTACAACATACATAAAGGTCAGCTGTTAGAATACTATTCAGCTTTGATCATCAATAAATTATTAAATTTCAAACTCAGAAATACCTCACCTCATCCATCCCCAATTACTGGTAGTGGTTATTAAAAAAAAATAATAATAATGCATTTTATTCATAACATAAACAAACAAAATATGAATGTGATGTATCATCTTAAGTAACGGGTATAGTCTAACATAGTAAATTCACATAGCCTCTTAAGAGGCTGACTGGCGCAGAATTGCTACAGAGATTTTATTCACCTTTTTATTATTTGAAACATTAATGAAGTTTTACATCTAGAATTGTTTACAAAGTGCTATTTATCTCTATGACTTTCATATATTGGCTTAACTGACAAACAGTGAAATTTCTAATCTGAACATTTTACCAATACTTTATATTCTCTGATTTTACTATCTAAATCTACGAATTTGGTTTTAATTATTTTATGTCCAATTTACTTAGCACGTGAAAGATAAGTTATATTTTAGAACAGGACTATTAATAAGGGTTTGTTAGCTATCTTCATCTCTGAATCGCTTCTAAAGAATTTGGGTTACTACTTAAGGCGCAACGTAAGGTTCTAATCTGACGATCACACTCTGGCCATATATCTGTTAAAATCATTTCTATTAAGCACCAAACGTTAAACTATGTAGGTTGTAAGTGGGTTGTTATTCGGGTCGATGGAGTTCAGTGTGAGCAGTGGGGTAGTTAAGGAGGTTTTAGTACAGTATTCTCTTTACAGATTGATAGAATGAAAGAAAGAAACATTATTTCAAAAACCACAGTATAACAAAAAAAAAATATATAAACGAATTCGACTTAATCTGTGGTTATAAAAAAAGAGTCCAACTTAGTATTAAATGTATTTTATAAACAAATAGTATTATAAATTTTTATTAACAGAAACATAAAAACTTAAATAACATGAAATAAAACTAAAATTAAACCTTACAAATTTACCTATAAAACTAAAATGTCTCCTAAAGTAAAATTAAACCCAACTTACATACTATAATACTATAATTGTAATACTTTATAAATAGTATTACAATTTTATCGGAAGATTGCAGTCGTAAGTGAAGACTTCATTACAAGTTCTGAAGCAACGAAAAATGTTGTCACGAGTAAAGTCACGAGCAATAGGTTAACTAGTCAAATATATTTTGTTTCACTCAATATGTAACTGGAGAAACCATGAAATTTACGCGGTATCTTCACATTTTGGCCTTTCTCAGTTTTTGGGTGACGAATTGTTACAATGCCGAATGAAATTAGCTCTTTTGTCACGTAAAATTGGTTGGAGATTTTAATTTGTATGTTTACAATTTATTTATTTATTTCGTAACGGCAGTCTAATATTAGAATTTTAAAACTAAGAATATAATATATAAATACAAGGTGACTTTTTGATCATCGTCCAAATTCATACTGGTGGCTTGGTAAGTGATCAGTATCATGCATCAGTAACAATTTTGGTGAAATTTGTAAAATGAAATTTCGACTCCCCATAGTGATTCACTCGGGACTGGAACTGAATTTATATGGGAAGCCGAAATACGAATTTCACAAAAATTGTTACTGATCCAAGTTACTGACCACTTATCAAGCCTCCAGTATGAATTTGGAAGATGATCAAAAAGTCACCTTATATATATCTTCACTTTAAATGGAAAGTAATTTAGGAGGTGATTCAGTATCGTTAATACATCACATTCCACTGCAAAGCACTTTTTTTTGCGCGAACTTTTTTTTTACTTCTCAGTACAAAGTGGTCCGATCAGCTGACTCAGTTTGTATGGACAAGTGAAGAAAAAGTACGCGCAAAAAAAGTACTTTGCAGTGGAATGTGATGTATTAACGATACTGAATCACCTCCTAAATTACTTTCAATTTCAATTGAAAGACCTTATATATATATATATATATATATATATATATATATATTAGATATAGCTGCTTACTGCTCTTTTCCCCGCGATTATAACAACTGCACATTCCCAAGTAGCAAACAAAGTTCATCAAAAGAATTGTTTCAGAGGATACCCCCTATACATAAACCAACAAATCTTTATATTATTAGTCCCACTTATATTATAAATGCGAAAGTTTGAATGTATACGGATGAGTGGATGTATTTGTTACTCGTTACCTCCGTTTTCAGAAGAGAGATTCAGAACTTATGACGATTTTATCAAGTAGGGGACTGAACAGAAAGTAAAATCTTTGTCGGAAGGTGTACTTTTTGTAAGTTATTTTTTATTTCGTCGCATTAGTGATGAAAAGTAGAGTATTGCACTCGGGTGTAAGTGATCAATTACACCCTCGAACCATAAGCACCCTCACTCGTTTCGCTTGCTCGTGCGCTTTTATATCTCGGGTGTAATTGATGACTTACCTCCCTTGTATAACAATCTACTATTACAGTTTCGTCTACATTCGAATCACCTCTGAAACCTCCTGTGTGTGTGTGATGTAAAATAGTTAACAATGCGATTATATATACATTACCAACGTTTATTAGTTTGTAGCCACAGATTTCAAAAGTTTAGATGAGCCCTGGCACCTAAAATCTATTGCATTGTTTTTGAATGTGTGCGTTAACATAATGCCGACGCACGCACATTTAAGAGTGCGCAATCTAGACAGATCTAGGTAGACACCTACGGTCAGCAAACTGATCAGACTACTAAAGTCGTTTAGTGCACTTAAGGCGTCCAACTATCACTGTGTTCAGATGAGCACTGATTCCAAACGTGTGAGCGTCACCCATTTAAAGGTGGAAACATTTTGGTGCTGTCATAGTACGGTAAGGGCTTATCTTATCTTTACTTTTGAAATGTTTGTTTGTAACAATGACAGTTCAAAGCGTCTTTAGTCAATTAAAGTTTATTTATACTCAGTCACACGACACTACAGGGTATAATAGTTCCACCTATTACATAAACGATGACATCTTACGCATACATAACTGTATACCATACGACATACCGAACACTGACCCTTGGTATTTACATTTACGATAGGTAAACTTTACTAAAGGATGTGTAAGATCGAGTTTTTAAGACATATTGGGAAAGCCATACCATACTAGGTGGTAGAGCTGATGCCGGGCTCGACTGTGGAGGTACCGCCATCTTACTTGGAGACCCCCTCGAAGTAATTCGGGGGAGAGTAAGAGGACAGCTCACAGGCAAAAAACCAGGAGGCCCACCAAGCCTGGGACCGATGGATGGCGGTATATCCATCCCTAATAGCCAGGCCTTATATGGAACAGACTGGTGACGGGCAACGGCGTCGCTGGTGCGAGGGTTCCGGCACCGCGCTCACCAACCCGCCTGTCCAGCATGTGTGAGTATGGGCAATTCTTCCAGGATGACCTCCGGGAGTGGCAAAGTCCTGGAAAAGCTTATGTCCAGCAGTGGACGAACTAGGCTGATGGATTAGGAAAGTTGCCTCCATACTCATAGAAGTGGGTGACAGAAGTATTTCAAATACAATGAGTGTGGTCATCAGATTCAACAAAATAAACACACTCAGCTATCGTTGGTAAGTCGGTTATGTAACTAAACAGAATAAACCAAATAAACCCATACGGACCTCGTGACCGACTATTGAAGCGTCAAACCACCACCAAACACCATAGTAGATATATGCCATGGTGGTATATAGTGGCCTGAAGTTAGGTGCACAATCATGTTTGACAGCCAACTTTTTCCCACTATTTTTAATGTTTCTTGAGGGTCATGACCGAATCGTGGGTGTTTATGGTGGAAAATAGTAGTTTTTTATACCCTATGAAACTCATAAATTTATCTAACACTAAATTTATCATTCTGAGATACATAAATTGAATTCAGCTCAAGATCTTATACAACGTGTAACAGAAAGGTGTAACCATATTTGAAGAGCTTATTCAGTCAATGTTATTGAACAACTTTTACTATGGAACAAACCCTGTTACTCGAAAAAAAAAAATTTACTGTTTTATAGAAAAATGCAATGCCGCTCAGCCAATATGTATGGAAGAGCGGATTTTTTTTTTGAGATTTCAGGGTTGGCTCCATAGTAAAAGTTGTTCTATACCATTGACTGAAAAAGCTCTTCAAATATGGTTACACCTTTCTGTTACACATTGTATATGAAGTATGGAGGGTTGAATTAAATGAACATTAGGTGAAAATTGGGAAAATATCAGATAACTAACTGAAAAATTAAAATTCAAAAGAATTTTCTTACAATTTTTTTTTTACTACCAGTATAGTTAGACCATGACTAAGAAGATTATTAGTAAGATCAGGAGCCTAATTATTTTGGATTAGAAAATGTTCTTCCAGGGTGTGACTAATGAAACAAAGTCATAATGTCCCCCGTTGGACGTTTAGCCACATCACATATTGTTCGACCGAGTTATACAGGATGTTATTAAGAGCGGTTTCGCAGCCGGGTTGTGAAAAACCCACCTTTTTCTAATTAATCGAAACAGAACACTTAAATTCAAAATTCACTCAATAGTTATATTAAATACATAGGTACTAAGTTTTTGTTGAATAACTTTTGAGTAAATTTTTAATTTAAGTGTTCTGTTTCGATGAATTAGGAAAAAGCGGGTTTTTCATCATCCGGCTGCAAAACCACTCTTAAGGCGCTACGGAAAAAAAATCGACACTTTTAGAACATGCATATCTACTTCAGTAAATAATGTATTATTTTGATAAAATAGTATATTATTTTTGGAATCTTTCTCTAGGGATCTGTTAAAACAGAAACGCGATTGGAGAATTTCGGCTCGATAGAAGTATTTATTGAAATGAGGTCTTTATCGACACCAATTCTCCTGGTTTGACAATTTAGAATGACATATGGACTGCAATTATATTTTATTAGATGGGTTTTAACAGGATCTAGGACCTGGTTAAACGAAATTTTGATAGCATTTTTAGTACATTTTATGTTAATAAAAAACCGACTTTTTGCTACTTTTCTACGAATCCGTCCTTCTCGCACTGAGGTAGGGACGCTAAAACTTGTACATATCGCCTTAATAGCGGTTTCGCAGCCGGATTGTGAAAAACCCCTTTTTCTACTTAATCGAAACAGAGCACTTAAATTCAAAATTCACTCAATAGTTATATTAAATACATAGGTACTAAGTTTTTGTTGAATAACTATTGAGTAAATTTTGAATTTAAGTGTTCTGTTTCGATGAATTAGGAAAAAGCGGGTTTTTCATCATCCGGCTGCGAAACCGCTCTTAAGATGAAGTTGCAGAAGCCGACGACTGGCAATAGTACTCGTCCATACAAACAATTTTCCGTGAAAAAAAATTGAGAAATCAAAAAAAAAAAAAAATCTGTTGTTTCATACATTTTGGTCGGGTAACTGTGTAACTTTTCTATGGAACAGCTGATTTTTTTTGTGATTTGAGGGTTGAAAGTTGTAAAAGTTGTTTGTATAGACGAGTACTATCGCCAGTTTCCGGCTTCCGCATCTTCATCTTAAGAGGACAGCATACCCTAGCAACTTTTTTTATTGTCCGTCCAGCACAATAAGTCTAATGGCAAAGACCTTATTTGCTTTTCATAGGCGATTATATGTTGGCTCTTTAGCCTCTTGTTCTTGGACGCGTAATACTAGTGATCACGCAGCGAAACAACAAATTGGTGTGTTTTTAGCTAATAACTACTGAAATATTTTGTAGGGAAAAAATATTGCATTTAGATAACATCCCTTCATATTTTTATTGTCTATTTTATAAAAAAAAATCAAGTTGGTCTCTTAAACGCGTTTTTGAAACGAACGTTTGAAAACCAAAAGAAAGAGGGTGGAAAACATTTTTTTTTTAACAAAAGTATAAATCTTAAAACATTGTTTATAGGTGGAATCCCTAGATAAAAGATCGATAAATCAAATATATTTTCTTCAATTTGAGGAGAGACCTAGTTTCTTCCAATGAACCCATAAAAACCTGGTGTTGTTGATGTTCTAGCGTCAGGTGTCCCGTTAACACCCAGTATAATGCGCGCTCGACTACACGGAGAAAAAATATTTTTACAATACTACCAGATCGTTTTGTAAAAAAAAAACCTTGTAAACAAAAACAGAATTATGTTATATTTAATTGAATTATTGTCTACATTAGATTGTTCAAGTAAACTGAACAATAAATAAGTAAAATGAACAATAAATATAGACGTCACATATAGTACAATGTTTTCTGTTTAAATTAACTATCTATACAAGGTGATTTTTTGATCATCGTCCAAATTCATACTGGAGGCTTGATAAGTGATCAGTATCTTGGATCAATAACAATTTTTGTGAAATTTGTAAAATGAAATTTCGGCTTCCCATAGAAATTCAATTCCAGTTCCGAGTGAATCACTATGGGGAGTCGAAATTTCATTTTACGAATTTTACAAAAATGATTACTGATCCATGATACTGATCACTTACCAAGCCACCAGTATGAATTTGGACGACGATCAAAAAGTCACCTTGTATATTCAGGTTAACAGAACCAGAATTTTTTCACAGTGTATGATCAATAAGCTGCTTCGCTATAGAGCCCATGATCTATGAAGGTCTTTTATGAGTATTGCATTGTTTACTAAAATGTTGTTTTCGGTTTTATCAAGGTTAGGTACAAAGTTTACTCATTATTATGCCAAAGAACTCACATTCTGCCGGCATTTATCGGAATTTTAATACGATGGATCTTATTGCGTAACAAATTGCTATTGTGACAAACAGCAAACTTAATTAGATGCGATATTTATTAGCCATTATTTAAAAGGACGCGTTTCTAGTCAGTTTTTGTTTTTTTGTGCGATAATGATAAATACATAAGGTTGAAATAACGAGTATCTAAAAAAACTTTATTTTATCAGTATAACTTATATAACAAAAAAGTTACTTTATTTAAAACTAAATAATCCTAAAATAAAATAAAAGAAAAAGCCCTAAAACCTTATACTACATAAAACATTATACTAAATAAAAAATATTCTCTAAAACTAGTATCTTGATGTTCTTTTTATCAATTTAGTTAAAAAAATGATACACTTAAATAAATTAAAACTGCAATATATATATATATATATACAAAAGAGATGATAAATATATGTTTGAGCACTCAGAGCATAAATATGTTAATTAAATAAATATGCCTAACTCCGCCAATTCGGTTAGTATGCTATGAAGAAGGGCAAGAAACTTAGCAGGGTTCCAGATTAACTTTCCACCTTCATGCTTAAATCCGGCATTCATCGAATTTTTGGTATCCAAAAAACGTATGTACCTATATTATTTATTCCTATATTTATAAATTAGTGGTATTATTTTATTAAATATAAGTAAGCCTAATTGTTTTTGTTTTATTTCCCCGTACTATATTTAATTGAATGGTTATTTTTTATTTTACATTACAAATAACGTGTGACAAAAATAATGTAAACAAAAATAAATCTTTTTCATTTCATTTCTTGAACTGGATTAAAATAAATTTACAATCTTGCGTTTTGTTATCGATTATCGTAAATAGTATGAGAACAGACGTTTCTTAAGAGTGGTTTCGCAGACAGATTGTGAAAAACCCGTCTTTTTCAAATTAATCGAAATGGAACACTTACATTCATAATTCACGCAATAGTTATTCAACAAAACATTATTACCCATGTTTTGTGTATCAACCATCGCAAAGTTTCCATTGGTTTCTGTAGACAGGAATTTCAAAAATTTTGAAAGGAATAATTTTTTAATTCTAATTTACCGAAACCAATGGAAACATGGAATTAAAAAGAAATTGAAATTCTTATTTACAGAAACAATTGGAAACTGCGATAGCAGCATACATAATACATAGTTATACGGTTTTGTTGAATAACTATTGAGTGAATTTTGAATTTAAGTGTTCTGTTTCGATTAAGGCGATATGTAAAAATTTTAGCGTCCCTTTTACTCCATATGCGAAAAAATCATCAGTGCGAGAGTGACGGATTCAAGGAAAAGCAGAAAAAAGTCGGTTTTTTATTAATGTAAAATATACTAATTACAATACAAAATTTCGTTTATAATAAAAATAATAATAAATCCATTTATTTCAGGCTACAATACAATAACAACCCATAATTTGTTAGTAACAATAATTCTTATTCTAATATTAGTAAATAAATAAATAAATCATATTGGACTGTAGCTATGTGAGTGCTCTCCTCCAAGCTGGGACGCTTGCATGCAGCAGGGAGCAGCGACTCAGATAGGGACAGTCGAGCCTGGCCGCAATGGTAGACAGGAGAATGTTGGAGCTGGCCCGCACATGGCGCACCAGTGAGGCGGCACGCTTTCGTATTGTTTACCAGGTCCTAGATACTGTTTTAATCCATCTAATAAAATATAATTGCAGTCCATATGTCATTCCAAATTGTCAAACCAGGAGAATTGGTGTCGAAAAAGACCTCATTTCAATAAATATTTCTATCGAGTCGAATTTCTCTAATCGCGTTTCTGTTCTAACAGATCCCTAGAAAAAGAATCCAAAAATAATATACTATTTTATCAAAATAATACGTTATTTACTGAAGTAGATATGCACGTTCTAAAAGTGTCGATTTTTTTCCGTAGCGGATTAATTAGAAAAAAGCGGGTTTTTCACAATCCGGCTGCAAAACCGCTCTTAATTGTTTACTTTCTTTTAAAGGTTATTTTGCAACTCATGCAATTGTTCGTCGCATAAGAAAATCGAGATTGATGCTGACATTCCACAATGGCGACCGATCGCAGATACGAGTGAATACGCCCTCCGCATTGTTACGACAATTTTATTCAAAGTTCGAGAAAGTATAGGTACATATCCGCAAAACGTTACTACCACTATTGCTTACGGCTACTTGCAAACAGTGTTGCCACCTTGGTTTTTGAAAAAGAGCAGTTGCACTAGCTAGAAAGGGCTAGATTTAGCAAATTTTGCCATCAAAAGTGCTAAAAATTGTTTATTTGAAATGTAGTAAGTAATTTCAGAAAATGCAACAAAGTAATTAAAACTAAGTTATTGAATTGTTAAAAATCTTACCTGCTGAAGCAGAAAAAGTTGATGGCTGATTGACATCTGCGTTTTTTGCGGATTTGAACGAAAATTTAAAATGAATCCTACAGTTTTTTATTATTTCAGTTGACACCTTGTGTGAACAGCAAGACTCTCTCAGTCGTTTTAAACCCCATCGTATACGTAGTATAGATATCATTGTTTTTAGCCCCATTTTTTTTCTGGTTTTAGCTTTAATCAGGTTCACAGAACTATAAATATACACATAACGAAAAGGGCTAGATTGCTCTTTTCGGGCTAAATAATCAAATAACGAGTTCAACTACAGTAAAAACTGCTAGATCTAGCCCGAAAAGGGCTGAGGTGGCAACACTGCTTGCAAATACGTATGCAAGGGGGGGATAGTTGGGATGTATCCCCCCCCGAAATCTTGTGTAACATACACGGGATGGAACAAATTCTAATTTGGCGGCATATTGCGACGAAAATATCGGCTGTACAGTACAGTCAGAGTGGTGTGCCAAGTGGAAGAATATAGAAAAAAAATATATTTTATATATTAATTTATTACTTAGTGTAATATTACACTAATCGAATGGGCGGAGGTAGGCATGTATTTATATATGTAACCTATTAGTATGTAGTATATAGGATGGGATATGGTCGGCCGCCTGGATTCGTGCTGGGGGCTCGGTTGGTGATCATTGAACTTTGTTCCTGGTCCCTGGCCGGGTCTCCGGTATGGGTTCGGGCGGTTGATTGGATTTCACCTTGTATAATATATATTTTACCTATCATTTTAATCGTGCATATATTGCCACATAAATTAAATAAACTTTTAATCTAGTTCATATACATTTATTATATATCTTTTTATAAGATTAAATTTTGACTTGTGAAATATGTATTTTATACCTACTTTGCAAAATAATTTTATTTAGAAAACACACTACATAGCATTACAGTTTATATAAACCTTATCGCTACATAGAGGCATGATATATAATGTATATAATTATTGCTTATAATCTAGGATATACCATTCATTCACCACGCTCACTAATCTTCAAGCATTCTCTTTTCAACTGCGGCCATCCATCCATCCGCAAATACATCCGTGTGGGGTGCAAAATCGACCAATGCATCAACCATTGCGGTCGCTCGTATCAGCGGGCCACCGAGCGCGCTGCGCTCACCGCCAACAGCTGATGCGACCTGGCTCGAAGATAATTGTCCGGCGCGAACAGGCGGCAGACCTCACCAACCATATGGGGGCATTTATTTGTAGGTTGAGCTCACGTCTGACTTCCAAGGAGTTCAAACCTAATGTCACCCCCCCCCCCCCCCGAACCAAAAGTCTGGAGACGTGCTTGACTACTAGCATATTTCTTTATAGTACGATCAAGTCCGCCACCCTTATCACAGAAAGTGCCTGTTTAACAACTTCTAATAAGCTATTATATACAAGGTGACTTTTTGATCATCGTCCAAATTCATACTGGTGGCTTGGTAAGTGATCAGTATCATGGATCAATATAATTTTTGTAAAATTCGTAAAATGAAATTTCGACTCCCCATAGTGATTCACTCGGAACTGGAAGTGAATTTCTATGGGAAGCCGAAATTTCATCTTACAAATTTCACAAAAATTGTTATTGATCCAAGATACTGATCACTTATCAAGCCTCCAGTATGAATTTGGACGATGATGAAAAAGGCACCTTGTATAAAAATTATATGTATAAGGTGACATTAATTTTTTCAGCTAAATTCATACTGGAGGCTTAGTTAGTGAACAGTATCACGGATCAACAAGAATATAAATAAAAAGTATAAATAATCAAAATTAAAATTACCTTGAACACGAAAATAAGAATTAAAGAATTTTATAAATGGGGTTAGCATAACCCGTACAACAACTATGAAGGATTTGGGAGTCATATTTGATCGAAAGTTGACATTTCACGACCACATAATTGCGTTAGCAAAAGAGTGTTTCAGGTAGGTTTTATCCTAAGAAATTCCCATGACTTCAGGAATCAGCAAGTAATACGGCTAATTTTTTGGGCTTTAGTACGGTGCAAATTGGAAAGTGCAATGTGTGTGTGGAATCCGCACGAGAGCACTTATGTCCTTTTGCTTGAGAAGGTGCAAAAAGCCTTCTTAAGATACCTTCACAAACGTGTTAAAGGATATTATCCTTTCATGTATCCCACGAAATTTTTATTAGGTTGTCTTGGGTACAACTCACTGGAAATCAGACGAGGAAAGCACCAGCTTGCGGTCATGTGTAGAATTCTTCGGGGAGATATTGATGCTCCAGATCTGCATGGTAAGCTGTGTCGATTTTTCACTCCCAATAATTATCTTCGCGGCCGTAAGCACAGGTTTTTCGCTGTGCCGTCGTGTCGCACAAAGGCGCGATCTAACTCACCCATACCGCGTACTCTTCTCTCCCTCAACGCTCTTCTAAACGCCAATCAGGACTGTGATCTGTTTGCTGATGGATGGCAGAAAATATTGCCAGAGTGTTTGTGTTTTTGTGAGAAGGCCTGTTTCTGACTTTATGTGTTATTCTTATTTATTTTAGTTGATTGTACCATTTTGTGTTTGTGTTACTATCTTTAATTATTGTAATTGGTTTGTCCGTTTTAATTAAAGTAAATAAATAAATAAATGAAACAATAAATAAAATGGGTCATCAAACCATGATAAACACTTACCGAGCCTTCTGTATGAATTTGGCTTTATACATTAATGTCACCTGATATATTATATGTAGTCGTTATGTGCCACACATACTTTAGCCAGCAAAGGGTGAAAACAGTACATACCTTATGTAAAAACAAATTAAGAAATTATTGTTGGCGTTTGTTAGAATGTGTAAAACGGTAATAAAGCCGATTCTGAAGGCTTTAATTTTAGTTTTAGTGATGTCAAAACTAAATTTTCTTCATTGCAAAATGGTCCTTAGATTTAAGAAACAGAAGTTAAATTACTTTGGAAAATTTTAAGTTTTGACAGCACTACATATAACTAAAATTAAAGCCTTCAGAATCGGCTTTAATACCGGAATAACCCAAATAAATATGTACTTTATTTTATAAGTACAGCAGTTAAGAATCACTGTCTCTGTTAACAAATTATTATTTATTTATTTTATTTATTTATTTATTTATTACTTATTTTGGAAAACTAGCGACTATTTTAATAACAATAGTAAAAAACTTAAATTAACTCTAGCTAGTCATTTAAAGTTTCCACTTTATTCTTATTATATTAATATAGATATTATTAATCAATAAAAATTACTTAATTTAAAACTAAATAATCCTAGAAAAAAAGAGCCCTAAAACCCATTCGTTGATGCGTAGAAAAAAAAATACATCAAAATAAACAGGTTTGCCTGGGCGCAAGCTGAAGTAGGAGCAAAAAAAATTCCGACCAAATAATCATGTCTATAAGAAACAAGTAGGGCCCTAACTACGTTCGATAGAGCGTATCAAAAGTTGCTTAAAAATAAGCGTCACTCGTCCTAAAGTTTGTACTTACGTGAGTCTGCCAGATTTGATCGAAGATCGATTTATTTAAACAAATCAATTCAGCATCGTTTTCATCGTTTTCATCGTTTAACTACAAATTGGTCCCATCTCGTTACTCGATACATAGGGTTACCGACTGTACGCTCCTTGTCTATAAGCTCACTTCAATTCAATTCAATTTCAAACGTTTATTCAGGATAAAAACATTACAGAAATAGCAATTTCAAATGCACCGCCAAACTGCAAGGCAGTTTATTGGCAGTTGGCGCTCTCACCTTTATAAGAACTGGTCCTTCTAATCTTTGAACGGATACCATCACAACATCCTGGTGTTATTTTATTATTATTATATATATATATTATTTTCGCAGTTATGGCAACCCGCAGTGAAAAGGCTTTACAAACTGTAAACCCCATTACAGTTACATTACGCAGTTAATTTGATTGTGAAAATAAATTACGGTTACTCTAGGGTCAAGTGCAAGGCCCAATTCAAGTGACCAATGAGGTGCATTGCCAGGCTGCGCACGCGTTACTTCCGTTACACTGCTCTGATATAACTATGACAGTTTTGCCCATTGGGTACTGAGAATTGGCACATGGTTTGTGTGTCGCCGTAATAAGGACGACGTGGGCATATTTGGAATGGTGCCTCGTAAATGTGAATGAACTTCTATTACACTGGCTGTAGATATATAGGTAACCATGTAGATCTGTCTCCCAAAGGGGTAGACAGAGACTACAGAGTTCCATCTGCTACGATAGATATGTATTAATTTATTCATATTTTGCACATAATATAATTAAAATAGAGAAATAATTATCAAGTAATGGTAAGAAAAAATCGATATAAAAAGTAAAATCATAGACTTGTATTCATTAGTCTATGGTAAAATATATCGATTTTGTAAAAAGGGTCATTGAATCATAGTCCTGACTACTTGCCAAGTCTCCAGGATAAATTTGGCTGTATCAACCAAATACTTTACTTGCTTACTGCAGGGGAATCTTTAACTTTAAATTTTTCTTAGAACTTTTAACTTTAAATTTTATTAGGTGAGCCTTTAACTCTAAATCTTATTATGGGAACCTATAACTTTAACTCTTATTAGGGGAACCTTTAACTTTGTATCCAAGTAGTCAAAATTATATATACAGAGTGTTAAAATAAAGCTGCAGAAGCCGAAAACTGGAAGGCGATAGTACTCGTCCATACGAATAACTTAACGTGAAAAAAATAATAGAAATCCAGAAAAAAAAATAATCGGTTGTTTCATACATTTTGGTTGGGTAGCTATGTAAATTTTCTATGGAAGAGCTGATTTTTTTTCGCGATTCGATACCAAAAACATAAAAACCAAAAAATTGTTTTCAGGTATTACTGCACGTATAAAAACAAATGCGTAAATAATTTAATATTTAAAAAAATTGTTTTTTTGTATTCATTACATTTTAAATTCTTGACAGAAAAGTGAGTTTTAGAAGTGAATTTTCATAAATTTCATGTGCTTTTGATTTTTTTCTGTAGCTCCCTGATAAATTTGAAAAATCCGTGACCATGATGTTAGTTAGACTGCATAATGTTAGCTGGAATGCATAGTCGGTGATCGCCCGACTGTAGAATATTCGCGCAAAGTCGACAACCTTGTCCGTAATGTTTGAGCTGATCTTTCTTCCGGAAGCCCAATTTGATGGCCACTCTCTCGTTCAGAACCTGGTGTGACCCTCGCCGTCTTGCATGACATTAAGATTTATGTGTTTGGTCTCTTTTTGATTGTTTATTTTATTACTATCTAAAATTCAAGGAATAAAAAAAACAGGTACCTGTGGGACCAATGTGGCAAATAGTCGCATTTTATTGTTTAATTTCAAGGCAAAGCAAAATTAAGTTGTTTTTTATTTAGAAATATTTAAAAAACTAAATAGTGATTATGTTTATTTTGCGAAATCCATCGCTATGAATACTCTAAATATTATTAGAGTGCATTACAAACTAGAAAAGATCAATCAGAAACAAACCTAAAGCACACCCCCGACACTTCATAGTCAAGGCTCAAGTTATTTACCTACACTCTCACGCGCGCATCTGGCTTGTCCGCACACGCTTGTGTGTGTGCGTGAGCTAGTCTAGGGCTGGCAGCAATCGTGTGAGCGTCATCGCCCGAGAGGGACACAATGGTGTCGATTCGGCTAAACACAATTTAACTAATTTGGCAGGACTAACCTTATTTTAAGCGTTCTGTCTTTGTCTTTTCGATACGGAAATAACAAGACAGAAGGCTTAAATTAAGTTTAGTTCTATCAAATAAGTTAGCCGAATCGACACAAATATAAGTCAGCAACTTATGTGATTCTCTTCCTAAATTTTAGCGTAGTCCAATTTCTGGTTCCCCGTGGATTAATCAGTATTAAAAAAATATATGTATATATATGTATATATATATATATACAAGGTTAAATTCAATTAGTTGGCGAAATTTGAAACATATGAAGAACATGTCCATATGAATAACTTTTTTTAATAGGATAGTGAAAAATTCTTAAAATTCGTTTTCACCTTTCCATACTGGACGAGTCAGCTGATCGGAGCAATTTGTACAGGAGGAAGTGAAAAAAAGTTAAGAATTTCGCTTAGCTCCCATACAAACAGTTGTCCATATAGACTAGTACTACCTTTGTTTTGAGTTTCGCCAAATAATGTTATTTAACCTTATATATGTATATAAATCGTTACGACCTGAATGCCCCGGGGGGTGTCGGATGTGTTCCGAGTGTGAACTTTGAAATGCAAGTCACAGTCCACCCACACTCGGTAAACCCGCGTTTCACCTGCAAATATTACGTCCCAACGTGATGGGTCGTGAGCCCTATCATCGTTCTTCGGGCACAAATACACTTTTTTTAGGGCATGCAGGTTTCCTTACTATGTTTATATATATATATAGTATGCCTAAGCTTAGTAGGTACCTATATAGTTTCGTGTATGCATAAATGATCATCATATAATTAACAACTACTCAAACATAAATTTTGGAAAAAAAATGAAAACTTGTCAAAACATGGAAAGTTATAAATACTGATTTTATTGTTCCAAATGCGTTACTGAATGAAATTGTAAGGTTTGATCACGCAATTCTAATTTTTGAAAAAAAGTTTTCCAGGCATCCATAAACACTGCAATAACGCACCATACTGATTAAAAATCAGTATCGTGATAAAACTTTGTAACGAAACACGCGCGCAGCAAACGAGTGGTAATCGAGCTCTGCCTGACTCCAGATTTCCACTAACTTGCGGGGGACCGCGGGGGACGTTAAATTCGCGCGGGGAGGTGAGTGTCGCTTCTTTACGTAGTAATACTTTATATTCTCTGCCTAAAGACAAGACTTTGAAAAAAATCCCCGGGCCAGGATTCGAACCTGCGACCTCTTGTTATCAAGACAAGCGCGCTACCAATTGCGACACCGAGGTTCCTACCCAGACCGGTGAATTCTTCCATCATATTTGTCCACTGTTATTTTTTGCTTCTGCCTGATATACTATATGTGTAGTACAAGCTAGCATATCAGGCAGAAGCAAAAATAACAATGGACAAGTATGATGGAAGAATTCACCGGTCTGGGTAGGAACCTCGGTGGCGCAATTGGTAACTAAATAATCATTATAATTATAAATAAAAAATGTTGTTGTAACAAATAAAGTTGAAAATTTTAAAACTATTTCCTTTTCAAAGTTGTTCGTATCGTCGAGTACTACCACTAGTTTTCGTTTCCAAGATTTCTCGGTGTTTATCTGTTTTGGAGAAGTGTTTGTGAATATCACAAAACTTATGTGACGTCAAAAGTCTTTTCTCAAGAATGAGAAAAAGTCTTATATTTTATACTACAGAACCATGAGAAAGAAGGTTTAACCGACACATTATAGGGTGGTTCACCATGGAAAAAGGTTATCGGAAGGCGGCCTTAACCGAAATTCCATGAAATTTTTATAAACAATGACTATTAAAATTTTGTGTCCATCCAATCGAAGTATTGTATTTCATTGCTTTTTAAAAAAAGATGGGTATTTGGTTTCACGGTAAACTTTTGGCAAACATTTTTTTTTAAATCAATGCGGTTATTTAATATAAAATATTATTTATTACAATAAATCATATCACTTAGTAGATAGGGGAGACCAAGTATTGACTCTTCAATAAACTTTTTTAAAAAGATTTTGTTCGTGGAATAAATGAATACTATTAAAAAAGATCATTTCGTATTGTGACTTTCATGCTAAAAATTTATTTAAAACCATCAGTCTCAAAACAAATGTTTTCTAAAATAATTTTAAATTTAAATATTTCATTTTTATTACATTTTTTAAAATTAACTTTTGTCCTGTTACAGGTGGTAGAGCTGATGCCTGGCTCGACTGTGGAGGTACCGCCATATTACTTGGAGACCCCCTCGAAGTAATTCGGGGGAGAGTAAGAGGACAGCTCACAGGCAAAAAACCAGGAGGCCCATCATGCCTGGGACCGATGGATGGTGGTATATCCATCCCTAATAGCCGGGCCTTATATGGAACAGACTGGTGATGGGCAGCGGCGTCACTGGTGCGAGGGTTCCGGCACCGCGCTCACCAACCCGCCTGCTCAGCGTGTGTGAGTATGGGCAATTCTTCCAGGATGACCGCCGGGAGTGGCAAAGTCCTGGAAAGGCATATGTCCAGCAGTGGACGAACTATCCTGATGGATGGATGGATGGACCCGTTCCACAAACACACCAGCTCGAAGTCGTTGATTAACCTTGTCAGAAATGTGAAATTCAACATTCAAATTTTACATTTACCCAGGCGTTTAGGAACGCTACCTTAGCATAATATATATAAATTAAATTAAAATGTTTAAATCTTATTTTTGAATTTAAAATTACTTATTTATGGACTATTATGTACAAAACCACTGTGTACAAGACAATGTACTATAACTCTTATGTTTTTATAACGGCCTACAAATGTAGCATTCAAGTAAATATTCGGCAGGCTAATTACATAATATCTGCGCGTGCGCCGACCAACCACCGCAGAACAAAACTGTCATCTAATTGAAGAGTTCTATCACGAAACTTTTGATTCGTTTTGGTCTGCAGCCGCTATACAGACAGCCGATTCAAGGAAAACGTCTAGTATTGCAGTGTGCGTCGTGCATTGATTCCTAACTTGGTATTTGTCAATACACAATGCACCTGCTATACCTATTATGTTTTATTATTGTAACGCATTGTTAAATGTTGTCGTAGAATTACATAACAATTATGTCAATGGTTGTCATAGCATATTCTGGGTGATAAATTATATTATAAACATATAATTGGCTTTAACTCAAAATACTTAATGTTTTCTCATCAATACGAAAAACTGGGTGTGTTCATTTAAAATTTTACCTCTTTTACTCACCTTGGAGCGGTTAGAATTAAAAATTAATAAAATAAAGTATTTTAATAGCGAAATTTCTCGCTTTTATTACTCTAAACATAATTTAGAGCACATTAAAAATTAGAAAAATTCAATAAGAAATAAATAATATTAATAAAACTCGCGTGAGCTGACATACTAAATTATTTTTAAATGCAACTTGAACATTTACGTGTGGTTGTTGTTGACTATATGCCAACCGTTTCACCGATACAATTTCGGCATTATCAAGGCGAGTGTAGTTCTTAGGAACGCCTTGATAATGCCGAATTTTATCGGTGAAACGGTTGGCATATAGTCAACAACAATCACACGTGAGTGTTCAAGCCGCATGTAATAAATATATAATAAATAAATAAATAAATATTTTGAAACATTTCCCTGGCCAGGATTCAGGTCAGGAATAGAGGTCACAGATTCAAATCTTGGCCGAGGATTTTTTTTAATATATTTGTATTACTATATAAATATATACTTTTTTCAAGCTTCGTTTATTTATTTAATTAATTTCATTAGACTGATGACGGCCCCGTACCGTGGGCCGAAATATATCTTGTGCTTTTTTTTTTTAATTGGTGTAATATTAACAGCTACATTAAATAAATAAAAAATGAGAATACAGTGAATACACACTGGAATATTATGCAGCTTGCAGATTTGTCATGAATCATGGATGTTCTGACCTTTGAGCGTGTGCAAGTCCTTAAATGTCAGTGGTTAGATAATTAGAATTGTGTCTAGATCTTCTCTGATCTTCAACAACAAATTTGTTTGTAAGCTTTCGATATTTTAATTGCTTATAAATTATAATTACCGTTAATGGCAATATCCAAAATGAGTTAGTTGAATAAAGACGTATTCAAGTTTGATCTTCTCTTCAAAAGTGGGATTTATTTGCATGACTTGGGGATTTATGACTTTGCTCTGCAACCCCGTTGGGGGTAGCAAAATCCAAAAACTGGGGGAGAGTAAGAGGACAGCTCACAGGCAAAAAACCAGGTGGCCCACCATGCCTGGGACCGATGGATGGCGGTATATCCATCCCTAATAGCCGGGCCTTATATGGAACAGACTGGTGACGGGCAGCGGCGTACACTGGTGCGAGGGTTCCGGCACCGTGCTCACCAACCCGCCTGCCCAGCGTGTGTGAGTATGGGCAATTCTTCCAGGATGACTGCCGGGAGTGCCAAAGTCCTGGAAAGGCTTATGTCCAGCAGTGGACGAACTAGGCTGATGGATGGATGATTATTTAATTCCATACGAAGTAATTGTGATTGTGATTATGAACTGACAATAGATGGCAGTAACGCAGCCTTTAGTCTTGGTTCTGTGAGTAGTAATAAATGTGACAATACTAGTGTAATGACATCGATCGACCTATCAATAAAAAAATAAAAATTAAAAACGTAAAATTTCATCACTTCTTTAAAGTCGTTTGGGGGCTTTCCACGACCCAACCTCTCGTGACCCGAATTTGTGTCGCGACCCGGGTTTAAGAATCGCGGTCTTAAAACTTTGTTTATAAAGCTGTAAATAACATATCCATACCCAGATGGCACCCCCTGCCAAACTAACGCCAAGCCATTAAATAGAAAAGTCTTTACGTATTACATACACTCGCACCTACCAATTTTCACGAGGATTTCACCATTATGTAGTCGTAATAAGAAAGCCCGTTTATGTTAATCTTTATATACAAAGAAAATGCCAAATAATGTCCCTACATAATCAAGGCAGATCACCGTCAACTGTAGATAGATTAGATAAAGGTTAGACAGGTAATAAATTAAAATGAAGCAATATGTATTTCATCAATTTCCATATTAAGTAAATCAATGTTCTTAAAAATCCGATAATTCTGGCCTTGAACTTACGAATTTTGAAACGACGTGCTTATGTAATTCGCAAACGCAATAAACAGACATCTTAATAAATACCTATAGAGTACTGTTATATGCTGAATACATACATAATTATAGACTTAAGCGCTGGGGAGCAAACTATGCGTATGCGCAAATGAATTTTAAATAGACTCAAAGATGAATCAGAGATGGTAATTATAGAACAAGCGAAAGTGATATGCACAGAGCGTTAAGCCGCACGTTATTGTCTTTCAATATTGTTTTTGGATACTGTACAAGATGTACTGAAGAATACGTTATGCAACAAAGAAAACCGTTCATTTAAATGCTTCTGAAAATTGTTTTAGATAGATAGATAGATAGATAGATAAAACATTTATTCACTATAACAATACGTACACAATTCACATTCAACACAATTAAATATTTACATTAACAATAAAAGACACGGAACAAGTTTTAACAATAATAAAAATGAGACAGATACATAATTATGGACATATTACAATAGTAAAAGGGCTCCGACTCAGTATTTGCTGCAAAGATTCACAATGCAGCACTGATCATTCTGCCGGAACCGTAGAAGAGCGACGTGCTGAACTTTAATTTTGTGTAATTTAATTAAGAAATAAATAATATAATATATGGTTATACATATAATATTTATGTGAGTGTAATACTTATAAGTGAATATTATATTTAATATATTTATGTAATATGGTATAAAAACAAATTAAAGTAATATAAAATGAAAATAATAATAAATTAACAAAATTTGTACTAAAAGAATATAATAATGCACCACTGCTTGCCTTAATGGAACTTTGCTACAGTTTTTATTTACAACTCTGTTGAATATTGTTCATGCATGGCATACTTTCATAAAATGGGGTAGCGGAATTTTACTTAGCATTTTTTTTGCCATTTTGCCTAGAAACGGAAAACTTAATTGTTCATATATTTAGGTCTGTCTGGTGGAGAAGACAAGACCTATCCTAACTCCATGGTCTGATGAGAAAATTTTCGTTCAATCCTTGCTCTGTGCCACGAGCAAATTTCTTTACAATCAAGGAATTTCGTGTAATTAACTGAGGGGAAATAATTATATTAGCATTAAAATATATGTATATATGTATAATGTATGTACTAGTACGAATTAACCTCGTACAACTATTTAAAGTTTTAATAACATATTAAAACCTAAATTAAGTATGAAGGAAGTGTGGCGCGACGGTGGACAATTTCGTACGCACTATACTTGCGCTTGCGCTGCTTGAATGCAAAATTTCAAGTCCCGTTGTCCCCATTTTGAATTTTGAATTTCTACTTATAGAAAGGATTTTTCACTGCATGCTATCTTTACCTGAAATTTATTATGTTCGAAGTCAAAGACTTCAAAGTATAGGTTTGTACATACTCACATACTTATAATTTTTCAATTTATTCAAAACACAAAAACTTATATATCTTTACCTAAAAGGGTGATACTTACATGATATTACATGACGTGAATAATTTTTCCACCATCCCTTTCTACCTTTCTTAAATCACCATTTATTTTATTTAACTTTTTAAATACCTAATAATAAAATACAAGTAATTTAAAAAATTCGGGTAGAGTAGGAGGACAGCTCACAGGCAAAAAACCGGGAGGCCCACCATGTTTCGGACCGATGGATGGCGGTATATCCATCCCTAATAGCCGGCCCTTATATAGAACAGACTGGTGACGGGCAGCGGCATCTGGTGCGAGGGTTCCAGCACCGCGCTCACCAACCCGCCTGCCCAGCGTGTGTGAGTATGGGAAATTCTTCCAGGATGACCGCCGGGAGTGGCAAAGTCCTGGAAAGGCTTATGTCCAGCAAAGGACGAACTAGGCTGATGGATGATGAATTAAAAAAAAAAGTTTTATTCTATTATACCTAATATTTCAACACATTATTTTACTCGCACCAAGTTTTCAAAAAGTGCCAAAATTATTAATTATAATTCTTTTTTTAAACATTATGGTATGTAACCATGAAAAAACCATAACTTATGACTTCGACTTAAATGCGTAAAACTATAATAATAATAATTAGATGTGTACTCACACTTAGACGTGTATTTCTGACAGAATGACGTAACATGTCTCAACAATGGATATTTTGAGGACAATGTTGTGTATCTTTAGTCTCTCCGTGACAATATTTTAAATATTCTTGCCGTCGGATAATTCGCATAAAAACGCGCTGTGAAAATTCACGTTATGGCGATATGCGAAAAAAATACGGGTGTTTCTTTTCTGTGTATTCCATGAAATACACGGAAAATTATGATCAGTTTCTGGTATATGCATTTTGACTATATAGTCTATGGTTTTGAAATTGGAAAACATGTTTGGATAAATTTTCCTCAATAGAAATAATTGTTGAAATGAGGTCTTCAAACACACTTTTTCTCCTCGTTTGACGAATAGGAACCATATAAAGAACTCAAACATATTTTATTAGGTGTGTTTTAACAATATCTAGAGATTAGATATTTGAAATTTTGCTAGCTATTTTAGTTTTTCTCATAAAAATATAAAACCAACTTTTTTCCCTTTTGCCCTGAATCCGCCCCTTTTCGCTCTGCGCGATTTTTCGATTTTATTTTATTTTTATTTTATTTGACAAAAATAAAATTCGCATAGCTGGATATTGCATAGATTTCAAGTCAACTGGACTGGGTGCCTATCATCAAAATCATAGACCTACTATCGAATTCCGATTGTCTAAGGATATTTTCTCATTTGAAGTGACGTCACAGTTCGTAAATAGTTAAATACATTCTAAAGGCAATTTTGAAAGTTCAGTTTTTATCTTTGTTTTTGACGATAGGCATCCTGTCCAGTTGGCAACCTAAGATACAGAATAGGGGGTCTGGTAACAAAGGTAAGGCAAAACAAACAAAGCGGCGGGCCTTCAGTCGTTCGCGAAAAGGAAATATCGCACGTTTTATTCAGTTTTTGGGATCCGTATCCGATGCGACCATGGAACCTTCATGATTCTTGAGTTAAAAAATTTCATTTAATTTTAAAATTAAAGATTTATCTGTGTTCATCTGTCTACATGGACTTTAATTTTGAACGGGTTATAAAAATGTAAAAAAAATAATAATAAACGTACATGAATTAAATTAATTAAAATAATTAATTTAAGTATATTAAATTAATGAAGCAATGTATATATATATTATATTATATTATATATATAAACGATTAAAATTATAGCTAAAATCTATAATTATATACTACATTATAATGGGTCACATAAATACATGCTAAGAAGAAGAGCAAGAAACTTAGCAAGATCATGTCTTTTGTTAAACATTGTTCCTTTTTTTTCTAATTTCTGTTACATACTATAACTTATACTATACAAAACGCCTGTCCCGGCGACATAAGTCGGTCAACCAGCAGTAGACCTTGCTTACGGTCGCTGCGACTCCGTCGTCGACAAGCAGACTTCGCGGACAAGAGGAAGTGGAGTTTATTATTTTATTTCATGGTTGTATGTCTAGTACAACAATACAAGGTGTCTCAATGACGTAGTGCTTCAAAACTTACCATTCATTTTTTTTTATACTAAACAATATTGCTTTGTGGCCATCGAAGAGGTCGTGGGTTCAATACCCGCGCACATGCATTTGTTTTCAGTCTGCGTGCTTCGAAAGGATTGATAGATAGATAGATAAAACATTTAGGCACGTTAAGGGCCTTTTTATTGCCAAATGGGCACTTTCTAAAGCCTACTCCTCGTTTACGGCCAAACCAAAAATAATGAAAAAATGTATTATGAATAATCAGCTCTTAGTCAACATATGCAACATTTTTCTATTTCATACCACTAAAACTTCTACATGAAACAATGTATTAACTAAATGGTGTTTTTTGGCTTGAATTTCCTACTGCTCCTAAGTGGCTTGGCCGATTGAATTAATTCATGCTTTGATAAATAGATAAACTTAATAGCTATAAACATAACATAGGATTATTCAATCGAACAATCACGTCCATGTGAAAAGTATTATTTTCTCCTATTTGGCCCTATCAAGGACGCAGCGAGCGTCGTAACAGCCACTATGCATTGCGCGCTGATAAAAACGTTATTTCAATGTCGTTTCCGTTGACATTCGTACTGAAAAATATCGAGCTGGTAATTTGGCGATGGTAATCGCCTTAAGGCACCTCTTACCAGCTTCATCCGAAAATGACTCTCTTGATGAAGTTATTTCTATATTATTAAATTATGAAAATTTACATGTTATTAGTTAAACTATAAAGAACAACTTCATTTGAGAAATACTAACTACTCAAAAAATCGCTCTATGAATCGTACTCCTAATTCTTATAATAAACTTTTCAGTGACATCGACATTTTCTCCGAAAGTATATACTCATATAAAAATAAGGGTTTTGCAAAATTTATCAAATGCATACCCAAGTAACAATTCATTCGGGCCTAGGTTGTGAAAACTTCCTTTAGTTTGTATTTGGGTCGCAAAAAGGTTAATGCTTTTCTATCTAGGCATATTAAGTACTTGAGAATGATTATTAAGTTCTAAAACTAATTGTTTATCATAACAACCTTTAAGCCGTTGACAAGAGTTTAAATTAACGTTATTTTGACTTGTGTTTCACGACCTTAAAGTCCTAGGATCTTATAGTTGTTGTAGACTCTTGATAAGGTTCTGGAGAGGCTAGGATTATGCTTAAGTGAGATCTAAAGGTTAAATTTTTAACTTTGATATAACCACAAAGCTATGGAATGTTGAAATTACTTAGAAGTTATTTATAAAACCTATCTAAAGCCTTAAGGCTGTATAAAAGTTGTCTCGGCAAACAAATTAGGACTGCATGGTGAAAACCAAGACCAAAAGGCTATAGTTCAGAGCTGAAGGCATGATTTATGTCCTACAAGAATATTTGAAAGCTTTAGAGGCATTCTCAAATATTATCAGTTGTCTCCGCGAATTCAAATTACGATGTCTTGCAAATTGAACCAACACAGGGTGATTTCAAAAAAACGGAGTGGAAATT
The DNA here is from genome assembly GCA_934047225.1 of Ypsolopha sequella. Taxonomy (NCBI): domain Eukaryota; kingdom Metazoa; phylum Arthropoda; class Insecta; order Lepidoptera; family Ypsolophidae; genus Ypsolopha; species Ypsolopha sequella. The sequence continues at coordinate 7,561,085 of OW203987.1, forward strand.
TTAAACGGAAAGTGCGGAAAATTTCCTACGAATAATGAATACAGCGGTTAGTATATATTATTAGGGTTCCGTACCTCTAAAGGAAAAAAACCGGTCAAGTGCGAGTCAGGCTCGCATACCTAGGGCTCCATATTATGGATGAAAAATTTTATTTTGTAATTTTTTTCAACCGCTTTAATTGTCCTGTAATCTTTACGTAAACACATATTACCATGATTTTTTTCATATTTTTCAGTCTACAAGTTTTGGAGATAAGGGGGGGGGGAGGGAACATACAATTTTTTATGATTTTTCAAGGATTTCTCGAAATAGATGCAAATAGCCAAACTATAAACTTTTACAATAAACTTTTTAATACCTACAATTTGATACCCATAATGTATTTTTACAAAAATTATTTTTTATTTATTATAATTCTTTTTTTATATTTTTCGCTTTTGCTAAATTTTTTTTACCGCTATGTTTTCCTGTAATTAGCCAGTTATGATCTATAATTGTCATTTTTTTCATATTTTTCGGTACACCGGTTTCGGAGATAAAGGGGGGAGGACATACATATTTTTGTGTTTTTTTAAAGATTTTTCGAAACTATTGAGAATAAATATAATAAAAATATATGTTTTTACAATCAAATTTTCAATATCTACAATTTGATATCCATATTGTATTTTATAATTTTTTTTTATGTATTATACTTATCTGTATATATAAAATTCAAAGTCCTGACTGACTGACTGACTGATATATCAACGCACAGCCTAAACCGCTAGTCCTATAGACTTGAAATTTTGCAAAAAGATACCTTATATAGTGTTAGCATCCACTAAGTAAGGATTTTTCAAAATTCACCCCCTAAGGGGGTGAAACGGGTGTCCAAAGTTTGTATGGGAAAACAAGATTAGTTAGATTATTTTATTCGAGACTTCACAGGAGTACTCCTATCTATAAATGAGTAAACATATATTTCAGGTTTTTTCCGAATTCAATCCCTAAAAGGGGGAAATGGGGTGACAAATTCTGAAAATCAACATGGGTATCGTTTGTATGGTTTACAAACAAAACGTTTCAATTAAGCGATTAAGAATACAACAACGATTTCTAAATGCAAAGTAGTGGACGTGAAATACCATCATCCCCTCTTGGGGTGCGATGGGGTTGAAATGTTGAAATGTGTAAATATCAATATGGGTGTCGTTTTTATGGTTGAAATTTAATATAGCGGACATGAAAATTCTTGAAAGCATGTGTGATAGAGCAATCGGCTGTAACAGACGGACAGACAGACAGCCACAGAAGTGATCCTTTTAGATTTCCATTTTTTCCTTTTGAGGTATCTATCTATCTATATATCCACAATATATCCATCCATCTATCTGTTTATCTATCTATCTATATCCAAGCAAAATATCTTTGGAACGGAAGGTGGTACATCCCTAGGGGTTGGACCATGGGGTGCCAAAAAAAGTTTTTTTTTGTCAAAACTTTGACAGCCTGCATCTCCCAAACGGCTGGAGCTAAAACCATAATGATGGATGTATAGGAAAAGGTCTTGACGAGATCTACCTGCCGAAAAAGTCAAAACTTTACAGGCCCGTATCTCCTAAACGGCTGATGCTAGAACCATGTTCATGGTATTCCAAAAAAAGTCCTCGGCGAGATCTAGATGACGGTAAAAAAGTGCTATAATTTTGATCAGCCATATATCCCGAATGGCTAATTTTAAGGAGTTTGGGTTTCAATTATAGTGATCGGTCAAGCTGGAGCTACATGACCAAAAAAATATTTTATTTGACCGGTTTTGACAATTTTTGAACAGGTCTAAAAAAGTATTCCGATTTGCATGAAACTCGGTATCAAGGGGCATTTAGGGTCGCCGATTACGCTGCCGTATTCAAATTTGACATTTTTTGACAACTGATAGGGATTTTGACACTTTTTCGGAAAAACTTTGATCGGTGAGTCCCTGTATTCCCAGAGGGAGTGAGAGTACTTAAAATGTTTGTTTCTGAAACAAAAGTTATTTGTTTCCTGTAGGCCACGCGGGTGAAGCCGCGGGCAGAAGCTAGTTTTTTTATATTTTTCATTTGTGCTTAATTTTTTTAACTTCTATAGTTTCCCTGTAATTGGCCAGTTTTCATATTTTTTGTTCTACCAGTTTCGGAGATAAGGGGGGGAACATACATATTTTTGTGGTTTTTCAAAATTTCTCGAAACTTGTGAGAGTAAATTTAGTAAAAGTATACATTTTTACAATCAACTTTTTAATATCTACAACTTGATACCCATATTGTATTTTTAGAATAATATTTTTTATTTTTCTTACTTTTGTTTTTGAAATATGTTGGAAAATTTAAAATTTTTCAATTTATTTACACTCTGATATGTGGGCAAATTAATTATTTAGGTATATGCCAAATTTCATGTCTTTATCTTGAACGGTGCTAAAGTTATGAGGCTGTGACATACGGACGGACGGACGGACGGACAACGAAGTCTCACCATAAAGGTTCCTTTTGTACCTTTTAGGTACGGAACCCTAAAAACAGAATCCTTATAGGATCACTTTGTTGTCCGTCTGTCTGGCCACCTGTCCGTCTATCTGTCCAGACCCTTTATCTCAAGAACGCGTGAATTTATCAAATTGAAATTAAAACCATATAATCAAGTCTACTGTTACTTGAAGTTGCGAAAAAAATAAATTTTTATGTTAACGCAAAAAAAATACGGCTTTTAATGCCACTAAAATCGTATATTTCGACATTCTCAAGGGAATCAAAATGTATAGGGTACTTTCCGTTGACCTAGAACTATGAAAGGCAAGTATTATCTTATACTACGAATACAGGAAAACATCTAAAAACTATACATTTGTAATTTAATCATAAAAAAAAGTCTGAATTATTTATAACTAGCTGTTGCCCGCGTCTTCGTCCACGTGAATTTAGTATGTAATGCGTTTCATATTTTACAATGAAAGCTTCAACATCCCGCTAAATCCTGTTATGCGTACGGTTTTCTTTAAAAAAAAACATCTTATACGTGTCTTATTTTTCTCAATATGATTTATGCGAAATTGTAAGTAAGTGTATATATGTATATAAGTTATACATAATATATAATTTTATATATGCCCAGGGATTGTGATTTTCCATATCAAAGTTTTTAACCCATTTCATCCCCATTAGGGGATGGATAATTTTTGAAAACTTTCCTACATGTATCTCATTATACGTTTTAAGGAAGGAATATTTAAGCAAAGTTTTAAGTAGATACACTCAAGGGATGCAATTTTCGATATATAACTTAACACGCTATTTTACCCCCTCGGGGGATGAGTTTTGTAAAACTCTCTTACAGGTTTCTCATAGTTTATTAAAAAGAGTATTTATGCGAAGTACGTTGACTCTTCAGTATATGTTGATACTCCCACGGATTATGATTTTCCAAACAAGTTTCTAGGGGGTTTCATTATGAATTGATTTTCAAAAAATCCATTCTTAGCGGATGTTTACGCAATAAAAGGAACCTACGGTGCAAGTTTCATGTTCCTAGGTTTAGCTGTTTGGTCTCGGCGTTGATAGATCAGTCAGTCAATCAGTCAGTCAGTCAGTCAGTCAGTCAGGGTATTCTTTTATATACAAATTTGTACGGAACCCTCGACGGGCGAGTCCAACTCGCACTTGTCCGTTTTTTTCAAGATAGGTAGTCCGGTCACTGTTAAGGACTACTTAAGGCTAAATTTAAATGTATTCAGTAGTAAAGGTAAAACATAAGTTAGACAAGTACCTATCGACTAAACATAATTGAAAAAAGAAATAGTAACTTATTTGCACTCAAGGAGCAGCCTGTAGCTGCTTGATATCACTTGTGATGAACACTTGAACACTTGATTTTGCTTAATGGGTGTGGTCGTGACTGGCGAGTATTGAATTACTCCTGACGATAACCTGAAAGCTGTGAAAACAGCCTTTTGGTTTTATATAGCTCCGCGAAATTACCTTTAGCTCTTACTTTTGCAAATATTAAGAGTTTTGAGCTGTTATAGTTCTGAAAAGGTTAACTTGAATGCTTTCTAGTAATTTCCTAACGTCAGCTTTATCTGGCTTTAACATGCTACTAACTATTTTTCAAGAATACAACACTTACATATCTAGCCATTTTGAAACTTGGTATAATGACAGGGAATGGCGCCATTATAAATAAGTAATTTAAACCCACCATTAGTGTTTCTGCGTACAAACAATCTTAAACAGAAACATTTTAAAACCCGAAAGTCCTGGAAAAGCGTTATTCATTTCTACCAAAAAGGTTTTAAGTTGTCATAGAGTTACATCCAAGACTAATGTAGAAACTATTAGTTGTATTGTATGGTTATATTAACGTTAAATTAAGGTTGTGAAGGTTATATTTGGGTTTTGAGTAAGTAGTTAGAAAGGTTATAGATAAGAGCTACAGGTTTTGCTGTAGCTCTCAGAAAGGTTCTACAACGTGGGCCCTTTTTGCACTCAGGAGGTTAATATAACGTTAATATAAAGTAATTGAGACTACAAAGACTTATGAGCAGATTTCCATACAAAGGTATTAGAACCTTTTCAGTACCTTTCTAAAACCTTAAAAGTTACTTGGGTAATTCACTCACATAATTCACGTTAAAAGTTCTTTCCTTTTTTAATTATTTATTTAGTACATTCTAATCTTCTCATACATATAATGTGTTTGTAATTTCTGTATATGGTTCTTTAGGTTTGTTTGTGTTATTTGTAAATGTTCATACTTCATGTTGTAACTGGTTGTAACCTGAATAAATTTAAAAAAACGGAAATTATTCTTGCGTAAGTATAAGAAACAGCATGAAAATATTGTTCAAATAAAGCTGTTTTTAGACTAAAATAAGTAGAATTGATTAGTTCTTGTATGGTTCTTCCACTAAAATACAAGGAAAGTATTGGTCAGAAAAGTTATTTATGGAATTTTTTCCGTACACCGCGTACATGTGAAAAGTATTATTTTCTCCTATTTTGTGCTATCCGGAGACCCAGCGACGTCGTGCTCACAGTGCGCGCTGATATGAACGTTATTTCAATACAGTTTCTGTCGATATTTGTACCGACACAGGTTGACTCAAGATCGTTGGCGGCTACCTGCCCCTTAAAGTGTTGGTCCATTTGAGTCCGAAGACGTAAAATCGCCAGTGAAAAGCGTGTATACCAGTGGACAATGACTTTTCAATGTTCACAGTCGGGAACACTTCTGACAAGCTCTCGTGGATTCATGTCGTAAAGATATGTTTGTAAATCTTTATTATTATTTTCAAATTCTGCGAAAGAAATCTCTTTTCAGAGATAAGCTCGCCTCTGTACGTGTATTTTATTGTAAAAAATTCTATATAATGTATCTGTGTACAATAAAAAATAAATTATATATAATATACGAAAACACAAAATATAATTACAGGTTGTAAAATATGTTTCGATCACTAGTTGTGGTCTGCATCACTTACATTTAATATTTACAAATATATATATATATATATATATATAGGTAAACATTAATAATTATAAATTATAGATAATAATTTATAAATAATTTATAATTTTTACCTTTTATACAGATACAAGGTGAATTTGTGGACATCGTACAAATTCATACTTGAGAGTTGGTAAGTGATCAGCGTCATGAACCAATAATGATTTTTGTAAAATTCATAAAATTAAATTTCGACTCTCCATAGTGATTCACTCAGGACTGGTAGTGAATTACTATGGGAAGCCGAAATTTCACTACACGAATTTCACAAAAATTGCTATCGATTTATGATGCTGATCACTTACCAAGCCTCCACTATGAATTTGGACGATGATCAAAAAGTCACCTTGTATATCATTGTAAATACTAAATGTAACTAATGCCAAGAACCATAAGTTTACGAGAACAGCGTTGTTTGTGCTGTGCTACAAGAAGGTGTTTTTGTAAAATTATTGAAATTGTATATAAAGGTTGTAGAAAGTATGATTTGTGGTTGTAAGTATACATATCTATCGAATTAGGCTAGCCTGTAAGGATAGATGTTTGTGAATAAATAAATAAAATAAAAAATTAAATTTTACAACCTGTAATTATATTTTGTGTTTTCGTATATATATATATATAATATACTTAATCAAATATAAGACAAGAGAAGTCAATTATCATTTTATGCAATAAAAAATAAAGAATTAAGAATCTTTTCGACCTTTCCGTAGGAGAAATTTGCCAGACAGTGGAGAAGTGATTTCTTACGCGTAATTTGAAAAGTCGTAAAACTAAAGTTGGTAGTTCAATTTATTAGTAGAACACACGGGTTATTGAGCTTCAATCATAATGGTTTTAGTTGTTATTTCACCATCTTCCGGTAATTTTGAAATTATTTTAGGCTGTTTGCAATTCGTGTCGATTCGGCATAACACGGCTTAACTTATTTGACAGGACTAATCTAATTTTAACCGTCCTGTCTTTTTCTTTCTTTATCAATATATTATATTTTACTTTTACGAGCTTTTGGTTATATATTATTATTAAAACAATTTAAAAAATTATAACTCGATATATTTCGGCCCTTGGTATGGGGCCGTCATCAGTCGAATGTAAAAAAATTGTGACATATAATTTAGGTATCATAATAAAAAAAAAAGTAAAAAGTAAAAGTGACACTTGTAAACAATTTTAGTTTTTAACTATTTTCTAAAAAATAAAACAAAAAAGTAGGTTTCTGTACAGATGGTGTTGGTTATTTTTGATATTATTTAATCACTGCTCTTGTTGGATGATGGATGATGGTGGTTAGGTGGTTGTGCGATGTTGTTGTTGCTATTACTTGAAATTTTGAGCGGTCTTATTCGTCGGTCGGTCGAGTCATGTCTGTCAGTGCTGTCTGTTGAGTCCAGGTCCATAATGAGCACCAAGTGACCAGATATATGACGTCTCCCAGGTTCTTAGGTCTATGTCAGTTAATGGTGGAGTGAATGATTTAACGATAATCTTTCTTTATCAAAAAGACAAGGACAGAGCGCTTAAATTAAGTATATTCCTGTCAAATAAGCTAACATGTGCTATACCGAATCGATACCATTGAGTTAATAAACCAGGGATTTTGAGTTTACAGATGTTGTTAATCTATTATTTTAAATTGGAAAGCTAGAAAGGGACCAAGATCACGAAAAAAATTATGCAGTTCGATTCCTTGGATTGTGACAATGATGAACGGTATAAACAATATGGGTTTGGATACTTGATCGCTTAAAAATTCAAAATGTTCCGCGTTTCAGAAACGTCAGATCTGTATGGCGTGTTTAAACGGCCGTTCATACTGTTTTGGGTTTGCAAAAATGTAACATCAAACAACGCAACTTTAAACGAAAATTGAACATCAAATAATTTTTCCAGAGAATAAATATTATATTAATTAATGAATTAATGAATTCCAGAGATTATCTCTTAAATCCAACGTCACTCACAAACATCCTCTCTATGATGCAAATGTTTCAAGGTTTTTTTTGTAATAATTATTATTATTGCCGCGGGCACATCTAGGTTACTAGATCTATAACCCATTAGTGACTTACTAACGCAGAAAACAGTGAGTTCTATTTTGTGTAGTGGATTTTACAAAGGGATTTCACAAAATTTGAGCTCCTTATATTGTGTAGGACGGCGTAGTTAGTTCTAAATCAAAATCCTGTGATTTCCAAAAGAGTTAAACGTGAGCATTAGCTAGTGGTATTTATAAAAGGTGCGTTTATCACGTGATGTTTATTACTTTTGAGGGGTCCATTTAATTAAGTTGGCGAGACTCCCCCTGTCCATTTTTCCGTGTTGTTAACATAGGTTGGGCAGGCGCCATAGTTCCTTTCATAGTCCCAGTTACTCAGTCCACTAGCACCTCAACCCAATAGTCTGGTTCCCTTTGTTTCCATTCCTTACAATAGTCTTTTAACTGACCGGGGGTTGTCCTTGGGTGCACTCCTACAGTGCGTATAGGGATAATCATCGGTCGGTGTCATATCACATTTAGATACAATTATTTAAAAGGCCTCTACGTGTTGGCTTCGGCCCCATGCACGCCTCCCAAAGGTCTGGGACTACTAAATATGTATAATAATAATAATAAGATTATTTAGACAAGAGTGAATAACAGCAAAAAAAAAACAATAAGTATCAATCAAATATTTTTATATTGCTTGCACTAATTTGAAAACAATTAAGTAACGGCACTTATAATTCTTTACGACAACAATCCTAAAATACCTGGGGTGCTATTTTATTAATGATAGCTATTAGTAATGAATTAATGATTAATAAAAAAAAAACTTGTTTTAAATTACAAAATACCTCCAAATAAATTACAATACTATCGTTATTGCAAAACTTTGCGTTACAGTTTGTTTTTAATGAATGAATACTTAAGGCGATTACCATCGCCAAATTAGCAGGTCGACATTTGTCACTACAAATATCAACGGAAACGACATTGAAATAACGTTCATATCAGCGCGCAATGCAAAGTGGCTGTTACGACGCTCGCTGCATCCTTGATAGGGCGAAATAGGAGAAAATTATACTTTTCACTTGGACGTGATTATTCGATTGAATAATCTTATGTTATGTTTATAACTATATAGTTTATCTATTTATCAAAGCATAGATGAATTCAATCGGCCAAGCCACTCAGGAGCAGTAGGGAATTTGAGGTCAAAAAACACCATTCAGTAAAAAAAATAATTCATGTAGATGTTTTGGTGGTATGAAAAAGAAAAATGTTGCATATGTTGTCTAAGAGTTGATTATTCATAATACATTTTTTCATTATTTTTGGTTTTGCCATGAACGAGGAGTAGGCTTTAGAAAGTACCCATTTGGCAATAGTAGGGCCCTTAAGGTGGCTCCATCGGAAAAATTAGCAACTCGTTTCGCGGTGGTTGAAATTTCGAACAAAACCATCTTTAAATAAAGTTCTTATCAGCTCGCACTGCAACATTGCTGTTACGTCAGTCACTGCGGGTGAAAAGTGCGAAAATAGTGTGTTTTTAATTTATTTTATCTGAAATAAAATTAATTTCCAAGAACTAAGAAAACCATATCATTTTATATTATTTTGTTATTTTACAAAGTACTAATTTTAGGTATAATTTTATGTTATTTAAGTTTCTTATGTATAATAATTAATTTTAATATTAACAAATATTTACGAGTCTTATTTTGTCTAGAAGTTTATAAATTTTTATACTGTTTCAATAAAAACTACAGCAGTTATATTGTTACAAGTGGACAAAAAATCGAGAAATAAGGGTCAACTTAGAATTTTCTTGCTTCACTTCTGTATATTAAAATAAAATTCAGAAAAAACCACATCACCATTTGTATCATGTAGATTACTATGTATTTTTTCCTATTAAATAATGCTTTAGTTACCGTATAAAATAGTTATAAAGTTACTCAGTTCAAGATCTTTGGCACTGGGAGAAACCTTAAATATAATAATGTGTGTCTTTAAACAATCACATTTTTAAGTCAAAGGTCAAGAAAGCTAGACAGAGAAAAAAAATGCTTGTTGTGGGACAGAAGAAATTAAGAAAAAAAAAATTTACCACCTATGTACATTACATAGTTGTGCTTTTTTGAAATCATCAAATGAAGAGACACAATGATAATTATGTGCTACATATGTGCGTGTTGTGTGTGTGGACCGACCGCGATCACCACCCAGCTATGGTTGTGAGATGCTTACCTATTGCTACTATAATTTAATATAAGTACCGAACTCCGCAATCACTGATAAACCCTGTGGGTTTTTGTTGATTGTGCATTTTTGTAACTAGGTTAAGATTTTTGAAAATAAAGAAAACACTTAAAAAAAATATAGTCTTAATATAGGTATTATACGTAAGGTCTTATTATGACATGAAAGAGATGGCTATTATTAAACATTTTTACATTAGGTAATTGTGATTTAAATTAATATTTACATATAAATTGACAGCTTTGAGCTGTATATCGACCCCTTCCTACCTGATGACGACTCCACTTAAGTTGTCGAAATATACCTGAAAACTGTTAATTTCTATGTTAATATTTATTTAAGGCGTTACGGGAATGTAATCTACACTTTTTGAACTTGCATATCTACTTCAGTAAGGAAGGTATTATTTTGATATTATATGGTTTTTTTTTCTAGGGATCTGTTAAAACAGAAACGCGATTGGAGAAATTCGGCTCGATATTTAAGGTCTTTTTTAATACCGTTTCTCCTGGTTTGACAATTCGGAATGACATATAGAGTGCTATTATATTTAACAATATGGGTTCTAACAGTATCTGCGACCTGGCTAAACGAAACTTTGATAGCAACTTTAGTACATTTTACATTAATAAAAAAAATATATATTTTGCTACTTTTCCTCGAATCCGTCCCTCTCGCACTGAGGGTTTTTTCGCATATAGCAGGGACGCCTTAAACATTTACATATCGCCTTAAAAACAAAAAAAAGGCTTCAACTGGTAAGTAGTTTATAAAAAATTATTTATTTAGATAAGTTAAATTAATGGCTTTAAACAATTAAAAAAAACACAACTTAAAGCTATATTCCCACCCATTTAATAGGGTCATCATAAATAAAAGTAAAAAAAAAACACTGACATCTTTTGACAAAAATATTAACCGGAAACCAGAAACTTTATTTATTTATATAGCTTTTATTATTATACATAATGAGTCCAGGCCCCGTAGCACAGTGTTTAATCGCGTGCGACGCGACTTAGTTGAATCACAGGTGCGAGGAGCGTGAAATACTGTTTAATCACAAAAACATCGTGTCATGCTACTCGCAGTTGTGATTCAACTAAATCGCGTCGCGCGTGATTAAACACTGCGCTACGAGTTCTGATCTTATCTGTCCTATGACTATTGACTATTCATTCCACTATGAAAGTTATCACAATGAAATCTATAGATACGGTGTCAATCGCTTATCATTAAAAGTTAGGTCAGGTCCGTCTAAATTCTTGTAGCATTCGGTGGCTCATCAAAATTTATTTTTAATTCTATAACCGTATATACAAGGTGAATTTGTGAACATCGTCCAAATTCATACTTGAGCCTTGGTAAGTGATCAGCATCATGAACCAATGCAGATTTTTTTTTAATTCTTAAACTCAGGACTGGGAGTGAATTACTACGGGAAGTTGAAATTTCATTATACAAATTTCACAAAAATTGGTATCGATTCATGATGCTGATAACTTACCAAGCCTCCAGTATGAATTTGGACGATGATCAAAAAGTCACCTTGTATAGAGTTACCAAATGAAACGCCATATTTGCTATAAGATTATGGTCCATGTATAGAAAAGAGATGTAGTTAATAAAGTAACAAGAGGCAGGCAAATTTCTCAGGCAATAAATATTTTTTCTTTTTTTGTATTAAAAATCAGGTAGCGAAATTTGTTTAAGAATCCAAATCTGAAAATTGCAATTGACTTTGGCGGAAGAACGGACAGTAAAAGATAAAAATATCTCATGGTGATTTATATTAATTGATATTGGGATTTACCAGCACATTCCGGCACATTACATAACCCAAACTCTGATAAGTTCTCTCATAAACTAACAATAACAATTTATTTCTGAATGTAACGAGATAATGGCAAGTTTTATATATTTCCAAAGAGCTGTTCCTTGTTAGACCGTTTCTTTTCTTATCTAACTTTATAAGCGTAAAGTTACGGGATCCGTCAAAGTAGGTATAGTTATGCATTTTTTTATATTTTTCCCAGATGTCCAAGTCCAAATTTTACCTCAAACGGTATTATTGAGAGCACAGACAACATACACCGAAGGCGTGATTACAAACCCTGTTGATTTCGGCCAGGGACTTGGCCCAATCACTGAGGCTTTTAAAGTAGGCACCCTTACTTAATCCACAGAGTGTTTGAGCCAGTCAAGGGGCCTAAATTAAAGGCAATTAAAGTTGGCGTTTTGTGATACTGCCTATGCAAAACTCTGAGAAGCAGGTGTAGACGGTGTAGTGGGAAGTTTTATTGATATAAGAAAAAAAGAAACACTTCTGCCGATTTCTTAATTTAATGTAAGGCACAATTCTCTAATGGATTCACTCGGGCTCTTGTATTTGCAGTTAAACGACTGATCTACTCTAATAGCCTGTTAGTTTGGGCGACAATGTTGGCCTAAATACTCCGGGGATCAAAGTGAGCATGTCTTCTTAAAAAGCCCAAGTGGTTGCGCCAAGTAAAGCCGAAATCAACAGGCTTTTGTAATCACGCGACACCGAAGCTATCAAAAACTTTTCCGCTATTTTCCAGTGTCATAAAAATCGACAAACATCTTAGAAAGTGGACAAAAAAAAGTTAAAACATTATTGAAAATTCTTCAAAATATATTTTTAAATGTCCTCCAGTTATGATGAGTCAGCAATTAAACGTGACGCCCTGACTCGGGAAGTGCATCCTTAAGCCGAAGGTTTCCTCATGAACAGGTCATTGATCACCATGATTCATCATCTCAATTACTTATTTTTGCACCGAGACTTCTTAAAACATATACCCGTACCGGCAGCCAATGAATAATGAATCGACTGTAAAATTGCTTACCGTTCGTCACTTTTTGATAAGTTAAATGTTATGTGTATAAAAAATATGCATGACACTTTATAACACGCAGCTTTTTGTATTATAATTAAGCATCTTCAGACTACAATCCACACGATCTAGGAACTCGACAAAAATCTTTATGAATTATGTATTTATTCACCTCTACATCTATCTTTAGAGATGTACGTACGTGTAATGAATATTGATGCATGTTTCACTGAAACTGCTTCCTCATTCTCTTCTCGTGGTCCAAGAGTCCAGGCTACAGCTACCCCGAAGGCAAGGGTGCAGCAGGCGAGGTTTGCAGCCACTATGGGCTCGCGGACGCCAACGTAGCTTTTCACTGTCGGCTCGCCGCGCCCGCGCACCCGATATAAAAGCCTCTGCCGCCCATTCACCCGCTCGCAGTGTGTGCTCGAACGTTACAGTGTCGACTCTTCCCGTGCATAAAGGACTTATAGTTATACCATGAAATCACGGTGTTTAGTAGTACTAGCGGCCGCCCTCGGCGTGGGTACGTAACATTTGAACTATTTAGGGTGCGGCTCCAGAGCGGAACCCGACAGTGCAGAGTGCTTTTCAGCGCTGGATTTCCAATATGTCACGAATGTGACAGAATTACAGTCAATTTTACGGATGATCGGGTCGTGAAAGCTAGCGGTGTGTGATGGAGGTATCATTAGCTGTACGATGCATCAGGACGAGCTGTACTGAGATGTGACGTCGAGTGTCGTAATGTTGTTTGTATGTTGGTGTGAGATTTGTTCGATAGTGAACTGATGTTCTGGGTACCTGGAGGCTTTATCGAGTGGTACTAGCTCTCCATTATGAAAATCGCTTACCTGGGACATGTTATTTGTGAATTGAAAGCTTGGTCGATGACCGAGAAACTGCATTATCGCATCGGGCTCACTTTCACTTATTTATTTATCATTTTATAGTTCAACTAACTATTTTATCGGGAAAATGTAAGGCTTGGAGTTTAATTTCGGCATTGATTAGCTAATTCATCTTAAGAAATGCTCGTGCGTATGTTGTAATATATCTTAATGAATTCGTTTAACATTCTAGGCCTACACTAATCATCTTGCACAATGTACGAACTCGCTTTCATTTACATATTTTTCGTAACGTTCGTTTTTGGAGTTCACTTTGAACATTGTCAAATTATTTATTGAATTACAAAAGACGCAATGCCTTAAAGAATGATGACACAATTCATATAAACAGGATTAAGGTTTTTATAGTAAAAAAAAGCTTGTAGTATTTATTTATGAAGCATACGAGTTTAGTTAAGAACTACTTAGTTTTTTGTGATATAGTAGTTAATTGTAGATAAAAATATTGATCTAAGAATAGCCAATCAGCCAATCGGTAGGTGTGCGCTACCGCATGTCTAACTGACAGGACGTCCGTTCTTTTCACTTAGACTTTAATCGTGAGCCTTTTGCTATTGTTTGGTATTTCTAGCACGTTTCATGTTCCCACACGAGTTATAAGCTAGATGCCGTATTGTGCAAATGACGATAAAGCCCCCTCTAACGTCTATTGCCGTTTTTTGACACCAAAGAACAATTGTTTTTCACAGAAAAAACTTGTATTGTTTGATTGTCGAAAGAAAAACAAAAGTCAATAATCGTCGAAGGCTTAGTTATTCATAAATTTATGATTTCAAGCGTGAAGATATTCAATTATCTTTTGCGTGCAGGTATTTGAAGAGAAGAAAACACGGTGAAAATATTTGACTGCTTCAGTGCGCATGAGACGACGCAGACTGAAATACTCGTAGATCTTTTCTCATTAAAATGACATCAATGTCTTTTATAATTGATAGACAAATCCATTTGGATTTCGATGGATCATTTAGTAAAAATAAGTGGATCGGATGATTGAGACAAGTCTGTTATGTAATCGCTCGCATTGATAATTTGATATAACGGTATTTTGATAGTATTTAATAAAAGTTAAACTATACTTACAGTCTTCTAGTCTTTTATAATGTTAAATATTACATTTTCTAAACGGATATGCATTTATAACGGCAGTGGAACTGCACAGAATGTTTTGATTACAACCGTAGTTCCTACTTTTGATGTATTTCTTCAGGTAGTGTCTCGGAAATTATAGTGTCTTACAATAATCCGTTGCCAAGGTTTTCTGAGAACAAAAGACGTTGCTCGTCAAGAACATTGTCTATGTGGCATACACTTATCCAGTTTTCCCATGACAATCTTTAAGACAAATTGTATGGTTTGTTGGTATTTTTTTAATACGTCTTATCATAAAATATATCATAAATATAAATTACTTCAAGGCCTACATAGATCAGATAAGCTAAGCTTAAAATTTTTCGTACGATTCTTATCGACACCTTTTTATTTTTATTTTCTCACAAGAAAAATGCTCTGCTATGAATGGTTTATATGCAGCAACACTTGTCGGTGATTGTCTGTCCTTCGAACCTACCGATGACATTATAAATAGCTACATATACCTTATATTCAACGTTTGTTACAACAAATTCTTGGCATTTCGCTGCCATCTGTTTATGTTTTGCATTTTTTCTACAAGTGGTAAGACTGGTTTTATTTGATATATAAGAGCCACCTGATTCGTCTCCGTCGAAACTTGATGACCTTGGATATTTCCATAAGAGTATTTTTCGTATTTTTCATAAGACCGCATTTTATTACGTATTTGCATTGTAAATTTATGGGTCATTTTTGTACTCATGTCTGTTTTTTAAATGGATAGGCAGAAGAGACTAATGATCTCTATCTGCTACGATCATGGCATATCTTTTGCTTCTTCCATATTTATTCCGGGTACTACTGTCTGCGCAAAATCTGAAAATAAAAAAAGCTTTTCTCGCTTATATGATTGACATACGTCAGGTCGAGTCTTACTTTCAATTTGTGTTTTACATTTATCTATATGTTCTAGTATCATTGGTGCTTTATAAAATGTTTTCTCTACTGATATAATTATAATTATTACGATATCTATAGTTTTTTCCCTAGTTTTCTTTCCACTATCTTCTTTACATGGCTTGGCCACCAAAGCATCTCTATTTCTCCAGTCACTACGTATCTATCCAGGCTACAAGAATCTCTGATTCCAGAATTCCATAACATTTGTAATCCAATGTCATAAATCTGCAGAAGACCACAGTTGGTTAAAATAACAATAGCAAAAGAAATTCTTTCCACAAGTTGTCACCTTGCGACCGCAAAACCAAATTGAAACTTTACGTAACATTACACCGCGAGCGTAACTGAGGTATACAGAGCCTGCGCACGAGTTGCACGCCCCGTGGGATGAATTTTTATCACTGTTTATTTTTTCTTATGCAATACCCTCGGGCCTTGGGTCACCTTTGTATTGGTTACATTACTTTTAAATACGTATGGACGTAATGTGGTTTGATGTGTACTCTGTAGATCAAATGTATGTGCATACAGCAAAGAAAATAACTAACCAGGCCCAGCACAAACAGTTTGATCCTAAGACCTACAGGGAAGTGATTGATGATGTAAAAAATACTTAATAAATAGTGCATGTGTATTGACCAAGTAATTCACATCTCATGTATAGCTCACCTGTGGGTCTAAGGATCAAATCAAAGTGTTTGCTCTGGGCCTAGTTACTTATCTCCTTTGCTGTCTTTACAGTCCAACATGTCGCAGTATATCATGGCTGATCCTAATAAGTCCACGTAAGGGTGATAATCGTACAAACAGGTATACCGTCGCGTGTAACTATGTACAATTTAAACTAATTAGTTTTTAGACCTTGCTATACTTATCAATTGATATAAATTATACTTTTAGTTAATTAAATCTTGTTGTAGCTATATATACCTAAATTTTTTAAGAAAGTAAATTTCATATATTTCGGCCCCTTCAATGAGGTCGTCAACAGTTGAATTATGTTTTTATGCTACTTGTTTTCTTGTCCGTGAATTATTAAATACTAGCTTTTGCCCGCGGCTTCGCCCGCGTTGATTAAGTTTTTGTAAAGTCGTATCGAATCCCATACCATCCCATCCCATCCCACTAATGCCACTATCCCATCCCATCCTCACTATCCCATCCCATTAATATTCAAATGCGTGAAGTAGTGTACATTACTTTTCTATAGGAACTTGACACAATGAGAACTGATTTATGTGATAAAAAGTAGCCTATGTCCTATTCCAAGTCTAGAACTACATTTGTGCAAAGTTTCAGCCTAATCGTTTCAGTAGTTTCAGCGTGAAGGAGTAACAAACATCCATCCAAACTTTCGCATTTATAATATTAGTGGGATAATATTTCAGTGAAGTTCTGAGTCTATGTTTTTTTAATTATTTAAAACAATGCAAAATTACGTGTTAGAAATTTAATTAAATACTTAAATAAGACGTGTTTAAGAAACCTTCCTCATTTTCGGCATTCCATGTCATTCGAATCCGTTTGAGAAATATTAACAATGGAACATACTGACCTCGTTTCTTCCATACAAAAGAGTTCAATGGGCGCGCGGCTGTTTATTACATCATCTTCGAATTTTCATTTGTAGTCATTTCATTAAACATTGATAAACGCCAAATATATGGGCTTTTTATTTATTTTCAATGCATGTGCTCGTAAAGGCCCACTTTTTATGCATCAAAACCGAACAGAAAGTCGATTATTTTGCCCTAGGGCTTTATTATTATTTTTTTTTTAATTTGTTTGCAATGGTTGGCTAACCTGCAGCCTTTCTTGTGTACCATAGATGTTATACTTTTTTTTCCACTGTTTAATGGCTCTGGATACAATGCTTTTTAGCCAATCATAATTGAAAGTTCACAAGATTATATTTGTTTTCATTTCCTCACACTATGCATTGAAAAACGTAGTATGATACACGGGCGTAAAAGCAATAAATTACTCGGTTACGTTTAAAACACTCGCTACGCTCATGTTTTAAATCGTCCTCGTAATTTATTCCTTTTCGCCCTAGTAGCATAAACTACTATTAACACATGTAAATAATAAAAATATAAATAAATAATTTACTTATATTATTACGTACTTAAAAGCTTTTCTATCCAAGGACCAAAATGTTTTAGAATAGAAAAGCTAGGTTAATAATGTAAATAAATAAGTTATATATAGAATAATAAATAACTTATTTATTACCTCATAGGTATGTGCGTTCAATTGTAGTTATCAATGATTTTGGTCTTGTATCATACATATATATATTTTTTATGTAAAAAAAAAACATGGTAACTGATTTTAACACATCATCTGTACAATAAAGTCATTGACCTCACTAGAAAATATACGTAACCCATCGATCATCGGGATTTGCATTAAAACTAAATAAATCGTTTCTCCATTTCATCTGTAACATACATTTTTATGTAAATAAACAAATAAACTGTCAATATAAACTGCAGTTAAGATGAACATTCCAACTTTCTCTCACATTTGATGTCCATCAACAATAGAGTTATCTAATGTTACACAATATTACGAGATTGCGTCATGAATTTTTTGGTCTCGTCTCAAAGAAGAGTGATCTGTTTCCGAGATGAGAAATTAGGAATAATGATTGAGTGAAAGCAGTGAGTTGTTCGTGCTAGGGTTTTTTCGTTTTTCATAGTACGTGTGACACAATAGATAGAAATAATAATAGTATATCGTCACGACATGATTCAGGGGTGTTCCCGAGTGTGAACTGTGAACTGAGTCATATTCCACACTCGATACACCTGACTTTCACCGACGCTTATTACGTCCCTACGTGATGGGTGGTGAGCCCTATCGCCGTTCCCTCTGTGCAGTTCGGGCACAAATACATGTTTCCTCACGATGTATTCTTTCACCGCTCAGCAAGTGATTAGTAACACAATTACCTACAATGCACATAAATTCCCAAAAACTCATTGGTGCACGGCCGACTGGAGATCAAACCTGGATCTCAAGATTTAGAGGCCAGCGTTCTATGGCCTGAGCTACTGCCACTTTCAGACAGAAATGTAGGTTTTAAAAATAATAATCGCGGGATTTTTCTTTTAAATTTAATAAAATAATACATTTCAATAAAATAAAAATACAGGAATAAATAATAATATAAACATAGATAAATATAATATAAATATAATAAATATATATTTATTCTTATTGCACACAGAAAACTTAATTCTAAATTATATAATAAAAGTTATGTACAATGGCGTGCTTATCTCAATAATGAGATTTCTTCCAGCAAACCAAGGGTGATAAGGATATTTGAAATAAATAAGATATTCATATTGTGCACGATAATATTAATACAGAAACAAGATTAAATTAAAAGTAGATACCTAATTAGTTAAAAATAATAACAAACTACATAAAATTTACATGCCTACATCTACATAGTATAAATAATAAATATATGCCTAACTCCAGCCATTCGATTAGTCTTGCTTAAAAAAGGGCAAGAAACTTAGTAAGATCATGTCTTGTTCTATATTTTCAAACTCCACGTAAGGAGATACATATTACATACATTGTGATGGGAAATGTTATTTTGAATTCTTAGTTTGTCTAAATACAAAAATTAAACCCAAAATATCATCATATATACCAAGTATATAGGTATATAAAATAATAACTTTTACCCACGGCTTCGAACGTGCTTATTTAATTTGCATTTTTTCAGGATAAAAAGTAGTCTATGTCACACTTCGGCCCTTAAACTATCTCTGTACAAAAAAATCATGTCAATCCGTTCTGCGTGAAAAAAGGACAAACCAACAAACCAACAACCAACAAACACACTTTCGCATTTATAATAGGGGTACGGATGATAATTCTTAAATAAAACATATGATCACAAAATTAAACTTTAGCAATACAATACTGTATTTAAAATCACGTTATATTTCAGTTATATTGTTATGCACTCTCAAAACAATTTTCATGTTTACGATCGACAGCCTAAGCACTAGAATTCAAGCAATAAACCCGAAGAGGGTCACACCGCTCGTTACTCAATTGCGCAGGCGCATCTCGACTCGTCAACGAAATTGAAAGTCGTCGGAGAAGTATCGAGATCGTAGTCGCGTATATTATAAACTCTGTCTGTGGCATAACTCAAAAACTACTCAAAAAATCAAGTTGAATTTTACTAGGTAGCTGTAGAAATGAATGAGATTTCCGAAAAGTATTTTGGGCCGTGTTGGTGAGACATGATGAAATCACAACATTAAATGAGATTTTATAAAAAAAATTACGTATCAAAAACACGTTGATTGATTACGGAATTTATAAAGAAAAATTATTTTCAGAGTATTGTGGAATAATGCTATCTATAAAGTAAACGGAGAAAGTGCAATAAGAATTTCAAAAATATTAATTTTTCCAATTACATCACTATCCGTAAAACATTTTTATGATATCATATCTGCATCCGCAAGAAGTAAGAAAATTACATAAAAGACGTAATGTTATTACAATGAATTGGTGTCACACATTGACCACGTTGATTTGAAACCCAAAAAAGCTTTTGTTATGAGAAAATAGAGGCGAATGTTGTTTG
The DNA here is from genome assembly GCA_934047225.1 of Ypsolopha sequella. Classification (NCBI taxonomy): domain Eukaryota; kingdom Metazoa; phylum Arthropoda; class Insecta; order Lepidoptera; family Ypsolophidae; genus Ypsolopha; species Ypsolopha sequella. The sequence continues at coordinate 7,581,284 of OW203987.1, forward strand.
TTTTATTGCTGTATTAATGTTGGTTGCGCACGCGTCGGCCCACTGCGTTGGGCTCAAGTGACAATTACACAATGTGTGTAATGTACGATCAACTTGTCCGCATACGTTGTGGGTCACATTAAAAACGTACATATGCTGTGAGACGAAAAAAAAACTTCGTAAAATTATACATACAATTATATGTAATGGATTGAATTTAAAGCGAATAATTATTTCAAAAATACAAATATTGCATTCCGAATACGTCCAAACCGCACTTAAATCTGTCGAAAATAAGTACTTATACAAAAAATTATAATAAAATGTTAATAACTCCCTTTAAAAATGGCAAAACATCGCAAAATTGGTTGACAAAATAAAATATCATTTATAATAAAACATAGTATAAACCATAGACTTAGGATATATTGGCGTATATCTAGTCTATGGTACAAACTCTGCAAGTTCACTTACAGTTTCTATTGACGCGTTTCATCTGCAAACATTATCCAATAGTCATTGCCGCATCATTACAACATGTTTAATAAGCAATAACCAAAGTACACATTGATGGAGAAAACGGCGCTAATTACTTTATGTAACCTATGTGCAGCGACCCGCCAAGCCTTGCCACCATTCTTAGTTGCGTACTCATGTGTCAACAATCAGTCAATCGATACTGTAGCATACATACCTAGATAATTATTATAGTTTTGCGGTCGGTGAAATAGTCTTTTACTTGGTAGAAATATCGATCGGTTATTTCAATAACACATTTTCACATCATGAGTCTACGTTAATAATAATAATAATAAAATAATTTATTTCAGACAGGGTCCATAAAGTGTTAGTAATACAAAATAACTTATGGACTAGTGTTAGTAAGAGAACAGGCGAGTAAAAGTAGTATTAAAATAAATTAAATCAAATCAATAGACAATCCACAATATTTCAAACTATTAACCCGCTAATTCTAATAGCTAATATGAAAATAGGTAAATATATGTAATAAATAGGATATGTAACCAAAATTTGTCCTTTCCCCAAAATTTAGATTCTTACATACATAAATTTATTTTTAAATATTGGATTTTCAAATAAATACAGTGGGCATAATGGCTTAAGTACCTTTGCCAATAACAATTCGTGTTTGTTTTGAAAAAAAAAATTGCGTGGCCATAGAGCATGATATATCCCTCAGAATATTCCTTATTCTGAGATATATCCTCTCCTCAGAACAATATTGTTCTGAGACCTTATCAGAATAAGAACTTATTCTGAGTTTATCCTCAGAATATCTTATTTTATTATCGTTATTTTATCAACACCCTATAGCCTATATGTTGATCAGGGTCACTACGATGATAATAAAGAAATCCGCATCCAAATCCGTCGTTCGCGAGTTACAACGGAGCATACAGACAGACAGACAGAAAAAAAAAATCAAAAAATTGTAGTTTTTCCCCCAGTACAACACCAATAACCCATTTCATTTAAAATTTAGCGAAAATATTCAATGTACAGACACAAATTTTTACTACTTTATTATTAGTATAGTAGTCAACAAAAAAAAAATTGTTAGTCAACTAGTAGTAATTAGATTAATTTACTAGGTGAATTTGTGAACATCGTCCAAATTCATACTTGAGCCTTGGTAAGTGACCAGCATCATGAACCAATAACGAATTTTTGTAAAATCCATAAAATGAAGTTTCGACTCTTCATAGTGATTCACTCTGGACTGAGCGTGAATTGCTATGGGAAGTCAAAATTTTAATATACGAATTTCACAAAAAATCTTATCGATTCATGATGCTGATCAATTACCAAGCCTCCAGTATGAATTTGGACAGTGATCAAAAAGTTACCTTTTATATAGGTATCTATATAGAAGATGTTGTAGTAAAATGCATTTAGTCCTCTGAAACGATGACAGACGAGGCTATCGACGTACTAGCTGAGGCATTCTTGAGATTCCTTGAAGCAAAGGTTAACGGGTGCAGTAATGCTGTTTTAGAGAAAATGTAGAGCGAATGTAAATATGCAACAACTTAGTGTTGATGTCATTTATAAACATTATAATGATAATATTCGAATTGAAACTAATACACCAATACGATCTTAAATTAAACTGTATAAATACGAATACACATTTAATTATTGCCTTCAGAAAAAAAAAATCTTAACAATTATTTACAAGCACACTGACCAACAGCACTAGGATTCTCTGGTCTATGGCAGTCAGTTTCTATGGGTGTGGTCATCAGATTAAACAAAATAAACACACTCAGCTATCGTGGGTGAGTCGGTTATGTAAATAAGCAGAATAAACCAAATAAACCAACCACCATAGTATATACCATGGTGGTTTATAGTGGCCTGAAGTGGCCCCACGATTTTGATGCATGTTGAGTGTCATGACCGAATCGTGGGTTTATAGTGGAAAATTGTAGTTTACTGTGATCTGATGACTGTACCCTATGACAGGCCTGCTTACATTTATTGAGTACACACACGAAATACGATATTTCGTGTGTGTACTCAATATGTGAACCTTCTTGAAACACAATAGAGTGACCATTTAGTAAAGACCAACGGTGTCATAATACTCTTCAATGCGAAAGTCTTGACCCGAAAGACAAACGATCTTCGATATTTGTAATTGAATGAACCTTTAGATGAAAGCGTTATATCATTGTACCTCAAGATAAACCACACAAACGTTTTCGAAACGCGTTTCTTGGATGCGACTGAAATGTTAACCGGTGCTGCTTTCGTGACATAACTTGACTTCACGACTCGTGGAAATGCGGTCACAAAATATCGTGTTACTTCTTTTGACATGCAAAACTGTCCGCGACTTGGGATGAAGCAGGTGTTGGTCGGCGACAATAATGTTCCATTTTTGTTCTCCGGGTGTTCTTCAACAATGGCTGACTTGGAACACGTGTTCATTTGAGCAACAATTAAACAAACAGCACATAATAACAAAGCTGTTGGCTGTTTGTCGCACGCTTGAGCAATGCTCAGTTGCATTCCTTGGAGAAAGAGCGGCCCTGCCCCAGACCGGTATATTTTGCAATGCGCTGACAGTTGCGTATACATAATCGCAGCTTAGCAAACCCCATAGTGGTTTATTTTGAAATTTCAATTAAAATTCAAGAAGGCAACCGTCTTCATCGGTCACTGTTGCAATATTGGCATTTTGACAAAACATCTCCGCTCTGCAGTCAGTTCTGAAATTCCGCAAGTGACTTTGTAATTTATTAGTTGTTATGAAAGTCAGTCTCGCTCACTCGAACCGGTCACAAATTGTAAATACCACTTACAAACTTTACTTTACTCTAGTCACAGCTCGGAACTTGACAGGTTTTCATTATACCTATTTATAGGACCTTAAAACTAAAAGCAGCATAATTGGAAAAATCTCACATTCCTAATAATTGTGACTGCTTAAAGACAAATAAATTGTAGTTTCATTTTTAATGAGAAGTAACATGATGTCTGTTTAAGATAGCCCACGAGTAAGCATTAAAAAAATTACCCCATACTAAAGAAACGAATTTTCTTTACGCTTGATATTTTTTTTAAAAGGTTCCATCTTACAAATTTTATCTTTTCCGAGTGTTTTTTTTTTGTTCTCCGTTTCCAAGGTACAAAGTAGATATATAAAACAAAAGTATTTTTGAAATAATCTTAACCTTGTCATATAACCAATTGTGAGTTTGACAACCATATCATTTTAAATTTTCTGTCTACAGCGGTTGGACAGGAGACCTTCAAATGCCCAGATGACTTCGGTTTCTACCCCCACCACATCTCCTGCGACAAATACTGGAAGTGCGACAACGGAGCAGCCGAACTGAAGACCTGTGGAAACGGTTTAGCCTTCGACGCGACAGACTCCAAATACCTCACTGAAAACTGCGACTACCTTCACAATGTTGAGTGCGGAGAGAGGACACAGCTCGGTTAGTATGCGCCTGTTTTCCTACTCTACATCATAAAGGAATACAGTTGATAGAAAGTCAGATTTTCCTTGACTGGATAATAATAATCGTATGGGCACTCCGAAGTGACAAAATTCGATCGAATATCGTTCAGTCATATATCCATCTCTATCACCCTCACTATGCGTGCGTCGGAGATGGACTTATGCTCGGACGATAAACGATCGACCGAATCTTTTTGGTAGTGTCGGACCTGGTTTCGTTAATTTTGTATAACTTCATTGACACTTGGTATTGTTTATTCCTCTTTTTTATCCAAGTTTTTTTAATGGGTCGTTATGATTTTAAGTTATTTAGATTTTTGTAATCGGGAGTTTACTTCAATAATCTGGAAAGTCCTGAAAAATTCATATTTAGTGTTTGAATTTTACGGAAGCGAGTGTTTATGCATTTTAAATAAGCATTGCTCAGACAAATCACATGATAATATAATTATGATAAGTGAGTGTAGCACTTATCTTTTTACGAATCTGATACTCAACTACCTCATGGTTAGACTTTTTCTTAGTTTTATATCAAAACTGGTTGAATCATATTTAGTGTTTACTGCATTGGTAAAGTCTTGAGTGACTTAGTTCAGATTTCTCCATTGACCTGGTTCGGACCGGTCATGCAACAATAATACCAAAGGAGTGAGATCAAGAACTAGAACTTCGTGTTAAATTTTACAACATACACGCAAAATTCCTAGAAATGGCAGGCCTTGGGTTTGTGGACCGAAATAACACTAAATCTTTGAACAAGAAATAAAGAACTTGTTTAATGTATTTTTGGGGTCCTTGTTTTAATGCCGAATGCAATTTTGCCCGAATATCTAGAACTCATTAAAATATTTTAAGCCGTGTTATGAATAACCTATTGAAATACATTAAAACCTATTAAACTAAAGTAAATTTGTTTCGTTATAACCACGCTAGTAAAAAAGAAAAGTTGAATAACGAAAATCTTTTGGGGCAAGAAAACAAAGCCATATTTTACATCTGTTTTACATACCCTTTTATATTATTATTGGCAAATGTAAGTCTTTTATATTTGCCAATAAATTCTAGGACACGTTTTATTTGTAATACGAAGATAATTTGTATGCAAATTTTTAATATACCATTTGGAATTATTTGGTCTGATAATATGATTTTTTTTTGAATATTAATATGTTAGATTAATAATATTAAAATTAATCTTATATTCAGAAAATAATATATTTGGTACTACGAAGAAGTTTCAAAATGATGTTCTACCACATCAACAATAAATTTCCAATAAAAATTGTCTGAAGCATTATCTCCAAAGCAGGATGTATTATGGAAGGTCGTCGTGTATAATTGCCAGAACCACACAAGATGTGAAATTCCAGTTCGTGACCATATGACATTTAGCCGATGTGCTACCAGACCCGTTTCGCGAGGATCACCTTGAACTAGAACCACTTTTTGCTCACTCATGTGAGGTGGTCACTAGGCTACTTTGAGATGAATATATTAATTTCCGTTCAATAGCCACGTAGTTGTTTTATTTATGTGAACTTTAATAAGATCCGGGAAAACTCTTTAAACAGACATCAGAAGCACAGTAGTTTAAATACTCTACAAATAAAAGGTCTAATTTAGTCATCAACTGACTGAATCTTTTATGTCTTCTATATAATTTTACAATTCTATTTATATACTTAGATGTTTAATTTAAAAAAAAACACAAATTTTCATCACCTTTTCTTTATATTAGAAAAAAAAAGAAAACAAGGAATAATTATTCCGTTTTTAACGCAACCAGGGTTTAATTAAACTATGGTTTAATTATCACATTAAGGCCTCAATGCTGAATTTTTATCGCATTACCATTGGTTCTGATAGCTTCATAAAACATTAAGATTACAAAACCCTTTTCAGGGTTTCGTAGTTTAAAGTTTTTTGACTTTACCAACAATTCTTTGATCCACAGAGCCCCCAATCTCCACACCCCACTGCGAGAGGCTATACGGCATCTTCCCTGACGTAGGCAAGTGCGACGTCTTCTGGAACTGTTGGAACGGTGAAGCCTCCAGGTACCAGTGCAGTCCTGGGCTCGCCTACGACAGAGAGGCTCGCGTCTGTATGTGGGCTGACCAGGTCCCTGAGTGCAGGAACGAGGGTACGTACAAAGTAGCCAATCAGATTTTGACTATAGATTTAAATTCATAATACTGATTGGGATTGAAAGAAATTATGGGGAGTTAATGAAGACATGGATTGTTATTATGCTGCTGTTTAAAATAGAAAATAAATAACTTCATCTTTATTTAAGAAATTAATTAGTTTCTGATCATTATTTTCATGTCATTATCATGACAGATTTAACTTATATTTAATATTATAATACAGATTTAAATAATAAAAATATTAAAATAATTTATGGGGAGTTATTGAAGACACCGACAAGGTTTGCTACAATGCTTCAGTTTTAAATAAAAAATAAATAATTATTTAAATACATTATTAACCTACTAATAGTTTCTGATCAATATTAAATGATTAGCTAATAATTAAATTTGGCAGAATTATTATTCAAAGTACTCATCCGTTTAAATATAACTTGTTTTAATCTTATTCTACTTATTGAGCACCAAACAAAATGTACTCTACCAGCACAATTTCACAACTAAAACTTTATGCACCTGATCTCTTTCAGCTCATTTCGTCTCCAACTGCTGCACCTCCATCACTGGCTACGTTTCGGTTTCTCCTTCCACTCTTTTCACTCACGTGACCCTTTCTGGTATTTCCCAGAAGTAGCGAACGGTTTCGCCTGCCCTGCCCCTGGTGAGGTCTCCAACGCTGGCTCTTTCAGCCGTCACGCCCATCCCGAGGACTGCCGCAAATACTACATCTGCCTTGAGGGAGTCGCTCGCGAATATGGTTGCCCCATCGGAACCGTCTTCAAGATCGGTGATGCCGACGGCACTGGCAACTGTGAAGACCCCGAAGACGTTCCCGGATGGTACGTTCGAAATTTAAATTTATTTGTGGCCAGTATCCTATTGACGAATTTGAGTTAACACATTTCTGACAATGAGTCTCGAATCGTTTGTAGGTACGGTGTCTTTTCTTCTCCGAATGGTTTGATATCATTGGTTTTGTGGTGATTCATCTGGTTTTGTTTAACCTAAAATTAATATTATGTCTAAACCCTTCAATAATTCCCACGCAACCAATGTCGTCCCTGTGACTAACATTACTTAAAGCACACAGTTGTTTATAATTTATTCTGTATTTATTTATGGTAGGTTAGTTTACTGTTTAGGTATTAGGGCTAAAATACCGCTGCCAAATTTGGTACGGTCCTTAAAAATATTAGAATGACCCATTTTACTTGAATGGAGCTTTTTGGATGCTTTTCATGCTTGTTTCACGACCTCCGATGGAAAAAGGGCAGAAGGCGACATGATTTTCTACACGTAACGAGCAGGAAAATTTATATGAAAAACAAAAGACTGCCGAGGGCCGTAGCGAATGCGGTTCAGTACGTTACGTGCTACTTATGGTATTCATGGTAATGTTACGAAGGCATATCTAACATGCCACTTGTCGGTCTAACTGTAGTTTTATAGCTGTAACAGAGGTCATCAAGTTGCAGCAACCATTTTGTTTTGTCTTTAGACGAAGCTCAAGTAAATATGCCAATTAACAGAGTACAGATATACGTGTTGGTGATCTTGACCAAAAACAATGGATTTACTTTCAAATTCTGTCCTCTGCATGGTCCGTCTGCCATAGACAATAGCGTTCGATCGCTGATCACGATTAAAAGTTTATATGCGCGTGCGCCGATGCCTCTCATTTTCAAGTCAAGGTCGTAAAACAAGTTCTTTTGACAATTCAATAAAAGCTCCAATCTGCCGATACCGAGTAGGTGGAAAAACCTAAGTAGCCAAACGAGATGTGTTGTCAATTCTTGGAAAAAAGCGATTATCCTCAAAAGCGATAGTTTCAAGGTTATTATGTCTTTAAATGTCTGTAATTAATTATTCTTTAATGAACTAGTTGATACTTATTGAACTGCAGACGGTAAAAATGATTTTTACTCGTAGAACAATTCAGAATTAGAATTACTAAGACCACATAAACCATCAATAGTTTACAAACAATTTAAACCAAGTAAGAATCCGTAGAGTTAAGAACAGTTTAGATGTAAGAAGCGGCAGGCAGTAAGATCGCGTCCCTTTTCAGCGAGGACTACTATGGAGACCTGGACTTGAAGGCGATCCGCAAGAGCGAGCTCCTGGCTGGACTCCACCAATCAGACTCCGGACGCAACCAGGCACCCAAGAACCTCAAACCTCGTCCCCCTAAGGAGGCATAAGCGCCCCCTAGCCTATCCCCCCACCAACTATAATTAAATACTCAACATCTTTACAATAGATTAAAAGGACTGCGCACATCAATAACTTCAGTTTCTATATGAAAGTTTTCTGACATCTCCTAAAATTGGTGTTTTTGGTGTGCGGAGTGTTACGTGAGAGAAGGATTTAATTTCTAGTTGCCAAATACTTATTTCGTGTTAGCTCTTTTTTATAAACAGTTTCACAAAAGCAGACTAGAATTTAAAGGGTCGAGATATTTATGTTGTGTGTTAGTTCTGATTAGAAACATCCTGTATATAATGAAAAGATCAGAGGTAAAATTTGGCAGGATGGTCAAGTTGATATGAAAGAATTTAAGAGACCTGCTCTTGTAGGCATGCATTTATGAAATGAAAAGGTAGGTTTTGAGCACATCAAAGGAAGATTAAGAGCTCTTGATTCAATATATCACACAATTAATTTGTAAATATTGTTTTGTACTGAAATACTACTTCGCTGCGACTGAGTGTTGTCGCTCGATAGAAACTGTAATACTTAAGTTTTATTTTTAGTGATAAAATAAACAAATATATAAAATTTACACCTGTGTGTTATTCAGTGTTAACCGCCACTTCTCGGACTTGCACATTTTCCTTTTAACACATCTGTCACAAAAATAAAACATCCTTCTTTACCAACACTTACTTTGTAACATTTAATTCACTTACTTTCTGAATGTACTTACTTTTCAGTAATTTTCTATCGTGGTGATAGAAATAAACTCTTCCGTTCCTTGGTTTCAGGTAATCTCTAAACTGTTATTAATATTTTAAATACTACTTTTATACTGTCTCTGAGATTGTTTACTTTTTGTTTTGTTTGTTCTTGAATAGTTATTAAGGATATAGAGTCGGTGAAAGTACCTGTAATAATTCAAAAACTTATCAATTTAATAAGTTTCTTTAATTTTTCACAATAAAATCAGCGATTTTGCGCCAGAAACCAGATCTCTACGATATTTCTGTTCCAATGTTTTTTCAGCGAAGACTACTACGGCGACGTTGACCTGAAAGCTCTGAAAAAGCTGGGATTCTGAATGACAAGGAGCGGCTCCAAAGACAGACTCAAATTAAACCTTTTTGACTTGGTTTAAATCTTCTACAACTTCAACAACTAAATAAATTTCAGCAATATTCACTTCAAAGTATATTTAATTAAAAGCAAATTTCCAAAAACAGAAGTCAATATTGAACTGCCGTGAAACTTAAAGTCAATAAAACAATTATTGACGGACCTAAATAATTTTCAAATTGTTTAGCTGAACTCGAGAAACGGCCGATTTGTAGACGTATTATTAATATTCAAAGTCTTAGTTTCGGGATATACAGTAATGTACATAAAAGATAGGGCATATATTAAAAAAAAAATTGTAGCCTGTTTCTATCATTCACCTATCTCTATGTTATACTTTCAGTATAGTTAACGATTATGTGTTTTTGGAATCATTTTGTGTGTTTTAAAGCAGGTTTGTGCGTGCGTGATATTAATCTGTCTAAAGAGGCGCTCGAGTTTATATCATTTGGACTGTAAATTTTAGTGTAATATTTTTTTTATGTTTTTGGCAAAAATTAGCACCATTGAAAATCGATAGCTACGAAATTCTGGTCAAAATAAGCTAATCTTTGTTAAAAATAGAGACGAAATTTCATAAATATGTTTGACATAGCACCACTATTTGTTGATAAATGTGGTAGGTGCTGTGTTGACTTAGTCTTGTTTTAGTCATCTACAGGGTGGAAATAGATCATGATAATGTACATTACAAAAGTCATCACTCTGTCTTCATCCTGTATTTTAGGTTTTTATATATTTTTAGATTTCTACTTTATATATCTACTTTGAATAACATTTACCAGCGCGAAATTTACATAAACGTGGCAATGTTGTCTTAAGTAGATATTTAAAGAAAAAATAATTTCGAAATAAATAAAAAATTATGATTGTAAATAAAGTTTTGTATTCTTAATAGTTTATGAGTTTATTATTTACTTCTTATTAATAATAATATAATAAGCAAAAAATAATAAATAATACACACAGATAGTAGGGTGTTTCATATTTCAAGCTTTTTCTGTTCTACTACGGGCCACCCCCTCAATGTTTTTTTTGTGGCTAAAAACTAATGAAGATTTTTTATTCATTCTTTTTTGAAACATTTAGGGGTTTCTACCACAGTTTAAAATTTTATAATCCCCATACATTGAAATATTCTTTTTATATAAAAAAATGCTGTACTTAGCATTTGAACGTAAAAAAAAATAGAAAAAGCTTAAAATATGAACCACTCTTACCAACCAGTTGTATCAGTGACATTACAAATATATTTAGTTCAGTAATTATGATTCTTATAATAGATTAGTCGTCTTTTTAGAGATCTGTCAAGAAATTGAAACCCTTATCTGTCTGAGCATCTACGGCATACCTCAGTAACTACAGGACATATTCAAAAAGCGAATCATTATAAAGCTAGAGACTGGAAATTTGGAACAAAAATAGCACTAACATTATGTTTACTTTGCGAAATCCATCGCTATGAATACTCTAAATATTATTAGGGTGCATTACAAACTAGGAAATATCAATCAGAAACAAATCCAAAGACAAGAATTTAAAAAAATTCCCCGGTTTAGGATTCAAACCTGCGACCTCTTGTTATCAAGACAAGCGCGCTACCAATTGCGCCACCGAGGTTTTTCAAATTCTTGTCTTTGGATTTGTTTCTGATTAATATTTCCTAGTTTGTAATGCACTCTAATAATATTTAAAAATAGCACTCCCCATTATTAACTTACAATATTGTAATAAAAAGTTTTGTACATGTAGGTTTCTAATTGTAACTTTTACTAAGTGGATCATAAAAATATATTTAATGTTATGCTGTGTTGCATTCAAGGAATTTTAGAAAACTGCAATAAAATGTATGTCCTTCCATATCTCAGAAACGAATGGACCGAAAGTTATAAGAAAAATCTCACACGAATAGACAATTATCTTAAAATTTCTGAAAAAAATTTGCGATCGTAATAATATTTTATAAATTTCGGTAAAAAAAAAATCACAGACGTTTGAAAGTTTATACAACTCTGATATGGCATCAATTTAAATAAATTAAGGCGCTACGGAAAAAAATCGTCACTTTAAGAACTTGCATATCTACTTCAGTAAATAATTAATTATTTTGATAAAACAGTATATTATTTTTGGAATCTTTTTCCAGGGATCTGTTAAACAGTCTGAGAAATTCGGCTCGATAGAAATATTTATTGAAATGAGGTCTTTTTCGACACCAATTCTCTTGGTTTTACAATTTAGAATGACATATGGACTGCAATTATATTTTATTAGATGGGTTTTAACAGTATCTAGGACCTGGTTAAACAAAATTTTGATAGCAAATTCAGTAAAATTTATATTAATAAAAAACCGAGTTTTTGCTACTTTTCCACGAATCCGTCACTCTCGCACTGAGGGATTTTTCGCATATAGAGTAACAGGGACGCTAAAACTTTTACATATTGCCTTAAGGAGCATTAAAAAAAACCAGCGTATGAGTTTCACTAGCAGTTTGGTCATTTTTTAAACTTGAAAGTGCTATTTTCGACTGTTTTTTTGGAATAAATATATCAATTTAGATAAATATTAAATTTTTTCGTCCTTTTAAACCGATTTTACGAGTAATTTAGTGTTTACAAGAAGTGACGTCTTCATATTGGTGAATGGTCGGATCCATATCAGGCTTTAAGACGCGTTCAAGAAATACATGACGTCACTCAAGGGCAAATGAAGGACATCGCTTTTTTCATTTATAAGGATATGCACGTTTATTTTAAAATTTGTCTACTAAAAACAACTAAGGAAAGCTATTCCTCAAAACAGTTTCCAAAGCATAAATATTGGCAAAAAAATTAAGAGGCCAATTGACCCGGTTTTCTTTTAACAGATTATGATTTAACCCGTCTAATTTTACAAAGCTTGATCGTCGTCCTTCAGATCTATATATTGTTAGTTATTATTATCAAAAAACTATCCTGAACAGGTTAGATTTTTAGGAGATGAAAATACCAAAATTTTTTGTCGTCTTCAATTTATGCAGTTTTATTTTATGACATGCTAAGGGAAGTAAATGCTAATTTAGTCATAAAACAAAAGTCTCTAGCTTGAACACTATCAAAGGCTTTATTATAGAAACAGATGGAAGAACAAAAAGTTCTCTAAACCGACTTCAAAATAGGAGGAGGTTCTCAATTCAACTGTATTTTTTAAATATTTTATTTGGTGTAATTATTCCATAGCTCCGTCACTTCTGAACCGATTTTAATTGTTTTTTTTTGTTTGTAAGAGTGTACTTTTAAGTAGATCTCATTTTAGGTTTGGAGATGATCTGATGGAGATCTTCAGAGATAGGCAGTGAAACTCCCCAGAAAAAAAAACAGCATCCCTCTCGAGATCGAGGTAATCGCTTTGCTGATTGCAGGGTATTACTTGAAAATCGACATTCTTCCAACTGATCTCTGATCTTGGCCAAATTACCCTAGAACTCCTCAACGGATGAAAACACATAACTTGAGATTGCGGCAATCACTGTGTAAGGGTGCTGATTGAAGGATATTACTTATAAATTATTAGAATACCCACCTGACCTTCGATCCTGACTTCATCACCATGCAACTCCTCAACGGATAACATCATATTTCCTATTACGGCAAGCAGTTTGTGTTGGGTGCTGATTGCAGCGCATTACATGAAAATTGCCCGTGTACCCACCTGAACTTCGATCCTGACCTCATAACCATATAACTCCTCAACAGATGCGAGCACATTACTCGAGATTGCAGCAATCACTTTGTGTTAAGATGCTGATAGCAGAAAGCTACATAAACATAGTTATTATACTCAATTGAACTTCGTTTCATATCAACAGCGAGTTTGCAAGGACTACCTATGGGTAGATATGTCTCACAATTTAACCCATCAACACTAAAAAATGTGAAATAAAATAAACTTTTAACAAATAAATATTAGCAGCAGTCATTCACTAAAAAGTTATAAATAATTAATATAATGACCTATGGTACCGAAACCACATTTTTGCAGAGTTCTTTTTCCTGAAACATATATTATGTAGAAGTCCGCGTATTCCCTACGATATAGCAATATAAATTCAAATTCAAATAGTTTATTTTGTAAAGTAGGTATACATAATACACTTCTTACAAGTCAGATTTAATCTTATAAAAATATATGTAATAAAATAATAAATGTACATGAACTAAATTAAAGATTTATTTAGTTGATGTAGCAATATATAAACGATTAAAATTATAGATAAAATCTATAATTATACAAGGTGAAATCCAATCAACCACCCAAACCCATACCGGAGACCCGGCAGGGACCAGGAACAAGGTTCAATGATCACCAACCGAGCCCCCAGCATGAATTCAGGCGGCCGACCAAATCCCACTTTATATACGGCATACTAATAGGATACATATATAAATACATGCCATAAAAACCAATATAATTTCTGGAAGAAAAAACTCGGCAAAAGTGTTGTTTCGGTACCATTATCGGTCATTATATTAATTATTTTTAACATTATAATGAATGACTGAACGTTTATTTTTACATTGTGTTTGCGGAATCTTTAAAACTGTGAAATCTATTCCAAACATGATATGTTACTTAAATTAGAATAATTCAAATAAAAGCAAAAACTCACATTGTACTTAATTATGATTTATTCGATATTGATGATGCAGCTGAAATCTATCAAGCGGAACTTTCTGATCTATAGGTAAATCTTAGACTATATTACTCATAAGAAATCGTTTCTTATACTATACCAATATATGAAACCAATTAAGTACATGAAAAAAATACATATTTTTATTTGTTTAACTGATAAGATCTAAAGACATCTAAAGAAAATAACCATTCAATGTCAAAAAAAATAGTAGATAGTTAACACAAAATTCCACTCAACCATAACTTAAAATCATCTCTTTTAATGTTTTTACTTATCTCAAATAATACTTCACAAAAACAATGTCTAGATTAAATTAGGGTCTATCTACCGAAATTTGAGACTGAAAAAATGCGGCTTATAAAAAATAGCAGCGTATCAGAGACACAACCATAAATTATTTAAGTTGATGCTTCTTTTCAATCGAATAAGCATTAACTTTTCATGAATAATAACTAATAACAAACAACAAAAATATGTTGTAGACTGTATAATGATAAGAACTTAGATCCAAAACAAAGGTTTATAACTAACATTAAACAATAAAGAAAAAATGGTTAAAGGTTCACATCTCAAATCCAAATCAAATTCCAACACTCGACATATTTCAGAATTAAAAAAAAAAGGAATAATTGTGGCGTGCCTGGAACTTTTTACTGAAAAAGCAAGGACAATGTCAAGTATGACCGGTAAATATAAAAATAACGACTTTGAAATAGAAACATTTTGTATGAAAATGTGTGCATTAGGGCACGCTAGCATGTCTTGGCGCCACACATTTTTCTAATGTTGTTTTTTATTATTTTCATTGCTTTTCCAGCGAAAAGTTCTAGGCATGCCACTGCTACGTACTCATGGGGTGGATTTGGCGCTTAAAGGGCTGCACAATGCTAAAATTCAGTCCTTTATAAAGTGTAATTAATAATTTTCTTGAGTCAAAAAACACGACGTATTTTTTTCAAATTTTACCGTCTACAATTGTGTCGATTCGGTGTAGCACATCTTAACTTAATTGACAGGACTAAACTTGACTTAAGCGTTCTATCCTTGTCTTTTCTATAAAGAAAGAAAAATACAGAACGCTTAAAAAAAAATTAGACCTCTCAAATAAGTTAAGTCGTGTAACGCCAAATCAACACCACTATCTACATTGACGGAACTGAATCCAATGCAAAACTGTTTAGCATTATGGAGCCTTAAAGTCACACAAAATATTTGCAGAAATGCTACGGTATAATTTTTTTTTGTTTGAAGTGAAGACATCTTTTTTGGATTGTCTGCTAAAAACTATAAACCTCAGTTTCATATATCGATGGTCAGACTTCAAATGATTTCAATCAGTACCAAAAATTATCATTATAATAAGTTCCATAGTTTGAAAACAGTTATTGAACTACACTTGTATGGACGGACGGCAAACGAACTTAAGTAATATACGCACGACCGCTCAGATCAAACCTAATGAATGAAGTGACGGAATTGTCAGCCGCACTCTTTCTCTCTGGCGTCAAATGAAAGAGCGCGGTAGACCTTCAAAGCCGGCATACAAGCAAACTACCAATAAGTAAGTGAGTTTTGCGGGTAGTTTCAGAAGTTTGATTGAACATTGGCGAATCGACGAAGTTCCAGTTGACGAATCGCGTCCTGGCGGGACATCGCTACGTGGCTGGTTGACCAACCTGGAATTATTGAAATAGTATAAGTGTTAATTTAACCCTAGACTAGACAAAGTAGTCATCTAGGTACGGTTTTAGAGGTTTGAGCAAGGATTTGGTCGGCCGCCTGGATTCGTGCTTAGGGGCTCGGTTGGTGATCATTGAACCTTGTTCCTGGTCCCTGGCCGGGTCTCCGGTATGGGTTCGGGCGGTTGATTGGATTTCACCTTGTATAATATATATTTTACCTATCTTTTTAATCGTATATATATTGCTACATAAATTAAATAAACCTTTAATTTGCTTCATGTACATTTTTTATATATTTATATTTTTCAATGCAAGTGCTCGTAAAGGCCCACTTTTTATGCATCAAAACAGAAAGTCGGTTATTTTGCCCCAGGGCTTTATTATTATTATTTTTTTATTTATTTACAATGGTTGGCTAACCTGCAGTATTCCCTATGTACCATAAATGTTATACTTTTTTTTCCCACTGTTTAACGGCTCTGGATACAGTTCTTTTGAGCCAATTATAATTTAAAGTTCACAAGATTATATTTGTTTTATTTCCTCACACTATGCATTGAAAAACGTAGTATGATACACGGGTGTAAGAGCAATAAATTACTCGGTTACGTTTAAAACACTATTTCTTTGCGCCCTTGCAGCATAAACTACTTTTATTACGTGTAACGTGTATTATATATACCTACTTTGCAAAATAAACTATTTGAATTGGAATTTGAATTAGCTTAATCCATACTTTGTTAAAAAAAATACGTTTGTTGGTGTGCAAACTTTAAGAAATTTTGTGTAAATTGTGACATCTCAAATAAAGAAAGGAAACGGTTATGAAAAAATTACATGCATGGACAGTCGGACATCCTTGAATTTAATGTATGCAGACAAATATGACCGTGTAGAATTTTCAGGTCATTTTGTAGGTTTCGTGTACTTACAGTTGAAACATAACCGTAATAATGGAAAACGGGGACATGTTTGGTGCCTGTTCTAGTTCAATAAGTTACTAAAGTAAGTCATGAAAATAATAACAACCGTTTTTTACAAGCAATCCTTACTTTTAATACCAAAATTTCTATGATTTTATAGCTATAAATAAATTGACCAAGTGCAAGTTGGACTTGCGCACAAAGTTCCGTAC
The DNA here is from genome assembly GCA_934047225.1 of Ypsolopha sequella. NCBI lineage: Eukaryota > Metazoa > Arthropoda > Insecta > Lepidoptera > Ypsolophidae > Ypsolopha > Ypsolopha sequella. The sequence goes on from OW203987.1 coordinate 7,598,214, forward strand.
AAACCACCAATTAAGTTGGTCCACAATAACCTCCTAAATGATAAAATATTAATAATTTTCAGATTTTTTCCTATATATGTGCTATGAGACCTATCTGCGAACAAAATTTGAAGTTTCTAAGTCATCTGAAAGTGCCTTTACGGTTTTCATGGTGAGCAAAGTTGTATGAAATTGAAATTGTTTATGTAAAGTGAAATGAATTTTTCGCGTTGAATTAGAAGCCTATCTTGTTACTATATTCTGTTTTTTAGAGTTCCGTAGTCAACAACAAGGAACCCTTATAGTTTCGCCATGTCCGTCTGTCTGTCTGTCTGTCCGCGGCTTAGCTTAGAGACTATTAGTACTAGAAAGCTGCAATTTGGCATGAGTATACATATTTATTACGCCGATAAAGTGGTACAATAAAATTTTGAAAAAAATATTTTTTTACGTTACCTCCCCTACCCGTAAAGTGGGGATGATATATTTTTTTTGTCTTTCCCCAAGTGTGGGCTGTCATTGGATAGGTAATTTAAAAATATTGGGGGTGTGAGAAGACCATTTTTCGATCCAGGGTTTCGTTTGCGAAATATTAAGCTTAAAAGTGTTAATTTTTGTAAGAGTCAAGTGTCCCCCCCTGCTGGCAAAACAGTTGTATTTGGAGACGTGAAAAAAATCGCGACAGTAGTATACATAACGAACTTAAAAGGAAAACTATCACAGCTAAGTAGGCTTTACAAGTTAACGAGTACAGATCGCGCCAAACTTTTAGTCATTTAAATGTATGGGCCGTTCTTGGGAGAGCAACTTCCGAGCGGACTAGAAGTTTGGCGCGATCTATATTATTATAGATAATGATACGGAACCCTTCGTGCACGAGTCCGACTCGCACTTGACCGGTTTTTTTGTTTGTTAAATTGTGTAGATAGGGCTCCAATTTAATTTTTGCACTGGAGCCCTTGGTAACGTAGCTACGCTGGGTTCATGAGATTTACGGTTTGAATGGCTCTTGGAAGAAGCTATGAAACCCCTTGGGGGAACATGGGTGTCATTTATATAATAACATGCTATTATGTCGTGACATCTAAAGGTGTGTATCACACAAGGCACATATCAAACATCACATCACACAAGGCATCATACATTTAAAACAATCTTGCTTGAAAGTATGTCACATTTAAGCAAAATACGTTAACTTACTCTCACTATTATAACTGGACTTGGTCAGCGTTGTCTGAACTCCTAGTGGAGGCTTTGATCCACCGGCTACCAGGGATTCAGTTGGAGCTGAAGTTTCAGCTTCCTTCTCACCGGTTTTTGATGAGGTGTCAGGGATGGGAGTTGATGTAGACGGGCTGAAAGATCCGTTACAGTCCACTCTTTCAGGGTAGTCACATATGCCAAATTCCTGAAACAGAAACGAGTGGACCATTCAGATTTCTGTTTGTCTTTCTAAAAAAGCTATCGGGCCGATTGGCATAAGAGACAAAAGAAAAGAAAATAATATATACAAGTTGAAAATGAACCCCGTAGCTATATTGAAATACATACAACAGAATCACTAATATAACACTAAAATCGTAAATCGTTTTTTAAATATTTTTCATCTGAAATATTTTCCAATTTTTTGAATAAATGGCAAATCTACGCAAAGCGACATGTGACTGATAATATACCATACCCGCAGCTTCTCCCCCCGAGCCTCCGATCCCCAGCCGTCAATAAAAAATATTCCCGCCCCCCAAAGCGCCCGCCCCCGCTATCAAACCTCCACCCGCGATCGACTTTGACGATCGATATCTTTTTTATATAATAAAACAAGATAAAAATAACAAAACATACATGTTTTGTTTCAAAAATTGAAAAGTTTCCTTTAACATAGCTAGAGGGTTCATTATCAACCTGTATACAGGTTGTGGATTACACTTGATAAATTAAAAGAATTCCTTAGTCACGTCAGAAGAAAGTACATTAAAAAATCTATTATTCTACATAATAAGTTTATATAAAATTCTACATAATTAATAAATTTTCCGGAATCCTCATCTTAGTTTACACCAAAACACAAATTATAATAGATAAGCTAGCGAAGTAGTTAGGAAGTAATGCCCTGAGAAGACACAAAGTACACTAAAATTTGGCGAAAAGGCTTTTGAGATCTTGATTACTTGTGTTAAGACCGTAATCTTTTAGATAAGCCCCTTTATAACACTTTGACTGCAACTTATTTTAAATGCTTTAAAATGAAATTACGTACAGCCATGAAGAATGGCTTTGACTCATAAAGGTAGCCTGTTTACCTTACGGTAACTTATTTAACCCTCGGGTATTGCCTCGTCATCAAAATACACACAGGCTTAAAATACGGAATTAAGAACCACGTACCTCAGCATTAAGCGGCTAACGCATGCAAAGTTGCCATTCCTTTTATTTTTTGGAGATTTCGAAAAAACAACATCGTTAAATAAATTTCATGTGAATTTATACAATCAAATTCGTATCGAAAATGTTTCGGCCACGAGTTTGTCAGTATATGAACCCAAAATTAAAATTTGAAATGTCACAAAGAATATATCTTGAATCTTGTTTCTTTTTGCTCTAAATTACTAGCGGAGGCGATGAGTAGCACCTTCGCCCGTAGCACAGTGTTTAATCGCGCGCAATGCGACTTATTTGAATCAAAAATGCAAGGAGTGTGGCCCGATGTTTTTGCGATTAAACAGTACGTCACGCTCCTTGCACTTGTGATTCAACTACTTGCGCCGCGCGTGATTAAACACTATGCTACAGGCCCTGCACTGACTCTCCACAATCGTGAATATTGTGCACCTTCCCACGGCCAGTAAGCCCAGCCGAATTGTAAAAAACCCGTCTTTTTCGTGTTAATCAAAACAAAACACTTATATTCAAAATGTCCTCAATAGTTCCTCAACAAATCCTTATACCTGTTTTGTGTAAACTGTCATCGCAAAGTTTCCATTGGTTTCTGCAAATTAGAATTGTATAGTTTTAAATTTTAAAATTCTACTTTACAGAAACCAATGGAAACTTTGCTTTGGCAGCATACACAATATATAGGTATTAAGGTCTTTTTGAATAATTACTGAGTAAATTTTAAATATTAGTGTTCTGTTTCGATTAATTAGAAAAAGGCGGGTTTTTTACAATCCGGCTGCTAAACAGCTTCAGCATTCTGACACAAAAACTTACTTATTGCTCACCGAGTGTCTTGTATAAAAATTATCAATATTATTTTATATTATAATAAGTTAAGACTGTACCCACATGAGCCTAGAGCATGAACAACGCCAGACTTCAGGATTCACGCCAGGATTCGTTTGAAGAAATTCGGACTCTCCTTGTATTAAAAAAAATATATTTGATTTATTGATCTTTTTTCTACGGATTCCACTTACATACATACAATATATTAAGACTTATACTTTTGTCAAAAAAAAAAAGTTTTCCGCCCTCTTTTTTAGGGTTCCGTACCCAAAGGGTAACCAACGGGACTCTATTACTAAGACTCCGCTGTCCGTCTGTCTATCTGTCCGTCTGTCACCAGACTGTATCTCATGAACCGTGATTGTCAGATAGTTGAAATTTTCACAGATGATGACATGTATTTCTGTTGCCGCTTTTACAAAAAATACTAAAAAACAGAATAAAATAAATATTTAAGGGAGCTTACATACAACAGACATGTTTTTTTGGCCGTTTTTATAGATAATGGTACGGAACCCTTCGTGCGTGAGTCCAACTCGCACTGGGCCAGTTTTTTGGTTTTCAAACGTTCGTTAAAATATCAACTTGATTGTTTTTTTAATAGGTAATAGAAATATGAAGGGACTTTACTTAAATCCAAAATTTTTATCCCTACAAAATATTTCAGTATTTGCTAAAAACACACCAATTTATTGTTTCGCTGCGTGATCATTAGTTAAGCGTCCAACAAAAAGAGCCCAATAAGCCAACATATAGTCGCCTCTATCAAAAGCTAAAAAGGTCTTTTCCATTGGACTTATTGTGCTGGACGGGAATTTAAAAAAGTTGCTAGGGTACGCCATCCTCTTAACGCATACTTAACAGTAGGTCTACAATGGGTTTTGGCCTCGTTACTCAAAACTAATACAAAATATTTTACGCAGCCACTGACGAGTATGGAAATCCAAACTGGTGGTAGGGCTACAGTAACATGAAGGAAAGGACTAACTTGATTATAAGCGAGGTCAGCCGGACATTTGAACTTGACAGGCAGCTGGCTGACGCACACGAAGAACTCGCGGCAATCCACCTTGTTCCTGAACACTTCGAACTCTTGACCGCACTGAGGCTGAGGCTGTGACTGAGGCGGGAGTTGAGGCTGAGGCTGAGGTTGGGGCTGGGGCTGGGGCTGGGGTTCAGGTTTATGTTGGGGCTGTAGCTGTGGTGGCTGAGGTTGTGACTGCTGGGACTGAGTTGCATCTGAAACTTTTCACCAACATTTTGTTCAGTGCCGATTTTCATATCATGAAAACGTGTTAATGGCTTGTCATTGCTACATACATTTTATTTATTTATTTATAGTAAAACAAATGTGATAATACAAAAATAATCTTAAAGAAATAATTATAAAAAGAAAATTGCCTCTAGATCACTGCCCTGCGGGAGAGTGCCCAAAATACTTGCCACATTACCTCTCTGTATGCCAAGACTTATCCGCTGGCCTAGATAAGAGCCAGCTCGTCGGTCACCGCTAGTGTCCACAAGCTTTACAGAGAGGTCCGTGACAAGCTGACGCGCCTCCGGACCCCATGTCCCCATTGTCTCGCCCCCAAAAGGCGCAAATATGTAGCTTGAACCTATTACCACATATCTACGCCTCTTGGAGAGCTCAGCAGCGGCCGCCGCCGAACCAGCAGCCCTACTGCTTTGGGAAACATGAGAGGGCGCCAGCGTATCCACGCAGGATTTAATATTATTTGTCATTTAATATTAACCTAATTGTTTTAATTGATTGGAAGGTTTCAGAACAATATGGAATAAATAAATTCAATCACAATTAAACTCAACGGATTTGGATGCGGTTTTCTTTATTATCATCGTAATCACCCTGGTCAACATAAAGCCCTATAAAGGGTGTTGATAAACTACCTGCCAAGCCGAGAACTGTCGATAATTTTGAAAGACACTTCCATGCGAGTGACGCCGCGGGCAGAAGCTAGTCACGAATAAAAGTCATCTGAATTTGACAGTTTTTTTTTGTCAAGTGGATAAAAACTCATTTATGTTTTTTTGCACTTTTAAGGTTAGTTCCATAGTAAAAGTTGTGTGTATATTATACTAGGGTTGCCATATTCAGATTTTGAAAACTAGGATTTGTAGGTGGAATTACCAGTGAATTTTGTTTTAAAAACTGGGCGCATTGTAAGATATTACTAGATTACTATTAAGAGTGATTTCGCAGCCGGATTCTGAAAAACACATTTTTCTAATTAATCTAAACAGAACACTTAAATTCAAAATTCACTCAATAGTTACATAGAAGATAAGGTTTCGTTGAGTAACTATTCAGAGAATTTTAAATTTAAGTGTTCTGTTTCGATTAGTTAGAAAAAGACGGGTTTTTTACAATCCAGCTGCGAAACCGCTCTTAGTTACACAATCAAAACGGGCAAAGAAACTTAGTCATACTATTTCAATTTATATAATTCAACAAAAAATTTAATTATAAAATAAACGATTATTTGTTGTTTAGGTAACTTTAGTCCTTTTAACATTTTGTTGATGAAACGTAAAGTTGGCGGCTGTAGCGGCGCGCGAATTCCAAAACAGTGAATGTTACTAGGACGCTTTCAGGACGGTCCTTAAAAACTATCCAAGAACCCTAAAAACCAGCAAGCGTAGCACAGTTTAATCGCGCGCGACCCCACTTAGTTGAATCACAAGTGCGAGGAGAATGACACGATGTTTTTTGCGATTAAACAGTATGTCACGCTCCTCGCACCTGTGATTCAACTAAGTGGCGTCGCGCGCGAATAAACACTGTGCTACGAGGCTAGGACATGTTCTGGGAAAACAGGCAGGTTGGCAACCCTAATCTATACGTAGTTTTTTGTGTCCTACATTCCTGATTTATTCAAAACCAACAAGTAACATCAGGCTCTTTTTCCGCTTGCAGCTTATACTTGGATAATGTAACATGACAAAATTTTGCTTAGCGTCTTCGATAAGAAGTCGATGTGTCTGTAAGTACCTCAACACATTTACATAATAAGAATGTTAACATTTTAAATAAGATTACATAAGCATGACATTTGACTCTACCGACCTACCGACTGAGTGGGTAGTTGTGAAACCATTTCCTTTGGATGTTGTCATATGTGTAAATTATTTTATGGTGTTGATTTATTAACTATTCTTTATTGATTTCGTATATTTTTGGATATGATGACCTTAAGGTGCTGAGTATTTGTACTTGCTTGGAAAGCTCTTAATATAATTATGGAGCATTACAAGACATGTAGAAAAATTGTTTTGTGTCAGAAATACAACCGTTATTCAATTGGATACTTCTTATATCACCTCTTTACTCAATCACAGAGATAAGAATAAATGGCAACCATAAATATCATAATAATATGTCAGTGGTAGCAGCGCATTCGCTTACGAGGTCATTTCGTTGTTAATAATCGTTTATTATTTCTTAATAGAACAATAAATAATAATAAATAATGAACTATTAAAAACGAAATAATCTATTATCAGAAATTAAATTATAGTTTGTTAAAAAAGTCGTACCGGAAGTGACGTACAAGTTCTGAAGGGGCCCCCCTATACGAAATACGTACAAATAAGTTTTTACTTTAAGGCGTTCTTATCCCAAAATCAGTAATTTCAAAGTCAAATAGAACTTTCAAATATCGTCTAAAACTTCAAAAAAAAAATACGCAATATAGTTCAAACCTTTATCTAGGTCTTCCACGCATGTGTTACACGATCAGATAAACTTTGCTTGATAGAAATAATTCACGAACACAGCATGTAATAAGACCTTTCAAATCATGCCATTTTCATAATTCCACTCTTTTATTAACGAAACATATCTGGTAATATTGCTCTTTAAATGTTCTAGGTCGACCACGTAAGTGGGTTTTAATAAACATATCCCTTATTTTTAAACAATTTAAAAACCGATAAAAACAACGAAAAAGTACAAAAGTGTGGTTATTTTCTTTACTCCTTACACGTAACTAACTTACTCTTCTGGGATAAGAGCGCCTTAAAACTAATTCTCAGAGACGAATAAATGAGGCCCGAGTCCGTATCTCTGCCTATTGCAGAACAACGAATTCGGTTGTTTTTTTATGGTTCCGTACCCAATGGGTAACCAACGAGACCCTATTACTAAGACTCCGCTGTCTGTTCGTCTGTCCGTCTGTCCGTCTGTCACCAGGCTGTATCTCATGAACCATGATAGTTAGACAGTTGAAATTTTCACAGATAATGTATTTTTGTTGCCGTTATAACAACAAATACAAAAAAATAGAATAAAATAAATCTTTAAGGGGGCTACCATACAACATAATTGATTTTTTTTGCCGTTTTTATAGATAATGGTACGGAACCCTTCGTGCGCGAGTCCGATTCGCACTTGGTCGGTTTTTTTACATAAATGTGCAATTTTTGTATACTTTTTGGTATAAATATATCAATTTAGGTATGTAATTTCAATTATACATATTTCCGTGCTTTTAAACTGTTTTTAAAAGTATTTTAGTATTTACAGGAAGTGACGTAATCATACTAGGTTGAATGGTCAAATCTTTGTCAGACTTAAAGATGCGTTCAAGAAATATATTTTTTCGTATCGAAATGTGTGATGATGACGTTGTTGAAAGTCGAATCACATTTTTTCATTAAAATATTTGTATACTAGAAACAGTTAAGGAAAGCTATTCCTCGAAACCGTTTTTGAATCGTAAATATTGTTGAAAAAAAGAATTGTCCAGTTTATCTACTAGACTCTTCCAAAGTTTTGAACTATTTAATACACCAGCTGGTAATGCACATATAAACGCTCACTAGGGCGTTGTTTATTTAATTATGAGTGTAATTTTTGTCGTAGAATTTGTTTTCAATTGATCTTTCTATCTATGCTATCCATAGTAAAATCTATCTACCTTTCGCCAGTTTCCGGCTTTCGCAACTTCATCTTGACACCCAGCTTATAAGATGAAATTTAATCAACCACCCGAATTCTTACTGGAGACTTGGTTAGTGATCAGGTGCAATGTTTAATGACTCTTCAGGTGAAATATGAAAAAATCATTTTTTTGCTCTCGTACTGCCTATATACTAGGAATTGTTTTTGAACCAGTCCAAAAAAAGGATATAAATTCGGGCAGGTGGTTTATTAAATTTCACCTTCTATATAGTTATATGGTTTTTCATATTTTTTAATATAAACATACTGATAGGTATTATGTATATATATATATGTGTATATATTATTATATATATGTATACTTACCTATAACTCTCCTATCAAAACAGTTCACGTTGTATGGATAATCACAGTACCCAAGGTTTGAGAACAGAAGCCCGGCTGGACACTCCTGCTCAAACGCCCACCCGTCCCAGCAGTTCAGGAAATTATTGCAGACCTGTGGCGATGGGACCTGGTTCCTTCTACCGTTGCAGAGGGGGTCAGCTTTCACGTCCAGGGGTTGTGCGGGGAGGATCATAAGTTTATTCTGGAAGACGGGATCCGTGCTGATCTGATGGATTACTTCGCTGGACACTGGTATCGTGTGGTGCGCCGGAAAGGCGAATGTTGGTGGCTGTTGGGAAGTTAAGACGCACAATGTGAATTGGATATATATAAATTGGATATATGTAAATTGGATACATATAAAAATAATGTTCCTTACATGGTGATAATAAGTTTTAATAAACTGCCATCAGAATTTAAAAGTTTGTTTATAAAAACATTTAAAAAGAAGATACACACATGGCATCTAGACAAATGTTATTACGACGTCAAAGATTATATTTGAATGAAAACATAGTTTTCTGAGGTTCTTACGAATAACATATGGTTGTGAATGAATTTTATAATAATAATAAATAAATATGATATGTAATAATAATAAAAATAATACTTTTGTTAAAGAATCTTAGTTTCTTAAGAGTCAATATTTGCATCCTATATATTATGGTAAAATGTGCTGTACCCAATAACAAAATATGTAATAAGACATATATTTATTTAAAACGCATGATTAAGCAAATAAAATTGTACTTTACTATACTTTACTTCACATTTAATTAATCTATACATATACAGGCTGTTGATTTGGTCCACAACTTGCGTCGCATGAATATTAGTAAATATGATGCTTACACCAAAAAGAGGCGTACAAAAAAAAAAAACAATAAAAGGCGGAGTTATTCTCTTTTTTATATGTCCTAAAATTAACTCAAGATGTGTCCTAAAATTCTTTTGATAAATGGTCACTAAAGCGCGACGCGCTAGTACCTTGCTACTCAGGTGCCCCCCCTCCCCATTTTCCACCGCTCCGCTACAGATGAGTACATTTTATCATGTCTGTCGTGCACTAGATGTTTTTATGTTGCTCCGAAAATATTTTAAATAAATTATGAGAAAAAAATGCATTTTATTTTTTCGTCATCAGTATCGCGAATACAACCTACCCTGAGGCGGAAGTTGCTGACTAAATCAACATCCTGTATACATATTTATGTCGTAGACAAATTGTCAGAGGAATTATAATTTCACGATAGGTTTTTGTAAGTTTTTTTATTATCTTATCTAACATAACCCAGTGAATTTGTTATTTCACGGAATTGATAATCTACGTGCAAGATATTTAAAAAAAAGCCTGACTGAGTGACTGGTCTATTAACGCTTACACCAAACGGCTGGACCTAGGAACATGACTTTTGACAGCAAGTTGTGTATGACAGAGAAATCCAGTAAGAAGGTATTTTGGGAAATACCCACTGGATCGAGGAAAACGGTATAAATCCATGCGAGCAAGACTGAGGGGTGTCCGCTATTGCACAACAAAATTCATTCATTTGCACAACTAAATTCAGCATTAATTTCTCCCCAGAAGATTCTTGGAAGAACTCTTAGCGAGGCTGATAATTCTTTTAAAAATATTTTTTCCTAAATTTTCATCTCATAATAAATAATATTGTTGCCATTAATAACATGAAATATTTTCCCTCCTCTCCATTTGGTAAACGCTGAGCTTTATTCTCAAAATCACAAAATAAAAAAATAAAAATACTTACACGGAATACGGACAAAAACGGGTTTAAAAAGGTGCCAATAACTTTATCCGAGCTAAATGGAGTGTCACGGAGATAAGGGTTTACGAACATCTTCACCAAGTTGCCTTCTTCGTCGTAAACTGTGGACATAAATAAGCAATATGTATGTACCAAATAATATAAAATTACTTATTTGAAATATGTACTTTTAAGAGCGGTTTCGTAGCCGGATTGTGATAAATTTACAGAAACCAATGGATACTTTTTAAATGTCAACATACACAATACATAGGTAATAAAGTTTTGTTGAATAACTAATGAGTGAATTTTGAATTTAAGTGTTATATTTTGATTAATTAGAAAAAGGTGGGTTTTTCACAATCCGCCTGCGAAACCGCTTTTAAGTAATAATGATAATAATAAATAATAATACTTTTCAATGCATGTGCCTTAAGCAAAATAAGTAGGTTTCTTTTGTAAAGTCATTTAAATATAAGCCCAAATAAATATATTTTTTATTATTACCTTTTTATGGCATTTAATTATTTGTAGATATGGATATAAATAATAAAAACAATTAATATACGATATATTTCGACTCCTACTGTGGAGTCGTCATCAGTCGAATGAGGTATAAATATGACATATAAAGAATATAAATTTTTAAAAAAAAGTGACATCTGTTGAAAAGAAGGAGGAACAAAGAAACTTTTTGGGAGTGATGATAGTAGTGATGATGAATGATGATGATGATGATGATGATGATGATGATGATAATGATGATTATGATGGTGATGATGATGATGATGATGATGATGATGATGATGATGATGATGATGATGATGATGATGATGATGATGATGATAATGGTGATGATGATGATGATGATGGTGATGGTTATGATGATGATGGTACTATTGGGGTATTAAAGTGATTTTTTTGTCAGATGAGTCATGTCATGTTTGTCTGTCAGTGCTGTCTGTTAAGTCCTGGTCCATAGTGAGCACCAAGTGACCATATGTACGATGTCTCCCAGGTCCTTAATTCGATGTCTGTCAATGGAGGGCTGAATGCTTTGATGATGCGTAAGGTGAAACAGTCGTTGAACGTCAAATTATGGAGGCGGGTGTGTGTAGGGATGGGAAGAATGTTGTTTGGTGTGCGGTCTGAGGTGTGTCGATGTTGATTTATTCGGATGTGTACTGGGTTCTTGGTTTCACCTACATAGAATGCCGGGCAATGACGGCATTCCAGTAGGTAAATGCAGTTGCTGGTTTTGCATGACGTGTTGGGATGTGTTTTGTATATGTTTGTTGTGTGGTGAGTGTTGATGTCTGTAGTTGTGTTGATGATGGAGCAGGTTTTACATCTACGCCGTTGGCAGGGAGATGTGCCAGGTGAAGTGTTGCTGAAATCGGTGTGTGGTTTGGTTTTTGTTTTGCTAAGTGTGTGTTTCAGGTTTCGGGTTTGTCTGTAACAGATTTGTGGATTATTGGGGAGTAGGTCCTTAGTTTCATTATTTTGCCGGAGAATGGGTAGAGATTCTTTGATGAGTTGTTTTAGTTTGTGGCTACCGTGAAAGTATGTGGTGACTAGACGTGTTTGGTGTGATTTGTTTGTGTTTCTGATATGTCTGTGAAAGTTTGGTCTGTGGTGTAAGTGTTTTTGGAGGAAGTTATTTGGGTAGTGTCTTTTGGAGAGTGCGTCGTGAATTTTGTTGTGGTAGTTGTCAAGTGCGTATTGATTGTTGCAGATGCGGCGGCCACGGAGCGAAAGTGAGTAAGGTATGGATTTTTTGATATGCGCCGGATGACAGCTATGAAAATGTAGATATTGAAATTTGTTGGTGGGTTTGAAGTGTACGGAGGTGTGGATGTGGTTGTTGTGGTCAATGAATAAGTCAACGTCAAGAAATGTGATTTTGTCAGTGGAGATATCGTGAGTGAACTTTAATGGGCTGTGGTTGTTGAGTCGGTCAAGAAATTTTGTTAGTGAGTCTGTGTTGTGCGGCCAGATCATGAAAATATCGTCGATGAACCTCTTCCACACAAGTGGTTTCAGAGGCTCCGAGGCTAAAAACTTTTCTTCGATGGACGCCATGAAAATGTTGGCGTAGCTCGGTGCCATTCGGGTTCCCATTGCTGTACCTTTTATTTGATGATAAAATTTATTTTCGAAGCTAAAAAAGTTGTTGTTAAGAATGATTTCTGAAAGTTTTATTATAAAATTTGTTGATGGTTGATGGGGCAACGGGCGGTTGTTTAGATGGGTGCGAAGAGAGAAGAGACCAGCGTCGTGTGGGATATTGGTGTAGAGGGAGACGACGTCTATGGTCACAAACAGTAGATTTTTATTGGCGGGTAGTTGTAAACACTGGATGATTTCGAGGAAATGATTGGTGTCTTTGATATATGATGGTATGCTTTTAACAAGTGGCTGAAGATGAAAATCGACAAATGCTGATATATGTTCTGTTGGTGAGTTGTATGAAGCTACGATGGGTCGTCCTGGATTATTTTGTTTGTGAATTTTGGGTAGCATGTAAAAATGAGGTGTCCTGGGATGATTTGGCAGCATAAGAATCATGTCAGCCTCGGAGAGACCTTCTGCTGCACCACTCGTGTGAACGGTAGTCTCGACGAGTTCCACGATCTGGTCGCATGGGTCACTTGGTGCTGGAGAGTAAAATGTGGGGTCCGTCAGCTGTCTGAGTCCTTCGTTAATGTAGTTAGTTTTATCCATAATTACCGTGGCGGATCCTTTGTCAGCGGGTAAAATTATAATTTTTTCGTTATTTTTTAGTTTTTCTATGGCGTATCTTTCTGATTGTGTTATGTTTTGGCTTGGATTTTGCAACGTGTTTACATAGTGGTCATCAGATAGTTTTGCGAGAATAGAGGTCAAAAATATTTCTAGGGGATGATTTGGGGGAAGTGGTGGCGGTTCATTTGAAGAATTTGGTTTGAATTTTAGCAAAGCTGGGTGGGTGTTTTGAGTGTTTTGGTGATTGTGAGTTTCCCAATAATGTTGCCATTTTAATTTTCTTCCAAATCGGACAAAGTCGTTGATTAGTTTTATACGATCAATTTGTTGTGTTGGACAGAACGTTAATCCTTTATTTAACACCGATTTGTCAGTGGGTGTTAGCTGTACAGAGGATAAATTGATAATGGTGTCTGAGTTATCATTTATATCAATTGGAGATGTCTTTGGCGGGGGAGGTATAAAAAGCGAATGGAAAAGGTCGGTTGGTGTTATATTAAGGTCTGTGGGTGCAGTCATTTGGTGGTACTGTATGGGCAAGTTAATGTTAATTTGTTTGTAATATCTTTCAAGATTTTCCATTTTTCGAGATGATTTGTCGTTCTCGATTAAAAGTTTGGTTCGGATATTCGATAAGATGTTTTGAATTTGGATAAAGAGGTGTGGGTAGGCAATAAGGCTAACTGTTAGTAGGTTGTCAAGTACATTTTTGTGATGAGTGCATAAATATGTGTATTGAACGTAAAGAACATGTGTCGTATGAAGCGCATTTATATGGTTTGTTAATATAATATTTGGTCTTAGAATTTGGGGTATTGCATATAATCCAATTTTAGGGATGAGACCTTTTGGTGCTGCACCAATGTCTAAACATTTTTTTAGAAATGAAAGGTGGGTTAGGTATTGGGCTAGCTTGTTCGCATCGTTTTTGCATCGGAGCCTCTGAAACCACTTGTGTGGAAGAGGTTCATCGACGATATTTTCATGATCTGGCCGCACAACACAGACTCACTAACAAAATTTCTTGACCGACTCAACAACCACAGCCCATTAAAGTTCACTCACGATATCTCCACTGACAAAATCACATTTCTTGACGTTGACTTATTCATTGACCACAACAACCACATCCACACCTCCGTACACTTCAAACCCACCAACAAATTTCAATATCTACATTTTCATAGCTGTCATCCGGCGCATATCAAAAAATCCATACCTTACTCACTTTCGCTCCGTGGCCGCCGCATCTGCAACAATCAATACGCACTTGACAACTACCACAACAAAATTCACGACGCACTCTCCAAAAGACACTACCCAAATAACTTCCTCCAAAAACACTTACACCACAGACCAAACTTTCACAGACATATCAGAAACACAAACAAATCACACCAAACACGTCTAGTCACCACATACTTTCACGGTAGCCACAAACTAAAACAACTCATCAAAGAATCTCTACCCATTCTCCGGCAAAATAATGAAACTAAGGACCTACTCCCCAATAATCCACAAATCTGTTACAGACAAACCCGAAACCTGAAACACACACTTAGCAAAACAAAAACCAAACCACACACCGATTTCAGCAACACTTCACCTGGCACATCTCCCTGCCAACGGCGTAGATGTAAAACCTGCTCCATCATCAACACAACTACAGACATCAACACTCACCACACAACAAACATATACAAAACACATCCCAACACGTCATGCAAAACCAGCAACTGCATTTACCTACTGGAATGCCGTCATTGCCCGGCATTCTATGTAGGTGAAACCAAGAACCCAGTACACATCCGAATAAATCAACATCGACACACCTCAGACCGCACACCAAACAACATTCTTCCCATCCCTACACACACCCGCCTCCATAATTTGACGTTCAACGACTGTTTCACCTTACGCATCATCAAAGCATTCAGCCCTCCATTGACAGACATCGAATTAAGGACCTGGGAGACATCGTACATATGGTCACTTGGTGCTCACTATGGACCAGGACTTAACAGACAGCACTGACAGACAAACATGACATGACTCATCTGACAAAAAAATCACTTTAATACCCCAATAGTACCATCATCATCATAACCATCACCATCATCATCATCATCATTATCATCATCATCATCATCATCATCATCATCACCATCATCATCATCATTATCATCATCATCATCATCATCATCATCATCATTCATCATCACTACTATCATCACTCCCAAAAAGTTTCTTTGTTCCTCCTTCTTTTCAACAGATGTCACTTTTTTAAAAAAATTTATATTCTTTATATGTCATATTTATACCTCATTCGACTGATGACGACTCCACAGTAGGAGTCGAAATATATCGTATATTAATTGTTTTTATTATTTAAATATAAGCCCATAATTGTGTCGATTCGGCGCAACACAACTTAACTTATTTGGCAGTACTAAACTTAATTTAAGCGTACCATCTTGTTCTTTCTGTATTGAAAAGACAAAGACAGGAAGCCCAAAATAAGATTAGTTCTGTCAAAAAACTAAAGTTGTGTTGCGCCGAATGGTAAGAATTAAGGGCTTATATTTAAATGACTGCACCATAGTATAAAAAAATGTTTTGTCAAGTGGATTTGTCTGTCAGAGAATGCTGCGGATATGCAAACGCCGAAGCCTCAGTATGACAGTTTTTGTTTTTGACGGAACAGTCTTCTTCTTGTGGTGTGATTAGTGGGCGTGGCCAACCACCTGATGTCATAGTTGTTCAGACTGCTATACAGGCCTCCGACATGACTTAAAGGGCTTGGTATCGCCAAATGGGTATTTTCTAAAGCTAAACAAAAAAAATAAATGTATATGAATTATCAACTTTAAGACAACATTATGCAACAGTTTTCTTTTTCATACCATCAAATGGTGTTTTTTGGCCTGAATTTCCTACCGCTTTTAAGCGGCTTGATCGATTTAATTCATTCATGCTTTGAGAAATAGTTAGATGAACTTGATAGATATAAATATAACATAGGATTATTTATTCGAACAATAACGTCCATGTGAAAAGTATTATTTTCTTCTATTTCACCCTATCAAGGACGCAGCGAGCGTCGTAACAGCCACTATGCAAAGCGCGCTGATATGAACTACAATGTCGTTTCCGTCGATATTCTTACCGACAAACATCGAGCTGCTAATTTGACACTAATCGCCTTGAGACCTGGTCCATGGTACACAACAATCCTTTTGAGTGATTTTGAACTTAATTGTATTGTAACAAAGTCTACATTAGAACGCTCACTTCGTGCGCTGTCGGCACGCATAATCTGTGAATATTCAAGGTTTTCCTGGATATTCTTAAAAAGTATTTGACGTAGATATATTTTGTCTTGACAACGGAAAATAACCCACGTTTTCGTGTTATAACAGAAATTTCATCTGCTACGATCCTGACAGACCACTTTCGCCTCTTCCAAGTCTATCAATCTAGTCATACAAGTTCTTCTATTCCGGGTACTTTTGACGTTACCCTTGTCACCAATTTGGTCTGCATGCGCGTCCTTCTAAGGCGGCCTGGTCGAGTGTACCTTCCACTTGAGCACTTTAAATTTATTTTGTCACTCTACTTTCACAAGGAAAATTATTATTCGGGCGACTAAAAATATAATTAGCGACTTCAAGTGTCCGGAATAAATACCAAAGCGTGCGACTAAATATACTGAGTGGGCGAATTATTAAAGTATGAGATCGAAAATATTTTACCAAAAGTCAAAAAATAAGTGCGACGACGAGCGAAGCGAGGAGGAGCGTGTAAGGTTTACATAAAAGATAATATAAGGAACCAAGCGAAGCGGAGTGGAGCGAGGTGACGTACCTAGTTTTATTACCTAAAATCAAATTATCACTAAAATAGAAAATTGTTCGCCTGAGAATTATACAACTGAACTCAAATTTGTATTTTCAAGTCGCCGTTTTCAACATTTTTATTCGCCCACAGTCTTTCGCCCACTTCGTATTTTAGTACGCTATATTCAGTATTTTTGACAGCTTAAATTTGAATTTATATTCGCTCATTTAAATATTCGCTTGTTCGCCCTTTCATAATAATAAAAGAGCAAGTCACATTTAATATTCCAATCGTAGTGCATACCTCTGCTCTCAAAGATAATTTTAAATATAATATCGATATGAGCATCTAAAGATAAATCATCCGTGAAGGCTCAGCGGTAATCTTGTATGAGCCGTGTAGAGAGTGGACAACTGAATAAGGACTCACAATTTATTCACTCGCTATACTTAATGCACTTGCGCGGGTAAATCAGTTATACTTATAACATGCATGTATGGTTGGGGAAATAAATAACTACAATAATTATTTTTCAGTTGTCATAGATAATGAAACATTTTCTAAGTAAATAATATGTTTCGTGTTGAGAATGAGAATGATTATTAATTAATTTTTTACTTTTCTAGTGAAAATTTCTTCACCACCCAAAGGTTGGCTGGAAGAAACCGCTTTAAGTGATAAGTCCACCTTTGTACAAAATTATGTTTTCAATACTCTGTTTTCTTTTATATGTCTTTTATGTACAATAAAGTGTGAATTAATTAACTAATTAATTTTACTATTAAAATATTGTGAGATAATCTTCTTAAAATATTATATATTGACTGACTATTATACATTGTGAGTAGCCGTTAATAATTAATTATGAATAACAATTTAATAATGCAATTTAGGTATATCATATACAAATTATTATTAAAAAACGGCTTGAACACTCACGTGTGGTTGTTGTTGACTATATGCCAACCGTTTCACCGATACAATTTCGGCATTATCAAGGCGAGTGTCGTTCTTAGGACGACGACGCGGCGTTCACCGTCGTTGTCAAACGGACACTGGCACTTGGCAGCCACCGATCGGCGAGCTGCACGCACTGCTCGTGCGTTAAGCGTTGGCTGCGTCGTCGAAGGAGGTGGGATGGTGGATGCACTTGATTCTTTTAATTGTTCCAATTGTTCATTATTAGGGGCGGTTAATATGTCAACAACAATCACACGTGAGTGTTTAAGACGTTTTTTAATAATTATTTAGTATGTCAGCTCACGCAATTTTTAATAGTATTATATCATATACACATACATTCTAATATAACTGTTACCGGTTAAACCCGATTTTAGTTTAAGTATTTTTAACCACAACCCAAAACTACGTTGTAGGCCAAACTAGTTTGTCCCAAAATCAGATTTGGCCGGTATTAAAATAACTGAAAAATACACAAATAATACAACAACTAAACTTTGCAGTTATATTTATCAAAATAATACACGTGCAAGAACAATTTTACTAACAGTTAATTTACATACACAGATGATAAATACCTACAAATACACTAAATATTAATACGTTAAATAATAAATACGTGCGTTACTCCACCTATTCAATTATTTTTTCCTGCAAAGAAGGCAAAGAGACTTAGCAAAATCTAGGCCCGTAGCACAGTGTTTACAGTGTTATCCGTTACTGACTTCGGTAGATTTTAGCGGAACTCCCTGGACTGACTAATTTACGCCTTTCGTTCTCATCGACGCTTTCCATTAGGCACGGTAGTGCCCAAGCGTAATAAAATTAATTGTATACAAAGAAACAAAATAGTTTCTCGAAACAAGCTTGTTTCCGCGACTGTACCGGCACTGTCGGCGCAACCTCCACTAAGGCCTTATCCTGGCTGTCCGACAGTGTAATAAATCTCTGCTGAGCATGAAGCGTCCGAGCAGGTCGGTGACCACTCTGTATTGGTAGGTTTGCATTATAAATACACTTCTTATTGGAAGGAATATGTAATAATATGATAGTGTGTTTTTTTTTACTTGACAAAAATTCAAGATTTTTGGTAAAAATTAAGTTTTTTTTTAAACAGTCGTTGCGTCGTTTTAGGCCAATAACTTTTCACTTCGTGAAAGGTTACATTTTATAGTGCAAGTATTTAAAGTAAGCATAATTTAAGGCCCTGTATTAAGCTAAACTACCGTCCTTCACCAATGCTTTTGTTTTTGATTTGTCTATCTTGCTCTAATAAACTGCTGCGCACGCAAAACTACAGTTATTTTGAATTTGCGGCTACATTAACTAAAAATATTTCCTGTCACAACATTAAAGGTTTGTAAAAAAATTCACAAAAAGGTTTGTATTCAAATTCACTTCCAGTCCCGAGTGAATCACTATGGGGAGTCGAAATTTCATTTTACGAATTTCACCAAAATTGTTATTGATTCATGATACTGATCACTTACTAAGCCACCAGTATGAATTTGGAAGATGATCAAAAAGGCAAATTGTATAATGCACATAAATTCCGAAAAACTCATTTCTCCATGCCCAACTGGGGATCGAACCTGGATCTCAAGATTGATAGGTTAGCGTTCTACCCCTGAGCTACAGCTGCCTTTTATACTTTTTAAAATCACGGTATATTAAAAAAATATTTGTATTTAAATAATGACAATTATAGAAAAAGTAACTTTAAAGTGAAATTGTACTCACACAACAACCTCTTCTGCCTTGAATTTTCAGAAATTTTCCCGGAAACTTCATCATCTAACCCATTTTCACCAAAAACGTTACTGACTATCCCCAGCAAAATAAAAAGCCAAAAAATACACATTTTAATTTTTCAATAGCCTACTTTCTCCTGCACCTAGCGACCAATGTCAGGGTTAAAGAATAAGCACTAGCTTTTATATCCTAGGGCCTACAAAACAAGTATTTAAGTATACGTACCTATAGGGCAGTACGTGGGATCCAGTTACGGCCGGGATAGTAAGAAAGGCCTAAAAGGATCGGCTTGTTCCATAATGTCCGCAGATAAACGCTTAGGCTACGTCTTTTAACAATTTAAGTTTGTTTGTGGAAAGATTTTTTTTGTTTTAGCTAGGAATAAGCAGTTTTTATTTTGTCAAATTTAGTGTTAAATAAGATTCCTAGATAGCACTGTCGTATTCTTTAGCAATAAAATCAAAGACAAAATTTGCACAGATTCCAAACAAGCGAAAAACCACTTTGACATTGATTGCTCCGAAACCTTAGAATAAGGAATATACGAAACATATTTCATCTATGGTGACTTGGACAGCGCCATCTGGAGGAAAGATAAAAACTAGTAAAAAAAAAACAACGAGAGAAAAACGCTCAACATGGTGCCGTAAACTGTACTTGGAAGGTATATCTAATTCAAATTCAAATTCAAATTCAAATAGTTTATTTTGCAAAGTAGGTATATAAAATACACGTTTCACAAGTCAAAATTTAATCTTATAAAAAATATGTATGTAATTAAATAATAAATGTACATGAACTAGATTAAAGGTTTATTTAATTTATGTAGCAATATATATACAATTAAAATTATAGGTAAAATATATATTATACAAGGTGAAATCCAATCAACCGCCCGAACCCACACCGGAGACCCGGCCAGGGACCAGGAACAAGGTTCAATGATCACCAACCAAGCCCCCAGCACGAATCCAGGCGGCCGACCAAATCCCATCCTATATACTACATACTAATAAGGTTACATATATAAATACATGCCTACCTCCGCCCATTCGATTAGTCTTGCTAAGAAGAACGGGCAAGAAACTTAGCAAGATCATGTAATTTTTTTTTAACATAAAACTTATACTAAACAACAAATTACTTATATCTACTTTAACCAAGGGATAAGAAAATACAATACAGCAGGAATTCAGGTTAATGAAAAAAAAGAAAAACATATGTATCTTTGCCTACCTGTCTCATATAGTCTATTTCCTTTTACAGTCTGTAAGTAATTAATTAATGTTAACTCTTAGAGGAACCACAAGTTAGGTAATTATACTAATTAATTAAATTATATCTCAACAATACAAATGTGTTTTTATCATTATATGATTATCTTTTAGTCCCCTTTTGAGTAACGGTATCGGCGGTTGTGATTTTTATTATTTTGAGTAACGGTATCGGCGGTTGTGATTTTTATTATTTTGAGTAACGGTATCGGCGGTTGTGATTTTTATTATTTTGAGTAACGGTATCGGCGGTTGTGATTTTTATTATTTTGAGTAACGGTATCGGCGGTGTGATTTTTATTATTTTGAGTAACGGTATCGGTAGTTGTGATTTTTATTATTTTTACATACTTACATATAACTACTCACGCCTTCTCCTAGAGAGAAAGATATAAATATAGGTAAATATAAATTGTAGAAACTCTTGGGCCGTAGGGTCTTTATAAAGTTACTTTAGGTCATCTTTAGTTAAGTTTCTTATTTATACTTTTTTCTTTTTCTTTTATTTTTGTTCAGAAGTACGTTACGCTTATTAATTAGTCATAATATATATTTTTATTTCATGTCATTCACTATTCAAATTTTTCACTCATTCGACTGAGTTTTTATGTTATGTTTACAAGTACCAAATTAAATGAAAAGCTTATTATAGTCAAATAAAAATATTTATTTCAAATATACTTATAGGTATATTATAATAATAATAATTGTAGATATATTATTGACATACAGTGTAGGTATATTTTGTTTAATCTCTGCATACCAATTTTATACCTAGTTAAAAGGTTTACTGCTCTCTTTATTATCATAATACTTATAAATATAAATTATTATAAATATATAATATCTCAATTTAAGGAATCACAGTGCATATAAGCCAGATTTACATTTAGACTAGTCGTAGAGCAACTTGCGTAAGAGCGGTATCGCAGCCGGATTGTGAAATACCCGCATTTTTCTAATTAATCGAAACAGAACACTTAAATTCAAAATTCACTCAATAGTTATGTAACAAGACCTTATTACATTTGTCTTGTGTATGTTGCTATCGAAAAGTTTCCATTGGTTTCCAAATAGTAGAGTTTAAAAATTTTTGAATTGAAAAAGATTTGAAATTCTATTTCACAGAAACCAATGGAAATTTTACGAATGCAGTATACACAATACACAGGTAACAAGGTTTTGTTGAATAACTATTGAAGGAATTCTGAATTTAAGTCTTCTGTTTCGATGAATTAGAAAAAGATGGGTATTTCACAATCCGGCTGCTAGTCTTCCTTTATTTTTGACTTTTAACCATCTACATACCCAGCTACAATTTTTAGCACCATCTTGCACTCGTTTACATTTGGCTAGTAATGTTATGTTGCTTTTTAACCCTGTAAACTGGGCATAGAGTCGTGTCCATTGACCTAAAGGTAAGGACCAGGCCAACGAAGCGAGTAAATGACCCCAGTGCGTAAGTGCTAAAATGCCAATTTAGCACAAGTGCGACTCAGTGTTCCGCGGGAGATTGTGCAGTGTGTTTGTGTATGAACTTCTTTTAAAAATGCCTTGTTGCACAGTAAAAAGCTGCAAAAACTATGAAAAAAAATTTAAAAAGCCAGATGGGATATCGTATCATCAATAAGTAACAGTACATCAAGTTTTTTGCTTGTTTAACAACTAAATAAACCATTTTCGAAGCGATAATTATATTATCGAAGTCCATAATGGCGGCCATGATGTTCGCTACCACCTCACGCGAGTTTTAATAAAAGCAACTTTGTACGGGCGTCATTTTTATCAACCTGTATTTTATTTTTGTCTTAAAACTTATGTAGGAAATATACTTTAAACTTATGTAGGAAATTTAAAATTTTGCTAAGGGGAACTTAATATACGATACTAGGAAAATATAATAATAATAGGAAACTAAAAATTGGATGAAAAAAATAATGAAATGAAATAATTAACTTTATTTTCAGAAGTAAAATACCACGAAAACATTTTTCTGATGTCAATAAATCTAATAATAACTTCGGCCTGGATTTGATTAAGATTTGCTTAGCAGACTAATGGAATAAACTTAGTTTCATTTGTCCAGCTTTTTACCCGACTACGGCGAAGCCAAAAGTAGGGTTACCAGTTGGGGTGAGATAAGATGGCACTATGGTATCGTGCCCCCTTATCGACACTCTGACCGGGTTACCTATAATTAGGACTACGGCAAAGCTAAAGGGAGGGTTATGAGTTTGACCTGTATGTATGTATGTATGTATGTATGTATGTACGTATGTATGTTCATCTGTTCTCTTATAACTTCTAAACTACTTATCATAATTTGATAAATTAGGTATCGTTGAAAGCGTCTTGACCGTCCGTTAGTTATAAGTTATGTGTCGTCACAATAAATTGAACGTGGCGCCCTCTAGAGGATAAAAAGTCAAGAACTAAAAAAAAAAAACCTATGGTGCCGTGTTTGATATCATATGAAAGGATTTAATAAGCATATTTCAAAAATATATATATTGTTAGCTTTTGCTCGCGGCTTTGCTTGCATGGACCCGATAATTTGACAATTTGGAATAATTTATTAAAAACAAACAATATATTATCACGAAATAATAACCCCAAAATAATTTAGATAAAATTAAGTTTATTAATAAATTAATACCTACAACACGTCGAATTTATCACTGATTCACTCACTACCATAAAAAAGAAATTAAGGATTCATATACGCACGTACAAGGTTACATCGCACACCTACGCAACGCGGCATTCATGTTCGCGCCAAACCCGAGTGAAGTTAGTACCAGCGAGACAGAGAGAAAAATATGAAAGAAATATATGATGTATGAAAGAGAGAGATATACTAACGTGCGAGGCGTCATAAAGTGTGGCGCCAGTTGTAGTTTGGGCAAATGTTTAGATGGGCATCTCCTTCCTTTTGAACTCATTGGTCGTGTCATTTGCTCAGTCTATACCAGCAACTATAGCCCCACTGTAGAAAGCCAGTAAAGGTGGGCGCCCACAGAGAGCGTAGGACTGCAGCAAGCGATCTTGAGAATGTTGTTACCGCCATTAACTTGACTTCGCTTAATTGCGTTACCTAAAGAGTTGTTTAATTGTTTTGTTTATTTAGTATCCCCATTCATTTACATATTTGGTAGCTCCGGGTAAATGTAACACCTGCCAGCTAAATATGTACCTTATGTTGATACACTTAAGGTATTTTTGAAATGATGGTATGGAGTTGTGTTGGTAAACAATAAAATGCATCGTAAAATTTTTAGATGATTGTATATTATATTACTTTGGGAAAGATGTGTCATGCAAAAGTTCATATTTTAAAAGGGTTAGGTAATGCTACAGTTATTGTTAAAATATCTATTATTAAATAATTATTATGAAATTTTATTGTAATACACAATTAAATAACCTTTCGCTTAAGGCGGGGTTCTCCTGATTTTGTCGCTTTTTAAATTCATTCTAAGCAATGAAACAGTGACAAAAAACTTTGAAAAAAATATATGTCATATTTCACTTTTTAATCTTAATATTGCAGCCAGTTGATACACGATTACCTACATTTTTCTGCATCCAATATAATCGCAAAGATAAGCCTAAAATATGATCTAAATATCATTTCATTTGAGTTATACTCGTGCTTCGTCCTCGAGATTAGATATAAGTACACATGTAGTATCACACATCGTGTGGCCATTCCTGCACTATAGTTGAAAGAAAAAAACAATCTACCTACATATTTTTTTTTTTTTTTTGTCTGTAGGTAGTTACTGTCCCGACCGCCGATCATCATTCACATTTTAGTGCTCGGCTGTTCCGCACGTTTTTTAAGTCCCGGGTATTTGAAACCGTAAAGATTGTGAAATGCTTAAAAGAAAGCATTCTGATCATAGTGGGTAAGAATATATTTCACATAAACTGAAGAAATTGGAGAGAAAAATTAAGAAAGGTCGTCGCAAACACCGAACAGAAGAATCCACTTTGCCTTCACCCGCAGGTTCACGGAATTGTACGCCTTCGCTGATACACCTATCAGGTGAACATTTTTTGAGTGTAAAAGTAGTGAACCTTTACAGTTTTATCAACAAAATAATTAAAACAACAGATACTCGGACAGTACTTTGGTCTGTACCATCTCTGTTATCAATCAATAGACAAGTCTATACAGGTTTGCGTGTTTTTTCTTTGGAATTGCACTACCTGGAAATAGTATTGCGAACAGTACTTTGGGCTGTTTCTTTACTATCGGTGTGGGCACTAGCCTACCGACTAGTCTTTTTTCGCTGAAGAAAAATCGTTTACAGTTTTATCAACAACATAATTAATACAACAGATACTCGGACAGTACTTTGGTCTGTACCATCTCTGTTATCAATCAATAGACAAGTTTATACAGGTTTACGTGTTTTTTCTTTGGAATTGCACTACCTGGAAATAGTATTGCAAACAGTACTTTGGGCTGTTTCTTTACTATCGGTGTGGGCACTAGCCTACCGACTAGTCTTTTTTCGCTGAAGAAAAATCGTTTATTTTTCGACTACTGGCAGCGAAAATTTACAATCACGAGAATCTTGTGATGGAGGATCAAGCGGACGAGATTATCGTAATACAAGATGGAAATGGTTCTGCCGTCAATGTTGCTACCGCATCCGTGGCACAAAATAGTGACGTCACGCGACGACGGGGTGGCGGCGCATCACCTACGCACGGAGATGCGAATATCGGCTCAAACGATGAAACCGTCGCTGCGGTCGAGACACCTGTTCTTGATACTAAACTATTAGAAATAATAGGCGAGGATCTGTCTTTGCGGATCCGAAAAACGATATTGCGGTACGTTTTGATTATATATCTACGAATGGGATAACGAAAGAAATCCGAAAAGAGTTACTTAGTAAGTATCTAGTACCAGGCAACTGCTCTCTTATTGATGCTCCAAAGTTGAATCCAGAGATGGCGGACGCTTTTACAGAACTAAACTCTAACAGAGACAGAAGCAAATAGCTAGTGCGATTGCCTGCTTAGGAGAAGTAATCAGCCTAGTTCTTTCTATGGAAGAAAGAAATACCGCCCTTTTGCAGTTACTGATGGATGTCGGTTGGATTTTGTGTGACGGACAACACACGGATTCAATAAACAGACGCAGTTTTGTCCTTTCTACTTTAAAGAAGGATTTGAAAGATCAAGTCCAAAAGACTAGCATTGGCAATCTCCTTTTTGGGAAGGCCCTTGCTGATACCTTGAAAACTGCAAAGGCAATAAATAAATCCGGATCTGATTTAACCGCCACTTCGTAAAATTACGTTGCGAAGCCTCCAAAATCAAAGATGAAGCCCTTTCAACCTGACTGGAAACCGCCTCCCCGAGTCGCAGGCAGGCAGTCGAGCATAGTACTATGACGCGACCATCTATGACGCAAGCTTGCACCGCCGCCCCACCCCCCGCCGCCACCGCCCCCGCGGCCGGCCCAGTTCTCGAGGAGCCAGCCGCAGCGCGCGGGCACATCGAGGCCCTCGCAGCCGACCTACCCTCGAGCTGTCGCTAAACATGGTAAAGTACGCCGGCAGATTGTTTTTAACTTCTATGATCAATGGTCAAAAATCACAGATGACCCAACTATCCTTTCATGGAAAAAATGATATGAGATCGTTTTTACACAGGCCGTGGTACGGTACCAGACGCCTTTAGAGCCATCTTATTCTAAAGCTGAAAAAACACTTTATAAAGAAGTTATCAGTATCAGTAATTTAATTTCTATTGGTGCCGTTTCTAAATGCCAACCCTGCGAGGGCCAATACATATCAAGTATTTTTCTAACCCCAAAACCAAACGGTAGTTATAGATTTATTCGAAACCTAAAAAATGTCAACAAATTCATTATAGCTATGTGTACTGGAAAATATGTGTATATAGGATATGTGTAGTGTTAAAACTCATAACAAAAAACTGTTTCATGAGTATATTTGATTTTAAAGACGCATATTTTTTAATTAAAATATGTAATAAATCAAAAAAGTACTTAAAATTCATATGAGACCAAGAACTATATGAATTTTACGTTCTTGATGACCTGTCTTATAGAATCTATTTATAAAGCATGCTTAAATAATCTAAATGATACAAAATACTTGTTGCAAGCTTTAGGTTTCATTATAAATTATGACAAAAGTACCTTAAAGCCAAGTACTAATCATAAGTTCTTAGGCTTCATTATACATTCCGAAAATTTTCAAGTGACGTTGTCTCTCGAAAAAATTTGTAAGGTACGTAAACAGATACAAAAATTCCGCAAGCTAAAAAGATGTAAAGTTTGCGAATTTGCAAAATTGTTGGGTCTGCTTACATCGGTATGCCCAGCTATCGAATACAGCTGGCTTTACTGAATATCTTTCTAGTGATTTTAATTGGTGGTCTGCAGCTGTCAATAGACCATTCTACTCCTTGTAAATCTTTAGCGATGCCTCAACTAAGGGGGGATGGAGGGCCGCGTGCGATGGAGAGATTGCTAGTGGATTGTGGAGTGCGGAAGAGCAATTGAAACATATTAATGAATTAGAGATCTTGGCAGTTTATTTTGGGTTAAATGTTTTCGCCATAACTGTCACAATTGTCAGATTATATTACTTATCGATAGTACAACCGCGATTGCATACGTTAATCGTATAGGCGGTGTACAGTTTCCCCACCCGACGCAGGCGTCGAGACTTATGCCAGTGGTGTGAAGCTCGACAGATAAATGTATATGCATCGTATATAAGTTCGGCTGATAATGCTGTTGCGGATGCTGAGTCGAGACTTATACATCCAGATATCGAGTGGGAATTCTCCGATAGAGCCTTAGAAGGATACCATCTAAATTTGGATATCCCGAAATAGGTACCTTCGATAGTCGAATAAAAAAAAAATGCGAGAAATATATATCATGGCACAAAGATCCAGATGTTTTTTCTATTCGCTTTCACAGTGCCATGGTCGCATTTTTTACTTTTATGGATTTCCACCATTTTCTCTCATTCTAAAAATAAAAATTTGCTAACGACAAAGCTAAAGGTATTCTTGTTATCCCATATTGGCCGACGCAGCCATGGTACCCATATTTAATCAACTTAAAATTTCTGAACTCTACGTTCACCGACAGCTTACCTTGGTTGCCGGAGTATTGTCAGGTGCATGATGTTTGGAAAAGGGTTCTCACAAGAGTCAACACATGTAATGTTAGGCTCTCTTTAACTCAATAACTCTTGACTTTGATAACTCAATAAAACAGTACGATGTTTGCTTGAAGAAGTGGTTCACATTTTGTAATGAACAAAATTTAGTTTTTTATGAGGCGTCAATACCAAATAATATATATCATTAAATTTTTGACTTATCTTTTTCAAGAAGGTGCTCAGTATAATAGCACTTTGAATAGTTGCAGATCTGCACTATCCCTTATTTTTTGAACAAGTTTTTGGAAGAGATAAAAACTTAAAACATTTTTTCAAGGGCATATTTCGGCTACGTGCAACAAAGCCTAAGTACAACGTAATGTGGTACAAATCTCAGGTCTTACTTTTCTTAGCTGGATGATACCTTAACGAAATTCTAGGCTTAGAAAAGCTTACTAAAAAACTAGTCACTTTTTTGGCACTGGTTACTGCTCATCGAGCACAAACAATTACACAAATAAACATTAAAAACATAACAATACATTTAGATAAAATCACTATTATGATTCCTGATTTAGAGAGTAGGATCTTTCCAACTATATCTAAATTTACCTTTTTTATTTTTGAAGAAAATCTTAAAATACGCCAGGAAAAACGTTATTAGCATACTCAAAAATTACTGAAGGTGTACGTCATTCCGAAAATTTGTTTATCAGTTTCCGGAAACCTCACAATACGGTAACTGTACAAACCATCAGTCGATGGATTAAGCGGACATTAGAGGAGAGTGATATTGACGTCTCGATCTTTACGGCGCCCAGCACAAGGCATGCGGCCACCTCAGAAGCTAACAAGGCGTAAATATTGAAACAATTCGTAAAACTGCGGTATGAAGCAGTAGCTCCACCGCATTTTCCAAATTTTATAATAGAGATATTCATAGCAATATTTCAACAGACGCATTTGCCAGAAGTATTATTAATGATTCCTTCAATTAATAAATAATAAGTCAGTATGACTTGTTTATTTTCAATTTTAAATTTTTACCGTATTACAAATGCTTCTCACCAAATGTTTGTAATAAGGAATAAACATGAATGTAATCTAAAATTTTTTAGTTAATTACACATATTAATTACATATATTTGTGTTATGGAATTAAGAACTTAAAGTAAATATTTTGTTTAAATAATAAATGAGACATGGGATTATGAGGGAGTCACCCTTAAAGTAGCAGCTTCTTTTTTCACGACTACAAATCTCTAAATATCTACATGTGTACTTATATCTAATCTCGAGGACGAAGCACGAGTATAATTAATGATTAAACGAACTTACCTGTACGTGAAGTTCAATCATAATTATACGAAGTGCTTCGTCCGAAGAGATTAGATCCCTCCCCCCCTAAATTTTCAATTAATCCCAAAAGACGTCGTGAAAATAACATGATATGGTAGCTCTAAACTAAATGATGATCGGCGGTCGGGACAGTAACTACCTACAGACAAAAAAAAAAAAAAATATGTAGGTAGATTGTTTTTTTCTTTCAACTATAGTGCAGGAATGGCCACACGATGTGTGATACTACATGTGTACTTATATCTAATCTCTTCGGACGAAGCACTTCGTATAATTATGATTGAACTTCACGTACAGGTAAGTTCGTTTAATCATTAATTATATTGGGCATAAAGCCGAAGGTGTGAAGTCGAACATGGGTCTGTGCTTTGTTACGTAAGGGCAAAGGTGCTGCACTTCCCGCAGCGCCGTAGCCGATGCAGAATTTAATTTATGTCATAAAAGTTTATGAAATATAGGTGGTATTAGGTTTTAGACAGTTAAAATTATACAAAAAAAAATACAGTCGAATTGAGAACCGCCTCCTTTTTTGAAGTCGGTTAATAAACGTACACAATTCCAAAATAATGCATTAAAACACCTTAAAATCGCAAGATTTCTGAGCGGCCCACTTCCACTGAGCAGGATTAATAAGGAGCAGGACAGATTTCTCTGGATACCCTTGCCCTAAGGATTTGCCCACGTTGAAGGAAGAATAGCTTGAATACACACAATAATGGTTTAAAATTTCGACTAATCCTTTCTTTAGTAGATTTGCGTTGGAGGTAAATAAAACCTACCAGCCAAAAATAAAGTTCTAGGCGGAGCGAAGCGGAGTGGAGCGAGGCGACCCTTAGTAGTTTTAACAGAATTATGATATGCCTAGACAGATCATTATATGCTGAATTCTAGGATATGCCGGTGACATATTAGACAAAGTGAAATTGTCCCGAGTGGATCACTTTCTCGCACATGCGCCTCGTCTCTGATGAAATCATATTTGCATGATGTGCACGCGACGAATGCTTTTTGTTTACTTAGACTGTCACGAGTAAATATTGGTAGACAGGCGTTTTGTTAATTGGCTGAGTTTATATATATACCTAAAAATTATGGTGTAAAGCTAAGCAAACAATTTAACTAATTTATTTAAATGAAAAAAATTAATAAAAGAATTAATTATTTACATAATTTTCATGCTTGGTACACATATTTACTAATTTTATTCCTCGTTCTTTATTGTACACGAAAACTTATTTCTAACTGAAACCATACAGATAAATGCGTACAAAAGCAAACTTATCTCTAAG
Organism: Ypsolopha sequella; assembly: GCA_934047225.1. Lineage (NCBI taxonomy): Eukaryota > Metazoa > Arthropoda > Insecta > Lepidoptera > Ypsolophidae > Ypsolopha > Ypsolopha sequella. Next base: position 7,628,871 of record OW203987.1, read on the forward strand.
AAGAGATTTCTTCCAATGTACCTCTAAAATAATCACTTGATTAAAAGGGTGAACATAATCTTATGTATAAGAATAAGGATAATAATAAGAATATCTTTATTTGCTTTAACAAGGGTAGATAGTACTAGGTAAGTACATGCAAAAGAGCTCCTTAGTAGCTAGTTTTAATGTGGCAAACAAAAGAAATACGCGTGAATATTTTCAACTAACAGTTTCACGAAAAAATGAGAAATAAACACTCGTTCATAAGTCCGAGTGCGTCTGACGGTATTGCCGCTAGGAAACCAATTAGAAGCGAGAACTGGCGATGGTTCTCTAGCAATGTTATAATAAATTTGGCCAACCACAGTGCAGAATTGCGGTGTTAAAATGTGGTATAATAACATCGATAAAACAATATTGATACTTATAAAACCGCTTCCGATATTGAAATTACCTTATAGGAGTAGATACAAATTAAATATTATTTTATAAATAATATATACGCATACTATTATTGTAAATATTAAAGCTTACAATATTGTTATATTACAATATTACAATATACTTAATACTTACAATATTTATATCATATTTTATCACGTAACGTTAAACCGCTACGACATGTCGGCTACACCATGAAAATCATTGCTTTCTACAAAACAAAAAAATATCTTGCATTTTGCTTACGGAAATAAAATACCGGAATGTGCTTTGTCATAATTAGTCATAGCTAAAGTTCCCTAGTTAATTGACTTTGAATGCAACATTTACTTTACATCACACTCAAGCCGTACAATGTTCTAATGAATTTTTCTAATAATAAATAATTGGTCAATTATAGGTAAATATACATACACGCAAATGTATTTAAAATAGTAACATATTTTTGGGTTCCGTAACTGAAGAGCGCCAAACTTCTTGCACAAAGATTTCTGTACCACCACAAAATACGGCTACAGAACCTTAATATGGTAATTAACAACAATATTTAGGTAGATGCCATAGCAATATCAAGGCGACAAATAAGAAGGCATAAAAATAGTAGTGCCTGATAAACAATTCAGCAGCGTCTGAGTACGGAACTTTAGTTATTATAAATTGAAGTTTTATTTTAGAGTAGGTACTACAATCCAACCAGATTTGAAACTTGGATCTATTACACTATTTTTTTTTTCGTTTAAAACTAAATTATTTGCAGTGAACCAATCAAGAACCAATGATAGGGTTGAATTCGCGTCGTCAAAGATATCTTTACGTCTATTCAATTTAAAAATAAGTGACGTATCGTCTGTAGATAATACCATCTTAGATAAGTCTGTAACTAAATAAGGAAGGTCATTTATGTAAATTAAAATAACAAAGGCCCCAACATGGAACCCTGAGGGACACCCATTTTAAATAATGTTCCACATGATTTTACCTCATTAATGTTTATCTTTTGAATTCCATCACTAAGATATGACTTCAATAACGCCAAAGATTTACTCTTCACTCCATAATGATACAATTTACATGAAAAGCTTTCATGATTAACGCAATCGAAACCTTTTGAAAGGGAACAAAAAACATCAAACGCATCCTGATTTTCTTTCCAAGCATCAAAAATGTGCTTGACTAAAGTAACTCCTGCATTTATGGTTGATCTCTCTCTAGTAAATTCATTCACAGTTCACGGTGAAGCAACTTATTTAAATTGAAATGAGATAATAAATTGATTAAAAACTATTTTTTCGTAAACTTTACTCAATACCGGTAAAACTGACATAGGTATATAGTTTGAATGGTCCCTATTAACTTAATTAAATCAAGAAAGATACCATAATTTACACATTTAAAAAAAAAAAAATGCTAAATAAATAATCAATAACCAAACTTATGACTTTCATAGATAGGCCCCATAATAGCCCGTAACCGGGTATCTTCTGAGATCTATCTAAAGAACATCTGTGCCAAAATTTACGCTTTGGTCACGATCCGAATAGTCAAAGCGGTAGTACCCATATTTTCGTATGAAAAACTCATGAGAAATCTATTTAGCATAATAAAATACCGTCAATTTATAGTAAAATACGGATTTTTTATGAAAAATGTATTGAAGTTAATCACGATCCGAATAGCTACAGTAATGATGGGTTAGCGTAAGTACCCGGGCCTTAAGTCCTCGATTTTTTTTCAAGTTAAGAGATTTAAATGCTCTTATTACAGTTAATGAATTAATTGCGTTTTTAATGATCCTGCACAACAACTTTGAAGCGTGTTCAAAGTTGTTTATTATCGTATAGTTGTTTATTCATTTACTACACTTTTTGTACCTTTACAAATATAATTATTAACAACACATTTTCACATAAAAGACAGACATTGTGTAGAAAGGCGGCATTTATTGTAATAGCAATATCTCCCAGGCAACCTTTGGGTGGAATGAAAAAGATGTTAATGAAATTAAACTTTTTTTTTAAAGGTGTAGCGATAATGCCAACAAAATAAGCAGCCTGCTAATTTTAACCAAAATGAATTAACGTTATTAACATAATACTCGTAATCCAATATGTTTTATATCTCTTAACATTAACTTGATTAAAAAATTATAGAAAATACCAAAATTAAAATAAACGTAAATAAATAAATACGTACACATATTTAAATAATAATAGGGACGGTTTATTCATATGGAATTCTATTAAAAAATTGCTTCACTTTTCATTTTTTTACTTTTGGACAGAAAGAGATAAACGGTTCCAGAGTCGTGCAGCATGAGAAGTAAACGAATCATTGTAAAAACCTGTTTTTGCTTCAGGAAGTGCCAATGTTTTCATATTACACAGCCGCATCTCTCTACCGTGATCGGAAAGGAAACTTAATCTTTCTCGCAAGTAACAGGGAGCAGAAGGATTGTTAAGGACACCATGAAGAAGAGAGAAAGAATATGAGCATTTCTGCGAAGACGGATGGGGAGCCAGTTTAACTGCGAACGGAATTCAGATACAGAATCACTTACAACGTAATGCATTAAAGTATACAACATTGCTAAAAAAGTAATTGATATTAAACCATTGTCGCGTAATGCCATGAATTACATTTATTTAATACATTTTATTTAAAAATAAGGAAAACAATAATAAGTTGTGCGTTTGAATTTGAGAATGAACTCTGACACAACCAGCTTAAAGTCTCTGAACATGAGTTGTAGAGAATTTTTGCGCCACCCTACGTTAGCTTAAGTCACATTATAATACGTTATAACTTTTGTGCGACTATCTATATCGATCTATATCTTTCTATCAAATTCAAATAGTTTATTTTGCAAAGCAGGTATAGATATATACACTTTTTACACGTCAAATTTAATCTTATAAAAAAAAATTATACGTAATAAAATAATAAATGTACATGAACTAAACTAAAGGTTTATTTAATTTATGTATCAATATATGTATATACGACTAAAATGATAGGTAAAATATATATTATATAAGGTAAAATCCAATCAACGGCCCGAACCCATAACGGAGACCCAGCCAGGGACCAGGAACAAGATTCAATGATCACCAACCGAGCCCTCAGCACGAATCCAGGCGGCCGACCAAATCCCATCCTATATACCTACACATATATCAAAATAGTAGAACCCAGTGTGTCTGTACATTGAAGAAAAGCAATAGAAATAGGAAGGGGGTGACTAAAGAAGAGTAATAGATCACAAATCAGCGATTTTTAGAGTACTTTAAGTGTATCTGTCTGTCTGTTTGTTCGCACACATCTCGGAAATTACTGCACAGATTTTCATGTAATTTTCAAAGGTGAACAGAACTTAATTTGGAGCAGGCTTTTTTTATTATTAAAATCGGTGGTTGGAAAAAATGTTATCGACATTTCAATAGTTTTAGAATTCACTTTTCTACTGTTAACAGTCAGAAGTTACCGCTAGCAAAAGGCTATCATATCCCAACTAACACACAAGCTGCTTAAATAGCCTTTGACCAGCCTGAATGCTGTATAATAGCTGTACAAGGGCTTTATTGTTATCCTTAAGCTGTAAAGCAGCGTATTTAAAAGTTCTTCAACAGGCAGGTCGTACAGTAGCCATAAAAAGGTAACTTTTATGCCCAAGGAGATACAAAGGCGTGTTACACAGCTATTGCACGGGCCTATGAAGTAAAGCAGTGTTATAAATACCTATTATAACACTCTGTGATCTAAAAGAGATCTTTTATAGGTAAAAGTGTTTGAATGGAGTTATAAGCTTCTTTTAAAACGCTTTAGGGTATATAGAGTATTATTTTAAAGCCTTCAGCTCTCAAATAGAGTTTATTGGAGCCTTTGTAGGGCTATATCTACAATAGAGTAATATAACTCCATAGTAGCGTAAAAACCTGTATATTTGCTGCTTTTACAGCAACTATATGGTAAATAGCTGGACATAGAGGTTTTATCCAGCAAAAAGAGAGGAAAACACATTTATATCGTCACTATAACGGCCAAAGCAGAACAAGAGCGGTTATAATCGTTATTAAAACACTTGTAATCTGCCATTTTGTTCAAGTATAGAGTGAATCTACCATGGAGAGGAAAATTCATAAAAATCAGGAAAAAAATGTGGTAGTGTGAAGAAAAGAATTTGCACAGAATACTAAAATATAATTAATAATCATCCAGCTCAATGTCAAGGCCAAAGATTTGAAGGAGTGAACAGTCAAGTCCAAAAACAAAACAGTGAGGGTTCTGTCGTTTAAAATTTTGAGTCCAGTAGCAATAGTGTATCCTGTAGCAGTGCTGTAGCTGACAATATTAACTGTGATTTTTTAAGAAGTTGTGGCAGAAGTGATTAAGGCGAGATAATTCGTGAGAAGACGAAATTTGACGCTCTTCACCCCGCGTAAATCCTTATCCCTCTCGTTGCTTTTGTCACGCGCTTTTTCGCGTTACACGCTCTATATTTTATAGATAACTTGTCAAAAAAATATGATTGCGGACGAGTTGCGATATACATAGGTATTATTAAATATATAGGTACATACGAGTATTGTTAATACTTGCTCTGTGACATGTTCGGGGAAAAAAATTGTAGATGGCAAAATTCTAATATAGTAATTATCCATAATAGCTAGACAATGTCCATAATAAATATACGTACAAGCATTTTTAAATATTTGTTATGTGATATTATACGTCCGGTGAAAAAATGCTTGTTGTAGGCAAAGTTGGAATAGAGTTAAATTCATAATGGCAATGTGCAAAATAACTGACAGGTACCTGACTTATTGTTTTTAGTCTCTGCAATAGTTTTTCTAGTGTTGGATAGATCAAATTGATCATGGCTTCGGAAAAAATAAAACTGAAACTGATTGTAATTGATTTATTTCATGTTTTTAGAGAAATGAATTGGTATACAAAAAAAAAATTATGTCCTTATCTCTGAAACTGTTGGACCAAAAAGCAATGATAAAGTGTAAAAAAACAATTTGTAGGTGTTTTTAGAATTCAACGACGGACTCCTAATAAGTTAATATAATAGGATATATAGTAGTCCTTTTTATACACTTGGGCTCTTAAAAGGAGACGTAAAGTGCTGGTGTACGTCCAAAAGAGTACAAGTATGCGCCAATACACCAACTGTAGGACCCAAAGGTTTACAACAGCGAATACTAGCGCCTTTGTACGGTTTAAAACGATAGAGCGGACATAGTTAAGCTCTGAGAGCTGTTGTAATAAAACGCCATTAATATTTTGATTAATGCTTATCCTCATGGTTATTGCAACATTTTAACATCATAAATATGTAAGAATTCTGCAATTTACACCACTATTTCTCACCCACGACCCTAATAAAACGACTAATAGGTCTGAAATATCTTAAAAAAATTAAAAATAGTTTATAACCCTAAATATAAATGTATTTTTTATATTAAAAACTGCATATATTGTGAGTGCGTAAGTTTTTTAGCTAAAATATATGCATATTTTTACAATAAAATGATACTGGCACTAAGATTTCACGTAAATAAAAACAAAACAGTATTAAAACTTTGCTGTGTATTTATTTTTATAATATCTTCTGTTGTGCTGTCACTTCTTTACCATGTAAATACGATCCACTTTGTTAAAAAATAATATCACTTCTATAGAATCAATACAGAGCCATGAAATGTATTTCAGAGATAGAGTCGCGCTGAAATACGCTGAGAGCTCTATAGTCGCGCTACAAAAACTTATTTTAGATCTCTTGGCACATACTATCGCTCTTGCAGAACCTCTGTATCGTCGTACTAACACACTTTTACGGCCAATGTAGGGCGATTGTAGGACCGATAGCTCTACAAAGAGGGGCCTCTTTTGGGGTTAAAGCGGCGCTATAGCCGCTTGTAGAAACACTGTAGGGCCTCTCTATGGAGCCTATGCCGTAATGTATGACGCCTCACCGGCTTCTGTACGGCTACTTATAGAGCTCGGGTGTTACTTGGGATATGTTACATATATACTGATTGGCTGTAGCAAGAACTGCTCTGGCTAATTATAGATGATACCCATGTATTTGTTTAAAAACCGTGACGTGAAGACTGTAATTAAAATAAGTATGTTTTATCTTTGTACAGGAGGTAGAGCTGATGCCGGGCTCGACTGTGGAGGTACCACCATCTTACTTGGAGACCCCCTCGAAGTAATTCGGGGGAGAGTAAGAGGACAGCTCACAGGCAAAAACCCAGGGGGCCCACCATGCCTGGGACCGATGGATGGCGGTATATCCATCCCTAATAGCCGGACCTTATATGGAACAGACTGGTGACGAGCAGCGGCGTCACTGGTGCGAGGGTTCCGGCACCGCGCTCACCAACTCGCCTGCCCAGTGTGTGTGAGTATGGGCAATTCTTCCAGGATGACCGCCGGAAGTGGCAAGGTCCTGGAAAGGCTTATGTCCAGCAGTGGACGAAGTAGGCTGATGGATGGATGGATGTTTTATCTAAAGCATTTACATCCACGGAAAGCCTTTGGAAAAAAAAAACTTTATTTACGTATTAATATGTATGTAGAAAATGTTCAAGCCTTATTTTTTTGATATCCATTATTCTTTTTAATTTTTTTATCCTAGGACTTGTGTCCCAATTTTTCATATTAAAGATACGATGGATACGTTCTGACCGTATGTGTTTATGTGTTCATTTTAATATATTACTTATTTGTCTTAATATTTTTATTGTAATTTGTTTACTCACATTTTTGTTATTTGTATTTCTTTAATAATGCATGCTCATCAAATTTTTTATATTTAGTTTTAATTAAAAAACCAAACTACGCGCTTTACATGACATATTTAGTGAAAACAGGAACAGTTGAAAATCAGCGCTGTGCAGATGTACGCAATCACAGCATTTTGCTGAGCTGCGTCCTTTTATCTGTTTAATGTTAAGTTTTTGTGTAATTAGTTGTTTATTGACAAATAAATTTATTTTCTTTCTTTCTTTCTATATTAAGTGACAGTTTAAGTTACAAGATGATATAACTACATCTCTATCAACAATAAAGAGCCACAAAGAAAGCTCCTGAAGCTTACGTAAGATTATACTATTCCTTATTGTGTTTCTTTCAGAGCTTTTTCATCATACTTCTTAAAAGAGTGTGTCTATCATAAGTGTGGAATTAAGCTATTTATTTTAGATAAGTAATGTAATGGACATTGAGATATTAATGATGTAATTATTATTGCAAAATAAGACACGAATTTTTTTTTGCCTCTTACACAAGAACTGCTCTAAATATGGGTATAACCGTTATGTAATAAATCATTAAAAGTTATTATAAAAGTAACAGAGTATTTGCAGTTATAATTGTCATTTGATGGAATTTTTGCAACAGGTTAATTGTTTTTATAAAACCGCTAATTTTCTTGTGGAACTACTAACCTATTAGGTGTTTTGAAAAGAAGAGCAAAACAAATCACCTTTTGTTTACGAGAGAAAGGGACAAAAATACTGCTTTAACCTCTTGTCGTGAACATTCTCTTTATTAGACTCAGCGTTCGTTGAATTTTAATCAAAATTCCCATTTTGCACCTAAAAGTCTAACTTACAATGATAATTTTTCATTGGCACAAAAAAATAGTTTCTTGTTTTCTGATGGTTGGAAATTAGACGTTATTGTTTTGTCGATAAAGTTTAAAATTTGTTGTCAATACTTATGGATTGTTCTCTGTGTAAGTTGATTAAAGTATAAGAGTGACGGACAAAAAACTGTATATTCAGTACGCTATAGCATCCGGTAGCGGAGCAAGGCGTCTGAACAATATCTAAGTGTAACTAAGTGACATTTAAGTTAGTTTTAGTGATAATAGTGCTTTTTAGGTATAAAATATGGCTTTTAAGTTGTGCGTGGGAGTTGTCCTACTTAGTTTAATTGGTAAGTATTGTTTTAGTTAAGTTATTTTGATTAATTGTGTGTTTTTTTCACCGTTAAGTTGAGCTTTTATTTTCAATAAATTACTTATTTATTTTGGCTTAAAGTTGAGTATTTTGTTAAAAGGCAAAACCATACCCACTTAATGTTTTCGTTGACCTTTGTATAATTGTAAAGTGAATATAAAACAGCCTATTTGAATGATTGCTTCAGTTACCTTGAAGGTACTATTTTCGAGTACTATCCAGCGAAAGGAATGATCATTGAAAATAAAACGTGTCAACTATTAAAACTTTTGGACAACCCGTACCAAAACCTATTTAAAAACTTATTGGATATTATTATTGACCACGTTTGGTTCTATTCCTATAATTTATTCAAAAGACTTGTTCTCTATAACATAGATGACATTTGAAATTCTAACAATTTCACTTTTTTGTGATGACATTATTTGCTATATAAAAGACATCAACGCGCTCATAGAACTTCTTTTGGCTTCCATTACGAAAATGTTTCTTACGTTGATAAATATAAAGACTATTTGTGCCTACAACATTTTTTGTACCACTTTATTCTCTGAATACGGAGATCTGTGAAAAAAGATAACAATCTTAACATAGGTTTAGTGCAGGTCTGTCTGTGTCGTAACACAATTCTATAACGACCCTAATTGAAGTTAAACTTGACACAATGTCAAAATAATTGTTAACATTTTCGATTACGACATATTAATAGTAGTTTATGGTACAAGGGCAAAAAAGACGAGCGTAGCGAGTGTTTTAAACGTAACCGAGTAATTTATTGCTCTTACGCCCGTGTATCATACTACGTTTTTCAATGCATAGTGTGAGGAAATAAAAGAAATATAATCTTGTGAACTTTAAATTATGATTGGCTCAAAAGGACTGTATCTAGAGCCGTTAAGCAGTGGAAACAAAAGTATAACATTTATGGTACACAGAAAAGGTTGCAGGTTAGCCAATTTCTCGTAAATAAATTAAAAACAAAATAATAATAAAGCCCTAGGGCAAAATAATCGACTTTCTGTTCGGTTTTGATGCATAACAAGTGCGCCTTTACGAGCACTTGCATTGAAAAAATATTAATAATAAGTGAAAGTATTCTTCAAGCATATTACAGTTACATTTATAGAACTCTTACATTGTATATTGACCTATCATACTGAAATTACTTTTTTCTGGATGTCTTCAGGCTGCTTTCATTCTTACAAATTCCATTGCTCTCGATTTCCTCACACTTCAGAGTTATTTTCACAAAATACTTTCATGTTGTCATAGCTTTTGTTTGTCTTTAGCGCATATGAATGCATTTTGCCATTTCGTGTCTTTTTGTATGCTGTTAGGTAAGAGAGAAACCAAGTGTTGAAATGTTTCTACATACTTCAATGACGTTTGAACGCTTTTATAAGCCTCGATATTTGGACATACATAAAAAATATTGCTTTCCAACAAAAAATATAGTTGCTACAACTATCATATTGAATCATATCGCTTTGTCTAAAGGAAGCTGGACAGTCTGCACATTAAAGTTTTTGCAATGACGCGAGCGGAGCTCCGGGCAAAAAGCTAGTGGAATCATTAATTTGACATGCATTGTATGTTGTCAGCCTATTGAACAGTAGAAAGTAGTTTATATGCAACACAAAACAGTTTCTAAACTCGCTGTCTAGGTTATATATCGGTGATTATACGGAATTTTAATTGATTATATCTGTACAAGCTATTTCAGGCCACGGTAGCTCAGTCAATTCACGCAAGACTTTCAGTTTTGGGACACAGGTTCAAGTATGCACCAAAAAATCTTTTGGAACTTACGTGCATGGTGTTTGGATCATTAAAAAATACTGAACGGCCAAGGAAAACAATGTGACTAAACCTACGTATAATTCGTACCCTAAAATCGTGTATTTTGCCTAAAGAACGGCGCTTGGGATCACGATAATTACGTTGGGACGTTAAAAATTTCCGAGTTTTGATCCAAACTGAGAAACCTCTCTCGGGGATGCATCAAAATCAAATCAAAATCAAAAAGTTTATTCAATTTTAACAGTAATTTTAAGCAACTTAGAACAAGTGCTTGAAGTCACCTTTTAAGCAAAATATTGCCTGTGCCAGGTGACCCCACTCGTCATAGCTTCACTTCAGACACTGTTAAATTTTATTAACTAAGTAGTTAGAAACAAAAATATTTATTTTAACATTAGTAAGTTTACATTTAGTTACTATTTGGGATGATGACAATATCAGTTGTGAATGAAACCATCATCTATTTTGAACATTAGTTGTCAATCATGCCTATTACTTATTAAATTAAAAGCCTAATAAAAGTTGCTTTTTTAAGATTTTAATGCATGTAATGTGCAGTTCCTTATTTTTTATTATTTTAAGTTAATTAGGTAAGAATTTCAAAGTTTCAAATCTCTGTTATTGTTTGACCTTATTAACTTTAACGACTGTTAAACTACTAAAACCGCATTTCTATGTTAATGTCATTACTTTGTGTATGTATTAGCAAAGCGAGTTTGAAATTCTCAATGCATTTTATAATTAAAAGTTAAGAAATATTTTTTTATAGCCCAGAGATTTTCCAGTATGAACGAAGAGTTGTGTTATAAAATGAATTTTTGTAATAGTTGGTTAAATATGTTTAAAAAAAACGTTTTATCGGCATATGACGTCACAGTTTTTACCCCCACAGTCTGTGCGCTTTTCATCTCATATATTTGTGTTCAGGAGATCATACTGAATGCTGATACCAAGTACACCCACATTCCAGATGATTTGAGCAGAAATTTACCTAATAATGACGGAAAATAGCTGGTATATTACAACATTTTGGAAAATATGACTTAGTTTCATTAATAGTCACCTTATTTTTCTTTTCACAAAATTTCTAGCCACTTTTTTACAAAATTTTCTTCTCTTTTCAGTGCTCACATTGGCAGCCCGAGACACCAAGAAGACGTTACCGAACAGAAAGCCGAACTATTCCGAACGTGAACAAGTTTCCGATTACGACCGAGACGCCGAGATCACCAATTCCTGTCCTGATGATGGCTTCTTTGCTGACGCTGAGCAGTGCGACAAATATTATGAATGCAGGTCAGTTGTCCGTCCAGACAATGCTTGCTCCATCTTTACATTGTGCTACAGAATCTACTTCGGTTGAAAATGTTTGGGGGGTAATAATCGTTGGTGAAAAGTGGGTGTTTCAAGTATGGACTGTGATCTGCATTTCAGATCTGAGCTGTTTTGCAATAATCATGTTTTAACCTCAAGTTTCATTCAATTCAATATGAATAAATATAATTTTAGCTATATTAGCTTTTTATTTGTAGTTTTAAGCAATTATATGATAATAATTAAAAAAATAATAAACTTTATATTTTTTCGATATATTTCGGCCTCATCAGTGAGGCCGTCATCAGTCGAGTCATGATGACGGCCTCACCGATGAGGCCGAAATATATCGAAAAAGCATAAAGTTTATTATTTTTTTAATTATTATCATATAATTGCTTAAAACTACAAATTCAATTCAATAATGATAAAAGTGCATTACAAACTAGAAAAGATAAATTAGGAACAAATTTCAAGAACAAATATTTTGAAAAAAAATCTCGGGCCAGGATTCGAACCTGCGACCTCTTGCTTACACGATAAGTCTGCTACCGACTGTAGTGTAGTGATGTAATGAACTCTTATCTTTATTATTTATTATTTATTGTACACACATATACAGGAACAGGGATACATATAACATTTACATTTAAACAATATGCACATTGGCGTGCTTATCTCTAAGAAGAGATTTCTTCCAGCAAAACCAACAGGAAATAAAAAAACAAAAAAAATAATAATAATTAAACGAGTAATCATACAAGTGCACAAGGAGATTGATGCAAAATAAAAATAAAAATATATATAACATAAAAATAGCAATAATATAGTATTCAAATACTTACTATAAATACACACTATAAAATACAAAAAAAATATATATATATTTTATTATAGAATACATAAATATTGATATATATAATATTATATTTAACTATTAAGACAGTGGCTCTTATAATATTTTAAGTATCAAAATTGATGTATTTCGCTATAACAAGGAATCATAGTAAATAGTTCATAAAATACTTACAGGGTGTTAAGATGAAGTTGCGGAAGCCGAAAACTGACGATAGTATTCGTCCATACGAACAACATTCCGTGAAAAAAATTCAGAAATCGAAAACAAAGAACCTGTAGTTTCATCTTAACGCCCATTATAATAAATATATCGTCATGACATGAATCCCCGAGGGGGTGTCAGAGGTGTTCCATGTGTGAACTGTGAAATGCAAGTCACAGTATTTACTCGGTACACCTGCGTTTCAACAACGATTATTACGTCTTCGCGCACAAATACACGCTTTTTAAGGCATGCAGGTTTCCTTACGATGTTTTCCTTCACCGTTCAGCAAGTTGTATAAGACAAATACTATGCACATTAATTCCGAAAAACTCATTGGTGCATGCCCGACCAGGGATCGAATCTGCATCTCAAGATTGAGAGGCCAGCGTTTTACCTCTGAGCTACCGCTGATTTTATAACTGAAAAATAATTGTGAATTCACGATGTTTCAGACAAGGCGAGATAATAGAGAAGCTATGTCCTGACGGCATGGTGTTCAACGATTACAGCTCTGACGATGAGAAGTGTGATCTTCCCTTCAACCTCGACTGCTCCCAGAGACCCAAACTTCGTGAGTTACTCTACAATACTCTACAACAGCGTTTCTTACCCTTTTTTGTCCACGGACCCCTTAGGAAATCAAGCACAATTTTAAGGACCCCCTGAATAAGAAAGCAGCAATAAATTTCAGAGCATTTATTTTAGTTCTACAAATTACATAAAAAATATACATTTTCATATAAAATACGTTAATGAGAAGGTTTTTTGGTGGCAAAAAAACTTTTGGTGGCATTTATTTATGATTGTTAAATGGTCCATAGATTAGGCTGCGGACCCCCATACATATGCTCGGGGACCCCCAGGGGTCCGCGGACCACAGGTTAAGAAACGATGCTCTACAATATGCTTTGACGTTATAGATTCAAAACGCTTATAGACTAGGAGCGTACAATCGGTAACCCTATGTATCGAGTAACAAGATGGGACCAAGATCTCCGAATTCGCTTAGATTGAATGATGTTAAGGTGTGTTAATTCGAAAACCATTTCGAGATTTAGATTTAATAAGCCGTATTTTAGAACTTGTGGTCTAAAAAAACCTCAAGATAATGAATATTTTTACGAAATATCCTTTTATTTGCCTTCGTTGACGTCACTTGAGAAATGGCTGTTTGATAATGTGTCCTTTACTATCAAGATACATTTATAATAATTTCCTTCCGCCTAATTTGACAGCTGGATGACAGATGAGTAGACAGACAGAGACAGACCACTTTTTTAATTTGTCTAAAATTCTCAAGTGACGTCATATCGGACAATTCTTTAAAAAATCATAAAAAATTATGGTTAATTTATGTACCAAAATAATGGAAACCATGTCCTTAAATGACGTACCTATATATTCTCAGAAAAAAAATCTTTTAAAAATTAAGCTATGGGAATTGGTCAAATCTTGTTACTCGATAGATAGTGTTACCCCAGTACGCCCGTAGTCTATTAGATTCAAATGATTTTCAGGAATTAGTTTATCAACGAGCAGTACTAGTGAATAATATATATTTTATGATGTCAGCAGCTATAACAGTTTTTGGAGAGCTAGAAAACGATTTCTTTAACATTAAGGAGTAAATTTTAGGCTTGAACTTTATGAAACATAAATTGGTAAATAACTATTACAGAAAGTCATTGAGAACATAACTACAAAGAGTATAATTCATACATTGATCCTCAGCATCGATTTAACAGTAATATTTAGAGAAAGTCAGTCACTCAGTTTTCCAGACATAAGTTCCACCAAAAAAAAAAATATTGCATCTTCCTAAATCACAATTAAATAAAACATGTTATTTTAAATAATGTTTAAAATTATGAAAAAGAGTCTGTTGATGAAAAATTGTTTTGAAATTTGGTAACTAAATCCCACCCATCATTATTATGATTAAAAGGGCTGATGTTTAACTGAAACGACATAGTTTTTTTATTTGGGGGTAAATCACAATCCTCGTCGCCACTGAGATGTACAGAAGGGAACATAAAGGAAACATATTACACTATCTAAGAGATAAAGAAAAGCTACACAAACTGAAAAAATGTTTCAAAAACTTCATTTATACATTCTCACGCCTTTCTCCCAGAGGGGTAGGCAGATACTATAGATTTCAACATGCTACGATCCTGACACACCACTTTTGCATCTTCCACATCCATCATACAAATTCTTCTTGCAAAAACTAAAGCCTTATAAATCCTGTTATAAGCCGTTACGCTTGAGCACGTTGCAAGTACCGGTTGAACAAAGGCCTCACCTCACGTTGGAACCGCATCATCTGAATATAGATTGTCTGCGGTTACCAGTTGGGGGCCAGACGCAGAACAACTTTCCAATACCGGAGCAGGAAGCTAGCGGCCTTGAGACTGCTGTATGATTGCTACTGGAGGAGCGGATGGAGCGAGATGAGAGCGAAGGTTTTGTGGGTAACCTATGTGGCAAATATGGAGTTGTGTTTTATATGCAGGAAAGACCTTGGCTTTGACCCGTTGCAAGTTATGGGTTTTATTCGCTTATTTACGATTGCGATAGATTATCTTACGGATACTGATTTGTTTAGTTGTTCTTTAACGGAGTTCGCAAAAACTGCTTTAAATATAATTTGTTACAAATCGCATTAGGTTAGCTTGTAAGTACTGTGTAGTGTAAATGTAAATTATTTTTCAATAAATTAGATTCTGATCTGTAGTGTATACATTTAATGGATATTTTAGGTAATAAAATGATCGCTGCCTCATAATATAGTTCATTAAAATATGATGAAACTTAAACAAAACAAATATAAATTTAATACTTTGTTTTTTGTTTGAAAGCTGATTTCAAGGTTTTCTACATCTACGTATTAAATTTTGTGTTTATTGTCAGTTTGATAACCAAAATAAAATTTTCAAAAACAGTTCTTCCAAAATGCCATCCATTTTCTTTATAAGTATAATAAAAATAAATTTTAACATCTGCCATACGATAAATAAAATAAATAAGATTTGTAATGATTTTTTACAGCTAACACTTTTCAAAAATAAAATGAATGTTGCTGTTAGCTTATTGTTGTCTTGTTCATATACAAAAGAAATAACATAATTTGGATTTATCTTTCCTCAAAAATACATAAAACTCTTAGTACTGAAATTTGAGTTTCATTCAAATTCTCTATAGAAAACGGCAATTTCATATGTATTTACCTGAAATACAAAATACAAAATTATTTATTGGATCAAAAAATCTTAACCTAAAAATATCAATGTTAAGGCTAAGGTATTCACAAAAATGATGTGTTCAACTGAAACTTAAGTAAAGCAAAGCCTGTCATTTAAGAGTCAGTTGCTTCTGCTCGTAGGGACACAGTTTAGTTAATACAAAAAGCCGAAAAAGAGAAAAGCATGCAATTTATTAAAGCGTATTTAAATTTACAAAATTATATAAAAATAAACATGAGTGTATGTAAGGGTGTGTGTGTATATGTGAGAGGGTGTGTAAATGTATGTGTGAGTGTGTGAGAAGAGAAAAGAAACAGGGTGCGTTTACAAAAAAATTATATGTTTTTACGTCATACGTAATTAAAATCTATTCGGAGACTTTTAAAAGATCTTCTGTTTGGTTGTAGGTAAATGTTTTCAGCATACTAATTATACCCTTTTTAACCGACTTCAAAAAGGAGGCGGTTCTCAATTCGACTGTATGTTTTTTTTTTTTTTTTTTTATTTTTTTTTTTTGGCTTTGTTACTCCATAACTCCGTCATTTCCCAGCCGATTTGAACAATTTTTTTTTTGATTGAAAGAGTATACTTCCAGGTTGGTCCCATTTTGGGTTTGGTCATGATCTGATGAAGGTCTTCAGAGATAGGCAGTGGAACTCCTCAGAAAATGACAGCATACCTCTCAAAATTGAGGCAATCGCTATGTACTTGGGTGGTGATTACAAGGTATTGCTTGAAAATCGACATTCTTCCACCTGATCTTCGATCCTGGCTTCATCAACATATTCACCATAGAACTCTTCAACGGATCAGAGCACATAACTCGAGATTGCGGCAATCACTGCGTTAGGGTGCTGATTCAAGGGTATTACTTGGAGATTATCAGAATACCCACCTGACCTTCGATCCTGGCTTCATCACCATAGAACTCCTCAACGGATGACAGCACATAACTTTGGATTGCGGCAACCAGTTTGTGTTATGGTGCTCATTGCAGGGCATTGCTGAAAATTGCCAGTGTACCCACCTGAATTTCGATCTTGGCTTCATCACCGTAGAACTCTTCAACGGATGACAGCATAACTCGAGATGGCGGTAATCATGTTGTGTTAGGGTGCTGATAGCAGAAAGCTACTCAAACATGGCTACTTATACTCACTTGAACTTCGTTTCATATTAACACCACGTTTGCAAGAACTACCAATTAAATACCTCACAATTTAACCCAGCAACACTAAAAAATGTGAAATAAAATAAACTTTTAACAAAAAAATAGCAACCGACTTCAATAGTAACAGCAGTCATTCACTAAAAAGTTAATAATAATTCTATAAAGACCGATGGTACCGAAGCAACACTTTTGCCGACTTCTTTCTTCCTGAAACATTATGTTATCTAGAAGTCGGCGTATTTCCTACGATATAGCAACATAAAAACCAATATAAGAACGCCGACTTCTAGATAACATAACGTTTCAGGAAGAAAGAAGTCGGCAAAAGTGTTGCTTCGGTACCATCGGTCTTTATAGAATTATTATTAACTTTTTAGTGAATGACTGCTGTTACTATTGAAGTCGGTTGCTATTTTTTTGTTAAAAGTTTATTTTATTACATTCTAGCTGCGATAAATCGTAAAGAGATAAAATTTTGCTTAGACTATTGTACAAATAGGGGCCGAGTACACCGAAAAAGCGAGAGTAAAATGATGATAAATTAAAGATAGGATATCTCTGTCTCGCGGGATGGCCCCAATATTTTTAAAATATCTTTGTTCTATTCCACAATCTGACTCTTAGAGTCTCAGACTCTACCCAAATATGTCTTACGTATAGATGAATACAGCCTGTATGAATACAGACTCCTCATAACAGGCGACCGATTTCTGTCAACACATCTGACTGAACCAGCAGATACAATTCGTCACTACAAAATTGTATGTTTCGGTAGGCCAAACCAAAATGGCTTCTATATTCAGTACGTTAGAGTCTTCGTCTTCGGGAAAGATAAGTTTGTGGCGCTATACGTAAGATTAGAAGAGCCAATAGGATTGCAGTATTCCGTTTCGATTGTTGACAGAATTATTTGTACGCAAGATGATGAACAATAGACGTCTTTCTGGGCTGTATTGTCTATGATCTTACATAACAAAAGTACAAACCATATTTCCCTTACAGAGACCCCAATCGTCTCACTCCACTGCCAACGCCAGAACGGTTACTTCTCCCACGAAGACCCTAAGGAATGCGGCAAGTTCTACTACTGCGTCGATGGCAAGTTCAACATGATCACCTGCCCTGATGGCCTGGTCTACAACGAGAAGACCGGCATCTGCACCTGGCCTGATGAGGCCAAGAAGAAGGGCTGCGGAGCCGCTGGTTAGTGTGGTTTCAAACTTGTGCTTTAAGGGTCGATTCTCCAGCTTATAACCAAATATTAAGAAATAATTATAACGACCAAAGTACAACCTTTAGCTCAGACGACTTTTAACAATAGTTTACTATATGCATACACATATTTTTAATGATATTACAATAGCTATAAAACAATTGGCGTTTATAGTCGTGATACCAGCCGTAAATTCCTTAAATAAATTAATGTCACCCTAATGGAATTATTTTGAAGCTACCATAATATCATTAAAAATTATGCTTATGCATATACCAAACTATTGTCAAAAGTTGTCATAGCTAAAAGTTGTACTTTGGTTCTTATAATTATGTTTTAAGAGCTCGGTCCGCGACGACGACTGATGCTAAGCATTTTGTTAAATATTTCGCTTAGATTTTTGCTGCTCATTGTGCTTGACAATTTTATTGTCAATAAAACTTGGAATTATTAAATTATGAATCAGTTAAATATCATTTTACAAAATCAGATTCGTGTAATGACATTCTGCCGGCTAAAAAAAAACTACGCTTTGGGATGGCAAATAATTGGGATTTTGAGATAATGCTCTTCTTATTTACAGAAAATTATTGTCATAAAAAGTGATTTTTATTATTATTCAGAAGGAATTTGTTTATAGGAACGTTTGGAGGATTTTTCATACTTGACCGGTTTGACACCCGATTCAGAAAAGCAATTTAAAAAACATATTTGTTTGTAGATCTATGTACTTATATAAAAAAGTAAATGAAGGCTCCATAAGTAAACTTTTCTTTTTTTAATAGAAACTTTAATTTGACAGTACTTTTAAGTAAAGTACTTTCTGTCCTTGGCCCATTATAATGAGATTACTTGTATAATGAAAAATTTATAAATTTTTGATATATAATTATATATGCCTATAAAAATTTAATGAAATTCATTATAATAAAATTATTTTAAATATTTGATCCTTTCGTACTAAAATATTTTATTTTTATAAAGATAGAAACCAATATGTATATAAATGAAGCACAATTGTTATAAAATATCACGATAAAGTCCAACATATATTTCGGGTCCCACTGGGCCCGGCATCAGTTGAAGTAATGATGATGACAAAATATGATCAACAGTCATTTTAAGTATTACATGCGGCTTGAACACTCACGTGTGATTGTTGTTGACTATTATATTATAGCTATAAGGTCACCTTCACTCAACCATTGACTAAGTATTACTACGTATAGATCGACAACTCCCATATATCAAGGCGTAGCAAATTTTTTAATTTTTATTTTTTTTTTATTTTTTAAGTGTTGCAAATAAGCATAATTTGTTTAATTGGCTGCAAGTAAACTTTCATGGTTACCCAGTAAACATGTGGCTGTTATAACTTTGCCTATAAAAACTAGATGGCGCTAAGTTGACAATACTAACAGTGAATATTTGAGTGCCATCTATTATCGAAGTGGGAATAATTTTTATGTTACGTGACATCGCTGTGCCACTAGCGTCACCAATCGGTCTTTTTTAGCATCGTGTTCGTTAGAGGATTTAGCAACGCCATCTAGATTTCGTTAGAATTTTACACCTTTTTTGTGGCTACAAACTGATGTATGGGAACTGCTAGTCTATTCGTAGTCTATGACTCAACGATCACAATAACATTTTCCAGACGTGTTTCCCTTCGACTGCCCTCCTGTCAACGAGACATTCGGTCAGACCCACCCTCGTTACGCTGACCCTGAGGACTGTCAGTTCTTCTATGTCTGCATCAACGGTAACACTCCTCGACGGTCAGGCTGCAAGCTCGGTCAAGCCTTTGATGACGTCAGCAAGAAGTGCGAGTGGGCGAGGAAGGTGCCTGAATGGTAAGTGGCCCTTTTTTAGGGTTTTTTTCTCAAAAATGAGGAGTCCTTATTGTGTTCATGTGACTGTATGTCTGTCAAAGCCAACTTTTCTCCGATACGGATAAAGCTATCGACCTAAAGTTTCGAGTCATCACATCATAAAGCTTATTTGTCTACACCAATTTCTATAGTTGTTAAGCGGGCCAAAATATTAGGTCTTTACATATGAAATTGCTGTTTTCTATAGATAATTTGACGGAAACTCAATTTTCAGTACTAACATTTTTGCATTTTTTTAGGAATGACAAATTCAAATTATGTAAGACGGAAACTCAATTTTCAGTACTAA
The DNA here is from genome assembly GCA_934047225.1 of Ypsolopha sequella. Classification (NCBI taxonomy): domain Eukaryota; kingdom Metazoa; phylum Arthropoda; class Insecta; order Lepidoptera; family Ypsolophidae; genus Ypsolopha; species Ypsolopha sequella. The sequence continues at coordinate 7,649,254 of OW203987.1, forward strand.
CATTTTTTAATTTTTTTGGTATGACAAATTCCAATTATGTCATTTTTTATGTGTATGAATGAGACAACATTAAGCTAACAGCAACATTAATTAAATTTTTGAAAAGTGTCAGTTGTAAAAAATTATAACGAATCTTAACATGAAAATGGATGGCATTTAGGACGAACTGTTTTTGAAGTATTAATTTTTAAAATCAAACTGATAAAAAAAAAAATAATACGTGGATTACCTTGAAATCAACGTTCATACAAAAACAAATAATTGAAATGGCTATTTAATTACACGAGTTATGAACTCATGAATCTGTCAGAAAATTTGGAAATTTCTTAGGTAAATACTTATTATTAAAGATGCAAAAAAATTATGTTGTGCGATTCGTATACCCACAGTATTATACTGAACTTCGGCGCGAAAAGGTGTGCGATTGTGTTTGATTTTTATAAAAATTGTGGCGTATTTAGGTGCGCGGTCACCATTAGGCGGCCATACACACAATGTTTATGAAAGTTTTTAGGGTTCCATACCCGAAGAGTGCCAAACGGGACCCCTGTTACTAAGCTTCCGCTGTCTGTCTGTCACAAGGGTCAACAGTTTACGTTTTAGTTGAAGTTTTATTATGGCATCCATGACGGCAGATAATAAAATAAAAATAATCCCAAGGGGCTCCCCATACAAAAAAAACGCAAAACAAAAAAGTAGCATTTTTAAAGTTATCGTGACCCGGCCCCTTATTTCCGAAAAAAGAAGACTTAAAATATGAAAAAAATCATGGTAATAGGTGATTACGTAAAAATTACAGGCAAAATCAGCGGCAGCCGCGAACTGTTTGTCAGTCGCTACCATTTAAGCGTTTTATTTCTGTCGCCTTAATTTTGTTATGACATCTATATTGTTGTAATTTACCATGTAAAAGGACCAAGGATTTCGTGTGTGGTGGTACGGAACCCTTTGTGCGCAAGTTGACTTGCCCAATTTTTTCAACTGAGTATGTTTTATCTCTTTCCAGCGCCGACTGGTACAAGGGCCAGCTGACAGACTTGGAGCTGGACGCGCTAGAGAACCCCCCCACGCCAAAGCCCAAGCCGCTGGGCTCTCAGCCCTCGCGCCGCAAGCCCCAACGCCCCAGGGCCAAGGCCGTCGTGCTTGATGAAGAGGAGGAGTAGGGGTCTAGTCTACCTTTAATATACATATAGATTTTATTGAATTGTCTTGGTTTTTTATTTAATCTTATAGTTTTTAGGGTTAAGTATCTCGAAATGAAAAAGGAACCCTAATAGGATCACTTTGTTGTCTGTCTGTCGAAACCTTTTGCTCGAGCCCCGTGTGAGATATCAAGTTGAAACTGATACCTCCTACAGAAGTCTACGACCTCATGGTGCTGTAAAAAAAAAAACTTAACGCCAAAAAAGTAATTGCCCTTTACATAACCAATTTCATACAAATTTGTTCACCAAAATCCTAAAATTATTAATTTTTCATTTCGGTCACAAGTAGATTTTATAGCACACGCATAGAGAAAAATCTGAAAATTACCAATGTTTAATTTTCAATTCATTTAAATTTATTTATTCGCTTACTATTAAGGAAGTTACGGAGTTAATTATTGAGTTTTTTTTTTCTAACGTAATTAGACCCTCGAGATACATAAGTGTAAGTGTCAAATTAAGTTGGCGGAACATTACTGCTAGTGGAATTAATTACCAAAATTTTTCAATTATGTTTTAAAGGTTCCATAATATTTTACATGGTTTAAAATATTTAGACTATTCTTAACACTAGAAATAAAAATTCTTGTTTTGAGTACGTTCTCTCAATACAAGAGTATGATAATTTTGTTTAAAGGATATGTTCTTGACTTTTCATATTCTTGACTCAAGAGTATGAAAACTTTTATATCAAGAACTTTTGTGTAATCCAAAAAAACAATATTCTTGGTTAGGGCGATATGCGAAAAAATACAAGTATTTCTTTTCTGTGTATTTCATGAAATACATATGCATTTTGACTATATAATCTAGGGATTTGAAATTGGAAAACTTGATTGGATAAATTTTCCTCGATATAGATAATTGTTGAAATGAGGTCTTCAAGCACACTTGTTCTCCTCGTTTGACAAATAGGAACCATATACAGAAGTCAAACATATTTTATTAGGTGTGTTCCAACAATATCTAGAGATTGGACATTTGAAATTTTGCTAGCTATTTTAGTTTTCTTATATAAATTATAAAACTAACACTTTTCGTTTTCGCCCTGAATCCGCCCCTCTTGCACTGCGCGATTTTTCGCTTGGAGTGATCGTGACATAAATAAAATTTGCATAGCCTCTTAGAAACTTATCACTTACTGTTTTGTTAAAGAATTTCAACATCTTGTTCTGAAACTTAATAAGTTTTAAACTAAGAACTCAAATTCTTTCAAGACAATAAAATATTGTTTTACATAACAAGAATATATATTCTTCCACCAAGTAATTTACATTACTTCCTATATAATTAATTTATTCTTGTTTTATATAATCTTGACTTGAAATTTTTGTTTTAATTAAAGAATAAGGTAATTTCAATAAATTGACTGAAAATAAAGACTTACTTTAAACAAAGAGATTTATTTTCTTGCTTAAAAAAATACACTTATTCTTTGCCCAAGAATTAGCATACTCTTCGATGGAGTTTTTCTTCATCTCGTCCTGAAAATGAATGTGTTTTGAACCTAGAACAAAAGTTCTCTTGGATTTAATATTGTTTTGCAACTTTTCTACACTAGATATCATTTGATTTCTTTCACAATTTTTATAATCTCGATGTAACGTACCTATGTACAGTAACTTCTAACGAGCAACGTAATACGATAGTGTGCAGCTATCAACTGCGGTTCATCCTTTATTACTAGAAAGCTCTAGTTCCGAAACTACGATAGAATTGCTATTTGCTAACAACAAAGCCGTCGTTGACTGCTCGCATCCTCCTGGATGTCAGAAAAGTTTCTCAATATTTTAAATAACATTTCTTGCATCGAATCAAGTCAGAATATCTTCTTCAGAAAAGAATAGTACCGTCTCAACCCTTCTTCAAAAAAGAATAAAACCATCTTCACCTTAGCAAAAAAACTTCCATTGAAACTAAATATTCTTCGTCAAAAATAATCCTGGTTTCAATAAAGTACATCATATTACAAATAAGACTAGCGTTTCTTGCATTGAAACAAATACTTTTTAGTGAAGAATAATTCCGTCTCCACATATAGTAAATAGTGTTTCAGTATGAGAGTAACTGTCTCTTACATTTTAGTTGCGAATAATTTTGTTTTTAACTTGAGTTTCAAAGGAAGATATTTTCAATTCTTGATCCGTATTTTTAGGATATTTTAAGCTTAAGACAATAAAAATAAAACAATATTTTTCTTGGTCCAAGTAAATATAGTTTTCGTTATATGGAATGCATATTTTGTCTTGACCAATAAGATATTGTCTTAAGTTAAGAAGTCTTTTTTTTTCCGTGCAACACAACGAGTCCCATAGCAAAGACCTTAATTGCTTTTTCTTGGACGCGTAATATGGATCACGCAGCGAAACAACAAATTGGTGTCTTTAGCTAATACTGAAATATTTTGTAAGCAAAAAATATTTGATTTAAGTAGAATCCCTTCATATTTCTATTAGGTACCTATTTAATGAAAAAAATAATCAAGTTGATCTCTTAACCACGTTCTTGAAACGAACGTTTGAAAACAAAAAAAAAGACTCAGGACCAAGGTTCAATAACCGTTAGGGCAAAAAACGACGAAAAAAAATTTGTGTCCCTTCCGAACAACTTCGAGTCAAGCCTTTATTTTATTTTGGGTTTTTACAAAAAGGGTCATTGAACCTGTCCACTTACCGAGTCTACAGTATGGATTTGGTTATATTAATAAAAGTGACGTTACACAGGCCGTTAAGATGAAGTTGCGGAAGCCGAAAACTGGCAACAGTACTTTTACAGACGACCAACAATTCTTAAAAAAAATTCAATAGTCGAGAAAAAAAATCTGTGATTTCGTACATTTTGGTCGGGACACTTGTCAAACCGGTCGTTTAGTCGCTGACTTGTCAGACTTGACAGAGATGACGCTCTACAAAGCCGAAGGTAGCCGAAGCTAGCCGAGTATCTCTTTTTAAAGCACGATGCAACCTTCAAATGGCCTGGTACTGTACTTGGTGATGACCACATCAAAGAGGAAGATCTCAAGTATCTTGAGTACTTAATTTATTGAAAGAAGCTGAACATTTGAGGAGGGAACGCCCCTGGGACATTAGGATACCAAAGCTCAAGCAATGGGAATTGGATGGAATAGCTCCAAATAGAGAGCCGACCATCCGGCTGAGCCCAGCAGGCGTCCCACCTCAACATCATCATCATGGACGAGTATTATCGCCAGTTTCCGGCTTTCGCAACTTCATCTTAACACCCAGTATAGTATTGAAATAAAACTGCACCGTCTATTTTTCTTGATATTTTTATTAAAAAACTCCTATTTACATTAATTCATTTATATATGTACACTGAAAATATTAGTTAATTATATACAGCTGTAACGTATAAAAGTGTAAAAATATACTATGTTTTTTTATTGAAATACATAGAGGTAAATACAATAAAAATATAATATTCTCCTATGGTAACTAATATCACGAATTCTGAACATTTGGCAAAACGGTAACTGTAAAATACCTAATCAATTGAAATTTTCAGGGTTATATTATATATAACATATTCGAGTACAAATGTACAAAAATGAGTGTGAGTTACAAGTTCCGAATAAGTAAGTTTTTAAAATAAATAGGACTCAGTTTAACTCAGATAAATTACTAAAACATAATCACTGGTACTACAAAACGAAAATGTTACTTTTCCACGATATAAGACACCGGCCACACAGAGCTGCATTCTGCGTTCTGGGGATCTAAAAAGGCCGACTTGGATGAATCATAAAATGATTTGAAAGTAGAATGGAGTCAGAGTTTTTTCACGCGTGCAAAAGTGACGGCATTAGAACAGAATCATAATGTAGTCCATACAAAATGGCCTTTTTAGAGGACCTGCTGTCACTGTAATCTACTGGACTAGGAGTGTCCAGTCGGTAACCTTATGTATTGAGTAACAAGGAGCATTTTTTACATAATGCTTCAGGTTGCGCTCAGCCAACCCTAATTATTTTGATGTAGTCTTTTTTCTGCACAACTACAAATTGGTCACATTTTGCTGAAAATGATGGAGAATCGATTTTTCAAATAAATTAATCTTTGATAAAATCAGGCTGACTCACGTTAGTACCAACATAGGACGCGCAAACCTTATTTTATCAAGCACCTTTTGATATGCTCTATCGAACGTAGAAGAGCCCTACTTGTTATCTATAAACATGATTTTTTATCAGAAAAATAAAATTTGTTTTGCTGACTGTACAAAATGCTCCTGGTTGCGCCTGGTCAACCCTGTTTATTTTGATCTAGTTTTTTTTTTTACACATCTCCGAGTTGGTCACATCTTGTTACTCTATACATAGGGTTACCAACGGTGCGCCTGTAGTCTATACGGCTTGGATCTTTACAAATAGAGACCACGGAACGCGCGTTGATAGATTTTTCAAGGCAGGCTTCCAGTATTGATAAGGAGTTTATACCGAGTGTGAATAAATAAGTAATCTTTAAATTAAATCACATATTGTTCTGATTATGCTAAACAATTTGGATTTAGTCTGGTTGGACATGTAGAGAGGATGAATGAAAGTAGAGTGACGAAAGAAATTTATGGTGCGCAAGTGGAAGGTAGAGCTCAACAGGCCACGGCCGCCCTAGAAGGACGTATGCTGACCAAATTAACGAAATATTGAAGAAGTATGACTAGATTGATGAATGTGGAAGAGGCGAAAGAGGTGTGTCAGGATCGTAGCAGATGTAAATCTGTAGTCTCTGTCTACCCCCCTGGGAGACAGGCGTGGTTATGTGTATGTATGTATTCTGAACAACATTCCCTAAGAAATATAACCACAAAAAAAATGTATTTGCCCATACAACATTTACAGTAGTAATGTTTGTTGTAGTTTTCGGCACTTATCTATCATACATTCAGAAAAAATAAAGTTGTTTTATGTAATTTATTGCACTTACACCCAGCAATCTAAACATAATTTATTAATTAAATAATTTATTTATTTACTTCCACTTAATTAAATTTAAAGTATAAATTAATTTAAATATAAATTTATTGATTTGTATTTTTTTTAATTAAGGCGATACGTAAAAGTCCCTGTTACTCCATATGCGAAAAAACCCTCCGTGCGAGTGGGACGGATTCGTGGAAAAGTAGAAAAAGTCGATTTTTTATTAATATAAAATGTACCAAGTTACTTTGTCGAAAAGATTTTCAAGGAGACTTTACAAATACATAATATCTACATTTTGAATGCAATTTCACAATGAAATAAGTAAGGATTTCAGAATTACAGGAAAAAATAAAACAATTTAAAGGTCTTTTCGGAATTAAATTCTATCGAGAAAATTTCATCCAATCGCGTTTTCCTTCAGTGAGAATATTAATCAAATACTCATTAACATTTACGCAAAAACGAAATACGTAGATGACGTTATAGTGGAGTAAATGGATTCGAAAAAACCCCATTTTTTTTTTGGTATCGCCTTAACGCCCTTGATAAAAATAGTATGTATAGCGAAACCGGTTGGAAAGAGTAGACTACAATAGAAAATGTGTGGAAAGACAATGTAACAGAAGGTAACTAAGCTTTGTATAAAGTTTTATTTTTTTAATCAACATCATCATCATCATCATCATCATCATCATAATTATCATCATTATCATCATCATCATCATCATCATCATCATCAAACTTTGTATGGAGAAGGGAATAATTTTTTTCATTTGTGGTTATACTTTTCTATATGAAAGTTGTTCAGTATGATCAGCAATGTGCTTTAATTTAACAGCCGTTTAGCAGCCGGATTGTGAAAAACCTGCCTCTTTCTAATCAATCGAAACAGAACACTTAAATTAAAAAATTTCTCCCTATAACCTATGTATTGCGGAAACTATCATCGCAATATTTCCATTGGTTTCTGTAAATTAGAATTAAAAAGTTTAAAACTTTAAAGATTTGAATTTATTATTTACAGAAACCAATGGGAACTTTGCGACAGCACAATACATAGGTAATAAGGTTTTGTTGAATAACTATTGAGCAAATTTAGAATTTAAGTGTTCTGTTTTGATGAATTAGAAAAAGGTGGGTTTTTTTACAATCCGGCTACGAAACCACTCTTATAGATAAAAATTAATTTACACTCGGTATTTAGTTCTTTTGTAAGCATAACTACTGAGTATTAAAAGGTCGAGATTATTTTCGTCTTGCAGTTGCAGTACACTGTACTCAATTTACGCATGCGCACAGTGCGGTACCAGCTCAGGGTCTTCACAGGTCAAGTTCTGATCGTCGAAGACCTTGCCTTCCTCGCAGGTGATCAGTCGGGGCTGGCCTTCCACGCAAGTGATGAGGTGATGGCAGTCGCCGGGGACGGGGAAGCGGGGGAAGGGCCAGAACTTGGCTGACTGCGTGTTTGCGGGAACCTTGGTCGGGCACTTGAAACCGACGACAGCTGAAAGTTCATACATAATTTGAGAACTAGGTTTTACCGGATTTTTGCAAGCATTAGTCTTACGAATACACTGGGGCAATATCTCTTTGTGTCGGATAATACACGCAACTTTTTTTTTCAAATTCTCCTTGCAGCATTATTTGACTATACATGTCCTAACGATGTATATGTGTCTACCATACCATACCTTCAGGGTTACAGAAAGGCTGCAGCAGATCAGGCCAGTTGCAGCTGTGCGTGCGGTGGTCGTACACCAGACCTGGAGTGCAAGGCTCCTGCAGCGGCACTCCGAAGGCACACTTAACATAACTGGTGGAACATTCCTCACTGTCGGGGTAGATGCCGAAGAGATACTCGCAACCAGGAGTAGAGATTGGAGTCACTGGAAGATTAAGGAAAAAGTGTGATTTGAATACTTATAATGCAAATCTACTGGCCTGCTTACAAATTCCTCAAACTGTGATATTTATATGTACTACAATAAATTGTTCTCAAGGCAGGCATATCTAGTAGTATTCTCAGACCCAGTCTCATTAAAAATATATACTTTTAGAGAAGGACACCATGAAAACTAGCGAAACGTAAAAGAATGGGATGATGTGAGACAAAAAAGAAGAAAGACGAGGCTTGTCATGTAACAAAAAAGAAACTTACGATCAGCTTTCCTCTCTCCGCAGTCCACAGCCCAGTTGTAGTTGCAGTGGTTATGTATGGCACCCTTGCCGTCGAAGAGCAGCCCATTCTCGCAGGTCTCCACTGTCAGCGTGCCGTTGGTGCAGAGGAAAAACTGGTCACAGGCTTCTGGATGCGCGTACGCCTATGGAAAGTAGTTTTTATACTAGACCAATAATACGTGACTTCACACACGGTGTATAGATTCTCTGCCCCGAGCCATTATTTATTGAAACAGTTTCTGCTCAGTACGCTTTTGTAACAAGCCATTGAAACATAGTCTAAATCAGCGCTTCTTAACCATTTTTGTCCACGGACCCCTTAGGAAATCAAGCACAATTTTAAGAACGCCCTGAATAAAAAAACAGCAATAAATTTCGGACAAATCACAAAAAATAGACACTTTTTCATATAAGATACGTTAATGAGAAGGTTTTTTGGTGGCAAAAAACTTTTGGTGGCATTTATTTATGATTGTTAAATGGTCCATAGATTAGGCTGCAAACCCCCATACATACGCTCGGGGACCCCCAGGGGTCCGCGGACCATAGGTTAAGAAACGCTGGTCTAAATGTTTGTCAAGTCTAGGTCTCAATGAAAACCACTTTAAAATTCGTTAAGTAGTTCAGAAGTTATAACAGAGTATACGTCTCTTGTAGATTAAAATTTAGAGGTGTCATCACGCGTAAACTTCCATGCAAGAGTGTAGCCGAATGTGCTTTTATTGTTTTAGATTAATACGAGTCAAACCTATTTATACTAATCAAAAATATGTTTGAAACGTCCACAATCTTGCCAAAATCATGTGACTCCTGCAACTATTCTCAGGATCCTATACGTGTTGACTGTCGAAACAGAAAACAAGAAAGCTAGTTAAGGCGATTAGTGTCGGCAAAGTAGCAGCTCGATGTTTGTCGGTATGGATATCGACAGAAACGACATTGGAATAACGTTTAAATCAGCGCGCAATGCATAGTGGCTGTTACGACGCTCGCTGCGTCCTTGATAGGGCGAAATAGGAGAAAATAATACTTTTTACATGGACTTGATTGTTCGACTGAATAATCCTATGTCATATTTATAGCTATCAAGTCTATCTATTACTTAAAGCACAAATAAATAAAATCAACCAAGCCATTTAGGGGCAGTAAGGAATTCAAGACAAAAAAACACGATACGGTTGAAATATTTTTTCATATAGAAGTTTTGGTGGTATGAAAAAGAAAAATGTTGCATATCTTGTCTTAGAGTCTATAATTCAGATAACATTTTTTTTTCAATATTTTTGTTTTGGCCATAATCGAGGAGTAGGCTTCAGAAAGTACCCATTTGGCGATACTAAGCCCCTTGAGCTAAAAGCACTTCCATGCAATACTGAACCCACAAAGAAACATGTTAAAATAAGAAAACATTGATCGTCTAAAAAAAAAGTATAGGTGGTTAGATCTAAATATTTACTTGCACTCCGTACGGTTCTGGACATTGAGGTGCATGTTCAAGCAGAATACCGGCATTCACTGTAACAAAAAGAAAAACAAAAGCAATTTAATTAAAATACATAATTTCAGATAAACTAAGTATTTTGTGACCTGGTGGTTGAGGGGTAGTCTTTTAACCCAGAGGTCATTGAGTAGAGTACAAATATACGTTTAATTACTTTTATTTTCAAAAATAGAGAAATTTATCAAGGCGAGTGTCGTTCTTAGGAAAACGACGCGGCGTTCACCGTCGTTGTCAAACGGGCACAGTAATTCCGATATTGTATCGGTGAAACGGTTGGCATAAAGTCAACAACAATCACACGTAAATGTTACCGCCGCATGTAATAATAATTTAGGATGTCAGGTAGGGTTCCCAACCCTCCCCGAATGCCCGGGAGACTCCGGGAAAGCTATTCAACCTCCTGAGCTCCCGGGTTGCAATAAATTCTTCGGATTTTCTATATACCATATATTTTTTGTAATTGACCGTTTTATTATGTATATATACAGATTCTTACGAATATTATAGTAGAAATTAAATAAAAAAGAAAATTTTCGATATATATTTCGATCCACTTGGGATCGACGTCAGTTCAATATTCGAATATTCAACTGACGGCGATCCCAAGTGGATCGAAATATATATCGAAAATTTTCTTTTTTATTTAATTTCTACTATAATATTCGTAAGAATCTGTATATATATATATAATAAAACTGTTAAAAAAAGCTTTTAAAGTAAAAATATTTATTATCATTTTGTAATTAACGAAATAGATAAATCGCGATAAATAATTTTTGATTTTTCATGTAAATCTTTTATGATTAAGTGCTCAAAAACTGACAAACATTAGAAAACAAAGCAAATTAAAAAATTTACTAATTCATTCAATTGCCCGCCGATTAGTTCAAATCTCTCGGTTTGGTTCCTCCGAGAGTTGGCAACCCTAATGTCAGCTCACGCGAGTTTTAATAATATGATTGAGAGATGTGTCCTAGGGGCCATCCAAAAATTACGTCACACGAATATCATGATTTTTGGAGCGTCCCCCGTCCTTGTCACAGGTGGTCACCAGTGGCGTGCACAGAACTTTAACAATAAAAAAAATATGAAAAAATTTAAATATCACTTTGAAAAAAAAAAAGTTTGTATTGGAAATTTTCACTCTAGGGTAGACATTGTCTACCCTGGCGTCATACAAAAATTTTTTTTTCAAAGTGGTATTAAAATTTTTTCATATATTTTATATTGTTGTATATTGTACCAATTGCTTGCTTTTCCAGCAAAAAGTTCTGTGCACGCCACTGGTGGTCACATTTGTGTGACCTCCCTCCTTTGGTGTGACGTCACATAATTTGAAATTTTTAATTCAGAAATTATAAAATTAAACTGCACTTCCAAAATTATTTGTATATTTCTATCTAAAATCTTTTTTCATAAAATCAACAATAAATCAAACATTTTAGAAAGATTTTTTTTTTAAATCGTTGGATTTGAAGTTTAGAGAGTTATAACACTTTAAATTTAAACATGTGACGTCACGAAGCTTAAGACTCGTTGTCCCCCTTGTCACACAATGCCACACTTTGTTGACCTCCTCCCCTACCAACACAGTAAGTTGCCACTGCAATAACTCCTATTTTTCCCACTAAAAAGGCTTTAAGGTAAGGCATCGAGTTTTCAACGGGCAGTCTCACTCCAAGCGGAAAAACGCGCAAGAGAGACCGATTCGGCGAGAAAGACGAAAAAATTGCTTTTTTATTTTATAAATGACTAGGGAAATTTCCAATTACCAAAATGTAGATATTGTTAAAACCCATGTAATAAAATATGTTTGGGGTGTGTACATGATAATTATTTGTCAAACTATGAGAAAGCATGTGTTTGAAGAACTCATGTTAATAATTATTTCTATCGAGTGAAAGATTTTAAATCGCGTTTCTGTATTACAGATATTTAGAAAAAGGTTCCGAAAATGTTATAATAATTTATCAAACTAGTAGCTTCTTACTGAACGTAGTAAAATGACTCCAAAAAGTGCAAATTCTTCGTGGCGTCGCTCTAAAGCCCTTTAAACCAATCAGCTGCATGTAATGTTGTAACTAAGGTTCACTTTATCGAAGTACGATTAAAGCCGAGGTCACACTTTCGTGGCTAATAATAAATAATTGGCGCGCTCTGTATGTCAGTAATCAGCTCGGGTGGAGCGTGACGGTTGAGTAATTCTTTGATATGAGGTCGCTGTCCAGTGTGAATGTTGCTTAATCAATCTATGTATGGTCTACATTTGCTACCAATGAAATTAAAAATTGTAGAAAATGGACAGAGCCATTTTTGAGAAATTTATGATTATTGTTATGTTTTTCAACCGTTTCTCGTGTGAACGTTGCCTAATGAATCTATATATGTAAGTGTCAGTGTAGATCATAGTATATCATGTTATAGCAGTCATCCCATGACAATGGCAGATGGAAACACACACACACACACACACCCTCACCCTCATACACAAAAATCGAGAAAATATAAAAAGTTAAAGAGCTTGCAATCGAATATTCGAAAAAGAAAAGTCGAATATTCGAATACCAAAAATGTTTACAATATTCGAATATTGCAAGCCCTCTTATGTATATTTATTGTTTTATTGAATTGAAAGAAGCCCAATTTTCTTATATATCTCTCGGTACTATACATAAATGAATCCCCGAGGGGACATCAGAGATGCTCCTAAATGTAAACTGTGAATTGCAAGTCATAGTCCACACTTGGTACACCCACTTTTCACCGACGATTTATTAAGTCCTAAACGTGATGTGTGCTTTAAAATGCATGGGTATATGAAGTACAAACGTCTGCAGTTCAAGCTCACTATTTGTAAACGATTTTAACAGCTATGTCGCCGGAATAAGAAATGCCAGTAGGTAGCCTATCTTGCTAGCATCCGTACCTATATTGCATAAATAAATCTATTTCTAATTCCACAACTAGACTTTAACCAATATATAATTGGTATACTGACCTAGTAACATGACTAGGTTAACTTTTCCCAATATTCATAAACGAACAATATTTATTTATAATATATAAATATTTGTAATCGGGTTCTCGAAAAAGGATTTCGATAAATAGTTGTGTTACACCAAATTGACCAATTACGGTTTTCAGGGGTGAACAATCGATGTATGTTTCATCTCTGTGTCGAATTTTGCGAGCTTTTAACTTTCAAAAAGGATATATTTTTATATATATATTTTTACATCCCTTTATTCAAATTCAAATTTATTATTCCTTTATATTTCCTATATATTTTTATTATTCATTTTTATATTCCTTATATATAAGGATTTCGACAAAATTTACATTTGTGTCGATTCGGTGCAACACGATTTAACTTATTTGATAGGGATAGGACTAGAACCTAGAAGTAATTTCAATTTCTCTGTCAAAAGAACAAAGACGGGATTCTTAAAATTAGGTTAGTCGTGTCGAATAAGTTAAGTTGTGTTACACCAAATTGACACAATTATAGGGGTTTTCGGAGGTGAAAATCGATTTATGTTTCATTTCTGTGGCGATTTCTGCGAGCTTTTTACTTTCAAAAAGGATATATTTAAAGGATTAATATACATACAAATATATATGAGGATTATATTTTTTAAAAATTATACAAGGTGTAACAGAAAGGTGTAACCATATTTGAAGAGCTTATTCAGTCAATAGTTTAGCACAACTTTTACTATGGAACAAATCCTATACATCGAAAAAAAAAAATACTCGCCTCATAGGAAAATGCAATGCCGCTCGGCCAAAATGTATGGAAGGGCAGATTTTTTTTTTGAGATTTCAGGGTTGACCCCAAAGTAAAAGTTGTTCTATTCCATTGACTGATTATGATATTAGCTTATGCTCTTCAAATATGGTTACACCTTTCTGTTACACGTTGTATATACGAGGATTATAGGGGTATATTATAAGGAACCCAATACTCGTAGTTATGACATTTAGAAGCCTGGTAAAGTTAAAGCGAAAGTAGAGTGGTGACCATTGCTTGCTAACCTTGATACACGTATTGATATTGCTAGTTAGTATAATGTTGTTTAATCGAGATAACTTGATGTAGCATGTTAAAGTAGAATTATTGATAAGAAACATAGTTCGTTCCTTACTTGGTCAGAACCTGGTTTATTCGTCCAAGAGCACAACTTCTATTTAATAGCATTTTTCTCCTCTGAAAAACTACATTGTCCTCCGAATTACTAGGTCAGCCACCATCAATGCGCGTCTAAAAAATATTATCATAGCCAATATCTTCGATGAAAGCTAATGTAAATACGACCAAGCATTGTGGTTATTTTATAGCATCTAAATTAGTGTAAAACATATTCAAGCATTAAACTTCTAAAATATTTATTTATGACACCATCAAAATAATTTCTGTAAAATAAGGAGGGTTGCCTCGCTCTACTCTGCTTCGCTCGGCTCCCCAAATTTATTTACATGTAAACCTAACACGCTCCTCCTCGCTCCGCTTGTCGTCGCACCTATTTTTTGAATTTTGGTGAAACATATTCTATTTCATACTTTACGATCTGCCAAATTTGACGAATATGTTGGTGAGTTGTAAAATTCGTGGCTGACTTAGTAATTTAGATGGTGATAGTTGGCGCTAAAAAAAGATGAAGTAGTTCATTAGAATCTTTCTCATTTTCCCGTTGATTACATATAAGATCATAGGTTGGGTTATGTGGCAAAAAAAAATCTGTGGCTTGACTTATAATTTTTATCTTTTATATGGTATAACTCTATTAGAAAAGGCTATTCTATTGTTACTCTCTGATTTTTATATTGTGAGATTACATAAAAGATATTACTTTTTATCGTTTTATTTATTATTCATATGTCTTAATATAAAAATGAAAACGAAAGTTTTCGTTATTTTTACTCACTTGCGGCTTGCGGGAGCGGTTATTGTTAGTCAAAAACCAAATTATATGTGATATTACAATTAATTAATTTGTTATATTACACAGTCTAATACATTTTTTTTTGTAATATGCCATCACTACAACATTGTTTGAATAATATATTATGTTAAATTACATAAAATAGTGAGTGTTACAGTTAGTTACAATTTATTTGTATTTGTTTTTGGCTAAAGAGCAAATACTCAGTGTTGTTCCGAAGAAAATCAGAAACAAAAAGATAAATAATTATCTTGTAAATAGGTTGGATGTAAATAGTTTCAATTTTTTAATTTTTTTACCTATGTATTGTATTTTTCTTTTACTTTTACTTCATTGTGACTGATGCCGGGCCCAACTGGCCCGAAATATATCTCACCAAAATGTTATTTTACGTTGTTTTATCTTATTCTTATTATTTATAAAGAAATAAAAAGAAAAATATGAATTACCTATGTATGCCATAAAATAAAAAGAAATTAATATTGATCAAGATGCACATACAGCCTCCTTTTATAGGTACATACCGCAGTGATACGATAACAAAGTTGTTGCAAAATCGCGGAAAGCTGCTTCTTGGCTAAAGTGAAACCGGTGTCTAGTGAAGTGATGTAACATGGGAAACAAGTTCTAAACAGATCGGCCCAAGTCTACTGTTTTGCATGTTTGCATAGAAATTGGCATTTTGAGCACAACACAGGCTAATATGAATAATAGCTGCCCGAGATGAAATGTACACATGCCTGCGGTTCAAGATTTTAATTTTATTTTACCGTGGTCCCGTAGACCACGAGACATGCAACTGCCTCGAAACGTCGGGTGTACTTTTTATAAGTAAGGGTAAAAAAAACTTGCAACTATTTTGTGTAAAACGTGCGAGTACGCAATGTAGATGTTTAAAATACGTTGATGCTGCAAAAAAAAAGGGACGCTTCAAATTCAATTTTATTTTACCTTCATTATGTACCTATATAAGAAATTGATGTAATATTATTGGAAAAAAAAATTGCAAAATGAAATTGCGAGAATGATGATATTGTTAAAAATATAGAGTAAAAATATATAGTAGAGTTGAGCTCCCATTAAAAAAATATCACAAACCATACTTTATCGTTAAAAAATTTACCTTAAAATTCATGAGTAACACTTGAAGCGAATAAAGTTTAATGAGTAAAGGACAGAACGAAGAGAATACAGGTGATTTATTTTAGCGTGCGCATTTCAATACAGGTTAGCACTCGGTTGGCACTTCAGTTTGATTATAAACTTCTTTAGCCACAATTTCATAATAATAAATAAACATAAATGACGCACAAAAATAAAATTTTCTCCATTTTCAAAAACAGGATATACTTGTCGTTCCTATTTAATATTTATTTTAGGGGGGATTCAACTTGAATTGTATCAAGTATGTTTATAATAAGTAACAATTAGTACAGTATTATCTAAGGCTGTAAATGTAGTTTATATTTATTTTAGTTTATATTTTAATAACACGACTTAACTTATTTGACACGAGTAACCTTATTTTAGGCGTCCTGTCTTTTTCTTTCTTTATCGAAAAGACAAGGACAAAACGCTTAAATTTAGTTAAGTCCTGTCAAATAAGTTAAATCGCTGCTACACCGAATCGAATTATACATTTAAATAATCATTTATTATTCACTTCAAGAGAAACACTTTCTTTCACCACCACCGGTTTAGAGCTCTATCCAGCCTCGATACTTAGCCAGTCAATACTCATCCCTAATACTAGTAAATAAGAGTTCAGATACACATCTAAAAAGTGTCGGCAGGTACGTAATAGTGTAAACAGTAGTGAGATAACGGAGGTGAACGCAACCATTCGTTTACATTCTCGCTTTTGCACGAAGATGATTACCCCGCGCCTGCGTGTTGAACACCATAGTGATACCATTGCTATGTATGCTAAGTCTTCTTACACATCAGCTGAAATACTTATCTATCCTAGACTCTAAATATTTTTGTAGTGAAAAACAAGGTACAAAAATCAATTTAAAACAAATTTTCTCGGAAAAATAAATCGCAGACGGGGTTAGAGGCTTGAATTCGTATCTCTGCGTATATACAGGGTTGAGATTTGATTAGCAACTTCTGTCTCATGGCAGATTATGTTTACGATACTGATGATGAAAAAAATGAAAAATAAAGAATTTTTTGTTTCATACATTTATTTACGATATTTTGGGGGCGGTTTAAAACGCCTAGTTTGACGACACACATCATGAAATTGATTTAGCACTGGCGGAGCGGTAGCAAGGTGGAGTGGAGCACGCAAGTATGTCAGAACTAGCTTTTTCTCTCGCAGTGGTCATCTACCAAAAAATTCAAGTACAAATAAAAAATGGCATAACTTCATTTTTACGTGTATTTATTTCGTGTGCCATTTTTTGAAAAAGTATCGTGAACACAGTCTACCTTGACGGAAGTTGCTGACCAAATCAACAACCTGTATTTATACCTCATTCTATCCTATCCTATCTTGTTGTATCCTACTAACTATCCTATGTTATTTTCTATTTTTTTTTCCACCTTATAAAGGCTAAAGAGTATAATACCGTATTCGTTGGCTATGAATCAAAAATAAAGACTAATACTAAGACTAATGAACTATTAGATTAATTATTTTGTTTTGCCATATGTCGAATTTTAATGTTATTTTAATGTTATGTGTAAACTGCATGTTTGTGAATGTTTTTATTTGTACTTGTAAAAACTTTATTGTACAGTGCAGTGGATGTCTGTAATGCTGTTTAAATAATAACTAAATAAATAAATAATTATTAAATTGTCAAAGGTTTAAAGGGTCGAATCCAATTCGGGTACAAACACAATAAAAGCTCTGTGAGTCAGTGCACGCTACACGTAAAAATTCAAAAATAAAAATTCCATCACATACTCGTACGCACCCTGACATCAAAATGCGTGTCTTGCTTGGAATATTTAAACAAAGTAAGAGGTTATTTTTATGTGAGATCACTAGAAATATTTTATTATGAAGATAATGTATGTATGTCAATTGTCCAACCCGTGAAATTATAGCACAGAATCGAGGAATTGACGAATTTTTAGGGTTCCGTTGTACCTAAAAGGTACAATAGGAACCTTTATAGTGAGATTCCGTTGTCCGTCTGTCTGTCCGTCCGTCCATCTGTCCGCATGTCACACCTTCACAGCACCGTTAAAAATAAAGACTTGAAATTTTGTACAAAAATTGCATTAATTTTGCCCACATAAAAAATGATGTGTGTGAAACTTTGCTGCGCGTCAGTTAGTCCGCTGGTAGAAGAGGAATTGAGGAATTATCATGTTATGTAGTTTACTCTCCAAAATATAACCTATAAAAAACCGAGAGGCAAGAAATTTTTCGAGCACTGCTTATCTTAGAATTCTCAAATTTTAAGTCGTAGGTTTACCTTTTACAATATGTGTTAATTAGTTTATAATGTGAACAAAATAGATGGCGCTGTTCTCTGAGTCACAACTTACACAATAGCGGTTCTTAGCACGGCCACTAAATAGATGGCGCTGTTCTCTGAGTCACAACTTACACAATAGCGGTTCTTAGCACGGCCACTAAATAGATGGCGCTGTTCTCTGAGTCACAACTTACACAATAGCGGTTCTTAGCACGGCCACTAAATAGATGGCGCTGTTCTCTGAGTCACAACTTACACAATAGCGGTTCTTAGCACGGCCACTAAATAGATGGCGCTGTTCTCTGAGTCACAACTTACACAATAGCGGTTCTTAGCACGGCCACTAAATCGTACAAAAATGTATACCGTGTTCGAGGGTAACTCATAAGCATAGACGAATACATCCTACAGATCCTCATAATATGCGACCGATTTCTGTCAACACATCTGACTGAACCAGCAGATACAATTCTCCACTCCAAAATTATATGTTTCGGTAGGCCAAACTAAAATAGCTTCTATATTCATTAAGTTAGAGTCTTTGTCTTCGGGAAAGATAAGTTTGTGGCGCTATACGTAAGATTGGAAGAGCCAATAGGATTGCAGTATCCCGTTTAGATTGTTCACAGAATTATTTTTACGCAAGATGTTGAACAATACACGTCTTTCTGGGCTGTATTGTCTATGCTCATAAGTGAAGTAGCTGTGGTAGTCAATGTGCTGTCATCGCATCAAGGAGAAGCGGCCATCCATGAAGAGTACGCAAGTTGCGTAACGTTATGTCTTCTGTATTGTTTAACATTCGTCTTGTTGCTTACTACAGACCTGGGCTGTATAGATAGGGGGGATATGGGAGTTCAATATGGTGGCGAGCTTTCGATGTTTCGAATTTGCGAATTTGCAGAGAAAGAAAATGTAATATGCAGCAACGTTTTGTTTGAGAAGATTAACCAAATAAAAGTTATATATGAAATCATTATATAAAATCATAATTTGCTTATGAACTTACAGTTTTTCTTTGTACATTTTTTTTCTTCGCCGTCGCGTCGTACACGGTGTATACTCGATTTTTGTTTTGAATACTATGTATCCTCGCACATTTTCCCGCACGTAGACGCAGTATTTCGTTTCAGTAATTCAGCAAAAGCGGCGCAAATTTGGTCGTGACCAAAATTGGAATTAACGAAACGTAATCCTTATTTCACAGCTGCGCCCCCTGTCGATTTTATCTATGTGCTAAAAGAACCTTGTCGCCAAGAAGTTTATGTATAAGGTAATATGTAAAAGTTTTTTCAATGCATGTGCTCGTAAAGGCCCACTTTTTATGCATCAAAACCGAACAAAAAGTCGATTATTTTGCCCTAGGGCTTTATTATTATTTTTTTTTTTAAATTTATTTACAATGTTTGGCTAACCTGCAGCCTTTCCTGTGTACCATAGATGTTATACTTTTTTTCCACTGTTTAACGGCTCTGGATACAGTCCTTTTGAACCAATTATAATTTAAAGTTCACAAGATTATATTTATTTTCATTTCCCCACACTATGCATTGAAAAACGTAGTATGATACACGGGCGTAAAAGCAATAAATTACTTGGTTACGTCCTCGTAATTTATTCCTTTTCGCCCTAGTAGCATAAACTACTATAACGTCTCTGTTACTCCACATGCGAAAAAACCCTCAGTGCGAGAGGGACGGATTCGTGGAAAAGTAGCAAAAAGCCGGTTTTTTATTAATATAAAATGTGCTAAAGTTGCTATCAAAGTTGCGTCCTAGATACCGTTAAAACTTATCTAATAAAATATAATTGCAGTCTATATGTCATTCCAAATTGTCAAACCAGGAAAATTGGTGTCGAAAAAGACCTCATTTCAATAAATATTTGTATCGAGCCGAATTTCATCAATCACATTTTTGTTTTTGCAGATCCCTACAAAAAAAATCCAAAAATAATATACTATTTTATCAAAATAATACATTCTTTACTGGAGTAGATATGCAAGTTTTAAAAGTGTCGACTTTTTTACCGTAGCGCCTTAAGCTTCTTGCTTGTCGCTCTGACACTCTAAACCAAAATATGCCAAGCTGACACACAAGAGCGAGCGAGACAAAACTATGATTCAAAAGTCTTTCAGCGGTATCTAATTTCCTAATTGACCGCTTCGACTTTTACTCTTATGAATTTTAATTGCAAGTAATCAAATAACTTTTAATTTTAACACTTTTACAGTCGAAATTTTAAAATTGTTTGTAATAATTGTAATATCCATTGATTTTAATTTTATTTTGTATGTAAGTTTATTTATGTATTTACAATAAATTAAATTAAAAACTAAACTTAATCTAAATTAAAATTATTAACAAATATAATGCCTATATTAAATAAAAAATGTTTTTTAAATCGTCGCCGTTGGGGAGGGTACCCAAGACGCTGTCAGCGTTACCTCGTTGGATCGCTAAGCTGATCCTCTGACCGAGGTAAGCTCCGGCCCTTGGGTCACCAGAGGCGTCGACCAGGCGTGCCGACAATTCTTTTTTGTTTTTATATTTAATTTCAACTGTCTTGTTTCTTAGAACTGTACTGCTTGTTTTACATTTGTTTATCTATGTGTGGAAACTTTGCTGGTTTGTGTAATTTAGTTGTGTATTGTTTTTATGTAATGTTAAACTGTTTGTTTCCCAAATATAAATATAAATAAATAAATAAATAAATATTATGAAAAAAAAAGACATGACCGTGCTTAATTAATTGCTTGCCCTTCTTCTTAGCAAGACTAATCGAATGGGCTGAGTTAGTTTATATTTATTATGTGTATTGCATATATTTATAATATTATTTATTCCTTATATCTATATTTTTATTTTATTCAAGTGTATTATGGTATAAAATTTAAGCAAACCTTATATATATTTTTTTATGTATTTCCAAATATTGCTGTTTATTATATAAAACTATTAGACACAGATTATTCTATTATATTACATTAAAACCGACCTGTAATAAGTGTATCTAATTTACCTACATTACTTAAATAAATATATTTCTTTTCATTTCATAACTTTTGCCTCAGCGAGCTCAAAGAGCAGCGGTATTAGCTCAGAGGTAAAACGCTGGCCTCTCAATTTTGAGACCTCTCAATCTTGGTTCGATCCCCGATAGGGCATGCACCAATAAGTTCTTCAGAATTAATGTGCATAGTATTAGTTCTTACTTACCACTTGCTGCATGCATGCCCTAAAAAGCGTGTATTTGTGCCCGAAGTACGGCGATAGGGCTCACCACCCATTACGTTGGGACGTTATAACCGTCGTGAAACACGGGTGTACCAAGTGTGGACTGCGACTTGAATTTCACAGTTCACACTCGGAACACCTCTGACACCCCTTCGGGGATTTATATCGTAACGATATACTTTTTTTTTTTTTTGTTTTTAGCTTTTGGCTCTTAATAGCGTAGCGTATTATTATTTTTACGACTTATGTTAATACTTGTTAAGTCGGATATAATTAATGTTTTTTATAAAAAACTCAAATTTCGAGCACCAGATAGTTAGTTGCGTAAGAATACCGTCTTTTATTTTCCCCATAGTATTAATTAATTATAGGCAAATTCATACATATGGTGACTTTGCGATAAGTTCAACAAGCATGCGATATGGATATTGATTTGTTTACTTTGTCAACGAAAGGGGTGAAAAGAATTCTTAGTTCGAGATTTTGTAATCAACATTTTTAATGTGTGAAGTAATTATTTCTTCAAATGAAACTGGTTTTTGTATTTCAAGTTTTGACCCAGTATGTACTCTTATTTCTAATTTTAAGCAAGTAAATACAATTAATCAAGTTGTTACTACTTGTGGAGACTTTTAAATAACTTTTTATTATCTATCTCAAATTCATTAGTTTAAGGTTTTTTATAAGTTGAAAGTCTTTTTAAAAATGTAAAATGAAATAAAATAAAATAAATGTGTAGGTATACTGTCTTAGTTTAAATATTTATGGTACAAATGCTTCAATGCTTGGCTAATTATCTAGGATAACGATCACTTATTCTTAAATGTTAATGCTAATGAAAAGATAACAGAACGTGATTTATATAATTATATTTTTTCTAGAAAATCCAGATAGCTTTGTTATTAACTGGAAGGCACAATGTTGTATATACCTGTAGTATTCGGAGTTCCGTATAATAGAAAAACTAAAACTGCAATGCAATTCCAAGTTAATTAACCAATTATTAAGAGCGGATTGTGAAAAACCCACCTTTTTCAAAAGTTTTGGAATTCTAATTTACGGAATACCAATGGAAATTTTGCGATGGCAACATACACAATACATAGGTTTCGTTGAATAACTATGGAGTGAATTTTGAATCCAAGTATTCTGTTTCGATGAATTAGAAAAAGGCGGGTTTTTCACAATCCTGCTGCGAAACCGCTGAACAATTTTGGGGAAAAATGTTCAAGCATAAGCAATATGCAGTTTTGTACACCCAACGATTCACCAACAATTGTAACGTCCCAGCATGATGTATGGTGAACTCAATTGGCGTACTTCAGACACAAATTCTAGTTCAGGATTCATAAATTGTGTCTTTGCACGTGTCAAAAGAAAACGATACGTCAATGGCATTCTCGTCATCTTTATCGCTTGACGCAAATTACTGCGTTTCATGGTACGGGGTCCAGCATAAAATACGCAAAGGTCATTGACCGATTTTCCAGCGACCCTAGAAATATACTTTACTTATGCCTAGTCTTAATTTTATAAGTCGTATAACAAAGCTTGGTAAATAATGTTTGCATTTGTTTTCGGTAAATACCTATAAACAGGGGTACAGAAGCATTTGTTTTTTTGATTTCATCTGACTTTAATATCTTAGTACTTATATAAGTTTTTTATCCAATAAAATCAAAGTAGATATGTTCCGTTTATGTAACTTCCTCCTATTTGACTTAGATTGCAATAAATAAGTGAAGATGGATATCGAATTGCTACTTAAGTTAAGGTTGATTGAGTTATTGCTATTAGCTACTTAAAAGTCTGTTGCGGTATTGAATAAATAAATAGATAGAGGTTACGTTGCACGTCTAGCCTTTGTTTTTGTATTGTTTATGTTTTGGTTGATTTTACGTTAGATAGTAAAATAATTTCTTTCCTTGAAATAAGAGTTGTCATTTTGATTTTTAACATGATTTTCTTTAGTTTTTGAACTGTAAACCTAATTATGGTAAACTAGTTAATTACTAAATAAATCTTACGTTTCAAAACATAACTAATTAATTTACAAGTCTTGGAAAATATATAACCCGTTTTTGAGAAGTCTTGTACGATTCTTTTTAAGTGTGATCTTATTGCATCTACAGTTTGAGCCAAAAATAAAGCGATAGTAATTGTCGGTCAAACACGGAGCAATTAAAAAGAGGAGTTGCCGATAGTTCATTTCTCTAGGGAAAATTGCGTGACACTGCGTGGGGTGGAAGGCAGAGGTAGGGGGTAGGTTGGCTTTGCCGTTTCACTAATATCAGAGCACACAGAGCACATGTCACCAATCGCAATCGCCCCTTTTTGTGACGTTATGACAACATTGATCGTAACATGGCTCTATTCATACACCAACTCTTCTTCTTAATTGCTTCGTGGTCAAACGTCAGTGTACAGCCAAAAAAAGAAATAAGTAATTAGGCCCAGCGCAAACACAGAAGAATGATAGATGAGATGAAAAATATATGCTCATTAAATGAATACACACACAATCAAATATTAAAGGCTGGAGTCATGTCATACCATGAACTGAAGGAACTAGAGAGAGCTGCACTGACAAGAGCTTTGCTTTTAAATATGTGACGACGAAATTTTATCGTGTAATCATGTAATGAATAAAAAATCACGTAATGTACTTTGGTACTTATAATTCAAGGCACAACAGAAAATGCACAAAGGTGATTGTAATGAAATCGGCAAGAACGTTTGGAATTTATTGAACAAAGATTTATTGTCTTGGGAACTGAAAGTTGTTGGTGCCCACTATTTGAGAACAGTTTTTTGCTCTTTACACGACGTAATACGATTTAAAATTGATAAAGTATTTTTTTTTATAATAATGTATAAAGTCTAGAGTCAAGCTTAAGGTCTCAACCTTGATTGTTTGGTTAGCATGGCTACTTTGTACAAACCTAATACGTGACACAATGAGCGGTTTTCCAGACTGACCTTGATCAAGCTTTCAGAGGTAAACATAGATGGCGTTACCCTGCTTTCAAGTGTCAAAAAGCTTAGAGTATTTTTTAATCTGTGGGCAGCAAGATAAAAATTGTCAAGTCTCCAACAACAACCTTCATAAAGACATTCCTATTTCGTTGTGTTTATATTGTGTTATTTTCTACCTATATTATTTACGTTAACAAAATAGCTTGGTATTTCATTCAACTTTTAACATGGTCAGCCCATCGTTATAGCTAATTGTAAAAATATAGGACAATTTCCATAAGAATTAATTACGGAAAACAATAGATCTTAGCAATAATACATTTGAGGCATGGATTGACCACAAAAAAGAACGGAGCAAAGACGAAGTGTCAAAATCAAAAGAATCCATTGTTGCCAGGAAGACATTTTTTTGACACTTTTAGTACATGCCGCGCCATCTATTGAGTCGTTCGGTACTCCTTTTTCTTTTTTAATTTGACTTTGAAAACCCCTCATTGTTATGAAAAAGATAAACAATATATGTGACAGCTTTTATTTTAAAAATTAAAAAACCAAAACTAAAGGCCAGACCACAAAGATCGGCGTTCCGTGTTTTGCGTACGCGTTCTCCGTTCTGTGGTCACTGTAATCCAGAGCTATCACATGGACATGTATAAAGAAACGAGTTGAAAATGTAACGAGCAGTGACAAATATCATACATATATGACATAGGCATGTGTTAAGCGGTGGTAAGAACACCTGCATTTAATTGCGTGGCTATGAAGACAGTACCTACCTATAACGTTGTTGCTATGAAATATAAACGTTATATTTCGCAGGGTATACGTGCAAAGTGTTTATTTTTAGTTTCTTAATATACTTTTGTTTATTTTGGCCCACTTTTTATGCATCAAAACCGAACAGAAAGTCGATTATTTTGCCCTAGGGCTTTATTATTATTATTTTATTTATTTATTTACAATAGTTGGCTAACCTGCAGCCTTTACTGTGTACAATAAATGTTATAAATTTTTTTGCACTGTTTATTGGCTCTGGATACAGTCCTTTTGAGACAATTATAATTTAAAGTTCACAAGATTATATTTGTTTTATTTCCTCACACTATGCATTGAAAAATGTAGTATACATGGGCGTAAGAGCAATAAATTATTCGGTTACGTTTAAAAAACTCGCTATGCTCGTGTTTTAAATCGTCCTCGTAATTTATTCCTTCGCACCCTTGTAGCATAAACTACTATTATAATGTCGTTTTTTTTCTATCGAAAAGGAGGTTACGTTAATAAGTTATAAGGTTATATTATGTTTTTATGTCATTTCCGTACAAATTCTACGGAAATATAGACAGTCTATATTGGATTGATGCCGGCCCCAAAGTGGGCCGAAATATATCTCCATAATATTTTTTTTATTGTGTCCTAATACATTAACGACATTTGTTTGTAAAAATTTCGTTTTGAATTGTATAGTGAAGTGGTTTAATAGTGTAATGCTACAAATATTTGAAATAATTATTAATAATTAAATTATTAAGTAACGAAGATGAATATAACAAATTCAGTCAAAGATGCAGAAAAGACTCCCAGATACATTTTAGAATCAAAAATATAGCTTCATCAGTCACGGTACTTAAACATAAATAATGCCATAATAATTCTAACAATATAAGTATATGGCATAAAAATCTAATTACGAAGAACAATAAAGTGCGAACGCGCGTTGAACTCTTTTGTAAGAAACACCTATCGTTATAATGATCAATGATCAACTTGAACACTGCGCAAGCGACTATGTCATACTTAGAATTTATCATTGTAGGTATGATTATTTGTCACGCATAGGCGTCATTAGGAAAACTGTAATAAATGGACTATTTACGTGTTATTGCCAGTTCTTATTGTGGCGCCAAAGTCGTTAAAATAGGGAGCTTGAACTGCAATCGTCTGTACATAGTTAAATAAACCTAACTATAAAACATTTTAGTAGGTAAACAGTAGTGCGAAGATTATTTTAGGTATTACTTATTTGCTGAAACATCTCAATTTGATTTTCTCACGGATTTCCAAAAACAATAGAGTATGGTATCAATAGCTGTTTTGTCAAATCTATCAATAACGATGCAAGAATGACCTTTAAGTTGTAGCTTAAATAATAAGTTATGTATGACATAAACAGGTTTAACTCATAATAAATTGTTACTATCGTTATTGAGCCTTGAATCGTATAAAAAGCTACCAGGTGTCCGAAATCATGGAATCATGTCAGCTTTACCAGCTATATGAGGTGAATTTAATTTATAGAGCCAAATTTATACTTAAACTTCGGTATTAAGTGATCAGAAGTAAGTCTTATTGCGAAATTTTCATGTTAAAATTTTTCTTTTTCGTAATGACAGCTTTGCGAATCAAGGTTTTGCTAAAAATAAGTATGGAAGCAAAAATAATTTTAATTTCATATAATAATAAGTCTAATATTATGGCCAATATGCATACTCAGTTGGTTTCAGTTTTTTTACATAACCATGTCACGTTTTTGTATGACTATATATCGTAGTTAACCATTTAAGGAGAGGGGTTATGTGCTAGCGGGTGACCGATTGTCGAACTAGTTTTGATACGTTTCAAGTTTCTCTTAAGTAACAAAGTAGGCAGTGTTCGATGTAAGCCTTGAGTTAAGTACAAATGGACGCAAATTCCGGCTCCCTTTCGAATCAACGTTGAGCAATAACCGAACGAATTCGCCAGGAAGTGGCATTTAAAATAATTGACTCAATAACTAATTAAGTTTTTTTTTAAGTTTTAGTTGAAACTTGATTCACAGGTGACCGCTCATTATGTAAAAAAAAAAATCTTGACTATTTAAGAAGAAGACATTAATAAACTTATAAATGCTAAAACTGGTCATTCTACTTTTATTATAAACAGGCAAATCGAAAAAAAAAATTCACAGATTATTTGCAGACCCTTTACACAACATCTGCCTATAGGTCTAATAATTTTGTAAATTTAATTTGTAAGATGAATCCAAGCCACGATCTGGACTGTTTTAACTATAACGAGGGTAAAGGATAAAAAAAGTCTTACCGCAAGCGAGGAAGGCGACGCCAACAGCGACTCGTGAGCTTATCGTCATGATGCAGGTAGTAACGTCCGCGCCTGTGATCGTGCGAGGTACCACTGTCTGCGCGCGCGCAACGCGGCGCTTGCTGCAGCGACTTGTTGGCCTCTATCTATAGTAGGGGTCTGTGGCAGGAAAGATAAAGCGGGTTATTAAAGATAATAAAAGAAATTAAATTATTAAATATGAAACCCTTGGGCCATGGGGACCAGTGCGATGTCTATTCCTCGAAATACTTCGCACCCGGTCGAAATTTCTGGTGTTAGCTAACCTGAGGCCTCCCTCGAATAGTGGATTAGCCTGGAGATCTGCCAGCAGCCCGCTGGAGACCCTCCCCTACGGCAGTGAATAGATAATATTTATTATTTAATACAGACTGTTTTATATTTTATTTTCTTTGCAGTTAGTGTATATTAGAATTTAGAATTTTTGAATTTTTAATTTGTTCATCTAAGTTAATAAAATTTCTTATTAAAAATAATCGTGATTTTATTATAAATAGAAAGTCTCTAATCCATGTTAGGGGCCTGTCCGCAGACATATAAACCGTTACAATAATATATTGTTTAACGAAAAATTATTAATTGGGCAATTAAAAATATATTGATTTTTGATTGTAATTTTTATCAGTTGTTCTGATTGCATCAAAAATAAACCATATTCCTTAATTTTTTTTTGTTGCAATTAGACTTCTACTTGTTTAATATACTTGTACTATAACTTGTATGTTTTTTTCTCTATGTACAACACGTATGATGTTTTTTTCTCTTATTATGATGGTTTCTGTTAGTAATCTCCGTTTAGAGATAAGCTCGACAATTTTCATCTTTATTTACTGTAATATTTTTCACTTTTCTGTTTCCGTGTGTGTACTAAACAATAAACATACATTCATACATATACTCACGCCAATCTTCCAGAGGGGTAAGCAGAGACTACAAATTTTCATTTGCTAAGATCCTGACATACCTCTTTCGCCCCTTCCACATCTATCAATCTAGTCACACAAGCTCTTTTATTCCGGGTACTTTTGACATTGGCCTTCTTTAATATGTCACCAATTTGGTCTGCATACGTCCTTCTAGGGCGGTCTAGTCGAGCTCTACCTTCGACTTGTGCACCATAAATTTCTTTCGTCACTCTACTTTCATTACTTTCATTTCTACATGTCCAACCTACGGAAGAATTCCTTTTTATATTCTAGTTGCTACATCTTCTTTCAGGCTGCAACGATTTTATATATCGATGTTTTTCCTTTTATCATTCGTAAGGAACGCATTATAATAGTAGTTTATGCTACAAGGGCGCAAAGGAATAAATTACGAGGACGATTTAAAACACGAGCGTAGCGAGTGTTTTAAACGTAACCGAGTAATTTATTGCTTTTACGCCCGTGTATCATACTACGTTTTTCAATGCATAGTGTGAGGAAATGAAACAAATATAATCTTGTGAACTTTAAATTATAATTGGCTCAAAAGGACTGTATCCAGAGCCGTTTAACAGTGAAAAAATAAGTATAAGATCTATGGTACACAGGAAAGTCTACAGGTTAGCCAACCATTGTAAATAAATAAAAAAAAAAATATAATAATAAAGCCCTAGGGCAAAATAATCGACTTTCTGTTCGGTTTTGATGCATAAAAAGTAAGCCTTTACGAGCACATGCATTGAAAAGAATATTAAGAATAAAGTCTGCCTATAGATACGTCCACGCTCTAGTGTAGTATTGGATTGAGTTCAAGTCACCTATTACGACATCTTCAGCGACACGCCTCCTGCCACACGCATTGTTTGTGCCTTATACTAACAAACAAGCAAATAATAGTATGGGTATTTTATCTACTCCCATACTGCAATAACGTTATTGCAACATCAAAAACTGTTTTATAAGTACCTACATTGATAATCAAATGCTATAATATTCCATTATAACACCACGATTCTGCGCTGCAATTCACCCAATTTATTATAACACTGCTAGAGAGTCAATCAACTACAGACACGATAAATAAGTCACGACCTTATTTCTTAAGCCACACTCTCTTTATCCTGATTGGCGTTCAAGGCAGCATTCCTGGGACGATGCACCCAAGGTTCATGAACGAGTGATCTTCTTCTCATTTTTCGTGAAAATGTTGGTTTAAAATATAATATATGGCGATTATTTTTGATAGTCGTAGAAAAAGTGTAATAATAATAAAATACAACATACTATTATTGTGTATTTTGACTTTGAATGATATAGCCAAATTCATACTGGAGACTTGGTAAGTGTCCAGAACCAAGGTTCAATATGTACACGTACCATGAGCTATCAGGAGAAATTGTCCCACCTTTTTCTGCTACTCGCTCGCTGATTGTGTTTGACATGGATTTGGACTCGTAGTGGCAAGTGGTTTTTGCTGCAGGAGTGCGAGCACCTTTGTCTGTCTGGTAAAATTTGTAACCGAACCCTCGTTCCATTTTCTAGTGTATTCGCCTTGGGGTGGCCAACAATGTGAAAGGGCTATGCGGGGCACCTAAGTTTCCCTTTAAGAGGATGGCATACCCTAGCAACTTTTTTTATTACCCGTCCAGCACAGTTTAAGTCTAATGGCAAACACCTTATTTGCTTTTCATAGAGGCGATTATATGTTGGCTCTTTGACCTCTTTTTCTTGGACGTGTAATACTAGTGATCACGCAGCGAAACAACAAATTGGTGTGTTTTTAGCTAATACTGAAATATTTTGTAGGGAAAAAATATTGGATTTAGGAAAATCCTTTCATATTTCTATTGCCTATTTTATATAAATCTTAATATATTTTTATAGGTGGAATCCCTAGATAAAAGATCGATAAATCAAATATGTTTTCTTCAATATGAGGAGGGACCTAGTTTCTTCCAAAGAACCCTTGAAAACCTGGTGTTTTTGATGTTCTAACGTCAGGTGTCCATTTAAGTTGTCCAATGAACACTGTTAGCATGTGGACGCGTGAACTCGTGGGAGCATTTCATCTCCGGTACTCCATCCTTGATAGTGGAGTAGACAACCTCACGCTAGAGGGTATCGTCAGTATCGTCCAGGACACTCATCTACGTAGGTTTTGCCGAAAGTGGCAAGGTAGATAACAATGGAACAGGGCTCGGCGTGATTCGTGCATTTTCATTCCGGAAAATGAGTGAGCCATACAAATCTGAGTACCTCCTCGAATACTGAGGGAGCCAGCTTCTTTGGCGGGTCCAACAACACTTAGTTGAGTCGGTCATGTCGTATATTGTCTGATGGCGGATGAGCAGCGCTTTGTACTGCCCGGGACTATCCTGTATTGACCCGTGATTAAGACGCTATCCCAATTTTATTCC
Source organism: Ypsolopha sequella (assembly GCA_934047225.1). Taxonomy (NCBI): domain Eukaryota; kingdom Metazoa; phylum Arthropoda; class Insecta; order Lepidoptera; family Ypsolophidae; genus Ypsolopha; species Ypsolopha sequella. Next base: position 7,680,132 of record OW203987.1, read on the forward strand.
AAGCGAAAAATCGCGCAGTGTGAGAGGGGCGGATTCAGGGCAAAAGTGAAAAAAGTTGGTTTTATATTTTTATTAAAAAAAAACTAAACTAACTAGCAAAATTTCCAAAATCAAAAATCTAGATATTGTTGTAACCCATCTAATAAAATGTGTTTGAGTTCTGTACATGGCTGCTACTCGTTAAACGAGGAGAAAAAGCGTTTTAGAAGACCTCATTTCAACAATTATTTCTATCGAGGAAAGTTTATCCAAACATGTTTTCCAAAATCAAATCGCTAGATTATATAGTCAAAATGCATATACTAGAAACTGATTATAATTTTCCGTGTATTTCATGAAATACACAGAAAAAAACACCCGTATTTTTTCTATGTATCTCATGAAATACACGGACGATGGTAATAAATTTCTGGTATATGCATTTTGACTATATAATCTAGGATTTTGAAATTTGAAAACATGTTTGGATAAATTTTTCTCGATAGAAAAAAAATTTGAAATGAGGTATTCAAAGACCCTTTTTCTCCTCGTTAGAGGAATAGGAACCATATACAGCACTCAAACATATTTCATTTGGTGTGTTTCAAAAATATCTAGAGATTTGATATTTGAAATTTTGCTAGCTATTTTAGTTTTTTTAATAAAAATATAAAACCAACTTTTTTCCCTTTTGCCCTGAATCCGCCCCTCTCGCACTGCGCGATTTTTCGCTTGTAGTGACAGTGACAAAAATAAAATTCGCATAGCCTCTTAAGGTGTCAATACTGCTTACACAGGTAGACAAAGCGTGGATAATGATCGCATCGAGGATGCGATGTCGGGTCACTTGTTCCTGTCACGGTAAAACGTGATGCTAGCAAGTACTGTCGTTAGTTGACGTTTGTCATTAACTTCAGCGGTGCGATACACAGCCCTTAACTGGGGAAATGAAAACCGAACTCTTATTGATTCGAGTTCAGGCTCAAGTTTTTTAAAGGTGGTAGAACTGATGCCGGGCTCGACTGTGGAGATACCACCATCTTACTTGGAGACCCCCTCGAAGTAATTCGGGGGAGAGTAAGAGGACAGCTCACAGACAAAAAACCAGGAGGCCCACCATACCTGTGACCGATGGATGGCGGTAAATCTATCCCTAATAGCCGGGCCTTAAATGGAACAGACTGGTGACGGGCAGCGGCGTCACTGGTGCGAGGGTTCCGGCACTGCGCTCACCAACCGGCCTGCCCAGCGTGTGTGAGTGTGGGCAGTTCTTCCAGGATGGCCGCCGGGAGTGGCAAGGTCCTGGAAAGACTTGTGTCCAGCAGTGGACGAACTAGGCTGATGGATGGATGGATGGATGGATGGGCTCGAGTTACAGAGGACCTCATTTCATAACTTTTGAGGTGATATCGGTGGTCCGCTATAACTTAAACTAAGTAGTTACGTACCTTTTTCGTATAACATTAATTGTAGTAAGAATTAAAAGTGCGATAGAACTTTTTCCACTTGTACATTAGTGATTATACCTCAGAACATTTAAATAGTGGATTATACAGCGTCTTTAGACTTTTTATACTATTTGCTAGGGACCCTAGATTTTCATTTTTTTTCACGTTTTCTTATAAATATAAGGTCTTTCAATTTAAATGGAAAGTAATTTAGGAGGTGATTCAGTATCGTTAATACATCGCATTGCACTGCAAAGCACTTTTTTTAGCGCGAACTTTTTTTTTACTTCTCAGTACAAAGTGGTCCGATCAGCTGACTCAGTTTGTATGGACAAGTGAAGAAAAAGTCCACGCAAAAAAAAGTACTTTGCAGTGGAATGTTATGTATTAACGATACTGAATCACCTCCTAAATTACTTTCCATTTAAATTGAAAGACTTTATATATGAAATAAAACTAATATTGTCTATTATTGACGCCAAAGCAACATTCATCTTTGCACACATTAGGGTAGCGATAGAAACAAGCTTATAATGCGATAAAACATTAGCCTCCTATACTTAATAGTCTATAAATAAAAAATATATATAGGTACATATAAATAAATAGTCCTCGGTTATAACAGGTTACGACGATAAGTTCAAAATATTGGATACAAAAGTATTAAAAATTTATTATTCTAGATTTTTTTCTATTACAGAATACTTAATAAATATGACACAGAGAAGCTTTACGCTTTCTTGGGAAGCTTATTCTTGTCAAGGGGCTGGCCGTCGAAGTAGTTCTCACTGGAATGAAAAAAAAAACTCTGTGAATAAATGAATAGTAGTTTGAAATCAAAAACACTATAAATTAATCTGTAAGATGGATTCGGGCCGCGTATTTACACTCCCATTTACAGCACAGACAAGAATTGCGCTTTATTCGCATACACTTTGTTAGGTTGAATCGCTTATCACTCCCTTACAAAATTACACAGTTCTTGTCTGTGGCGCTATTTAGATCGCTTGATTCGTCACTTCAGAAATAGTCACTGTTTTATTGGTAGAGCCCTGGCTTCAGAAAACTAGGTGTCTGGGTTCGAATCCATGTCAGAAGTATAGGTACCATTTTTTTTAATTAAATTTAAAAATTAAATAAAATTTCAACGAAAAATCGAAATTATGTGGAAAACAAGGAGGAGCTGTTAGGTTGACATGTATTTAAATTCAGAGAGCCGAATGAAGTGGAACGGAGCGAGGCCACCGACCTTCCTTAGTTTCAACATATTTACCTTTATATACGCAAAAAACCTTCTTGTTTTTTTATTCGTCATAAAACAGTGTTTGGCGTTTGCACAAAATATTGAAGCACAAACTATGAGCGTCTGTGCTGTATATGGGAATATAAATACGCATTCGGGACATGATTTGGACTGTCATCTATGGTTTTACAAATCTGCTAAAGATATGAGCATAAAGCCGAATCATTAATGGTATGTATGACAGTATTTGGAAACTTATTAAATTTTTATTTTTTGTATAATTAAAACAGTGTATAAAAACTCATTTTCGAAATATATTTCGGCCCACTTTGGGGCCGGTATCAGTCGAATTAGAAATAGTAAATGACATAAAATATATACAACCTTATGACTAATGAGTTTAAATGAATGACATTTGAGGATAACTAAAAATGTAAATATATATACAACCTTATGAAACTTATTAAAGAGAAAAGAAGAGTCAAAACATGTGCAAAATATCGGAACCGGAAGCAATTATGGGTTTCATTTTAGCTGTCCATAGGTGACCGGAAGTAAACAAGACGATCTTCATGGATTGAATAGAAAACGGAAATATGACGTTTGTCAAAGAGTGGCGAAGATTCATATGCGCATTATTTAAACTGTACATTATTTATGTACGTACACTTAACTATTATTTAAGTTCTAATGATATTAAAAGGTCTAATAAATTAAATGTTTTCTCACCATCCAGGCACCTTCTCCGGCTCATCACACATGAAGGTATCCTCGTTGTAGACCTTGCCAGAAGGGCATTGACCTTTCTGCGGCTGGAGGCCGTTGCGGCAGATGTAGAACTTCTGGCAGTCCTCGGGGTGCGGGAATGTGGGGTGGGGGAGGGCGCGGCCGTTGGGCCCCATGACTTCCCCGTCGGGACAGGAGAAGCCGTCGTCTAGGACATCTGGGGAATAAATAGAAGCATTAATATGATAATTGCTCCTGTCAGTTTTTATCTTATGTGGACGTTTTCAAACAATAATTTTGGTTATTATTAATCTAGATAAAATTTTCGATGCTTGACTCGTATTAGTTTTTTGAGGTTATCTAAAACAATAAAACACATCCGGCTACACTTTTGGTAAAATGATAAAATTTTCTTATTTTAGGGTTTTGCTAAGATATTACTCAAACACGATTTTTAGTTCGACTTGAACATAGATCTAGATAATGTTTTAGTTATTTTTATTTTATTTTATTTTGCTAATGGACTCAGCCTAAAATATTATAATAAGATTTCATAGACACCCCCCAATTTTGTGACAGCGTGTTTATGGAGGTTTGTGCGTGATGACGCCTCTTAAGGCGTAATGTCAACTATAAACGTCACTAAACGCAATCCAGCAAAATGATAACCATAATTTGTGTTTACTCAGGTGATAGACCTGATGCCGGGCTCGACTGTGGAGGTACCACCATCTTACTTGGAGACCCCCTTCGAAGTGATTCGGGGGAGAGTAAGAGGACAGCTCACAGGCAAAAAACCAGGAGGCCAACCATGCCTGGGACCGATGGATGGCGGTATATCCATCCCTAATAGCCGGGCCTTATATATGACTATGTTCCGGCACCGCGCTCACCAACCCGCCTGCCTAGCGTGTGTGAGTATGGGCAATTCTTCCAGGATGACCGCCAGGAGTGGCAAAGTCCTGGAAAGGCTTATGTCCAGCAGTGGACGAACTAGGCCGATGGATGAATGTGTGTTTTGCTCATTTGTTGTCACTCAAGTGTTATTGTGAAGAGTGCGAATGAAGTGGGTTGTGCGATGTCACGTCACTTGTGCTTGTTACGGTAAAACCTAACGTACTGTCATTATTTGACGTTTATCATTAACTTCAACGGTGCAATACTACCTTTAAGTGGGGTCTAGTAATATGTGGTCTTGAGTCTTGTGGATAGTGAATTCTTCGGTCTCTCTTTGTGAATTTTGGAGTGCATAGCGAAGCCTTAGTAAATAATCTATGGGTATGTGTGAAGTGCATGTTGAGGCCTTCGGCCTTGCTCCACTAGTAATTTATGTAACAGAAAGGTGTAACCATATTTGAAGAGGTTATTCAGTCAATGGTATAGAACAACTTTTACTATGAAAAAAACCCAGTATCTCTAAAAAAAAATTAACTGTTTCATAGAAAAATGCAATGCCGCTCGGCCGGAATGTATGGAAGGACAAGTTTTTTTTGTTGAGATTTCAGGTTTGGCTCCATAATAAAAGTTGTTCTATACCATTGACTGAATAAGCTCTTCAAATATGGTTATACCTTTCTGTTACACGTTGTATAGGTCCTGGTCCAGGACTCCAGGAGTGCATGGAGCCACGCTCTACCAGTTAAGAAAATATAAGTCTGAATCAAAATGTCTTTTATGTGACCTATTTTTGAAATCGAGTTTTTGTTGTTGTATAACGAACTTGCGAATTTATTACTTACGCTTTTCGATGTCCTCCAAGCAGTGGTTGACTTGCGGTTGACGACGTCCTTTGGAGATATATTTACTCAAGTAGTGGCCAGTGGGGCACAACATCGTTTCGCAACCCTTTGAAGGTTCGAAGAAACTAGATCGAATACTTCACATACCTTTGGTGATGGCATCACACTTGCGGTTGACAACGTCCTTCCAGTCACAGTTAGAGGACTCCTCATCAAAGTAGAGGCCGGGAGGGCAGGGCAGTTCGTTCGGGGTGCCGTCCGAACAGTAGTAGAATTTGTCGCAGGCCTGGAATATCCAGAAATTGCACATCGTAAGTTTAAAACTCAAAAATATTAAATTATTCTAATCTGGTCTTAATGATCTTAAGAGGCCGGCGGAGCTATCCTAGTTCATACAAACGAAATACCGAAATAAATAAATAAAATAATAATTTTAAATATAATAGAAAAATAAGCCTTTGAAAAATAAGTCATCTTTAAATCAGTGTCCTCTCAAAAAATATATTTAGGGACCTAGATATTCTGTAATCCAATCAGAATAAACACACTATATCCTAGGAATATCTATGTTTTGCAAATGGTTTTGGTATTTCGTTTGTATGAACTAGGCTTGCGCCGCTGGCCTCTTTATTTGTTTTGAATAAATAATAATATTTTGTTAAGTAAGTAATTAAGTAATAAGTAGAACGTAATTCAAATAATTACTTATTATGAGGATACATATATATCTCTCAAAATAAATGAGAAACAAACAGATTTAAAAAAAATACTGAATTTATTTGGAACAATGCCTCGTGGATAATCCTACCTGGGGATCAGGATGTCTGAAATAACCATTTTGTCTGGGACAGCCTTTAGAAGGTTTCGGCTCCTCTGAAAAAAAAAAACAAAATTACAATTAACAAAAACTAGAATAAGTACCAAATTAATTATAGATTAAACTGCTACAGACAACATATAATATAGAAAAAAATATATTTTGGTGTCGATTCAGTGTGATACGACTTAGTTTATGTGACCTTATTTTATGCATCTTGTCTTTTCAAAAAAGAAAGAAAAGGATAGAACGCCTAAATTAAGTTTAGTACAGTCAAATAAGTTAAAACGTGTTACACCGAATCGACATTAATTTGGTAGAAGTAAGAGTAAATACAGCCAATCTTTATCTTTTACTTCTCTATAAATATACAGCGATCTGGCCAGTATTTTCTATTTATTGTAACTATTTTAGGTTTACTTTGTTAGATTTTTTATTTTTAGGTCATCTTTAGTTAAGTTTTTAATGTTGTTTAAGTTTTTAGGTAAGTTTTTCTGTAAATTAAAGCAGCTATATGCACCAATATTTAGTTGTAATAGCCATTTTAATAAATATATTTTTTATAGAATTGAAATAGATTAAAAAGTTATTTTTTTCACTTGATGTAAATATTTTAGTTTAGATAAAATTTTAGAAAAAATTATTATTATTTTAATATACATGTTTGATGTTTAATATAAAATGAAAATAAAACCAAAAGTCATTCTATTGACAATTTCCTAATCAAACGGGAAATAATCATACTCTATGAAACCTACTTTCTACCGCTACTTCCTGTAATATTAGTCAACGCAGTTAACGCTATTCTCATAGTTTGATCGTAAACTTGTCTCGCTGCTTTGTTCCGAAGTGTTGGATTACTTTCTATACAAATAAACGACTTTACAAGGTGACTTTTTGATCATCGTCCAAACTCACACTGGAGGCTTGGTAAGTGATCAGCATCATGAATCGATAACAATTTTTCTGAAATTCGTATAAAGAAATTTCTACTTCCCATAGTAATTCACTCCCAGTCCTGAGTGAATCACTTTGAGGAGTCGAAATTTCATTTTATGAATTTTACAAATATCGTTATTGGTTCATGATGCTGATCACTTACCAAGGCTCAAGTACGAATTTGGACGATGTTCACAAGTTCACTGTGTATACAACGTGTAACCATATTTGAAGAGCTTGTTCAGTCAATGGTATAGAACAACTTTTACTATGGAACAAACCCTGTATCTCAAAAAAAAAACGACCGTTCCATAGAAAAAAGGGCAGATTTTTTTTGAGATTTTAGGGTTAGCTCCATAGTAAAAGTTGTTCTAAGCCTTTGATCGAATAAGCTCTTCAAATATGGTCACACCTTTCTGTTACACGTTGTATATGTAAAATGCAACGTCTGTCTGTTTGTAATAAATATGTTCGCTTAGTGACGCTTAGTAATATGTGACGTTGTGACAATTTTCTAAAATCCTTTCCTAGCCGATGTTTGCATCACACAAACAACCTACAGTCCAAATTCAATGATCCTAATAGGTCCCACCATTTGGTCTAGGTATTGAAAGATCTGTCAGTCTGTCAGTCAGTCAGGTTATTCATATTTTATACTTACTCATATATACTGATAGATATAGATTTTAAATGAAGATAGCCGCTGAAAGCCATACTTATTTAGAATTTTAGAGTACCACAACAAATTAAATCTACTCCAATAAGGCATACTGCAATAAGGCATATTGTTTATCCGATGTAATAATATTACATTATAACACCGCGATTGGCTCAATTTATTATAAAACCGCTAGAGACCCAATCAACAACAGAGACGAGAAACAAGTTCCAAGCTTATCTCTTAAGCCACACCCCCTTTATCCTGATTGGCCTTAAAGGCAGCAGTACCGGAACGACGCAACTGATGTCCATGAACGAATGTTTTCTCTTATATCGTGAAATTTTTAGCTGAAAATATTATAAATAAAGACGATATTTTTGATGGTCGTAGCGTAGATAAAGTATTGTGTGCAACTGAACATAATTAGACATTAGGACACTCGTGCAAAGTTGCACAAAATACTATAATGATTGAATAAGTAGGTTCCAAAGTAAAAACTATGTAACATTATTAGTTAATAACGAATTGTTACATTATTGGTTAAAATCGTTACACTGTTACTTAAACGACTCCAGTATAGAAGAGGTTAGTGTCTGCACTATTACGGTGATCTAATACAAATTCAAATAGTTTATTTTGCAAAGTAGGTATATAGGTATAATACACTTTTTACACGTCAAATTTAATCTAATAAAAAGGTATGTAATAATAGTAGTTTATGCTACAAGGGCGCAAAGGAATAAATTACGAGGGCGATTTAAAACACGAGCGTAGCGAGTGTTTTAAACGTAACCGAGTAATTTATTGCTTTTACGCCCGTGTATCATACTACATTTTTCAATGCATAGTGTGAGGAAATGAAAACAAATATAATCTTGTGAACTTTAAATTATAATTGGCTCAAAAGGACTGTATCCATAGCCGTTAAACGGTGTAAAAAAAGTATAACGTCTATGGTACACAGGAAAGGCTGCAGGTTAGCCAACCATTGTAAATAAATAAAAAAAATATATTTTAAAGCCCTAGGGCAAAATAATCGACTTTCTGTTCGGTTTTGATGCATAAAAAGTGGGCCTTTACGAGCACATGCATTGAAAAATAATAAATGTACATGGACTAGATTAAAAGTTTATTTAATTTATGTTGCAATATAATACGATTAAAATGATAGGTAAAATATATATTATACAAGGTGAAATCCAATCAACCGCCCGAACCCATACCGGAGACCCGGCCAGGGACCAGAAACAAGGTTCAATGATCACCAACCGAGCCCCCAGCACGAATCCAGGCGGCCGACCAAATCCCATCCTATATACTACATACTAATAGGTTACATATATAAATACATGCCTACCTCCGCGTATTTATAATACTTATCACAATTGACTGTGCAGTTATTTTTTGCATGTTGGTTTACGTACACTATAATTTTTAAAAAAACTTCCTTCTAAATGTTTTGTAAGCAATTATAGAATATAGAAAGATAGAAGATAATATAGAAGCTTCACTGTTCGTATCATTAAAGCCTTTCACCCCCCTTTGACTGACATTTAACTGAGAACTTGGGAATCGTCCTACATTTGGTCACTTGGTGCCCACTACGGAGCCGGACAAAACAGACAACACTGACCGACAGACAGACCCTTCTCTACCTTCACCAGATTAGAGCAAAAAGGTAGGTAAACTAAATAGGTTAAGAAAATAGGTTAAGTTTGTCAATTTATTGTTAACTCTATTTTATTTATGATATTATTCTATATTCGACTGACGACGATCCCAAGTGGGTCGAAAGTATATATCGAAAATTTTCTTTTTTATTCAATTTCTACTTTAATATTCGTAAGAATCTGTATATTTATATAAAATAAAACGGTTAAAAAAAGCTTTTAAAGCAAAAGTATTTATTATCACAATTATAGAATAGACAGTTACAAATACAATATTATGCAGTTAGTTTATGATCCGCGGCATTGCACGCATGGGTTACGATTTTGTGTGAAATTGCTAATTCACCAAGTGGAATTTCTCTTTTTGTATTCCCTAGAATTTAATGTATTCCCAGACCAAAAAGTGTTAGATCGGGTTACAATCTAAGTTCCATCATATTATGTTGAATGGTTGTTGAGTAATAAATAAGCTAACAAACAAATCAACTAACAATATTTTAAGAAGTAGGGATAAAGATTGAGTATGAAGTAAATAATGTGCCCCGAAAATATTAAGCTTTGTTGTATTTATTACAGATATCAAACAAAATGATTCGCGTTAAGTTTAGACTTTATATCCCTTGTAGTATTTTCGAACATACATTTATAATCAATAATATTAGAAGAAAGTGTAGATAGATCCGCGAGTGACACATTAAAATTTGGCTAATTTGCCAACCTGAACTTAGTATCACGTAGGCGTCAGCGCACGACGGCGGTCACATGGGACGACGCACAGCAACATATAGGTCTCGTCTCTTTTTCGCTCGCGATAATTATGACTTCCACGTGTCAATGTGACATTGCAATACTACGTAATTGACTGAAGTCATTTATGTTGTGTGCCGTTTTAGAAGTTCGACTCTTGTGTCGGTGACCTATCTACACTTTCTTCTTATATCGTTGTAACTGTTGATAGTAGAAGATTTTGAAGAAGTAGGTTGATGATTAACTTACGAAGCTCCTTTCTATCCCCACAGTCGACGTTTGAAGGGATGTCACATCGTTCTTTGTTGGAATTCTCATCCGAGAAAACTAATCCATCTGGGCACAGCTTCTCTTCAGCTTTACCTAAACATATGGAATAATTTTAAAGATTAATGAAGATAGGCAGCACTATTGTTTTATTTTCAGTAAATTGTTTTATGTTGTGTCTAAAGAAAGTCCAAAAAAATATTTAAAAACCACCAGAAGACCTTGACGTATTTTTATTAAATACCTTTATATTTTGATAAACAAAGTTACCTGCGTTCTTACATAAAAAATTGTATTAATAATAATGAAAAAAAAAAATATGCGCATTTCCGCATATCATGGAAATTCATAAAACCGTTATTATTATTACCTCTAGATAGAATAGAAGAGCTTGTATGACTCGATTGATGGATGTGGAAGAGGCGAAAGAGGTGTGTCAGGATCATAGCAGATGAAAATCTATAATCTCTGCCTACCCTTCTAGGAGATAGGCGTGAGTATATGTATGGATGTATTACTACCTTATGTAGCCATGTACTTTATTTCAGTAAACATTAGCCGCCGTAATATCCTGTAAATATGTATGTGTATATGTCTAGTTAACTTTAGTATGTACTTATAATTGGTATGAAATCAGCATTTATTTCCTGTTGTATAATTTTCGAGACACCAGATCTTTATCAGCTACGATTGTGAGACAAATCTGATTTCTTTTTTTATTTAATTTACAGTACCTAATTTAAATACAAACTTCTTTGTATTTTGATAAAGTTTAAGAGGCTATGCGGATTTTATTTTTGTCACTGTCACTCTAAGCGCAAACTCGCTCAGTGCGAGAGGGGCGGATTCAGGGCGAAAGCGAAAAATGTTAGTTTTATAATTTTTATAAGAAAACTAAAATAGCTAGCAACATTTCAAATATAAAATCTCTAGGTACTGTTGAAACACACCTAATAAAATATGCTTGAGTTCTGTATATGGTTCCTATTCGTCAAACGAGGAGAAAAAGTATGTTTGAAGACCTCATTTCAACAATTTTTTCTATCGAGGAAAATTTATCTAAACATGTTTACCAATTTCAAAACCCTAGATTATATAGTCAAAATACATACACCAGAAATTTATTAAAATTTTCTGTGTATTTCATGAAATACACAAAAAAGAAAAACCTCTATTTTTTTACATATCGCCTTAAGCAACAATTACATTAAAATTATTTTGATTTACATAATTTTTTATTATCATGATAATTTTATGTAGTTTAGTAACCTAGTAAAAAAGTCGTTAACTTGTAATTACTAATTCTATTTCACTACAAGAATATAAACTGCTCTTGTAGCTGTTGTTATAATTTCACAAAGCAGATTTTAATATTTTGTGATGAAAACTTTAATAACGTGGGCAGTTAATTCTTAATGAGCTACATTCACAGCCACTAACTAGAGGTTAAATTCTTTACACTTTAATTAATTACCTATTATGACTTCGTAGTTATCGAAATGTTGAACCAAAACTAGTGCATCCTTGACACGTAAAGTAAAAATGCCTTCATTTAGATCTCCAAAACCTGTTAATATTATGAGACATTGTAAAATCAACTCTATCACCGTACAATTCATTTGAGAATCTTTGTGTAACAATAAGGCTCTATTGTTCAGTAAAGGTAAATTTTCACATCTACTCATGTGACATATGCGCATGAAGACATTTTGATCTCACGATACTGACCTTTGGTGCATTTGTAATAAAGGTCACACTGGTAGGAATCGGGGAAGAATCCGCTCTTCTCTGGGCAATTGAATTCTTGGGCTAGTGCTGGAACAAGACAAGTATTGTGAAAAACCTATAAATCTCCCGTCATATATTGAATCCACAAATGCAAGGACAATATACTACAAGAGTCGAAATCATTCTTGTCACTGTGAGGCCAATACAAGCTGTTTTGTTAGCGTACAATTTTTATGCCTTAATTAACAAAATATAGAAAATAATTGATTCATTTAAGATTAATAATAATTGTGACAATAATGTCAAACCAAACATACAATTGAATTACATATATTAAATATTACAAATATACCTATCATTCCTAATAAGGCATAAAAAAAATCACAATCTACATTTATTAACATATCACTCGTTGTTAATCTCTAAAAAATCTGTTACGGAGTAGTATGACTTTTTTATTAAAAAATCTTGTAATTTCATCTTTGATAATGCAATGCTATCTATTTCTCTGAATGCTATTATGTGTGTGATGTGTAAGGCTTTGTTTATAAATAAATATATACATATACAGGGTGTAATCGTTAAGTGTGACCAGGCGATTATTCTGTAACTATTAAAGATATTAGTAAAATTTAAACTGATATCGAAAGTACGTTACCTAATCAGTAAAATGACATCAATAACTTTTTGAAAATCAAACGAGAAGTATCCAAAATTTTGACATTAAACATTCTCATACATTTAGTATGAGATTAGTAGAAAAGTTTTAGTTTCCTTATTTTAAGTGGTCTAGTACTCATTTTACCTTAATCTCATTTTATGATTACGTATGATATGATACTAATGATTTTCAAGTAGATACACGTGTAGATTAATTATGTTACCACTTCAAATTAGTAATAAACCTTGTTTCAATATCGCATTAAAACTAAATGTATGGGAATGTTTAATGTCAAAATTTTGGATACTTCTCGTTTGATTTTCAAAAAGTTATTGAAGTCATTTTACTGATTAGGTAACGTACTTTCATATCAGTTTATAATTTTTTGATATCTGTAATAGTTACGGAATAATCGCCTGGTCACACTTAACGATTACACCCTGTATATCGAAGCATCGGAAAAAATTGTTGTCAATTTAGATCCTTGACCAAACGAAGGAGCAGTTAAAGAAACCGTTTTACTTAGTTTTACTAAAATTTAGTTGTACTTAGTATCTCCATCTGTCTTGCTCATAGTACCTATAATTGTGAACAAGGTAATACCATTTACCATAACTATTGAAAATTACTGCCGTGCTACCCTAAAATGGGCCATGAACTAATCAAAATCATCTCTACTTCTTATCATTTCTAAGTTTAAATTTTGGCTAGTCAGAAGTGAAACAAATAGCGTACCTACTATTTTATCCGACTAATTTACCTCGTGCATTTTCCACTCTACTCTCTCAGCTACTTAGAGATTATGTACTATACTATACTATACTATACTATACTATACTATACTATACTATACTATACTATTCAAACTGTAATGTTATTAGTACTTTTATCCCTGATACTCTACCCTTATAAACTAGGATTATTGCTTTAGAGAAGGGTCATATCTAAACTTGGAGCTTTTATGGTTTGGCATGGGACCGAAAAATCGCGGCCTATCTATAGAATAGTAAACTTGTTTTTCGTAAAGTATGAAATCGAAAATAGTTCACCAAATGTCAAAAATAGGTGCGACGAAGAGTAGAGCGAGGAGGAGCGTGTTAGGTTTACATGTAAATAAAATTTGGGGAGCCGAGCGAAGCAGAGCGGAGAGAGGCGACCCTTCTAGTCTTAAGAGCAGTTTCACGGCCGAAAATATGAAAGATGGAATATATTTATTAATTTAATGTAAGTAAAACATATACACTTACTTACAGGTCAGTTTTAATGTAATAATTATACGGATTATGAAAAACCCCGCCTTTTTCTAACTAATCGAAACAGAACATCTAAATTCAAAATTCACTCAATAGTTATTCCATTGCAATAGCAACATACACAATACGTAGGTAATAAGGTTTCGTTGAATAACTATTGAGTGAACTTTGAATTTAAGTGTTCTGTTTCGATTAATTAGATCCGGTACAATCCGGTTGCGAAACTGCTCTTAACAGAAATTCATGATATGCCCGATTCTACGATGAGCCCGCGACATATGTAGACATTTTATACGAGTGTATGAGTTCTAGCTTTGACAATCGATATGTCAACATAAATCTCGATTACAGTCACTCAACACTACTGAGAATTACGTCTAATGACATTGATCTAAATAACTTATTTATGTTTGTTTACAAACTATGTATGGATTGCCTGTATCCATAGTATTTTTAATAATATTAAATCCACCAGGTCAACGTTATATTAAACACTAGCGACCCGCCCAGGCTTCGCACGGGTGCAATTCTGATACTATACACTACAGTATTTAAGGTACTTAATTGGATAAGGATTAATGCTGTATTGCTTAAAATCACTTCGTAAATAAGCCATTATTTCTCTTTAAAAAAATTGATAAAAAATGGTAATTGTGGGTTATCCCTAAGAGATAGACATATTCTGTTGCGGATTTTTTTGTAGACCTTTTTAAGGTGTACAATACTGTAGAACATTATGTTGATCTCTCTCGTAGTCTTCAGCCACCGTTTGCAATGTAAGCGCAAAAAAATTAGTTTATTTATGACATCACATTAGAAACCTCTAAAATTATCAGTGTTTCAACTCAAAATTCAAAAAGTTTATTTTGCAAAGTAGGTATATATAATACACGTTTCACAAGTCAAATTTTAATCTTATAAAAATATATGTAATAAAATAATAAATGTACATGAACTACTTAGATTAAATGTTTTTTTAATTTATGTAGCATATACGATTAAAATTATAGGTAAAATATTATTATACAAGGTGAAATCCAATCCAATCAACCACCCGAACCCATACCGGAGACCCAGCCAGGGACCAGGAACAGATTCAATGATCACCAACCGAGCCCCCAGCACGAATCCAGGCAGCCGACCAAATCCCATCCTATATACTACATAGTAATAGGTTACATATATAAATACATGCCTACCTCCGCCCATTCGATTAGTCTTGCTAAGAAGAACGGGCAAGAAACTTGGCAAGATCGTGTCTTTTTTTTTTTAACATAAACTTATACTATACATCAAATTACTTATATCTACTTTAACCAAGGGATAAGAAAATACAAGACAGCAGGAATTCAGGTTAATGAAAAAAGAAAAACATATATATCTTTGCCTACCTGTCCATATTTCCTTTTACAGTCTGTAATTAATTAATGTTAACTCTTAAGAGGAATCAAAAGTTAGGAAATTATATTAATTAATTAAATTATTATCTACTATCATCAAAATCGGTATCACTATAACACCATGCTTCACCATCATCCAAATATTCATTTATTTTATAATATGCCTTTTTCAGTAGGCCCTGCTTAATATACTGTTTAAACTTATTCTCTGACAAAGTAAGGACCTCCTTTGGAAGTTTATTGTAAAATCTTATACCATGTCCTACGAAAGAGGTACTCACTTTGGCGAGTCTGATTTTTGGAAAAGCCAGTTTATACTTATTTCTGGTTTCCTTACAATGTTGCTCACCAAGCCTTGGGAGAGACTCAACATTTTTTCTGACATATCTAAGGACTTGGTAAATATATTCACAAGGAACAGTTAATATATTAATTTCTTTGAACTTTTCTCTTAATGAATCCCGGTGCTTCATATTATAAATAGCCCGAATTGCTCTCTTCTGCAAAACAAAGACTGCGTCTGTATCCGCGGCTCTACCCCATAACAGCATTTCTCTACTATATATTATGCATGTATTATACATATAAACCTTCCTCTTGAATCAGTCTATCTATTAAAAAAAACGCATCAAAATCCGTTGCGTAGTTTTAAGGTTCTAAGCATACATAGGGACAGACAGCGGGAAGCGACTGTTTTATACTACGTAGTGACAGCGATGGTATTTAAAAAAAATATATATAAAAATAAATCAATTATCGTCACGACATCTATTCCTGTAAGGTTTTCGGAGGTTTTTTTAGAGTGTCGAATGTCACTTGAACACAATACACGCTTTTTAGGGCTTACAGTGCTTTTCTCTACCGTCATAAATTTAATATTTCAAGATCACATTTTCCTTCATTCTGTGGCCTCCGAGCCTCCAAATAATGGACTCAAAACGCTCAACCTTGGTCTTGCAAACGACAATACTTTCAAAACTCGATCAGGTTTCCACGACAACCGGTGACAGGCTTCGATCGAGTTTCGTGTAAAGTGGTAAATTGCCCTTGCATCACACAATATGTTAAGAAATTAACTGGAATAATGCACATTTGCTAGGACGTGCGAGTGAAAGGAGGGCAGAGTTTGGTAACATTTGTTCGTTCGATACGATTGATTAGAAGGTCTTGAAAACGTTCTGTTCCGAGAATTAGAATTCCGTTTCGTTACACTCTCGGGTACCCAATGGGTATTGTGTGGTTGTGTCGGTTGAATAGTAATAGCTTGGACGTGGAAGTATGATGTCTTTCATCTTCTAGCACGCGCCGAAGTTACAGCGTTTATCTTTCCTACTTGCGCTGTCACGAATACCGCATTTGTCATTGTGCAAAGGAGTACCTATTGGATGGAAAGACATTCTATCAACGGCGTGTGCTAGCCACACAGGTTGCGTAAATCCAACTTTGAAATGTCAAATACATGTCGGTCCTAACTTTTAAGAATGCTTAAGTTTTCGAGAAATATTTTACATGTTATTTGACAGGTTTTAAAACCGGATCGAGGATGACGAATCAAGTAAAAATCGAAAGACACAATATGCAGGCCTGATTTGCATAATTACCTTGAAACTTTAAAACTTATCACCAAAATTAATTATTTTGTATCTTAATGTACAGATGGAAAATAACTGATTTTGTCAAATAAAGCTTTTAAAATTAAAATATATTATCTGAAATGCAACTTACCCGCTCCAAACATAGCGAAACAAAGCACAATCACTGAGTTTCTCATTTTGAAAATATTAAAATAAAACTATTAAAAATAAAGTATTCCAAATTTAAAAGGCGTGCGGTTAGTTTCAGACGTTGCTTGGTATTGGTCGCCGCCGCGTATTGTATGCAAGCGCAGCTTACGTACAGGACATTCGATAAAAGAGCGTGCGTCTACAATATACTATGGCATTTCGACATATTTTGAAATTGGTTTGGGGTAATTTGAACCATTTTGTAAAAATCAAATAGGTGACTCAATCATACTGGAGACTACATTATTGTCTAGAACCAAGGTTCAATATTGTTTTTGTGAATTTTGAAAAAACCCAAGTAATAATAATTAAATTATTTACTGCACAAAATACGAATAATATACAAAGAGGAGATTAACAGCTAACGTTTAGCTATAGGGAAGTTTTTAAGGTAGTGTCTTTATTATTGTTAAAGATTAATGAAGATCAGAAGTCACAAGGATTCAGAAGATGACCATTTTGTCCGTCATTGAACCTTACAGAATTTACTTACAAATGCCCTAGTATGAATTTGGGTACCTACATCAAAGTTACTATTTGATTAAAATAATTAAACATGTCTGATTTCAAAGGCGATTTCAAACATCAACAACACCAACACCAACAATAAAAACAACAACAACAACAATACAACCTTATTTGTACACCATACAAAAAAGAAACAAAAATATTAACACTTAAAATGTATCTAATTTAAACCGATCGCTTCCAGAAAACTTTTGGATGGCAAAAACTGTAGCGTAATAAGTAGTTGCAATAGTAAAAAATAGCTGGGGCCCTATTTCTATATAGAATAAACGGAGATTAAATGTATAAATATGCGTATACATAAAATAAATGAACTAAATAGTTATATTTTCAGGTTTATTACACTTTTCCTCTGAGTACATAGTAATACAGGAATAATCAAACCAATGTTCCCTGCAGGGAAAGTACTCTAAATATTGAAAATAGTAAATATTACTTAACTTTTATTTTATTTTTAAATTTTTAAAAGCTTTTTGGCTTGAACCCCTACTGCACTTATGTGGCTTGGTTGTTTTAGTTCATTTACACTTTGAGTAATAGATAAACTTGATAGTTATAAACATAACATAGAATTATTCAGTAGAACAATCACGTCCATATGAAAAGTATTATTTTCTCCTATTTCGCCCTATCAAGGACGCTGCGAGCGTTGTAACAACCACTATGTATTACGCGCTGATATGAACGTTATTTCAACGTCATTTCCGTCGATATTCGTACCAACAAACATCGAGCTGCTAACGTGGCTAAATATTCATTATCATTATTTTTTATTTTTTCCAGTTGACAATTTATTTCATGACATATACATATATATATATTATTTTTATTGTTTGTTATATATTTTATTAGTATGTATTTATCATTATATATTAATACGTTTATCTATTAATATTGAAATATATCTATTATTAAAAATAGTACACCACCATTTCAGCAATCATTCTAAACAGTTTCATCCACCCAAAGGTTGTCTGGAAGAGATCGCTTTAAGCGATAAGGCCGCCTGTTTGTGCTACATAATACGTTAGTTAAAATTAAGTATTTATATTTCTGTTCCTTTTTATATGGTGTACAAATAAAGTTGTATTGTTGTTGTTGTTGTTGTGGCGACACTAATCGCCTTAAAGAACATTCCCATACATTCATTCTTTCGACGACGCGCACCGTTCAACGCAACGCTATGCTATAGACCGAAGCTGTAAGCTACTGTAACTTACGATACGCTCTTGTCGTTGGAGTAGCCGCCATTATTCTCTATCATCTGCTATTGATTTGACCTCATAATATGACATGACATCAACTTTTTTCTTCACTTGAGTAAAATGTGTCTAGGTCTTCCTCTTTTCCCGTCGACTTTTCCTTCTTTGATATTAGGCTTTAAAAATGAAATTACCGTTTTCTATAGAGAATTTGAAGGAAACTCAATTTTCTGTATTTTTCTCAATTTTCTTTTTAGGAATGACAAATCCAAATTATGTAATTTCTTTTGTGCATGAATGAGACAACATTAAGCTAACAGCAACATTAACTTAAGTTTTAAAAAGTGTCATCTGTTAAAAATGATTACCAATCTTATCATGGAAATGGATGGCACGCAGGACGAACTGTTTTGTCGATTTAATTTTTAAAAACAAAATTCAACACGTAGAAAATTCAATTCGTACCTTGAAATCAACCTTAAACCAAAAAACAACTAATTGAAATAGCTATTGAATTACAGGAATTATGAACTCATGAATCTGTAAGAAAATTTCGGCAATTTCATTTGTAAAGACCTAATATTTTTCAAGAAACTATCATATCGAATCAAGTGTCCTATCATCTTTCCTCTTCTATTTTCAAAGTTTTTTAACAAACGTCTTTCTTCCTCTACAATACATTCCTCGTCATTTCTACTTATAGATAATAAATTTAATTTTGTCAAAAGCACTTCGTTGCATCCACAAAAGATTACAAATTATGCTGCGTCTCAGGATCTTTGGTGGTAAAGACCACAGTAACCTTCTTGCTAAACCTGTCTACTCGGAGACTTCGCAGCACAAAAAAAAACATTTTTGATCAAATTTATACGTGGAGCTGGCTGAAGGCTACATTTTTATGCCTTTTGCCGTAGAGACCCTGGGGCCGTGGGGACCAGACGCAAAGCGCCTATATAAGGAAATATCGTCGAGGTTGGTCAACGCTTCCGGAGACCCAAGGGCTGGGACCTATTTTGGTCAGCGAATAAGCCTCGCAATACAGCGAGGCAACGCCGCCAGCCTATTGGGTACTCTCCCCGATGATGGCGGTGATCTGGCTCACATATTTTATTTGATCTAGAGCCCGCTATGAGACAGACAGGTTGGTATTTGTTTTTCTTTTTATATTTTATTTAGTTTTAAGTTAGTTTTATTAAAAAAATGTATCATATTTATATGTTATTTAAGTTTATAATACCAATTGTATGTAACTATAATATCAAATTCTCAAATATAATGATTGCTTTATAATTTAGTGAATGTATTGTATAATCTGAACATTAAAAGGTCATCGAGAAAAAGTCACTGAACACAGACGGAGGTGCGAGTTTGTATCGGTATATTAACAGTTACACACGAATTTATTATCAGATCTGAGACTAATATTCATGACTAGAATTTAGCCCGCGGCTGCGCTCGCGCTGTAAACTGCGCTTCTTTTTTTTCAGCTTAACTCGATTGCAATGTTACATACCTCCAAAATAAGATTATTGGTAATGGGTGTTATGTTTGTTATCAGTTGTCCAGGTATTTGTTTTGTTTTATTTAAAATGATTTAGATTAATGTGATTTGCTGATTACATGATTAGTATATAACAAAAAAAAATACGCTGTCTATTCATTAACAGTCACTGTTTTGAATTGTGTAATAAGTGATTAAGGTTAAACGTCAGTCGCTTAGAGCAAAGTGTATAACTTAACTTTGTTTTTCTTGCTTAGAAATTGATAATTAAAAAAACCTGTTGGTATGTGGCACTTAACGCCAATAGTTCAGTATTAGTGAAGTTTATAAAGCATGAGTTTGAAATTTAATGCACGATTTGTCATGATCTAGTCCAAACAAAGTTAAAACAGCATTTTAAGTTGGTTTTGAAAAGATCATGACTAATCGTGCATACAGTTTCAAACTTTTGTTTTATAAACCTCACTAATAATGAATTAATGGCATCAATTGCCACATACCAAAATGCTTTTAAATTTTTTACTTCTTAACGAGAAAAACAAATTTAAATCATGCACTTTGCGCTAAGCGGCTGAGGTTTAACCTTAAGTGAGAGCTGCATTAAAACACGTGAAATGGTTGTCAAGATTTTAGACTAGATATGTACATAGTAAAAGGAGCACTGCTCAGGCCTTTTTAGTTATGTCATAATGATACTTATTACTTCACTTTGATTTTATGTCATAATGAAATAACAAAATTCTCAAGAAATTTCGTTGGTAATAAAGTTAAAACTACATCAAAATCCGTTATTTGTCTCTCAAGTTACAAGCAAATATATTATTCAGATAGACAGATGTTGTACTTCAACAGATATAAGAGAAGAAGAAGATTCATATTGTATTTTATTGGTTAAAAGGAGGTTCCAATAACCTGTAAATACTTATGATTGTGTTAATAAAATACATATTTTTGTATTTTGTATTGGTGTATTAAGTTTCATGACAAACGCTGTTTCAACTGCAATTTGTTTTATTTTTGTATTACTTTTATCAGATATCACATCTCGAATAAACATTTTGGGGTTTCTGTAATTTTCTCAAGTACAAAAATGATGTAAAACCTCGTCGTTAGATAAAAAATAAATTTTTGGTCTTTACATATGAAATTGCCGTTTTCTATCGAGAATTTGAAGGAAACAAAATTTTCAGTACCAACATTTTTGCATTTTTTTTAGAAATGACAAATCCAAATTATGTGACAACATTAAGCGAAAAGCAACATTAATAAAATTTTTGAAAAGTGTCAGCTGTTAAAAATTATTACCAATGCTATCATGGAAAAGGATGGCATTTAGGACGAACTGTTTCGGAACATTGAATTTTTATTATCAAACTGAAAATAAAAACACAATTTAATACGTCAATGGAAAACCTTAAAAATTTACTTTCAAATAAAAAACAAATAATTGAAATAGCTATTGAATTACAGGAATTATGAACTCATGAATCTGTAAGAAAATTTTGGCAATTTCATATAGAAGTGAAAACTTTTCACTGCTGGTCAAGCGCAACACGTCATAACATGACGGTGACGCGAACCTATAAGATTTTCCTATATCAAAAATCGGTTATATTGACTAACAATTGAACAAACAACACTGACTGAGTGACTAACTGACTGACTGACTGACTAACTGACTAACTTGACTGACTGACAAATCCAAATTTACAGTTTATTATTATTATTATTTTATTTTTTTATTTTATTTTATTATTTTTTTATATAACAAAATATTCAGAATCGGAGCACTCTGTATGATAACGCCACCTAGCGCCGGCTGACTAAATTCTCCCTCAAAAAGTCTGGTTCATGATTTATAGTATACTTTTTTATATTTTTATATCAATAGATGTCAGCGGTTTTCTTACTTCAAATACCTATACATATATGTCATATAATATTTTTTCCTATTCGCCTGATGACGGCCCCACTGAGGGGTCGAAATATAGCGACTAAAACCATTTAATTGTTTGTATTTATGTGGAGTATATAAAAAATAAAAAAAGGCCCTTGAACGGTGTTTTATAAAAATATTTTATTATATTGACTAAAGAAGTTTTTACTTCAATGAGCCTAATATAAAAATTACGCTTGTAACTAAAATTACTTACAGATTCAATCATTTATATTTTCATTTTAACTAATAATAATATGAATGGGTAAAATTTACATCACTAAAATTAGGGTGAGTGTCCATCATAACGAAATAGATAACAAAAGCTAAGACTCACTATGATTTATGCGAGAAGATCTCGACGTTTCGGTCAACTTAAGAGTGACCTTCATCAGGCTTCGCGAGGTGCTCCGGCGCGTGCGACACCCTCACGAGGACTGAAAATCCCCACTACCCATCACCACCGCACCCGCGCCGGGTAAAATTTGTTTGTATACTCGTATATGGGGTAATCTCTGGAAATACCTTAGACATTTTGAATTTTATTTCACTGTTGTAATAATTTTGACTCAAACACAACTCATTGACTCGAACAAAAGTTTCTTTCCTGGAGATAGCGCCGGACTGGCCCTAAAGGGCTCGGATGGCGACGATTTTTTTCAAAATCCCTAGGCGAGCTTTCAATCGGCTGGAGAACTAGCGGTTTTCTTTTTTTTTTTACTGCACAAAATATAGGATCTTAGATGTAGACTTCCAAGACCTGCAATTATTAATTATTAAAAAAAAAATGATTTTCATTCTAATATCTCGAAAACTACGCATAATTTATTGAGACCAATTATGAAAAAGGTAGTTTTACAGACTCGTTATATGAAGAGAATGATTTTTGAGAAATATTTTGAGAGTCGGTAGTAGTAACCCTAGGGGGGCCCACGCAGGCTAGGGCCCAGGTGGGGATCACTATCCTGACTCTATGGCCAGTCCGACACTGCCTGGGGATGGGCAGTTCCCTAAAAACATAGTCATTATTTATTAGATGATAGAAAAAAAAAACAAAGTGAAAAAATCTCAAGTCATGCATTTCCAGTAAACCAGCCAACCGTTTTCCAGTTCTGCTGCAGATATATGTGGATATACCGTTATGTTATATATGACATACAGACCCAAAAGTTTGACTAAGAGTATTACCAAAACCCTAAAACCTGCCTTCATAGTAACACGCAGTGTATAAACTATGCCCTGAATATCTGAACAGAAGGAGCTTGCCTCGAAATATTGACGTCATGGCCGCTTTCATGGCTTAAATATATCGTGCAGTCCGATTCAGACATTCATCGCTAAAACTACTAAAACAACTTATTCTAAGGGTAAAACTAATAAGCCGATCTACATGGGGTGGGTAGACAGCTACTTTTATGGCTAACACATGTCCTACTGATTACTGTAACTAAAACGTAGATAAAACTCATCCATGTGAAAAACTCTTTATAAATTTCCCTTTTCTGTGCGAAATTTCCCTTTTTATAGTAGACCCGTTCGTTGGCTGATAGGGGAATTTGTAAAAATTAGATGAGTTGCGTTTCGAATTGCGCCAATTAATATTATTTACCCTTTTATGCAAACAAAATATTACTCACTAACTCATCGCGAAATCTTTGAAACTACAGGGCCTAGAAACTTGAATTCTGGCAGGTACTTTCTATAAAACGTGCAGACACTTCCAATGTTAGATTTTTATAAGATGTCTTTTTGACCAAGGATACACATTGTACAGTCTTGACTTTCAGTGAGGGTAAGCGTGAATCGGACCGCACGGATTGTCGGTTCAAATATAAATAGACTGAACTGATTCCTGTTTACCTCCCACGACCAGCGTATGTAACCTCTACTTATAATAACGCTTTGCAAGTAGTTTAGTGTCCTTTCTTGAATTTAAGGTTCCGTATCTACCTCAGAATGAGAGAGAAAAACCTTTTTATAAGACTGCAGAGTAAAATTTAAATAATACGAGTAGAAATCTTCGCCACTTATCGGGTAAAGGTTGTATATATTTCCGTATTCGTATTTCCGCTTTTCTGTACAATCTATGATTTGATAGAATGTTTACTTCCGGTCACCTTATAGGTGTCCTTATAGGCACCCAAAATGACACCCATAATTGCATCGGGTTCTGACTTTTTGCACATGTTCTAAAGTGACTTGACTCTTGTTTTTTCTCTAATAAGTTTCTCAAAATTAAGTTTTTATTTCAATCAATATTAATTACAATAAACAGAAACCTAAAAAATGTATCAAAATCTACTATAAAAACAAAATTACCTTACAAATAAAATCCTCACTATCAAAAAGACCGCCCCTCATGGTATCCGGCGCAAAGGTCCCCATTACGCTGATTAATAAATATTAATTTCTAAATAAAATAAATATTATTTTTTAAGCTTTATTTATTTCTTTTTTTGACTTATTAATATTAAAACAATAAAAATACGTATGTACTCAATATCTTTCGGCCCACGGTATGGGGCCTTCAACAGTCGAATGGAACAAGATATTGACAAATAATCTATACTTGATGTTAAAATGTAAATATATACCTTAACTTTATTTACTGGCACTGATTTCGAGTAATCGTTGATAACCACAAAAAATGTATGTCCCCCCCCCCCTTATCTCCAAAACTGGTAGACTGAAAAATATGAAAAAAATGACGATTATAGGTCATATGACTAGCCAATTACAGGATAACTATAGGGGTTCAAAAAAAGTTGAACACAAATGGGAAATAAAAAAGTAAAATAAATATATATTTTATAAGAATACAATATGGGTATTAAATTACAGGTATTAAAGAGTTGATTGTAAAATATGTAGCTTGGCTCTATTTACCTGCAATTATTTCGAGAAATATTTGAAAAATCATAAAAAAGTGTATGTCCCCCGCCTCCTTTATTTCTAAAACTGGTGGACCGAAAAATATGAAAAAAAAATCATGGTAATGTGCTAACGTAAAGAGTGCAGGCAAAATATAGCAGTTGAGAATTTCACGAAAACAAAATGGAAATTTAATTTTCTGGCTTTTCGCAACACCGTTGAATTACGGAACCCTAGGTTTTGTCTTCTAAATAAATAAAAAATACCGAATCAAAGTGAGTAGGTATTAGTTTCTCATTTGACTAGCTTGGTACAAGTTAGTTTTATCCGGTTGTAAGCGATAACTTGTAAATCTTGTAACTGTTGTGGTACTATGCGTCATTTGCGGTTACCTAATTTCCTCGTGCTATGAATTCCTGAATAGCTTATCAGGCTTACGTTAGTAATTGCAGCATTTAAATTAACTTTTGGTTACTCACTTCATTGTTGAAATAGAGCTCAAAAGCGTAGGTTTATATTGCAACAATCCAAATATGACTCATTCAAATAATAAAGCTACAATAAAACATCTTACCTGTATGTCAACATATAAATATAATCATATACCCCCCAAGGGGTCTCACAGGTGTTTCACTTGTACACTCTCTTTTCACTGATGATTTTGACTACCCAACGTGATGACGGAAGAGCCTGAATAATTTTATATAAAACATACGAGTTAAAAGGCTGTATCTTTATTATTTGAATGAGTCATAGTTGCATTGTTGTAATATAAACCTACACTTTTGAGCTCTATTTCAACAATGAAGCGAGTAACCAAAAGTCAATTTAATTGCTGCAATTACCAACGTAAGCCTGACAAGCTATTTAGGAATTCATAGCACGAGGAAATTAGGTAACCGCAGATGACGCATAGTACCACAAAAGTTACTAGATTTACAAGTTATCACTTACTACCGGATAAAACTAACTTGTACCAAACTAGTCAAAAGAGAAACCAATACCTACTCACTTTGATTCAGTATTTTTTTATTTAAATGACAAAAAAAAAACTGGTCAAGTGCGAGTCAGACTCACGTACCTAGGGTTCCGTATTTCGACAGTTTTGAAAACAACCATAAAATTTAATTTTGTAATTTTGTTTTCTTGAAATTTTTAACCGCTATATTTTTCCTGTAATCTTTACGTTAGCACATATTACCAGTTCTTTATTTTTTATTTTTCTGTTTACTAGTTTTGGAGATAACAGGGGGACATACATTATTTTGTGGTTTTTCAAGGATTTCTCGAAATAGATGCAAGTAAATGGAGCGAAACCATGTATTTTTCTTTAATACCTACAATTTGATACTCATATTGTATTCTTATGAATATTTTTGTTTACTTATTTCACTAATTATTTTTTTATTTCTCATTTGTGTTCAACTTTTTTTGAATCGCTATAATTTTCCTGTAATTGGCCAGTTATAACTTATAATCGACCCTTTTTTCATATTTAGTTTCATAGATAAAGAGTTTTTTGTGGTTTTTCAAAGATTTCTCGAAATCAGTGCCAGTAAATATAGTTAATTTTATAGCTCTTTCATATCTAAAATTTGATATCCATATTTTTAGGATATTTTTTTTCTCTCTTTTGTATTGGAAATATTTTGAACAATTACAAATTTTTCAATTATTTTTTTGCACCTTGTTATCTGGGTAAATTAATGCTATTTTGTGGCGAACTTAAGTCTTTATCTTTAACGGTGCTAAAATTATGAGGCTGTGACATACTGACGGACGGATGGACGGACAACGGAGTCTCATCATAAATGTTCCTTTTGTACCTTTTACTACGGAACTCTAACATTAAAAGCAAATTGTTCAAGATATATTTCTACCCGCTATGGGGCCGGTATTTTATTAAAAGATTTTTATTTAAAATTAATTTTCGTTTAAAAATTAACACCAAGAGATTTTTATTAGATAATTTAGGCGCATTAAAACCCTAAACTAACAACTTGATGTGTGTCGGTACAAGTATCGACGGAAACAACATTGAAATAACGTTCATATCAGCGCGCATTGCAAAGTGGCTGTTACGACGGTCGTTGCGTCGCATCGCCGGATCCCAAAAAATAGGAGAAAATAATGATTTTCCAAGTCTACCACTGTACAGTACGGGGCAGAAAATAACGCACTTCGGCTTTGTAGAGCATTGTCTCTATCACCAGACTGTTTAGTGCTTCGTGCGACAGAGATGACACTACGACACGATGTGCATTATTTTCTGCCCCGTAGTGTAGGTCGACAAACAAAACTTCGAATCACGGAACTGCAAAAACACTGAAGCGCGATACACTGTATTACGACTAAACCGTAGTGCGATGAACGCACGAAAAATATTTTGAGCTTACAGTTTATAGATGTATAATTTGGTAAAAGAATTATCAATCAATATTGCTTCAAGCATTCGGAAGGAGTAAAATAATTCTTGCATAAATCATAGAAAACTTTCGATACTTTTTTGTCAAATGAAACAACAGATATAAGTTAAACTTAACATGGCTACACTCGGAAAAGCCATGACACCCCTCGGGGTATGTATGTTGTGACAGGTTGTGACAATAATAATCAATTCAATCAATCAATCTAACATTGTGACAACACATGCCTGTTAACAATAGTGTTGTAACATAGATTTTTTATTTATTTATTTATTTATTTCCCAACTTACACCTACTATTACAGGAATGCAACCTAATGCGATAGGATGTGTTTGACTTATTTTATCTTACAAATCTACAAAATAACACTATTAACTACATATTCCCTACATATTAAACTATATTTTACCAGCTGGCTAATTTAAAATAATAAATGGTAATAATAGTTTATTGAAAGAAAATATGACTTAGATAAAATTTAAAACCTACATATAAAATAAAACTCACATAAAACCGAAAACGTAAAACTAATCTAGAATATCTAAAATTAAACTAAACTTAATAAAAAAATCCTATCTAAATTATCAATGTCACGTGGAAGGTTGGTAGCGTTTCGTCTTTGAATGGCCAGACCGATTCTCTGGCCAAGATACGCACCAGCTTTCTGATCCCCACAAGCGTTGATCAACCGTGCAAATAACTCTTTTAAAAAGGAGCTTTGCATCTGGACCAGCATGGCCTTAGGGTCTCGACCCTAAAAGGCGCAAATATGCAGTCCAATCTAAGGGCTGAATACTTGCACCTCGTACTTCTCTTGGCCGCTGCCGCAGCAGCACCAGCCCTGACGGCAGTTATAAATAATAAATTAATTAAACACTCTGTACTTAAACACTCCACACTATTTTTTTTAAATAGTTTTATATTTTTATTTTTTTTATTACGTCATGGTGAATTCTTTAATCCTTATTGAACACACGGAAATATTAACATAAACAATATTACAGTGAAAAAAGATGCAGATTGGCGAGTTTATCTCTAAACAGAGATTTCTGACGGCAAAACCATTTTAATAGGAAAAAGTATCATAAACGAAGTAATTATACACGTGTACACAAAGAAGAAAAACATACAAAGAATTATACAGGTACCCATAAGTCTAATAACAAAGTAAAAATTAATATCAATACTTACTTTAAGTACAATCTATAAAATATTATAATGTACAAAGTGTGTAATAAACTACATAAACATAAATACATTATAATATTTACCTATTCAGATTGTGAGAGGAAGTGTTCTTTAAGCTTTTTCTTAAAGGAATCAATAGTAAGACAGTCGCGAATACTATGTGGCGTATAAAGAATAGAATTAACAAGTAAGTGGCATTGTAATGGCAATCACAAGTGAGTTATGTCTAAAAATACTAAACCACTTTCACGAATTCAGATTTAGTCGTGTCACAGTGGCACAGTGTTGCGTGAGCCAGCCTTACTCGCGTCACGACCCCGTCCCGTTGTCTTCTGATAAATCTGACACACCCATTAATCGTTTCCATGCAGATCGTCTGTCAGATGGTCGATACCCTTTCACTGCTGATTAACATGTCCGACAAACGTGATTGTTGTCTAAGGTAGGACGCCTGAGGTACACGCGTTTTTGGTATATTGTTCAATTCAATAAACTCAAAATGTGAAATTCGACATTTTAGAATGTTAAAAGTGTTGCATTCTGTCGATTTGGGCAATTGAAACTCTGCATAAACATATCTTAATATGATAGATAGATAGATAGATAACTTCGATATAAGATTGATATGGACTTTTTTTCTCCAGTAGATACTATACCATTTCTATAGTTTTTAGATATGTAATTAAAATTTTATGTAACTTTAAAGCTATGATTTTAAGAACTGTGGGCAGTTTATTCAGAGCGTACAAGATTTTGGAAGAGATGCCATACTCACACACGCTGGGCAGGCGGGTTGGTGAGCGCAGTGCCAAAACCTTCACACCAGTGACGCCAATTGCCCGTCACCATTCTGTTTAACCAAAATCTCGAAATGTTTTTCGAATTCTAATCTATCCAAGCGAATTGATAAAAACACGATTTAAGGAACCGTGTCGCGTCGGTGTACATCGAATTCGCACTTGCCTGGTTTTTTATTTATTTCACAGCCCTATACACTAGTCCCACGAAGGTTTAGTAGTTTATGTTACAAGGGCGAAAAGGAATAAATTACGAGGACGATGAGTAATTTACTGCTATTACGACCGTGTATCATACTACGTTTTTCAATGCATAGTGTGAGGAAATAAAACAAATATAATCTTGTGAACTTTAAATTATGATTGGCTCAAAAGGACTGTATCCAGAGCCGTTAAACAGTGGAAAAAAAGTATAAAATGTATGGTACACAGGAAAGGTTGCAGGTTAGCCAACCATTGTAAATAAATAAAAAAAATAATAATAAAGCCCTACGGCAAAATAATCGACTTTCTGTTCGGTTTTGATGCATTAAAAGTGGGCCTTTACGAGCACTTGCATTGGAAAAAATTTAAACGCAATGAAACCACAGATTAGCGAAAGACCGGTCAGTGGTCTCATAGCCCATTACCTAGTTGGCTAATGGTCAACTGCAACAATCGTTATCATGATACAAAAATCTACGAACCATGAACTGTAGCACTCCGACCAGTTTCTAAACTGGTTTCGTTTCAGGGTGTCTACAATATAATTGCAGATAATTGAATTTGAACGACTCACAAAGAAATATGCATGCAGTCACGCGGGCTCAAATAATCTGGAAATGTGGTTTTTAATTGATAAAAAGTGGGTCTACCAACTTAAATGTATTTTTTTTTTATTTCTTAATGAATTTAGTAATTTGTTTACTAAAATATTCATGGCTTAGATTCATAATTAAGATTTCGCCTGGCTAGTTTAGTATTCGTACGGTTTCTTCAGAGGCAAACAGGAAACTGTGCGATTACAGTAAAACTAGTCAGGTGAAATCTGACAAATTTATCGTGAGTATCCGTTGTATTAATTAATTAAGAATTTAATCAGAATCAGTATTTATAACATCACATCTATCCTCCATAGGTATAAAATCGAGTTAGTGTAGCATTTTCAACTGCAAATCCCCCTCAAATTCAATTAACTAATATTGTTCCTAAGTATGGAATTGCTGAAAGTAAGTTTGTAATAACCGTAGCCCCTCAAAATGATATTTGACCTCAAGGTAATACAATATCCTATAAATGCTGTAGCTATTAGTAAAAATAAAATAATTACTCCTACTATTCAAGTAAATTCCTTGGCCAATATGTAAATAAATACAAATAAAGAAAAATGATGCTCCATTTGCGTGAAGAGTACGAATTAATCATCCATAATTTACATATATAATTATATATATATATATATATACAGGGTGTTAAGATGAAGTTGCGGAAGCCGAAAACTGGTGACAATACCCACCCATACGAACAACTTTCTGTGAAAAAATTTTGAGAAATCGAGAAAAAATCTCTAGTCGGGTAACTTTTCTATGGAAAAACTGTTTTTTTTTTTCGCGATTCGAGGGTTGGCTCCATAGTAGAAGTTGTTCGTATGGACAAGTACCATCACCGGTTTCCAGCTTCCTCAAACTCATCTTAACACCCAGTATAGAAATAAATAGACTGACTGACTAATCTATCAACGCTCAGACCAAATGACCTGGATCTAGAAACACGAAATTTTAACTGTAGGTTCCTTGTAGACATCCCGCATCCAGTAAGAAGGGATTTTAGGAAATTCCCACTGGATCGAGAGACACGGGATCCATGCGAGCAATACTGAGGGGCGTCCCCTAGCTGTTTATAATAACTTGAAATTTACAACGGTAGTGCCCCCGCCAAAGCGAGCCGAAGGAAGCAGGGCACTTTTCCTCGAAGCGTTTCGTCGTATTTTCGAACCATTATAGCATCGGTCTGGGTATTACTAGAGAGCCCAAATTCTCAATGTAAGATGTAGTCAACAGATACTGCAGATACCAAATATCAAAGGTGTTGTTTTTTCACCCAAGAGAAAGGGGCTTAGAAAGAAAAACGTGATGAGATTTTAATGATATCGTCACGATTTTGCTGTCCGATTTGATAATGAGTTGCAGCATAATGAGATGTAATAAAGTCTTTGTAATTTGCAATAAGAAATTAGATTTCAAAGTAGATTCCTCTTGTTTTTTAGTTAGATAATACAAAAAATGCTAATGTAGTAAAAAAGAAGCAATGTTTCCAAAGAATCATGTTTTAGTGAGTAAAAGCTAACTTACAAAAATACTTAAGTATAGTTAGAAAAATAAACTTGAATAAATGCAGACGGCTTTTTTAAAATAGTTTTTCGAAAATGTGTCTTTTTGAGATGTACATCAATATCGTATTAACATAATTAAGAGGGTTAAAGCTACGATTACAAAAAGATCTATGTCTTCTATTTATCTATTAGACAGAGACGACGATCTTGACAGGCTGGGACTGAGCAAAAAAACCGCAAGAGGTTGAAAGAAAACCCAGCCCCCCTATTCTGTATCTCTGGTCGGCAACTGGACTGGGTGCCTATCATCAAAAACACAGATAAAAATAAAACTTTCAAAATTGCCTTTAGTGCATATTGAACTATTTACGAACTGTGTCGTCACTTCAAGTGCGAACATATCCTTAGGAAATCGGAATTCGATAGTATATCTATGTTTTTGATGATAGGCACCCAGTCCACAAAGCAACTAGAGATACATAATAGGCCCGCAGGTTGAGGTTGCAAACCAGCATTTCAAATGCGCAAGACTAGACGACAAGATCTTGATTCCCAGTCATCTCCAAGAAAATATTATTTTATCTGTCAAATGCTATACATTTTTTTGTCTCAAAAACATGGAATCTTGCATGTTTCACTGGAATCACCGCCTTGGGGAATTCTTGTAAAATTTTAGCCTTTTTTGCAGGGCGTAACATTTAAAACTTTTTTTTTTGGTACTGTTGACTCTTTTTGAACCCACACGAGCTTTTCACAATTTCCTCTGATTTTTTCCATTGACTTACACATAAGAAGGACACTTTTGAAATTTACAACAAAAGTTCCAATGATATTTAAGTTTAGACAACTAATATTAGGATTAGCATCGATTATTAGGACATTAGCCGTAACCTACAAGTCCTGGTTGCAAAGGTAGTGCAAAGGTTGTAAATCATTCTTAAGTATTCGGTATCGACTAGACGAGTAGAAAGGTCAATCGTACGAGTATGTAACTTTATAGAGTAAACGCCATGATAGAAGTTCTGCGGTTTAAGCCATTTTCGTTTTTATTGTTTGGCATTAAGTACTGTGATTGTGGACTTCTTTGTGGCGTTCGTAGAGACTAGACTGCGTCAACCTACAGCCAAATGTTAACAAGCTGCGTTTTATGCATCAACATTCTCACAAAGGTCAGACTGTGACATTGATTGCTGCGATGAGACTAGTATATTATCAAAAGTTTCTTTTCATTGAATTGATTCTTGATGTATATCGTATCTGATTCCAAGGATGACGTGGTGGATTTAAAAAAAAAGTATTGTAAAATAAAAAAATCGACGAATTTTTGTAACAAGTTTGAAATTTATTTTAATTGTAATATATACTTATATTTTATTTTAATTCTTTCACTTTTGTAAAGATAGGCTCTCCACAGTCATTGAAAATTAAGAAGTGAAAAGTGTGAACTACATTATTTTATACTTTTTAGTGACAAAAACCTGCTTTTTAGTTTTTTAAACTATTAATTTTTAAGTCTGAAAAGAAACGCTGCCTTAGACTAGAATGATTTCTGATTTGAAAATTTAATGCCACTGTTAAAAATGCGCCATTATTTATAAGAGGGACTGAAAACTACACTGAGGACAGTAATTCATGTCCAATATTATTATATAATAATAATACCATAACCTCATTGTTCATGTAACTTATGGTTGAAGTTTAAATGCCAAACAAATTTCGAAAATATTGCTTTGTAAATGTCAACGAAGCAAACTTCAAAACTTCAAAGTTGTGGACGACAAAATGTACCACTTTTTTCGGATATCATTTATTGATCGACAGACTTACTGGTATTTTGCAATAGAAATTGCCATAGAAATATTTTGTAGCAAAAGCTTTGCATTTCAATTTTACAACTGTGGTTGATTTGTTTTGTAGTTTTTGTATAATTTTGACCAAATCTGTATGACTAATATGGATATTTATTTACCCAACTGACACTTTACTTTTATTTTGCCCATCCAATTTGAAATGAATCCGATCATCCATTTTAGCTATCATAGTTGCTTTTGATCGGTGCCTCCACTGTTTCCTTACTGACGCGTCAACTTACTCCTGCAATCCCTTATGGCGCGTGGATTGGTTGTGTCCAAAATCCGGAACTACCGCCGCTAACAATACCCTTGTTTGACAGCTGCAAACCTCTGTCACTGTCATCCACGCGCCGAAAGATCCTTGCAGCACTGTACCATGCTTTTCTATTACAGATGGTGCCTTAGTTGTGCATTTTTGGTACGTAGTCGAGCAAGGAGGGGAAATTCTCACCCGCAATGTTAACAGGCGAGCATTATGTAATTCGCTTTATCAGTGCGGGTTCTTCTGGTACAAAACTAAGGATTATATTGTAAAACCCTCATTAGAATCTTCTGATTGAATGAATTGAATCCTGATCGTCTTCATTGGCGATATTTAAAAGGAATTTAAAATCACATCATGAAGTTTTTTTACGTTTGTAATCTCATCACTTTATCACATCACTATTGATATTTTCATATTATATAGTATATTAATTGATTATATTTATTTGTACCTACTTGACTTCAGCAACGCCTTCAATTGTGTGACTATGACATTCTTCGTTAGATTCTCCAATCCCTCAATGTGTCCTGAGCCAGTCACTAAGTGGTCCCACTCGTATTTTTATGGACGTTAGCAGCGTATACGCTCGGATGATAACTTCTCAGAATGGTGTGACGTTACGGCCGGTGTCCCTCAGGGTGGTGTATTATCCCCTCTTCTGTTTTTGTATTTATAAACAAAATTGTGTCTGTCATTAACTTAAACTCCTACCACATGTATGTAAATGATTTAAACTTTACATGACGTTTTATCAAGACCTCATTGTCATTTTAATAGCAATACAGAAAATTACATCAGGCTTAGACCACATTAGGCAATGGTCAGAACAGTTTGGTTTAATTGTAAACCCACTCAAGACTCAGGTTATGATCGTTGGCAGTAGAGCCCTTGAAGATAAAACAGATCTTAATTCTCTTCCACCGGTTAGCTATGATGGTATAACTTTGGCTTCCAATAGAAACTTAAGGTTCTACATACAGAACAATTTATCTTGAGACTTACATGTGACTGAAATTAGTAGAAAAATGTTGCCTCCTTGCACTCTCTTAGACGGATGCAAAAAGTTTTGCCTTATTCTACTAAGCTAACGTTTCTCTTACTACCCATTGTGGACTACGCTGATGTTACCCTGACTTTACGGAAGAATTGGTAGATAAATTAGATCGTATCCTCAATCTCTGCATAAGGTACATCTTTGGTCTCCATAAATATGACCATGTATCACGGTTTCGATCTGAGTTAAATTGGCTTAGTATCCGAAATCGACGTAACACCCATATTGTCACGCTTTTTTATAATATCCTAAATTATCCCTTTTCTCCCCCTTATCTCAAAGATCGGTTTATCAGGCTTGATTCCAACGACCGCCTTCAGCGACCTAGTAAATCTCTGCTTCTTCTTACCCCTTTACGCAAGACATGTACTCCTATTCTTTTACAATATTTGCAATTCGCCTTTGGAATAGTCTACCTCTATTTATTCGAGATTCACTAACTATTGCTGTTTTCAAAATTAAAGTTTACCAGCATTACTTACAATCACAAAATTGTTAAGGTTAAACGTCAGTCGCTTAGCGCAAAGTACAAAACTTAACTTTGTTTTTCTTGTTTAAAAGTAAAAAATTGGAAAACCTTCTGGTATGTGGCGATTGACGCCAATATTTTAGTATAAGTGAGGTTTATAAAGCAATAGTTTGAAATTTAATGCACAATTAGTTATGATCTTGTCAAAACAATGTTAAAACAGCATTTTAAGTTGGTTTTGAGAAGATCATGACCAATTGTGTATATAATTTCAAACTTTTGCTTTATAAATCTCACTTATACTGAACTACTGGTGGCAATTGCCACATACCAAAATGATTTTCAATTTTTTATTTCTTAAAAAGAAAAACAAAGTTAAGTTATGCACTTTGCGCTAAGCGACTGACGTTTAACCTGTACCTAATTTTATTTTAAGTCAATATCATAAGAGTCATGGTCTATATCTGGTATTATTTATGTATGTATATTCGATTAGTATGTATTTGTATAGATTTTTGTAGGTTTGCCACTTTTATGTATTATATCCCCCCTCTATTTTATTGTATTATATACATGTACATGTATGTTTTTATTGTATTCACAACTTTTGTTCTTTTTGGGCACCATCCTACATTTTCCACAACGCCCCAGGTAAACTGGAAGAAAATGCTAAATAGCATTAAATTCGCCTCTGTGCTACAGACATAACTTGTTATTGTACAATAAAGTATTTTTATTATTATTATATTGTACGTATTTATATTGACAGTCAGACATAAAAATAAACCGTTTAAGTTTATTTAGGTAGGAGTATTTACTTTATTGTTTTTGTTTATTTTGTAAATTTGGTATCCCACTTCCACATTACATAAAATAATACTTTCATCACCACCAAAAGGTTGGCTGGAAGAAATCACTTTAAGTGATAAGTTCGCCCTTGTACAACATTGTGTGCACAAAACTCTGTACTCAATTTTTTATTTAACGTTGTACAATAAGATGTGTATTTATTTGTTCATGATTTATAGTTACGGTTTGAAAAAATCAATAGACGAAATCTCTAATAGTTCGTTTTTCAAAAACATTATGATCACAGTTAATTAAAATCAAGTTTTAAAATGATATCATTAATTAAATCACTATTAATTACTATTGTGTGGACTATGACATTCTTCGTTCGATTCTCCAATCCCTAAATGTGTCCTGAGCCAGTATGGTATGATGGTATGACCCTGGTTGCTTGGAAGAATGGTAAGCCGCTGGTGTGGGATGCTACATGCGTGCACACACTAGCGGCTTCCCACGTAGTCCGGACCAGTAGGGCTGCTGGTGCGGCAGCGGACAGCGCTGAGGACAACAAGCGGCGCAGGTATGCTTTCCTCGGAAACAATTATATATTTGCGCCGTTTGGATTCGAGACCTTGGGCCCGTGGGGCCCGGAAGCGCAACGAATTTTCAAAGAAATCTCGCTGCGCCTTATCGACACGTCAAGGGACCCTAGGGCTGGCGCGTACCTCAACCAAAGGCTAAGCCTGGCAATACAACGAGGTAATGTCGCCAGTATATTGGGGACCCTCCCGCAGGGCAGCGATTGAGACCAAATTTCCAGTTTATGAATAAAATTTCAGGTAAGTTTATTACTATTTCATAACGTTCAAATATTATTATGACGAATATGTAGCGTCTATTCGTTGTCGTTCCGAATGCGTCAGTTGTTTGTATGATTGCGTTGACAAGTGATTGGTTAGTCGGTTAGCACTAAGCCGTTGGAACCTCTAAGCACAAAATAATATAATTAATACTACCAGAAGGGTGACTCGACGACGGAGCGAAAACAGACGCACACGTGCATAAACGCGTACGTACGATGATCTCGGCAGAATTTCGTATTGGCATTCGACCAGCTTCATCCGAGATCGTCGTACGTACGCGTCTATGTGTGGGCGTGCGCCTGTTTTCGCTAGTTATGCGGAGTAAACCTTCTGTAAGTGGTTATTTTGTTGTCTAAGTCTTGTCGTACTTGTAAATCAGTTTCAAAGTTGTAAGTGTACAGTCACCTGCATTTCAAGCTCCAATTTCAAGTTCAAGTTCAAGATGAAAACAGCTATAACGCTGCAAAGAGAACTGCCAGTAGGTGGCCTGTCTTTCTGGCGTCCGTACAAAATCCTTACTAGGGATGGGAAATAATAAACAACAGGTTAAGGTTTTTCTTAAATTTATTAAGTCTTAGGTTTAATTAAACGTAGCTATTATCACTAGAGAGCTTAGGACCTGGACTTGGGTCCGGGAGCTGGTGCCGCCGGCTCATCAGCATCCTTATACCAGTCCTCACTGAAAAAGAAAAAAACATTTGTTCAAATCTGTCATAATAGTTTGGCTGGTTACGGGCAGCGGTGTTACTGCAAGGGTTTTGGCAACGCGCTCACCAACACGCTTGCCCAGCATGTGTGAGTAAGTATACTAGAATCTAGTATACCAGGTGTTTTATTTGAACTATCTAGTTACTAGAAACTAATGTAATATGTTTTTTCTAAAATACTATTTTAGACAAGAAACAGCTCTCAACTAAGATAAAAATATTTATTTCACGAATGCCTTTACTTATTAACTATTAAAGATTATATATACGAGTATACGTGACAATATTGGTATAGCACTTGTATTTTATATTTATAGGTTACTATCATCTATACATTTACTTCATAATTTGGTAAATATATGTGTATTATTTTATTAAGTTTAAGTGACCGCAAAAATTAACTTTATTTGTTGTATTTTCCCATTTTATCCAAATACAACTGTTACATCGAAATGTACGTGAAATAAATGTATAAATTATTGAATGAACGAGTGAGCGAAGCAAACGAATTTCTCCGAGTCTACTTGAACAATCCGGCGTTTGTATGTTTGAGTGTTTGTCCAACGATAACTCAAGTATCGTTAATCGGAACGTCATGAAATTTGGTAGGCGAGTAAAAGAGACAAACAGAATTTTTAAGTTCGAACATGAGCCAAATAGGTCAAGATCACATCGCGGGTTCACAGTTCAGAGTGAACTTTAGTTTATTATGTTACTATTCTATTAAGCTATGGATCCATATTTGTGCCTAAAGAACGCCGATAGTCACCATTCATCAGGCTGTGCGACTTAATAATCATCAGTGAAACGTGGGTGTCCGAGTTTGGACAACAACTTGAATTTTGAAGTCCTCTGATACCCCATGTCGTGATGATGGATATCTAAATGATTGACCCATATGCTCAACTCACCATCCGCGCACGTTCTCCGGCGCGTCACACCGTTGCGTCTCCTCATTGTAGACCTCCCCCGCTGTGCAGCCAAGGTCTCGAGGCTCCTGGCCGTTCAGGCACACGTAGAAGCGCTGGCAGTCGCTGGGGTGAGCGAACTTGGGGTGCGCGACAATCTGGCCTAGTGAGTCCACTTGCTGTTCCTTGGGGCATTCGAACCCGTCCTTTGTCTTTTCTGTGAACGAATACGAGTTTTAAATAGGTCTGCCTGTTTAGTTCTAGTTAGTACACACTAGCGAAATCCCTTTTTAGGGTATTCTTTTATAACGTAAATGCGCCCAAGTCCGACCACTCTCGCCCTTTTTTCAAATAAACCGTCCAAAGATAAACGTAAACTGATTTATAAACTATTTATATAGCTTACTTTAAACCTTATTGTTGAGACTTTCATTATAAAGTATAATTATCAATATTTATGTTGTCAGAGTATACAAAAAAAAATATTATTAATATGTTTGCCTGTCCTTCTTAAAAGCTCCAGTTACCGACCGCTTAGTTGAAGTTTTCCTGATACCGTCCAGCAAGTAACCCGTTTCCGACCACCATTCAAAAAATTGCCAAAAATGCCATTATCTCATAAAAATAGGGTCAAAAGTTACTGGAGATATCAAAATGTATAGATGGTTTGTTTCAATTAATAATTTTTTTAATTTAGGCTTTAATTAACTTTTATTAATAGTATATATTTTACATTTTTTCATGTTCGTCGCTATCAATATAAACTTCATATGTTTGGCCAAGTGTATTTTATCTTATTTCAATATGTTAATAAAATATTGTTTGTATAATACCGTTGAACGGCTTTTTTATTATTTGTATGTTTTATTTTACATAGATATAAACACTTCATTAAATAGTTATAGGTGCTATATTTGACCCCTCAGTGGGGTCGTCATCAGGATTTTAAAAACCATGATTTAAAATATACTTTTTTATATTTTTATGTCAATAGATGCCAGCAGTTTTCTAACTTCAAACGCCTATATATGTCGTATGATATTTCTCTTTTCGTCTATAACTATTCAATCAAGTTTTTATGTTATTTTACTTATTTTTTCGATTTTTTCTTTATTTTTAAACTGTGATTAAATATAATGGTGTTTTTTTTTCTTTTTGAGTAATTAATGAATGAAATTCGTAACTTCTAAGAATTCAAAGATAAAGAAAAGGTTAAGAGCTTGTACTTTATTTATAAAATTTACAAATTAAAATAATTACAGTCCTTGCTAATAAAAAGTTTGAAAACATCGTCTTCATTTTCAATAAGTTTAACTTGCTTTACAAATTTTTTTTTTTCAATTTATGTGGCAATTTTTTTCTTAGGTTTAGGTTTATCTATCTTGTTTCTATAATATTACAGAATACATGGAATAAATTGTTTCATTTTTAGGAACTATTCTGCCAACTTTATAATTGTGGTCGAGCTTTAAAAGTACTGAATAATTAATTCCATATTTAACTTGACATTCTTTTCTTTCATTTGGTGAGGTTTTTCTATGTTCCTTTAAACTGAAACTGAAAAGATTCCACAATTGTTTGTATAAACTGCTATTTTCATATCATCATATTTTCATAGCAGTTTGGTTCTTGTTGTGTAATGTGTTGTTTTATTTCAATACCAGTTTCATTTTTTTTTTGTGACACTTGTTCCTGAGGCCATACTAAAATAAATTCATGACAGGTGTTACTTGTTGCTCATTATTTGTATTTTTCTATACAAACACACTCTTTTTGAGCACCGTACATTTTTTGCAAGTACTTTAAAATTTTGTCTTGATACACAAACGGATGACCAGACTCCGGTTTATGGTATATTTATTGTGGTCGGTAACAAGCAAAACTGAATTTATCACCACTCATTACCGTCCAATTACAATAATTATGTGTTTTAATTATTTATCCAATGTGATGAAAAAAAAGAGTGAGCTTTATAGAAATTTAAAGACATATATAGTCATTAAAAATTTTATAATAATATCTCAGATGTCAATTTTTAATATAAAATAACTTTTTAAAACCATTAACGTACATTTAATATCCCAATACATTTGAGAAAGAACGGAATGTTTTAAGTAAATTATGAATCAATCTAAAAGTCTAAACTTAGGACGGAATCAGGATATTAAGCAAATGTATATGTCACAAAAATATGTGTATATTCAAATTATAGTTTTTATCCACAATTTATAATGAAAATTAACAAAAGTCTGAAAGTCTATAAAACACCTGATACCGTCCACTGTACGGTATCTGGAAACAATCGTTTTACCGGATCTCCTGATTCCGACCGAAATAGAAAAGATGATAAGACTATTAATATTTTATCAATCCTAAAAAATCTTGCATTTATATATGAACGGAACCCTATATTACATGAAAAAATATGTCAGTTTTACCAAAATATGCAGAATCAAACAAAAAATTAAAAACAACCTCCACAAACTTTTTACGTTCCGCAAAGCTCGACTTCGAACTAAACCGATGCACAGTGACAACAAAATTAATAACAAAATTGAACGTAGCGGAAATTAGAACCAATCATGATTCATCGGTAATTTAAGAATTGGCCTATAAGAGACGAGCAATTGTTCACTTATTTGACGCGGGATATTGTTACAAATTTCAAAAATACTGGGCGGTCGCATACAGGAGCCTAGTCGGACAACGGTGCCGATACGTTACGCGGTGTTTGGGACATCAATGTTTATATTTTCAGGAATGATAAAGAAAGTGATTTTGAACATTTTTGACTGAATATACTATAATGCAAAGTTAAGTAGTTGTTGAATTATAGACATTTTTCAGTTTTGTCTACTTGAAATTTGAATAAAACACTATTTATGGCTAAAAATATGATTTTATTTCAAATAATTTTTTAATACACTTACATTAAACAAAAAAACAACATAAATGTGTTCAAAAAGTATTGAAAATAAGCATAAAGCTAAATACTGTACGTAGAAATAGTTTTTTTTGTACATTTTAGTAAAAACTTAAATTAATATTTTTAGCCATAAATAGTGTTTTATTCTTTTTAAATGTAGTTACCTCATTTTAAGTAGACAAAACTGAAAAATTTAAAATATATATTGCATAATAAGTAAATTTAGTCAAAAATGTTCAAAATCACTTTCTTGATCATCCCTCAAAATATTTACATCGATTTCCCAAACATCCTATAGATAAATAGCGGACACCCCCCAGTGTTGCTTGCGTGGATACCGTTTTTACTGATACCGTGAAAATTTCTTAAAGTCCCTTCTTAGCGGATTCGACGTCATACAAGGAACTTACAGTAAAAATGTCATATTCCTAGGTACAGCCGTTTTGTCTTGGCAGATCAGTCAGTCAGTCAGTCAATCAGTCAGTCAGGGTATTCTTTTATATATACAGATACAAAGATAGATAGATTTAGATATACCGGATGTAAATAGACGGATTCATAATCTAGTGATCATACTATGCAACGCTTCCAAAAAAAAAAAAAATGCGGAAATGAAAAAATATTTTATTTCCCGTTTCCTCTCTTTTTTTTGTCTATTTGGGGAAATTATTGTTCAATACGATCAAGTAGGTTAGGTAGGTGATTTAACCCACTGAGTGTCACACGCTCAATTGATGCGCCGGAAAACATTGACCCCTGAGTGTCAAAAGCGCCACAAATGCGGCAATCTATGTGGTTAATTTAAAAATACCATACCATTTACACCTGGTAAATGGCAATATATAATAAGAAATATCATTATGCATTGTGACATACCATGTCTTACATTAGCAGATCTGTCTGTTTGTGTGTTCGCACACATTCCCGAAACTACTGAACGAATTTTCATATAATTTTCACAAGTGAGGAGAACTTAATTTAAATAAGAATATAAGCTTTGTTTCATTAAAATTGGATGTCGGAAAAAAAAGTTATCACCAATTAAAGATTTTTGAAGTTTACTTTTCTACTATAAGAAGTAGAAGTTACATAGCAAATAATAATTCCTGACGATGAAG
The DNA here is from genome assembly GCA_934047225.1 of Ypsolopha sequella. NCBI lineage: Eukaryota > Metazoa > Arthropoda > Insecta > Lepidoptera > Ypsolophidae > Ypsolopha > Ypsolopha sequella. The sequence goes on from OW203987.1 coordinate 7,722,906, forward strand.
GACTATAGACTTCACTAACGATTGTATTTTATTGCGGGATTCCCAAGGAATTACACTGTGGCCGCACTATCTTCTTCCACGTAGATCCGTGTCTTAAAAACTGTGATTTGACCAGTTTTAATGAACGGATGCTAGGCTTCAACTCTCTCGCAACAAATTAAATAACAATTTGTGATTGCAAACGCCGAAAAAAGTAAATGGAATCTCGTTTAGCTTATATTATAATTGCTTTTATCCCGTCTTGTGCTGTTTATGGCCAGTTTACACGAATTAAATTACTTACGTGTTTACGCAACAGTTTGGTTTGTCGGCGGATTGTACAAATTACATTTCTGGAAACTCGCAATTATAACCATTATCCTACGGGATTGTTTTTTCCGCGAATACCTCAATTTTTCATTCATAAAGTCAATCGTAGTTTCTGACTTGTTTATAAGTAACTTTATATACACTAGCTGTTATGTGATAATTAAATATGATCTAATCACTTATGCACCAAAATTCTACCATCTACCGAGTTTTATGTACAAGTTTTACTAAAATTTACACTAATTGGTCCAATTTTTGCTCTAGCAGTCTCACCGGTATGTAGTATACCTACTATATATGTAATTATTGTCAGATTTAAGAAGCTTCGTTTCCAAAGTCTGCCAACTTCAAGTTCTTCCACGTGTAGAAAAGTAAGAGGAAAAAACTAAGTGATGAAAGTACTCACTGTCCTGAGCGTTGCAGCCCTGGCGTCCAGCGGAGTCTGGCCACACGCAGGTGCCGGAGTATTCGTCGAAGTGGAGACCAGCTGTGCACTTAACCTCGATAGACTCGCCCTCGATGCAGTTGTAGAAGATGTTGCACACAGCTGGGTCAGGGTGAGCGAAGAACCCGTTGCGGCGCGGGCAATTTGGGCTGGGCTTCGGGGGCTCTGGGAGAAGAAAAGGTTATTTAGCGGTGCGCTTTTTGTCTCATGTAATGTCATTATAATTTGACCATGGAAAAATAATGTATATGTGGCAGGCAAATAGTAAAATTCGGAATTTTACAAATTGCGTCATCAGTTTCTAAACGTTCATTGTTTTGCAATTTGCCATTCGATGAATTGCAAAATGCCCACTGTTTTGTGATTTGCCAAAGGAAATGTATGTCACTCCAATAAGTTGTGAAACTTTGAGAAACTGTGGCGATGAAGACCTCATTTCAGTTATTATTTCTATCGAGCAAAAGTTTTTTAATTGCGTTTACAGAAATCTAGATAAAGATTTCAAAAATGTTTTATTAATTTATAAAACTAATAGTTTCATATTAAAAGTAGTCAAAACGACTCCAAAAAGTGCCAATATTCCAATGCCTCGCCTTTGTCAGACTTATAAACTCTGTAGAGTTATATTTAATTTCTCAGTTGAAAATATATAGTTATTTGTGATAAAAACTTGATCACGTTGGGATTGTATAAAATATTCTATAATTAGGTTAGCAACAGACTCACGAGAGTGAAAAGTTGATAGTCTAGTTTATTGGTCGGAGAACCTTGGAATATTGAGCGACGACTGTGTCAAAAGGTCACTTTACATTCTATTAAGGAAGTAGCTTGGTGAAGGATAGAGGAAATCCAGTCTTTTTAGAGTTCCGTTTGCTTAAAAGGAAACCTTTGTTGTCTGTTTGTCCGTTTGTCAACCTAAGAACCATTACACTAGTTAATCTGAAATGTATCAGTAGTTTATTATAAGTTGATGTGGGATTCCAGAAAACACAGTGGTGACGACAAGTTTCGACCATATTCTGTAAATTTTTAAGTGGCATTGTAACCTTCAAATTGCTGTTGACACAATGAAAACACAAATCGATTATTCTACAAGCATTCTGTTTAAAATTCGAAAGTACTCCATAGATAGTTTATAAGTGGCCAGTTATCTTGTGGTAATTTGGGGATTGAGCCGTTAGGGGAAATGTGATCGTGGCCCTTTTAGGGAAGTGGCCGTTAGGAGAATAGGCCATCAACGGGAAAAGGCCGTTTAAGGAATGTGACCCAAGGTACCGGATCCAGTCAGTTTCGTTTTAGTTTCAGATCTCATTTATGTACAACGTATACTTTACAGAAGTTTTGTTATTGCACATGCTCAAGAATGCACGATGCAGAATGCAGATGTTAAATATAGTTTTATAGTGATGAGCATTGAGTGTTGGAATTTTGGAATGTTGGAATTTTGTGAATCCATGTCACGTGTTGCGTTTTACAATTTCTGTGTTCTTTGTTCAGCTTTACATGCCCAATGGAAAACTTCGATGACATCTTGAATATATGGGGAAAACAGACAAATTTCCCTGATCAGTCTATCTAAATAAGATTTTCTAATATGGATTGATGGATTGGATGAAAGAAAATCAGCATTATTTTAACGGGAAGCTTATGAAGATATTGTCGAAATTGTATCGGTGAAACGGTTGGCATATAGTCAACAACAATCACACGTGAGTGTTCAAGCCGTATGTAATAATAATTTGGGAAGTTTAGGGTTTCTGAACGGACTAAAAGCCTCAAAAAATGCTCCGCATTGCTGATATCACTAATTAAATGATTATTTCACCAGAAATAATAAAAAGTATTTAGTATTAGTAAAAATTAATTTTAAACTACCCCTTGAAAATAAGCTTTCACTGCATCTCAGAATTTTGGCTAACAACCAATTATTTTATTATTTTTTATTATTATTATTTTTTTTTTTTTTATTGTTATTTTTTTCGGAAACTGTAGCTGTACTGTTGCCTCAAGCCTTAGCTGTTGTTACATAAGCCTTAGTTTTTCATAAAAGTACGAATAACCTGCAAAATAATGTAATTTTTAGGGTTCCGTACCCAAAAGGTAACCAACGGGGCCCTATTACTAAGACTCCGCTTTCCGTCTGTCTGTCCATCTGTCAACAGGCTGTATCTCATGAACCATAATAGTTAGATAGTTGAAATTTTCACATATGATGTATTTTTGTTGCCGCTATAACAACAAATACTAAAAACAGAATAAAATTAATATTTAAGGGGACTCCCATACAACAAACGTGATTTTTTTCCGTTTTTATAGATAATGGTACGGAACCCTTTATGCGCGAGTCCGACTCGCACTTGGCCTGTTTTGTAAATGTGTTTATCACAAGCGCCCTAGCTTTTACTAAACGAAATCGACTTTAATAGTGTACGTTAAAAGTGGTTTTTGTACACTCGGTGGTTTCGTTCAAACAAGCCCGCCTTAGGACTTCCAAAATATCTACGGAAGTCGGCAACGGACGTATGAATTATAGCTTGCCTTAGGAAGTGTCGTTGCCTAATTGGTTATACCATTCTGATATTTATGACTACTATTTTAAATTTTAATTATGGATATTATTATAACAGTAAAACTGATATTAGTTTCTATTACTGTACGAATATGTATTTGTTTCTGGAAACCATGTTAATCTGTTGATTTTCTATTATCACTAAAATAATAGATAGCAGACAAGATCATGAACCGAATCAATTTTATGTGTTAAACAAGATTTCAAGCGATCGGCTCTTTACTAAAGAATGTATTTGACTTAATAAAATGTCCAATATTGTAAAAATGAAATTACTACATAAAATTACTACACAAAGAAACTTTCTGTGGGAACTGGTGTTTTTATAATTTATGTAACTTATTTTCAAATAAAGAAATTTTCAATTTTCAATTTTTTCAATTTTCAATTTACCGTCACTTACTCTCTATGACAGCTTCTAAAAGAATTCAAACTGCGTATATAGATTACAACAACAGATATTGTAATGTAGACCATTTGCTACACATATTACAAGTATGACTTAGTCGTAAAATGCAAGGCTTTGTGCACATTAAGTATTGTATTACTGGTCACCGGTTGACCTAGAAAGCCACTGTTGCGTTAATTTCACAGGTATCCTGTTAATGTTTTTCAAGTTTGAGGCTCGTATTTCCATGTCAGAGGTGAGCACAAGTCGATGGGCCTTCACTTTTTAATTGTACTTTCTGACCTTTGTACTAAAAATAGGATTAAGCTGTACATTTAAAATTAGGCACGAATAAGCGTTGATGCGTTTTTTGAACGAAATTCAGAATATTTATAAAATGTCTGATTGGTTTTACTTGAAATTACAGTAATTTGCATTTGTAGCATTTGAAAATGAAAATTGTATTATTTTTCAAATTTAAAATAGTAACCTAGTTAAGATTATGTTTATTTTGCGAAATCCATCGCTATGAATACTCTAAATATTATTTAGAGTGCATTACAAACTAGAAAATATCAAGCAGATGCAAAAAAATGACAGTGGACAAGTATTATGGAAAAATTCACCGGTCTAGGTAGGAACCTCGGTGGCGCAATTGGTAGCGCGCTTGTCTTGATAACAAGAGGTCACAGGTTCGAATCCTGGCCCGGGGATTTTTTTCAGATTTTTGTCTTTGGATTTGTTTCTGATTGATATTTTCTAGTTTGTAATGCACTCTATAAAATATTTAGAGTAACCTAGTTATTAAAAGTAGTACTTTACTTATATACATGACAGGTAATGTTCTTATCGGGACGAAGATGAATCTGTCTGAGCAGAGTTTGACAGTGGCAACACCAATCATAATTAGCTAATCAACCAAGATCTCAACTCACGCAGCTCAGTCCTGTCTCCGCAGTCCACGTTGAAGGGCTGGTCACATTTGTTGATCTTCCTGATGGTAGGGTCGAAGACCAGACCATCTGGGCAGATCTTGGTGGTGGCAACACCATCCACACATTCGAAGTACTTGTCACATTGTCGTTCATCTTCATACTTGTCGTCCTTAGCGTTTGCCGGGCATTTGAATTGACCACCTGGAATAGATGAAACATTACATTAATACTCGTAATGTGTACAGGGCATAAAAAAATGTATTATTTCTTAAAATTACAGCTTTAGTAGGTACAGAAAGAGTTGGTGCCTCCTTGTAAGCTTGGTATGGCCTGTCTCTGGAAGTAATCAAGATAAACAACACTGAAAAAATTAAGATATAAGCCAGAACTAACTGAAATATGTGCCATCGCGTACATTCGTTTTTGTTTATGTGTGTGTGCGATGGTATGTATGGAGTGTGTGAGGGTAGTATTGGGTTGGGTTTTGTTATACATTCAACAGTAAACCTTTTGAATTGTATATTTTGATTTTTAGAGTCAATTGTGGTTATATAACATAATATTGATATTGTTAGCGACTTTTTTTGTAATTTCGAAAGGATATTTATTTGTTACTACGCTAAAAGTAGGTACCAAACAGTATTACATAATTTCACTTGTCGTAAATAAAAAATTATCGACTTATTTGCTAAAAGCAAGTCGATTGAATGCTAAAGGCTCTCGTTACACACTTATGTTAACATTTAAGTAGGCTAGTTACATAATAATATGTATTGCTCTTACATAAGCGAACACGGACTTTGTCAACAATGAGCCGTTAATAAGCCACTGTAGTGACCTCTTTGCCAAAAATTATGACTTTAGCTGACCTCTAACTAAATCCTTTCTGTAAGAATTTTAATTGCAAATTAAATTGTATGATTAGGAAATAATTTTTAGTATGCTACTTAATTTTGTCTAATCTTCTCAAGAATGGTCGATGAATCAATATGGCTGTTTATTATTTTTTTAACAAAAATGTCAATGAAAGACATATTCTGTACGTAATATGGCTATTTTTAGTAATTTTTCACGTTCTCACACGAACACATAGCATGGCATTAGACGTCAACGGCGAAACTCAAGCACATCAAAGGTCGCAAGCCAGAAATATGGAGCTGACCCGAACAAACGGAGCCTGGACCGTGACCTGAAGAAGTTCCCAATGAACGCTACAGACACTAGGACTTCTACCTAATCTACAAATCCTTAACTGTGATGCCAAAATACAGACGCCACAGAACGGTAATCTACACAAAATTGAAGTGGCATAAGCTATGGAATATGCTATTTCAGGTATTTATGCTCTTGTAGGTCATTAATCAGATGTCTAGATTCACCGAAGAACTCGAGTCGAAGACATTGGTCAACGAGCGAGCCCTAAAATAAAAATGCAGGTGATCAGAAAGGTGGTTGAACGGAAAAAAATAACTTTGGAATATTCTACGTCATATAGGTATGCTCTTGCAGGTCGTTATCTGATGTCAGGACTCACTAAAGAACATGAGTCGAAGACATTGGTCAACGAGCCCCAATATCAAAATGCAGGAGAGCAGAGAGTTTAAGGTGGTCAGACGAACAATTGACGGTGAATTAAGGCAGTAAATAAGTGGTGGCCATAAATAAAGTTTAGTGGGAAGTTCAATGGCCTGATGGTGTGATGGTATCATCAAGGTTATTGACGGCAATGGAAAAAGCGGATGGGGGACTTTAGAAAAAGGCATGACTAAGAAGAAGAATATACCCAACAGTAGGTTGATGTGAGCTAATTAATTGACGATGATGATATTGATTATAAAAATTAACATTATATCATTGCAGTATAGAAACTTAGGCTCTCAGTTGGTAGAGCAATCGGCCGGTAAGTGAGAGGTCCCAGGTTTGAATCCCGGTTCAGAGCTTCTCACATCCAGATTTATTTTTCTTTCTGCGTTTCTATATTGCAATGATATAATGTTAATTTATATCTTCTTGCGATGGATAAATCGCCAAGTGCTCAAACATAGAAATTTATTTCTATCATACTTTCGATTATAAAAATGATGATTAGCTATGCTCAGCACACGTTCTTTTGGATTTAGTTGCAAATTAATCAAATTGAATCGAATTCTTTCTTAAACTAGCATAAGTAGAAGTAAATCACACAACACTTTGCTATGATAGACATAAGCTATATATCCGTTCATCCTAGTACAGCACAATGCTAGAGGGCGTATCGAAGGCTGCTCCGTCGACAGCGCGGGCGCATATCGCAAGAGTTGATCATGACGCAACGTTCAGAAGTGAAAGTGTAGTGCCACTTACGACACTACTGGTGCATCGGGTGATGCATCATTCGGAATCATAGTTAGACAGAATTGTCTTGTTGATTCTGAAAACTTTATCGGTCATCTTTCACATGTCTTTTTGGCTCTACATGACCTTCATAAACATTCTAATAATAATATAATGCTTATGCCCAATGCATAGTTTATTCATTAATTTAAAGTTGGGCAGATATGACGTAAATATGTGTCAACTTAGAGTCAAGGTCTCAAACCAAGCGATGTGACATTTGGCACTCAATTAAGTCAAAACATATTAAAAGTCAACCGGCAGATGAGTGCGCAATCAACTGGTTTATTGAGGCCTGATTAATTTTAAGCTGTTACAATTAACTCAGCCCAGTTATGAATTTTAATGAACATAATTTTGCAATATGTACTTAAAATTTTGATGGTGAATAATATAGATACTGGCAGGCAATAAACACAATTTAAATGATTCGATAAGTGTAAAATTTTAATGCATTCATTATTATAAAATGATTGAACCACGTTTTTATTACTTTCAGAAAAGATGGTTGAGGATAGGTTACAATCCCAAGCACGTTATGTGTGTCTAGGTATTCAACAGCGAAATTTCTAAAATATCGACGTGTCAACTTCAAAAGTTAAAGTTCTTCCTTGTTACTTGCAAAATATCAATTTACATGTTAAGCAAACCACAGAGCTTGCAAAAGTTAATATTTTACGCAAATATTATTCTACGTAGTTCTCTAGCAAGACCGCATAAAGTTGCGTAAATTATAACAGTAGTATAATGAATGTCAATGTCGAATTACATATAAAAGTCACTGGAGTGGAAAACCGGCTGCAAGAATTACTAAAGAATTTGGTCACATTCCATTAAATATACTATGAGTCTATTGTTTCCATTTCATGTTTTTGATAAGAAACTGATTCGAGAAATTGTGACTTTTTACAGTGTAAGAAAACTTTCTTCTTGAAAAATAGGGAAACATTTTCACAATTTGTGTTAGAAAATGCTAAAAATCCTTTAGAAATCAATACACAAGGAGAAATATATCTCAAAAACATGCAGTTAGTCATTTGAGGAAAACTTGAGTACATTTTGATCTTATTTGAATTGCAGTGAGTTATTGCTACTACAGCTTTTTAACCTTTTGCGTAAGAAAATAAGCCCGTAAAACAAAGTGCTTTAGGATTAAAATCGATCCAATGTATATGTGTCAGTGCAAATGGTACTGTATATTAAGGTCTTCTTTAAGTTCATTGACCCATTGCTTGAATAAGGCCACGTACACAAAACATTTAGGCTGCTCACGAAACAGTCTATGCATTAATTGACTATTGAGGATGCAAGACGGCAAACGTAGTGGAAATGTGAGAACGGTTTTGAGAATTATGTTCTTAGAATTTATATTAGTTTGAATGTGATATTGTAAAGAAGGAACTGTGGAGACAGTAATTACGAAAAATAAGATATAAATAAACGTAAAAGGCACAAAAGTAACATTACTTGTAGTCGATGTAATTTTGTAATTTTTGAAAGTGTTTTATAATTGTTGCCGCTAACTGCATGCATAACGGTTTATATACGGCTGTGGCTGTACTTATTATCTTGAAATCATTGTTTGAATTATACAACGTGTAACAGAAAGGTGTAACCATATTTGAAGAGCTTATTCAGTCAATGGTATAGAACAACTTTTACTATGAAGCCAAACCTGAAATCTCAAAAAATAAATTTTTACTGTTTCATAGAAAAATGCAATGCCGCTCGGCCGAAATGTATGGAAGGGCTGATTTTTTTTTTGAGATTGCAGGTTTGGCTCCATAGTAAAAGTTGTTCTATACCATTGCTGAATAAGCTCTTCAAATATGGTTACACCTTTCTGTTACATGTTGTATAGCAAATTAATTTTCTACGTACACTTAAATTTAAATTTTCAGGTTTAAGTAACGTGGACCCAAACTGATGTAAGTAATTTTATGTTAGCTGTAATTACTTACATAAAACTTGTTTTAGGTGTTGACCTAATAGTTACTGCATTTACTCCATTTACACTTACATAATATATCAAAGTAATAATCGATTACAAAAGCTGCGAATAAACGATTACATGTCAAATCAGTTATGTGAAAAATGGCATATAATTTTGTAGCATTTTCATTTAGAAAGTAAGATTTTTTACAATTATATCAACCAAATAAAAATAAAAATTACATTTTCGTAAAATTCTGTACTTGCGCTACACGTTGATGTCTTTTGTACGGGTTTAGATGAATTGGGGACTCGCACAAATTGTGATGAGTCCTTTCATTTTCCATTGACCCTGTACCATAAAGGTATCTTTGACCTTGCGATGACCAGGTAAAGAGACAGTTTTTCATTTAGTTCCTCGTTGTAATAAAATGCTAAATGTTTTGGTACTTACTTGCAATGGCAGCGACTGCCGCCAAAACTACGAACACTTTCATATTGACCTTTTTTGTCTATCAAAAAATATTAAAAAGTATAATGACTAGATGGAGCTCCAACCTCCACGACGATCTACTCGCAACTAAGGCTTGTGAGTTAAGCGCCCGCTTTTTCTTCAGCAGCAAGCTGCGTACGCGCATACAAAACCGGTAACGTGCCAACTTTGTGATTTACTAAATATTTTTTTTTTAAAACAAAGGTATTTTAATCGTATTGCTAATATACAAAATTGTTGTGCAACGGAAATATCTAGTCCTATTTTAAAGTTCTTTGCACTGCGTTGCATAATTAACAACGTAAAAAAAAACAACTCCCTATGGCAACGGAATAAAAAAAAAACCCTCGAGTATCTTCTTTGAATTCCTGGTCCTAGACTGTTATTGATATTTGCGTGACGAAACAAGACTGTACTTCTCGCTTTTCGATGTTACACTTTCTAATACGAGTACTAAATAGAGAAATTAGAAGTAAATTAACAAAAGTTAAGCCTTTAGAATTTAATTATCATTCTCAGACTCAGGTTATTTTTAGGGATCCATCGTCAAAGGGCAAAACGGAGCCTATCATAGTTAATGTCACTCTGCCGTCCGCCCTTCTCTCTGACATGTCACGGGCCTCTAGCTTGTAGACGGAATGAGTAATAAATCTAAAATTTCGATATATTTCGAAATATATATTTCGAAATTATTAAAGAAAAATCACAATTAAGGTATTTTCTCCATATATTTTGGCTAACTTTGGAGCCGGCATCAGTCCAAAGTGAGCCGAAATATATATCGAAAATACCTTAATTGTGATTTTTCTTGTGTTTACGAGTACCATCAAATTAAAATGAAAAGCTAAAATAGCCAAATATAAACTTTTATTTCGAAATTTTAAAAGTTATTCTTAATCTAAACTAGTAATTAGTTCAGATTTAGAGTAACTTTAATTACTTTGGTTATTGTAGTTTTTATTTCTCCTGCACGCCTACCAACTATTTTTTGTATTTCTTGTACCATCTTTGGGTTGACTGGTAGAGAATGCTTTATGCATTAAGTCCGCCATTTTAAACTTTTGATTTGTGCAATAGTACATTACGATACGAGAGCGATGAAACGTTTTCTGACGAGTGTGAGTTTGCGGCACGAGCCGAAGGCGAGTGCTGCAATCACACGAGTCGAGAAAAAGTTTCTCGCACGAGTTTCGTATAATTTTTTATAGCACAAGTGCGGAAAATGCCGACTTTACGCACGCGCAGCGTGCGTAAAGTGGTCATTTTACGCACAGTGTGCTATAAAATAATTTATGATGATGATGATGATATATTGTAGAATGTTGACCTAAAACCGAACATTGAATTAAAATTAAGTACTTTTCAGACGGTACACGAAAAAAGAGCTGAAAAATAATGTTTGATGTCATTGTCTAGCTCACTGATTAGAGTACAAATATATTTTTATCCTAAAAAGTAAGGAAATGGGGCCGTCAAATTTGTCAGTTTTAGACCATTTTTGTTATGGGGTCTATCTCAAACTTTTTTATATATTTAAAATAATAAAAGGCATAAAAAGGCTTAAAAACATTATTTATTTAGATAAAGTACCGTAAGTTTTTAATACTTAATTTATCAATGTTATCTTATACGTTAATACCCAGGATAATACCTAATCCTAACTCTATAGCAAGTATTAAAATTCCCTTCTTTAAAACTTTACATCCTGAGCACATATATTACTTGCACCGTGGCGTTTTTAATCAGTAACTTCCTGCGGGTCTACCGCGTAATTCTGATTTTCATCAACATCAACTTGAGATTGAAATTTGACGAACATGCAAAAGTGTCGTCACACGCACGTCAAATTTCAATCTCAAGTTGATGTTGATGAAAATCAGAATCTTAGACCCGCTGGTCTAAGAGAATATAACCTTATTGTTGGAAATAAGAAGAAACTTTTAGGAGCGGGGTCTGGTGAAAAGAGTACTACAGTATTTTATCAAACCCAAAATATATAACTTTCATTAGTTTGGTGACAAAAAAGGCCATCGCTCAGTGTATTGCTGTGTATGGATCTGCACAGCGCTTTTTTTTAGCGTGTCACTGTTCTCACCAACATAACACGTTTAAAGCAGGGAGATAAAAATAATAGAAAAAGAAATACTAAAAATATTTGTAACAAAATATTAAGAAATAATTATAATAGTCAAAATTACAACTTTTAGCTTAGGGCAATACTTGACTCTAGGCATAAATGAATTTTTAATGATATTATGGTAGCTTCAAAATAATTGGATTTTCTATAACAGTGAAGTAAGAATTTTTTTGTTGTAAGTTATTAAATACAATAATATTAATAATACAATTACACAATTATAGAATTTAAAACGATTATTCACTGAATTACAATTACAAAATTACAATTATGTCTAATTAAAATTACAATTATGTCTAATTAAATCTCATTGATTGATTTTTTTTTCAAGGAAATTATGTATCTCATTCAAACAGATTTTATAATATAATATAAGTATACAACGTGTAACAGAAAGGTGTGACCATATTTGAAGAGTTTATTCAGGCAATGGTATAGCATAGCAGACAATTGCTGCACTTTTACTATGGAACAAAACATGTTGAATATTTAAATGATAATGACATTCATACTACTAAATCTTAGATAATTAATTTAATGACATTTTAATCATTCTCAATTTTAATGTAATGTAATAAATATAATAAATAACAGCATACTCACACCTGGAATAGAAAAGAATGAGAGTTCTATTGTGAGGGAGATACGGTTTATTTTTAATCCGAAGTTTCGATGAACTTATTTGCGCAAATAAGTTCATCGAAACTTCGGATTAAAAATAAACCGTATCTCCCTCACAATAGAACTCTCATTCTTTTCTATTCCAGGTGTGAGTATGCTGTTATTTTTCTTTTTTTCTTTTTTAATACTCGACTGATTGACTGACTTGACTTGGCCCACTAAGGGCCGAAATATATTTCAAGCTAAAAAAAAATTTATTTTATTTATTAATTATATTTAAAGTAATATATGTATAATTACAAATATAATAAATAATGTTAATATGTTGCACTTCTCATGTAATATTATAGATAATGTAATAGTTGTAGTTAGTAATTAAAAATTTTGCATACCAGTAATGGTAAAATGTGATTGGACATAAATTTACGAACAACTGTTATACTTACACACATTTTATAGCAAATAAACGTTTTGTATTGTATTGTATAGTATTGTATTGTACCTCGAACAAAACATTTTACTGTTTCATAGAAAAATGCAATGCCGCTCGGCCGAAATGTATGGAAGGGCAGATTTTTTTTTTTTGAGATTTCAGGGTTGGCTCCATAATAAAAGTTGTTCTATACCATTGACTGAATAAACTCTTCAAATATGGTTGCACCTTTCTGTTACACGTTGTATAATTATAATTTTAATTCTGTTATTAGATGCAGTAGCTCAATGGTAGAACGTTGGCCATTCAATCTTGAGATCCAGGTTCAATCATCGGTCGGACAAGAATCAGTGAGTTTTTCGGAATGTTCTTGTTTAAACGGTGAACGAAAACCTCGTAAGGAAACCTAAATGCCCTAAAAAGCGTGTGTTTGTGCCCTAAATACGGCCATAGGGCTCACCACCCATCGCGTTGGGATGTAATAATCGTCGTTGAAACGCGGGTGTACCGTGCGTGTATGGACGTGACTTGCATTTCACTGGAAACACCTCTGACATTCCCTCGGGGATTCAAGTCGTGACGATATATTTTTATATATATACTTAATTTATGTTTTGACAGCATTTAAACTGAAATAAAGCCTTTAGAATATGTTTTATCCCTTTTATTTGTATAATCCATGTATATCTTTTTCCACTTTTTTAGAGCTCTAGAGGTGCTGATATTATTTACTCAACGACTTTTATACATAATATATTTGATTCAGTATCATAAGTATCTATAATTTATAATTTTTAATTTTTAACTTTTATTTATAATTGTGTAACTGATGCCGACCACGATTAGTGGTCGAAATATATTTTACTACTTACCTATAATTATATTTTTTGTGTTTTCGTATATATATATATATATATATAATTTCTTTAAACATAATATATTTCCTATTCAACTTTCTGTAATTGTAATGAGAGCTCCATGGCTACAGTTTACCGTAATGAATAAATAATAACATTAACAGTAAATAAACAGTAAAGTGATAAATATGGAAGTGTGGTTGACGCTGACTCCACAATGAGGGTCAGTGGTGTTTTATTTGCTCTGTGGTCAGTAGTTTATTTTTCCATGGGAACATGCGCCAAAGAGTAAAGTGATACGACCGGAGAAGAGAGCCCTCTCTCGGTTCATTTGTGCTAACAGGTATAGTCGCGAACTGGCCACCTATACAACATGTAACAGAAAGGTGTAACCATATTTGACGAGCTTATTGAGTCAATGGTACAACATTGAACAACATTTACTATGGAACAAAACCTGTATCTCGAAAAAAAAAAATTAACTGTTTCATAGAAAAATTCATTTGCAATTTTAGCATTTGTGTGTTGTTTGTTTCAATTTTATTACGTATTTTGTTTATTGCTTTGTATTTGTATGTCAAATTACAGATTATAAAGGACTATAATTATGTTTGAACACTATTTGTAAACTTAAAATCACAAATAAATTAAATTTGAATTTGAATTTGAATGCAATGCCGCTCGGCTGAAATGTATGGAAGGGCAGATTTTTTTTCGAGATTTCAGGGTTGGCTCTGTAGCAATAGTTGTTCTATACCACTGACTGAATAAGCTCTTCAAATATGGTTATACCTTTCTGTTACACCTTGTATACTGGCCCCTAATCTAAATATTTATATGTAAATGCGACGGCTGGCCCGTCCACTGCAGCCAGCAGCCAGTCATCGTCGAATGATGTGCAGTGTCCGGAGTGCAGAAAGTTATGTAAGGGACAGAGAGGTCTAAACATCCACAGAACTAAAGTACACAAGACTGCCCAAGTACTTTCCTCGAATTCCAATGTTCAAAACGATGCCGGTTTCTCTAGCGACAGACCCCTCTGGCAGCTTCTGGGGGATTTAAAAAGTAATTTACCACGGGTTAAAAGAATTCCACGTGGCGCCCGTATTACAGTGACAGCCTCTCTGACCCAGTGTATAAATAATGTTGTTTCGGAGAACAACGAAGATAGTTGGGAGCGTCTGCTGACTTTTGCATACCGGACACTGCACGTCGGGAATAGCAAGGATGCAAAAGGTTCTTTAACTCAGAAGATTAAGAACAATTGCAAGCAATCGGATAACCCACATTTGTCGGCAGCATGTCTGCTTAAGAATAAGACATACAACTTGATAAATAAAATAGAGGGCAAAGTAAACGATGGGGACATCCGAGGAGCCGCACGCCTGCTTTTTTCCGACAATGCGATCGCTCCTGGCACACCAGACACCTTTTCGGCCCTGGCTTCAAAACATCCACCTGCAGCTGCGACGACCCAGTTGCCAGACCCACCTGGGCCTTCCGACCACACACCCGAGGCGACGGTTGAGGAGACGCTGGCCGCCTTGATGTCATTCCGGAACGGCTCGGCCGGGGGCCCAGACGGTCTCACGCCCCAACACTACAAGGACTTGGTGTGCGGGACCGTCGGGGAGACTGGCCGGGTTCTCGTGGGTGCAATCACGCGACTAGTGAATCTAATGCTCTCGGGCAAGGTATGTCAACAGATCTCGGACATCTTGTATGGAGCGAGCTTATTTGCCCTAAACAAAAAAGATGGCGGTATCAGGCCAATCGCTGTCGGCAACACGATCCGTCGTTTGGTATCCAAGATCTGTAATAAACATATTTTGCCTGACCTTGCCTCAAAATTTCAACCTGTGCAACTGGGATTTGGCACTAGGGGGGGCTGTGAGGCGGCGGTTCACGCAACTCGCACATTTTTAGAAAACAACGCGGGGGAGGTACTCCTGAAGGTGGATGTTCGTAATGCCTTCAATTCGGTGGACAGAGGAATCCTGCTGACTGAGATTAAGGAACATATTCCCTCAATTTATAATTATCTTTTTCAATGCTATGGCAAACCTTCAAAATTACTTTTTCAAAATTCATTTATCAATTCCGCTGTCGGATGTCAACAGGGGGACCCACTTGGACCGGCAATCTTTAGCCTGGCTATCCACCCAGCTATACTATCTTTGACGTCCAAGCTTAATGTATGGTATTTGGATGACGGGACTTTGGGAGGCGAAGCGACTACAGTGTATAACGATTTAGAAAAACTTATAGATAAATTTGGAAATCTTGGTCTTGAACTCAACTTTTCCAAATGCGAACTTTTTGTTTCGGATTTCTTATCACAAGCCGCAAAAGCAGACATTATTTCAAAATTTAATTCTTTAGCACCCAACATTAAAACAGTAAATAGGGAGTCGCTCCGCCTCCTGGGGGCTCCAATCCTGGACGACGCAGTTCCTGGGTTTGTGAACGACCAAGCCGCTAAGTTTACAGAGTCATCCGAGCGCCTTTACAAAATAAACCCCCATATGGCCCTGTGCATCATACGACATTGCTTGTTCGTTCCCAAGCTCACTTACGTACTGCGCTGTTCACCTCTCTGGAAGTTCCAACATTTACTTGAGACGCTAGATAATGTACTACGCCAGTCTCTTACTTCGGTTTTGAACTGCTCATTTGGCGACAGGAGCTGGAGCCAGGCTACACTCCCAGTTCGTTTTGGCGGCCTGGGTATACGCAAGATCTCGAGCATTGCCCTCCCGGCATTTCTGTCTTCCGTTCATAGCACGAAAATCCTCTTTGGTAATATTATATACCCGTCACTTGGTGACGTAGAGGTATCGTGCTTGGCGGAGGCTAGAAGTGCCTGGACGCTTGCCTGTCCAGGTCAGAATCTGCCCATCGTTCTTGAATCCCAAAAACTATGGGACGAGCCTCTTTGTGAACAAATCCAGAAGCATCTTCTGGATACTGCTTCTGATCTCGCAGACCGTGCTCGTCTTCTCGCTACCGGTGAGCGTGAATCTGGACTCTGGCTGCACGCTATTCCCTCCGCCAGTATTGGCACTCTTTTGGACAAGACAACTTTCAGTCTTGCCGTCAGTCTGCGACTTGGCACAAAGATTAATGAAAGTCATCACTGTCGCTGTGGTGCGAGCGTTGACCAGCTGGGTCATCACGGTCTCTCTTGTCGGCGCAGCGCTGGCCGTTGGTCCCGCCATGGCAACCTCAATGACGTCATTCGCCGGGCCCTTGCGACTGTCAACGTGCCGGCTATTTTAGAGCCAAACGGCATCGCACGTGACGATGGTAAGAGGCCCGACGGGATGACGCTCATACCATGGCAGAATGGCCGCTCACTGGTGTGGGACGCGACGTGTGTCGACACGCTCGCTGCGTCTCACGTCCAGTCAACCGCTGTCAAGGCTGGTGCTGCGGCGGCAATGGCTGAGCGCAACAAGCGGCGCAAATATGCAGCTCTCGGTGAGGGTTACATGTTTGTGCCGTTTGGGGTCGAGACGTTTGGGCCGTGGGGACCTGATGCTCGGCAACTTTACAAGCAACTTGCATCGCGTCTGGTGGATGCCTCAGGGGACCCAAGGGCCGGAGCTTACCTCGGGCAACGAATTAGCCTTGCCATCCAACGAGGTAACGCCGCCAGTGTCCTGGGTACCCTGCCCGGCGATAGCGATGACTTAAATAATGTCTTTTATTTGTTTTAAATTAATTTATTTTTTAGGCGTTTAGTTTGTTTAAGTTTTAAGTATTTTAGTTTAATAGTTTATTAGTTAACCTAGAGTTATCATTAAAGAATTTTTCTAATTCTAGCCAAGATTGTCTCGTCTCTGAGCACTCTAGGCATGCACCAAATGAAGGCGATTTAAGGTTGTATCAAAGAACAAAAACACCTTTGGCACATCTGGTGTCTCTCTGTCAATCTGTAGTAACAATGACAAACATTGCTTGACTTTGACATTCGGAACATTAAATAATTGGTTTCTTCGGCTCGTGCCGCAAACTCACACTCGTCAGAAAACGTTTCATCGCTCTCGTATCGTAATGTACTATTACTTCTTCTAAGACTATGGCAATAGGCCATACTTCAGAATAATATATACAAGGTGACTTTTTGATCATCGTCCAAATTCATACTGGAGGTTTGATAAGTGATCAGCATCATGAATCAATAACAGTTTTTGTGAAATTCGTACAATGAAATTTCGACTTCCCATAGTAATTCACTCCCAGTCCTGAGTATTCAGTATGGGGAGTCGAATTTTCATTCTACGAATTTCACAAAAATTGTTATTGATCCATGATACTTAACACTTACCAAGCCAACAGTATGAATTTGGACGATGATCGAAAAGTCACCTTGTATATATATATAATGTGAACTAATGGGAAATAATACTCATTTATATTATTATTCTCGTCACTACATCTTTTTTCAATAAACCGATAATTTTCTTATAAAAGTCTTATTAATTAACATACATCCGTATACATATATTTACGTTTTTCTTTTGTTTTCTTTTCTTTCGGAGTGAGTAGAGCTTTATATACATACTCAGAAAATTCTTTTTGCTTAGATATAATACATATTTACTTACTCCTACAGCTGTTAGCTTTAGTGAAATTTGTTTTTATGTTGAGTACTTTTCTGTGCATGTAGGTACTACCACAATTGTATATTAGTTTTATTTTATATACTCTAAGTCAAAGATTTTTGAAATCTTTGCTCTAAGTGTGGAAACTGTAAGTCTGAATTTAAATCATGCTGTACTCAAGATTCAAAATTCAAAATTCAAAAAGTTTATTTTGCAAAGTAGGTATATATAATACACGTTTCACAAGTCAAATTTTGATCTTATAAAAATATATTAAATATTTATTTAATTTATGTAGCAATATATATACGATTAAAATTATAGGTAAAATATTGTTATACAAGGTGAAATCCAATCAACCGCCCGAACCCATACCGGAGACCCGGCGAGGGACCAGGTACAAGGTTCAATGATCACCAACCGAGCCCCCAGCACGAATCCAGGCAGCCGACCAAATCCCATCCTATATACTAAATAGTAATAGGTTACATATATATAAATACATGCATAACTCCGCCCATTCGATTAGTCTTGCTAAGAAGAACGGGCAAGAAACTTGGCAAGATCATGTCTTTTTTTTAACATAAACTTATACTATACATTAAATTACTTATATCTACTGTACTGTACTCTTATATAAATAAGTGTGACTGTTTGTTTATTGAATAAATAAATAAATTAATTAATTAATATCTTTTCCAAGGAAAGTCACAAGTAAAAATTTTAGGAAATTGAATTTCAACATTATAGGAATCGAACATTTTAGGAGTAGATATTTTGGGAATTCAATACATGGCTAATTCCCATAGCTTAATTTTTATAAAAAAATTTTTTCTGAGAGCATATGCCATTTTAAGACATAATTTTCATTATTATGAGGTTTTTTAGACCACAAGTTCTAAAATACGGCTTATTAAACCAAAATCTCGAAATGATTTTCGAATTAACACACCTTAACATAATTTAATGTATGCGAATTCAACATTATGGGAAGTCAACATCATGTTCCTAAAGGGTTCTTTTATTAAAAGCTTTCACTTTTCCGATGCAGACACAGGATGTTTCACTTATTCATATAAAAGTTTATCTTATAAATGTTAATTACTTAGATACTTATAACACGGGTATCCATACAAAATACACCAAAGAAAACACTTTAAGGCGATATGCGAAAAAAAGTACGGGTGTTTCTTTTCTGCATATATCATGAAATACAGGGAAACTTTTTATAAATTTCTGGTATATGCATTTTGACTACGGTTTTGAAATTGGAATACCTATACATGTTTTGATAAATTTTCCTTGATAGAAATAATTGTTGAAATGAGGTCTTCAAACACACTTTTTCTCCTCGTTTGACGAATAGGAACCATATGCAGAACTCAAACATATTTTATTAGGTGTGTTTCAACAACATCTAGAGATTTGATATTTGACATTTTGCTAGGTATTTTAGTTTTTTGAATAAAAAAATAAAACCAACTTTTTTCCCTTTTGCCCTGAATCCGCCCCTCTCGCACTGCTCGATTTTTCGCTTGGAGTGACAGTGACAAAAATAAAATTCGCATAGCCTCTTAACACGGATATCTAACACCTCCATGCCATTTCACGTGAAAGCTAAAAATTCACAAGACATATTTGATTAAGTACCGTCTATCAAAAGTTATTACCTAATGCTAGATTGCGAGGTGTTACAGACAGACTGACAAAAGGTGAAAGTTACAAGTATCTCTATTGTCTATCGACTGAATCAGTATATTTAATCTACCAACTCGGGAGCAACAACTTTCGATTATGTTAATTGATAGTAGAATATATACTTACTTAATCTACTTGTGATTACATTACTTAGTAACTTTGTCGTAAAAAGTGCTTTCCACTCAAAGTCCTTTTGAAAGGACTTCGAGTAAATAGTAATATTTGGTACTTTGAAAAGGTACTTGGATCGTAGGAAACAAAAAAAACATTACGTATGTAATTGATCGAGATAGGCGTTGCTTTGCGGAAGTCTAATATCAACTTATGGATATGTTAATTTTTTGCAATATTTTGCTAAAGTTGTCCTCTTACCGTATAGACTTTAAAAAAAAGTGCTTTACACTCGAAGTCCTTTTGAAAGGACTTCGAGTTAATAGTAATATTTGATACTTTGAAAAGGTACTTGGATCGTAGGAAACAAAAAAAACAGTACGTATGTAATTGATTGAAATAGGCGTTGCTTTGCGGAAGTCCACCATCAACTTATGGATATGTTAATTTTTTGCAATATTCCACTAAACACTCTTACTATGCTATTCTAAATGCAGACTAAAGACCGGTTTCGCAGCCGGATTGTGAAAAACCCACCTTTTTTTAATTAATCGAAACAGAACACTTAAATTCAAAATTCCCTCAATATTTATTCAACAAAACCTTATTCGTACCTATGTATTGTGCTGTGTTATGCTGCCATCGCAAAGTTTCCATTGGTTTCTGTAAATTAGAATTTAAAATTTTTTTAATGTCAAAATTTTTTAATTTATGAGCACAGAGACCAATAGAATATTTGCGATCGCAGCATATGCAATACATAAGTAATTAGGTTTTGTTGAATTACTATTGTGTGATTTTTGAATTTAAGTGTTCTGTTTCAATTGATCAAAAAAGGCGGATTTTTCACAATCCAGCTGCGAAACCAGTCTTAAGGTTTTGTTGAATAACCATTGAGTGAATTTTGAATTTACTGTGTTCTATTTATTGTGTAATCTATTAATTTATTAATATCTATTAAGTATCTACTAATTAATTGTGTTCTGCTCCGATTAATTAGAAAAAGGCGGGTATCCGCCCTGCCCTCCTGCATCAAACATATAAGGTCTTTCAATTGAAGTTGAAAGTAATTTAGGAGGTGATTTAGTATCGTTAATACATCACATTCCACTGCAAAGTACTTATTTTTGCGCGAAGAAAAACTTCACTTGTCCATACAAACTGAGTCAGCTGATCGGACCACTTTGTACTGAGAAGTGAAAAGAAAGTTCGCGCAAAAAAAGTGCTTTGTAGTGGAATGTGATGTATTAACGATACTGAATCACCTCCTAAATTACTTTCAATTTAAATTGAAAGACCTTATATATACAAGGTGACTTTTTGATCATCGTCCAAATTCATACTAGAGGCTTGGTAAGCGATCAGTATCATGAATCGATATACATTTTTGTGAAATTCGTATTATGAAATTTCGACTTCCCATAGTAATTCACTCCCAGTCCTTACTGAATCACTATGGGGAGTCGAAATTTAATTTTATGAATTTTACAAAAATCGTTATTGTTTCATGATGCTGATCACTTACCAAGGCTCAAGTATGAATTTGGACGATGTTCACAGATTCACCTTGTATATATGCAACAATTACGAGTATATGCATATATATAATAAAATAATCTTATATAAACAACATAACTTCTCATAAGAAAACAGTACATAAAAAAGTACTTTTAAAAGTACTTGGTGCGTTATGAGGATTATTAATTAAATAATAAACCGTCACAATGTGAATCTCCGAGGTTGTGTTAGAGTTATTTTTGAATATGGCCTAAGTGTGCAGTGCAATGCAACTCACAGTCCAAACAGTCGTACACCCAATTTTTATCGACTATTATTATATCACAGCCTGATGGGTAGTGAGCCGTATCATTGTCACTATATATATACAGGGTGGAAAAAATGTAAGGGCCCTGGAGGGGAACTACCTTAAATCATTTAGTTAGCTCGTTTTACTGAAAGGAAACATTCCTTTATTTTTTAAAAGAAACAAAACTGCATTCAAAGATCTTCTTAAACTTGCTTGTTTCGCCCGGGAACTGAACCAACTAAAAATTGAAAAAATAAACCCTCGCTATTTTATTATACGAATCGGTAGGATTATTGTTCAGGATAAAATTTGTCTAATAAACATTTGGTCTTACACTCATCTGTTGTACGAGATACCCATGAAATTGAATATTTATTACAAGTTCTTTATTAACAATACCTAGTAGTACTGTTCACTAATATAGATGTATTTATTAATATATACTTGTATATTTGTTTATGTAAGTCTATGGTATCTATTAAAATTATTATTATTATTATTTGTATTTACATTTTATTAATTTTCATTTAATTTACTCTATCTATTACGTCTATCCCCCTTTTTTACTTTTCTAGTGACAATTTCTTCACCACCCAAAGGTTGGTTGGAAGAAATCGCTTTAAGTGATAAGTACGCCTTTGTACAAAATTATGTTTTCAATACTCTGTTTTCTTTTCTTTCTGTCTTTTGTGTACAATAAAGTGTCAATTCATTCATTCATTGAACTTCGTGCACATATGGACCCACATATTAACGTGCCCGGCTATGCAATTACAAAACCTAGCAAAGGATTTGGATTAAAACTAACAGGAAACAGTACAAACGACTTAAGGATATGGGTGGGGCAAAAAAAAAACAGTTCCGGGCGTGACAAACTCATTTTACGTTAGCGCGCGGGGGAATTCGTTCCGCTCTCTACGCTCGCGTCTACCATAGAGTGGACGAGGTAAGGTCAATAGTAATAGGTATTTTATTTTATCTAATTTACTAGTGTATTTCGATCAAGTATCAAGCTAAACTGCCGTCCTGCACCAACGCTTTTGTTTTTGATTTGTCCATTCTGCTCTAATAAACTGCGCACGCAAAACTACAGTAATTTTGAATTTGCGGATATTTAGGACTTGTAATTGAAAATATTTCCGATCACAACATTCACACAACACGAAACCAAATATTTCGTGGCGCTATATGATCATTATTTTCCAGATATGACAGATATGGGGCATTTTAGGCATTTAAATAATTTATTTTGTATTGCACTCTCTAGTTGGAAGCAAATCATTAGATATAGCTTTTTCCACTGCAACAGAGTTTTCTTTACAGTATCAAGCCATAATTAAGGACTGAGGACACATACCCATGATATGCAGTAACTGCTGCTTTTTGGGATATAGTATTCCTAAGGCGTCTCAGGGCATACACAAATCGGTCTAATTTACTACAAACCTTTTCAATGTGCTGTTTCCAATTTAGGTTTTTGTCGATACTAATACCTAGAAAAACTGTATGGTCAACCTCTTCTACTAATTGATTGTTATATTCTATATTTAATTGAAAATGTTGTGCTTGATATGTCCTAAATTGAATGAACGTGGTTTTGTTAACATTTAATTTCAAATTATTATTTTTGAGCCAATTTATTACTTGATCCAGTGCCTTGTTGACATCGTTTTCGAATATATCTTTTTGTTCACATTTAATTATTAAGGTTGTGTCATCCGCAAATAGTAGGCATTCATGTGGGGTTGTCTTAGGAAGATCGTTTATGTACAGTAGAAACAAAAGAGGGCCCAAGATGCTACCCTGTGGTACACCACTTCTGTTAATCCTGTACTCTGATCGGTAGTTTTTCTTTACACAGGTGTTACCATTATTACAAACGCTTGAAATTTCTGTGCATTGATATCTGTTGCATAGATAACTACCTAACCACCCGTGAGCCAAACCTCGAATCCCATACTTATGCAACTTTGATAGTAGTATTGAATGGTCAACGTAAAGAAAGAAAGAAAGAAAATATTTATTTGCTGTGATAAGGGTACATAGGTTTTTAGGAGTATACAAAAGAACGCCTTAATCAGCTAGTGTTATAGCATGCAAATACTTAAATTAATGATACATAATGTTGTCAACAAATTATTTACAATTAAATACAATTACTAATTATGTTTTACAATGCCTCTTTTTAAATAACTAAGTATGATTATAATTACAAACTTCCCTAAATTCTTTTATTGAATAGAAACAATGTCCCTGCAACCATTTAAAAAGTTTACTTTTAAATTGATTAATTGGCAATGACTTGAGGTTATCAGGGATGCCATTGTAATGGCATTGATGCGTAATCAAAGGCCTTACTCATGTCTAAGAAGACTGTAACTGTAGGGTTACCTTTATTTAGATTTTCGGTTACAGTCCTTACAAGGTTAAAGCAAGCAAGTGAAGTAGAACTGTTTTTCCTGAATCCATATTGTTTTTGGGTCAAAATACAATTTTTATCAATAAATCCAGATAATCTCTTGTGCATGGTCTTTTCGAACATTTTGGATATTACAGGAATCAAAGTAACCAGCCTATAATTATTAAGTTCTATTTTGTCACCTTTCTTATGTAAAGGTTTGACAATACAATATTTCAGGGCCTTCGGAAAACTTCCTTGCGAAAATGATAAATTTATAATATAGCTGATCGGTTTACATAGAAGATAAGCACAAATCTTCATGATCTTTGTACTAATTTCATCATAACCCACTGAGTTGCTGTTATTTAATGACATTATGATTTTTAACACCTCTTGTGGGTCAGTTGGATACAAAAATATGGTGCCTGTGTTGCTTTGTATGTCTTTGGTAGCATTTTGATTATTATTAGTATTGTTTAAATTGTCATTTGTTAGATCAATAAAAAAAAAATTAATAACCGTACTTATTTCTTTAGGATTTGTATGTACTACGTCATTTAATTTTACCATGTCTATAGAATTATTTGTGATATTATTATTAAATTTATTCTGGATTGCATTCCAATAACAATCCACAGCACCAAAGGTTAACTGGAAGACAATGCTAGATATCATTAAGTTCGCCTTCTGTCCAAATTTTTGGTGCAATAAAGAATTTTATTATTATTATTGTGCATTTCTTTCCTCTCACTCACATTGCTATGTGCGATCCCTTTCTGGCAGCATTAGCTGTCTAAATTGGTCCAAGCCGGAGACGCTCTAGGCACAAAATAGATACTACCAGAAGGCCGTCTCCATCCAACAAGCAAAAACAGACGCACACATGCCTATGTACCTATGATGATCTCGGCAGAATTTCGTATTGGCATTCAACCGACTTCGACCGAGATCGTCGTACGTACGCGTCTATGTGTGCGTGCGCCTGTTTTCGCTAGTTATGCGGAGTGAACCTTCTGTAAGTGGTTATTTTGTGCTTTAGGTTTACATAATACATATGGTTGTACTTAGATAACATGTACTAGTTGGAAAAAAACAGTATCGGCAAAAGGACTCGATTCCAGAGCCGGTAAAACGCAAAAAAAAGTGACAAAGAATCTTTTGGTGCGTGGATGACAGTGACAGACAGAGGGGCACAAATTATAGAGGGATAGGGGTGCAGCTGTGAAACAAGGGTGTGGAAGTGAGGTTAGTTCCGATTTTTGACACAATCAATCCACGCGCCAAAATAGCCTCGTAGCATAGGCTAATACTATGCTATAGTGTGTCTAATGAAAGCTGAGAGTGATAATTAATCGTTTTCAGGAACTGGCCACACTGGCTCACACTGCGTTAAATGTCAATTCTTGATTTTATAACCTCATCACCCAACCGTATTTCTGAATAATTTTGTGTATTTCGTCCTAAATAATGCCTAAAACAATAAGAAGCGGTGTCAGAAAGATTTTATACGGTTTAATTAAAAACTACCAGGATGAGAAAAGTGAACGTGATGCTGTTCTCAATAAAATAGTGCAATTGTTTACATTGATTTCGGAAATTGCTGATAGGTTTTACTGAACTGGTTTTGATACTTACTAGATTTATTTAATATTACATTTTTAACTCAATAAAACTTTTCAGGATTTACATTTATTAGACATGGTCTATCAACATGGCAGTTTTAAATGTTGAGTCTATCGTAATATTATAAATACTTCGATGGTGGATTCGAACCTGGGCGCTGGCAGATTTTATTGTCAGGGGGCTATAAATTATAATTGTATAAACTTATTTGCATCCTTATAATTATAATAAAAACAAGATAATACGTTCGGACAATTACGTCGCGTTTTTTCGTAAAAAAATTGTAATAAAAAAAGTGCATCCTCTCGCACTCTCCTCCCGGCGCCCATGGATTATAATTGTAATACATTACAATTATAATTGTCGCAAGTAAAAATTTGGGAGTACCTGCTAAAGAAATGGAAAAACTAATAATAGAATTATTTTCAAGCATTACGCCCAATGACTGGAAAAAATATACAGACCATGTAATTCATGTTGAAAATGAATACAAGAAAAGAGACAATATACTTGAGGATGAACTAAATCAGTTTGTCATTAATGTAAGAGATGATGGTGATAGTGATGATGAAAGTGATGATGACATGGACGATTTTTTTACTGGCATTGAATTCCACGAATCAGATTTCGATTACGATTCGTAATTTTTGTATAATATTTCTATATTCAATATATTTTTATTAAAAAAAAAACCTTTATTATTATTGAAGTAGTCTGGTTTAAATCCCTATGTTTTCTTCTAAGGAAACCTTGATAGCAGGAAACATAGAATTATATATATCGTCACGACATGAATCCCCAAGGGCATCTCAGGAATTAACAGATCATCAGAGGTGACATTAATGCATAGAATTATGAAAACTAAACAACTAGCATACGTAATTAATTAGAGTAATTACAATCAAAATGTTAATGAATACTTTATTATTATTAATTTCCTATGCGTATGCACCCAGTCTTACAATCATAAAAACTTCTCTAGACATTTTTTTGCTTTACAATTTCCTATTATTCCTTAAGCTAAAAAGTAAGTATCAAATACGTTTATTCCTAGTAAATCCGGGGATACCCAACCTATATTTTTTAAATTTGCCGCCGTTTTTCACTCTCAGCTTTCATTAGACAGACTCTAGTAGCAAGCATTGTATACATACTCAGGAAGTTGTAATTTGTATTCCTTATTCTGAGAATCCTCCCCACTGCATGGCAGTCACACTTCCTTATTGATTGAGTAAAGAAACGACCTAAGAATAAAGTATCCACTTAAATAGTTTACGGTTGTATCTCTGACAAAAACTGCTGCTTTTTGTTTTATCTTTGGTATTATAGTTAAATGTCATGCTATATTTCCTGCTTCTTTTTGATTCATTCCCCACAAATTCCCCGAAATTATATTTTTGGAATAAATACACCGTTTTATACAAAATCTAAAATACTAAAACTTTTATACCTAGTTATAACAAAATTTTAAAAATCAACAACCGTAAACAATGAATATGATGTAGAAATGGATGCGTTCAAAAATACAAAATCGTGTTCAAATGACAGTTGAGCAGGCATTTGAGTTGTGTTACCATTCAAAATTATGTTAGTAGTGTCGAGCTGTATCTTTCGATTCCAAACGTGATTTTTTAAGTACCGGACGTAAAATAATTTAGCCCACGGGAAAAATTGGTCTGGTTTCTCCGAAATTCCCCGATTTTGTCATTCCCCGCGCTCTCTCCGCACTAACCCTCAATTCCCCGCAAATCAGGGATTTTCCCTGCGATTGGCAGCGCTGCGAGGCGCTGACGCGAGCGTCACGTGTCTCGCTTGACAGTGATATATGACAACGCTATTCGGTTTTTGTTGGAAAACTTTGACGGTCGATATCTTTTTTTTAGTATGAAACAAGACAAAAGTAACCAAAACATATTTTCTGTTTCGACCATAGAATAGGTTCCTAGAGGGTTCAATATCAAATATATATATATATATTATATATATATCTTTTTTGGTATAAATTTTCACGCTTTTTCTAGCAACATTGCCGACACGACAAACAAAACCGCCAATGGCTCAAAATGACGCGAATCCAGAGCCGTGAAAATGAAAATATTATGTTCTATGATTATAAGAAAATGACATCGGCAGCAGGCTGTGAAATTTTTTTACCA
The DNA here is from genome assembly GCA_934047225.1 of Ypsolopha sequella. Taxonomy (NCBI): domain Eukaryota; kingdom Metazoa; phylum Arthropoda; class Insecta; order Lepidoptera; family Ypsolophidae; genus Ypsolopha; species Ypsolopha sequella. The sequence goes on from OW203987.1 coordinate 7,750,801, forward strand.
ATACAAAACAAACAAAAACAAATTATTTGAGCTCGCTCGAGGCGCGAATGTATATTTATTTACTTATTATTATTAGCCTATTTGGTTATAAAACGATTTTCTGAAAAACTGGCTGGATTCGTTATTGTAATTCAAAATCTGTCACCACTGTTGAGCAAGCCAAGTTCACGTCGAAATTTGAAAACAACCATCATGTGAGATTGAAAATGAGGATCATCTATCCGTCCAAAGATTAAGTACAGGCGCGAGTAGCTTTAGAAAAAAGAAAATGCTATAATATCTAAAAATTTGTGTACCTCTTGAAACAGTAAAATGATCATTGTCCTACAAAGTTTGATCTTTCTCCAAAATACATTGATGCCTCTACTCTGCCGATTTCTTCGGCCGTGCTACCAAGTTCTGCAGATAACTTTTAAGAGCCAGGAGAAACAGTCAGATGATGATGATGAAGACTTCGAGGATGAGGTTTTTGCTGAGTACGACGAGGAACGAGGCGTTATATTTTCACCTCCAGTGTATCTGCAACGATATGCTGCTGTCACCGACTGTCTCATGGAGGGATATTGGTGTGGAAAGTTAGAGAAGGTAATAAACATAGCTCTCAATAACTGGTCAGGTTGTCGATAAGGGGCCACAGTCGAGAAATCTTTTCTTTGTCTGTCTGTATTTTTTCCGTTAAGGTGGCTTATCTACACCTCAACCCAATAGTTTGATCAGTTGTGGGTAAAAAGATTAGAAAAAAGCAACCTAACATGTGAGCCTTCTGGCCTCGCACCTATTTTTCCTTATCTTTACCCTATCCAGGCCCTGTAGCACAGAGTTTAATCGCGCGCGCTGCAACTTAGTTTAATCACAGGTGCCAAGAGCGTGACATACTGTTTAATTGCAAAAAATCATGTGTATGCTCCAAACACTTGTGATTCAACTAAGTTGTGAACTGTGTGTGAACACTGTGTTATGAATTGTTGACTGTACTAGAGTTGGTATCTTGTCAATTATTTGACATTTCTTTGGGTAACTCTTAATTTAGCTTATATTACAGGCAAACTTTGACGAGCCATGAAATAGGCACTTCGACAATTTGGACAACCTTGCCTTGGCTTTTAATGATAAGCTGTAGAGACTATTTTAATAGAATTCATGCTCTATGTCTATTCAGCCAGACATCCGAATTTGGGGAAGTGGGTGCAAGGGGAAGAAAGGAGGTAAGAGGGACCCTTGGGTACAACTCCATCCAAACAGAAGTGCATAATTTTTTTTTGCATTGGACCAAAATAATAAGACTTATCTCACCAATATTGTTACTGTCCATGGTACTAATTGAACTTTTTCTGTTTATAGGCACTGCTAGTGCAGCTCAGAAGTGAGCCAGTAGGTTAGGAACATGGTGAAGGGACTGCCACACTTAACCTTTGTGGTTATTTTTTTATGATAAACTAGAAATCTTTCAGTGCAGAAGCGAGCTGGTAGGTTAGGTTAAGAAAAACACCCAGCTTAATTGAACTTTCTCTAGGAACAATATTGGTTAGATCAGGGGTCTAATAATTTTGGACAGACGTAAAAAGAAAGTCACTGACTTCCAGTTGTGGGAAGTGGTACTGAAGGTCCCCTTTACCTCCCCGTTCCTCACCCATGCACCCATTCTCCCAAATTCAGAAGTCTGGATACATAAGTATTTACCATTCCTATTTGTATCAAATCAAGGTTTTTGTTTTCAAGTGAGAAAATGTAAATATTTGAGCTGTGTTTAAGAAAAGATATGTGTATTATTTCAGGTCTTGGAACTCGGCTACAACGATGGCAGCTTCCTCAAATATATGAAAGCTGTACCAGGTGTGAAGACAATAATGGGAGTGGATTTAGATGCCACATGCCTATGCATGGAGAGCCTCTGCGAGGAGAGTTTTGTGAAGAAAGATCCTTTGAATATCATGGTGAGCATTAGAAGAGCAATAAATAATTAAAAGTAGATTTTACACTTGTCTACCTTGCTCAGGCTCCCCCAGAAAACTGCTCTAATCCTTTCACTTGATATATTTTTCATTGCGAAACCATACATGTACAATAAATGAAACAATTTTTTTACTGAAAGTTTACTTAAGTAAGTTTCAGAATTATTTCTTTACCGGGAAATTAAATAAATAGCAAAAAAGAAATCTTGTAACAATTTAAATACAGATATAGTACCAACATATAATTTTTAGAATTTTGAGCTATTTTTAATGGTTTAAGCAGTAGTACAATTTATCACTATAACAATTGATTTACAATAGACTCATGGCAAGATCGTGCCCCTGCCAATTTAAGTAAACAAGCATTTTTGGGTAAAATGTAAATACCCTCATGTGCATTGCAAATGCATCTTAATTGTTGAACGAGTGAGTGAAGTTCTCCGAGTCTATTTGAACAGTCTGGCGTATGTATGTATGACTGTTTGTCTGAAAATAACGTAAGTATTGTTGATCGGAATGTCATGAAATTTGGTAGGCTAGTAGGGCGGATTTCACCACTGTAACTAAACTCTTGAACTTAGTTTAGACACTTAACTGAGTTTGAAGCATTTCACTAACATGAACTGAATGCAGTTTAAGCTAAACGGAGTTTAAAATCTGAACGCCCGATTTTGGCCGGTTAGGCTCTTAAACTGAGTTAGCGATTTTTAATACCTGTGCAACCCAAATCAGCTACTTGAGCCATAAAACATCTATCAACCCATTGTGATTGCGACCTACACCGAGTTTGGGTAAATGTTTTCGAAATGTAGTGGTGAAATCTGTTTGACTAAACTGAGATTAAGTTGACCATTTAAACTCGGTCTTAGCTAAACTAAGTTTTATTAAACTCGGTTTTCAAAGCGATCAGTGAAATTGGCCCTAGATAAGACAAAAATAATTTTCAAGTTCGAACATGAGCCAAATCGATCAAAGGTTTGCTGAGATATGGAGTTGTAAGAGAGGGTCTTAAAATGCTGTTATAAGTTTGTTTTGATAAAATACTGATGAATCTTGCATTGAATAAACATAACTTATATACTAAATTATTTGCGTTTTCACTTTTTACTACTAACAAGAAAAACAAAGTTAAGTTGTGCACTTTGTACCGTGCAACTGACGTTTAACCTCTGCATAAAATATTTTGTATTGGAAACTCTGATTCCTCACGTGATCCGCTAGGGGCGCTGTACAATTTCTATATACATATTTTACTCAGATGTTGACGTGTGTGCAAAACTCATGGTAAGCCTACTTGTACACATTTTTCTTTCTTAATAATCCTTAATATTGTGTTTCAGATATTTGAAGGCAATGCAGCAGATCCCGACTACAGACTTATTGGTTGTGATGCAGTAATCAGTATTGAAATGATTGAACACATGCTTCCCCATGACTTGGATAGAGTTGTTCATACAGTATTTGGTTACATCCGGCCCTGGATTGCAATCTTTAGCACACCAAATGGGGATTTTAATGTGCTGTTCAAATCCATGAAAGAAAATGGCTTTAGAAGAATGGATCATTTCTTTGAATGGACGAGGGAGCAGTTTAATGAATGGTAACTTTAACTTAGAATCATCAAGAATCTGTATTACTTTTGTACACTTAACACAGTCTATGTGTTCTGTTTGAAACAACACTTATTTTAAAATCACCTTTAACTTAGAATCACCAAGAATCTGTCTTGCTTTTGTACACTTAACACAGTTTATGTGTTCTGTTTGAAATAACACTTAATTTAAAATCACCTTTAACTTAGAATCACAAACTTTTATAAATTTCTTGAAATCCTTAAGCACATAAGGTATTTGTGGAAACGGTTAATTACAGAGATAAAACACCTTTTCGCATTCTTGTTTATTTTCCAAATCGAAGTTAAAGTCAAAGGAAGAATATCTCTATGGCTTAAGGCCATATAGCACTACTCAGGCGGTAGAACACTGGCCTCTCAATCTTGCCCGATGAACGGCGATAGGGCTCAACACCCATCACGATGAGACGTATTAATCGTCGGTGAAACGTGGATGTAACGAATGTTGACTGTGACTTGCATTTCATAGTTCACACTCGGAAACACCTCTGACACCCCCACGGGGATTCATGTCGTGATATGTATTCTATGTTAAAGTTATTTAATACTGTAACAAAACATTATTTTCTTTGCAGGTGTGGCAACATAGTGGTTCGCTACCCTGAATACACAGTCGCTTGTCGTGGCATAGGGCCTGGCCCGCCCGGCACTGCCCGTGTCGGCTGCTGCTCCCAGATGGCCATCTTTGTGTCCAAGGATTACCACAAACAGCAAGAGCTCAATCCAAATAGTAAGTTTTCTGAATTTAGTATAATTTTTATTTTTTTTTATTTATTTATTTATTCACAAACATCTATCCTTACAGGCTAGCCTAATTCGATAGATATGTATACTTACAACCACAAATCTTACTTTATACAACCTTAATACACAATATCAATAATTTTACAAAAACACCTTCTTGTAGCACAGCACAAACAACGCTGTTCTCGTAAACTCATTCCGAGCAACATGGAATATATCCGCTATTTCCGAAATATAATTTAAGGCGCGGAGCGCTCGCGTCAACGGCGCTTGTGCCAGTTAGTTAGTTCGTGCGCGGGGCACCAGCAGCAGCGGCGGCCGGCGGCGGCGCTCCACGTACCGGCACGCACACACTCAGCGTGCTCACTAACACTGGATTTACAATCCTACCGACTAGTACTTTATGCACATAAGATACCAGAGCGAGGTCCGGCTAAGTGTATGCTAAGGCGCAGGCGGCGCAGCACAGAGCAGCGCAGTGCAGAGCAGATTTTGTAAATGTATGAACAACTACGGAGCCACGTACGCTGACGTGCAGGTGCGTGCCGCGCAGACACGCGTCTGTCCTGCTCTGCGCGGCGTTGTGGTGTCGGCTCAGATTTCTGCGCAAGACGTGCGCATTTCGACAAGATTTTGTTAGTTCGCGAGTCTGTTCTGCGTAGCTATGACAACGCAGCATACGTTGGTCGCACATGTCTGTGTCGCCTGCACCTGCCTCAATTTATTCTGTGCTGTGCTATACTGCGCCGCCTGCGCCTCAGCATACGTTTAGCCTACTCTCGTCTGGATGTCCCGTCTGTGTCCACGTTTACGTTGAGAGAACCCCCTCTGTACGAAATTTAACGTAAATGTGTCAAGTGACGTATGGAGCCTATACGAACCTTGCGAACCCTGCTCAGAGTTGATGTTGAAAAAGTCGACACCAGTGTAGCGACACTCATTTTAGAACAGTCTATGTTGAGACGCGAGTTCTTTTTGAACGGGTTAGTGTTGCGACCCGGGGCTCTACCGCGTAATTCTCATTTGTATCAACTTCAAGCAAATGCATGCGAAATCCAACGCGTGCAAAAGAGATGGCATGTTAGGCGGGCGTCGTCGCACGCACGTCAAATTTCAATCTCAAGTTGATGTTGATAAAAATGAGAATTACGCGGTAGACCCACCGGGACCCGTGTAGGAAACCCAACTCGATGTGAGTTTATGAACGACTACCTGGGTTCGATTGCAATATGTTTGGGTTGGGAAAAACACGTCACTTTGACTTCTGAATCATATACAGAGAATCGATTTGGTGCACAACTTGCATCACATGAATATTAGTATACATGATGCTTATTCCGAAAAACAGAATAAAAAGAATTAATACCACTTGAAGGATCCTTCTTGAAGTTATGCCCTTTTTTATTTGTCCTAAAATTATCTTGATAAACGGTAACTGCGGCGTGGAGCGCTAGTACGTTCCTACTACGGCACCCCTACCCCCTCACCCCGCCAGTGCTGATAAAATTTCGTCATGTCTGTCGTACACTAGACGTTTTTGTCGCCTCCAAAATGAGTATATCAGTTTTATGTCGTCGGCATACATGATCTGCCTGGGCATATCATAATTGAATCGGTACTTTCAAAAAGAACATTAGTCATACTCTGTTCACTTTTCAGTACACCTAAAAAACCGTTTTTCTGGAGTAATATCTTCTAAGCTGTATATACTTTTCACATATATGACAAATTTAAATCATCAGAAATATCAGGATGCGTGCTTAATAAAGTCCTTTTTGTACTTGTTGAGATAAATGCATTTATAATAATTGGACTTGTGTTGTTACTGCAACTATTGTGGACTTGTGTTTTTTTAACACAGTACATACGAGTACGATTTAACTGAACGTTTTTAAAGACATATGTTCTTTTGCAACTCAAGTGGGACTAGTGTTGTTTTAACACACAATGGTTGTCAGTAATGATTAATTGCTGGACAATTTGATGGACTTATGGTCTTACTTACATAAATATAGAAATGTTTCATAATTTTATTCAATAGTTTGTCTTATAGTTAAAAATAAAATATTTTTTTATGTAGGAAGCATATTTATTTAAATCAAATTATACAAATAAATTCACTGAACTACATTCAATTAAAATTTGTTGTATTTCGATATATTTTAGAAAACAACTAAAAACGCGGAAAAATCTGAACATAATGACAATGACTAAAAACTTGATTGACAGCCAACTGTCACTTTTTCGTTGCGTTCAGAAACACCACAAGTGCGGAACAAATGTTCGTTCTGAAACTATCAAAGTTTTGACTTATGTTCTTTATGCAAAAATCAAAATAGGTAAAGCATGACTAATGTTCTTCTTGCAACTATTTGGATTTTCAATCCCCTGTATCTCTATTGATATTCATTGGACTAAAGTTCTTTCTGCAGGGGTTTGTAGGGCTACGCTCAATGATACCATAGACATTAATAACTCGAAAACCCCAAATTGTGGACTAATGTTCTTTCTGAAACTACCGATTCAATTCTGTTAAGACTAAGGATCGCCTTCTTCAAACTTCGTTTGGTTCCCCAAAATTTATTTTACATGTAAAACACGCTCCTCGCTACGCTCGTTGTCGCACCTATTTTTCACTTTTGGTGGAAGATTTTCGATTTCATAAAAAAAAATCTGGGGATCTAAAAAGGCCAACTCAGATGAATCATGAAATGATTTGAATGTAGGATAGAGTCTCAGTTTCTTCATGCGTGCAAAAGAGACGGCATTACAACAGAATCATATAATATGATTCACCCAAAGCGGCCTTTTTAGAGGACCTGCCCCCCTATTCTGTATCTTAGGTTGCCAACTGGACAGGGTGCTTATCGTCAAAAACATAGATAAAAACTGAACTTTCAAAATTGCCTTAAGAGGGTATTTAACTATTTACGAACTGTGACGTCACTTCAAGTGCGAACACATCCTTAGATAATCGGAATTCGATAGTATATCTATGTTTTTGATGATAGGCACCCAGTCCAGATGGCAACTAGAATAGGCCCGCTGATCTGCCCACGACAGCATATTTACAGAGAAATCGTATAAGTAAGAAAAATTCGGACACTTATGCAAAAAAACTAAAACATACGTCAACGTAAAAGCAGTAATTTACTAACTAACCATTTTGTTATGTAATGTTCTAAAATGTTCTGGTAAATCTGTCAACAAAAATGCTAGAATTTTCCAGAATAAATCGTCTAGTTCCCGATAGATAGCGCTGTTTTTCCATTGATGCCGCCGCACTCCTTTGCTTCTGCTACTGGATGACAGACGGGCGCTAGCATGGCGTTTTAGTCCCTACAGCCAGCGTAACAATATGTTGAAAAGAGGCTCTTTTTTCTCTTGCGTCGTAGGCGCACAGTGGCTTTGCTATTATAACCCGGAGACTGACTTTAATAAAGTCGAAAATCGCGTGCGCCCTTTGAATGTACAAATCATTCTGAGGAATGAACGGACTGAATGTCTTTTTATAAGATTAAAATTACAGTAATTTATGCAGGTAAGTAATTTAAGTAATTTATGCAGTAAGTTATGCAGTTTTTTTTCTATGCAGATTATAATTGAACTATGTTATTTTAGAGATACTAAAACTGAAGCTGCTTCGGAAAAATCAGTCCAAAAACAAGATTAAAAAAAGTTTTTAATGCAAGTGCTCGTAAAGGCCCACTTTTTATGCATCAAAACCGAACAGAAAATCGATTATTTTGCCTAGGGCTTTATTATTATTATTTTTAAATTTATTTACGAGAAATTGGCTAATCTGCAACCTTTCCTGTGTACCATAAATGTTATACTTTTTTTTCCACTGTTTAACGGCTCTGGATACAGTCCTTTTGAGCCAATCATAATTTAAAGTTCACAAGATTATATTTGTTTTATTTCCTTACACTATGCATTGGAAAACGTAGTATGATACACGGGCGTAAGAGCAATAAATTACTCGGTTACGTTTAAAACACTCGCTACGTCCCCGTAATTTATTCCTTTTCGCCCTTGTAGCATAAACTACTATTACGGGATGGTTTAAACCTTCTCACGCCGCGCGCCCTTTTGAGCCTCATATCTGCTCATTTATACCTATAAGGGCAAGTTTGTTGTCATTTGCAGATAAATAAAGATGACCAATCATTTTCTAAGAAAAGTGGTTCAGTATGATCGGTAGAATATGTAGTTTAATTTAAAGGTAGCAGTCTTTACATCCGGTATAATTGTTAGGATATAGGTAGGTATTCTAGTAAAATGCAGAGTTTTACCATCCAAATAATATTCTATTTATTCATAGTTTTTTTTTTATCAGGAGAGGTGTGTCATGTATAGCTGAAAGCGCAGTAGTAGCCAAACTATCCAAGGGACTTTTAGTTTAGTGGTTGTAGAGAGCTTGTCCATAAAAACAAATATTAACAATTAAGAAAGAGATTTGTTTTTGTATATTCCAACACGCCCCCTCAAAAATAAATCCCTTTTCATTCAAATTCCCTTATCACCTTACTTTATCTGGGGAACAATCCTAATGGTCCAACATTTGTTGCACAGGATTAGGGAAACCCAGAAAACCTAATCAGACCAATCTAGAGTTTCATTTACTTTACTATTACTATTAATTTACCTTTACTATTAATCTACATTGCTCCATATTTACAACGTCTATTACCCATACAGATAGATTATTTAATTACTTATATTACATTAAAACCGACCTGTAATAAGTGTATGTTATACCTACATTACATAAATAAATATATTTCATTTCATTTCACCCCGAGCTTCTATCTCATTACGGAGAAACGCATCGCAGGTAAATATTTCGTCAGGATATCGGCCAGCTGGTTATCTGTAGAAACATAAAGCATTTTAATCACATTTTTCTTTATCTGCTCTCTAGAAAAATTATACTTAAGGGTCGGTTGCGCCAAACCGATTACACGCATAAAGACACATTTTAACCACGCGTAACGCCACTTGCGCTAAACGACACATACGCAGAATGACAACCACGCAATGTGAAACTTACGCAGAATGACACACACGCAAATTGACACATACGCAGAATGACACACACGCAGAATGACACACACCCAATGTAAAACTTACGCGGATTGTGGCACACATATACGCTAAACGATACTTACCTACGCCAAACATGCTCTCGCGTTTGGACGATTTAGCTTATTAAAACAAAATATTTTTAACCAATAAAATTTGTGTAAGTACATAGTTAGGAAGTTGGACTACATTATCATTTTTCAGATTTGACACAAGTATCACAATCATCGAGAAAAAAAATCGGAAAGATCAGTAAAATCAAGGAAAACATAATTCAGCTTTGGAACTAGTATGATCAGTCTACTGATCTAACTACAAAATCAAATAAAGAGTAAAGAAATGAAAGTAGCCTTTACAGATTTTTATAATTTTTTATTTCCTTTCGTTATTTTAAAAGAAATACTCAAACATTCTACATTTTTCCTGTACAGAAAAATTACGCATAAAGAATTTGGAAGTTTGTGTATTTCTTTTTAAATAACGAAAGGAAAAATATATTTATATATTATATGAATAAGGTACTTTGAACTCTTTACGCAAAAAAAAAAATATTTCAATTTGGAACAAAAAAAGTTTTTTTTTTCTGTTTGCAACGTCAAATTACGTTTTTCGTGATTTTATTGATCTTTCCGATTTTTTTTCCCGATGCTTGTGATACTTGTGTCAAATCTGAAAAATTATAATGTAGTTCAACTCCTTAACTACCTACACTTTTATTTGTTAAAAATATTTTGTTTTAATATGCTAAATTTTCCAAACGCGAGAGCATATTTGGCGCAACCGACCCTTAATATCAATGTGTTTAGACTTTTTATGACTTGTTGGGTTGTTCGCAATGCTTATACTCGTACATCCATTATTATCCTCATAAATCGGTATAGCAGTCGGCACTTTAATATAAATACTGTTTAGAAATGACTTTAACCATAGAGCTTATTTTACTGCTACATACAGAGCCATATACTCTGCTTCAGTGGATGATGTTGCCATAGTTTGTTGTCTTTTTGTTTGCCAACATATTGTGCATTGTTCGAATAATTTGAACAAATAACCCGTACTTAGTACTTGTTCTATCAGTTTCATTGCAACCCCAATCAGAGTCAACATAGCTAGTCAAAACATTACTAAAATCACTAGGCGTGTAAGTTATTTTAAGTTTCGTGGTCCCTTGCAGGTACCGTAGGACCATTTCCAAATGTGCCCATAGTGAATGGTTGCTTTTGTTTGCATATCTACTTAAAAAAATTGACAGAAAATCTCAAGTCTGATCTCGTACACAACATAATATACATCAAGCACCCGATAACATTTCTTCAACGTGCATTTACTATTTCACACGAACTTAATGCTTCCAAATGTATTTTATTTTCAAGAGGTATACTGACAGGGTTACATTGACCCATGTTGAACTTTTAATGTATGTTTCCTGACCCAAAGTAACTTTGTTTTCTGTCCTTGTAATTTTAATTCCCAGAAAATATTTGACCTCATTTAAATCTACCATCTTGACAGTGTTCACTATGTACTTTTTATCAGCTGTTGCTATAATAAGATCATCAACATATAGTAAAACATATATGTTCCTTGATATATCACCTGCATTGAGAATGTAAATGCATCGATCAGCTGATGAGTATTAAAATCCCCTTTTTAACAAAGCTTGCTCAAATGTTTGAAACCAAAGCGCAGATTATTTAATTTGCAGACCATGTCATCCGCACCTGCATCCGGTATACCCTCAGACATTTTCAATTTCCTCGTCTAGTTTCCCGTTTAAAGATGCAGTTTTTACTAAAGATTTCAAAAGTTTAGATGAGCCCTGGCACCTAAAATCTATTGCATTGTTTTTAAATGCGTGCGTTAAGGCGCATGACCACGCTAAATAAGCAACTCGATGTTTGTCGGTATAAATATCAACGGAAACGATATTGAAGTAATGTTCATTTCAGCGTGCCTTGAAAAGTGGCTGTTACGACAACCACTGCGTCTCCGGCTAGCGCAAAATAGGAGAAAATAATACTTTTCACATGGACGCCATAAACGAAAAAAATATTTTGAACTTAAATTTTTTAGATCTAAGAATTTCCTATAATTTGGTGAAATAATAATTAAAATCGCTTAAGGCGTTTGGAAGGAGTAAGAGAATTCTTGTGTTAATCATGTGAAACTTTCGATGACTTTCGATTTTTTTTGTCAAAACTTACAATAGAAAAACAGTTTATGAAACTTAAAATTTATTTTTGACTCTATAATGCCTATCATATATTTTTATTAACGTTTTTAAACCACCCGTGTGGTAGGAGTAGGCCTTCAAAGACAGGTCCAAATTGCAGTTGCCGTATCCATTCGCCTTAACATAATGCCGACGCGCGCACACTTATGCGTGCGCAATCTGTCTACCTACGGTCAGCCAACTGATCAGACTACTAAAGTTGTTTAAATGATTAACTTTAAGTGCACTTAAGGCGTCCAACTATCACTGTGTTCAGATGAGCACTGATTCCAAAAGTGTGACCGTCACCCATTTAAAGGTGGAAACATTTTGTTGCTGTCATAGTTCGGTAAAGGTTTATCTTTACTTTTGAAATCTTTGGTTTTTACATCCATATGGTAAACAAGCAAATTGAATTGATTTTCGAAAGCTAATAAAATTCTAAAACTCAAATGTCTCACTGTAAATAATCAAATATTTTTGATTTAAACCGCGTGGTACTAAACGCGCCTTATATTTCAAGGGATTTCCAAACGCATCATTTTTAATAGTAAATACCCACTTACAATCGATAATATTTCTGTTCTCAGGTTTCGGTACCAGTGTCAGGTTTCGGTACTAGTGTCTCTAAGCTGGTTTAAGTCTCTAAGTGAATTCATTTCCTCCCTGATAGCCTTTTCCCATAAATGCTTATCAGATCTAGTTTCAGATCCTTTATATGATCGAGGAATTTCAAATGCTAAAGACACAACAACAAATAGTTCTCAGAAATATCATTATTTTCGTCATAAGAAACAGTAGGTAAGTTTAAACCTTTCACTTCGTCTTAAGTTAAGTAAACTTTCATTGTCTTGCGATAGTGTAAATTTATTTTAAAAAGGAGAGTGATTCAAGCGCCCACCTGTTTCACAAACAAATTTATTGTGTGTTAAACCCAATGTATCAGGTATTATGCCCGGTTGTTTACTTAAACCATCCGATCCATACTTGTCAGATACGCATCTAGAGTCAAAGTTATCAACAGATCCATTTTTAGACATAGTCCGTTCGAGCTCAGGTATCACTGGCCTACTTGACAAGAAATAAATCTCACCAACTATCACATCTCTGACTCTAACAAACTTTTCTCCTACCACATCCCACACCTTATAACTATTTGGTTCATAACCGACCATCAAACTTCGATTTTCTGCTTTTACTAACAAAATAAACAGTTGACCCAAAAATCCTTAAATATTTTAATTGCGGCTTTTTATCATGCCACAACTCATAAGGTGTGTTATCTAATTTCAGTGCTTTTATGGGGCTGATAATTATTAAATAAGTTGCAGTTAACACAGTATTTAGAACCGTATTAGAAATGTGCCTATATGTATACAGGATGCTTGGTAATTCGACCTATTCCTTTAAATTTCATCATTTCATCATTTCCAACAAATAATGCCCATCAACTAGGGGTCGAAAATGATAATTTTTTTTCAAGTGAAAAAAGGTTTTCTCTCCACTTAGACCTTTTAATTCTGAGATTATGGGAATTCAGGGCACGTATTTTTTTATAAATGATCACTCATCTATCATTGATCAGAAATATAATAAATAAGTGCTGAGAGAAGAATAGTTATTTTTTAATTATTTATTTTTGGTTATTAGTCTGAAAGTTTGAAAAATAATATAAAAAATTAAAAACCTTCGTAACTCGAAGACCATTCATTTTCGACACCTAGTTGATAGGACTTAATTCATAGGAAATTATCTCTAGTATAACCCCTTTCAAGGAATAGGTCGAATTACCAGGCAGCCTGTATAATAATAAACAATTATTTTAACAAAAACTAGATATGTCTAAACGTATGTTACGCTCACAACATGAAAATAAATTACACCAGCCTTACATAAGGCTAAAAACAGTTACATTATATGCATACATATATATATAATAAGCTACCTGATGTAGATGTAATAAGCTTCTCGATTTGTTAGGTAATCGGAAGCATCAGAGTCCAAAATAAAAGTAATGCTATTTTGACCATCTTCATATGTACTTCCGCCACCCATAAAAGCAAATCTGGACACATTCCGGTTATTTGGTTCCCTGTTTGCTATCTGAACCATTCTATTGTTGCTTCTTTTGTTTTCAAATTGGGCCCTTTTGTTATAAAAACAGTTCCTTTTCAAGTGCCCTATTTTTCCGCAGTTATAACATCTTTTGTATTTCATGTTATTCTTGAACGAAACTTGAAATGATTGTCTTTTGTGTTGGAACTTCTTTGTTGTGTTTAAAGTTCTCCATGATTCACCTTGCGTCTTCATTGTTACAGCCTGGAGTACTTTTAGGCTCGTGTCACGTCCTTCACTTAATAACTTTATCTCATGATCTAGTAATCTTATTTTTACAAAAGCTAAAGTCATGTTTTCTTCAGCCAATGTCTCTAATGCCGTGACGATACTGTTGTAGCTTTTAGGAAGAGTCATAAATAGGTGAGTTACTTTGTCGGACTCTTCTAACTTTGCACCTGCAGCTGTGAGTTCGGTGATAATATCATCAAATATTTGAAAGTGTTTGATTAACGGGGTTTCACTTTCCAGTGTCAAGTTTAGTAATCTTTTTCTTAAAGACAGCTGTGTCGCTACACTTTTCCTCTCAAAGATAGAGTCAAGCTTAGCAAAAACTTCTTTGGCCGTGTCTTGTTCTGTCGTCAAGCCAAGTAAAGAATCTGACAGAAATTCTATAATAGTGTTCTTCGCTGATGCATTGTTCTTTATCCACTCAGCTTCTAGCACCGCAGGAATTTCGTCGTCGATCACTTTCAGTATATCTAGTTCATTCAATAAATTGCGAATTCTAAGCTTCCAAACACTGTATCTATCACCATCAAATGGTTTAATGTTCCGTTTTAATCTAAGTGAATCCATTTTAATCACTACAAGTTTTAAAAGTATGTTTCTCTATTTTCTCACTGTTCACTTTTTCAACACAAAGTCTTATGCACAGAAAATTTTAATTTTAAAATGTTTAATCAATTATCTTCATTAATTATCTTCATTAATTAATTCCCTAATTCTGGAAAGTGTTAAGAGCGGTTTCGCAGCCGGATTGTGAAAAACCCGTCATTTTCTAATTTATCGAAACAGAACACTTAAATTCAAAATTCACTCAATAGTTATTCAACAAAACCTTATTACCTATGTATTGTATATGTTGCCATCGCAAAGTTTTCATTGGTTTCTGTAAATTAGAATTGCAAAATTTTTGATATTCTAATTTACAGAAACCAATACACAATATATAATAGGTAATAAGGTTTTGTTGAATAACTATTGAGTGAATTTTGAATTTAAGTGTTCTGTTTCGATTAATTAGAAAAAACCAGCCAAGTGCGAGTTAGACTTGCGTACCTAGGGTTCGGTATTCTGGATGATAAATTTAATTTTGTCATTTTTTTTTCGTGAATTTCTCGACCGCTTTATTTTTCCTGTAATCTTTACGTAAACACATATTACCGTAATATTTTTCGTATTTTTTGGTCCACCAGTTTTGGAGATAAGGGGGGGGAGACATATATTTTTGTGGTTTTTAAAAGATTTCTCGAAACCAGTGCCAGTAAGTATAGTAAAAGTATATATTTTTACAATCAGCTTTTTAATATCTACAATTTGATACCCATATTGTATTTTTATAAAATATCTTTTTATTTATTTCACTTTTTTTTTTCATATTTCTCATTATGCTGATTTTTTTAATCGCTATAGTTTTCCTGTAATTGGCCAGTTATGATCTATATTTGACATTTTTTCCATATTTTTCGGTCTACCAGTTTCGGAGATAAGGGGGGGGGACATATATTTTTGTGGTTTTTAAAAGATTTCTCGAAACCAGTGTTAGTAAATATATTAAAAGTATATATTTTTAGAATCACCTTTCTAATACCTACAATTTGATACCCATATTGTAATTTTAGGCTAATATTTTTTATTTTTCTCACTTTTGTTTTAGAAATATTTTGAATAATTTCAAATTTTTCATATATTTTTTTACACCCTAATATGTTGGCAAATTAATGCTATTTTTGTGCCAAATTTCATGTATTTATATTTAACGGTGGTAAAGTTATGAGGCTGTGACATACGGACGGACGGACAACGGAGTCTCACCATAAGGTTCCTTTTGTACCTTTTTGGTACGGAACCCTAAAAAGCGGGTTTTTCACAATACGGCTGCGAAACCGCTCTTAATGATTTTATCAAAACAAGGTCTGTTCTCTGATGCTTGGAGCGACTTCGAAAAATTTAGGAAATCTTTAACTCAATAATTTACGATAATATTTACTTCTTCACTAGGCCCTACGGTGAGCGCTAGACAACTGAAATCGTAATTGTATATAATTTTTTTTTTCCAAATAGACTATCTCAAATTAATTTACAGTAGTCGACTTAACTAGTCAATAAATGTATGTGAAAAAGCAGTGTTCTTCATCGGGTCTGGATATTTATACTGTTTCGATTAGTGGCTTGTCCCTGAATTTGTTTACATTCTAGAAGCTTCTTCTCGGATATCGTCCAACAGGTCCGGATACAGGGCGGAAGATTTTTGTGTCGTGAATCCCTCGGAAAGCTTTGGTTTACAAAAAACCCAATAGTTTTATTGTCTTAAAGACATATCACAGTAAACAAATTAATTAAATTAATAAAAAAAAACATGGATGGAATAAAACACGTATTTTATAATAACGAGCATTTCTCTAAGTTTTGTCTCCCCTTGAAAGCTTTAGCAGAGATGCAGCAGTGTGTTTTAATTGGTTATCAGGTAATTAAAAACATTGAGATAACTTAAAACACAACAAGCTCGGTGGCCACCATTTAACCCGAACGATGCCAATACGGCAAAAATAAAGAAACTCTCTCCCCCAGACAATCCCGACACGACAATTCCCACCACTCCATTATGGATAAACCGCCTACGCATACGTAGGCGAAGGCGGCAAAATAGACACACTTCACCAGACACCGCACAAGCCGCAAACATCCAACATACGATGCCTCACACTCCACGCCGGCACAATACACAAACAAGACTCAGTGACACACTTTCAAGTGTGCCGGCTTTAAATGAACACCTCAGTCATGTGGCGTGCACAGAACTTTTTGCTGGAAAAGCAAGTAATTGGTCAAGAATAATAATAAAAAAAATATGAAAAGATTTAAATATCACTTTGAAAAAAAAAGTTTGTATAGGAAATATTCACTCTAGGGAAGACATTGTCTACCCCAGCGTCATACATTTTTTTTTCAAAGTGGTATTTAAATTTTTTCATATTTTTTTTATTGTTGTTCTTGACCAATTGCTTGCTTTTCCAGCAAAAAGTTCTGTGCACGCCACTGTGTCATCCAGCCCCCTTAGGCTGGAGTCTCTCCCCTGTGGTGCACAAAAGTGCACCAACGAACAAATTTGAGGCAGGAACTACCTGTTCCGCCTCTCCATGACAAAGTTTTAAAGGTCATAAGACCAAAAACATAATAAAATATTGAAAAAAAAAAAACACCATTTAATTAGAGGAAGACAAAAATACAAAGGGACAGGCAAAGGAACAAATACGCTTGAAGCCTAACATTCTGAAGGATATACACTGATATAAATAATCTCAACAAATACGAATCCTAGCTACATGCCTGTCGTCCAAGGTATAACAACATATTGTTTCATTGTTATTGCATTTCCTTGTAACTGTTTTCTGGTAAAATAGCATTCTTTGTTTAGCTTCACTTGAATCGCGTATGAACTGGTAAAATTGGTAAATACGAGGAAAGGCTGTAACCGCATTGTATTGTAAATTGGTAAATACAATGCGGTTACAGCTCTTCCTCTTATTGCATCTTTGGATTAAAAGTTCTGTGTCTGCTTGTTTCAGATATTCCTGTCGCACCTCAGTCAAAGAACTCAAATCAAAACTTTGCCATAGAAAATAATGCTCCGTCACCGAAGTAAGTAGATTTTAGGAAATGATACAAAAAGCTAATGGTATCTTCTCCTCTATTCAACCTATCCTTCCATTATTCCAGCATAGAAGAATCTTTGACTTGTCTCCTTTCCAGCAATCAAAAAAGGTCAAGCTTGACTATCGTGATACCTAATCCAAATTTCTCATTGGAATCCCTTTCCACGTTGACATACTTCGATAAGACGTCCCAATGCAATGTTGACCTTGAAATAGCAAAGAACTTCATGATGTCCAACGATGAAGATGAGATGTCGAAGTTTAGGGTGTTGGTTCCGAGACGGAGGGATGACCTGAAAGTTTATTTCTTTGAAGACGTTGTCGCAAGGTATATCGACTCACATTTTAAGACTTGTGTGAAACGAACTATACATTCTAAATGTGACGTCATCAACAATGTGGCACTCGACTACTATTTTCTCATTAATTTATGAAATCTCGGGATGATAAAAATCCTCAAGAAAATAACACATGTTCCTTATATGTTTAAAGTCGTGGTGGCCGAAATTAATCTTTTATTTGTCTGTCTGGCCGGGAGATGGCTGCAGTTTATTTCCAAGTAATATCAATTTGAAATCTCAATCTTTTTATAGGATAGTGCGATTATGGGAAAGCTTCTGAACCCGTACTCTCGAAAAGGAATGATAATTTGTGAATATATTATAATATTTTTTCGTGCCATAATTCTAATTGTGCCGAACAATCAAAATGATCCCGTTTTAGATAGATAAGAATCTGATTTCATGTTTTCGGCTGAATTTCAGGCTAAATAACACCACATACGTCGTGAGAAGGTTCTCGAAAATATCAAGGGAAATTATGGAAAACCAAAAACGAAAAAGAAACAAAGAAAGCATGGGCGAGGTTGAAAACGCAACGGAAATCCATAATAAGAGTGATAATATACCCGCAAATATTTGGAACAATATAAACTGGGGAGAAAATGCTCCCCCTGGCAACCGATATTTAAAAACTGTCCGCCTGTTAACACATCCACTTCAAGTTAGTATAGTTATTCTCTAGCACTTGCCCTTGACTTCGTCCATGTGCATCTCGTAATACATTAGTCAGTGTATAGCGCCATCTAGTTGTTGGTCTTATGAACTAATCACCTAATTGTAAAAGGTACCGTGGTGTAGATGTTGTGGGCAGATAGTAGAATTGGTTAGGTTTACATGTAAATAAATTTTAACAAAAATGTGATCTGCCCGGGCAGATCATGATATGCCCAATTCTACTATGTGCCGACGACACGTTGTGCCATCTACTCTACCGTCTACATATGAAATTACCGATATTTTCTTACAGATTCATGAGTTCATAGTTCCTGTAATTTAATAGCTATTTCTTTTTATTTAAAAGTTCATCTCAAGGTTTTACATCTACGTATTAAATTTTGTTTTAAATTCAATTTGATAACTAAAATTAAAATTTCAAAAACAGTTGGTCCTAAATGCCATCCATTTCCATGATAAGATTCGTAATAATTTTTTACAGCTTACACTTTTCAAATATTAAATTAACGTTGGTGTTAGCTTAATGTTGTCTCATTCATAAACAAAAGAAATTATATAATTTGTATCCTAAAGAAAATGCTAAAATGTTACTAGGGTCCGCCCATCATTTGAAATAATTTTACTATTTTTACTATTTATAGGAAAAATCCGAGGAATGCCTCATCCTAGACGCAGTATCAGTTGAGATGCACCGGCATGAAGTGAAGAATGCTCTTGGAGATACCATACAAGTGCCCTTACGTAAACTGATGCCCTTAGTACAGCATATTACTGACGATGAAGAGAAAGTCAAGTAAGTACATTTTAGGTATAATGATGACCCACTCCAACCGTTTTTGGTCATGGCGACCACTTCGACTCCTAGTCGGCCCGAAGATGGCTAATGTCGATCTTCCTAAGTTCCTAGTAAACCCCCGTGCGCACTTAGTGCACGTGAGTATACCGTATACATTTAATAGCTATAGTGTCCGACTAGTGAGCCTGAGTCGGGATACTGGTTGAATGCTAATGCATTACCTTCTGAAAACATTGGGACGCTGTTGGAGAGGACAACCTTCAGCCTGGCCGTCGGTTTAAAAGTTGGAGCCAAAAAAAATGAGCCACATCGTTGCCGTTGCGGGAAAAGTGTGGACCAGCTCGGCCACCACGGCTTATCCTGCCAGCGTAATGCCGGGCGCCTGCCGCGCCATGCCGCTTTAAATGACGTCATCCGTCGGGCCCTTGCCAGCGCTAACGTGCCAGCAATATCAGAGCCGAAAGGTCTGATACGGGACGACGGCAAGCGGCCCGACGGCATGACGCTCATTCCTTGGAAAAATGGGCGGTCCTTCGTATGACCGTCACCAAGGCAAGTGCAGCGGTTGCTACGAAAGAAACGCTCAAGCGTAGCGGGTACAGAGCTCTGGGCGAGGGTTATACATGTATGCCATTTGGCGTAGAAACCCTCGGGCTGCGGGGGCAGGATGCGCGGCTACTTCATAAAGAAACCTATTTTGGCCAAAGAATAAGCTTGGCCATCCAGCGTGGCAACGCCGCTAGCCGTTTGGGCAACCTTTCCGCCGACGGCGACGATTTGGCCAGCATTTTTATCTAATGTTAATATTTTAGTTTAGTTTAGATGTATTTATTTTAATGTTATTTAAGTTAATTTTATTGTTTGAATAAATTTGATTCTAGCATAAAAACAAAGTTTAGAGGTGACGTCGTAATTTTTTTCTATCGAGCGAACTTAAAGCTTTTGCGTTTTTTCTAAGATGTTTACATTAGCCCTATAGTTTAGTATTATTTTTATTAAACCGATTGACCAAGTTACACAATGTGAAATGGTCATTTGAAGTTGTGCATCTGACCTTATAAGAAACATTATTATACGAGTAGAGCAGTATTCTAAACTAGTCAAACATATAATTAATTGGTCTAGTAAGGAAGGAACATTTAAAGAATCTGCGGTGTCAATCCATCCGTCTGACTGACACCGCCTTTTTACCCGCCTAATCTTAATATTAGCCTGAACCTAATGGCGAAAAATGTATTTTAAGGCGAATTACAAGATTCGTGCGGTGTGGCGAATGGGAATGGAAATTTAATCAATTCAATTCAATTCAATTTATTATCTGCAATTAATTACATGTACTTACATTATACATAACATAGATGGTAACAATAATAATTATGAGTTCCAATGTAATTCTACCCACAGGGTGTAGCATCAATATTAATTACTTATACAATTACATGCAATTTTTAAAACTAAAAAAAGAAAAACAACAAATTACAATTTAATATTTACAAATGTTATGTCAAATTCAGCAATATTACAATAAATGTCAAAAAAATTATAACAATAATAATAAAAAATAGAAATATAGTTATTGCTCAAATTCATAAAATTCTTTAAGGTCATAAGGGGAGATCATCAACAAATATCTTTTCAGTTCGTAGTAAAAAGTGTTACTATTTAGGCTTTTAATTTTATCAGGCAGTGAATTGTATATTTTTATTGCAGCCATTTTTGTAGCTTTACTGTAAGAAGCTGTTCTACTACTAAAAGCCTTGAGATTATTTTCATAACGCTTATTTAATCTCTATATTAATCATACGAGGCATCAAGCTGAAATCTACAGATTTTCCGAAATCCGAAATATCCGAGTTTTTTTTTCGAATCTCCATATATATTCTACAATGTACAGAAAAAGTTACGGTTGCTCCACCGGTTATAGGTACAGTGGAGACCGCATCAAGTAAGACACATTGGACTTTGTACCTATCTTATATTCTTTTCTGTAAGGGCTAATGTCGTACTGCAAGTGTATAGCTTTATGAGGTCTCCACTGTACTACAGCTTGTCTAAAAAGCTATGAAATGGAACTAAAATTGTTTTTACTGGTAACACCTGATTTCGCCTAACAAAAGATCCCAGGTGTTGCCATGTTAATTCTGTTTTGCAAAGAAAGTGGCGCCCCTATTTATTTCACGACTTTTTTGACAATCTGTATATGCCTAAGTCTATGATGTGAAAGGACGTATAGTTTATTTAAAAATATATTTATCAATAACGAGTCGATATTTTCGTAGACGGCCTTTCCGTTTGATGCCCCCAAATATCTTCTGTCTTAAGGTGCTATATGCTGCAGAAGTGCTGCCACTTAAGAAATTAAATCATTATTTTCTTACTAGAATAATTATTGACAATCTGCTCAAGCAAATGTGTAGATATAGCAATGAACTATTTTTAAATAGCATAGTTTTTATAGACAACGTCTTTGATGAGCTAAAATTTTAACTTAGGCCAAAAGCGGCCGTTTTAAGCTAAAGTTAAAATTTTAGCTCATCAAAGACGTTGTCTATGAAAATCATGCTATTTTAAAATAGTTCATTGCTATACCTACGCATTTACTTGAGCAGATGTTCAATAATTATTCTAATAAGTAAATAATGTTTTTTTTTCTAAAGTGGCAGCACTTTCGCAGTTTTAATCGCCTTAATAGCAATTCCTGTGTTATCAGCCAAATAATTAACAATATTTTATTTTATTTTCAGAGACTTGTTGTCATGGAATGGCTACCTAATAGAAGGGGAAATGGTGATACACTCTCAAGGGGATGTTACAAGGGACAACGACGCCCTCTCAGATGTAAATGATTTCGAACTTTGGCCGTAGAATGCATTTACTTTATTGATATTAAGCTAGTTGTAAGAGTTCCGGTTACGTAAGTAATTATTGTTTTATTAAAGTTTTAAATGGTCATCTGATTGTTATTTTGGCGCCAGCGAAAAAACTTGTATATATTAAACGGGAAGCTACCAAATACCTATAGCTATAAGAAAACGGCTTTGAGAGACTAACCCTAACTTTTAGAGCATTTAACTTCTGTATTCACAGATTTTGAGAAAAATGTACAGTCATGGAGAAAAAGGTTTTTTTTTATTAGATTCTCTTATTAATAAGAAACATAAGGGGGTTAACCGAGGTCAGGGTATAAGAACTCCCAGAAAACGCAAAATAAGATTCCCATACATTTAATATGGGAATATTCAAATTTTATTTTTTCATCCTATTCGATCCTTTAACTGATAAGGTATATTGATGTCTATGGGGTCAACTGAGGACAAGGGCTAAAACTCCTAATTAAAATCAAAAAATGAAATTTCTTGTCGTACCAAATATTTGGGAATCTTATTTTTGGTTTTCTGGTAGTTCTAATACCTTGACCTCGGTTGATCCCATAGAGACTTATGTTCCTTATTAGTAAGAAAGTCGAATAGTATGAATTTTTATTATTTAAAATTTCCCATATGAAATGTGTGGGTATCTTATTTTGGGTTTTCTGGGAGTTCTAATACCTTGACATCGTCGGTTGACCCCATTGAGACTATTTCTTATTAGTAAGAAAGTCGAATAGTGTGAATTTTTATTTTTCGAAAATTCCCATATGAAATGTATGGGAATCTCATTTTGTGAGTTCTTGTACCCTGACCTTGGTTGAACCCATAGATACTTATGTTCCTTATCAGTAAGAAAGTCGAATATCTATGAAGAAAAAATAAATTGTGAACATTGCCCTTTTTCTCGATGACTGTATTTTTTTTTCAAAATCTGTTAATACAGAAGTAGAATGCTCTAAAAGTTAGAGTTAGTATCTTAAAACCGTTTTCTTGTAGCTATAACTTTCCATCTGTAATACGTATTTTTTCTGCTTCAAGACAAGTGCAGCAAACTGCGGTTTGTTTTATAGCACCTAAGAACGCGTGCAGGGAGTCAATGGTACTGTCCCTTGGACTAAAGGAAGTAGTTGCATTGTTTTAGGAACAAAAGGGACTAACTCTTTCATTTTCATTCTCTAATTCCCATAGCTTAATTTCTAAAACCTTTTTTTTTAAATTATATATGCCATTTTAGGACATAGTTTTCATTATTTTGGTATTTAAATTAATCATTATCTTTTTATGATTTTTTAAAGAATTGTCCGATATGACGTCACTTGAGAATTACGAGTATATAGATTATATGGATTGTGATGGGTGATTGCTTATAAAAAATAATGGTCTGTCTCTGTCTATCTACTCATCTGTCATCCATCTGTCAAACCAGTCAGAAGCAAATTATTATAAATTTATCTCGATAGCAAAGGACACATTTCTACAGACATTTCTTCAATGGAAGTTGCAACTTTTTCGT
Source organism: Ypsolopha sequella (assembly GCA_934047225.1). Lineage (NCBI taxonomy): Eukaryota > Metazoa > Arthropoda > Insecta > Lepidoptera > Ypsolophidae > Ypsolopha > Ypsolopha sequella. The sequence goes on from OW203987.1 coordinate 7,774,615, forward strand.
AAAAATATTCATCATCGTGAGGATTTTTAGACCAAAAGTTCGAAAATACGGTTTATTAAACCTAAATTTTGAAATGGTTTTCGAATTAATTTAATATATGCCAATGAGCGTTTTTCTCGTTGTTTTTTTCTTAGTTCTTAGCTTTCCTCCAGATGGCGCTGTCCATGTCACCATATATGTGTTTCGTAGCAATCAACGTCAAAGTGGTTTTTCGTTTGTTTGGAATCGGTGCAAATTTTTTCTTTGATTCTATTGCTAAAGAATACGACAGTGCCATCTAGGAATCTTATTTAACACTACATTTGACGTAATGAAAAACGCTCATTGGTAATCAGACCAATAATAAAGTTATTACTTCTTTCCAGTTGGATACAAGTGATGCTAATTCAGTTACAGATACGGATCGCAGTTATATCGATAATGGTTAGCATGTCTACATAATCTGTGGTATTTTTAGGGTTCCGTACCTCGATATTAAAAAACAGAACCCTTGTAGGTTCACTTTGTTGTTCATCTGTCCGTCTGTCTATCTGTCCGTCTCTCAAGACCCTTTTGCTTGGGCCCCGTGTGAGATATCAAGTTAAAACTGAGACCTCCTAAAGAAGTCCACGGCCACATGTTGCTGCAAAATATTAAGCTTCTAACTCATCGCGAAAAAAAGTTATTGCCCTTTACATAATCAATTTCATAAAAATTTGCTTCCAGTTGACTTAGAAACTTGAAACTTCGCTCACAGGTAGGTCTTATAATACGTTTAGGAAAATATCTAAAAGTTACCAATATTCAATTATTTATGAAGTTATGATATTAATTAGACCCTTTCGATACACATAGATAGTTGTATATATGCTAACAGCCGCACTCAGAGTCGTTCGTTAAGTTAACGCTAATGCGTATTTAGGTAATTGCCATTAAATGAGTTAATGGCTGGTTCAACTCAGAGACGATTTTTTACCTGTCATTAGTTAATGATCGATTTAAGTAAACGTAGGGCTGCCTGTCACTATCGACTACCGTTTCGATAAAAACGAACTGCGGCTTTAGAGGAAGAAAAAGTAAAATTGGAGTTGGAGGAAGTAAAGAAAAGACTAGAAAAATTGTAATAATTTGTATTAACGTAGAAAGTAATTTACATTAAAATTAAAAATAAATTAAAAAAATTAATAATTTGTTTTAATGTAGAAAATAATTAACAATAAAATTAAAAATAAATACAAAATTGTAATAATTTGTTTTAATGTAGAAAATAATTAAAATTAAAATGGGAATGTCGCCAGCATACTGGGCACCTTGCCGCAGAGCAGCGATGTGGACGAAGTTTTATATTTATAATATAGTTTATCTTTTAAGGTGTTTTATTTTATTTTCAAGGATATTTTTAGTTTAGTTTAGATGTATTTATTTTAGTCCTTTTTATTTTTATTTTAATGTTATTTAAGTTAATTATAAAATAAGTAAAATACCGGGAGTGAAATTCGGTAATAGAGTATTTTCTAAACGGATCCCCGTAATCACGTATACCTCCTCGGTCCCGGCTCCCTATGTCTTCTAGCGTAATCCACAAACTCATATTCTATGAAACTATAGGCGCAATGCGAAAACCAAATCCCACAATATTCACAACACAGATTCACAAGTTCTATTCTCACCTTTGGAAACGTCAAATTTAATCAGTCATTAGATAGTTAAGTAGGGGTGCTTCGACACTTAAAGTTAACGAACATTAAATGAAACTAATGAAGCGTTAACTGACTCTGAGAGTGAACTTTTTTAATTCTTTACTTAAGTCGTCCTTAATGGACAATTAAACGACTCTGAGTGCGGCTGTGAGTGTCAAGTTAAGTTGGTCCTTTATAACTGCAAGTGGAATTACTTACCATAGTGTTTTAGGGTTCCGTGAGTTGTGCTTGAGTCCGACTCGCACTTAGCCGGTTTTTAGGGTTCCGTACCCAAAGGGTAACGAACGGGACCTTATTACTAAAACTCCGCTGTCCGTCTGTCTGCCGTCTGTCCGTCTGCCACCAGGCTGTATCCCATGAACCGTGGTAGTTAGACAGTTGAAATTTTCACAGATTATGTATTTCTGTTGCCGCTATAATAACAAATACTAAAAAACAGAATAAAATAAATTTTGAACGGTCGGAGTTCCGAGATTGGGCAAAACAGGGTTCGGGGTTATGGCTTTTCAAGATAGTAAAATATTAATTTCTGAATAAAATAAATACTACTTGTTACCTTACAAAATGAAGTACAGGTTAATTAAAAAAAATCTTGGCATTAATGTATAGAAACTTCAGAAAAAAAACAGGATTTTCAAGTTCAGGTTACACCCGTAGCGCCGCAATGCTATTCAAGAGATTTTCTTGAAATTCCCGTTTTTTCTCTGAAGTTACTATACATTAGTGCCATGACTTTTTTAATGAACCTGCACTTCCTCTTGTAAGGTAACAAGTGGTATTTATTTAAGGGGGCTCCCATACAACAGACATGTTTTTTGCCGTTTTTATTGATAATGGTACGGAACCCTTAGTGCGTGAGTTCGACTCGCACTTGGCCGGTTTTTGCATAATAACTGCGCATTTCTGTATCAGATAACAGATCACTCGACCGAAAACTACGTAAATTGCGGAAAAAGCTTTTAAAGGATCAAGTTGATATTAAATTGGATCGTATCCTTTGCTACCTCATGAAGTTGAGCTTACGCAGTAGCCACGCCCGGTCGCCCCCCCCGCAATGGTTGCAACACAAGCTCTACGATCTACTTACTCTCACTGAAAAGGCGATTGAACGAAAAAGGATGAATGCCAAAAATAATTTCTCGTTATTTAGTCCTGGTGGGTTCCTCTTTTATAGTATTTAGAGTTACTAGAGTAAGGAAAACCTTTGTTTACGATTCTAACGCCATAAATATTAGGTATTCACATATGAAATTGCTGTTTTCTATAGAGAATTTGAACGCAACTTGTTAAGGCGATATGTAAAAGTTTTAGCGTCCCTTTTACTCCATATGCGAAAAAAATCCTCAATGCGAGAGGGATGGATTTGAGGAAAAGTAGCAAAAAGTCGGTTTTTTATTAATATAAAATATACTAAAGTTGCTATCAAAATTTCGTTTAACCAGGTCCTAGATACTGTTGCAATCCATCTAATAAAATATAATTGCAGTCCATATGTCATTCCAAATTGTCAAACCAGGAGAATTGGTGTCGAAAGAGACCTCATTTCAATAAATATTTCTATCGAGCCGAATTTCTCCAATCGCGTTTCTGTTCTAACAGATCACTAGAAAAAGAATCCAAAAATAATATACTATTTTATCAAAATAATACATTATTTACTGAAATAGATATGCACGTTCTAAAAGTGTCGATTTTTTTTCGTAGCGCCTTAAATTTATATAAAAACTAAAAAACTGTGTGGAAGAGCGGGGTCTCCTAATACAAGTATTTACGTACTTAAAAGGAGTCTCCAACCCAGCTATGTTAAACTGCTTTGAATGATAAATAAAGATTTTGTATTGTATTTTGTATAACTCAATTTTCATTACTAACATTTTTGCATTTTTTTAGGAATTACAAATCAAAATTATGTAGTTTCTTATGTGTATGAATGAGACAACATTAAGCTAACAGGAACATTAATTAAATTTTTGAAAAGTGTCAGCTCTAAAAAAATATTACGAATCTTATCATGGAAATGGATGGCATTTAGAAGGAACTGTTTTTGAAATTTTAATTTTGGTTATCAAAGCGACAATAAAGACAAAACTTCATCCGTAGATGGAAAACCTTGAAATCAACTTACAAACAAAAAACAAATAATAGAAATAGCTATTCCATCCATCCATCAGCCTAGTTCGTCCACGGCGGTCATCCTGTAAGAATTGCCCATACTCACACACGCTGGGCAGGCGAGTTGGTGAGCGCGGTGCCGGAACCCTCGCACCAGTGACGCCGCTGCCCGTCACCAGTCTGTTCCATATAAGGCCCGGCTATTAGGGATGGATATACCGCCATCCATCGGTCCCAAGGTGGACCTCCTGGTTTTTTGCCTGTGAGCTGTCCTCTTACTCTCCCCCGAATTACTTCGAGGTGGTCTCCAAGTAAGATGGTGGTACCTCCACAGTCGAGCCCGGCATCAGCTCTACCACCTGTAGGTGAAATAGCTATTGAATTGCAGGAACTATGAACTTAAGAATCTGTAAGCCTATTATATCTGTTTTTCAAATGCCCTTAAAGTTGTTTGAAAAATCCATTTCATATATTCTGCATCGATTTAAATTCCTGGGTTAACCCGTTAATCAGGTCTGGTTAAGCCATGCTGGGTGCCTTACAGTAGTACCATTTAAATAATGCGCGTAGGAATCTTCGTCACCCTTCGGTAAAGGTCGTTTTTCTGTATTCATATTTCCGCTTTCTATACAATCCATGTTACATTGGTTCACTTCCAGTTGCCATAGCCCCCCCTGTACCCGCCAATATTTCGTACAAGTTTTTTAATGGCTCTTAAATTGTAAATACTACTAACTCTTACAATTTATAATTCGGCTCGTTTTCGAGAAAACGAACAGTGGCGAAGATTTGTATGTGCATTGTATCTTATTTCTCTCTCAAGCGTCGTGTAGAATAGTAGTAGGGGTCCTTACCCCCTGTCCCCCGCCCCTGGATACGTGATAGTATATAATCCGGACATTGCTTGTCCGTTTGTTTTTTTTTTTTAATAAAAGAGTTTGTTTTGATACGCCTATGTAATTGAAGTCGGTAATAAGAATTTAAAACGATGGGCGTTTCAAATTTGGCTGTCCTTTTCTTTATGGACAGTTCACAGTATTTGAAATCGTTATAAATTATATACAAAGTAATTTTGTTCTTAGGTTGTCAAGTGCAATCGTACATCTGCCAAGAAGAAATATCTAAAAGAGATTTGTTTCGCACTCCTGATAATACGACTTTGTAAGTGTTCATTATTTGAAAACATTTCTATTGTCGCGGAAATTTAAAATGAATTAAAATCTGGTTACGATTAACGCGACAGCTATAGGTGGGATGGGATGAGATCAGATCTTATTAATCCTATGACAGTTTTTGGAGTACTATTATTGACTAGCAATAGCAAATTTCGATGAGCCATGAAATGCTACCGAATATGCCCTAGCCTAATCTTTAAAGAGAAGCGACAAGGGCGATTAAAAATATCATGGCAAAACTTTGTAGTAGAATTAAGATCGCGACGATGCACGTATAGTACAGATGTTTTATTCTACGAAGTCTACTCACCTATGGTTGTATTAGTGCATGGACACGCACTTTCCCTGGTGTGCGTAACCTCGGGAGCTCTTACAAAACGCGCAACACACACAAAACATGCGTATCTGTACACGTCACTACTACAGCCATAGCCAAGTAGACTTCGTAGGATATAACATCTGTAGTAGCTTTATCTTTAGAAAAAACTTATACTGTTTTATAGATTTTGTGAGTCTAAAGGATGACAGAATTCAATTTCCACGACCCACCAATCTTAGTTCATTTTTTAACTATTGTGATTTTTAGGAAACGTATCGAGGACGAATATGGTGATTTGATTCGAACAGAAGGTATTGTATTTAGAGATATTTATGTCAAAAAAGTTAAAAATATTTTAATTTGTTAATACAATAAAGAAACATAATCAAATTTGTATTGTGTGTTCTTTATTGTCTAAAGAACTGAATAAAATAATAATTCTCTGATAACTAATTTAATTATTCTAATCTGTAAAATGACAGTAAAATCGGACTGTTTCTCCATAGTTATTGTGAAAAATGACGACATTAGGAATGATGACCGCGTAGAAGGTACTAGAAAAACAATGAATTGTTTTTTTCTTATTATTAATAACATTCATAATAGGTAACATAACATCCTAAATAACTATCTTCAAAAATTATCGTATAATACTATAGAAAAATTAATAGAAACCTTAAACTAAACACCTCCATTCTTTTCTTTCCTTCCAATATCATGTAATGTTAATATTAATATAGTTAATTATTATCACAATAAACTCATTTTAAATTAGACAACAAGATGTTCCTAACTGGTTTTAGACTTAGTTCTTAATTATATTCACTTTTCTTCTTCACATTTTGTAATAGAACATAGATGTAGATTTTTGCATTTTCTTTGTTAGTGGCAAGAAAATTAAATAAATTGTAGAATAGAAAAATGTAGCTTATCAATAAGGTTTATTATCTAATATGTTAACATGAACAGTACCCTGAAAATCAGAATAGTCTAGTCCAGGATACATTTGTAATTCAACAACATATGTTACTATTTTTATTCCATTCAATAAACGTATTTGTATTCTATTGTATTGTAGCTATTACTGACTGGCCCTTTGGCATATTTTTTTAAATATTGTAGCCTGCCACATTTCAGATATAATGCTGGACCTCAAGAACAATTCCTCAGACAATTTTGTAAATAATCAATTAGTAGACACAAAAGAAAAAATTAAGCTCAACATATCGCAAGAAAGTCCTCGAGAAGATTGTTTTGCTACAGTGTGTTTTGCTGATTCTGTGGAAGCATTAGCTATAAATGGGCAGACTTCTCAAAGTAAAGAGAGTATACAAAACTCCAAGCCCGTCAATTTAAAAAAAAGAAAGTTAATGCGTAAATTGAACGATTCAAAAATGATGAAACAAGTTTTGCGTCAGCTATCTCAAATTAATCAACAGGTTAAAGAATATTGCGACAAAAACAAATTAAGTGAAGAAATCTTACCATTTCGAGTAAAAGAAACATCAAAGACTTCAATATCAGTAAGTGTTGCTTAACTTGACCGTATCAAGAATGCTTATATTCATTATAATGTTTTTCTTTGTAGATTCCAGATAGTCTTAGAGCAATCTGTGATAAACCAAAATCGGATGAAATCAGAAGTAACGTTTTACCTGTAGTAGAGGAAGAAGATGATATTCTTAATCAAGAAAAATCTCAACTTAAACCTGATTTTGAAAACGCAATTAACGTAGCTCTACATGCAGAATCTTCAAATAGATCACTTAAAGATTTCCACTATAAAGAAACTTGTAAAGTTTCATCAGGTAGCGTTCACTCACAGACGATATTTGTAAATGAAAGTATTCATTCGCAAACAATTTTTATAAATGGTAAATATTTTTCGTAAAAACCTTTTTCTTTCAACTTTTAGTGGGTTATATTTTGTTACTTTGTTATTATTTCAGATATAAATGAACCAAGTACGTCAAAAGGCATTCGCCATGTGCATACTGATGTACAATGTGGTCCTGATTCGGTACATGATTTGACAGAAATAAATTCTGAAAAAAGCGGTGCAGATTTTGGTACTTCTCCAAATGAAATCAATAATTGTAAAAATACTGTTTCTTGGACAAAAATACACAAAATAGGAATATACATAAAGGAATCTGTATCTAGTATGAAGACATATTGTAAAGAATATAAAGATTCACATGATATTGTTGACAAAGCTGCTAGTGTATCAAAGTCCTTGCGAAACGAAGGTGTCCATTCAGAAACCCACACAAATAAGCCTGTAAAAAAATACGAATTTTCTGGCTTAACTACGGCTAATTCAAGAAATGTTACTTGTGGAAAAATACCCAAACTGAGACCCACTAAAATTAAAATTAATGATTTTGACACCGTGATTCAGGAACAAAATTTATCTACGCCTATGTCTAATGCAATGAATTTGTCGGTTAAGCATAATATTGATTCTTGTGCTAAACCAAATGTTATGAGATCTGATTCTAATAATAAAAGCAGAAGTTGTGAGTGTAAAGAAGTTGACCATGATAGTGATGGTAATAAAAACAATACAATTCGATCGTACGGTATGAGTCAACAAGTAAATATAGCGCTAGTATCAACAAAAAGTGACATTTGTCCTAGGTTAAGTTTTGTTGGGGCGCAAGTTCATAGTTACAGGAATTCACTTTCTGAAGATATAATCTACCAAGGATTGTGGCAGAACCATAACATTAATTTATCTGCTAAAAAAAAAACCGACTACTCTTCTGTCGCAGTAAACAAAACAACTCTACAAAGAATAATGCGAAGTAAAATGACACCACAAACTAAAGCACATATTTTACCAAAAACTCTTAAAAACAAAGAAAAATTACACCTTCAAGTGCGTGATGTAAGTAGAGCCAGACTTCCATTATCTAATAATGTTGAATCTACTCAGAGGAACCATGATTTTATTTGTCGACCGAGTAACTACAATGCTTCAACGGCTCCAAAACAATCTATTTTGGAGAAAAAGTCATCACTCCCAGTCTCTATTGCGTACAGAGTTAAAACCAATAAGAACAAAGGTGGAAAGAAATACGACATTGAAAAGTCTCTTAACAAGAAATACAATAATGAAACTAGGATAAACACTAATAGTCAAATGAAAATAGAAACAATTTTTAATATGCCTTTTAATATATTGAAGCCAATAGAAAAACAAAATTTATACCAATCTTCATCTACAGTGAAAGCAAAACACCAAAATAATAAAAAAAAAGTCAGACTCGATAGCTTAAAACCAAAAGAAATATTCGAAAAGACCAAAGAAATATTAGTACAAAAATGCCATAAAAAACTTGATGTGGAAAAAAAAACTGCAACGAAACCAAATAATGTTACTCAGGTCAAAAGTTCCAAGTTACAAGTTAAGAAATCTAACACATGTTTAACAAATTCATTCCGTCCGAAATTAAAAGACATTTCAAATGTGCCACAAGGTCAACAAGTAAATAACGATGGATTCAAAGTCTTGAAAGGGTCAGTATCAGTTGTTAGTAAACCTGAGGTTGTTGGATTACATGAGATTGAAAAAAAAACGTCGAAAAGAATTAAATTGCCTCGCTTGGCTGCAAGAGTAGAGGAATTAACAAAAGAATTTTATAAAATACCGGAATCCGATTCTTTACCGGAAGTAAAATATGTTTTGTTTTGTAACGAAATAAAACACAAAAGCAGTGAAACTAATCTTCCAACACCAAAGAGCTCAAATGAATCTAATATGATACGAAATCACAGCCCTCGTTCTGAATACGCTTCTCCTACTTCTTCTAGAGATAGTGTGGTTACAATTAAACCTATGGTGCCAAAAGTTAAATCGGATAACGATAAAAATATAACAGACTTAAAAACTAATGAAATAAGTACTAATAATGAAGATTGTGAAGATATCCCAAAAAGTAAAGGAAATGGTAATAGGGCCCTTTTTACAGGGAGAAACAAAGATATACGATTGGCTCAAATACCACCACAAAGTACAGTTTTGCATCCCCAAACTACACGCAAATCTATACATAAAATCAAATCTTCAGTTCCAAATATCAAACAAATAGCTGCGGTTAAAATATCTAGAGCTTCACAAAATATAGATCTAAATAATTCAGCAGTTTCACAAGATACAACAACAAAAAATGCTTCAGCCACCGGAAAAAGATCTCCTAACGGTACCTTAGTTTCACTAAATATGTCACCAGAGTGTTCAACAAATTCAGAAACGAAATCAAAAAGTAAATCTTGTGTTTCTCATAAAGGAATGAAAAAAAGTCCAATAGTTTCTCCAATTCCATCTTTGGAAAAAAAGAAAACTGCCGTGGAGAAAGATATTGTCAGTGATAATTCCTATTTGGTAAAAACCACTGACTTTTTTGATGATAAAATTAAAGATCAAGACCAAAACATATGTAAGCACGCTAATGAGGTTCTGAAGGAAATGAAGCGTTTGATCGAAGATAGATTTCAGATAATTGATTTTATATCGAAGGTTCATGAAACTGTGGACATTGTTTCGAAACAAACCATAGGATCTTTGTTAGATGTAAACAAGAATACTAGAAACGATATGAAGACGACGGATTCAACAATCACAGAAAGCGATGGTTCGTCTTTCAAATTGTCAGGGGGGTCTGAAGACTTGTATTTTGCAGATAACGAACTGAGTAGTGATCGAGTGGCAAATACTTTGAATGTGGGTTCAGTTAAAGAGATTTTTGGAAGGAAAACCAATCAACTAACGATCCAGGTACGTAAAGTGTCAATTGACAAAATACTTTTATCTAACTTCAAGAAAACGAGTTCTCAATTTCCTCGTGGATGTATGTGGGAAAGTTGCGCTGACACACTTTTCTTAAAGCCATTTTAAAATGGTTGAAAAGTGGGCTGGCACATTTTATGGTTGTATAGGTATTCATATCATATTGGTCGGTATTAGGTCTTTACATATGTAATTGCTGTTTTCTATAGAGAATTTAAAGGAAACTCAATTTTCAGTACTAACATTTTTGCATATTTTTAGGAATGACAAATCCAAATTATGTCATTTCTTATGTGTATGAATGAGACAACATTAAGCTAACATCAACATTCATAAAATTGTTGAAAAGTGTCAGCTGTAAACAATTATTACGAATCTTATCATGGAAATGGATGACATTTAGGACAAACTGTTTTTGAAGATTTATTTTTTATAATCAAACTGAAAATACAAACAAAATTTAATACGTAGATGTAAAACCTTGAAATCAACTTTCAAACAAAATAGAAATAATTGAAATAGCTAGTGAATTACAGGAATTATGAACTCATGAATACGTACGAAAATTTCTGCAATTTCATAGGTAAAGACATATTATTAAGGTCCATCATGTGTGGCACATACACAATCTAAAATTTTAAAATAGCTGTCTATAAAATGTGATTCCCCCTGATTTCATTATTACAGTAATTATTTCATGCGTCAATTTATGTTTGCGCTGCAGATACGATTGACAATAGTAGTTTATGCTACTAGGGCGAATAGGAATAAATTACGAGGACGATTTAAAACACGAGCGTAGCGAGTGTTTTAAACGTAACCGAGTAATTTATTGCTTTTACGCCCGTGTATCATACTACGTTTTTCAATGCATAGTGTGAGGAAATGAAAACAAATATAATCTTGTGAACTTTCAATTATGATTGGCTCAAAAGGATTGTATCCAGAGCCGTATAACATCTATGGTACACAAGAAAGGCTGCAGGTTAGCCAACCATTGCAAACAAATTAAAAAAATAATAATAATAAAAGCCCTAGGGCAAAATAATCGACTTTCTGTTCGGTTTTGATGCATAAAAAGTGGGCCTTGAAAACATAGTGTTTGTGACGAATATGTAATGAGCATCGACCAGCTAGCCCCGAGAAGTGAAATGGCGTACCTACTGTCCGATTTTGTCCTTGTAATCAGTGATTTTTCATAGACTTGACTATATGCATCCCACTCCCACCTATCGGAGATCCTCTATCTCTTTCTCTATTACTGCTTGGCTTAGCCAATAAGAGCGTGTGAAAGCGCATTGAGAGTTGACGGAATTTATTTCGAACAAACCATATTCCTCTATGGGTGAGACTTTTCAATAAAAACCGAACCTAACCTTTTCCAGCTACGAACCCCTATGAAACAAGCATAATTATTTTGTATCCTAATTTACGAGTAAATTGTATTACCTATTTCGCAGAGTTTAAATGAAACTAGCTGGTCTAACACTAACAACCAAAGATATTACATGTGACGCGGGGGCAGGAAAGCGCATTCTTTTGAGGTGCCTATATATTTATGTTGTGTACGGATACTTCGTACCTATAATCGCAACAAAAACATTTCATGTAAAGTAGGTTGCCAAGATTCTTAAGCTCATAACGCTTTCACTGTTAAAAAGTTATCAGAACTCATGTAAAGACAAGCCTCCAAGGCCTACTCACCCTAACTCTACAAAATCTACATCTTGGTCAAAAAGTATGGCTTGGCCGTTTTGCGGCCATCGCACAGACACTCCCAGGGACTTATGGTAAGAAATAAAGTCACTGCTATTTAATGTTGTGTCATGCAATAGTTCCATGAAACGACCAAGCCACAATTTCTGAACAATACGATCTAACTAAATGAAATTCAATATATTTATTTATGTAATGTAAGTTTATCATATACACTTATTACAGCTCGGTTTGATTGTAATATAATGAAATAATCTATGTCTATAGGTAATAGTTTTATATAATAAATAATAATATGGGGAAATACACAAAGAAATAATAAAGGTCAGGTTTACTTAAATTTAATAAAAAATACACTTGAAAGAAGTGTGTCAGGATCGTAGCAAATAAAAATCTGTTGTCTCTGCCTACCCCTCTGGGAGACAGGCGTGAGTGTATGTATGTATGTATAAAAAATGTTAAAGAAATGGTGTATTCAAGAAAAATATCTTAATTTATAATTTACTTGGTAATTACACATAATTTGCCACCTCCTTAAATTTCTTAATATATGTTTCAAGGTGTCACATAAAACGGCAAGATAAGTTTTTTTGTTGCCCTCCATGACTTTTTGTTTTTTTGTAGTTTTAGTTTACTGAATGTTAATAATAAAAAGGTAAAAATAAAAATGTTGCTAAAGATCTATTTCGGGCCCCACTGGCACAGATTATCCACTGGGCCCGGCATCAGTTGGTCCAAATCAATCCAAAACTGCGGGTCTACCACGTAATTCTGATTTTCATCAACATCAACTTGAGGTTGAAATTTGACGTGCGTGCAAAAGAGATGGCATGTTAGGCGGGCGTCGTCGCACGCACGTCAAATTTCAATCTCAAGTTGATGTTGATGAAAATCAGAATTACGCGGTAGACCCGCTGCTCCACAACTACAACAAACTTCGTACGTATGAAGCTAACATACGAAGGTACGTAGGTAAACTTCAAGTAGGTACGCTTTGTTGCAAGTGCGCTTTGACAATTTGCGCATTTTCGGAGCGTCGTCGACGTGAGTGAGAGGGAGTCCACACTCCAAGAATGCGCAAATGCTGCGACGCTAACTTTGACTGCAACTTCGTGCTCTCCTTTTTTGCTGGCCCGAACTAAACTCGCGGACTCTGTCATGGAGCATGAGAGGCTTAAAGCGGTTAACTATTCGGTCTTACAGACGCCAGATGGTCCGTTGGCTTTGCTAGACTTCAGCGGTCTCTCGATGAACAGAGAACCAGCGGTCGGCGATCGACCAGATTTCGTGAATTTGGTAGATTCTGAGACAGGGAGCATAGCTGGGGTGCCTCGACGTGCTGTTAGTATATGAATTCCTAAATATTAAAGAGCACTATTGTGCTTTGTTTTCGATAAAAGATTCTTTTGGCATTTAGATAATGTTACTTTTTCAATGGACATGTCATTTGACGACAAGATTCCTTTTGAGAATAAAGAGTAAGTAGGTACCTAATGATTCTGTGAACAATGTTAAATCCCAGTAAAGGAAACAGCAATCTTTCTGATTTTTCCCTCACAGGCAAAAAACCAGGAGGCCCACCATGCCTGGGACCGATGGATGGCGGTACATCCATCCCTAATAGCCGGGCCTTATATGGAACAGACGGTGACGGGCAGTGGCGTCACTGGTGCGAGGGTTCCGGCACCGCGCTCACCAACCCGCCTGCTCAGCGTATGTGAGTATGGGCAATTCTTCCAGGATGACCGCCGCGAGTGGCAAAGTCCTGGAAAGGCTTATGTTGGACCAGTGGACGAACTAGGCTGATGGATGGATGATTTATGTCTATTGGTTAATAACTGCATAAAAGCAAAATAGAATCTTATTGGTATTTCCTTCAGACATCAGAAGAATGTATCGTGACGATGTCAGTGCGATCTTCGGAAAGCTACGCAACGTGCGAGCTGAACGATGGTGGAGACGATGACGTCATATCCGTCCCTGGCTGGCTGTTCCAATTGCTGACCCAGCAGCATCAGAATGTGGGTTTTGGAGCTCGTGCCACTAAAGAAGTCTCATGTATTAAGGCATTTTGGATCATATTTTTTGGCAATAAAGACCACGGGTTTTCTTCAGTGGCGCGAACCAGTTTTAAAATTCTTGTGAAATATCTACCTGGTATTAATTTCGCGTTGCGCTATGGCTCGTATAGTGTCAAAGGTTTTTAGTACTTGGAGAGATAAAAACTCCGGTTCGTTATACTTGATTTTTGCTTGAAAATGGCGCCAAAATAAGGTTGAATGCGCCATGGTTTCTTTTAAGGGTTCCGTACCCAAAGGGTAACCAACGGGACCCTAATACTAAGACGCCGCTGTCCGTCTGTCTGTCCGTCTGTTACCAGGCTGTATATCATGAACCATGATAGTTAGACAGTTGAAAGTTTCACAGATGATGTATTTCTGTCGCCGCTTTAACAACAGAATAAAATAAATATTCAAGGGGGCTCCCATACAACAGACATGTTTTTTTGCCGTTTTTATAGATAATGGTACGGAACCCTTAGTGCGCGAGTCCGACTGGCACTTGGCCGGTTTTTTACTAATGGTTTGTTATACAGGTAATCCCCGCAAGTTGCTAATGCGCTGATGACGTAAAAGTTTTAAAACATTTACTTAGGATCGTATATACAAGGTGACTTTTTGATCATCGTCCAAATTCATACTGGAGGCTTGATAAGTGATCAGTATCTTGGATCAGTAACAATTTTTGTGAAATTCGTAAAATGAAATTTCGGCTTCCCATATAAATTCAGTTCCAGTCCCGAGTGAATCACTATGGGGAGTCGAAATTTCATTTTACGAATTTCACCAAAATTGTTATTGATGCATGATACTGATCACTTACCAAGCCACCAGTATGAATTTGGACGATGATCAAAAAGTCATCTTGTATAGGTGTCGATTCGGTGTAACACAACATATTTGCTAGGACTAAACTTAAGTGTTCTGTCTTTGTCTTTTCGATAAAGAAAGACAGGGCGCTTAAAATAAGGTTCCATCCATCATCAGCCTAGTTCGTCCACTACTGGACATAAGCCTTTCCAGGACTTTGCCACTCCCGACGGTCATCCTGGAAGAATTGCCCATATTCACACACGCTGGGCAGGCGGGTTGGTGAACCCTCGCACCAGTGACGCCGCTACCCGTCACTAGTCTGTTCCATATAAGGCCCGGCTATTAGGGATGGATCATCGAAATAATTATAAAGGGAAGTATAATCTCAGTAGGAAACGCCATTAAAACATGACGCCACATTTTGAAGGTTGTGTGCTTTGTGGTGTACAACAGACGCTTAGCTCATTGGTCAGCGAAAATCACGTGATGTTATCTCCCCGCCTCTGTATGCCTAGCAAAAAAGTTTTTTAAAGTAAACGTACATATGTTACTACTTCGCAACTTTAAACTTTTTTCATGGTTGTACACCCTCAACACAGTGATTCCAAACCAATTGACAATCAGCAAGTAAGCGACAGTATCGTGATCCTAAACCAATTGACAATCAGCAAGTAAGCGACAGTATCGTGATCCTCTACCAATACGCTGTGTGTGAACGAAACAAGGCAACAAAGTTGAATGACGCTCTAACCAAAGCAACTCGAATAGGCAGGATTATCCGTCATAAAAATGGATATGTTTATGCAACATTCGACAGGGATCAAGATTATTAATAAATAACACTGATCAACAAAGATAACTTGTTTTTTGTTAATATTTGAAATATTTGTAGATATGCTTGTAGAAAGGACATCATTCATTTTGGGCTAAATCTGAAAGTGCCGGCCAATTAAAAATAATGTTATATTTCGTTAGAATATGTAATTATATTTATTTGTTACTATGAGACCAAAGCGGTAGGGTCATTCTCTGCTTTATTATATGAGTTTGAAAAATCGATATTTTTTTCTGGGCTAAATATGAAAGTGCCGGCAAAAACAAATATAATTTTATATTCCATTAGAATATGTAATTAGATTTATTTGTTACTACAAGACAAAATATGTAGGGTCATTCTCTGCTTTATTATATGACTTCGAAAAATCTATATTTTTTTTGGCTAAGTATGAAAGTGCCGGCCAAACAAAAATAACGCTATGTTTCGTTAGAATATGTAATTGTATTTATTTGTTATTATGAGACAAAAGCTGTAGGGTCATTCTTTGCTTTATTCTGTGAGCTCGAAATCGATATTTTATGCTTTTTATAAAGGCGTATGATTGATGGCATAAAATGGATTGTTTTTAGTGTAGAAAAACATAATCACGAGTATGTAATACTATAATAAGTCTCTAGAGTATTGCACATTTATAATTGAACTAAAATATTACTTTGAGTAACAAACAAATCAGTGTCTAAAACCCCGTTTCTGCGTAAACAAGGATAATTATAGGTTGGGTTTGGGTTTTTTTACCTGACGCAATCAGCCTCGCTACAGGTGAGATAGAAATATAAGCGCAACCATAGGAGGGAGCGAGACGCTAAATCCTTATCTACACGTAATTGTCACACAATTAACGGTGGTAAGTACAAGTAAAAAAAGGAGAAAGGGTTAATTAACATTTAGTTATCCATGGGACTTATGTTACATCGGACGGCTATCTCTAAGCACGCGACCTCTGGTTAGTGGACAGTTACTGTTTTTACATCATGGACGAACAATTGTGTATAAGGTGTCGTGAAATAATTGGGGGGAGGCGCTGGTACACCTGGGTTTCTCGAGAGCAAGAATTCATCGATATTGCTCAGATTGTTTTAGAAGAATTAATGGAAAATCAAGTAAGTATTGACCTACAGTTATTTTTGCACTAAAGAGTGATATATTATATTTTATTGTTAAAACGATGTTGTCGTCATTAATTTTGAACCCTGCATTGCATTTTGAGTCAGATCAACACTGTTGTTTAATCAGAATGACATTCCTATATGTCTAAATGTAAGGATGCTATGGACTGCCCTGACCAGCTCAACGTGTGCGTAAAACTTGCAACAAAAGAAGAACGTGTCTCTTATATGAGTCTACTACAGAGATTCTGCAGAGATGATTCTTGGTTTCTTAAGAACTTGCTCATACTTATACGTACATACAAACACTAAAGTATGAATATTAATGTGTAAGGAACAGAAAGGATTCCGTTATTGGCCTTTGTTTTAGTAGAGTTACCATTTTTCTTACTTGTTTTGTACAGTGCTGCGCATTTAAGTTTCATTGATAAATAAATAACGTGGCTATGTCTATGAGATAATAATATGATATGTATATTTTTTTGTTGTTCTAGATGCCACCAACGGATTTCATTTGCCGAGCTTGTTGGCAAAGGGCAGAAAGGACACATCAACGAATTTTACGGGAAGTACGCCAGGACAACGTTGCTGAGGAAAATAATAACGAAAACCGTCAAGCTGCAGGGTCAACATTAGCACTACCTGGTTTCAAGCGTACTCCCAACACTACTGTAAATTGTGTTTTTGAGCATTGTCAGAATATGTCCAGACTCCGCATACCACAAAACATTATTTGTCGTATGTTATGTCGTTACAACCTCATGATTCCTGAAAATGGCCGCGTTTGTGAAGAACACTTGCAACAAAATGTTTGGCATGAACTCCCACTGCAAAATAACTTAATGGAAGAGTTCACTGCAAATCAGATTGTTTACACTCTCACCATAGCGAAAAACCACATCACATCTGAGTTTTTAAACTTCGAGGAGTACGAAGACATAAATCCAAGTGAATTCCGCACGTGGACCAGTATTACGAAAGAACAGTTCTCTTCTTTGTTATAAAATGTGCCCAGCCTCAATAATAATCGATGCAAAAAAACGATGCTCGCAGCGGTATTAACAAAAATGCGGACCGGAGATTCCAATGTAAGACTAGCCTCAATATTCAAAATGTCCGAATCAACTTTTCAAAGAATGTTGAAGAAAGGTCGTGAAGCATTGATGGCGGACTATGTGCCGTCACGAGTTGGTTTCGACCACATGACCCGTGAGGAAGTGGTCCAACGAAACTTGATAGTCCCAGAAAGACTTTTTGGCAACCCAGACAGTCCAATCAATGAAAGGAAAGCTGTGACAATGTGCGATGGTACTTATATCTATCATCAAAAGAGCTCTAACTATTTCTACCAACGGAAATCGTATAGTGGTCACAAGTATCGTCACCTTCTCAAACCAATGTTATATGTATGCTGTGATGGTCATATAATAGAGGTTTCTGGACCTCATGCTGCAACTACTTCTGATGCGGTGATTATGAACAACTCTGTAGATAACGAAGAAGGCGGTTTTCATTGGTTCTTTAGGCCGGGGGACGTATTTATTTTAGACCGCGGATTCAGGGACTCGGTGAGGTCCCTTGAAGACTACGGCTACGTAGTGCATATGCCGGAGACAAAGAACCGAAGGGAACTGCAGCTTACCACTGACCAAGCCAACAAGTCTCGGCTTGTGACCATTTGTCGTTGGGTGATCGAAGTCATAAATGGACGTTTCAAAATAGATTTTCGCCTATTAAGAATAGTCCACAGTAACCGATCACTAAGACATGATGGACTACTTTAGAATTGCTGCAGCTCTTATAAATGACTTCCATGTCCTGATCGACAATAATGTGCATGCTAATGAGTTTTTAAGAATTATTAATGAAAGAATAACTCTGCCTAATAGATTAGCAGATCTTGTCATCACTAATAACTACAATAGAAGGAGAGCACATTTCCAGTCGATGACAGCCAATACGCCGGAATTTGACCAGTTCCCCAGATTTACGCAAGAGCAACTGACATTGTTTGCCTTGGGCAGCTATCAAATAAAGCAGGCTCGAAGCTATTATGGGGAGCATATTCAACCTGATGGTGCATTTATCATAGAGCTTGGTGGAGACATGCCAGCTCAAGAGGTTCGGGAACTGGATGGAAGAGACCTTTGGCTTATAAGAGGTCGCATACAGTCAAGACACGTTCAAGCCAAAACTTACTACGTTTACATCGCCGTTGAGCCAACTTTACTCGGAAGAGAAGCAATTCCTCATTACTACTGTAGCTGCAATATTGGGAGACGTACATTAGGATGCTGTGCACACGTTATGACCATCATATGGTACATGGGTTTTGCGCGGCATGATCCCACCATAGTTCCACCGGCAGAGGGTCTGGAAAATATAATAGTCAGACAGAACGAATATTAACCTTTTTACTGTTTTGTTTTTTTTCAAATAAATATTTTATTCCATGTTACCGTTTTATTCAGATTTAAACCAATTAATTTATTATTTATTAAGTTAGATAAGTGAAATTCAGGTTAGTTTATTGAAAAAGTATGAATATGACTATTTATAGCTGGTGAAAAAGTACAGAGAATAACCCCTGTGCATTGATTTCATAGTAAAATATGTTCAAAACATCTTTTCTGCACAACAAATCATTAATAATGTGATATTTTTTCGAAAATTAATACAAAAATAATAATTTTCGAAATCATCTAACTAAGTAGAGAATGACCCTACAACTTAGGTACCATAGCAAAAAATGAATATAATGACACATTTTATCGAAATATAACATTATAATTTTTTGGCCGGCACTTTCAGATTTAGCCCAAAAATGTATGAACGCTGAATGATGTCCTTTGTGTGCTGAATCTGGGATTTTCTCTCGACAAACAATTTTACTGGTCTAATTGTATGAAAATATTATATGGGTAAGGCCACCAATTTTGCCACAAATCGCGAAAAAGTGTCGCAGAATTTTTCGCGACGGTGACGTAAAAGTGACGAAAAATTTACGCTACGGTAGCGTAAAAGTGACGAAAACTGGTAGTGAAAAATTATGAAGTTTGGATTACACCAAACACAATATCAAAATAAAAATTAATTAAATTAAAAATTAAAATAATTTATTTCAGAACTGGGTTCCATAAAAATAAAAATAAAAAAATAAAATTAAATTAAAATAAAAAATGTAACAGTTTGTTTTCAAAATTTGCATTTAATTTTATTAGAGATAGTTATGCCATTGCAAGAGAGGCCAACTTGTGAATTGTCATCCTGAATTAATTGAGATTCTGTTCTATATTTTTTATTATTTGCTCTCTATGTTGCCCGCAACTTTTCTTGTTCGCTTTCGTTCATGGTAGCTTTTTTTTTCATTATACCGTTTTAGCACTCTTTCGGAACCTCTTTTACATTTGATTATACATTTGACTTTTCGGCCGATGCAATGTTAGAGGCATCTGTAAATATATGAAAATTATATATTAGACTAGCTTTCGCATTTATAATATTAATATAAAATATTTATGTTAATTATATGTAATCATAAAGACAAACAAGTCTAATATATTTAATTTTTATCCTACATACAAACAAACTTTAAACTCTTAAGGTAAATAAATAAATAGACCGCCGTGTGTAACCAAACCTTTAAAATGGTATCGAAGTTGAGGTGTCGTAAGAAATACGTCACCGGTGTCGAAGAAGTGTCGAAAAAGTAGCGAAATGGTTACGGTAGCGTAAACGTAAACAAAGATTACTTGCGAACCACTGAATGTAAGTCTTTGTAATCATCAGTATTCAAAATTGTACGTTTTTGGAACCTAGAGCACTATTAGTATCAGTAAAAATCTAAAGCTTACCTTGGTAAATGTGAACAAAACGTGTTTTTCAAGCCACTGACCATGCGCACTCACAACAAAGTTGACTGATCTACTGACGCAATATGACAGTTGGAGCTATTATTATTTATTTTATAATGAGCTTTAGTGTAGCCAGTCGTAAAGAAATACAAATCACAAAACTCAGCCAAAAACTTGAGACAATTAATGGTCGCGTTGTACTAGTGATGAAAAAGTCAGAAATAACGTCAAATTATTCGAGCACCGAAAACACATAGAGAGAACGGTTGTATTCTTTTGCCAAACATATAAAACACTAGCCAATTATATGATGATGCCGTGGAATTGAATATTGAACATCTAAAACGGCTAGAAGTTTTGAAAATTTTGATCCAAGTTAACCGCCCCCAAATTTCCCCTGCTGTTTTTACTCTGAAATCCCCCATTTTTGGGGAAAACGTGGAAATTGCTCAGCTGTAGAACGGTATTCTGTAACTTTTACCACTTGCCATATTAGACAATGAACTACTTAATTCGATAAAATGCTTCAAAAACTCTAGTAACTTGTATTTTTAGAGAAAATTGAATGGACATTTCCGAGTAGGCCAAATGTGGCAAAATCCGTGGCTTTACCCATATACAGTTCCGTCCAAAAATATATTGATACCCTTATTGAAAAACTTTTGTTATTTGTTTGCCCGGTTGTGCCACAATATACGTAGCAATAAGGATAATAAATAAAATACCAGAATTAAAGTAATAAAAAAATATATAATACAATAACTACAGATTTATCCTTTACTTATGTACCACACATAACTAAACATATTTTTTTATTACATGCTGGAATCAAAATACAGAAATGTTAAACAAGAAAAAAATATTTATTTAAGACGTTAGATACGAGGCTATAAAAAAGTTAAGTGCGTGCTGTATTAAAAAAAAAACTATTTGAACTAATATTCATGTATATATTTTATTATCAGAATTTGGTAAAATTGCAATTTCACGTGATTACAACAGCATAATAATAAAAGAAACTTTTAATAAAACCTCAAAATATACTCAGTAATGTTTTGATGTATTATACGTACTGCATGCATACTCTATCGTGCATAACACCATCCAATTCTCATGTACCAGGTCTACGGCGGCAGCCCCACACAATTTAGACTCTTTTGTTATCTTTATTGTAACGTGATAGGGACGAAAATGCTACAACCGACTATAAACTTATGTGGTTCGTTTTTAATTATTCTTAGGTTATTTATTTTCGACTAATGTTTGAAAAACTATGTCAATTTTCATACTTATGCATAGAAACTTATACCATCACGCTTGGAATGTTTCGTGGAGTTGCTTAGACACCATTTCACATTGCAATATTGTGGCTTCTTTTAAACGTTACATGTATAAAATCGACGACTTAGTTCTAGCACAGCTGTCACAAGACTGCTAGACGTGCGGCACTTATAACTAAGCACATGCCCACCGTGGCAATTATTTAGTGGCGTCAATTTTCAAGCACGTTTATACTTCCCTCCCTTATTATTTCGATGGGGATGGATATACCGCCATCCATCGGTCCCAGGCATGGTGGGCCTCCTGGTTTTTTGCCTGTGAGCTGTCCTCTTACTCTCCCCCGAATTACTTCGATGGGGTCTCCAAGTAAGATGATGGTACCTCCACAGTCGAGCCCGGCATCAGCTCTACCACCTGTTAAAAATAAGGTTAGTCCTGGAAAATAAGTAAAGTGGTGTTACACCGAATCGACACAATTATGAGACAAAACTATACATATATATACGAGGGTGAATCCAAAAGTTCTAAGCCCGACCGTGAAAATGAAAGAAAAGTGGGTTCAAAATTATTTTTATTTTTCGACATAGTCTCCATCTAGATCAACACACTTCTTCCACCTGACCTGCAACCAGTTTATACCCTCGAAAAAAAAATATTCCGGAAGGTCGTCAAAATAGTTATTAACTGCGACTATCACTTCTTCTCTAGTCGAATATTTTGATCCCACCAAGTGTTTTTTTAAATTTGGAAAGAGATGATAGTCAGAGGGGGCTAAATCCGGCCAATAAGGTGGGTGAGGCAGCAACTCGTAACCATATTCATGGATCACAGCCATCGTTTCAACCGAAGTGTGAACTCGTGCATTGTCTTGAAGAAACAAAACTCTCTTACGCAACATCCCCGGCCGTTTTTCTTTTATTTCTTCGCGAAGTTTTCGTAATAGGTTACAATAATAGCGTGAATTTATAGTTTCACCATTAGGTAAATAATCCAATAAAATAACTCCCTTCGAATCCCAAAAAACAGACGCCATGACTTTGTTGGCTGACAAAACGCACTTGGCCTTTTTCGGCGTGGGTGAGCCAGATCTTTTCCGTTTGGATTGCTGTTTTGTTTCAGGAGTATGGTGATGAACCCAGCTTTCATCCATGGTAACAAAACGAGACATAAAATCCTCAGCATCTGCCTCAAAAAGTTCCAAACAGTCACGCGAAATTGTGAATCGAACTCGTTTTTGGTCAGCTGAAAGCAATCTTGGGACCCAGCGAGCAGAAACCTTACGGAACCCCAATTCTACAGTTATAATGTTTTGCACTCGGCCATAACTGATGCCTGTGATCTAAGCTATCCTACTAATGGTCAATCGTCGGTCTCCTAGGATGAGATCACAAATTTTGTCAGTGTTTTCTTTAGTGGTAGACGTTGAAGGCCTTCCGCGCCTTGGGTCATCTTCAATGGTCTCCCGACCGCGTTTAAATTCAGCTACCCACTTTTTGACAGTGGAATACGATGGAGCAGATTCCCCTAATGTTGTTTCCATATCTTCATGAATCTCTTTAGGTGGAAGACCTTTTTTATTGAGGTACTTAATCACAGCACGGTGTTAAATTTTCTCCATTGTGAAAAATCCCGTCAGACTGCGTTAAACAAAATATCACAAAAAAATAATAGCTTGCAGTATCGAACTTCAACTTCACACAATCAATCACGAAAAAACATACTAACAAATGACGGTAGATTTACAAAGATTTGATACCTCTTTGTAGGTCGGGCTTAGAACTTTTGGATTCACCCTCGTAGTAGGTACCTACTAAGAACAAAATATAATCGACAGCGTTGCTAAAAGTACTAAGCGGCCGAAAACGAATGACATCCAAGCGCATTAGGAACTTGCAGGGATAGTACTTATTACACCAAATAAAAAATGTGAAGATGGACAGAATATATGTATGGGTTGTTGTATTCCGCTTATGGGCGCTAGCTCAGTCGAATCTTAATGGTCGAATATGCACTAATGAGATATTGGAAATTTATATGCATTGTATTTTGTAGACTTAGGTACCACTTGCTGACGGTGAAGGAAAACACTGTGGTAATAGTAAAGAGTGTTTTTGTGCCCTAGAAGAGTGTATTTGTGCCCTAAAAGAGTGTATTTGTATCTACCCTAAAAGAGTGTATTTTTCCCTAAAAGAATGTATATGTGCCCTAAAAGAGTGTATTTGTGCCCGAAATACGGCCATAGATAGGACTGACGTTCCATTACGTTGGGACGTTAAAATCGTCGGAGATATGAAAGTGTTATGTGTATTGACTGTTATAATGACGTATCACATTAAATAAGGGTTAGTACTACTAATACTGGATACTTTATTTTGGGTATTTATTTAAAAAAAATATTATCATAATGGAAACAGAATCAAACTTATAAACATGTGTCCATGTCCATTATTTTTATTTTATGTTTTTTGTTTGTAACTAAAAAAATCGTCCATCAAATCTTGTGTACCTATCCTAATATTGTTATTTTCTACATAAATATAAATAATTAATGAAATGGTTTATTTAAATGCTATATTTCGACCCCTCAGTGGGGTCGTCATCAGGCGAATAGAAAAATATTAAATGACATATATCCATTAATATAAATTACATATATATATTCATTGGAATGGAGACCACGTACAGCAAAGCGCAGCATAGCCCGACCTCGTGCCCGCTGGACTGACGATCTGAAGGACGTTGCGGTTGGCGGCTGGATGAGGATGACTGAGGACCGCCAAGAGTGGCGTAATATGGGGGAGGCCTATGTCCAGCAGTGGACGAATACGGGCTGATGGATGGATGTATATCCTAATAATGGATAACCAGTATTCTCAATATCGTATGTGCAGTATAGAGTACAACGTAATTCTAGTATAGGGTCCACTATGAGAAACTTGTTTAAATTTGTAAGGAAAAATTCACAGACAAAGTACTTAGGTATATTACCTCAGGATCTTTTTTGTTGGTTAATCCATACAAAAAACATAATGTGTACATTATGTTTTTTGTATGGATTTGTAACAAAAACCACACTACAGTAAATGGTGTACCACATACTGAATACTAGATATTAGGAACCGCTAGGTGTCCAGTATTGAGGTAATTACCTACTTGGTAGGTACTACTTAAAAAAATAAATGGTATATGTCCTTTTTTCTGTAAAATGCCTTCAATACACATGTGCTTAGCTAGCAGGAAACATTACTTCTTATATAAAATAACATCACTTACAGCAGTATAGTAGATATAAGCAGTATTTTGAAGTCAATATCCAAAATAAATCGCCAAAGAAAAATTGCTCTGAGTGAATTGTAACTGCCAACTGAGGGCAAAGCCGAACATTGGGGCTGTTGTCTGCATAACATTGCTAACGTAGTTATTTTAGCCTTCTTGGCGTAGCTTGGTTTCTTTTATTGAGGTATCCAGTATTGCGCATGTATCCAATACTTGGTACGTCTCGCCTATCACCCCATGCAACCCCCTCGTGAATATCTGTGATTCGGCTAATCGTTTTTAATTTTTTAAACTGAGCTAGATCTGAATTTGCAAACACTATCGGAATAACGTAACATGTGTCCGTTTGTACAGTGGAGACCACATCAAGCTATACACTTGCAGTGCGACATTCGCCCCTATAGAGAAGAATATAAGATAGGTACAAAGTCCAATGTGTCTTACTTGATGCGGTCTCCACTGTACCTACGCCACGCTATGTATCGAGTTACAAGATTACAAATTAGTAGTTGTGTAGAAAAAAAAACTAAGTACATTAAAATAAATAAGGTTGGCTGTACGCAACCTGCAGCATATTGTTTTTGCGACTGCACAAAATGTTCCAGGTTGCGTCCAGCCAACCCTGTTTATTTTAATGTAGTGTTTGTTTTTACACAACTACAAATTGGTTACATCTTGCTGAAAACGATGCTGAATCGATTTTTTCAAATAAACCGGTCTTCGATAAAATCAGGCTGACTCACGTTAGTACCATAGGATGCACAAATCTTATTTTGTAAGCACTTTTTGATACGCTCTCGAACGTACTTGTCAAATAAAGACGTGATTTTACTACAAGAAAAAAACATTTTTTTTGCTTACTTTACTAAATGCTTCAGGTTAAGAGCTTTGTGAGCGAGCAAGATGAGCAAATGGTGGAAGGTAGTCGATAGAACCACAAAATAACCACTTACAGAAAGTTTACTCCGCTAACTAGCGAAAACAGGCGCACGCACACATAGACGCGTACGTACGACGATTTCGGATGAAGTCGGTCGAATGCCAATACGAAATTCTGCCGAGATCATCATACGTACGCATCTATGCATGTGTGCGTCTGTTTTAGCTCCGTCGTCGAGTCGGCCTTCTGGGAGGTAGTATCTATTTTGTGGTAGAACGTTGGCTAAGTATTCCTATCTCATGCTTTACAATGGGTTTATTCGCCTGTATATCTTCCTAGGCTACTCATTCAAAGACCACGTTTGATAAACAAAACTGTAGGTCGTGTTTGTGTCTTAGAGCGCAGCGATGTAATGTGATGGGGCGCCACCCATTAGATACCATGCGTGCTGTCGGGGGAGCGTCTGCTGGGCCGATTTTCGAACATATGATAACAGAAGTAATGAGCGGGTTAGCGGCAGCGGCTTCTTCGATAGCACCCATACATACTTTTTATTAGGTTAGGCACTTTTTTTAGCTTAGATTTTTATTTATTTTTTGTCAATTTATTTCTAACACCACACCAGGATCCTCTTAATGGAGAAATCCTTGCAAAAATTTCTAGCTTGCAGTGATATCGGCATCAACCTATCTACAATCTCCATGATGGTATGTATGTATTTAGAAGAAGATCAAACGATATCGCGATGTAATATGCAAGTAGCGCCATCTAGTTTTTTTTAGTGGCAAACGAACGACTACGGTCTAGTAGGGTAGGTACATAAGTATTTTATGGTTCCGTACCCGAACGATTACAAACGGGACTTTAGTACATAGTCTACCCCTTGCCAGAGAATATAAAGTATTTGCCCTTGCTTACATAGGACCCCTTGCGACTTTGTGTAGGAAGACGCCGCGCCGCTTGGCACAGTTGATCCTTGGGTTGTTCTGAGCTGGGGATCTAAAAAAAAAAGCCGACTTGTGTGAATTATAAAATGATTTGAAAGTACGACAGAGTCAGAGTTTTTTCACGTGTGCAAAAGAGATGGCATTAGAACAGAATCATAATGTGATTCATGCAAAACGGCCTTTTTAGAGACGCAGCGATGTAATGTGATGGGGCGCCACCCATTAGATACCATGCGTGCTGTCGGGGGAGCGTCTGCTGGGCCGATTTTCGACCATATGATAACATAAGTAATGAGCGGGTTAGCGGCAGCGGCTTCTTCGATAGCACCCATACATACTTTTTATTAGGTTAGGCACTTTTTTTAGCTTAGATTTTTTATTTTTTTATTTATTTTTTGTCAATTTCATTGTGACTGATGCCGGACCCAGCGTAGGGCCCGAAATATATCTCACATTTACTTGCATGTTAGTTTATTCAGTATATATATAAGTAAGTATATTGGACTAAATTCGTTGGCAATCTCTAGTACACCTTTCAAGGAATAGGTTGAATTACCAAGCACGCTGTATATAAACTACATTTAAAGACTAAGACTAAGACTGGACACAAATTGTGCCCATTCGCGATCTTTCCCGGCTAGTAAGTATTGTCTTGAAAAAGAAGAGACAGCTGTTGCTTACGTCTGCAAGAGATCAATCCTAAGTTCCTGCAGTACCTGTCTTGTATTTTCTTATCCCTTGGTTAAAGTAGATATAAGTAATTTGATGTATAGTATAAGTTTATGTTAAAAAAAAGACATGATCTTGCCAAGTTTCTTGCCCGTTCTTCTTAGCAAGACTAATCGAATGGGCGGAGGTAGGCATGTATTTATATATGTAACCTATTACTATGTGTAGTAAATAGGATGGGATTTGGTCGGCCGCCTGGATTCGTGCTGGGGGCTCGGTTGGTAATCATTGAACCTTGTTCCTGGTCCCTGGCCGGGTCTCCGTTATGGGTTCGGACGGTTGATTGGATTTCACCTTGTATAATAATATTTTACCTATAATTTTAATCGTATATATATTGCTACATAAATTAAATAAACATTTAATCTAAGTAGTTCATGTACATTTATTATTTTATTACATATATTTTTATAAGATTAAAATTTGACTTGTGAAACGTGTATTATATATACCTACTTTGCAAAATAAACTTTTAGAATTTTGAATTTTGTAGAAAGCACAAAGCCTTGCTATACCTGAGTCTTCGAAGACTTCACAGAACAATATACACACGATATTATATTAAATCCTATAAACCCTACCGTTTTTCAGGAGGTTGGTCCCGATTTACCCGCACCACTTGAGAGGCCTGTCCGGGCACCACTGCCCATCCTGGACGTTAATGGGAATATTGTGGAAGCGGGCGCTGGCGATGGAAGGGGGATTCATAGTGACCGGTCCTGGAATAGCTCGGGGAATGGGTCTTCTGTCGGCAGCTCCAGTGGCGGGTCAAATGAGACCAATAGCGAGGAAGTGAGTGTTGTTAGTACCTACTTCATTTATCGATAGATCTATAGCCTCCTAATGCCTTAAAGTAGATACTCCAAAAAGGCCTTCGTCAGACTAGGGGTTAATGCGCAAAGCATTTTTTTTTTTTACTTTTATTCGAAATTCTAAATTCAAACAAGTTCTGAGACACCATTTATATGACAGGTAAAGAATGTAAGAATGTAAAAAATTCTTTAGTTATATGACCACCGGGGATGGCGTGACACAAATTTTATTCGAGAACCTCTGTCGCCACTTTTTGGAATAACGTAGTATTACCCAGTGGCGTGCACAGAACTTTTTGCTGGAAAAGCAAGCAGTTGGTCAAGAATAAAAATAAAAAAAATATGAAAAAATTTAAGTATCAATTTGAAAAAAAAAATTGTATGATGCCAGGGTAGATTTTACTCTACCCTAGAGTGAAAATTTCCAATACAAACTTTTTTTTTAAAGTGAAAAAAAAAATTGTATGACGCCAGGGTAGATTTCACGATTAAAGTAATATTTAAATTTTTTCATATCTTTTTATTGTTATTCTTGACCAATTGCTTGCTGTTCCAGCAAAAAGTTCTGTGCACGCCACTGTAGTATTACCTAGATAGTAAACATACGTGGCGCACACATAGATTCACCCGTCTTCATACAGCCAAAATAACACCTTATTTCTATGAAGCTTAGATATAAAATACCAAACACATCATGGCACTTTGCCAATGTGTGTAAAGAGCCATGACCAGCGGCCGCACTATGACACAATTAGGTCCGTTTTAACAATGTTTGAAAAAAATATACATTGCGGCGTTAATATTCTAACTCAATGTGTGACACTCTTTATAACCTGCATGGGACAAAATATTGTCTAATTTCAACGCTACTCGCTACAATGCTAAATATTTCATGGTAGGGTTGAAATTTTATTTACCGCGAGGTTTATTCTGTAAATATCACAGTAAATACATGTTTAAATTACTTACGAGTGAAATGAAATTCCTTTGGATGTCTTATTTGCGTTATTTGAAGAGCTAGAACAATTTGCCACGCTGCAAAACACCATTTTTACAATGTTTGTTCTAACGCGTTCGATTGAGAAATGAGAGGCCCGTGGGTTATGTCTTGACGTATTGATCATATCGGTGCGTCGCAGTCACGGCTTTCATGGCCTTTCTATTCCTATTAATTGTTCTGTAACCACTGGTCATAACCATGACTTGTTTTTTGTTTCAACATCTTTATGTGGTATATAATAAGTACATTACTGCCGTGGTTTGTAATGATTGCGTTACTGACAGCGCTGATGATGGCCGAAAACGCAGCGTAGCGCAGCTTCAGGCCTACACAGCGCGGTCAGCATTGTAACCCTTGATGGACAAGCTGGAACAGCCCTTGTGGAACCAAGCGCGGACAGCAAGGGCTGCAATGATGACCAAGCTTGAAGGCCAAGAGCATAGCTAAGCTAAGCTCAAGACCATCATATAGCGTGGCAGTAATTGTATACCAAGGCTTTACTCAAAAATGCTTGTAATGTGGTCATTTGCATCAGACTATTTTTGAAATAGAGGCGAAATAGGTGTGTCTGCATCGTAGCACATGGAAATCTGTATCTGCCTACCCTTCTGGGAGACAGGCGTGGGTATATGTATTATATGTATGTATGATTTTCAAATGAAATTGCTGGTGGCTAAAACTCACCAGTAAATAAATTCCATTGAAGTTTGCTGGCGCCTATTTAAATAGCGCAGAAAGGTCGACTTTGCTCAAAGAAGGTCAAAATAATGACCACATTACAAGCATTTTTGAGTAAATAAACTTTTGTTTTTGTTTTCAGTGGCTACTTGTGGAACCATTGAACTCTGCGTATGAGACGTTACAAGAATCTAACAGCCCATCAGTTGCAAGATCATTAAGAAATTTAGAAGGTATGTACAAAGTAATCAACTAATCAATCTACTCCGTCAGTCGCTCGGTACAAAGTGCACAGCTTAACTTTGTTTTTCTTAGGCCCACTTGCAGCATGATCGAGAAAAAATCCTTAACCCTCGGATTAACTAACCAAAGGGAAGAGTTAACTAACCCGACATTTCATACGTCGTATTGCACCATGATAATATCTAAGCGGGTTAGTAATCCCGAGCTAAACGATTGACATTTGACACTTATTTACAATGTTACCATAAAGTAATTAGTTGCAACCAATGAAGTATAGTATATATAGATATATATATATATAATCCAATATCCAGTACATTACATATATATATATTATATATATATAATGTCATTGGAAACAACACAATTTAAGTCAAACTGGTAACTACAAAAATGTGTTAGTGTCATTCATTGATCGCACTGGCTGATGTAAACTATTTATTGTGTAATTAAGATCTTATATTAATTCCTTTGATAATGCCATAAAGACGAAACCGGTCAGGAAGTATTAAATAAATTTGTGGGATAGTACAAGTGATTTTCTGTTCATTATGGTAACAATTACTTTGCTAACCCGAGTTTAACTCAAGGCGAGATTCGGGTTCAATTCTGATGACTTTCTCTTAGTTTAACCCTAGTTCAACCCGAGATTTTGATTGGTGCTTTATTTTTTGACTTAACCAGAGTTAAAGTGGAGTTAAGAACATGCTGCAAGTGGGCCATTATTTTGGTCTGTAGCAATTCACGCTAACAGTGCAGTATAAGTTAGGTTTATAAATCAACAATTTTAAATTTTAGGGACAATTCGTGATTTTGTATGTTGAAATGCTGTTTTAAAGTGGATGCGACGGATTTCGTTTCCAAATGCACAACTTATGATGTTTTTCTTATTTTTGATAAAAATTACCTATCGAGTTAAGGCGATACGTAAAGGATTTAATGTCCCTTACTCCATATGCGAAAAAACTCTCAGTGCGAGTGGGACGGATTCGTGGAAAAGTAGCAAAAAGTCGGTTTTTTATTAATATAAAATGTACTAAGCTATTTTATCAAAAAGATTTTCAAGCAGACTTTACAAATACCTAATATTCACATTTTGAATGCAATTTCACAATGAAATTAGTTAGGATTTCAGAATTACAGGAAAAAATAAAACAATTTAGAGGTCTTTTCGGAATTAAATTTTATCGAGAAAATTTCATCCAATTGCGTTTTCGTTCAGTTAGAATCTTAATCAAATACTCAATAAACATTTACCCAAAAATGAAATACATAGATGACGTTATAGTGGAGTAAATGGATTCGAAAAAACCCTTTTTTTTTGGTATCGCCTTAATGTGATTTATGGCATTACGCGAGAATAGTTTAATGTCAATTAGGCTTTTATAGCCTAGTCGTGTTATATTATTTAATAATTTATCAATGATCCTGTACAACAACTATAAACCCGCTTTGAATTTGTTGTGCAGGATCATTAATAACATTGAATTTTTGTTAAAATAACAAAACTTTGCTAGAAAAGCCCAATTGACATTAAACTGCTTTTTTTAAATATAATCAATAAATCTTAAAATTAATTTAAAAACTCGATAGAAAATAAAACATGCTTCTAAGACATCCATTGGGCGTGATTTGTTCATATTGATGGTGCCTTAAAATTGTCTTCCAAAAATGTTCAAAGCCATGTTTTTGGTTTTTAATATCGTTTGTGTAAGAGACAATATAGTCAGCTTTAACCTCAACACAAATTCAAATCTCAAATTATGTCGCGTATTTTAAGGTATCGGCTTCGGATTGCGTCAAGGATAGTTTTGTTAAAATGTTAATTTGCTTTATGCAGCTACAAATTCAAATAGTTTATTTTACAAAGTAGGTATATATAATACACTTTTTACAGGTCAAATTTAATCTCGTAAAAATATATCTAATAAAATAATAAATGTACATGAACTAGATTAGAGGTTTATTTAATTTATGTAGCAATATATATACGATTAAAATGATAGGTGAAATATATATTATACTAGGTGAAATCCAATCAACCGCCCGAATCCATACCGGAGACCCGGCCAGGGACCAGGAACAAGGTTCAATGATCACCAACCGAGCCCCCAGTACGAATCCAGGCGGCCGACCAAATCACATCCTATATACTACATACTAATAGGTTACATATAAAAATACATGCCTACCTCCGCCCATTCGATTAGTCTTGCTAAAAAGAACGGGCAAGAAACTTAGCAAGATCATGTCTTTTTTTACATAAAACTTATAACTATACAAATGACAATATTTTTTATAGTGACTATTACCTAGCCAACAAATTCCATCAAGGCGCTCTTATCCCAAAATCAGTAATTTCAAAGTCAAATAGAACTTTCAAATATCGTCTAAAGCTTCCAAAAAAAAAAAACACGCAATATAGTTCGAACCTTTATCTAGGTCTTCCACGCATGTGTTACACGATCAGATAAACTTTGCTCGATAGAAATAATTCACGAACACAGCATGTAATAAGACCTTTCAAATCATGCCATTTCCATAATTCCACTCTTTTATTAACGAAACATATCTAGTAATATTGCTCTTTAAATTTTCTAGGTCGACCACGTAAGTGGGTTTTAAGAAACATATCCCTTATTTTTAAACAATTTAAAAACCGATAAAAACAACGAAAAATAACAAAAGTGTGGTTATTTTCTTTACTCCTTACACGTAAAGAAAAAGACAGAGAGTCTGGGATAAGAGCGCCTTAATTAATTTTACTAGATTCAGTCTGGGATGAAAAATATCCAATTTGAGTCACAGAACTTTTGGCTGGACTAGGTATTATAATGTATTGTGTAAATAAATCTATTTCATTTCACATCACAGACGAAGACGACTCCCTCCGTGCCCGTGCAATAACCCCGAGAATCGTGCAGCAGTTCAGCGACGGTGATGCTGACATCAGTTCTGACGTTGACACTGACGCCGATGTCAATTCTGATGTGCTCAACTCTTGACAACTGAACTTCCGGAACGTGAGTCATCTCAACAGTGATTTATTCAGTGTTTTGTGTGTGGTCCTGAATTTTTCAAGACAAATGTGTTTTTATAAAAATCTTTTTGTTGAGCAGTGAATCGGGGAAATTTATACCAGTGCAATAATAAATTATTGTCATAATATGACTCTAAGTTTTTGTTTTATTGATAAATAATTAATCGCTGTTTTTCGTAATTTATGTGGATATTAACAATTTAGTTTAAGCCTGTACCTGAGCCTAGAGCATGACCAACTCCAGTCTATCTAGGATTCGTTTGAAGAAATTTGGACTCTCCTTGTATTGAAAAAAATATGTTTGGTTTATTAATCCTTTCTCTAGGGATGTTACGTATAAACAATGTACTAAGATTTATACTTTTGTCAAAAAAAAATTTTTTGCACCCTCTCTTTTTTTGGTTATCAAACGTTCGCTTCAAGAACGCGGTTAAGAGATCAACTTGATTTTTTTTTCATAAAATAGGTAATAGAAATATGAAGGTATATCACCTAAATTCAATATTTTTTTCGCTACAAAATTCTTCAGTATTAGCTAAAAACACACCAATTTGTTGTTTCGCTGCGTGATCACTAGTATTACGCGTTCAAGAAAAAGAGGCCAAAGAGCCAACATATAATCGCCTCTATTACAAGCAAATAAAGTCTTTGCCGTAGGACTTATTGTGCTGGACGGGTAATAAAAAAAGTTGCTAGGGTATGCCATCTTCTTAACTGACGGAATTTATATGTATACTTGACACTCGCTGGGCTTTAAAATAAGAGTTTTATATATAGAAGTATGTATGCCCGAAAAAAGTGGCTAAATGAGCGTCAAAATTGTGTGTACGATGGTGATATATCACTATACATCTCTATAAACTGATAATAAAATTAAAAAAACTGGTCCAGTGCGAGTCAGATCTCGCTCTTTTAGGGTTCCGTACATATGACTAATTATTTTAAACTAGGTATTTATTTAATTTTAGGTAATGCTCTAATTCTGTCCGACATAAAAACTGCAAAATTAAGTTGGTTGAGTATTCAGGGACGTAAGTCTAAAACTACATTATACATCGCCGTTTTTAGTATTTGTTGTTCAAATACAGCATAATATCGCCGTTATGCAGGTAAAACCAATTATCTCGAGAAAATTCGAAAACCGAGTTAACACCATGGTTCGATTCAGCTTTTTAAGCTTTATCTGCTGGTAGAACCAATTTTCTGTAAAAACGCTCCGTTTCAAAGATACTAATTTGAAAACCGAGTAATTTATGCAATTTTATAAATTATCTGCAGCTAGTTTATGTTACCTAGACTTAAGTCATTGATCCCACTAATTGTCTCAAATTAAAACCGAATATAACGATTTAACGTTTTTTGTTAGCAAGTTTATATTGAGTTTTTGGTTAACACCGATCTGGTAAAAGCAGTTTTCAGCGGATAAATTCGTAAGAAATGAAAATTACTCCAGCTAAAAACTTGTACGAATACTTACTAGGTTTTTACAGAAGATAAATTTAAACCAAACCTTTATAAATCTGAACACAAAAGAAAGTTAATCAAGGTACTGTGTTTTAGCTGACGGAATTGCATATTGTGTTGCTGGTAAGTGCCTGCAGGTAAAACCGATTATAGTGTTTACGCACGCGCATTCGGTATTCGGTTTCTGCGCTTGACAAGTACTTTTCGTCACGCCGAAAGGCGGATGAAAATATGGCTGAAGAATCTGATAAGGAGGAGTTTGGACAGACAGATGAGGAAAAGCACAATCAGAACGGGAAAGCAAAGAAGGATAAAGAGAATGGTAAGAAAGCGGATGAGAAGATGGACGAAGAATCGGATAAGAAGGAGTGTCGAGAGACAGATGAGGACACGCACAATCAGAACGGGAAAGCTAAGAATGAAAAAGATAATGGCAAGAAGACGGATGAAGGGTCGGACGACTTATGCGAATCGTCTTTTATTGCAAGCGTAATTTTAATGGAGATTTTTGACACTGCATGTAAGAAAACTAAATCTTTGAATCGTTGGTGGGATCCTCAACCTGAAACGTGGAAGGTCAATGTGGCAAAAATTAGACGTGCTGAGGGTATGCCTTATGAGACTGGAAATAAAATAAGGAACCCGAAAGTACCAAAGTATTAACTGTTCAAAGTGTAAATTTCATTGCACTGAAAATGTTCCTGAAGAGTGTGGAAAAAGTATTTGTAGGAAATATTGGAGTCTTGAATTTGTTGGCAAAAAGAACTTCATATTGGCAAACATAGATATAAAAAAGCCGAAAACTACCCTCGTTGAAAGAAAAAGAGAAACAACAAGAACATTTTCGACTCAGTGTTTTTTTTTCTTGGACGATGAAAAAGTACAAGTATGCCAAAAATTTTTTTGTGCATTGCACAATCTGTAGTTTCAGATGCTGTTAAAAAACGAGATTGGTCTGGACAATATGGTCTTGAGCACGACCAACGAGGGCGACACGAACCTCCGAATAAGACGACTCCTGAAAAAATGGCAGAGGTGAGTAAGCATATTGAATCTTTTCCAACGATGGAGAGTCACTATGTCCGCAAGGACATTAAGAGGAAGTACCTAGATAAGACACTGTCAATTGGAAAAATTTACAGTCTTTACGTTGAATTGTGCAATAAGAAAAACGTTGAACCTGTATCTGAAACTATTTCTCGGCGAATTTTTGGCCAGGAGTACAATTTGGGCTTCTATATGCCTAAAAAAGATCAGTGCTTGTTGTGTACGAAATATTCAAACTCAAATGATGTTCGTAATGAGGTATTAAAAAAAGAGTACTACGAGCGAGAAAAGAAACCTGCAACAATGAGAAGTTAAAAGACAAAAACAGAGCACAAAACGAAGAAAATTTTGTCTCTATTACATTTGATTTGCAAGCAATCTTACAAATACCAAGTGGTGATGTAGGATTGCTTTATTATACGCGGAAATTAACTATCTACAATTTGACAATTTATGAGAGTGCTGAACCTAATGAAGCTTATTGTTGCACTTGGACAGAACTAAATGGGAAAAAGGGTAGTGCTGAAATAGGCAGTATTTTATTGTATTATCTATCAGATTGTCTCCCGCCCACTGTGAATGAAGTCAGTCTCTTTTCAGACACGTGTGGCGGCCAGAACAGAAATAAATACGTTGCCGCTCTGTTGTTGTGGGCTGTTCAAAAAATTGACCACCTTTTTATAATAGAACAAAAGTTATTAGAATCTGGCCATACTTATATGGAGGCAGATTCTATGCATAGCAGCATAGAATCTGCCAAACAAAACACCGCAATTTATTCCATTAATGAATGGATAAATGTATTTAAACGAGCGAGATCAAAAGGATCCTACAAAAAGGGCAAGAAGATAATCAAGAAGCAACCTTATCATGTGAAGGAGTTCAAGTACCACGATTTCAAAGACTTAAAGGATCTCGCCCAAAAAATTTTACACAACACAACAAAAGATACAGATGGGAGAAAAGTTCAATGGCTTAAGATTAAAAGACTAAGATTTATAAAAGGAGAAATGAAGATCTTATACAACTATGATAGTAGCGAAAATTTCCATACTATTGATACGTTACGTGCCCACACAGAACCACAGGCGGTAGAACATTAATATCGCACTCGAACAAAAAGAAGGAAACTGACGGCACAGTGATACCTGATAAACTTAGACAACTGTATAATGCTCCACTACCAATAAGTTTGGCAAAGAAAAAAGACCTCTTAAACCTTTGCGAAAAAGGTGTTATACCAGAAGAATACCACGCGTGGTATCAGTCGCTAAAGGCTGATAATAACAAAAAAGATAAACTACCGGAGCCAACACTATTTGATCCAGACGAGTCTGAAGAAGATTAAATTAACCTTTTATAAACTTATTTTCATTTCATAACTTAGTGAGCATAACAACTTTTGATGGCATTGAATGTATCTGTTATCATTTGAATTACATTATAATTGATATAATTATTATTTTTTTACTTTTTAATGTGGGTAAGCGGACTCTTATAATGTTGCAGATTAAAACGTTAAAATACATCAAACAAAAATTTATTGTTTGTTATGTTACTTTCTTAAAGAGTAGGTGGATTTTTGCAAGGATTAAGTATTTTCCTACCCTAAGTGTTTTGGATGATTTTTATGTCTTTCAATCTATTGTAAGGTTTCACATTGTTATAATACAGTTTTCATTATTATAATATAAATATTTTAAATATTATTTTCATGTCAAATACTTTAAATAACGTATTTAAAGGTTAAAATTTCAAAATTTTCTCGAGATAAAACCAAGTATCTTAACGCATTTCTACTTGGTAGTGAGTGAAAGACGTACTTTTTATTTATATCTATGACATAAGTAGCATTTAATAAATTAAAGCAAAAAGTAATTTCGTTGGTATTCTTGTAAGCCTTTTAGTTTTCAAATTATAGAGAATTTTCTCTCCCCAGGTAAAACCAAGTAAATGGGAGACCTCATGAAACTTTTCGTCAAATTTGATTACAAAACAGCAGTTTTCTAGAACTCTAATACCATTTACTTAAAGCACATGAATTAATGTACCGATAATATATACTTATAATATTAATAGAGCTTTTTAAGGGGCATTTTTAATATCTCTAACTTTGTAAACGCGATATCTCTTTTTGACTTTTTAGTAAGTTACTCGGTTCTGCCTGCATAACGGCGATATTAAAAAAATATATATATATACTTACGTAATGAGCTCTAGACAATGACATCCCACAAAAAAAAACAATTTTTTTCGGCTCCATTTTCATGGAAGCCGGCCCCGATAAATAAATAAATAAAAAAATCGGTTTTGGGTCAAATCTCATTGTTTCTATCTCATTCCACCAAAGAGCTAGAGACCCGTATCACACGGACAGACAGACAGACGGACAGCGGAGTGAGAAACATTGAAAACGCAAAAAATTAATTGTAAATAGAACCTGAGATATCCAGATTCAATGCGGGCGGGCTTCAGCGCGATGACCGAGCGCTCGGTGCCGCCTAGCGTAAAATCCTGCGCTTTATTTATTTACATTACACCCCCGCTAGATGGTAACTGGTACAATCAAGCACCCAGCCTTGATATATGCCAGCCAGATGTTACCCTACAACTTTTATTTGATGCACTTTTTGTATTTTTTTATATAGCGGTTATGACATTCACGAAAACAAATTCATATTAATTTTAAAGAAAACTTTACTGAAATGTAACCATGATATATCTACATATATTTTAGTTAAATATTTTTTTGGGACAATATAATTTTTCAGTCATCATAACAATTTATGGGCAAGATTTTATATACCATTATTTTGACTTTACCTAAAACTGACGGAAATACGGAACCCTAGAGTCTAACTCGCACTTGACCTTTTTTTATTGGATCTGGTAACACTGACCCTGACATAGAGGTAGCTACATACCTAGGTGTGCATCATCTGTCTTCGCACAAAAACATTGCGACTCGACGACGATCGATTGCGTAACTTTTATTTTCATAGCCCTAACAGTTTCGTGGCTGCATAGAGACGTAAAAATTACTCCCTGCGTGTGGTGTTTATGGTGAATTCAAAAAAATTACGTAATGCCTCTGCTCAGACTTACTTCCGGAACTTTCGGCCAGCTCCAAAGCTTTGCTACGTCATCGGCGCTTAGCAAGCGGGTAAAAACCTTTTCGGTTTATCGCTGGAACCCTGATCAGCCCAACAAGAAACCCACCATACAGAATTATGAAGTAGACCTCGACGATTGCGCGCCTATGGTTTTGGACGCCCTCTTGAAGATCAAGAATGAAATGGACCCTACGCTGACCCTCCGAAGATCTTGCCGCGAAGGTGTATGTGGTTCTTGCGCCATGAACATTGACGGTGTTAACACACTGGCCTGCATTAGCCCCATTGATCAGAACCTTGGCAAACCATCCAAAATCTATCCTCTACCTCACATGTATGTCGTTAAGGATTTGGTGCCCGATCTAAGCAACTTCTACCGTCAGTACCAGTCTATCGAGCCATGGCTTCAGCGCGACAAAGAGCCCGTCAAGGGTATGGAGGTCCAATTGCTCCAGGATGTGGAGGACCGAGCTAAACTGGATGGTTTGTATGAATGTGTTATGTGTGCTTGCTGCTCGACCAGCTGTCCGTCTTACTGGTGGAACGGAGATAAGTACCTTGGTCCTGCGGTGCTGATGCAAGCCTACAGGTGGATCATTGACTCTCGTGATGAAGCTACTCAGAAACGGCTATCGAAGCTGAAGGATACATACTCTGTATACCGTTGCCACACAATCATGAACTGTACACGCACATGTCCCAAAGGTCTGAATCCTGGTCGAGCCATTGCTCAGATCAAAACTCTCCTATCAGGCGTTGTTAAGAAAGAGGCGCCGATTATGGACGCGGCCGGTTTAGAGAAGCAATCTGCAGAAAACTAATGATGTCCTCACAACCGAAGAGTGTATAACCACGATAAATACCTTTTGTGATTATTTGGTGCAACAAATTATTTTTTTATGTAAATTATTAACAGTTATGGGCATCAATTTAATAAAATAATTATTAACAGTTTTAAATACCATTTTCCTGACTGTTCCCAAAACCGACGAAATACGGAACGCTTGGTGCTTGAATCGTTTTTTTTTGTTCTTTTGACGAGCAGATCACAAAATGCAGGATGTGTCCGCTTTAACGGCATTTAAGGGTAGATCCTTTTTTGTGGTCTTCTTTATCCTTCCTGTGTTTGGCATAGCGTTTTTTCAGGGTTCCGTAACCGAAGGGAACTTAAAGTAAACAGTATTACTAAACCCGCGCTGTCCGTCCACCTGTCCGTCAGGGGTGTACAGGTTCAGCCTTTATAGGTAGTGATTTAAATGTTCACACAATAAGTGTTACTTTGGCCACTGTCACGGCAAATAACAATTAAAAAACCGGCCAAGTGGGAATCAGACTCGCGTACCTAGGGTTCCGTATTGTAGATGATAAATTATTTTGTCATTTTTTTTTGTGAATTTCTCAACCGCTTTATTTTTCCTGTAATCTTTACGTAAACCATATTACCACGATTTTTTGTATGTTTTTTCAAAGATTTTTCGAAATAGATGCAATTAAATGTAACCAAACAATATATATTTTTACAACCAGCTGTTTAATACCTGCAATTTGATACCCATATTGTATTTTATATATTTTTTTTATTTATTTTACTTTTTTTATATATTTTTCATTTGTGCTCAACTTTTTTTAAATCGCTCAAATTTTCCTGTAATTGGCTAGTTATGATCTATAATCAACATTTTTTTCATATTTTTAAGTCTACCAGTTTCGGAAATACATATTTTTGTAGTTTTTTAAAGGTTTCTCGAAACCAGTGCCAGTAAATATAGTAAAAATATATATTTTTACAATCTTAATATCTACAATTTGATAACCATATTGTATTGTTAGGATAATATTTTCTCACTTATGTTTTGGAAATATTTTGAACAATTTCGAATTTTTTTACACCGTGATATGCGGTCACATTAATGTTATTTTTGTGCCAAATTTCATGTATTTATCTTTAATGGTGCTATACGGCTGTGACATACGGACGGACGGGCGGACAACGGAGTCTCACCATAAAGGTTCCTTTTTTACCTTTTAGGTACTACGGAACCCTTCAAAATTAAACCCAGGGTGTCAAAACCTCGTAAAAGTATTTTTTTAACGTTATTTGTTTTAGGTCTATTATAAGACGTTTACATAAAAATTTCAAATTCGTTTAGATCATTGAGTACATACTCTAAAGTAAAGCAAAAAATAATCAAAATTAGGGTTCCGTGCGAGGGTACCGAATTGTTTTAGGCGCTACCATTTTAGCGCATTGCTTTTTGTCGCCTTGATGGTGCTTTGGTATCTATATTGTTGTCATTTATCATAATGTTGTTAGGGTTCCGGACCCGTATTGTGTGGTGGTTTCGCACTTAGCCAATTTATTTGGAGACGTTATTGACCTCATACGCGGCCATACCAATAGTTGATTGGTTTTGATTTTCATACATACAAGGTTAAATTAAATTAGTTGGCGAAATTTGAAACATATGTAAAACATGTCCATATGAACAAATTTTTCTATTAGGATTGTGCCAAATTCTTAAATTTTTTTTCACCTTTCCATACTGCACCAGTCAGCTGATCGGAGCAATTTGTATTGGAGGAAGTGAAAAAAAAGTTACGAATTTCGCTTAGCTCCCATACAAACAGTTGTTCATATAGACTAGTACTACCTATGTTTTGAGTTTCGCCAACTAATATTATTTAATAATTTATACTGTAAGGTGTGACTCCTTGATGGAACTTCATTCTAACACTAATCAAAGTCTTCTTGTACGAGTTCCACTATTTTATTTCTTTAATTATTGCGACTAGTTTCGTCTATTTGACATCGTCGGGCTGATTAACCTATTCCAATCAGCCCGACGATGTCAAATAGACGAAACTAGTCGCAATAATTAAAGAAATAAAATAGTGGAACTCGTACAAGAAGACTTTGATTAGTGTTATTATTATTTAACCTATATTATTTAAATACAAAGGGGTTTACAAAATAATCATGAACACAACTATCGAGGAAATTTCTTTTTTTGCATTTATTCATATTGTACAATCTTATAATATGATTCATTCTGCAAAATTTTACAGGCGAGCAAGAATTCATATATAAAACAGTAGCTCATTCGTATTATACATAACCATTTTATCCAGTATAGTGAAAACATGCGTATAGTTTTAGGATAGTAAATTACTTAATTACTAACTTTAAGTTTGGTTCTTTATTAATACAATACCAGTAGGATTGCACTACCTGTAGATTTATCGGAACATACCAAAAACATTTTAGGGTGCACCGTCATTGCCGATGGACTTTCGATGCTAAGTTTTACAATTAATTATAATTTATATAAAACACGATGTCGTAAAGCGAATTTAGAGATATTACAAGGCAGGCGTAATAAACATCTTTCTATAGAACCAATTGTTTTGTACACTATGGGCGAGTTGGACTTTCGGCTAATCCCAGCAAACTTGAATAGGGCTTTAGCCTGCTTTAAACGTTGCTGAATTAGCAACATTGAATGAGAAAACAATGCTAAATGAGCAACGTCTAAAGGCTTTCAGGTTTTAAGAGTCTGGAAGCCTTTAAACGTAGCTGATTTAGCATTGTTTTTTCATTCAGTGTTGCTAATTCAGCAACGTCTAAAGGGGGCTTTTCATACCGCTGTTTAATGCTCTTGTAGTTATGAACATTAACATATAGGCTTATGCTGAACTCTGTATGCTTCTCGTCTATTGTATATTCTTACATAAGAGTTGATGATATTGTTTCTTGGGTACCGTCTTAAAATGGGAAAGCTTGTAGATATCTTCATTTATCTGTAGTAAAACTCTGCGCGATATGGTTGAGCTGAAAATAAGGTAGGTGAAGAATGCCATTAGGTACCCGCGAAAAATACAAATCGTTCCACGACGTAACATTTTGAAATTATCTTGTCACTGAAGTATCTACATCTATAATAATAAAAATATATAGTGCTCATGGGGAAGGTAGAGTTCAACCGGGCCGCCATAGAAGGATGAATGCCAACCAAATTAGCGACACTCTAATAAAGGCAAAATCACAAGCACTCTGAATAGAAGAGCTTGTAGGGCGAGAAAGAGATGTGTCAAGATCTTAGCAGATGGAAATCCCATTGGGAGACAGGCGTGAGTATGCAACATTTATAAAAATTATAATAAATATTTTGTATTGGACTTAGTTTTGACAAACTTTTGTTTTATATTAATATTTTAATGATCTGAGAGTAAACCATAGATTGCAAGACAAGTATATAATTAAATGCCAGTAAAACAGATTTCAATACGAGAGTTTCAGCTAATAAAAACGAAGA
Organism: Ypsolopha sequella; assembly: GCA_934047225.1. Classification (NCBI taxonomy): domain Eukaryota; kingdom Metazoa; phylum Arthropoda; class Insecta; order Lepidoptera; family Ypsolophidae; genus Ypsolopha; species Ypsolopha sequella. Next base: position 7,817,902 of record OW203987.1, read on the forward strand.
ACTATATTTTAAAGTCAAAACTTGAGTTGTTAAACTTAGAACTGTATCAGGGCGAAGCCATGTATATGTTCATTCTACTCGAACATAGATCGTTATATTAGAGGTATATCGTTTATTAATTCAATGCAAAATTACTTCCCCGATCAATCTGAGGCATGAAGGGACCGTCCACTCTATACATTCTTAACACATATCTATTATGATATCAAAATTGCAATCTAACCGATGTGGATTATAAAATGTAAGAGTAACTTGAAATGCCACTTATCTGCAGTAGTTAAGATAACAATTACAATGAATATTTTATTTGTTTTATTACTTTAAGGCAGTGAAACACCCAACTTAAACTCAAAGACTGTTGGGATTGAGATTACCTAGCTAAACATTAACCAGTAACGTTATCATATCACTAGACATTTCACAAGCGACTTCTACACAACAGTCGCGTTTATTATACAATATTTACAAATTGTCTTAAATTAATGTGAACATCGTCTTAGAACGGGAATTACAAACACGAAAGCGGACGCACTCTCTTTCGACTATTGAATGGTTAATTGGGGGCACGCGTTGGGAGTGCGCGGGGCGAGGGGGCAGCTGCCATGTTGCTATGAGACTTATATTTATTATCCCTATAATGGTAAAAAAGCTGATTAAATATTACGTAATATTTTATTATAAATTACGTTCATTAATGAAAGTCCATGTTTCTGATATTGATAGACCACGATATTATTATGATTTAATATTATTATCAGACTTCTTATTGTAATATTTTCTTCTCAGTGTGCTTTGGCTAATGTAGCCGTCTGTGGACCCCCCTCTTCCCGCTGTGCCCAAGGCGTGGTCTCAGCTAAGCTCTTCCATAGTCGCATCAGCCATTGAAAGCCCATCGGCGGAACTTTTGCATCCTGTCACCGCGTTAGTACAAATGACAGAACAGAAATACTCATACATCTATACAGTAACCTCAGAATACAGTGTATTCTGAGACAGTAACAATATAAATATTCTTTATGAGTAAATCTCGACAAATAATAAAACTACATAGAAGTAATCTAACACTCTGAGATCAAGAATAACAAGTTAATATATTGAAACACGCATTTCTTCAACAAACTATATAATTTCTAACACAATAATAATATCAATCGGTAAACGCCATTTTTTAACAAATTAAAATATTTATTTATTACACTAGCCCTCTATTAGATAAAGAAAACAATAAAACCCGAAGTAATAACGCGTTGGTTTTTTATAAATGGAAGAAATGCGTGCTGCAAATTAATGTAGAATAATTTGTTCTATAGTCGAGGCCGGATCGATTGAGGTTTCAGGACATTGACCTCTAAAACGAGCCAAGAGTAGAAACGCGTAACTTACAAAATTATAAATTTAGACATACAAATAATCAAACGTTGACATTATTCCCATTTCTACATAAAACTAAAAACGCTTTGGACTTGCTTATGTGTTTAGTTTTATTTATTTGTGATCAATATTGTCAATGGTACTTGTAAAAAAAGTGTTATGTATATTTTTTTATCTCAGTTCAGTGCAAGCAACGAATCAACCCTTCAAAATGGTTTTAAAACAAAAAACAATGTAGCATTATAACAACCAAACTGCGCACTTGCAAATTCATTCCTTAAAAATTAAGAAAACGCGACTTAAGAGGATGGCATACCCTAGCAACTTTTTTTGTTACCCGTCCAGCACAATAAGTCTAACGGCAAAGACCTTATTTGCTTTTCATAGAGGCGATTATATTTTGGCTCTTTGGCCTCTTTTTCTTGGACGCGTAATACTAGTGATCACGCAGCGGAACAACAAATTGGTGTGTTTTTATTTCTATTGCCTATTTTATAAAAAAAATCAAGTTGAACTCTTAACCGCGTCTTTGAAACGAACGTTTAAAAACAAAAAAAAAAGAAGGTGAAAAACGTATATTTTTTGACAAAAGTATAAATCTTAAAACATTGTTTATAGGCGGAATCCCTAGATAAAAGATTGATAAATCAAATATATTTTCTTCAATATGAGGAGAGACCTAGTTTCTTCCAATGAACCCTTGAAAACCTGGTGTTGTTGATGTTCTAGCGTCAGGTGTCCCGTTAACGCCATTTCATTCCAAGAAATGCGGACCACTAACAGCCAGCGTGCCCGACGGTCCGCTCAATTATGTCATCCATTGCACAAATACACTTAAAAAACATTTTACTTAGCTTGTAATCTTAATTTACCTGTTATTCAGACAACATGTGACAAATTATTGGATTTAAAATAAATAGAGAAAAATAATTGGTGATTATTTTGCTTCAGCAATCCCCCGTAATTTTGTTAACAAATAGACTGTGGCGTCGATTCGGCGCAACACAGTTTCATTTATTTGACAGGACTAACCTTATTTTTAGCGTCCTGTCTTTCGATACAGAAAGAAAAATACAGAACGCTTAAATTATGTTTAGTCCTGTCAAATAAGTTAAATCGTGTTACACCGAATCGACACAAATATTCATTTGTTTTAATCTTACAATTATCGCTTGAACAAAACACCATTACATTGCAAAATAAATACAATACCATTATAAAATTAACCTGTAGGTTTGCAACCCCTGGTCAAACGACCGAAAGGTCAATGTTCTGAAATCTCAATCGATCTGGCTGCGATTATAGTAACCAACTATAACAGACATAAAATATAAAGAAAGAAACACACTTAAAAGCTATACAACCCGACTTGACTTCCGCAACAAACAACAACAGTGAAACCTAGACAGGAAAATACCCGAGACGACTTCTATAGGTACGTTTTAGATAAATTAACGAATTCCCTATGCAATCACACAGTTCTAATAATAAAAATTTTCATTTTTTTTTTAATTGTTATCACAGAAAATCATGTATTTACAAATTGTCATACTAAAGTGTCGTAACCTACGGCATGCTTTAAACAAATGCTTCTTGATGTTATAGAAAGATTTGCCTCTTTGCGTCAACTATTGCACTTGATTCAAGATGAAGTATAAATTGCAGATATTAGAAATGCTATAGCATATATTATACATACTTATATAAAGTAAAGACTTATAGAAACAGAACAAGATAAAGCCTATCCGTGGAATACTATAAATACTTACATAGAAATAGCGATTGGCTCAGACTATGGCATTACGAATAGTACACCCACCCTTCCATTTGAACTACCCCTAACGAACCTAAACCTTCCTATAAAATTTACATCAAAATACTATTGACATCTTTGTACGAAGTTGTCGTATTGTACTATGTAGGTTCTATGCCGGTGAATAATTTCAAGAATTTATAGAAAAAGCAAGTGCAATAGTGACACAATTTGCATCCACTAACGTGTGATCATGATGACAATGGCATAACATACAGAATGAGAATTCATCGGATACAAGGTATTAGAGCCTAAGCACACGGCGTTTTTACGCACAGACGAAGCGATACAAACGCAAACCATACGCGTGTCAGTCGCAGCCAGAAACCTTTTAGATACAAATGCAATAATTTGCTTTTTGGATTGAGAACGCGCAGACAACGCGCGTTTAAACGTTTAAACGCGCGTTGTCTGCGCGTATAAAATACGCCGTGTGCATAGGCCCTTAACTACGTTTAAAAACAAGGATTTTGTGCCTGGTTAATAGATACTTTATAATACTATGGATTCTGGTACAATTTTAAAGGTTGTATTGGATTTAATTAGGTTATGGATTGTGATAGCCACACGCTAAAAATGCTACGTAAAAACACGATTTAAACCAGGACACAAAATCTTTTTAAACAATATCATTATCAATTTAACAATTTTTATGTAATGCAGAAATATATTTTCAAGTTTCCATACAATTCTTTTTTTACTATTAATTGTATTTAAATTTAAATATGTAACGTATAAAGCACTTGGGGGAAGGACAGCAAATTCAATAAAAAATGTTATTTATTTAGTATATATTAACTAAGTAAAAATTATTTGCTATGTAAATATATTACACAATACTAGTATTAAGTTGTTTAACGATGAATTGCTAGTGTTTTCCAATGTCTAACTTTAGTGAAACCGTGCGGAATGAGATCTTTGCATGTCCGGTTGTGCTACGCCACGCCTACGTCACGTTACGTTACGCGAATACGACTACGCGTAGCGTGACGTCACGTGTGCTACGCAATGATGCATCAAATCACGATACGCGTATTCGATAAAGCGTATCGTGTTGTTATGAAGCATTACCGACGTAATAACAAGGGAATAGCGGATTCTTAGAGGTAACACTACTTTGTTTGTTTAATACCGCTTCAACGCCAAAGATCTCGAATCACGCTGTTTCCGGTAGGCGAGTATGTGGTGCAAATTTAATATAGAAAGTTTACTTTATAATACAGACTAATAATTTTTCATTTTATGTAAAAATCCTAGCGCAAACGAGCTGTCTGGCACTGTTACATTACTTCGAATACCTTAACCGTAATATAAATTAAAGAGTAAAATTTTAGCGAATTAAAAATTAAATTTTCCAAAACTTTGTAAATACTAGAATTTGGATATAGCTCGTGGAGGCACGGCCTGCCAGGAGGGACGTCCAAAATCCTGAGCAACGATAGTTGTCTATGTACACACATTCGCCGAGTATAAAACGTGATCGTTCGAGGCGTGATGGGGTGCTGCCGTGCGCGGGCGCGTCAAAAGGTATGCGCTCGCGCAGCGGCAGGGTCGGGCGCGCGCAGGTCTCGCTGGGAGCGCGCGCGGTCGAGCCGCTAGCACCAGTCGTCCTCGTCGGAGTCGGAATGACGCGCGCGGGGCTTGTAGCCGTTGGGCAGTCGTGGGCCCGGCGCGGGGGATGGCAGGGCGCGCGCCCCGCCTCCCCTGCCGAGGGCCAGCGCGGCCTCGTAGCTGAGCGGCGCCGGCGCAGGGCCGATGCCTGTCGCTCCTCGGTCGCCGCGTTCACTCTCGTAACCTCTGCCGCGTCTGTGATTAAAGATGCTTCTTGTAAATTATCTCTCGAAAACTGTATTAGCTATAGGTTAATTGTTTAAGACGAGGCCTTCTTTAGGCGCACAGCGGCTTTGCATTTATAACCCGTAGACTAACTTTCATAAAGTTGAAAATCGCGTGCGCCAAAATGCGCGCGAAACGATTCAGAACGAATAACTTTAAGATTAAAATCGACTCAAATTACAATATTGCATTTTTGAACTTACAACGGTTAATAAACAATATTTTCGTATTGATAGTAAAATATGACACATAAAAATCTAATGGATTAATTACAAAACCAAAAAAACACTCAAAAAGAGACAATTTTCAAAAATAAAATCTATCGAGCGAAAGTTTTCCAATTAGGTACTTAACGCTACTTACAAAGTAAAGATAAAGGTTTGAAAAAAACGTCCGATTGCGTCTGTGGTAGATTCAGTATAATCGTTCAAAAACTGTTGAAAAAGGAAGGCCTCCTCTTAAATGGTTGCTCAGTTAGTAAAATGCCACTTGAGAACAAGATTGCTAGCAGATTATGCATCAAAGAGTTCTTGGAAATTAATGTTAATATTATTTTTGCATGAGGATGATGATTATCCACCCCGCGGCCCTACCACGTAATTCTGATTTGTATCAACTTCAAGCAAATGCATGCGAAACTCAACGCGTGCAAAAGAGATGGCATGTTAGGCGGGCGTCTTAGCACGCACGTCAAATTTCAATCTCAAGTTGATGTTGATGAAAATCAGAATTACGTGGTAGACCCGCTGGTCGTCTTCAGTCATGGTGACCACTTTCTACTCCTATTCCGTAAGGCGCTGGTGCGCCCGAAGATGGCTAATGTAGTCGATCTTCCTACTAAACCCTCCGCCAATTCCCATAGCTTAATTTTTAAAAGATTTTATTTTTAATTTTTTTCGGAGAATTTACGTTATTTTAGGACATGGTTTTCATTATTTTGACCATTATTTTTTAAAGAATTGTCCGATGACCTTGTCACTTGAGAATTTTAGACATTATACTGATTGTGATGTGTGATTGCTTATAAAAAAAGTGATCTGTCTCTGTCTGTCTACTCACCTGTCATCTTGCTGTCAAATTAGTCTGAAGCAAATTATTATAAATTCATCTTGATAGCAAAGGACACATTTCTAAACAGCCATTAATCAAGTGACGTCACACAAGGGCAAATGTAAGTTGCAGCCTTTTCGTGAAAATATTCATCATCTTGAGGTTTTTTTAACCAAAACTTCGAAAATACGGCTTATTAAACCTAAATCTCGAAATGGTTTTCGAATTAACACACCTTAAAATAATTTAATCTATGCCAATTGTAATCTTCTCCGTAACTTCACCCAGGTTAACAGTAACCCTCCACCGCGGGGGGGATTATTGAATATTGCAGGCGTAAAAGCGTTTTTATCTGTTATTCTATTTTTAGATTATGGGTGGTCTGAGGGAAGACGAAAGAGCCGCCAGACAAAGAGGACTTTAAGAGGCCTTTAAATATTACGGACTTAAAGAGGTCTTTGTACAATGTGTAACAGAAAGGTGTAACCATATTTGAAGAGCTTATTCAGTCAATGGTATAGAATAACTTTTACTATGGAGCCAAACTCAAAATCTCAAAAAAAAAATCTGCCCTTCCATACATTTCGGCCGAGCGGCATAGCATACTTCTATGAAACAGTAAAATTTTTTTTTCGAGATACTGGTTTTGTTCCATAGTAAAAATGTTTCTATTCTATTGACTGAATAAGCTCTTCAAATATGGTTACACCTTTCTGTTACACGTTGTATATATATTTATTTTTTATTTAAGGAAAACTAACAGCACAAAGTAACTTAAAAATAAACAGATTGAACAATTTACAGCCAATTAAAAGTTTCCACTAACAGTGACACATTAAAAAATAAGAAACCCTAATGCAAAAAAAGAAATTTAGGTTCACACATAATAAACAGAAAATAAAAGAATAAAAAGGTTTTAACTGGTTAAAAGAGAACTTAAAATGAAACTAGATGAACCTCGGCCACCGTTGTCTTCGGATAAACTTGTGTTTATTACCAAAGTTCCTAAAAATAGTAAACTTTAAACTTTCGCGATTTTCACACAAGATGAATATAAGATTCGGGTCTTAATTCGGGTCTGTGCTTGACGTTTCGACACCTCTGAAGGCTGTCGTGGTCACAAGCGAACTGAAATACTAACCGTGTTACTACAAAACGGTGTTTATCTTTAGACGGTGCTTAAATCTGTTGTTATCGCCTTTTCTTTCATGTTGTAAAAGAGTGACAGCAACAGATTTAAACACTATCTAAAGTTCAACATCGTTTTGTAGTTACACCGTAAGCACAGTATAATACTGTGCCGTAAGTGTTTTTTTGTTCAACTTCTATGGGTGCAATTTTGAAATATATTATAAATATTTATTTTAGATTACTAAACCAAATGAAAGGTAAAATACTTTACTATCAATAATTAAAAAATGTAGATATGTATTTGGTTTACTTTTTGATATCAATTTTTTTTCGGAGTCCCTCGAATATATTGAGTAGTGCAGGTCATCTTTTCAAAATATTTTTTTTTTTAGTTTTCTGATAATTATGTAGAAATAGCTATTTAAATTAATTAACAAAGGTCCAAAGTAACGGCCTAAAATAAGCTATCTACAATTAATATCAATTTATTAACAATATTATCATTTTTTAAAAGCGGGTGGATTTTGACCCATTATAGTCTGAGAGGGTTATGTAATTCACAAGCCTTTAAGGCGCTACGAAAAAAAAATCGACACTTTAAGAACGTGCATATCTACTCCAGTAAATAATGTATTATTTTGAAAAAACATTATATTATTTTTGGATTCTTTTTTTAGGGATCTGTTAAAACAGAAACGCGATTGGAGAAATTCGGCTCGATAGAAATATTTATTGAAGTGAGGTCTTTTTCGGCACCTCCTGGTTTGACAATTTAGAATGACATATGGACTGCAATTATATTTTATTAGATGGGTTTTAACGATATCTAGGACCTGCCTCCTTATTCTGTATCTTTGTTTGCCAACTGGACTGGGTGCCTATCATCAAAAACAAAGATAAAAACAGAACTCCCAAAATTGCCTTTGGTAAGTATTGAACTATTTACGAACTGTGACGTCACTTCAAGTGCGAACATATCCTTACACAATCGGAATTCGATAATATGTCTATGTTTTTGATGATAAGCACCCAGTCGAGTTGGCAACTAAAGATACATAATAGACCCTCTGGTTAAACGAAATTTTGATAGCAACTTTAATACATTTTATACAATAAAAACCGACTTTTTGCTACTTTTCCACGAATCCATCCGTTCCTCTCGCACTGAGGGCCTTTTTCGCATATAGAGTAGCAGGGACGCTAAAACTTTTGCATATCGCCTTAAGGGTGTTAAGAGTAGTCTTACCTCTCTCTAGATCTATAATCTCGGTGAATCAGTCTTTCAACTTCTCGGCCATACTCGTACTCGTCATGTAAAGGCTCCACTGGTTCTCTTACCGTATGCCTTAACGACAACTGAAATATAAAATAATTTTGAATCAACATAAGGCATTAAGGCGCTATATGCTGCGAAGGTGCTGCCATTTTACAAAAAAAACATTATTTACTTACTAGAGTAACTATTGAAAATCAGCTCAAGTAAATGCGTAGATATAGCAGTGAACTATTTTTAAATAGCATAGTTTTGTAGACAACGTCGTTGATGAGCTAAAATTTTAAGTTGTGCTAAAAGCAGCAGTTTTTATTAAAAATTAAAATGTTAGCTCATCAAAGACGTTTTCTATGAAAACTATGCTATTTAAAAGTAATTTTCAATGCATGTGCTCGTAAAGGCCCACTTTTTATGCATCAAAACCGAACAGAAAGTCGATTATTTTGCCCTAGGGCTTTTATTATTTTTATTTTTTTATTTGTTTGCAATGGTTGGCTAACCTGCAGCCTTTCCTGTCTACCATAGATGTACTTTTTTCCACTGTTTAACGGGTCGGGATACAATTTTACTTTTGAGCCAATCATAATTGAAAGTTCACAAGATTATATTTGTTTTCATTTCCTCACACTATGCATTGAAAAACGTAGTATGATACACGGGCGTAAAAGCAATAAATTACTCGGTTACGTTTAAAACACTCCTCGTAATTTATTCCTTTTCGCCCTAGTAGCATAAACTACTATTATTGCTGTATCTAAGCATTTACTTGATCATATGTTCAATTACTATTCTAGTAAGTAAATAAAGTTTTTTTTTTCTAAAGTAGCAGCACTTTCGCAATGTATAAGGTCTTTCAATTTAAATGGAAAGTAATTTAGGAGGTGATTCAGTATCGTTAATACATCACATTCCTTTGCAAAGCACTTTTTTTTGCGCGGATTTATTTTTTCACTTCTCAGTACAAAGTGGTCCGATCAGCTGACTCAGTTTGTATGGACAAGTGAAGAAAAAGTTCGCGCAAAAAAAAGTACTTTTCAGTGGAATATGATGTATTAACGATACTGAATCACCTCCTAAATTACTTTCCATTTAAATTGAAACACCTTATATAGAACCTTAACACAACATTTATTTACAATGAGCCCTGAAACTGTAAACACCAATAACGTAGATAGACAGTCTCCAAGACAGTTCGATAATAACAGCGACAAATTAAAAAAACCGGCCAAGTTTGAGTCGGGTACATCTGTACTAGTGGTTTCAATGGTCGCGTTCGTTCTACAGCCTTGCAGCGGTTGCATTGCTTTTTGGACTAGGAGCGTACAGTCGGTAACCCTTTGTATCGAGTAACAAAATGGGAATAATTTGTAGTTTAGTAGAAAAAAAACTACATCAAAATTAATTGGATTGGCTTAGCGCAACCTGGAGCCTTTTGTTTTTGCTGACTGTACAAAATGTTTAAGGTTGCGCCCAGCCAACCCTGTTTATTTTGATGTAATTTTTGTTTCTTCATAACAACGAATTGGTCACATCTTGCTGAAAACGATGCTGAATCGATTTTTTCAAATAAATCGATCCTTGATAAAATCAGGCTGACTCACGTTAGTACCAATATAGGACGTGCAAACCTTATTTTCCTAAGCACCTTTTGTTTTTTTGTTACATAGACGTGATTTTTTTTATTGGTTTTTTTTTTTTTGCAAAATGCTCCATGGCTCCAGGTTGCGCTCAGCCAACCCTGTTTATTTTGAATTAGTTTCCTATTCTACAAATTTCCGAGTTGCTCACATCTTGTTACTCGATAAATAGGGTTACCCATGGTACGCCCGTAGTCTATTTCATTTTGACTTAAATGTCAAAATAGGCGGTCATAAAATCATAACACATCGGGCAGTTCTTTTTAAGGCGATACCAAAAAAAAATGGGGATTTTTCGAATCCATTTACTCCACTATAACGTCATCTACGTATTTCATTTTTGGGTAAATGTTTATTGAGTATTTAATCAAGATTCTCACTGAAGAAAAACGTGATTGGATGAAATTTTCTCAATAGAATTTAATTCCGAAAAGACCTCTAAATTGTTTTATTTTTCCTGTAATTCTGAAATCCCAACTAATTTGATTGTGAAATTGCATTCAAAATGTGAATATTATGTATTTGTAAAGTCTCCTTGAAAATCTTTTTGACAAAATAGCTTAGTAAATTTTATATTAATAAAAAACCGACGTTTTGCTACTTTTCCACGAATCCGTCCCACTCGCACTGAGGGTTTTTTTTGCATGTGGAGTAACAGGGACGCTAAAACTTTTAGGTATCGCCTTAATGCTAAACGCAGTACTTGCGTTGAACACGACAAATTTTGAGAGATCTGACTTACGTGTGAGGGGCTATGTGCAAGTTTGGTCTGCGGGTACGGGCCATGCTTGACCTGCAGCGTGGACGGCTTCGTAGGCGTCGGCGGCAGCTGCCGGCCTCGGCCTCGGCGTGCGCCATCTCGCTCCCACGAGCGGTCGCGCCAATCTTGCCATTCGCGCTCCCGCTCCCGGTCGCCCCGATCACCACCTACCAGAGCCCACACTGCCCACTGAATATTTTGGACGTTCTCTGTCCCATTACGGGGCTCCACAATGCTAAACATCAGTTTTGTGTTAGATTCAGTTCTGTCAATGTAGATGGCAAATATAAAAAAAAATAAGGCGTGTTTTTTGACTCAAGACAATTGTTAATTACACTATATATATATTTACATACTTTTAATGTATGTAAAACTATACATTGTATAATTTTTAAAAAAGCATGAATTTCAAGAAACAAGCGATTCAGTTTCCATATTTTAAAACCGGCACGCAGATGTTAACTAGAAAAAAACATATTTTTTACATAAAGAAATTATAGTTATTGCCTAATGGAGCCGCGATTTTGAAATAACTTGAGTTTTGCGTGCACGGCATCAGATTAGAGCAAGATAGACAGTTAAAAAACAAAAGCGTTGGAGCAGGACTGAATTTTAGCATTGTGCAGCCCCGTATGGTAAAATCAAGAAACATAACAGGGGTAATAAATAACATTCTGTTGCAGAACAGATGTGCAAACAATTTTCTTATAATGCATCAGTCATCTGATTCTGGTCCGTTCATTCTTCTCCTTTTACAAAAGCAATTTTGTATGACTCGTCCTCGAAAGATTATTAATTGGAAGTAGCAAAGGGTCTAATAGAACTCTCTAATGAGAATTGCCGTTTCCAATAAAGTAAATTGATTCAGACCCTTTGCTTTACATTCGAATTTTGAATTTCCTTTTCAAATATGTCTTTGTAAAATTAGTTTTCATTTATTTTTGTTTCTATGCCGCCAAAGATCCTCATTTGGTAATAATCTTATCGGAAATCTTAATGTTACCTACTTATAGGTAATTAAACATTTCGTTCCTTTGTGGACTATCAGCAATCTCTGTTTCAGGATTAGGTACTGTGCACGATTTGTTGGTCGGTTGTGGTGTGTGTGTTTGTGTGTGCGAGTGGCGAGTGGATCTCACCGAAGGTGTGGTGTGGCGAGCTGGGCGACCGCGGGGGCAGGTACAGGCAGGTTGTCGGATACGCCGCCCTCCACTCCTTCCCTGCTGTCAGGAATACCTTCATGTACCTTCCACCACTCGACTAAGGCCCTACGCCCGTCTACTGATTCAGATTCTTTACTCTCAAAGGTGACTCTAAAAGTTTTGGGTGTCTGTTTAAAGTGGCTATAAAATGTAAAGTTGCTTTTATGGAAATGAAAGAAATCATGAAGTTCGGGTTAACATTAACTTTTCAAGATTTATAGTTGAAATATGCAAACTATTTATGTTTGTAGCTCGCAGAGCCCAGGTTTACAATATATCTGTAGTAGCATTAGCTAAGTATAGCGTAGCTGCATGAAGTACAATATATTAAGCGTTTTGCATGCTGCATGATAGTATTTACAGTTCACTTGCATGCTCTGAGGAATCTCGGTTTCGTCGAGCCTATGAATGAAGCGAATGAGTGCAAACAAGAGGGACAATCTCGATTCAGCGTCGATAGTTAGCATGCAGCAGGCAAAATAATTTAAAATAATTTCATTAAACTCATGTTTATCTTTTACGTGGCCAGTCTTGACAGTTACAATTTTCTAAGAAGATATTATAGTAATGAGTTTTGATCTTCTATTAGATCTATTAGTGTTATGTTGATATACTGTGGCCTAGTGATGAAGAATTACAATTAAAAGTTTAGTTGATAGCATAGAAATGAGCATTTACTTACACATTATCTAATTATGCTACTGGTAAAAATGTTACAGAAGTAGCATTGTGAAAATGTTGAAACATGGACTAATTACACATTATTTAACTAAATTTGAATTATGACTTATAAGTCAGCAGCACAACTGCTTCGCTCAGTCTATAACTTATAACTACATCTACGAAAACATGAAACTCTAAACTACATTAGCTAGACTTCCCATCTTCTCACAAAAAGTTCAGAGTACGTTCATGAGAAGAAAAATGTTTGCAAAACTGTTTCTTTTAGTCGATTAAAAAGTTGAAGCTTAGTTAAATAAAGTAGGTAAGTTATGTTGATAATAATGTAAAATGAAAGAGAATGTCTACAGAAACAAAAATGTAATAAGCTAGATTTAAATGTGATTCGGCTTTCAAGATACGGTGGTATAGTACAAATCTTTCTGAAAGCTGCTTATACCAAGACTTTACATACAATAGCAGATCAGACCTCAGTTTTGCGTATAAGCAGATTTCGATTAAAACTGACAAGGCCCATTTTATGGTAGGTTGAAAATTGATGGTATTGATGGTAGATTGAAAATTCTGGCTGTATCTAGTTTGAATTGGATATGTAATGGATCCTTTACCATGCGGATGGTAATGATGTGGTGCGCGATGCGACCTTTGATGTCTACCGTGTTCATGCTTGACTATCTCGACGACGTTGCTGACAGTATCGGAGAAGCCGATGTCGTGATGATAGCCACCGTAGTGGCCTCGTCTTCTTGGACTTGGCGTTCGTCTGAAATTTTACATATAACTTTGTTTATATGTGTGAAACTGAAATTGTATTTCCATGCTTTGTCATGTATTCTCATGCAATACTTATATTTGGTTAGTATATAGGTTGCGCGTTAGTAGAATTAAATCATCGGTTTAGACATCTAAAGGACATACCATTTGAAATAACTATAACTTTCAGATCTATTTCTTCGTCGATGACACTACAAATAAAATAAAAATAATGAAAAAAAAAAGAAAAAAATATATCAGGAGAAGTTTCTAAATCTAATGTTGCTTACCTTAAACTAGAAGATCTTCCATGACCACCGTGGCTGCCATGGCCACCGTGGCCACCATGGCCACCATGGCCATTCTGGTAAACATGAGGCTGTAATCTCCCATCATCCAAGGATTCCATGGAGGCGTGTTGTGACCCCACGTCTTGTAGCTCCAATACCTATAAGGCATTCAGTTATAGAAACCACTACAGTAATCTATTAATTTTGTTTTTGATAAATGCCGCCAAAAAAATTGATAAAAACTTACTGTCCCATATTTACAAAATTCTGTATTGGTGAAACTTCAAATTCATGCAATTAATAGTAAGTGTAATTCTGCAAGACATGCCCAAATAACAGAATCGTGCTTGTGCATTATTCTAATACTTACCTTCGTAAAAGCATTGTGCTTGATATAGTCACATGCTATTAGGTTTACATGCATTGTTAGGTACTTTATAACATAATTATGCATCGTGTAATGTCGTTCTGTATATGACTGTAATGTATGTTCATGTATACGTGGTGATACAAAACTAAATTCTATAGTAGCTAGGAACTGACGTTCACTATCCCTAATATAATAAAGAAGACTATTCTATCGAGACATCGGATGCAACGAAAACCAGTCCTTAATACTTTAATAAAACTTTACCTAATAATAACAACCATCTGTAAACTTCAAATTATTAATAATTTAAGTAATAAAACATATTTAAGTTACTTTTATCATCTTCCAGATAAACTAATTAAGGCTTAAGCCCCTAATAATGTTATCACATTCAAACATTAACATACAATTTTCTATTCAGAAAAATCTATTTATCGGACACGACATCGAAAAAATTCTGACACGTTTTCTATTGTAATTTCTACCTGAGGACACGTTATATATCATACATCGATTGTTTCTAGGCTTCAAACAGTAATGACAACATCAATAATCTAGGTATGACATGGTTCATAAAGGGTACACCTAATTAGCAGGTCAAACACGAACACGAACATATTTGCGAATTTAATTTATTCTTAGCATCCTACAAAAATGTATTAGCGCCAATATTGTGAAATGATTCAAACCAATGATCTAAACTTAATTTTTGCTTTATTCTATACCCGAGACGGGATCTTATCGAGCGTATGACGTTTAAATCAGCCACAATTTCTGACCCAAGAACTCTATCAAAATTGACTATATCGCTTGTTGCTATGCCTTTACTACGAACTCAATTAAAAATGTCTGCAGGATCATCTGAATTCTAGTATTCATTTTTATGGCTTGTCAAATTAGTCTAATTAATTGCTTGTTAATAAGAGCTACCCATTTAAACTTCATAGAACCGATAAGATCACGGCTCACCTATAATGAGCTTGGTGGGAACATTGACCACACTTGACAATTTAGCTATCATGAGCAAATCAACCATAACCTTCCCTGTGACATTTTATTCACCTTTTTATTGTTCCTGTAACAAAAGAAAATAATGTTATTGCACATTTCCATTTATTTGTTATAAAACTTTGCATTGACTACTACATTTTCCCGCTATTTCATCCGAATGGACCTCCGGCCAAAGATTTCAAAAGTTTAGATGAGCCCTGGCACCTAAAATCTATTACATTGTTTTTGAATGTGTGCGTTAACATAATATGAGTGCGCAATCTGTCTATCTACGGTCAGCAAACTGATCAGACTACTAAAGTCATAAAAATTTAAAACTTTAAGTGCACTTAAGGCGTCCAACTATCACTGTGTTCAGATGAGCACTGATTCCAAATGTGTGAGCGTCACCCATTTAAAGGTGGAAACATTTTGGTGTTGTCTTACTAAAGCAAGGGCCTATCTTTACTTTTGAAATCTTTGCCTTCGGCCATCTAATTGTTCATGTCTATATATCGGCTCGCGGAGAGCAAAACAAGAAATTATTCACTTCCCTCTTCTTTGTCCCAATCGCAGAACTCGGCATAGGTACTCGTAGAAAACTATTTAGTGAACCCCTTTGTCGCACTAATTATGCAAAAAATTCATTCATACTTAGAACCTTGGGCAAATATAACGACATATACGGTGAAGAAGCTGATATTTTCAGCTTATTAAAAGCTGGTAGAAAATACTAAATAGTATTAAGCTCGCCTGTGTACAAACATTTAACTTGTGCAATAAAGAATTTTATTATTATTATTATATTTTCTATCTCTCACTTTCCAGCTATAAAAAGCTTTTAAATTTGGTAAGCCAAGCTTACAAATAAAATATTATTTTTATTATTAACATTGAATTTTTAGGCTTTTTGGAATATTGTATTATCTATGTAAGTCAACATGTGATATGTATTTCACTATCAGTGGTAACTTTATTGGTATCAATTTTTTTCTAGTTTTCAAGTTTCGTATTTGTTTTAAAACTGTTTGTTTCCCTAAGAATAAATAAATAAAACCCTTCGCTGGTACGTCACCATCTGTGACGTATTGAAACAGCATTAAAGTGTGTTTATCGCCTGAAAACAACTGGAAATGCTCACTCAGTACGTCCCCGCCTAAGGGAACGTATTAAATAAGCCTTTCTATATACGCAACCCGATTGCAAATCATCATCATCATATATATGGCGAAGTTGGATTGTAGAATCACCTGTTTTACAAGAGCGCTAGTTGTTGAACAAAATAGTTCTGTTATCTAAAACAGCTAAATTAGGTTCAGCTGGGTGGGTTGTCATTGCGTTACGTTTAGACGTAATGTAAAAAGTCTTTCAATTAAAGTCAATAATAGATGCGATGACGTGTTAGGTTTACATGTAAGATAAAATATGGAACCGAGCGAAGCGGAACGGAGCGAGGCGACTCCTGTACTTTTTAAAATTTTTACAAATCAACGTTTGATTTGATGCTCTATTACAAAACCGCTAAACGGTTTTACAAAACCGTTAAACGTTGACCCGCTGCATTGTATATAATGCAAAACGTTTTTACAATACTGCGTGTTGTTTTCTAAAACAGCTGAATGTTGTTTCGCTGTTTTACATAGCAGAGCCTTTTTGTAAAACAACTAGTAGTTTTAAAACAGCGTATATACTTAAAGAAGTCCTGACTCCAGACTCACTCACTGACTGACTCATCAACGCTGCGGGGTGTGTATCTTGTATCATAATACAAATATTGCTCATTTAATGGTAATTGGATGGATAATTAACATTTGATATTTCTACCTCGGGTACAAAGTAAATATGACAAAGATGTATGTAACTTACTTGTGTGGTTTTCGACTGCTGCGTCTTGCTAGATTGGAAAGCATATGCGGGTCGTCATGGTGAGGCTCAGTCGCTGTGGCCGGCAGCTCGTGGCTCAGCGAACCCGCTCGCGATCCAGCCGGGCCCAGACCCGCCGCCACGTCGAGGAGGCAGTTAAAGAAGGACGCCTTCTGCACCACGCATCCAATGATGACTCCACCCACACACGCGCATGCTCATGTTACAGTCCACAGGACTCCGTTACTAACGGCTAAAGCCTACATGAGTTTGCGCAAACATCCCACACATTATGTCCATGCTGGAGTTCTTATTGCGATTGTGATCTCGCGATTGTGTCATTTGAAAAGTGTACAGAATTCCAACATATGGACAGTGTAAAGCTGAGTATATGAGTAGAAGGTTTGATAAGATATCAGTGTGTTTATTGTGAAGATGGCCGCAGCTTAGGAGTATGAGTTATCTGAGGAAATAACTGTAATGCACGTTAAAACAAATGTTAAGTCAATAGATGTAGGTAGGTAATGTTGCGTTGAGTTGTAAGTAATTTTTGGTCGTTTGCATGAAGATAGCCGAAAATTACAAAGCATCATTTAGATCGTGCTAAAATACAGGTACAAACTGTGCATATTCGAAGCAAAGGGCCGCCAGCGAATTCATAAATATTTTATTTGCGTCAGTCCTGATTGTTTCTCCAGCATGCGCAGATTCAACATTATTATTGGTTTTTATGTTAAACGTGATAATGTTCTATAATAATAATTACAAAAATTACAATCAGAGGCAAACAAGAGCGGAGCAAATAAGCAAAGTTTTGGTTATTTCATAATCCTCAGGCTTCTATAATGGAGTATTAATTGAGCCAAAATGTAATTCAAATAAAACTATCAAGGTAACAATAACAAAATGTATAGGGAACAATAAAATCGATCCGTATTCCACAAATACTGAAAAATCATGCACAAGGTTATCATTCAAATGCAGACCATGGTCTATCTCTGCTCTATGTTCGCGCAATTGGAAAAAGAAAAGGTAAAATGGAAAAGAAATTTGGATTTTTCGTTGTCCGTGATCAGAATTTTAAATGGCCAATGTAATGATTGTTCTTATATTAAAATAATGCTTGAATTACTTATTAACCCTTTAAAAAGTTGATAACAGTAAAAATAAAAACTTCCATACTGACTGTAGTTCAAGTCATGATGGTTCATAGAGTTTATTTTTTTAACACAATAGATCTCTACTTTGTAAGCTCTCCTGACAAAGCAAGTAGAAATTATGTTGGTGTACTACAATTACTCATTAAATATAAGGATACTTCCACAATATTTTAAACAAAAAGTGTAGGTTGTATTCTAAAACAACATTTATTTACGCACCATATAAAAAGAAAAACGATGACCTGGTTTTTAAGCCCACTTGAATGAAAACCTTTCCTAATAGAATCACAGTAATACAAATGAAATACATGATTCTAACAAGTTGCAACATTTTGTAAATGGAAACTATAGCGAAATGAGAAAATATCGAGCCAGACGCCACATTTTGAGGAAAAGACATACAAACATACTATCTACCGGTAGGTCAAACGTCTAAACTACGAGATTAAAGTCCAAACGTTCAACACAAATACATCGGTCCGCTACGCATTTTGCAACTATAGGACAGGTTACTTTAGGCTCTATGTCGTGGTTTACAAAGCCCTGACGGACACTTGAATCAAAAATTGTGCCTAATGCTGCACAATTCTGCTTCTCTATGAATAACATCAAGTGCGTCATTGAAATCAAAGTCTAACTAACTTTAGTATCCACTAATAATTATATAACTAAGTAAAAACTAACTTTCATGAAAGTGATAGTACTGTCTAAAGTATTATTTCTTTATAGCATCATCGTGTCTTTTATATCACTCTCTAAAAGTGATTTTTAATTAATTTTCCATATAAATAAATTAATTGATATTGATCAAACACGATGCGAGAAGAAATTATTAAAATAAAATATCTAAAACAGTGCAAGAAAAAAGTAGTAATAGTTTCGTTCCGTAAAAATTTAATACTACCGGCTGATTGGCCGTAGGGCTATTCTCGCCGAATGCCTGAAAAGTAAACCACCAATGTAGTCGACTCTTAGAGCCGAGTCCAACTACGTGACTTTGTATTGTTGTTTCCTTGCCGAAAATTCATGGCCTTTCGGTGAATTTGGAATTTGTGGGTGACGAATCACAATAAAGAAGGTATTAAAGGCCGAATTAGGAGAAATGGATCATTAAATTTACACAACAATACATCCACAATGTAGACAACACAACCAACTATATCTCACTAACTATAATGTTTAAATTGTTTATCTAATGTGGGGTAAGGGGCCATAAACAAACACTACTTGGATATTCAAACAAGTCACCTAGCAATGTAACTGTTACATTTGGCTCAAAACTTACAAGGAAATATACAATGGGTTCAGCCATAATACTCTGGCTTTTCTACACATTTATTAACAACATTTTACTCTTATTCTCCTGATTTGCATTGACCTAATTCCTAATAATAATAATTATAGTAATAATTAAACTTAAATGAAAAATTATAACATAAAAAGGGTGCTCTTCGGGGTGTACTTACCGGAACGCCCTGTGGTTCAGTCTGGCCAAACCTAGTCGATTTCCAACTCTCCAGGATGAGGAGACCTGCGTAGATTTTGCCTACAGTCAGTTTCCCTGCATTGAGTACGTCGTTGCGAGGCACCAGTAGTTCTAGCATCTTCTTCGCTTGCAGAGGCCATATGTGCGTTATGGTCTCACGTAGTTCTTGGTCTGCTTGGTCCATCTCCTCAGCTGAAATTTTTAAATATAGTCAATTTCTGTTTATTTCTTCTTCTTTTCATGTGGTTTATGGCCAACCTGGTGTCGGATTTGTTTGTTAAGTGTGGGCAGTTGATAATACACTATTATTCCGCGCTTGTCATTTATGATCATCATGATATTGAAAATGCAGACTCGCACATGAAGACTTCGTGATTAAACGAAGGAACTTCAGGATCATTGCTAATATTTAAGTAAAAGTAAATTTACATTTAAAATATCTGCATAATGATGTTGGAATGGAATTTCGTAAAGTATCAGTGCTAGAAGCAGATTGATTCGATGATCGCTTGTGTCTAACTAGATTAAACTTTTTCGGTCCTGACCGCCTCAAAAATTTGATAGAATATTAACTTACCGGATCTCATCTTGATGTTAAGATTTTCTCGGATTAAGGCAAACAGCGTTGTTGTAAAATTAACTTTCCCCTCTTCATCGAGTGGCATGTTCATTCTAATTAGTTTCTTATACGCTAGTCTATTTGGACATTTGTTACCAAACCCCAAAGGGGGATCCATGTTCTTCAACATATCGTACATTTCTGTATAATGGATCTTCCCACTGAAATAAAATTTGAACGTTTAAATCTATTGGATTAATTCAGCATTGTTAATTTAATTACACTGGGTATTAAGATGAAGTTGCGAAAGCCGGCAACTGGTGATAATACTTGTCCATACGAACAACTTTTAATATGGAACCAAAATTCGAATTGGGAAAAAAATCAGCTGTCCCATAGAAAAGTTACACCCAAAGAAAATGTATGGAACAACTGGTTTTTTTCTCGATTTCTCAAATTTTCACGAAATGTTGTTCGTATGGACGATTCCTATCGCCAGTTTCCTGCTGCAACTTCATCTTCACACAAAATTTCACACCGGGAGCAATTCAGATATTATTTATTTCAAGACCAGTCGTAATTATAACATTGCTTCCGTCAATTATAACATTGCTTTCGTTGTAGAAGTTTCAAAACCCTTTGGGGCACATATTTTTCGGTCTGCATGCTTTGGATCACGTTACGTCGTGAGTACATATACTCGTACTTGTGCCCGAAGTAAGACAATAATACGAGTGTAGACCGTAACTTGCATTTCACAGTCTACACTCGGTAACACTCTTTTTTTATATGAGATTTTTATAATATGAGAAAATTTTTGTAGCATATAGTTTTTTTTAATTCTAGGACAAAAAAAAACGTCTATGTACTAACGTGGCATTTGGGTCGTATTCGGCCCATATCCGAACAAACTCATCTAGATGATGCGCGCCGAGGATGGACGAATCTCTCGTCAGGTAGTCGAAGTTATCCATGATGACGGCGACAAACAAATTCAACATCTGCAATGTATTAAATATAAATTAATCCATTATTTATTTTGTGATAGTGAATAATCCAAATTGCATAATATTTTTAAATATTCAGTTATTCTTGTATGTTTGAGATAAACTAGAGTTGAACGTTCACCGTGTTCTCTTGTTTTTACCCGACTACGGCGAAGCAAAAAGGAGGGTTATGATTTGCTTCGCCGTCGTCGGGTAAAAAGGAGGGTTAAAATTTGGACCGGTATGTATGTATGAATGTTAATCTGTTCCCTTATAACTTCTAAACTACTTATCATAATTTGACAAATAAGGTATCGTTGGAAGCGTCTTGATCGTCCGCTGGTTAAAAGATACGTAATGTTATATTAAATTGAATATAGCGCCCTCTAGAAGGCATAGAGGCATAAACTAAAAAAATATGTCTTAATCATGCCGTTTTGATAAAGGGGTTAATTAACACATTTCAAAAATACATATACTGTTAGCTGTTGCATGCGGTTTTGCTTGCCTGCACCCGATAATTGGTAATAATTCCTATAAAATCAAGCTTCTCTCCAATCGTTCCCAAAATATATGTATAATAAATACGTATGTATTATCTAAAGCGGCTCTGCATATACTTTATCATGAAATTATATCCCCAAAATAATTTAATTAAAAAATGAGTTCAAAAACTAAAACCCGACTACTGTAATATCACGCTCCAAAAAGTATGAAACGAGAAAATATTCTCATCTGAAATTGTTATGTACAAACGAATCAATATTTTATCGTCTATTAAATAAACAACTTACACGTAATACATTTCAATGTCTTTAATAAATATTCATAGTGATGTTTAGAGGATACCTGTGGTCTTATGCCACCTACCCTAAAAAACAATACACTCGTCAGCGATCATAAGCTTTAGGGCAAAGTGGCATATGACCACGGTTATCCTCTGAACATCACTATGAATATTTAATAAATACATTGAAATGTATTACGGGTAAGTTGATTATTTAATAGACGATAAATATTGATTCGTTTGTACGTAACAATTTCAGATGAGAATATTTTCTTGTTTCATGCTTTTTAGAGCGTGATATTACAGTAGTCGGGTTTTAGTTTTTGAACTCATTTTTGTCCGGTAAAGTTTTGTGAAGGTTACATGGCCGACAACACAAGTAATTTTATAAATAACCATGTATTGAGATTAATATAGCCAATAAAATAACTCAAAGGTAATGGATACGCAGTACAATGATTTCTAGTTTTGATTGGAAAAGGATTAACGGATTCATCATACTATCAGAACATCTTTCAGAATACTATAAACCAATGCTAGGTACTCACAAGAAACGAACAGAAGAATATAAAAGAGACGAAGTAGGCGTATGCGAGAGTGCTCCCACACTCATCTTGCTTGCTGGCCATCTTGTCGCACTTGGCCGGCTTCAGACACGCCAGCATAATGTTCGGCCAGGACTCACCCGTCGCGCATCTACACAAATTAGCTCTCACAGCGACTTCGCTCACAAAGAAAATATCAAAGTTACTGTAGCCACAGTGTTTTGTTAGGATGACACTGGAGTAGATGCAGAAGGCTTTAGTTTGAAAGCTGTCAAAACTTGAATTTCTTGAATGCAGAAAAGTTTTTAAATGGAGGTAATAGAAGTTACCATGCAATTTTTTATGTTTCACACCCCTGAAACTAAATCTATAACTAAAGCTTTTAGAATTAGCTGCATTGTGAGATAGTAGCGATAGTAGGTAGGTATTTATTTTCGCTTTTTAAAACTGTGAGAATTTTGTTAAACATAATGTGCTGCTTTAGGATTAAATGGTATTGTGTTTAAAAAAAAGTTATAGCCATTGTGCTGGGGGCGTAATTTTAAAGTGTTTTTGTTTTAATTTTACTGGCTATTTGTATTTGATATTCAATAAAAAAACTTAACAAAATACATTTACTGAATAGAAGATGTTTACGGCATGCAGACACATTTATCATGCTAATCGACACATCGATACATATCTAAATAAAGATCTTATTTTCATTTATGAATAAACTTTTTGAAGAAAATACCAAGTTCAAGCCCCAAAAGGAAAGCGATGTCCTTACCTGAATAACAGCATGAGTGCTTGAATGAAGCTTCTAAAATTGTTGTGTCTGTTCATATCTGACTCTGCTTCCAAGCTTATATTGCCAAACACCTGTGTCCAAGGAGATACAACACAAAAGTCAGCTTTGTGTTAACAAATCCGGTACCCGAACATCCTATGCTCAAACCCCATAACCTAAAACTATGATACTCTAAGACTAAAAATACAAGGGATAACATATCAATACAAGTTCCACTAATAGAGCAAATCTAGATGAGGTCACAAACAAAAGATGCAGTCGTCTATACAAGGGCAATCAGTATCACTAAGGATCGTGGCTAGTTCTACATTCGGATTACACAATTCTACGAATATCGGTTACAGTATTCACAGATCCGATGGTAATGATTTATGTACACAATGGAACACCGAGAAAGATTGACAACCGTTCAGGTCAGAAACAAGATGCAACATCCGACGTGGTATCATGTGCCATGCTTTCAGGAATGTTCCTAGAGCCACTTGTCGCGCAGGCCCGTAGTACGATCATCTGGTGACTACACCGATGTCACAGAGGGGCTGCTGCACTACAGTCCTGGATTTACTTTACTCTCACCGAAATAGCAGCAAAAGTGCTCCCACGAAAGATCTGAAGTTGTTATGCCTGTTGATGGCGGTATCTGGGTCGGATTGCATGTTTCCGAAAACCTGTCATTATTAAATTTGTCAGTGTCTACGGTTCTTTTGATATTTTTAGCTCTGCTTTCCCCATTTAGGTCAGGATAATATACCAAGCTAAGGTAAGGACTATTATATCTTGGTGACACAGTGGATAGACTGTATAAAAAAACATGACATTTCTACTAAATAACTTGAAATTGTAACAAATTAAGGATTCACTAGCATGGGTAGGATAGTTATTATTAGTTAAGCTATTCGAAATTTCTATTAAAGCTTTCAAATTGATACATTAAGAGATTTTAAGTCATACCCCAATACTATAAATCTTCTGGTTGTCTATCAGAATTTGTAAATATTACCAAAAAATATTACTAAAGCTTTACTATCTTTTATACTTGTTAAATTGTTGTAAGTTCTAATATAATTTTAAATCTAGACTTTGTTTCAAGATATTCTAATTACTGTCCAATATCTAGCTATAAATAGCATTTACACCTACTTAAAAAAAATTAAATGAAAATCGATAAAATTCTACATAAAATGACTAACCACGTTAAAAAATCCCCAGTGAGTATTAAAAAGTAAAACCTTCGAAATTTTTCGCTGTAAATTATGCTAATTAGAAAAACCAACACTTAAATTATTTTTTTCTTCTGTCTTGCGCCATTTTAAAGTATAAAGCTGTTCAAATATTTATCAAAATTAAAGAATTGTATAATCAAATATATAATTTAATGGTATAACACCAGACACAAGACAAAAACAAATATCACAAGTACACACAAGACAAAATTAAGAATAAAAGACCAGACCTGCATCCCAATGATGGCGTAGATGAAGAATAGCATCGCAATGAGAAGGCACACGTAGGGTAAGGCTTTAAAACTCTGAACGAAGGTCCAGAGCAATATCCGGATAGTGTAACCCTGCCGAAGCAGCTTGATCAGTCGCGCGGCTCGGAACAGGCGTAGGAAACCGACGTTGAATGTGTTCTCCTAGAAATTTACACATTACCAGATGACGTTTCTGAGGATTATGTTACCTACTGATCGCCAAGTAAGAGAGTTTTAATATTAAAACTCCTGAACGATTTGTTTTAAAACTCATCAGCGTGCAATTCTAACGATAAATTGACTCTCTAATTTGGCGATAAGTGTACGAGTATGTCAATATAATCACAAACATTGAGATAAATCCACATATTTAATCGGAAACTGGCAATCAATCGCATTGACGAACACAACTAAAATAAAAAATAAAAAGATGCTAAATTAGCCAAAAAATATCTACAGTCTAACTTTTGTGCCCCGTATTGGGACTTAAAGGTAATTCTAGCTAGACAGAAACTTAAATTGTTAGTTCTAAATTTAATAATTCTTGTAGCTAGTGATATTAAAACATACAAAATAACATTATATTAAGAATATCACACTTTATAAAACTCTAGTCTGATGCTATTTGTCATAATATTTACAACTTTTACATTCAAGCAATCTGTACATCTAATTTTGATAAAACAATCCTAACAAAATTATATTTTAGTTTGTCTTTACCTAACGTACTAGTAATAAAATTACAATTTTCAACCAAAACTACTTTTTTTATAATTAAAACAAAATACTGTTCAACTCTTCGGAACCAAAATAACACAAATCGTCTAAACTGATATCCAATAGTTTGGGACAAAACCATCTATAAATTTTCCTAGCAATCATTCAGTATAGCTTAATTCGTTTACCTGCTGACACGAAATGTCAGCACAGTTTTCTGCGAGGTCGGTCTGCAAATTAATTAATTACATCGTTTACCCCTTCCAACTCAGGAAACATAAATTTAAATTAACAACTATATGCACCCTATGACAGGTAAGTACATTCACATGGAGCGAACAAATGTATAACTAGCTTACTTCTCTTAACACTTTGTTTACGTATCACGGTCATTCGCTCGATGTAAATGTATCCAAAAAAAAAAAGATATATTAAATTTGTTTAAAAAACATACGCAAACTTGCATTTGCGAACAAAGAATATCAAAGGCGTTAAAAAAATTAAATAGCGCAGAGATTAGAAATAGTAAAAAGTAAATTAAACAAAATTGCGTAGAAAAAATCGTAATGAAAATAATATAACAATACTCACGCCAAACTCCATAATGAGGGCATCAATTATACTTCCAATGACCGTTATGAAATCGAACGTATTCCATGGGTCTTTGAAAAAATTCTGTAAATAAATCTTATGTTAGGTGTGTAGTCATTTATAAGTATAAATACTTAATATAAACATTTGAAGTTGTTAAATGAACAGGTTGTATAATAATAATCTGAGTACCTTATTACCAATAGAAGTTAAAAGTTTAAAATAAATTAAAGGGACAAATGTACAATTTCCATTTTCAGCGAACATTTGTTACGTAAATAAAGGAATATTAAATAAGGAAAGGAAAGAAGGATCTCTCTGTAGAATACACCTTTGGATTAGGCTTGATGCTCACATCAGTTTCTCACAAAACATAACATGATGTCAAAACATTTCGTCTTCATAAAGAGAATGGCTATTAAAACAAGCTTTATTTTCATTGCTATCACATATTAAATCTAAAATTCAAATAATATATGTATGCATATTCAAGTCAGTATTGAATATTAAATCGCTAATCTAAATAATACTGATTTTAACAAATCTATACAAGATTAAATTATTTTAGTTGGCAAAACTCAGAACATAGATATAGGAGTTGTACCATTTGAACAACTGTTTCTATGAGGACTTTGCGAAACTTCCACCTCTTTTTTTCACTTTCTCGTTTTGCACTTAATGGTACCTACCTGATCGGGGCAATTTGAATGAGGTGAAGCTTAAAAAGTATCAAATTTCACTAACCCATAGCAAAAGTTGTACATTTGAACGAGTACTATACCTATGTTCTGAGTTTCGCCAAATATTATCATTTAACCTTGTATACACGGTCAAGACGTTGTTTTAAATGATTTGTTTGTGCAAACTTTCTCAAGCTAGCGGTTGTGATTGACCGTGTATTAAAGGAAATGTAAAATAAATAAGTCATTAAATGTTTAAAAATGTTAAATTCTTACCGTACATCCGAAGGCTATCAGCTTCAATACAGTCTCGAGTAGAAAGAAGAACGTAAAGACGAGGTTCATGAATGTTAACATGTCCATGAGAAGTGGTGGCGCCTCGTGAAACTACCGCAAACCAACACCAACACTCTTTTTAGTCGTGGCATATTTATTTTAATCTAAATTAAAATCAAAATCCAATACGAGATTCTTTTTCATTTCATTTACCTCAAGGATTAGTAAATAGTTTTTGGTTTGATGATTCATTATTATTAAAACAAGTTGTATTTTTTCTCGTATTCGATTTTGGAACTATACTAAAAAATTCAAATGTCACCTATTAAAAAGTAAATCTTTACATATAATAAAATCGTAAGTAGAGTTTTGTTCGTACAAGCGGATAAAAATATAGTAATTATTAGACTCAATTTTTTCAAGTTTCAAACATTTTTGTCTGTCTGTCAGTACGCTCTCGATTTACATAAAAACTACTGAACAGATTTTGAAGTGGTTTTGCTGCTGTAAAGTTTGGTGTCTCAGAAGTAGGTTAGGCTTTAAATCATCACAATTGGATATTTACAACCAAAGTTATAGCTTTGACTATGGATATAAATATAGGGTCAAGTTATGATGGTTAAAGTTTTAGCTTAAATCAGTGTTCAGCGCGGACGAAGTCACAGACAAAAGCTGATCTTTAATATTTCTATTATGTTAAGTGAGTGTGACGTTTGTGTGTGTTTTCATGTTTTTATCTTTGTCGTTACGAGCCGATATTTTAGATGTGTGTGAGAATGTATCAGTACAATATCCAGTGGTTTGGTGCACTGTGCTTGCATGCAAATCCAAATTATAAACATGCACGTTTTACAACAACCAACATCCCAATGGCGGTTCAGCTCTTCACATAAAAATAATTAGACAAATGGTATTATACTACTTACCCTATCACTTGTTGGAGACCCACCGGAACACAACTGTTGTAATAACACTTACCTTAAAGTTCAAAACTTAGTAGACATCTGTAGAATTCCTAAAGTCACTGTATGAAAAAACATTAGAACCGTTACAAGTAGAGGAACAGTTACCTGTGCTCATACAAATACGTTAAGTGCCACATGCAGCAGGATTAGGAAGCCATGCTCAACAATAAACTATTGCAGATTGTCAAGTTTGGCAGAAACCTATAACAGAGAGAATTTAAGGATTCTAGGTACCCAGTGTAAGGGATATACACGGAAGGAAAGAATTCACCCGAATGTTCTGCTGAACAGTGTACATATAAATCAATATATTTCTAAGCATCATGTGAATAGAAAGAGTACATTTGTAATTACTTTTATGGTTTTATTCCTTTTGTTTATTACAAAGTTAGCTGGTAAAGGAACTGGTTTATGTTTGTGTACTTACTTTGACACCGTAAGCGACGATTTTCAACACCGTTTCCACAGAAAACATTCCAGTAAACCCCATATTCGAATACTTGAGGATATCCGCGTAGCGGTCATTTTGATTATAGTACTGCCATTTCATGAAGATGTGCCGGGCGATTTGGATAAACCCATGGCAATGAAAAAATATATTGTTATTTGTACGATAATATATTGGTTATAAGTTGAAAAAGTAATAGCTGGTATTGTGAAGTAGACAATGGGAGCTGTTTATTGATTCAGCCGTGGACATATTTTCTTTGCAGGATATGAATATACTTAATAATTCATGTTTTAAATGGAATAGAAGGGAAGATAGAATACAAAGGTTCGTAATCTGACTTGGAAAGGACACGTGCGTATAATGTGGAAAACATAAATGATTAAAACAAAAATACACAGATTCACAAGTAAATAAACATATTAACTGACAATGGTATTCGCGTATTCCAAAAAAATTGTCTTCAATGAATGTCAACGTTTCACACAAAAAAATAAACTTTTGCTGTTTGTGCCAACGCATTTTAAATTTTCCGAATAAAGAAATCGCATAAAACATAGCCACTAATATATTCACGCCTGGCTGTGGCATGCAGACTGTAGAATATTTTCACGAACAATTTGGAATAGGTCTTACGTTAGATCATGCAACACGAACAACATAAATGGCTCATGCCTTGTCGTAACTTATTCCTGAAAATTTGTGCATCCCAAGCACAGATAATTTTGAAAAATATATGGTGTGTTATGTGCCTTAAAAGTGCAGGAAGGATGGGTACACCGTACAACACTGACACATACATAAATGAATGGCAAGCAAGGAGACACGAAAGGATTATTCAAAGAAAAAGGACTTGAAACAACAAATAAACAATATATCGGAACACTTGATATAAAGGGATAGGCTCATCAGTCGTACAGTTAGTTAAATGTATGGCGCTGTCTCATATTTTGTGTGTTGATTTAACACATGAATAAAAATGTGTGTGTTCATAATTTATGTATGTGTGTTTTGAATGTAAAGTGTATAATGTTATATCCCTATTTTATTATATTATGCGTATTCAATTATCCTAAAGGCAGTACTAATAGCCAATTTATCTGGAACTATTCAAGTCGAGTTCAGCTGGTGATGATACTTGTATAAATGTTTACAAATAGATTAAATTGTCATATATATTATACGCTAGTTATACAAGGACTTTCTATAATAGTGCTTACATATAGACAAAAAACAACACGTCATTTATAATGGACATCTTATTTTCCCAACTAGAGAGCTCGAATTTCTGTCAGATCCCAATAATTAATCGCTCTCTAGTGAGGTTTTCTGTGCTTTTGTGATCCAGAACTTCATTACTACATCTAGTCACCAATTTGTGCCTTGTGGGCTAAGCTTTCTTTATAAGACTATATATCCAATACCGTGTTAGTACATTATCTACTTATCACATTAATTGTGCACCTTGTTCTTTGATAATTTTGTTTTGTATATTTATTTGTACTACTTTTCATTATATCTCCAAGATTTGGCTGCACAAAATCGGACTCATAACTGGACACAAAGATTTATATGACAAATTAAATCTAACACTTAAAAAACGTCAAGGTACATACCTTCATCATGAGCAATAGTGTGTTGAGTACGATCAAGGTCATGATGAAGTACTCGAAGGGCGTAGAGACTACTATTCTCCACACTTTGTACTTAAAACTTGCCCTTTTACTTGGCATATACCTCTCCAGAGGGCGTGCATCTATCGTGAAATCTATACAGGATTTCTGAAAATTTAAGAAAATTATCAATAAATGACTTCTGGTGCAATTCCAAGTTGCTTGTATTCCAAGAAGAACTTTTACTTACCTGATTTTTATCAATTTCACCGTCCTGCAACTCCGCTTCTCCTTGCTCTTGAAATGTGATAATAATCAGAGCTACGAATATGTTAACAAAGAAGAATGGAAAAACCACAAAGTAAACTATATAAAATATGGACATTTCTATTCGAAAATTTTGTATGGGTCCCCGATCTTCATACGTAGCTGCCATCGAATTTTGTAAAACCCTGCAAAAGAAAATGTTGCTTTGAAATCCACGAGAACATAATGTGAGAAATAGTATACGACTTGATTTTAATAAATTGTCCATTTGATGTCGTGCCCTGGTAGAAATCATTACTTACTGAGGCCACCCTTCCCCCGTTTGCACCGCAAACAGTGTCAGCATGGCGGTCGCGACGTTGTCATAATGGAAGGATTGCGTCGTCCACTGCCGTTTCTTTACTACCGGCAACAGGCTGTTCGACTCGTACTGGAAATATGACCCTCTGGAATACAACAGAGAGTTTCAATTCGGTTACCCATTAGAAAGATTGGCACGAATTACTAAAGATTATATAGAATAAGAACAGGGTGAGACACATTTTAGATATTTGTACACACAGAAAGCCACTGGATAATATGTTAAAAAATCCTTAAAAATTTTGTTTAATCATATAAAAAATAAAGAAAAGCATACTCACTGGCAGTCTTCAAAAGTATTCTTACTGATATCGTTGCAGTGAAAAAATTTACCATTAAACAGTTGAACTGCAATTACAGCGAATATGAATTGAAACAATATGTACACTATGAGAATGTTAATGACATTTTTCAAAGAGTTCACAACACAGTCAAACACTGCTTTTAACTTTGGAACACGTTTTATAGTTTTCAATGGTCTGAGCACTCTTAACACTCGTAACGACTTTATTGTGGACAGATCCTGTGCCGCTCCTTTTTTTACACCTCTGAAACAAAAAAGGATAACGGTTTAACCAAGCAACTACACAGAAAATCTTATTTTTAATTAATTTAGAAACAAAAGTTATGTTTTTATCCTCCTTAAATAAAATTTATATTCAGATAATATTAGTTCCAGAATTTCGTTAGTCTACTCAGATTAAGAACTCGCTATTGGAGATGATAGACCAGACCTTACCTATATTCAGATCTAAAACTGGCAGAGGCGTATTGTCTTACAAGTAACAGAAACATAGGTGAGCCGCAACGTTATAGATTTACTAGGAATCAATATGAATTTTGACAAAGCGCCAAAATGACCCTGCCCTTAATGTTCAAGCGATGGAGACGATTTTGATAGAGCTCAAAGTTGCTGTGAGTTTTAAAGACAGGACCGATAATATCCCGTCTTAGATATAGCTTGTTATATGACAAGGCTGTAAATAGCTTACCCGATCTCATAACCGAAGCTGACAAGGGCACAGATGACGACAGCAGCGTCCATAATGTTCCACAGGTCGCGCAGATACGCGCCTGGGTGGAACAGCACGCCGAGATCAACTATCTTTAGCAACATCTCCGCTGTAAACACGCATGTGAAGGCGTAGTCAAAGTAGTTCAGTACTTTGTTCCTGAAAAAGACATAATAAAATAGTACATTGAGATTTTTTGAAAATGCAGGATATTGCTACAGACAGGCTATGGAAATCAAGTTTGAAAAGAAAAGAAGGTAAGTATTTTAACATTCTAAATTTGCATGTCTCACCTATCACTGTCTTCATTTACTGGATCTTCAGCTGCTAGTGCTGCAGAACTCATACATATAACTAACATGATAAAAAAATCAAAATATTTTAAATTTACAACCCAGTGTGCGCCTCGCCTAATTCTGTAAACAAAAAATAACAATCATGATCATCTGCATTTAATTTAAAATATTCTTGTAAATTGCACATTACTTAATTGTTTAGACATAATTAGGTATATTCACGAAACGATATCAGGGTATTTTCAAGTGTAAACTCTGTCACTGAAACATTCGACATACTCACGCACGTGGTACCCTTTTTATACCGACGTATTTTCCTTCACCGTTTAGCAAATGGTAAGGATAGAAAAAGTATACAGTGTATTATCATACACATAAATCCGAAAAATCATTACCCAGGTCTTAAACCTTATTATTATTATTACCAACGGAACTACTGCCGCTGTTATAGTTTTACATTTAAGTATATCTATAATTTTTATGTATCTAAAGGTAGAAGTTTCATGAATAGAAATAATTTTAATTTGAATGTTTACATAAAAAATGCAAGAAGGCAAATTGTTTTATCGTAACTAAGCAAGTAAATTGTGATTAGAGATTTAAATACTTACGGATTAGTAGGTGACAAAATAAACATGGACGAATATGGCAGCATTGGTTTTGGTCCATCTGTTATCTCCTCATCTTCATCTTTTTTGGCCTCTTCTTTCTTTTTGTTCTGAAAATAGTATTTACATGTTTCATCATTCAATTTTTTTTGATGATTAGATGATTAGATGATAGTCTAAGACGTTAGAGTTTTATCATTGCAATCGTTTCTATTCTACTTTAAACTGCTTTCTTTTAATACTTTCTACAGATAAACTTTATTCTGGCATGTTTACGATGATAACTTGTTCTTTCTAGACCATATATACGTCTACAAGCGTAGGTATATTTATTAGTATAATCTAAATCTTCGTTTGTAGCATTTTATATTTTTAATACATTATTGTGATGTATGACTTCAATTACGATAATTCTGTAGCTGACTTTACTCGTGAAGTACTTACAACTAACATCGAGTCACATTTACCTACGGGAAGTATAAACGAGCAAATGAACATGCATGACAGAAGACAGAGTAAAGCTTTAAATAATATAAAATTAGTTGATGTCATGATACTACTATGTAGAAAATTGTAGAAGAAAAATTTCATTCGCATAAAACCTTATCCCATACTGGTAATGCGATTCTAGATAAGCGAAGAAAGTCATAAATTTATAATCATATCGTAATTCTAGAAAAGCCTACCTGAAAATTAAATAAACTCTTTTTTTCAACTCTATTTTTAATAATTTAGCAATATCTATGCACTGTAACACCTATCGTTTTGGCAAAGCGACATTAAATATCAATAATATTGAGATCGGTTTTTAAAATATTGTTGATTTTTGATAACAAGCTTGGGACATAAAATAAGTTCGTGCATTTCAGCTTACTTAATCACATCATGCAGAGGGAAAAGGGGGAAATCTAAGTTGAATTATTCCTAATTTTAAACGAAATCATAACCAGATAGTGGTCCGGCAAAACGTATACCCAGACAACACCAAACCCAACTAAGGTTCATATTTCTATTTGAATTAGGAAAAATTCAGGTGAATGATGGGGTGACGGTGAAGGTGACAGATACATCAACAATATTTTAAACAGCCGACACAAATGCACACGACCAAGCACAAGTCAGCACCACCACCGAGGTCCCGTTACCTTCCTGCTTGTGGGCGACGAAGGACTAAGATCACCAAGTGGGCTTCCGTCCACTGCGTGTAACGCTCCCATCTCTTTCTCCAATTCCTAATTAGGTACAGAGGTTGCCGTATGAAATACAAATCTTGGGAACTCCATACATCAACCGGTAATCGGATGCTCGTGAAAAAGTGGCTGAGCATGCTATGACTTTGAAGTAGTGATTCTATCGACGTAGGTTTAAAGCGTCAAGTGGAATGGAAACACATTCGAGTTAAAGTGAATGAACAAGACAAAGATGAGAACTTACTTGGAGCTGCTTCTCTTTGTCTTCTTCGACCTGTTCCTCTTCTGCCGCCGTCAATTCCTGTAAAGACAAAGACGACATTTACACGAGAAGCAGCGCGGCGTCAATTTTACAAGTGAACATTGACGTACGCGAACGACGACAGTCTGGCATTTGTCCTACAATATCTAGACGTTTGACACTTATACAACAACATAAAGGGAAATTGTACCTGGGCGTTAGCCAAGTTGTCCACAGCGATAGCAAGGAACACGTTTAGCAGGGTGTAGTTTCCGAACAGCACCAGAACGACAAAGTACAATGAGTAAATCATGCCTTTCTGGATGCCACCCTGTGACTGGATTCCGTCGTACATTACTTCGTTCCAATCTTCACCCGTTAAGATCTGCAAAATTAAAACGGAGTGAATAGTTGAGGCGTTCTCCATACAAAATTTAAAGTTTTTAGCTTATGTAACATATAACATTTTAAGATATAAATAAACATTCGCTTTTGAGCATCATGGATAAATGTCATTGTGTCATTTGGGGAGATTTCAAAAACTCACATATCCTGAGGTTTAATATATTTGCTGATGCCAAAGTTCTACGGTCGATACAATGTTAACATTTAGGCAATAACAGCAGAAGTGCAAAGAGCGCAGCTTCACCTACACATTACATTTAATTTTGTAGATCCCTAAAAAACTTTTGATACGGTGAGTAGAGAGAAGAAAAAAATATTGAATGTCCATTTAGTCTCTTGAATCTGAAAAAGGAATTTTAGGAAAAAGAAAACTGCGTTATTTTAATTTTCTATGTCTTTAAGATTAAAGATATTTTGGCAAAGTTGTGCATTGTCACATAACCTGTTCGGTATTTTTTCTCGCTGTTTCTTAGAATTGCATTGGGAAAACAGGAACTATGGTCAAACCTTATAAAAGAAGCGAGTGGAGAGTCACTACAAAAGGCTTTTCATCTGGTTTAGGATCGATATCACTGGAGATGCAAAACTTTGGGGTAACGATCCGTAGCATTGAGGAAACGAGGAGGAAGCAGAGAAACAGGAATCGGTGATAAAAACGATGACGGAGAAATGATTAACGTCCTTTTTCAAGCATTTGAAGTATAAAAGGTTATCAATCTAAGAGATGTTGTTAAAAGGTCAACTCATTTAACAAACTTTGATAAATAATAAGTTCACTGACATAAAATACGTTTGTAGAAACGGCATGAATGTACTCACTTGGAAGACAGTTAGCAACGCGATGGGAAACGTATTGAAGTTAGTGGGCGGAGTGCCTTCTTCGAAGTTGAACTGGCCCCCAAAAAGCTGCATGCCAAGAAGGGCGAAGATAAGAATGAACAAGAAGAGAAGGAAGAGCAGCGAGATGATGGATCTCATAGAGTTCAGGAGTGAGATGACCAAGTTCCTCAGTGACGACCAGTACTTTGTGACCTGGAAGTAAAAGATAAAGAAATATTAGTTTAGTTATAATATAATTTAAATTTAATACAAAGTAAAAAACTTGATGTTGGCTATGCTTGATAGTTTCAGTTTCAGTTTATTTACTCTTCAAACAATTTACATTGTAACAGAAAAACAATCTTATAATTAACTTAGTTTACAAATTTTTAATTTATATTAACATTGTATGTATCAGGTTCCTAATTTGATGCAAAGTTAATAAATACATAGTAATGGTAATAAAATGTCTACAAGTTATCAAAGGAGACGGCCAGTTCTCCATAAGCAAAATGCCTTAAGAGTGTACACAAATGTATTGTGGTCAATGATAAAGAACAAATTCAAAATAACACTTATAGACTATCCAATTATAACGGACACCATCTTTTAATAACTTTTCATGATAAATCGTTTTTATTTTGAGGTTATTTTCATATGGCATTGCGAAAATAAACTTAAGCGCGTTTGAAACGTTCATAGTTGTAACAATGTTTCACGATAATTCTGATATATTTAAAAGAGTATGCTCGAATGTCAGTTGTAATGTAATCTCTAACAAAATCCAGAAGAAAAGCATGAATCGTGAAATAAAAAGCTGGGACTGCCGATTGCGTCACGCATGACTCTTATCACGCACGCTGGAAGCGTAGTTTGTGGACTACTTGGTAGATGGCGCGCGCTTTCGTTTCGTTCGGTGTTCGCTCTCATGACCGGCTGCAACATTAAGTACTTATTTATTTTAATATATGTGTCCGTGTTATTATAAAAGTGAAACTAGCTACGAAAAAATCTAACAAAAATTATAGTATAAATTTATTTCATGTACGCGGTTAAGGCCGATTCTGACCGTTTCCTTTATGTCAAAAGTAGGAGGCAAAGGACAAAGATCCAGGACGTCAAGTATTGTCAAAGAAAAAATAATCCAGTATAGTAGCCGTTTACTTAAATTTATGAAGATTTTAGAAGCAAAGCAATTCTTCAAACAAACTGCAGAATTTTCACCTTATAGTTTGAGAAGCAGGGAAGGTTTTCGATTCTCTTAGATGGGGTTTGCTTTTCATAAATATAAAATAAGGATCTTCTTTAATTACAAATAATTTTAAATGAGTGAAAGCTCTCACTATCCAATGTATACAAGTATAGTGGACTTAGCTTAGCTATTAAGTAGTGCGGTTAACGCAATATTCAAGAAAGGGGTTTCGTATTGTGGATGATAAATTTAATCTGGTAATTTTTTTTCGTGAATTTCTCAACCGCTTTATTCATCCTGTAATCTTTATGTAAACACATATTACCATTATTTTTTTCATATTTTTCGGTCCTCCAGTTTTGGAGATAATGGAGATAAGATTTCTCGAAATAGATGCAATTAAATATATCTAAAATTTCTCATCTGTGCTCAACTTTTTTTAAATCGCTATAGTTTTCCTGTAATTGGCCAGCTATCTGCAATCAAAATTTTTTTCATATTTTTTGGTTGACTAGTTTCGGAGATAAGGGGGGCATACATATTTTTGTGGTTTTTTAAAGATTTCTCAAACCCAGCGCCAGTAAATATAAGAAAAGTATATATTTTTACAATCAACTTTTTAATATCTACAATTTAAAATCCATATTGTATTTTTCGGATAATATTTTTTATTTTTCTCTCTTTCGTTTTGGAAATATTTTGAACAATTTCAAATATTTCATATTTTTTTTACATAGTGATATGTTAGCAAATCAATGCTATTTTGGTGCCAAATTTCATGTCTTTATTTTTAACGGTGCTAAATTTATTAGGCTGTGACATATGGACGGACGGACGGACGGACAACGGAGTCTCACCATAAAGGTTCTTTTTGTACCTTTCAGTTACTACGGAACCCTAAAATTGAAATAAAAAAGTATATTAAAACACTAATTCGTCCAAGATTTCCATCAGTATTAAGGGTCGGTTGCTCTCGCGTTTGGACAATTTAGCACATTAAAACAAAATATTTTTAACAAATAAAATATGTGTAGGTAGTTAAAGAGTTGAACTACATCATCATTTTTTAGATTTGACACAAGTATCATAAGCATCGGGAAAAAAATTCAGAAAGATCACTAAAATCCCGAAAAACGTAATTTGGCGTTGAAAACAGAAAAAATAAATTTTTTGTTCCGAATTGAAATATATATTTTTTTTGCGTAAAGAGTTCGAAGTACCTTATTCATATAATATATTCATATTTTTTTCCTTTCGTTATTTAAAAAGAAATACACAAACTTCCAAATTCTTTTTGCGTAATTTTTCTGTACAGGAAAAATGTAGAATATTAGAGTATTTCTTTTAAAATAACGAAAGGAAATGAAAAATTATAAAAATCTGTAAAGGGTATTTTTATTTCTTTGCTCTATAAAAAAAAAATATTTTGTAGTTAGATCAGTAGACTGATCATACTAGTTCCAAAGCCAAATTACGTTTTCCGTGATTCTACTGATCTTTCCGATTTTTTTTCTTGATGATTGTGATACTTGTGTCAAATCTGAAAAAATGTAATGTAGTTCAACTCCTTAACTACCCACACAAATTTTATTTGTTAAAAATATTTGGTTTAATATGCTAAATTGTCCAAACGCGAGAGCATGTTTCGCGCAACCGACCCTTAACGTCACCCTTACTACCTACGTTTGTGCTTGTCTTCCCTTTTTTCGTGACGTCTTCATATACCCAATAAATGGACCCACTGGTTTATAGTTAGTTGATGGCACGCAACTGTACTTTCATCATAAAATATCTAAAGAGGCTTTTACTGACCTTGAATATCCTTAAAAGCCTCAAAGCTCTGAGCACGGAGAGACCGAAGGAGCCCCCCTTGACCTCTGACCAGACGACCTCGAAGATCGACCCTGATATGACCACGCAGTCGAAACGGTTGAACGAGGACTCAAAGTAGATGCGAGGGCCCAACGCGTACATCTTCACCCACATTTCCATCATGAACAGCCCGAGGAACACGAATTCAGCATAATCTGAAAAGAATTGCCAATGTCAGAAATTATTTACAGTGTCTTCGCAATCTGCGTACTTTGCGTTTGATCATCACTAATAATTTTGCATTTATGGTATCATTGATTTTATGTTTCTTCCGATTA
Source organism: Ypsolopha sequella (assembly GCA_934047225.1). NCBI lineage: Eukaryota > Metazoa > Arthropoda > Insecta > Lepidoptera > Ypsolophidae > Ypsolopha > Ypsolopha sequella. Next base: position 7,856,540 of record OW203987.1, read on the forward strand.
TTCTCATTACCATTTATTCTCATTTTCATTCACATGCAAGATCGTGGCTCGTATCCATTCGATGGCCTAGTGAGTATAATTAATTAGGTACCCTTTTAGACAATCGTGCGTACATTTGCTAGTCTATTGATAGTTGAATACTATCTAAGTTAGCGTTATCCATCAGTACCGTTCAATTCACATTTACAAAGGCACATTAAGCACCGGGCCGCTCCCAACACAAAACTGACTTGAAGGAAGTTCGCACTAGGTGACCCAGTTGGTTTAGACATAGATAGTATTAATTATAGTTACAGATTATTATATTTATTTACGAAGTAAGTATATTTAATTGAGGACCTTGATCCTTAGTTCAGTGACCATCTTAAGGCAAAGGCGGGAGTTGTACATTACCAAGGACTGAAGGATTTGGCTCTGAACAGAGAACTATGGAAGATGTTATACTGACAAAAGCGAGGCTCTTAAATAATTGTTTGATTAACATTAGATAGCAGATTATTACGGATAACAAAATTTTATATTTTCATTACATTCCATTATAAATATGTTTACATTTATAATGTAGTTCATTATAACGTTATTTTACAATACCTAACTTAAAATGTTTACAGAGAACATTGATCTACATGTATGTCGTGGAAAGAGAAAGATATACAAAGAAAATAAAGTGATAAATATACGTAGAATACAATGGCATAGAACTTTTCAAAGAATTCGTTAAAAGTAGGTAGTCAATAATAATTAACTTCTCGGATAGACATGATTCTAATTTCGAATGGACAGATCTGAGCACTAGATTTTATAAACTTACACAAAAACGCAGTAAGCCACTTCGGCTGCCTGTAGTGCTCCACAGCAACACAGATCGTGTTGAAGAGCACCAGCACAATGACGAACCAGTAGAACCACTGCGTCTTCACCGTGTGTCTGATCCAGAAGCGAAACCGCTTCTCGGCGCGCCAGAAGTCCGCGCATTTGCCGACAGACCGCGCTTTGCTCTTGAGGAAACCTGCCAATGAACTTCTAATGTTGCTTCATGTTGTAGGTTGGCATGTTGTCAGCTGTGATGACTGGCTCGTTTTTAGGATCATTTATGCAGTGAAAAACATTGTAGATAAACTATTTTTCAAATAAGCTTACTTTGCAACTGTAGATGAAACTTAGTTGTAATTATCTATCTGCCGATCATTTCAATAAATTTCTATAGAATTAAATCCAATTAGATGATAATAATTTAAAATGTTGCGTAATGGTGCCTTTAAAAAAAGAGCCAGTTTATTTTCAAGTCATGACAACATCGAAAAAGGGATAATGGGTACTAAGGACGTCTATAAATTATCTAAACATACATTAACAATCAATTAGCTTTTTAAGTAATTAGTATTTTTTATTTATATTTTTTTAAAGTAAAGTTTATCTTCGTAGAAGTTTATTTAAAACAACATAACATAGCTTTAGATATGAAAGTAACTGTAAAGGGTAAATGGTATGATATCCGATACGACTGGCAATCCGACCCTGGATGCTTATAAAACTTTAATGACGCTCTTTTGGGATCGTCCTTATCATGGAATTGCAAATCGCAGTCCCAGTTAGTTGGAAATTGAAAATCTACGTTTCTCTTTCTTCGATATGCATTTAAATTGCAAAGTCTGTCTGTCTGTATGTTACCTTGTTACTCGAGAATATTATATACGATTATACGAATTGATGCAGTTTTCACTGCAAACTAGAATTATTCGTAACTAAGCAGTGACCATTTTTGTTTCTATATGGGTATATTTTTGCTTGTAGCACCTCTAACTGGAATTCGATTTGGGGTTACGAAAATAATTTTTGATAAGTGTATATCATTGCGGTATTAATAAAGGGAGCTCAGCAGCAGTATCCATTTGAGGAAGACAAATTGGACAAAAGAGGGCAGAGGGAATTTTTCCCTACAGCGCAAACAAAGCCGCAGGAAAAGGGCTAGTATTTGATAATTTATGGTTTTTAGTTAAATCAACAATTATTTCCGTATTGTGACGTAGTTTATTTAACGTTTAGAAATAGCATACTCCCAGCATTAACTTAAACCACTTACAATGTTACAAAGCGTTTCTAGCAGGGTCCTGTAATATGCTTATTCATAAATTTTATTAGTAAAGCTATATTCTATACTATAATAGCTGTAGCTTAAATGCCAGGAAATGGGTTGATTCGGTTAAACATTGTGAGTCTACACAAAAAGGAGCCACTATAATACACTAGACTATTCATCTACATAAAAGATGAAGAATATTCTACCAGCATCACGATTGGTCCCATACCTTTGCTTTTCTTTGTAACTGTAAACAACCAATACACAAATCAAGTAGGTAATACAAAATGAGACCCACCTACAGACTCAATGCGTGAAAACTGTGCTGATGAAAGTTTTAATAGATTACCAACAACAACATAACATGCGACGTTCATTAGTGGAATTGATTCTATTCATTTTAATGAAACGGATTCATAAGTGGATAATTTGTTATGAAATTTAAAAAAATAACAATTCGGTAAGTAATAACAAAGATATTGTAGGTTCTAAATCTGGTGCAGTTTTTAATAAATAAACAAACATAAACTTTTACTAAAATAGTGTGAAAGGAAACTTAAAACATTCATCATGCTCCTACAAAAAACACAAAAAATGACATATCTAAATCAGTTAGAGAAAAAACAAGACGACCAGACAATATGTTAGAAAATAAAACTTATCAGACCTTCTCCCAAAAACTACAAGTAACAAATAACAATTGTCTTCCTCAATGTATAAAATTTGGATTTTTAAAGGGAAGACACTTGTTTAGTTTATTTTGTAGTTTGGTAAAGATTCTTATATATTCTGGTTTCCAAAATAAAACATTAGAGTAATTAACTATATGATTTCCTAAATTTCCTTAAAATTTATTTAGTTAACTTGAAGGTTGTACTGACCGTCGTCTCCACAGTCTTCATCCTGTTCCTCTTCCTCTGTGTCTGTGCTTTTGCTCTTTCCCATGTTCTTTAATTTCTTCTTGGCTGCTGCTCTTCTTCGTGCTAAAAATATATAAGGTTATTGAAAAGGTAGAAGACTATATACAAAGATCTTCCTTCAGGGATCTTTACATTCTATTGCATTTCTTTACCCTACTTAGTATGTATCTACAATCCTACATAGGTATGTTAATTTATATGGAGAGCTACAGAAATTTTGGTGTTTTCTTGTTTTGTGTCTTCTACTTCATCTTGAGAATTCTCCCTCGGATTTTATCTTATGACTTCATTGTTTTACTGATTGCGCATTACAAAAGGGGGAAAAGTTTATCATGAAAGACCTTTATGTTAATTTTGATGATATATTACCTTCTATGATGTGCATCTTTTCTTCCTCTGTTGTTCGCTCTTCTGCTAATATTACTTCCTCTGTAAGACAATGTTTTTTTTAATGAATTCTTATAAATAATATTTTGGTCATGCTTTCATTAATATTTTTATGTACCTGCCGTGATAGAATATTCATATTTGTATGTGAAGAGTTGGCTGTAATAGTTTTTAAAGTTTATAAATATAACTTTTAAAAATAATAAATTTTATTGTGATAATTTTCAGCAACCATTAATGTGTTTGACTTCAGGTAGTTACTAAACAAGGATGGTATGTGGAAGCTGGATTATTATCAAGTACTTATAGTACTATTGTTGGTCTTACACCATAAACTATGATATGAATTGTTATGTGCAAATATTATCAATAATGATTCACTTTCAATAAGTTAAGAAACTAAAGTAGGTGTCGTGACATTCCACGTGGGGTTTAGACTAAAAGTTGTTCTGGGACGTGTATCGTCATGGCGTCAATATTATAAGTAAATGAAATGTAAATCGGTGTCCAGAAACAGACACTCGCTTTTGGAGAAACTATCAAAAGGAGCAGATATTAACGATGTTTAATGGTCTTATAGTTAAGGTGCAAGAAGTGATGGTAATGGTATAAAGAGAAAACTGTCGGAATAATAAAATATGAGAATTTTTGGATCATCTGGATCATTTACTTGTTTTATTGTACCTTTGGCATCCAACTGATCTAATAATGACATAGTTTAACATTTTACATTAATTACTTGCCAGATTTAAATAATACAAAACACTGAATAGTTGTATTAATACAGATAGGTTCGATTCCTTTTTTATCGTATGGCATAGCTGACATAATAAAAAGTTAATGATCTTGTTTCATAGATTAATCTCAATCCTGGATTATTTACAATAGTTGTTGATAAAGAGTAGTAAACACAGATTCTGTATTAAAGGTTCGACTCCTGACATGATATCAAAAGATAAACAGTGAATAAACATTATCTTAAATAATAATTATGAAACACAATTTTATTATAAATCTAGCACACGCTTCAAATTTTTAAATGTTGCTTACAAAAATTGCAAAACTTTCTAAGAATCTTTGTTAATCATTTCACCGGCAGGGATCAAATTTAGGAAAACTCACCTGCTTTACATATCCACTCAACGTAACCATTGAGTTCTCTCTCAAGTTGCTGTTGTCTTCTTAACTTAAGGAATTCTTGTCTATTTTCTACTTTCTCTCTTTCTTTAGCAAATTCACTGAAAAATAAACAAAACATAGCAACAACTAGCACACTACATACGTCTCAATTATGAGCAATATTATGATTAATTACATCATAATGTAAACCAAACAAAAAATGACCTGGGATTAATGTCGTTAGCTGGCATCCAACAATTTAATTACATTTTATGGTGTTTGTTATTACAAGTAAGTAGTATATTTTTCAGTTGAAATCTAAAGCACCATAAATTGCTAGGGCATTAACAATATTTTTCAAATACTCGTATATCGCTGCCTGAAAGTCGCATTGTATTTGTATTTAATTTTTTTACTTCTGTTTCAAATATGTAGTACACAAATAATACACAGTAATATTAATTAACTTAGTAAATCAAGATAAATTTCGGGCCCCACTGGACCCGGCATCAGTTAAAATTATAATTATTATTTATATTATAATTTTAATTTCATAATATAAATATATATTACAAGTATAATTTCTATTATTTGGGGCCCGAAATATATCTTTATTTACTTAGTTTATTCATATTACTGTGTCTTATTTGTGTATATTTAAAATAATAATAATAATAATCATCAAAATTTAAACACAAGACTTTAAAAGTCAAAATAAATGTATTTAAATATTTACAACAATTTTGGTACAAAATATTGTAAATCATTCTCACAGCTTGTTTATCATTTTGTTTGTGCCTTTTGCATTCCATTTTATGCCGTTTCAACTTTGCTTCTTTTTGCAAAATGAATATTTTAAAAAAGCCTACATGTGAAATCTCTGATATTTAATTTATTTATCCTTGAATAAACCGAAATAATCACTAGTAAAACCGGCCCAGATGTTAATTTAAAACGAGAATATTGTACTATACTATGTACATAATTGGTTGATTAGAACGACAAATCTCATCAGTTTATTTATTTTTACACATTTTAATCCAACGTTGTGGTTTTCAGTTCCAGTGTGTGTAAATCTATGAACGAACTGACGATATCTATCATTCTCGTAGATGTAGCATAGAGTAAAAGATCGGTTATGGTATGGAGTAACGAAGGACAGATAGCTTTCTTTGGAAATCTGCAGAGCATGAAATTAAAGTAAATATTGTAATTTAAGGAACTGTGTATTAAAAGACCACAATATGTGATGATGATAGTACGATGATAATAATATGTAATACGAAATTGAATGGGAAGTGAAGGTTATGAATAGTAGAAATTTGCGTTATTGTTGTCACTTTAAATTGATTACGTAGGTACCTACTTTGATCAATAATGTGAATAAATGCGATAATTTCCCCCACCTATTTCTGTACGAAACTTTTGTGTTAGTTCTGAAACATTGCATTTAGAAAACAAAATACTTCAACAGTACGTACATGTGAAATTTACAATTGTGTTTCTTAAATGAGTTTTGCACACGTAACAATAACTAATCACGTCTAATAAACACGAAATTACACTTTGAAACCAGAGATTCTGCAAAAATAAGCAGAATTTCTTTCATTCATAAAATAACTGTAGGCCCATACAGACCTATAGCATTAGAAAAATGGTCTCGTCTATCTATCTTGCTTTAAAATGCGCGTATATATGCTCTTTCTCTTTTGCATTACCAATCTAACGGTAGTTTATACTAAATCTATGGTAATTTATTTTATTTTATTTATTTATTACACTTAATGTACATTTACACAAAAACATGAAAAAAAAACATAAAAAAAATTCACAGTGTACAAAGGCGGCACTTATTGCTAATAGCAATATCTTCCAGGCAACCTTTGGGTGAAAAAGAAAACAGAAAAAAAAATAAAGAGGAGCGTGTAAATGTCACGAAATCGAACTTAAGAGTAAACTACATAGACTTATTAATGGGGGATTCCTTACACTATAATAAACTAGTACATAAACATACACAAAAATAATTCATTCTAATCAAGCTATGTTGTACGGAGTATAAACTGATGCCCTTAAGGCAGCGATATGTATTGATAGGTGTAGCTAGCAAAATACGATTTTTTAATCTAGCACTGTTAATCAGGAGTTTTAGATTAGCTTTAGTACAAGAGCTCATCAACACATGTCAGACCTGCTTCGGTAATCCAGTTCAGATATGCATTGAAATCTGTGTTGAACATCAACCGCGCACGTTCTTTCTGAAACTGGGCGCGTCGTTCTACCCGCCCTCTCTCGTTTGAGAATTCTCTTTGTACAAAAAAAACATAATTATAATTGAACCAACTTTTTGAAGTGGATATTTCTGTGTTCGGACACGTTCAAACTTGTATATCACTTACGGAAATTTGATTTCTGATTATAGATAGATAAAGATGGTTTTTTTAAATTTCATTATTTAGTATTATTAATTAGTATCAAAACAATAAAAAAAAAACTATTATTCGATATATTTTGAACCTCGGTATGGGGCCGTCATCAGTCGAATGCAAAAAAAATATTGATAGATAAGTTCCATCATCAACATATTCTACACAAGAACAGCAGTAAACAATAATCAACACCATCTGTGGAAAAACCTATTTTTTATTATTTCATTCTTTAGAAAAAAGTTACTAAAATTGTCATTAAGTGTCACTTTTACTTTTTTTAAACATAACTAACTTATCTCTCAATACTTTTTTGATGAATAATAAAAAAAAGTTGAGTGACAACGTGAACAATTGCGATGCCATCACTGACATATTGTTATGATATCTATGGACACCATCGATTCCTGAATATGTTGTCGAGTAAAACAGGGGACATAAGAAGTATCCACTTAAATAATTTACGGCTATATCTTTGATACAACCAGCTGCCTTTTTTTCAAACAGGCAAAACTATCTTCTCCGTCAGCCTTTATTAATATTAAAGCTTTGTGCGTAAATGAGTATTGTCCACTAGTGGGTCAAATATTTTTATTCAATTATATACCAAAACAGATAAAATCGTAATTTTGAACTGAAATAGGTCTTAAAAAAAATGTATTTTCTTTTGAATATTCCTTCATTTATCTTTAACATTTTGGGGTTGTTTTCAAAAGTCCTTACTGAAAATACTGTTGTAAATTGAGTGTAAGCATTTAGCAGTAACCCACTCCATGCTGACTATAAAAACGAACATGATTCGTGTAACATACACAGTTTGTGTACCCTTCCTTTTCAATTTTGCAATATTACAATGCAATATTAAGGTTAAGAGCGGTTTCGCAGCCGGATTGTGAAATACCCGACTTTTTCTAATTATACGAAACAGAACACTTAAATTCAAAATTCACTCAATAGTTATTCAACAAAACCTGATTACACATTTATTGTGTATACTGTAATCGCAAAGTTTCCATTGGTTTGTGTAAAAAAGATAATAAATAATTTTACTTAATAAAAGCTTTTTTTACTGTTTATCTATATATACAAGGTGACTTTTTGATCATCGTCCAAATTCATACTGGAGGCTTAATAAGTGATCACTATCTTGGATCAGTAACAATTTTTGTGAAATTCGTAAATTGAAATTTCGGCTTCCCATAGAAATTCAGTTCCACTCCCGAGTGAATCACTATGGGGAGTCGAAATTTCATTTTACGAATTTCACCAAAATTGTTATTGGTCCATGATACTGATCACTTACCAAGCCACCAGTATGAATTTGGACGATGATCAAAAATTCACCTTGTATATGTATACAGACTTTTATGAATATTATAGTAGAAATTAAATAAAAAAGAAAACTTTTGATATATATTTCGACCCACTTGGGGTCGTCGACAGTCGACGAAAGTTTTCTTTTGTGTAAATAATAATTTCAAGATAATATGTTCTATTAAAATTTTTTGAAATTCCAATTTACGGAAACCAATAGAAACTTTGCGATAGCAATATACACCATACGTAGGTAAAAAGGTTTTGTTGAATAACTATTGAGTGAGTTTTGAATTTAAGTGTTCTGTTTCGATTAATTAGAAAAAGGAGGGTATTTCACAATCCGGCTGCGATACCGCACTTAAACGTCAGTTGTTCGGTACAAAGTGCACAACTTAAATTTGTTTTTCTTGTAAAAAGTTGAAAGAGAAAAAGATGTTGCTCTGTGGCAATTCACGCCAATAGTTTACTATAAGTTAAGTTAATAATTCAAAAGTTTGAAATAAAATTAACATTAAGTCACGATTTTGCCCAAACAAGCTTAAAATCCTTTTTTAAGTTTGTTTTGGCAAAATTATGGCTAATTCTGCATTAAGTTTCAAGCTGTTGATTCATAAACCTAACTTACAGTGAACTATTGGCGTGAAATATCTTTTTCACTTTTAACTCCTTAGCAAAGAAAAATAAAGTTAAGTTGTGCACTTTGTACTTAGCAACTGATATTTAGCCTTAAGGGCTTTTGCAATTTATGATTCAAAAATTGGCGAAGATTTCTGTGCGCGTTAAGTATATTTGTAGCAGATCTGTATAAACTTAGTTGACTTACCCGCTAAGGACACCAAGAACTAAGTTGAGCATGAAGAAGGATCCAAGCACGATGAGAGGAACGAAGTAGATCCAGTTGAACGCACTGCCTAACGCGTCGTTCGTCTAAAACAACCAAGCATTCGAGGTTTATTACTGATTTTGATTTTGCCCACGACTTCGCCCGCGCTTGTGGAGGTGGAGTATGAGACTTGAACATCTAAGGCCGCGTTCATAAATTAGCAGTCGTGACCCAAGTTCTAATGCCATCCGTCGCACGCGTTGTATATTGTATACGCTATCCTGCTGTCAGTGTTGGAACCTGACGAAAGTTTAAATTTATGAACGGCTATCTGTATCACAAAACTCTTTTTAACCGAACCTACCCAAAGAATTTCCCATTGCGCACTTATTTATACGGTTGTAACTAGAGTGAAACGTAGGGCTTGAAAAATTTCCTCGATAGTACGTCGTCTTTTTGTCAAGTTTGTACAGCTTGGCAAAACCAACTTTGGAAAAAATAAGTGCGCATTCCACACATCGTGTCGAAAGTGGTAGAGCTGATGCCGGGTTCGACTGTGGAGGTTGATACATCCATCTTACTTGCAAACCTCTCCGAAGTTATTCGGGGGAAGAGTAAGAGGACAGCTCTCAGACAGGCACAACCAGATGGCCCACCATGCCTGGAACCGATTGATGGCGATATATCCATATTATTCATCCCCTATTGCCGGTCCTTACATAAAACCAGAAAAAAAAATCGACACTTTTTGGACTTGCATATCTACTTCAGTAAATAATGTATTATTTTGATAAAATAGTATAAGTAAGTATTTTTTTTTGGAATCTTTTTCTAGGGCTCTGTTAAACAGAAAAGCGATTGGAGAAATTTGACTCGATAGTAATATTTATTGAAATGGGGTCTTTTTCGACACCAATTCTCCGGGTTTGACAATTTATAATGACAGATAAAGTAAAAAAAAGTAAACAAAGTAAAGATGGACTGCAATTATACTTTATTAGATAGATTTTAACGGTATCTAAGACCTGCCCCCCTATTCTGTATCTTTGGTTGCCGACTGAACTGGGTGCCTATTATCAAAAACAGACAAAAACTGAAATTTCAAAATTGCCTTTAGTGGGTATTGGACTATTAACAATCTGTGTCGTCACTTCAAGTGCGAACATATCCTTATGCAATTGGAATTCGATAGTATATCTATGTTTTTGATGATAGGCACCCAGTCTAGTTGGCAGCTAGAGATACATAATAGGCCCGCTGGTTGTGCGAAATTTTGATAGCAGCTTTAGTACATTTTATATTAATATAAAACCGACTTTTTGCTACTTTTCCACGAATCCGTCCTCTCGCACTGAGAGTTTTTTCGCATATGGAGTAACAGGGACGCTTAAACTTTTACATATCGCCTTAATGGGCAGTGGCGTCATTGTTGCAAAGGTTTCGGCACTGCGTTCTCCAACCCTTAACCAGCGTGTGTGAGTATGAGAATTCTCCTGGAAGATCCTGGAAGATCACCAAGAGTGGTGAAATCTTAGCAAGGCCCATGTCCAGCAGTGGACGAACCCGGCTGATGGATGGATGGATACCACACATGTGGTCACACTATATATGGCTAAAACTGTATACTACGACCAAAATATTTACACCTGTCACTGCGTCAAACCCTTTTTTGCCAAGCTGTTGTCTAAAGGTCGTTATTTTAAATAATAAACAATTACCTTTTACTGAACCTTAAAAGCCTTTTTACATGGTAATATTTACCTACTAGGCACTTAACATCCCGTATTAGTGCCCAACAGTTATGGCAATAAACGTAACAATATTCATCGGTAAAAAAACAACAAATAAACCTTCACACCGAAAACGACAAGATCACATTCAAGAAAACTAAAATAAACTGAATTGATAGAGGAAAAAAAAATAAAAAGATTTTGTCTAGACTGACAATATTGAAGTTGAACGGACGTGTCAACTTTGATTCTAATATCATACATTGAGAAATCATTCGATTTATTTCAAAGTTTCTGAACAAGATTTATGATTCAAAAGCAAATTCGTTTAACCTTATCGAATTCCCTAGTACGTATTTTTCTCAAATAAACGATTTCTCGTGTAACTTCATGAGTTCATGTCAAAGCTTGATAATAATCTTAAACAGATTATTAATATAAATCAAAACAGTATTAATTATTTTCGACCAACTTTTATATTTATTTATTTATTTTATATATTCCCTGCTTCGCACGGATGGACATTTTTTTTGAATTTTGGGATAAACGTACAGTAAATGTATCATTATGCAGGACATGAGTAGTTGACATAGCTGCAATAGTTGAAAAAGTATGTTCCTTAATATTGTAGAACATTTTTTTGTTCTCTCATCAATAGTTTCCGCAGCGCATACGATGAAAGACATTTTGACTACACACTTTGAGTTACATTATTGAAGTTTTAATAGGGATCCCTAAATAAATATAGCCTATGTTACTCAGGGACAATGTAGCATTCTAATGGTGAAAGAATTTCTGAAATCGGTTCAGTATTTTTTGAGTTTATTCGTTACAAACATACAAAAATTCAAATATTTCCTCTTTATAACATTAGTGTGGATAGGTAAAGGTAGATACATATATATGTATAAAAGGAATGTAAAAGCTCAAAACCGGTGGCGAGCTTTATTAGTAGTAGTTTTCCCGAATTTTCTGCTAAGCTATGGCATGGTTACGAAGTGAACCTGTACTCCTAATAAAGTTCATAGTGATCGCGTAAACCTAAAATCTAAGAGCTGTTTCTACCTCCCTCTTTGAAAGAAAAGTGTTAGTTATGAACGTAAAACTTACCCAATAGAGTATAGCAGTCCAACCCTCCATGGTGATGCATTGGAAGACTGTCAACATAGCAAACCCGATGTTGTCGAACGAGGTGATGCCGTGGTTTGGCCCCTCCCACTTCTCCAGACACGTGCTCACTTCGTACTTGCACCAGTTGGCTCCGTACGGCACAAGTGACTCATTGTCCGCGTTGCAAGGCGTTGGGGCCTCGCCATCGTTTACTATTTCATCTGTTAACAGTGGTATATTTTGTATTATCCATCCCCTATTGCCAGCCCTTATATGAAACAGACTGGTAACTGGCAGCGGCGTCACTGATGCGACGGTTTCCCGAAATGAATGGCAAAATCTTGGAAAGCTCTATGTTCTGGGCGAACAGGCTGATGGATGGATGGATGCATATTTTGGATAACACGCGCAGAAAGGGTTCCACCACACAATACGTGTATGAAACCTTAAAAACACTCTGGTTAATAATTCCACCTGCAGTCATGAAGGACAAACTTAACTTAAGTATTAAAATCTATGTATCCAAGGGATCTAATTAAGTTGATCTATTTAAGTAGTAAAGTTGGTTGATAACTCGTAAATAATAAAAATATTTGTAATTTTCAGATATGTTCCTTTGTGTGTACTATGACTTACGTGTAAACGAAATTTCAAGTTTCTTAGTCAACTGGAAAAGCCGTCTAGGTTTTAATTCCCTTGCAAGTGTCAAAAACTTGTATGAAATTGATTATGTAAAGTGCAATAACTTTTTTTCGCGTCATGTTAGAAGCTTTATTTTTTTATAGCACCACTACGTCGTAAGCTTCTGTAGGAGGTACAAGTTTCAACTTGATATCTCATTCGGGGCCCGAGCAAAACGGTTTTGACAGACAGACAGACAGACAGACGGACGAACAGCAAAGTAATAAGGGTTCCGTTTTTTCATTTTGAATAATGATAAGAACAGAGTAGCCTTAACCCTGATGGAGACTTAAGACTTACCCACTGTGGTTCATTATTTAAGACAGATAAAGCTGAAACTATTGAAGAAATTGCCGCAGACCCACCTTTAGCTCTTATCACCATTGCAATACGGGTAAAAAATAGGTCTGCGGATTTTTCTTCGATATTACATTGAGTAGAAATCTGCGACGATCTAGGCGTTACAGTTCACTCAAATTTGATATGGATGCTAACCTATAACTAATTGACGCAACGTCTGCCAATGACTAAGCTACAGAAGCCCAGACGTCTATGTCGGCTCAATGTAGTTTCAGCTTTAAAAAGAAGGTAGACAATAAGAAATACTCACTAATATCTTCTAAACTATAACAAGTCTTATGCAGCGCCCCGGAGTAGAACTCTAAGCCGATGATGGCGAATATGACGATGGCGAATAAGACCAGCAAGCCGATCTGTAGCAGAGGTGCCATCGCCTTGATTATCGACTTCAGCACCACTTGCAAGCCTACATCACGAAAACTGTGTTAGAATACTTACGACTCTACGTTTAAGATACATATTTACGTCTCAAACGAATTCTACAACTCTAATGAGCCCGCTAGGGAAACCGCCTTTCAGTCGAAAGCTTTGACAACGTTAACAGGCAATTATTTATTTATTTACCATGTCCAAAGAGACATGCAAGGAAGGTTTGTTACATCCTCTTCTTATAAATCTATCAAAAGATTATATAGGTAAATATCAACATCTCTTAAGACAAAATTACTGTCAGTTTTCAAACAGAAATACTAGCAGTGAATAATTTCTTGGTTTATCACCACCTCTATGGTTCGAACGTCTCAACCACTAAGCTGGAGGTCGGGGTTTCAAATCCCGTAGGGGTAAATTTGTGTTCAAAAGGCACGTTAAGCTGAGGTTTTGAGGCAGAAGTACGGTGATAGGAGTTAGGATTCACCAATGTATAATAAATAATAATCGTGGGTGAAATGTGGGTTTTTGATTGTGAGCTGTGACTTGCACTTCACAAGCTATACTTGAAAACACTTAAAGTTTTTTTTTGGGCTATGGTCCATTAGGGTTGTAGAGAGCTATGACAGTGATCAAAAGAAATGACAGTTCAAACATAACAAGAATCGAAAAAGTGAGTTTTGTGGGGGTTGTCCATACACATTTTCTAAATTATATTGATTAAAAGCAGCAATGAAAGTTAGGGTAATTTTTACAGTTTCATTAACTTTAAGGTGATACAATATGGTAAAGATCAAAAATTAAAATAAAGTACAAGTCGAACAAACAGCTAAAGAATATCGTGACAATAATGGGAAAATATCTACAAAGATGAACAAAATAAAGACATCGTGCAGCTGATTTTGAGAGGAGCTGTTGCATAGTTTAAGAACGTTTTATTTCCAAAGCATTTTTATCAAATCCTCTAAAATGTTTTACCCAAGATATGGTTTGGGGACACTCATTTGGTCCGCTAGTTTCATAACGAAAATATTTTTATTATCTTTTTGGAATGTTTGTGAATCTGAAAATTGCAATGGACTTTAGACGGATATATGTATATATTCCATCGCAATAAATTTACATGCAAAATTTTGTTTCACTAAATCAACATAAATTTCTAATACGATTCTGACGCGAGCTGAAATGGTAGCGAGAGTGTTATACGGACGAAGAGAGAGAATTTTAAATGAAAACTAGGGCCAAAAACTATGCAACGGTCCTAAAATGTGTCTAAAAAGTCTAAGCTAATGAATTTCTATAACTCACTAGGGACGCCCGACACTAATTTAAGGGGCCTCAGCACCCTAATGGCACGCAAGGTCCTGAAGTCGACTTCGGGCGCGACTTGAGGCAGCACCGTGATGATACTGCCAACACATACAGCCGGCGCTATAGCTCGGACTACTAGCTCATGTACCACTATCGAAAGTTGTGCTTCAGTCGCTTTAGAGGGTGTAGGCCCTTAACTGTTTACGCGGTTTTAATTTCGAAGTTTGTTTCTTTTCTGTGTTTTTGTATTTCGATGTTGATTTTAAAGAATAATTTTGCACAACCAAATCGACGCAATAGATTAGAGCGGGTTTGGTTATGTTTGTTGATAATTAATGCTTAGTTCAGAATGTCAATTTTACAATTAAAACAATAAAAGTGTCCCAGGTCATGAAAAGATGAAAAATTACTATATAAGAAAAATTAACTTCCATTATCGCGGCAAAGAGAATAACAAATTAACACAAAGCACAACTTTCCAATATAAATATTATATGATTAATCACTAGCTTAAATTCTACATACTAAGTAAGTATATTCACATCTAATTATCGAAAATGTATTAGCGCCTATTACTTTAAACATTATACGCTTTTAATCTATTGAAACATCATTCTATAACTTCACAGTTCAAAAACTTTCAAAAAACTACTGGCCATCATTTCCCTATTACGGTTAATTTTTATTAATTAAACAACCAAAATAGCGACAAAAATACTTGATAAATACCTAGTTCCATCACAGTACTTAGTCAATTTCAATGAGCACACAAGTCAAATATAAAATTCAGTAAAATGAAATCTATCTTTCAAACTTCTAGCAATAGACTCGACTACGCTAACAAGGGTATAAAATTCGAGAAAAAAATCTAGCGAGAACTGAGCTATATGTAACAAGGTAGGTATTTTATTTGTTCGCCAATTACTGTGAATTACTTGGAATCCGAGAGACCAGCTTGAGTGGGCGAAGAACTCGGAAAGACCGGAGCATCCTCAGGTCAACATCGACGTTGTATTCGGCGAATATCGTCATCGACCTAATTTCCGTTCCAAAGTTCAGTTATCAGAATCAACCCCTACGCTACAAATTTTGATGCCTAGCTTTCAAAGGTTTTATGCTCAATTCTTTAGGCATTTGATAAAAAATTGACACCAATTGCAGAGAGAAACATAGTTGTAACGTTTATATGTAAAATACGAATAAATGCTACGAAAATAGTATGGAAAAACACTTACCCGGTGACAACAACGAAAAAATCCATTATGTTCCAAATGTTTCTAAGGTACGATCCCTTGTGTAAAACAAAACCTAAGGCTAAAATCTTTAACGAGGCTTCTACACAAAATATTGCTAAAAAGATAGTCTCGGTTTTTTCCTGAAACAAAGAAAAAATTTAATTTAATTGTGACATAATTTGTAATACACTTGTAATTTAAATTAAGTTTTATTATTGGTCTGCAACTCGTGTATTTGTGAAAATTACATAAATTACAAAAAAAAAACATGTAATATTAACTTTCATCTAGCTAATATTTTTTTTTTACTTGGTCTTTACAGTATTAACATGTGAAAATCACATAAGCGTATTAAGAATTGTTGTAAGATAACACTTCGTATGTATATGTTGGGATTTCGTTAGTAAGAAACAAGGTAGCTTGCAGTACACAGCAAAATTCTCTCTACCTATTATTATAAATTTTATGAAAATAATTATACAGTAGGGCCTCGCTAATCCGGATAGGCAAAAAACAGGCCCTTGGCGGATTACCGAGGCGTCCAGATTGTGGTCTGCTATATTTTAATGGTATTAAAATACATGGTTAACCTTAAGTTTATTTAATTAATTATCGAAAAATGATATGTGAGACAAACAAAACAGACAATACATACATACAAAACTACATATGTAGAGAATTACATTCAAACGTGCAAGAAATCTGCACATTTAACATGAAGTTAAAAAAAAAACGATGTTTATTTGCTCGAAGAAGCCCCGCTCGCCCGTCTGGATTACAGGGATCACCAGATAAGCGGGGGTCCGGATGAGCGATACCCTACTGTATTCTTATTTTTCTTTATACCATTTTTTTTTTAATTCCTTTTCTGGCGTTTTTAAATTTAGAAAGCAATTGTTTTAACTAAGTTATTCGTGCCTTCGATCTAATTAATAGTAGTTTATGCTACAAGGGCGCAAAGGAATAAAGTACGAGGACGATTTAAAACACGAGCGTAGCGAATGTTTTAAACGTAACCGAGTAATTTATTGCTCTTACGCCCGTGTATCATACTACGTTTTTCAATGCATGGTGTGAGGAAATAAAACAAATATAATTTTGCGAACTTTAAATTATATTTGGCTCAAAAGGACTGTATCCAGAGCCGTTAAACAGTGGAAAAAAAAGTATGACATTTATGGTACACAGGAAAGGCTGCAGGTTAGCCAACCATTGTAAATAAATTAAAAATATATATATAGGGCAAAATAATCGACTTTCTGTTCGGTTTTGATGCATAAAAAGTGGGCCTTTACGAGCACATGCATTAAAAAGTTTTTTTTTAAATACAATAATTATGTTTCTTACCAAATTCTGTGCTAAGATGGTCTTGTCGCCATTCGGCAAGTGCTCTTCCAGCGCCAGCACCACGCAGTTGGCGATGATGGTAAGCAGCACCGCGTACTCGAAGGGTGGCCACTCGATGATGAACTTTGTATACCTGGAATAGAGTTGCATTTGCTTTGAAGTTCCTGTAGAAATGGTGGCCTTGCTTTAAATTTCCTAACCCCCAGTTTCAGAATAGAAAAAATCTCGTAAGGCGAAACTTCCGCCTTAAATGAGCCAATCACAGCGCTGCATTTCGTACTTGAACATTGTTCAACTTAAAATGCTCAAACGTGACATAAGAATATTTAATGAAAACAACTGAAATACATCGTTTCATCCTATAACTCTTAAACATATCTTTACTTAGAGATGATACAGACACTTTCTTTAAAAGGGGTGCCCCGTGGGATCAGGGCAAGATGTATCATTGATATAGAAGATACCTGTATATATCGTCACGACATGAAACCCCGAGGGGTTGTCAGAGACGTTCCGAGTGTGTACTATGAAATGCAAATCATTATAGTCCACACTTGGTACACCCGCGTTTCATCGACGGTGATTACGTCCCAACAGTTCATGTAACTTACTTCGTTCATCTCTATTTTTGATAGACTGGTTTTTAGGGTTCCGTACCCAAAGGGTAACCAACGGGACCCTATTACTAAGACTCCGCTGTCCGTCTGTCTGTCCGTCTGTTACCTGACTCTATCTCGTGAACCGTGATAGTTAGACAGTTGAAATTCTCACAGATGATATATCGCTATGACAACAAATGCTAAAAAACAGAATAAAATAAATATTTAAGGGGGCTGGGGGGATTTTTTTGCCGTTTTGATAGATAATGGTACGGAACCCTTCGTGCGTGAGTCCAACTCGCACTTGGCTGGTTTTTTTTTTGTTTTTAAGCCTGAAAATAAGCCTTTGCCTAGTTTCGTCAATATTTTGAATTTTATTGTGAGTTTCTTTTTGTGGAAATAAGTAGTTATTATTATTATAGGTTTATCCGTTTTGCTAATTGTAAATACAAGTATTTGTATATATGAGTTACCTTTAAAAAGAAAATTTTTAAACGTAAAAAATAATAACATCGTGTCAGGGCTGAAGTGTCTCTTTATTAGTTTTGTGAGCTTTTGATTATATTTATTAGTATTTTTTCGTTTTTTATATATAATTATATAGGTAAATACACATAAAAGAAACACAACTATTGCAGAATAACATAATATTATATGATTATTACTCCAACTGATGCCGGGCCCAGTGGGGCCCGAAATATATCTTGGACTATATTATGTTATTCTGCAATAGTTGTGTTTCTTTTATGTGTATTTACCTATATAATTATATATAAAAAACGAAAAAACAAGCTGATAAAGGCAATATATATATTTTTCATTTATTAGTATTAAAACAATAAAAAAAATATATAACTCGATAAATTTCGGCCCTCGGTATGGGGCCGTCATCAGTCGACTGATGATGATGATAAACCGCCGTTGACGCGAGCGCTCCGCGCCTTAAATTATATTTCGGAAATAGCGGATATATTCCATGTTGCTCGGAATGAGTTTACGAGAACAGCGTTGTTTGTGCTGTGCTACAAGAAGGTGTTTTTGTAAAATTATTGAAATTGTATATTAAGCTTGTATAAAGTAAGATTTGTGGTTGTAAATATACATATCTATCGAATTAGGCTAGCCTGTAAGGATACATGTTTGTGAATAAATAAATAAAAATAATCAAAAGCTCATAAAAGAAAAAATATAATATATTTATAAACGTTTATTAGTTTTGTTTATCTATAGTTTTTACAAAAATCGAACAGGCAAATGGTTGAAAAAAAAACGCAATGCAGAACAATACATTAAAATGCATGGATTTGATCATTTTATTTATTGTTTAAAATATAATTTTTTCATTTCTAATATACAATTTTTACTATTTTAGGTCATCTTTAGGTTTTAAATGTTATTTAAGTTGTTAGTTAAGTTTCTTGTTTCTAGTTAATTAAAGTTTAGATTTTAGTGTTTATTTATACTTTTACATTTTTTTTTCGGAAGATTTATCTTCCATTGTATCATTTAATTTTGTTTGGGTGTAATTTTGTTTGTTTGTGTGTTCTTTTTCTACCTGTAAAATTCAATCGAATCAAAAATTCTAAACGATGAAGACAAGAACTTGTGATTGTATAGGTAAATACATAGTTACGTAGGCAGCAAAAGTAAGTAATTCCAATCGAAATATTTCTCTGTCGTCAAGGAACAAAAACCGTAATGGATGTTTTAAATTATGTATGTAGGACAGGTCAGAAGAATATTATTGGCCGACAAGGAACGCTGTGCTGTAGGGTGTCCAAACTGCCTAATATTGAGGTAAGTAGCTGATTAATAATTATTAATAATAAAGAGGTAAAAATAGAAATTTTGCTTAAGATATATTTCGGGCCCCACTCGATAGATACAATCAATGTTCATTTGTTTTGCTTTTTATTGCACTTTCATCTTTTAAAAATCGAACGTGCCGTAACTTCTCACCAGTTTGAGAAATGTTTTACAAAAATATCACTTCTACCAAATACGCCAAGTTTTAAAAAGCGCATGTTATTATTTAAAAATGATACTCGCTAAATGTGGACAGTATTTTTCAGATAAATCAAACATTAAGGGAAGAGGATCATATTTTGATGCCGTACAAAAAGAATTGTCGTCTCAGTTGTACGCTAATGGATAAAATCGAATAAAAATTAAAATAACTTTATCTATCGCCCAACCTTTACTTCCTATCTGTATTGAAATTTTGGGTAATCAACATGTTTCAAAAATACAACAAAGTACTCAGAAATCTTGTATTTTGTGCTCCAAAACGTCTCATTTCCACACAGATTTTTCTCAAATAACAACATTTTTTTAAGAATTTGAATACATATTGACCCCTTGGTAGTTCATAAACATTTGAAAAATGCAGTAGTTTAATATATAGGCTAAATAGGATAGCAATAAAAAGTTAAGAGCTAGGACACGAAATCGCGGTAAAAAGTTACCGTCTAGCCTTAAAACAACTGAACTGATTTAACTGAGTTTATTTAAAAATAAAATATACACGTGTAATAGAAAAAACCGGCCAAGTGCGAATCAGACTCGCGTTACTAGGGTTCCGTTTTGTGGATGATAAATTTAATTTTGGCATTTTTTTCGTGAACCAGTTTTGAAGATAAAGGGGCGGATATACATTTTATATTTCTTATTTGTGCTCAACTTTTTTTAAATTGATATAGTTTTCCTGTAATTGGCTAGTTATGATATAGATCAAAATATATAAAAACCAAAAAAATATGAAATATTCTATAATTGATATTTTTTCATATTTTTTGGTATACCAGTTTCGGAGATAAGGGGGGGGAGACATACATATTTTTGTGGTTTTTTAGAGATTTATCGAAACCAGTGTCAATAAACAGTAAAAGTCTACATTTTTACAATTAAAATTTTAATATCTAAAATTTGATACCCATATTACGATTTTAGGATAACATTTTTTAATTGTTTCACTTTTATTTTTAGAAAAATTTTGAACAATTTTAATTTTATTTTTTTTATATTTTGATAAATGGGCAAATTAATGCTATTTTTATACCAAATTGCATTTCTTTATCTTTAACTGTGCTAAAGTTTTGAGGCTGAGACGGACGGACAACGGAGTCTCACCATAAAGGTTCCTTTTACCTTTTAGGTACAACGGAACCCTAAAAAAAGGCGACCGTAGAAAAGAATGCTTGAAAAACATAGCGTATTTCCTAAGACGTCCATATTTCAGGGGCATCCTACAAAAGTTACAAAGTGCATTTACAAAAGTTTTTACATTTAGTTTGCTCGACGATGGTACGAACAGCGTATGATGGAAAACTGTGCTGATGGTATAATTACTATTATTACCTATATATTTCGATAACATAAACAAAATAATCATATAAGTGATGAGGCGTGAAGATAATCACGTCGTAAAGAAAGACTTTATTTATTTATAGTTAAATTTTTCGACACCTTTTCTCCTAGTTTGACTATTATATCGATTCGGTGTAGAATATCTTTACTTATTTGACAGAACTAAACTTGATTCAAGCCTTCTGTCCTTGTCTTTTCGATAAGGAAAGAAAAATACAGGACACTTAAAATAAGGTTAGTCCTGTCAAATAAATTAAGTCGTGTTACGCCAAATCGACACCAATTTGGAATTACATTAAGTCACTGCGATTATATTTTATTAGATGAATTTTAACATTCTACTCATTCATTGTCTAGGAGCTGGTTAAATGAAATTTTGAAAGCAGCTTGAGTATATTTTATAATAAAACCGACTTTTTGCTACTTTGCCCCGAATGCGTCCCTCTCGCACTGACCCTTCGCATATGGAGTAACAGGGACGCTAAAAAATTTACATATCTTCTTAGGGTTAAACGTCAGTCGCTAAGCGCAAACTGCATGACTTAACTTTGTTTTTCTTGTTAAAAAAAAAATTTAAAAGCATTTTGTTCTGTGGCAATTGAAGCCAATAGTGTAGTATTAATGAGGTTTATAAAGAAAGAGTTTGAAATTGTACATCATGATCTTTTCAAAACCAATTTTAAATGCTGTTTTAACTTTGTTTGGACAAGATCATGGCTAAATTTGAAACTCATGCTTTATAAACCTTACTAATACTGAACTATTGGCATCAACTGCCACATACCAAAATGATTTTCAATTTTTAACTTTTAAAAAAGAAAAACAAAGTTAAGTTACGCACTTTGCCCTAAGCGACTGATGTTTAACCTTAAAGTCCAGAACCTGGCCACAACAACAACCCGGGATAGAATACCCTGGCACCGACGTACGAACAGGCTTAACCAAAGCTGAACTAAGAATAGGAGGGCTAGAGAAAGAAGAAAGAAGAAGAACATAAATAAAATCAATGTCTACTAGTATCAATATCTTTTGTAAACACCAACAATAAAATGCGTTTTGCAATGGTTTTACACTACTAGACGAATTTTAATATTGTTTTGAGTAATACATTAAAAGAAGATTTAAGTATTTAAATGGTTGACTACCCAAGGCAAAGGGGAGGCTAAAACACTTTTAATATCATTTATAATTCAGTTTTACAGAAAACTTGTATGTATATAATAACATATCTATTATCTAAGTATTTTAATCCGAGATATGTATGTCATGGCCTGATATAGATTAGCTGGACGGTAAAATTAAATAGGTACATGGAATATCGTGTTCGCTATAATTACTTATGTTGAAATATGACAAAAATATGGGTATACCCATGAGAATAAGTCACATTGAAAAACATTCTAAGCCAAGGAGAGTCTTGGGTGAAGCCACTCTTTGTTCAATAATATCCACCCTTATTGTTGTTTTTTAGAATTGGAAAATTCCTCCACAGTGAATTTGACTATGATATGTAGTTTATATATAGGTATAATTAATAAAATAAAATGCAAGTTAATGTGAGATATATTTCGGGCCCTATCCTGGGTCCGGCATCAGTCACAATGAAATTGACAAAAAATAAATAAAATAATTAAAAATGTAACCTAAAAAAGTGTCCCACCTAATAAAAAAGTATGTGTGGGTGCTATCGAAGAAGGCGCTGCCGCTAGCCCGCTATGACTATGATAAAAAACCAAGTTTTATCAAATATATTAAAATCAGAAAACCTTGCTAAAATAAAAGTTATACATAGTTTTTATGATTAACTGGTAAGTTTATTTTGATATAAAATAACAACCTTAACCACTGCTCTCTGAGCGAGTTCGTAAGGGCTGCTATGTGGGTGTTATGTTACTGAAAAATTGATGTATTAGTTGTTATTTAGGTTGTTTATTTTAAATTAAGTTGGTTTACTTCTTACTCTATTGTATTAGGATTACTTGTAATAATAGCTGTTATGTGTAAATAAATAAAGCCTTAATTTTAGGACAAGCCTTTGATTTTACATGTGGGTTGTGACTATGACGTAGTGGATCTACAAAACCGGAAAAATATAAAGTTGTAGCACTTGCTACGACGTAGCAAAAGGAGACGTAAACTTTTACGAGACGTCACATTAGAAGAAACTGTAAAGAAAAGTAATCGTGGGATAAGTCTTCTGTTCATACGAACCTGCTCTTACTTATTTAAATTCTGTAAAAACGAAAAATTCTGTTTTAATGTCAACGTACCAAAAATGTTCATATAAAAAAAAACTAAATCAAAAATCTTCGAGATTCAAAAGTCTGCCCGCAACATAGAGCACTGACATATTTATTATTTTAATTTTTTGTTTATTTACGTCAAAGAATTTATGTCACATTAAATTTTTGGACAAAGTTTAAAACATTAAGCAGCACGGCATAGTATAATACCGTTTTCCGTATATTCATGTATTCCTCTCTCTTTTCATCAAGAGACCAGTCCCTGGAGCAGCGAACATTTTACCTTTTTACAAAATGCATAAGTGGGTTAATCAAGCCAAGTAAGATATTTATAAGGCCACGTAACTTTGAGGCAGTGAGGTCAGGCTCTCCACAAATGACTCCAGGAAAATTTCATCTCAATCTGGTGTTAAATGTGTTTTTTCTTCTTGTTACAAATTAATTATTTTAACACTGACACGTAACGTTTTATGACATGATAAATACAAAAAATCTGTAAATAAATAAATTAATACAACCGACCAAATAAATATAAATGTAGGTTGTACAAGTGGTTTTATTTAACAGGCATATTCTAGCGAAAGAAATCATTATTTTTACAAATAGTTTACAAGCTCAGAAAAAATATAAAGGTACAGAAAAGAACATACTAACTTTAAGATTTATATTATTACTGAGTACGGATAGCGATGCACCGAAGACTTGCCTCAACTTGGACATTTTGTTTTTGATGTATTTTCTGTACTTATTTTCTGAAAGAAGAGTGACGGAAGAAATTTATGGTGCGCAAGTGGAAGATGAAGCTTGACCAGGCCACCCTAGAAGGATGTATGTTGACCAAATTGATAACATATTTAAGACCAAAGTCAAACGTACTTGGAATAGAAGAGCTTGTATGACTAGATTGATGGATGTGGAAGAGGTGACAGGACCGTAGCAGATGGAAATCTCTATTCTCTGCCTATCCCTCTAGGAGAAAAGCGTAAGTAAAGATAACACAGTCGGTAGGTTGTGGGCTCTCAATATTGAGACGAGGCTGAAGAGAATAAATTATCATGGGAAATTAATAATGTTTATAAAAGGATTACCTTCTTTACGTCTCCGGAAAAAATAGCAAAGATCTCGCAAAACAACAAAAACAATTGGGTACCTATGTGAAAAATTATTTAGTAAACAACAAATAAGTTGAGGTGTCGTTTGTCTAGACGACGACATTATGTCTGGGCTGTATAAATTATCAGAAGCATGTATGAAAACATGCTTAGGACGAAAACACAATGAGACCTACTGACTAACTATATGTGGAAATGTGCCTAACCCTCGTTCTGCGGGAACCTTACTAGAATTTTACAGAAAGAATGATTGACAGAATGATTGAATGAATAAACACTCTTTTGCACAAAAAACAAGATATTTACAACATACACAACCGGCCAAGTGCGTGTCGGGCCACGCGCTGTGTAGGTGCCGGAACCCTCGCACCAGTGTCGCCGCTGCCCGTCACCAGTAATTACACTCATGTGGTATACAATTCTCGTCAGTCGTCTTTTAAAATAACTTTACACCAAATTATTTGGAGATTATTGGATAAAAGCAAAAACAAAATTCGCATTGTATTTTAGTACAAAATACTTTTTGTTTCCATTCTAGAATAGACGTATCGAGGGCGCCGGCCGGTGGATAGCGGGGTAACTATATGTTATTTTGCAGCGTGGGCAGCAGTGCTAGCACGAGCTAAAGATACAGCGTCATTCGTCTGTGCAGCAGTAGGTGCTAACGAATAAATATGACAGAACATGCGGTCTCTAGGACAACAAAACACTGTTTAGAGAAGAGAAGCAAGGTACTCTAATATGTGTTATCAAAATTATTATTAAAGTCGTTTATTTAGGGCCCAAAAAAAAAGTTGTAGCAAATAAAATAAAAAGTATTATTTTGATCAAAACGCCCAAATTAAAGTCCGCTGCTTACAAATTTTGCTATTTAACGAGTCTTCGTCAAACGGTAGAATTCGGCATTTCCTAGTTGCCTTCTATTGCCTCGGCATATAGTAATTCTGTTAAAGTATTGAGAGTCGCTGCGCTCCGTTCCGCTCCCAATATGTACTTAGATGTAAATCTAACACGCTCCTCTTCGCTCCACTCGCCATCGCATCTATTTTTCACTTTTTGGTGAAAGATATTCGATCTCGGGTTTTTAGAAAATGACGAAGTCATTTTACAAAAGGTGGGCATTTTTCAATTTGCAGAGGCAAATTACAAAACAGCGAGCGTTTAGAAACTGACGACGTCGTTTGTAAACGGTGGAATTTTACTATTTGCCAGCCACATATATCAATAATGTAGCAATCTATTTACACTTGGTATAACACACGTACATGTGAAAAGAAAATTTGGTCCCCTAATTATGGACCATTTAAACCATAGAACTTTCTGTGATTTAAATCATTACAATATTAATGTTTTAGAAAGAGTCTTCAAACACACCTTTTCTCCTCGTTTAACGAATATGAATCATGCACAGATCCTAAACTTATTTTATTAGATCAGTTTAACATTGTTAGAAATTTTGCTAGCTATTTTAGTTTTCTTTTTAAGAAAACATTTTTTTTCTTTTATGTGTCAATCCGCCCCTCTCGCACTTTTTTTTTCGCTTGGAGTTACAGTGACAAAAATAAAATTCACATAGCCTTTAAATAACTAGGGCAACTGACCTCCGTAAAGGATTTTCGTCGGAGAGTATAAAGAGCGACGTGGGCCCTGGAGTAGCGGGCTGGTGCGCGCCGCCCATGGTATCAGCTGACGCCGCGCGAGCCTGCGCTCCCGCCGCCTCCTGCGCTGCCGCCAACCTGGAACCGAGAACATGGCACTATTTAAAAGTCCGTATCATGTCAAATGCACAACTTCAAACGACCATTTCACATTGCATATTTTGTCAATCAGTTTAAGGCGATTACCGTCGCCAAATTAGCAGCTCGATGTTTGTCTGTATGAATATTGACGGAAACGACATTGAAATAACGTTCAAATCAGTGCACAATGCGTGGTGGCTGTTACGACGCTCGCTGCGTCCTTGAAAGGGCAAAATAGGAGAAAGTAATACTTTTCACATGGGCGTCATTGTTCGATTGAATAATTCTATGTTATATTTATAGCTATCAAGTTTATCTATTTATCAAAGCATAAATGAATTAAATCACCTAAGCCGCTTAGGAGCAGTAGGAAATTCAAGACAAAAAAAACACCATTCAGTTGAAACAATTTTTCATATAGAAGTTTTGGTGGTACAAAAAAGAAAAATGTTGCATATGTTGTCCTAGAGTTGATAATACATAATACATTTTTTCAATATTTTTGGTTTGGCCATAAAAGAGGAGTAGGCTTTAGAAAGTACCCATTTGGCGATATTAAGGGCCTTAATAAAAATAATAAAGGTAGTAGACAAAAAGGAAATAGCTTTAAGTTCACTTGATACAAAAAAATTACGAAGTTACCTCAAAATTTCATGTTTTTTAAGAGTTATAGGGCCTTTCTTAAATCATACATACCTGAAATTAGTATTAAACATAAGTTAACAAATAGCCCCGTGGGTGAGCCTTAATATATTTTAATAATTTTGATATAAAATAAAAACTCAGTTTTTTGGTGTTCGTAACAGGTGTTTGTAATAGCACAGAGCGCGCTATTTTAAACTAAAAGGAGACTTCATAGAGTTCAGTTCTGATTGATGCAAAATGAGGTGCTCAATCTGATTATTTTGAAGCCGTTCCGTTACACGTTAGGCTTGGAATGAGACAATTGACGGAAATATTTAACAATAATACATTCTTATGACATAATTCTCATGACATGAAGGGGTGTCGGATGTGTTTTCGAGTATGGGCTGTGAAATGCAAGTCACAGTCCAAAGTCGTTCACACACGTTTTATTGACGATTTCATCCCAGCATGTGGTGAATTGTGATCAAAAGCAGACTTTCATTTAATATTATATAACTAATTAATTATTTAAAAACTATCTCTGTGGCAGAGAGCTACAGGTAAAAATGAAATCAGCTGGCGTCAGTGACATAGCTAAAATTTATCGCGGAGTTCCGCAGGGAAGTGTACTCAGCCCGATATTATTTTTAATTTATATTGATGGTCTATGCGGCCTTACATTAGAAAAGAGATTAATTTTATCATATACGGATGATACTGTCCTCAGGAGGAAGAATCTTTTAAGCAGGCAAACCAGAGATTGGGTAACTTCAGGGATTGGTTAGAAAGATATCTACTGACTCTTAATGTCAGTAAAACCTGCAAGTATATGTGTTTCAGAAAAACTGAACGTGAACACACCAAGTTCAAGGATCACGGTTTTAAAATGCACAAAATATGTGACTCCCCTGAACTAGAAATAGTTGACACATAAGGTACTTAGGTGTGCTTGTTAATGATAAAATTAACTGGGCAAATCATTATCAACTAGTTTCAGGTCGCATTCGAAGACTTTATATATAAGAAATATTATTATATAAGAGACTTCGATGCATAATATTTACTATGCACTAGATCAGCGTTTATTTTAACTTTTAGTATAGGCTTTTTGTTTTGTTTTTATTTAGTGTAATTTATTTGATTTCCTATATATATATATATATATATATGTATATATACATATATAGATATATATATAGATATTTTTTTTTTGTCACCTTTTTGTTTGCATGGGATTTTTGACACTGTTACCCTAAGTTTCAAGTTTACTTAGATTAGGGAACAGGGCTACTCCCTGGGTACAGCTTAGATTATATGTAGAAATAAGTAAAGTTAATAAGTTGTTAAATAAGTAAGTTGTTTAAATATAAAAGATTAAAGCGTTTCTTAACCTGTGGTCCGCGGACCCCTGAGCATATGTATGGGGGTCCACAGCCTAATCTATGGACCATTTAACAATGATAAATAAATGCTACCAAGTCTCGTAAATGCTACGCACACCGTGCTACTAAGTAATACGGCGAACGTGATCCAACAGGCCGATTTGAGACTACAACTCAGTAGTAATTTAAACCCAAATATCACCAATTAAGTTGCAAAAAAGCAGCACCAATCTTCTCATCAACGTATTTTATATGAAAAAGTATATTTTTTTTGTAATTTGTAGAACTAAAATAAATGGTCCGAAATTTATTGCTGCTTTTTTATCAAGGGACTCCTTAAAAGTGTGGTTGATTTCCTAAGGGGTCCGTGGACATAAAAGGTTAAGAAACGCTGCACTAGCTGAATCTTTCGTTAGATACTGTATATAATTGGGGTGGTGCTGCAAAAGCACGCCAAATTAAGGTTGAGCGTGCGCAACGGGCGGTATTAAAAGTGCTATTTATTAAGGATTATCTGTATCCAACCACGGAGTTGTATAAAGTCATAAAGGTGCTTATTGTACGAAAACTGCTCATTGTGAATATTTTGAGTAACATAAACATCTCAAACAGAACCAATGATTCATGTAAATGGGGTTAGCATAACCCGTACAACAACTATGAAGGATTTGGGAGTCATATTTGATCGAAAGTTGACATTTCACGACCACATAATTGCGTTAGCAAAAGAGTGTTTCAGGCGGTTGGGTTTTATCCTAAGAAATTCCCATGACTTCAGGAATCAGCAAGTAATACGG
Organism: Ypsolopha sequella; assembly: GCA_934047225.1. Lineage (NCBI taxonomy): Eukaryota > Metazoa > Arthropoda > Insecta > Lepidoptera > Ypsolophidae > Ypsolopha > Ypsolopha sequella. The sequence goes on from OW203987.1 coordinate 7,885,620, forward strand.
CAAATTTTTTGGGCTTTAGTACGGTGCAAATTGGAAAGTGCAATGTGTGTGTGGAATCCGCACGAGAGCACTTATGTCTTTTTGCTTGAGAAGGTGCAAAAAGCATTAAGATACCTTTACAAACGTGTTAAAGAATATTATCCCTTCATGTATCCCACGAAATTTTTATTAGGTTGTCTTGGGTACAACTCATTGGAAATCAAACGAGGAAAGCACCAGCTTGCGGTCATGTGTAGAATTCTTCGGGGAGATATTGATGCTCCGGATCTGCATGGTAAGCTGTGTCGATTTTTCACTCCCAATAATTATCTTCGCGGCCGTAAGCACAGGTTTTTCGCTGTGCCGTCGTGTCGCACAAAGGCGCGATCTAACTCACCCATACCGCGTTCTTCTCTCCCTCAACGCTCTTCTAAACGCCAATCAGGACTGTGATCTATTTGCTGATGGATGGCAGAAAATATTGTCAGAGTGTTTGTGTTTTTGTGAGAGGGACTGTTTCTGACTTTATGTGTTATTCTTATTTATTTTAGTTGATTGTACCGTTTTGTGTTTGTGTTACTATCTTTAATTATTGTGATTGGTTTGTCCGTTTTAATTAAAGTAAATAAATAAATAAATGTAGAACTCAGTTTTTAAACCTACAAAAAACATCTCGTTGTAAAACTACTTTTGCGCAGAGATTTCGTCCCTTCTTAGCACCCTTTTTGATGAAAAGGCTTTTAATGGATAAAAGCTGTTTGGAACTGAAGCAGCAACAGCAAGAAATTACAAGCTGGTTGGAAAGCAAAGGTTGAAAGTTATTTGAAAGTTGAGTCATAGCCATGTTAGACAGTTCATTCATCTCACAGATGCTATACCTTAAGGATACGTGGTTCAAATATACTTACATTCACTCACAAGTATGATACACCCTCCATCATAAGCACACACATCATCTCTCACGCACACATACTAGGTATGCCGTTTTTTTTTAAAGATATTTTTTGTGTTCTATTTCGAATCGTGGTGAAAAAAAGATACAAAAAAAATCGGTACAAAAAAAAATCAATTTACAAAAATCGATTCAAAACCGGAAATAAAATTGCATACAAAATATGTATATCGATTCATTGTAACACGATATAACATATTTGACAGGCAGGACTAAACTTAAGTGTTTTTCTTTTCGTATTGAAAAGACAAAGACAGGTAGCTTAAAATAAGGTAATGCCTGTCAAATAAGTAAAGTCGTGTGACACCGAATTGACACTATTAAGAGTAAATTATTTTTTATGTATGTTGGTAATCTAGGTAAAAATATATAAGAGTTAATTTTTCCTAAGTTTATTGTGGCTAGGGTTAGTTTTTTTCTAATAAATAAAACATTACAAATAAATTTATCATAAATATATTTAACAAATAAAAAACAAAACATATAATAAGCCGGCCGAACTTGAAATAAAAGTAAAGTAGAAGATCGCCGAAATGAAACGCGTGAATTTTGAAATCCAATACTTGTCGGTAACGTAATTAATAATCATTTGTATGTGATTTGTTAGCAAAATTTGCCGTGAAACTGCAAAAAACGTGTCCAAGATTCTGCGGATGTATGACGTATACATTAAGAAACGCACAGTCAAAATTTCATGTTCCTAGGTTCAGCTGTTTGGTCTGAGCGTTGATCATTTTGAATTAAAAGCACTTATACAGTTTTTTCGACTTACCTCAACGAACTAAAATTGTATGGGAATCTATCTCAGTACAACCCTTCTTAGATTATGGCCCTATGAGACGGAGGTTGTGTGTCATTTTGAGTAGGTATGCTACACGTACTTAGCTCACAACGATAATCGCAATATGATTGGCTAGTGATTATCACGCCATTCTGATTCCAGCCAAACATAGACTTGAGTCGGACCGAAAGGAAAAGACCTAGTCGTAGTCGTTATGTTATAGTTTTAAAGACGAAAATGTAAAAAGCACTCCACGTGGTAATGTGTCAATCGTTTATAAGGTTATTTCGTTTTTAGAATTTTTTGTTTTAAATTTATGAAAGTTTCGAATACTAACGCATAAAAACTGATGCCATGACTCTTAGAGTGTTTGCTCGAGTTGCTTACGCACCATTTCACGGTGCAACCCGGCAGTTTGTTCTAATTTTGTTGTGCTCACTAGTGCGAACGGCGCGGCGCACCGCGTGGTGCAAGACTGATCAACGTAATACACATAAATATTAAGCCTTGCCCACCTGGGCACATAAATAGTGGTGTCAATTTTTAAGCGAGTTTATGTTTCCATAAAATTTTAGTTCGTGTACTTACCTACTCAATTATATTTTCTGTCAACATTATCATCGTTTACGTCGCTCAGAACCTGTACCTAAAATCTATGGTAGAAGGCTTTGATCGTGACTTGTCACCACTTAAAGATGTACCCAAACCCAGACCCCTCCGAAACTGTTATAGATACAACACACAAATAACAAAATCCCTAAACACAGCGCCAAAAATGCCTTTCTGTCTGTGACATTTCCTAAATATTTTGTGAAAATTGATTTGCTTTTTATTTCCGAGAAACTTTTACGTGTACGTGCGATACCTCAATCATTTCCTTGGACCTGGACCCCGAAAAAAATCCTGGATACCTACTTTTCATCACTTACAGCGATTCATTGTGTCCGATATGACGTCATTAGAAGCCATACTAGGAAAGTGGCTACAAGCAGTTGCGTTTTACCAGTTAAAAAATGTGTATTAAAAAAAACTATTTTATCTACTCCTATACAGCAATTGCAACATTGCAACATCGTAGGCAGTATTATAAGTACCTAGATTGTTTATCCGATTTTATAATATTACATTAGGTAAAACATCGCGGTTCTGCGCTGCGATTGGCCTAATTTATTATAACACCTCGAAAGAGCCAATAAACAACAGAGACGCGAAATAAGTCCCGACCGTTCTTAAACCACGCCCCCTTTATCCTGATTGGTCTTCAAGGCAGCATTACCGAAACGCACCCGAGGTCCAGGAACGAGTGTCCTTCTTTCCATTTTTCGTAAAATTGTTAGTTGAAAATATTATAAATAAATACGATGATTTTGATGGTCGTAGATAAAGTATTGTGTGCAACTGAACATAATTAGAAATGATTACACTAGTGCAAAATTATTACGATACGAACGAACAATGTCTCAAATTATGTACCAGTTGCACGAAATACTATTATTTGTTATTTCTATAATTTTTACTCTTTTCCTAAATTAGTCTACACACGCTTGAAAATTGTTCGCTTGCATTCAATAACATTCCATTTCACGCACCACACAATCCAAGAAAAGCTAATTAAAAAGAAAATGTGACTTGTAGAAAACTCCCTTCGATTTTTATTCAGTTAGAATCAGCTTACAGTAGGCGTTGGTAACGTCAGAGGGGAAAGTACTAAAAACCAAGAAACATGACCCGCGTGTCAAACTATTACCGCTTTTATTTGTGCTAAATAAGGGTGGCGTGAATGATCTAGTTGTGTTGGTCGTTATTTGGGGTGTGAGGGAGTGTTAACGGGGGTGAGACGGAGGCGCGCGGTAATAGGTCGAGTGATCGGCCGCGGTGAAGGACACCGATCATCTTGCTTGCCCTTCGCGATTCTGCGGTGGTTTGGTTTACAATATTATTTGATAAATTGGTAAATTTTGTATGGAGTTCATAGTTTGTTAAAGTTTAGTAGGTCGCGGAAATTGATTCCTGACTACTATCCTATAAAATCATAACATGGTATTGATAACTTTCACACACAGTCAATACATTGACGATTGGTTTGATTCAGGCAACAGCTATTTTATTACTTAATAATAATAACCCCTTGTCTATCTGTGCGAGCTACCGTTTGGGGAGCCCATTTAATTGAGTTGGCGAGTCTCCCCCTGCCCATTTTTCCGTGTTGTTAACTTCGACCAAAATAAAATAAACGGACGGGCCATAGCGTACAGATTTTTGAAGTCTGTAAAGTGAGCGCCGGCTCTCACTTCATCTCTGTCTCTGTCTGTTAGAAGAGTGACACGTACGCTTATTATTACATGCTATCCAAATAACTGACGAAAAAATACCTTCTTGTGCATTAACAAAGTGCAAAAAGCAAAATAAACATAAAAATAAAAATTAGGTATTGAAGTATATATCCAATTGCTTAGACTCGTTATGAGTGAGGAAACTGTAAAGACAAGGCCCGTCCATTCATTTTATTTTGGTCGAAGGTTGTTAACGTAGGTCGGGCAGGCGCCATAGTTCCTTTCACAGTCCCAGTTACTCAGTCCACTAGCACCTCAACCCAATAGTCTGGTTCCCTTTGTTTCCATTCCTTGCAATTTGCAATAGTACTAAAACTGACCGGGGGTAGTCCTTGGGTGCACTCCTACAGTGCGTACAGGGATAATCGTCGGTTTGTGTCATATCACATTTAGACAAAATTATTTAAAGGGCCTCTACGTGTTGACTTCGGCCCCATGCCCGCCTTCCAAAGTACCGGGACTAGATAGTCTTGCGACATAAGGAACTGTTTATTTCAAGAAAGTATACAATTAATGTTTACAAAAATCTAAAGTTTCAATCTTACAATTTTCAAGATTATATTTCTTTAGATGGTTACCTTATCTCTTATATAGTTATTATAATATTAAATATAGCTACTTTTGATTGGTCTTACTCATTTTTAAACATTTTGTTTTGACGTTTGGAAGTATAACCTCTCCATTTATGTATTTGTTGTTAATATATAATACCTTGAAATAAATATATATACATGTTGCTACATAGAGCATTTATTTTATTTTTATTTTTGTATAATTAAAACAGTTTATAAAAACGTATTTTTGAAATATATTTTGCCCACTTTGGGGCCGGCATCAGTCGAATTATACACAGTAAATGACATAAAATATATACAACCTTATGACTAATGAGTTTAAATGAATGACATTTGAGTATATCACATACTCAAACAATACTACTATATTATACTCATATATTAAATAGTCATACTCAAATGTCATTAATTTAAACTCATTAGTCATAAGGTTGTATATATTTTATGTCATTTACTTTTTATAATTCGACTGATGCCGGTCCCAAAGTGGACCGAAATATATTTCGAAAATACGTTTTTATACACTGTTTTAATTATACAAAAAATAAAAATAGAATATAATAATACCTTGTAACGTTTAGCGTGACAAGGTTCTATAGTAGGTCGGGATTCAGTTTTCGTTACTGTACCCATTGCTTGGGACTTACAAGCTAGATACAATTTGTGGTTTATTCCTATATTTTATTACTTTTTCTCTGAAGTGGACGAATTAATGACGAAGTTTTGAGGCTATTTTTATTTAGATTGATATAACAATATAAAATAAGTGAATTTTTCCAAAAACTATAAGTGGATTCTTTTTAAATAAGTATGTATTTAAGTTGACAGTTAAATATATTGACTGATTTTATTGGTAAATAAATTAAAATTGGTAGCATTTTTGTTCTTACAATCCAAACGGACTAGAAAGAAATGTGTTTGGGGAAATAACACATAATAACTAAAACTAAACACAACATCAAATAACATAAATACTCTTTGTTGTACACCAAAACAAAAATTAATAAAATATTTTCAACAGAGAGGTTACAATGGGCGTTCTTATCACTTAAGCGATTTCTTCCAGACAACCTTTGGGTGGAAGATAATGTAAAATAGAGGATAAGGCGTACGTGGTGTAAAATATGTATATATATACGTAATAAATAACTAACACATAAAAATAGTTACACATAGGTTCACATAAAAAAATTAAACTGAAACATGAAACTATCACATGCCACCAAATTGGCCATACCTCTTCAGCACGGTGCTGTAACGAAATATTACATTATATATTATAGGACCTTGTTTTGTTTTTGTAAATCAAGAATAAATAAATAACTTACTCTGGAAACAATGTTGAAACAAGATGTTGTTTTGCATGTATTTAACATAATTTATATGTTTACAATCACTCGCACAGTTAATCAGAGGATCAAATGAAGGATCCGGAATAGGGCCAAAAACACTTTTTATCATTTAAAAATATGTAAACAGCACTTTGAAGAGCATTTCAAATTTATTATTCCATAAATGAAGACACTTGTGTTTGACACTTCAATGACAGATACAGTAAACTCCATAAATAATATTGCAACTACCCTCTTAAAAAGAATTTATAAAATCTTTCAGATTGACAGATGGGCACTTTCACATTACCTATCGGCGTAGCTAGTACGCAGCGTTGATAGAGTGTCTTTCTTTCTCGCACATTACAAAAGCGATTTGCGAGAGAGTGCAAGTAGGTATCTCGGGCGCGTTCCAAATGTTCTCATCCCGATATTGTAACTGTCATAGCCATAGAAAAAGGCAACGATAATGTTGTTGATAGAGTCTCACGAGTCAAGGCATTTTGGTTTATTTGACAACGTCGATAAAGACTTCATCGAGGGACTTCTTCGGTGGCGCGTGGTTTAGTGTATCAGCAGACTTCAAACATTTGAGATATCATCTCCGCCTGTCGTCTATCCTCAGTAAAACGGAAAGTAACGTGAACAGCTGATAATTTTGATCACAGCAGTCTACAGTATACTTTACATAATTTATGAGTATGAGGAACCGCGCTCACCAACCCGCCTGCCCAGCATGTGTGAGCTTTTCTTCCAGGAAGACCGCCAACAGTGGCAAAATCTTGGAAAAGCCCATTTGCAACAATGGATGAACCAGATTTATGAATGAAGAACGGTCCCTCCTAATACAGGTTATTGTTAGCTTAAAAGGAGGGTCCAAAGAATTGTAAAAATGACTTGTATATAAATAAAATGTTTGTATTTGTATTTGTATTTTTGTATTTGAATGGATTAATGATGGTTTACATCAGTCACTCGGTAAAAAGTGCACAACTTACAGTGCGCGCCAATCTTTTAGTCGCCTCTGAAGCTAGCCCCAAGAATCGACGCATTAGCCGTTTTACGGTGTCAGGGGGACGTTACAGGAGCGAGGGCGCGGAGCACAACCGCCTGCATGCCGCACCACACCCCCCGCTCGCCGTTCGGCAGGTGTCAACACTATGCGTTAGTGTTAGTGCTACGTCCGTACACTACAGACATGCGCGTTGCATGAAAAGTACGTTCGTGGAAAAAATTCTATGATTCGTTAAGTTAATCGTTGAATCTGTTTGTGTTGCTTTTATTTGTTGTTTTGTTGATTTAGTTTGTTAAAGTTTATTGTTATTGTTGTTATGCCTTGCGGTCGTTATAGCGTTTTAAGGCGACAATGTAGGAAAATGGTGTTTATATTAATTTGTTTTAATTAAACAGTTAAGATTGCACTAAAATACCTACTAATATATATTAAATAGGTAGGTACAACAAGTACACCTTCCCACTTATAGTAAACATTTAATAGTCAACCGTTCATATTATTGTTTCCTTGACTGTACCTGCGCAAGCTTGCACTCGTAACTCAATCAGAGGCGACTAAAAGATTGGCGCGCACTATAACTTTGTTTTTCTTGTTAAAAGTGAAAAAGATATTTGTCTGTGGCAATTCACGCCAATAGTTTGGGTAGGTATACATAATGTATATCATACTCATAGTATTAAAAGTCCGGCGGAGGATGCATAGTTCATATCAAACGGAATTATGGTTAAGATCTTTATTCTCATAAGAACATAGTTCACTTAAAATTAGATTTTGCTTAAATAACATTTTAGTTTATTCTATGATTTGACGACAGTCTACACATGTGGGTAGGTAATATTTTACTTTAAAACACGTTTGTTGCAATGTAAGTTTTGAGCTTAGTTTTAAAAGTAGATATCAATTTACAATGTCATTTGGTAATTTGTGATAAAGTTGCACTCCACCATATAGTAAATTTCATTTTCCATACTCAGTCCTTGGACAATGTGATTTTAGTATATTTTTTCTTCTGAGATTATGTTTAAATGTTCTTTTCCCCAGGTTAATTTCTGTATGAATTTGTTTATTTAGAATTTTTCGTATAAGGATACAAGTATTATATGTGTATATTTGTTTAAGATTGAATACCAATATCATTAGTATACAACGTGTAACAGAAATGTGTAACCATATTTGAAGAGCTTATTCAGTCAATGGTATAGAACAACTTTTACTATGGAGCCAACCCTGAAATCTCAAAACAAAAATCTGCCCTTCCATACATTTTGGCCGAGCGGCATTGCATTTTTGTTCCATAGTAAAAGTTGTTCTATACCATTGACTGAATAAGCTCTTCAAATATGGTTACACCTTTCTGTTACACGTGGTATATACCTGATTATCGCAAAAGGGCTCCCCGCAACAAGTATTTTTGATCGGAATAGCCAACCAGTTTCAGCAGATTCAGACTGCCTTCTTCTGTGCGAGTGAAGACGCGTCTTACACTGCTCGCGCTGCGCGGGACGTCATCAGCGCAAATGGCGTGAGTGGTCGGACAGGGGCTCTACCGCGTAATTCTCATTTGTATCAACTTCAAGCAAATGCATGCGAAATTCAACGCGTGCAAAAGAGATGGCATGTTAGGCGGGCGTCGTCGCACGCACGACAAATTTCAATCTCAAGTTGATGTTGATGAAAATGAGAATTACGCGGTAGACCCGCAGGTTGGGAGTCCGTACAATTTATTACTAACGGGCTTGCGTTATCTAGACTGTCACCGAGCTGTTTTGCATTAATCATGTTTTAATCCTCAAGTTTCATTCAATTCAATAAAATGAGAAAAAATAAGTTCTGTATAGAAATAAGTAATTCTTTATATTTCGTCTTTAAATCAGTGTTCATATAAAATAGACATTCGGGAACCTAAATATTCTGTAATCCAATCGGAATAAATTTGCACTACCGTAAGAATATGTTCAATTTAGATATAAGGTTTGGTTAATAAAAATAAATATTGATGGTAATTGAATAAAACAATTTTTATTTTATTTATTTTAATTTACAAATGATTTTGGTATTCCGTATGTTTGAACTATGTATCCTCCGCCGGACCCATAAATTCAGTAAGAATAATACACGTTTAATAAGGAAGAATATGAGCCAAGAAACTGTTTTTCTATTGATAATGTAACCCAGTGAGCTATTTGGCCACTTTCCATTATTATTTTCTGTCTCTACAGAGTTTAGTAGGATACTGGATATCCTTATTTATGAGAATTTCCTAAATAAGTACAAAAATACTTTTACTATGGAGACAACAAAGAAATTAAGAAAAAAAAATCTGTTGGTCCATATTTTGGTCAGAGCTGATTTATTTTTCGCGATTTTCGACTTTTAGGCTACATCTAGCCAGTATAAAAGTGAAATATCACTAGTTTACTCATCGTTTAAACTTTTCTAATAATCTTAAATTTTATGTTGTTTATTTTATTGTTATATATTGTTATGTTGGTACGTATATTTTATCAAGTAACTTGGTCAATCGGATAGACTCCAGGGCTGATCTAAACATTTTAGAAAAAACGCAAAAGCTCGATAGAAAAAATTATGATGTTACCTATAAATTTCATGTTTTTCGAGTGTTAAAGGGCTTTCCTTAAGGTTAAACTTAGCGCAAAGTGCATAACTTAATTTTGTTGTTCTTTTTTAGGAGTTAAAAATTGAAAAACCATTTGGTATGTAGCAGTTGACGCCAATAGTTCACTATTAGTGAGGTTTACAAAGCATCAGTTTGAAATTTAATGCACAATTAGTCATGATCTTGTCCAAACAAAGTTAAAACAGCATTTTAAGTTGGTTTTGAAAAGAAGTAGTAGTGTATACAATTTCAAACTGTTGCTTTATAAACCTTACTAATACTGAACTATTGGCGTCAATTGCCACAAACCATATATTTTTTCATTTTTAACTTAACAAGAAAAACAAAGTTAAGTTATGCACTTCGCAACGTTTAACCTTAAATTATACAGCCTTGCAATTTGTATTAAAAGTAAGTGACTAAGAACCTCGTCTAAACATTTAAGAATATTTTAAAAATTTCATCAATAAGTCGAGTTATTTCATTAAAACGCAGTTTTTCTCACTTAAATGTGGTCAGTCAATGATTAGAAAAAAATAGTTTTGTCTCAAGAAAAGAAAAGTCTTAAATAATTATATCGCGTGGGGTATCATTTGAAACAGCTACGTCTAAGGATTCAATAAATATTTTTATTTTATTTTTAGTCCCGTGTGCTCATTAATTAGCTCAAAATTTGCTAGAAATGACCGTTAACCTGATCTCCTAAATATACGACTTTAATTTGTGACAACACTAGATGGAGGCCATTTTTGTTCAATAAATATTTTTTCACTTCTCATGCTCTAAAAAGTAGGTACTGGTTTATACTTGCTACAAGCGGACTCATAGACTTAGGATATACAGCGGATTAAAACTAAGCTTTATGCTCTAGTCCATAAAAGTGTTTACTTCTTCTAAGACTATGGCAATAGGCCATACAGCCAGATACACAGTACAACTTCATAGACAAACTTTTTGAAACCCAATAATGTTCGCATCAAGATTTTATCATATTAGTGCGAACTGACAGGACAGAAGCTTCAGATGATGCAAGGATATGTACAGTGACTTTAAAGAGAGATAATATAAAATAAATAAAAGAACATGTATGTCTGATTATTTATTTAGGTTATGTAGACATGGCTGAATGGGGTAAGTTCTTTGCCTTCCCACTTGGAGGAAGAATTGAAAAAAAAAACGTTGTCTGAGGTCCGCAGTAAATATTTAGTTGGTTGATTATTTAAATTTTGTATTAAGTATAACCTAATGAAAGTTAAATATGTCATTCAGTGATGATGAAATAATACTGTTTCATTTTCTCTCACTCGAAGTGAATAGTAGAGTGTTGAACTCTGCTACAAACGAGCCATATTACTTCGAACTATAGCTGCCTTCGCCAAGGCTCAAGCAGCTAAATATCTCGGTTAATATGGCTCGTTTTATGCACTCGTATAATAGTCTACTATTGTACGTTTATGTTGTTATTGTTATGGTTATTATTTGTAAAATAACAATCAAACGCTAACAACATCTATGCTCTGCTTATAGGTTGTAATGTATTACAATTATGAGTTACCAAAAAACATAAAATGATACTTAATTGACTTTTCTTGTCTTTTGATTAAATATATTATATATATATATATATATATACGAAAACACAAAAAATATAATTATAGGTAGTAAAATATATTTCGACCACTACTTGTGGTCAGCATCAGTTACATATTATATATAAAAGTTAAAAATTAATCATTATAAATTATAGGTACTTATGATATTGAATATTTTATTTTAATAATGATGACAGCTAAAGTGATGGATAGGAAATTGAAGAAGGTCTTATGAAGAAGTTTGCATTGTTTCTTATGTTGACTCCTCGTAAATATCAATGCTGCTTGTTCACGCCCGGACCGTAGTGGGCACCAAGTGACCAAATATATGATCCTTCCCATGTCCGTAGTTGAGTGTCTGTCAGTGGAGGTGAAATGTGAATAATGTGAATAATTTGTGAAATGTGTCATGACATGAATCCCCCAAGGAGTGTCAGAGGTATTCCCGAATGAAATGCAAAATGACAGTCCACACTCGTACGGACCACGTTTTACCGATGATGATTATGTCCCAGCGTGATGGTTGGTGAGCCCTATAGCCGTATTTTGGGTACAAAAGGACCCACAGCTTGACGTGCCTTCTTAAACAAGCAGGCTGAACAGAAATGTGAACCCGATTTGAAACCGCGACCTTTGTATTAGTAGAACCATTACACTACAGAGGGTCAATGTGTAATATGTGAATAATACTAACATAGAAAACATCTCCCCTAGACGATCTAATTCAGCCATCGAAGTATAATATACCAAATAAAAGCCGAGTAAATACAGCGCCATATTTTCAGATTTTCCTGAAACACAATGTTCCACATCGAACAATTAATCTCCCACAAAACTTTCAGTTCAGTGAACTGAAAATTATTGAATTTCCCTGCAAGATTAGCTGCTAGCGTGTAAAAATATCACGTGGTATTAAAACTTATCTCGATATTAAATATGCGAAAATGCTTTTTAGGGTTCCGGAGTCAACAACAAGGAACCCTTATAGTTTCGCCATGTCCATCTGTCTGTCTGGCTGTCTATCTGTCTGTCTGTCCGCGGCTTTGCTTAGAGACTATTAGTACTAAAAAGCTGTTATTTGGCATGGGTATACGTATTTATTACGCCAATAAAGTGGTACAGTAAAATTTTGAAAAATATTTTTTTTAGAGTACCGTAAAACACGTAAAGTGGGGATGATTTTTTTTTCTCGTCTATCCCCTAGTGTGGGATGTCGTTGGATAGGTAATTTAAAAATATTGGGGGTGTGAGAAGGTCATTTTTCGATTTAGGGTTCCGTTTGCGAAATATTAAGCTTAAAAGTGTTAATTTTTGTTAGAGTCAAGTGTGTCCTCCCCCCCCCCTGCCAGTGAAACGGTTGTATTTGCAGACGTGAAAAAAAATCACGGCAGTAGTATACATAACGAAATTAAAAGGGAAACTATCACAGCTAAGTAGGCTTTACAAGTTAATGAGTACAGATCGCGCAAAACTTTTAGTCCCCTCTAAAAACGGGGCGATTCGCATCAGCAGGAACAAAATGTATGGGCCGTTCTTGGGAAGAGCAACTTCCGAGCGTACTAGAAACTTGGCGCGATCTGTATTAGTCGACAAACTTATAAAATGTACTTGGAGAAGAAGTTCGCATATTGTGCAGGGCAACTACGGAACCCTACACTGCGCGTGGCCCGACACGCACTTGGTCGGTTTTGAAATATTGAAATTGCAATTGATTACATAGTTATATAAATTTATTTTCAATGCAAGTGCTCGTAAAGGCCCACTTTTTATGCACCAAAACCGAACAGAAAGTCGATTATTTTGCCCTAGGGCGTTATTATTATAATTTTTTTATTTATTTACGAGAAGTTGGCTAACCTGCAACCTTTTCTGTGTACCATAAATGTTATACTTTTTTTCCACTGTTTAACGGCTCTGGATACAGTCCTTTTGAGCCAATCATAATTTAAAGTTCACAAGATTATATTTGTTTTATTTCCTCACACTGTGCATTGAAAAACGTAGTATGATACACGGGCGTAAGAGCAATAAATTACTCGGTTACGTTTAAAACACTCGCTACGCTCGTGTTCTAAATCGTCCTCGTAATTTATTCCTTTTCGCCCTTGTAGCATAAACTACTATTGTGGTACAGGTTTACTTTTTGTAGGTATTTGTAAGCCCCGTTCTTTTATAATAGTAGCGTTTATTGTGACACTCAAGCAGATTGAGGTCTAAGTTGTAAACGTACAAAAATATTAATCAAATATGTTTTTTTTTTCATTTGTTTTTACGACTCTGGATGCAAGTCCTTTTGAGCCAATCGTTTTTATTATTTTCACTTTGTAAGCACTTTATCAATTTGTGAGCACATCGTTTTATCACTTTTAAACAAATATGGCCTCCATCTCGTGTTGCTACAAATAAAGCCTCCATCTAGTGTTGCCACAAATATGGCCGCCATCTAGTGTTGCCACAAATTACAGTCGTATAAAACATTATCTAAAAATAAGTATAATGAATATAATATTTGAAAAATAAAGGGCAATAACTGGGCAAGAGCGATTTAGGCTCGCACAATTAGGGTTCCGGTACATGCTCTAAGGTTTTAATTTTGGCTTTAGTGCTGTCAAAACTAAATTTTATTAATTGCAAAATAGTACTGATGTGTTAGGAACGGAAGCTAAATTAAATTGGAAAATTGAAGGTTTTGACAGCACTTACATTAAAATTAAAGCCTTCAGAATGTAGTAAACTTTAAACTTTCGCGATTTTCACATATTATGAGTATATGAATCTGCTTTAATATAATCCTAAAATCTTGAAATTTGCATTATATTTCATGATTTTGTATACAATGTGTAACAGAAAGGTGTAACCATATTTGAACAGCTTATTCAGTCAAGGGCTGGAATATCATTGAGTCAATGGTATAGAATTACTTTTACTATGGAACAAATCCTTTATACCGAAAAAAAAAAATACTCGCTTCATAGAAAATTGCAATGCCGCTCGGCCGAAATGTATGAAAGGGCAGATTTTTTTTTTTTTGATATTTCAATGTTGGCTTCATAGTAAAAGTTATTCTATACCATTGACTGAATAAGCTCTTCAAATATGGTTACACCTCTCTGTTACACCTTGTATACAGGTTGTTTAGATGAAGTTGCTAAAGCCGAAAACAGGCGATAGTACTTGTATACACAAAGAACTATTCGTGAAAAAAAATGGAAAAATCGAGAAACAAATTCTGTTCTTTCAAACATTTTGGTCGGATAACTTTTCTATGAAACAGCCGATTTTTTTTCGTGATTCGTGGGTTGGCTCCATAGTGAAAGTTGTTCGTATGGACGAGAAATATCGCCAGTTTCCGGCTTCTGCAACTTCATCTTAACACCCAGTATATCAATCACCCTCCCTGCTTGGTGCATCAGTTCTTTAGTTTTTATAATTCCTAATTTTGTATGCTTTTATATAGTTTACCAAGTTTTTCGGTCGATTAGCCCAATATTTACATTAGGCTAATCGAGTTCTACAAATTATCACAAAAAACCGAACTACAAATGACCGGGAAGAAAATGTTTCGAGCAGAAAAATGACCGAAAGTAGCTTGACATTGACAAATTATGAGTAATGTATTCCTTGTAACCCATGACAGGGTTGCTATTTAAGAGCGGTTTCGCAGCCGGATTGTGAAAAACCCGCTTTTGTCTAATTACTCGAAGCAGAACACTTAAATTCAATATTCACTTAATAATTTTTCAACAAAACCTTATAAGCTATGTATTGTGTATGCTGCCATCGCAAAGTTTCCATTGGTTTCTGTAAATTAGAACTTGATTTTTTTTTAAATTATAAATTCGCAACCTGGTACGGCACAGAAAGGCATACTTAATACCTCAGAATAAGGATTCTTATTCTGAGCTTAATACCAAGAAATTAATGAGCGTTTTTCCTTGTGTCAAATTTAGTGTGAAATAAGATTCCTAGATGGCACTGTCGGACTTTAGCAACAGAATCAAAGACAAAATTTGCACACATTCCAAACAAACAAAAAATTAATTTGACATTGATTGCTACGAAACATGTTTTATCTATGGTGACATGGACAGCGACATCTGAAGGAAAGCTAAGAACTAAGAAAAAAAAACAATGAGAAAAACGCCCATTGAAAATCACAAAAACTACGCAAAAACCAAAACAATGTATTGAAATGACAGATTTTCATGGCTGGATCGACGATGCGCCATCTACAGGGATAATTTGGTACTGTGGATCCCCATTTCGGTAATATCTATGGGATATGGGATATGTCAGGTTTGTGTAGAAGACAAAGTGTGGAACCATGCAACTTTGCCCAACACGCTGAGGCCATGACATCCTTGATCCCTATATTGTTTTTCATACGATGTTCTTTTATGCAGTTGCCAAAAGAATATATAAACGATAATAAAAAAAACCAGCCAAGTGCAAGTCAGACTCGCGTATAATTTAATTTTGTCATTTTTTTTCGTGAATTTCTCAACCGCTTTATTTTTTCTGTAATATTTACGTAAACACATATTACCATGATTTTTTTAATATTTTTCGGCCACCAGTTTTGGAGATAAGGAGGGAACATAAATTTTTCATGGTTTTTCAAGGATTTCTCGAAATAGATGCAATTAAATATAGCCAAACTATATATTTTTACAATTAACTTTTTAATACCTACAATTTGATACCCATATTGTATTTTTATAAAATAGTACTTTTTATTTATTTTCTTCTTTTTATATTTCTCATTTGTGCTCATAATTTTTTTTTCATATTTTTCTGTCTACCAGTTTCGGAGATAAGGGGGAAGACATACATATTTTTGTGGTTATTTAAAAAATTCTCAAATTTACTGCCCGTAAATATAGTAAAAATATGTATTTTTACAATAAGCTTTTTAATATCTACAATTTGATACCCATATTGTGTTTTAAGGATAATATTTTTTATTTTTCTCCTTTTCTTTTGGAAATATTTTGAATAATTCAAAATTTTTCATATTTTTTTTTACATTGTGATATGTGGGCAAATTAATGCTATTTTTGCGCCAAATTTCATGTCTTTATCTTTAGCGGTGCTAAAGTTATGAGGTTGTGACATACGGACGGACGGACAACGGAGTCTCACCATAAAGGTTCCTTTGTACCTTTTAAGATCTCTAAAAAAGGGAGCTCGTTAGATATAACAATAGTAACGAAATTGTATAAAACCATACAACGATTCTTAAAATCAATGATTTATAGTAATCCAGAGCTTCGTCCAAAGAAAAAATCTTGGCAACACAGCCATAGGGTTGTCCCAGTCTGTCCCATTAACATCAGGCATTTGACCTCGATCCCACATCTACATCAATACGCAAAAAATATTATCTGGGTTCGTTCCAAGACTGGCCCAGCTATCGTTTTTAGGGGCTGCAGAGGAGACAAGACGACGCCTATAGACCTCCCCACTTAACCTTGGACCTAACACGCTGTAGGAATAAGGGTCAGTTTAGACTGTGCCAGCAGAAATAAGGTTGGAGACGTATAGCCGCCAAGACTGTCGCGTCGTTGGTAACGCCCCCGCAGTTTGGGTGAAGACTGAATACGTCAGAAGCATTTAGGATGCAAATTTCTGGGTGGCGCGCGATGGTGTTTTCATTATGATTATGATGCCTTGGATGGGGTTAGGGATTTCTGTTTCATCTTGACCTTGAAGTTGGTCAGTTGGTTGGCATTTTTGTCATAGGTATCAATTTGTGAACTTCATTTGCAATGGGTCGATAACGTTTTCTAGATGTATCAGTAATTAAATTCAAACTACATATTATATGAATTGTTCTGAACAACCTTCGTTAAACCTTAACTGCTATGAAATCGAACTAGGAACATCGATTAACTCATTCATAAAGTTCTTGTTTCGCGTAATGTAAGAGTATAAATGTAGGCAATGGTGTCGATTTGGTGTAACACGACTTAACTTATTTCATGGGAGTAAGCGTCCCGTCTTTGTCACCGAATCGACACAATTGCATATACCTATATACTCTAAGACTTTATGTTTATTACTATGATAACATTAAATTTAAGCGATTCAAAAAAGAGAGACAGGGAGATAGATTTTGGTGGTGTACCATCGCTAATAGTTTATTATGTTTAACAGTATATCTGGAAGTTTTATCCCCCCCCCCGCCCCCGGAAATTGAAAAAGAAATTTTCATCTATAATATAGATAAGTAATGTTAGGACTTCCGCCAGAATATAGGTGTAGGTGGCAACGGGCATTTGAGAAGTTATTGTAGGTATTTCTTGTGGTCAGCAATCAGAATCACAAAAAGCACACACAAAACACCTTCTCACATTGTCATGACATACATCCACGAGGGGGTGCAGTGATAGTGAACTCTAGTTCCATCGATGAGTGTTTCTAGTCTAGGAGGCGCTGAATAAAAAAATTACGTCATTTTGCATCTTCGTTATTTAAGGACCGGTTCCGCCAAATATCCTTTCGTGTTTGGACAACTCAGCATATTAAATAAAAATATTTTTAACAAATAAAATTTATGTTATTAGTTAGGTAATTGATTTTTCAGATTTGACACAAGTATCACAATCATCGGGAAAAAATCGGAACTAGTATGATTATTGCACTGATGTTAATACAAAAAAAATATATATATTTATAGGGTAAATAATTGATAGTAGCCTTTTCAGATTTTTTATTTTTTATTTCCTTTCGTTATTTTGAAAGAAATAATTAAAAAAATTTCCTGTACGGAAAAATGACGCAAAAGAAATGTATATGCTTGGGTATATCTTATAAAAATAACGAAAGGAAAAAATGAAAAATATTATTTGAATAAGGAAAATTTGAATTTGGAACAAAAAATTTTTTTTTCGACGTTTTTCATGATTTTAGTGATCTTTCAGAATTATTTTCTTGATAACTGTGACACTGGTGTCAAATCTGAAAAACACATAATGTATTTTAACTTCATAACTAATAACACAAATTTTATTTGTTAAAAATATTCTGATTTATGCTAAATTGTCCAAACGTGAGAGCATATTTGGCTTAACTGACCCTTAAATCTAGTTTCAGTTACTTACGTCTGTCTATAGCTATAGCTGTTGCGTTTACCTAGAACGGATCAAGTCGAAGTTTGATTTCGTTTGGCGGCATGAAAGCAACGGGTAAACGGTCTGTTATTTAATTATTTTGTCTCAATGTGATACAGAACACAATCGCGGTAACGCTGTTGTTTTTAACAACGCGCATGCAAACCATTAGTTACTAAGAATTTGCGACTACATTAGGACATCTAACTAAAATCTTCAAGGAGCTAACTACGCGGCTGGTCGACGTCTGTGGACCCCCGAGGGCTGGCGCATATCTTGGCCAGAGAATAAGTCTGGCCATACAAAGAGGAATCGTAGCCAGCCTTCTAGGCACCCTTCCACGTGACGACGGCGATCTGGCTAATATTTTTTATTTAGTTTAATTTTAATGATCTTGTAATTTAGTACATGAATTATATTTTTCTTATTATTAAAAATTGCACTTCAAATGTCTTAGATAATGTATGTTAATATTCTAGCGAATTTTCAGATTTATAGCTTTAAAAATATATGTCATTAGCGCTATTTTAAGATTTTTTTAAAGCTGAATTTGCGATTTTTTTTCTATTAAGCTCAGTTGATGAAATGACATTTTTAGATCTACAAATGTCTTAAGTATGTCCTCTATTATAAGTAATTAACATATATTATTTTTATTTTAAGTATGATAATAAACTGCCAATAGTATGTAAATAAAATGTGCATTTATGTTGGTACGGAGCCTTAATTCGCGTTGTCGCTAAAACAATAGATAGCAGTCCAAATCGTGACTCAGATCCATCTACACAAGTTTTTATTCACAAGAACAATATACCTGTCAGCGTTATTGTACACAGATGATACTGGAATATTAGATAGGAATTTTCGAAAATACGACGAAACGCTTCGAGAAAAGGTATGTACCCCGCGCGGCACCCCGCATTCGCCGCAAGCGCTCAATAGCGATAGCGTACCGTCCAAATGACGTCACAGCGCGAGGTGCACAGTTAATTCGTACGGGTTGTAGTGCCCTGCTTCCTTTAGCTCGTCTTGGCGGGAAAACTACCGTCCGTGCCCTCAGATTATCTGAGCCACGATCTGGACTGCGACCTATTTTTACTATTGTATTAGCGATAGTGAGAATTAAGAGGGTTACGCCGTTTTAGAATATTGCTAATAAAATCACAATATTGCTACAATGTTCGTAGTACCTTCGCATAATGTTGCCTGTCTACTTGATTAGATGTATGCTATTTTGCCTTTATCCTAGCTTCGCCTTTCTTAATATTTGGAACACTGCCAGCTTTAAGCGTGTCTTTAAATCCTTGAGACAAATATCACAAAATGTTGTTTCTGATTAGTTTTGATCTTAAATTTGTCTTACTTTCTTGTATTTACTTTGTATAATAAGTGTTGTTTTTTTTTTGCTAGTGTTAATGATACTATTTTCTAAAATATCAAAAGAACGGTCGATCAAATACTTTTAGTTAATGCTGCGGTCGTACAAATGGAAATACAGATTTTATGATAGTTGTAGAACCAAGTACTGAAAATACTAGGGCATCAAAAATTGTTATTCATTCTATGTAGGACACTAGTCTACAAAGAAGCAAAGTTCACATCGGTGAAGGTTCACAGGTGGTTCCAGTATAAAAATTTGCCGTATATTGAATTTATACTTGTACTACTAAAGCAAGCCTAAATAATATTTAATTTTTTGATTTTGTGCCCCATTTATTATTAACATATGTTATTCTATCTGTTATATTTGGACCACCGCCAGCTAGACAAGACATTTGGTCCTTCGAATGCTACTTTACCAAAACTATTAGACAACTAGCGTTGCTCATATTGGCTACAAATAGAGGTTATTTTTAATGAGGTTGCCTATCTAATTATCTTGGTTTGTTCCAAGGAGACGTCCTGGCGACAGGATTTACATATAGCCTCTAATGGAATTATGTTCTTTTGAAGGTTGGGCACAAATGGGATAAGACATGTTGAAGATTATAATATTAATAATATCAATAAAAGCCTTTAGCTAGTGAGACATATAAACGCCCCTATGGCTTTATAAAAAATATGAAAAGTTGTCTATCTGTATTTAATTTTGGTTTAGACATTTTGTTATTACGAAAACACCAAAATATACATATATGTACATACATAACTTCCTATCTTTTTGTGTTTTGGTGTTTTATACAATGTTAAAAAAGGGGCGGGTACAACAAACAAAAGAGGTTTTTCAACTTCAGCGTTATGATAAGTATATAATTAATATTTATGTAATAAGGGATGACTTGTGAACAACACTGTTCGTGTATGGAGTGAAAAGCCACATGGCGTGAGCCCTGAAATCTCTCTACTAGAATTTTAGTGCTTGCATCAGGCTGATGCAATTGGATTGAGATTTCAGGGCCCGCACCAGGTGGCTATTCACTCCATACACGGATAGTGTTGCCATCAGGATTGACGGAGCATACTCTGATTGGTTTAACATATCTAGAGGAGTTAGACAAGGATGTGTAGCGTCACCGTGGCTATTCAATCTATTTATGGACAGTTGTATAAATGATTTAAAAGAGCGTGAATGTGGACTGAAGTTAGGGGAGTTACTAATCAAATGCCTCCTAAATTCCGATGACAAAGTTCTCCTTCCTTCATCGATGGATGAGCTGCAAGAGATGGTAACAATTACGAATGATGCCTATGAAAATGAAGGAATGAAAATAAATGTAGCAAAAATAAAGGTTAGGGTGATAGAAAGGGATGAAGTGGTGACTGAATGCAAGGTTAAGATTGAAGACAAGGAAGTAGAGCAGAATAACGAGTTTGTCTATCTAGGTTGTCTATTTATGCGCCATGGAAAGTGTGACGGTAAAATTGAAAGAAGAGTGAAAAGGGGAAATAAAGTGAACGGAGCCCTTTATGAGTAGCCAAAATGTGACCGCAAAGGAACGATTGGCGATTCTTAATGGAGTGTTGGCTCCTACACATATGTACGTATATGGTAATATATGGTAATGAATGTTGGGTATAGCAAGATAAAGAGTTTGTGTGGTTTAACATTGAATGACAGAGTAAAAAATATCGACATACGGGATCGTTGCGGCCTGAAAGAAGATGTAGTAACTAGAATAGATATTGGAATGCTTCGGTAGTTTGGACATGTAGAGAGGCTGAATGAAAGTAGAATGAGCACCAGGCCACCCAAGAAGGACTTATGCTGACCAAATTGGAATATTGAAGAAGGGCAATGTCAAAAGTACCCGAAGTAGAAGAGCTTGTACGACTAGATCGATGGATGTGGAAGAGGCGGAAAAGTTGTGTCAAGATCATAGCAGATGGAAATCTGTAGTCTTTGCCTACCCCCCTGGAAGACAGGTGTGATTATATGTGCCATAATATAACTAAAAATATGTTTATGCATATAGCAAACTTTTAACAATCAGTTTTCTTAGCTAAAAGAGGTATTTTGGCTGTTATAATTATTTCTTAATATTTTGTTACAAATCCGGAGAAACAATCCTTAAGAGAGTTGTTTTCGCTACAGACGAGACATTTTGTCTTATCTCTAAATAAGTTTATAGCAAGCAGCACTAAAATCAAAAGAACATTTAGGTATATTAGTGGCGACTTCGGCTTTATGGGTTTGGAGGTCATGCGGCGGAAACATTAGTGTTCATGTGAAATCTAGACAGTATCTTGTCTAGACATAATAACCAAAATATAGCTTTTTTTCTTACTTTATTAATCTTACTTCAGACCATCGAAGAAAGTTTTGCTGACTCACTTTTGACTCACAAAAACACGTGCATAATAAATGGTAAATATACATACATGATGTATTAATGACGTGCTCAGAAAATTAAATGACATGCTATACTGATCATACTGATATTTTTTTGTCTTACAATTTTGCAAATACATGATTTTTTGTCGCTTTTCCATAGAAAATGAAAAGAGGTACATTTTTTGTCGCCCTTATTCGATGGTTTTTCTATGGAAGTGGGTCAGGATAATGAGAGCATATGGTTTAATTTTCTGTGCACGTAAAAATACGTTTAAAAATGTAAAATGACAAATCAGCTGTTTAAGCACAGATATATATCTAGATGACGTGACCTAGAGCGCAAATATACACTAGGAAGAGAAGCCAAGGATGGGGGTCGGTGGATTTCACTCTGCATTAGTCACACAACCTACAAATATGCTTGTGGATGACAGAAGAGTTGCTCAAATAAAAGAAAAGTGAAAAAAAAAGTGTATGTACTTCGCATGCCAAAAAAAGCGCGCCAAAAGTATGTCGGAAGTCTTACAATTCCTTCTAAAATTCAAACCGCCATCAACCGTTTTCATTGTAAACACGCTTGGTTTTCATAGAGTTTTATGCACTTACGTCATTTATTTAGATCAATGTCTGTGTGTTTTAACTTCTTGCAAAAACTCAACATACCCATAAAACAAGGTGAAAAGTTATTCAAAAAATGTCAATATAATAACGATTTTTATGGCGTTACTTGTAAATAAAAAATTAAGGCAATTAACATCACGCGAAGCCTTTAGCAAAAAATGTAAACGGGCAGAATTCTGGTTATTCTTGGATATGAAACTACGAATTGTTCAGAGTTGTGCCCGTGTCACCTGCTTTACTCAGAATCCTATACAAACGCCATTTCACAACTGATTCTAGGAAATCGTGTGTCACTCGGTGCATCGTGGGAAAACTGGGAATTCCGATCCCAACGTTTTTATACATGAGTAAACTTTTACTGAATCATCAAGTGTTGTGTCGAACTTTTGAAGTGGTATTTCTATATACGTCACTTCCGCGACGAACTTTTTAACAATGCATAATTTGATTTCTGATCATAGATTACAATTTTAAATTATAATTGTGCAGGACCATTTACAAAGTATGCATGAAATAACACAACTTTGCTAGGAAAACCTAACTGACAATGGTCACGTAATGCCATTAATCACATTTTCATACAAAATTAAGAAAAATTATTCAAAAGTTGTTCGTTTGGAAACGAGCCCCCCCGTATCCAATTCAACATGAAATTCAAAAATGTTAAACCAAAGAAAAAGGTACTTTTTTGCTGAAAGGGATGTACCCAAAAAAAAGGATGTTGCAGTATAAAATTATGTCTATGAACACATATGATGTATGTCAATATATTAATAAAATTTGGAGAGCAATAGACGCTACTGTATGCATAATGTTGCACGTTTTTAGCGTTTACTGTAGTACCTGAACGTCTATGGAAAACCTTTCCTCTCGCAATGAGACGAGTTCCATCCTTACAAATGTTCAAAACTCGAATTAAACATACATTATTGTCTTCTAATAGATCGCATTATATTATGTATTTCTACCTGTTTCTTTTATACTGATTAATTTTCGAATGTAAAAAACCTTTAAATAAAACTACATAATCTAATGATTATCATCTGAACAACTCTCTCAAAAATCATTTATGCGCAAAACATCAGAGAAGAAGATATTCAACTGTAACTTAAAGACTTTAAACTCGCAAGAGGAAGGTCTATTTTTGAACGCTGCGCGTGAACAGCTGTTTCACGGACGAAGCTGCCTCAAAAAACTCCCGTATCGCGTTGCGTTAGGGTTCACACATTTTTGTTTGAAATTCAAATATTTCGTAAACGAATGGTTTGCGCGGGTATGTTTCTTGGGAAAAGTGTTTCTGTATGATCAGAAAAATATGTAGTTTCAGACTATGTAGCTGTTTATTTACAGCCAGCATATGTGTATTATTAATTTGTAATTATATTATTTTTATGTTGAATTTTATAACATATTTATTTATGGGCAAAATTGTATCTAGACACACGGCAGTGTGTCCAGGACCGAGTTCGAAAAATATAATCTATAGGTATGTTTATTCAGTACCTCAACACATTTTCTTTTAAGAGTTTCTTCATCCAAAGGTTCTCTAGAAGAAATCGCTTTTTAGTGATAAGACCACCAATTGTACCCTTCTTTTACTTTTGAAATTTCCACTTTATTTTTTATTTTTGTGTACAATATCCAAGAAATGATTAATTCATATTTTCCCAGAATAAAAAAGCTTTATTCCGCAGCAATACTGAGAAAAAAACATTTTTTTTTTGTTGTTATGTACGGGTTCCGATAATCAAATTTTACTCAAATTTTCGTTAGCAAGAAGGTTGAGGGATTTGTTTTTGAAGGAATTCTAAATACCAAAATACTGTGACATGCAAATAAGGGTGATTTCGGATAAAGTGTGCAACTTTTGTTTTCTAGGTAGTGATTCAATTGCTCAGTTCTTTGAATGAAAATGACGTCATGATGACGTCATTTTCTTAGTACAGAGTGCTGCCAGTTCATCGAATGGACCTACCCAAAGCTTACACGTAAGAAGTCCTGCTGCAAGTCTTTACTACTTTGGGATATAAACTGAAATGCTTTAATTCACTGAGTCGTTTTCTACAGCGACGTGATTAAATCGTTCTTGATTTGTGTAAATCTCGTTGGAAAAACAAGACATAATTTTTACAAGTGATTTTGCACTGTCTCATATGTTAACCGAGTTCGATGACAGGGGACTGGTATACACAATAGAGCAAAGAACCATTGCTATAATCCTCGCGATATTTCTTGTCACAAATAAACTTATCTAACATTTCATATCGGAACACATAAGACTTCGCCAAAGCGTGAACCTACAATCCACTAGGTATGTAGGTACTTTACTGCTGGGTTTAAGTTATAATGGACACGTGACTCAAAGTCATAAAAGGGGGTCATCTGTAACGCAATTTTTTTTTTAATTAGAATATAATTTTCCCACTTAAGGGGCAGGCAGCCGCCAACGACCATGAGGTGACCTGTGTCGGTACAAATATCGACAGAGACTATATTGAAATAACGTTCATATAAGAGCGCACTGCATTATGACGTCACTGTGTCTCCGATTAGCGATAGGAGACAAATAATACTTTTCACATGGACGCGATGGACGGAAAAATATATCCATAAATAATTTTTCTAAGCAATATTTTCTTTGTTTTTTAGTGCAAGAACCATACAAATGCCATCAGTGGTTTCAAGGAAATAACCAATTTAACTTAAAATTATGCTATCGTTTTAACAATATTTTTATTGTGTTTCTTAAAATTATAGCATATTTTTTAAGTTCAATTGCCTTGAAACTACTAATGGTATTTGTATGTTTCATGCATTAAAATATAAAGAAAATATTGCTTATAAAAATTATTTATGGATATTTTTTCTGTCCATCGCGTCCATCTAAAAAGTATTATTTATCTCCTATTGCTAAGAATAGAATAGAATCAACTTTATTTTATATAATTCAGGTGCTAACCGGAGACACAGTGACGTCGTAATGCAGTGCGCGCTGACATGAAAGTATTTCAATATCGTTTCTGTCGATATTTGTACCGACACAGGTCGACTCACAGTCGTTAGTGGCTACCTGCCCCTTAATTCAATATTTTTTTTTTAATTCGATTTCAACATTTTTAAATACTTATTTACAGAAACCAATGGATACTTTGCGATGGTAACATACACAATACATAATAATAAGGTTTTGTTGAATGACTATTAAGTGGATTTTGAATTTTTGTGTTCTGTCCCGCTGCCAAACCGCTCTTAATGAATAATTTCAAAAGTGGTTTTTCCAAAACTTAATTGATCAAAATATTATAAACGTTATAAAAACTAAAAAACATCAGCAGGGACATGACGTCACAACACCTAATAAAACACACGTACAGACTTATAAAATAAATCGTCTAAGCCGTATTTATATTACATATTTAATTCATGCAAGACATTCCAATGCTATATTTCGTAATTAAGCAAAAAAGAACATCGTCACTTACATTAAAATTACCATGTTGATGAATTTTCAGCTCTAATTGTTTGTATTTAAAGCAGTAGTTGCAGAAAACATGTCAACAACGAGCGCCGGATCTGGGTCACTGCAGTTTGGTTGAAAGGTTATTTTTTGTGCCACATTTTTTGTAATTTAACATTTAGTAGAATTCTGAAACTTGGCCAGAATTATTTGTAAGCAATACCAAAGGGTGGGACATGAAACTGACTCAAGTTATTCATTCATATTTTTAGCTTGTACAATAATTCCCAAAATACAAAAAAAAAACAAAATTATTTATTTTCAGACACATGGGTTAACACATATAACTAACATTTTAATGGCTCCCAGACTAGACGATGGGTAGTCTGTTTCGTGGGTGCCGGTGAATAGTTTTGACAAATAGTTATTTAGACATTGTTCAATTATAATTATTATTAATTAATTTTAAATTTATATTTTTATTATTAATTAATTTTAATTTAATTTTAATTATAATTAATTTTACATAAAATTATATAAATAATAAATAAAAAACCTTTGTGCCGTTTTCGACTCAAGATGCATTTAAGGGTTAACTCAAACTTGTAATATATAAGAATACATTGACATTATTAACTAAACTAGGTATATGGAAGTGTGAAGTGTATGTGTAAGTGTGGAGAGTGAGGGTGTGTTTAAGTGAATGGATGCGATAAAAAAGGGGCATGAACTTATTAATATGATTTATCTTTTATCTTCTTGTAATATTGGGTCTTTACATATGAAATTGCCGTTTTCTATGGAGAATTTGAAGGAAACTCAATTTTAGTACTGACATTTTTCCCATTTTTTTAGAAATGACACATCCAAATGATGTAATTTCTTTTGTGTAAGAATGAAAAATCGTTAAGCTAACAACATTAATATAATTTTTGAAAAGTGTCAGCTGTAAAAAATTATTACGAATCATATCATGGAAATGGATGGCATTTAGGACGAACGGTTTTTGAAGATTTAATTTTTATAATCAAACTTGAAATAAAAACAAAATTTTAAGTGATTGTTGGCACTTGGTGGAGTTTATAAAACATTGTTTTAAAAAACACTTGTACTTATCCACATATTACGTACAACTCTATTATGCCCGACCGGTATTATACGTAGATGTTAAACCTTGAAATCAACTTTCAAACAAAACACAAATAATTGAAATAGCTATTGAATTACAGGAATTATGAACTCATGAATTCATATGTAAAGACCTATTATATATATGTATACACGAGTACATACAATATATAAATTAATACCCTGACAGACTGATCTATCAACACCTACACCAAACGGCTGGACCTAGGAACGTAAAATTTGGACTATATAAGGTTAAATTAAGTTAGTTGGCGAAATTTGAAACATATGTAGAACATGTCCATATGAACAACCTCGTTTAAAATTTGTTTTCATCTTTCCATACTGGACCAGTCAGCTGATCGGGGCAATTTGTATGGGAGGAAGTGAAAAAAAGTTACGAATTTCGCTTAGCTCCCATACAAACTTTTGTTCTTATAGACTAGTACTACCTTTGAGTACTTGTTTTGAGTTTCGCCAACTAATATTATTTAACCTTATATACATGCTTCTTGTATTGTGTAGATATCCACTAAGAAGTGATTTTAGGAAATTTCCAGGGGTTCAGGAGAAATGGGAATCACGTGAGGTGGCGTCCGCTTGTTACATATATAAAACAAAAAAATTACCTAAATCCAAAGATGTGTGTATCTGTGGTAGTTAGATACACGTGTAAACCAGAGTTGGCACTACGCCATATCTTCAGTTTACATACTTGTTTCAAGTTTAAAGTTACGATGTATTTTGTAAAACTATGACAGAAATAAATTTCCATGTTTAAACACTTGGCGATTTATCCATCGCAAGGAGATATAAATTAACATTATATCATTGCAGTATAGAAACGCAGAAAGAAAAGTAAATCTGGATGTGAGGAGCTCTGAACCGGGAATCGAACACGGGACCTCTCGCTTGCCAGGCGATTGCTCTAACCTCTGAGCTATCCAGCCCCCCTATTGTGTATCTTTAGTTGCCAACTGCACGAGGTGCCTATCATCAAAAACATAGCTAAAAACTGAAATTTCAAAATTGCCTTTAGTGGGTATTGAACTATTAACAATCTGTGTCGTCACTTCAAGTGCGAAAATATCCTTAGGACATCGGAATTCGATAGTATATCTATGTTTTTGATGATAGACACCCGGTCCAGAAGGCAACTAGAGATACACAATAGGCCCGCAGGTCTCAACACAACTCGTGAATTTGCCGATGTGTATTTTGTAAAGATAGATAGTATGAATATTATGTTATTATATTCCCGAGTGGGAGTCAGTGTACCCGAGTGTTAAGAGGCTATGCGAATTTTATTTTTGTAACTGTCACTCCAAGCGAAAAATCGCGCAGTTCGAGAGGTGCGGATTCATGGCAAAAGGGAAAAAAGTTGGTTTTATATTTTTATTAAAAAAACTAAAATAGCTAGCTAAATTTCAAATATCAAATCTCTAGATATTGTTAAAACACACATAATAAAATATGTTTGAGTTCCTATATGGTTCCTATTCGTCAAACGAGGAGAAAAAGTGTGTTTGAAGACCTCATTTCAACAATTATTTCTATCGAGGAAAATTTATCCAAACATGTTTTCCGATTTCAAAACCCTAGATTATATAGTCAAAATGCATAAACTAGAAACTGATGATAATTTTCTGTGTATTTCATGAAATACACAGAAAAAAAAACACCCGTATTTTTTTAGCATATCGCCTTAACTGGGAAATGCACAGTCACAGTCCACTCTCGGTACACCCTCGTCTCACCGACGATTATTCCGTCCAACGTCGTCTGTCGTACCAACGTGATCGGTGGTGAGCTTTTTAGAGCAGTTTAATTTTACTGTTCAGCAAATAGTAAGTATTAGGTATTACGAATAATAGGTAGTATGAATAATACTTGCGATTGTCGGCACTTGTAAAAATACTTGTACTGATTCACTAATAATATTAATCTATAAAAGAACAGAAAAGCGGTATAAATTAATTTACCTGCCACAATTGGTAAGTTGGCAAGTACCTTACACCTGTAATAGTTGTTATATCATCGCAACATCGGGGACATCATTATCTGCATGGGCATATCATATTTCTGTCAAAACAAAGAGGGTCGCCTCGCTCTGCTTTGCTCGGCTCCCCAAATTTATCAACATGTAAATCTAACTCGCTCCTCCTCAATCCCCACGTGGTCGCACCAATTTTAGACTTTTGGTGAAAGATTTCGACTTCATACTTTACGATCTGCCCAATTTTATGATCCGCCCACAACAGTTACATAACTAGGACAAACTGGTAGAGTAAAGCGTTCGAAAATCATGTTAAAGAATATAATATATGTTGGCGCCTTAAAAGACGGTCTCGAATCTCGCAAACCATCTAACAAAATAAAACATAACTTTGACATTAAGACTTCAACTTTAAACGTCTCCACATCTGCAACAAAGAAAATAAAAGGGATGCTCTGGAAACACTTGAAATAAATGAAATCGCGCAGTGATCAAATCAAATAATTTTATTCAATTAGACAACAATGGTCCATTATTGTTCGTAAACGTATCTTATGTTAGTAATCTTATTCTAAATTATTATAAAATTTAGTTTCTAAGCTATTAACAATTTGGTGAGGTGACAAATGAGTGGTGAATCGTATCTCACTGAAATGTTATTCAGAATACAGTTAGAACTGGCCCACACCCTGCAGAGAAACGAGGCGGCTCGTCTCCGCAAAATGAACAAAAAACTTTTGAACGAGGAGCGGTTTAGCAGCTGGATTATTGAAAACCCGCCATTTCTAATCAATCGAAACAGAACACTTAATTATATTCAAAATTTACTCAAAATTTACTCAACGAGGTAACGCTGCCAGCCTGCTAGGTACTCTCCCGCACAACGACAGCGACCTTGATAGAATTTTTTATTTAGTTTAATTTAAAATATGATTTGGTTTTAATTTAATTTTTTTTTTGTTATGTATTTGATTTATTAAATATTATTGAAGTGAGTGTTAAAAAATTTACTTAATAGTTCCTCAAAAACTTTTAAATTTTAATTTTAAAATTGGAATTTTAGAATTTAAAACTTTAGTATTCTAATTTACAGAAACCAATGGAAACTTTGCGATAACAGTTTACACAAAACATAGGTAATATGGTTTTGTTGAGGAACTATTGAGTAAAATTTTAATGTAAGTGTTCTATTTCGATTAATTAGAAAAAGGCAGGGTTTTCACAAACCACTCTTAAAAAAATGGGACCTGATAACAGTGGGGCAGTGGGGACTGTTTTATGATTTCAAGTAACCATTATTTATTCATATTTGTTTTATTCCTTAATTTGTTCGTGATATGTAATTTACTGATGTTTAATATTAAATTTGCCTGGGCTCTTAATGCTACAAACATCGGTCTTTGATTTCTCATAACTTTAATTTTCCCCATTTTAAGGGAAAAATCTAAATTTCACTACTACATTCAGATTTGACACAAGTGTTACAATCATCGAAAAAAATATTGGGAAGATCATTAAAATCGCGGAAAATGTTGGAAATAGTATAATCAGTCTACGGACCTATTTAAAAAAAATTGAGGGGTAAAGAAATGCTAAAGAAAGTAGCATTTCCAATTTTTTTTTTATTTCTTTCGTTATTTCTAAAGAAATACTCAAATATTCAACATTTTTCCTGTGTACAAAAATCACGCAAACATTCGATATTCAATATTCAATTTGAGACCAAAAAATCTTTTTTTCGTGTTTTTCGTAATTTTAGTGATCTTTCAGAATTTTTTTCTTGATAATTTTGATACTTGTGTCAAATCAGAGAAACAAATGATGTTTTTTAATATTCTTGATATTCTGATTTAATATGCTAAATTATCCAAACTTGAGAGAGCATGTTTAGTGGAGCCGACCCTTACTGGAAAATTACGTGGAGGTTGCCTTAAGTGCAAAATTGCAAAAATACCGTATTAAATTGAATTAACATGTTTATCAAAAATTAAGCTTATTCGAAAGCTTAAAGAAGAAGCATGCTTGACTCGATTTATTAATGTAGAAGAAACAAAAGAAGTTTCTGTTATCTGGCTACCTCTTAAGAAGACATGCGTGAGCATATGTATGTATGTCATAAAACTGCGTTTATTGACTTGGTCGAATGCGTCACCCGTGCAAGTGGCGTGCTCCCACCCGGGCGTGAGTAAACGAGTTATCCCACTTAATTGACTAGGTCACAGTATTTATAACCAAAGTCATTTATAACGGTTTAGTAGCGAAAATTGTTATTTGATCAACTTTTTAGTATTAAAACTAAGGGGTTTACAGACTTTTATGAATCGGTTGATGAATGTGAAGGAACGGACGACGCGTGGTGGGTCAAAAATGCCTTACTGCAGACCGTCATAAAGAAAAAATTTGCATATCTGAGTATATGACAGATACGTACTCCTGCAATTCATTATGATGGTCAAAGTGGCAGGCAAAAGATATCTGTAAATCTGCAAAATCTTTTTGAAGTCTGTAAGTAAGAATTACAAAAATATTAAACTTTTTAAATTTTTGAAATTCTAATTTACAGATACCAATGGAAACTTTGCGATGGCAGTATACACAAAAAAAAAGGTAAAAAATTTTTGTTGAATAACTGTGGAATGAATTTTGAATTTCAGTTTTCTGTTTCGATTAATTAGAAAAACGCGGGTTTTTCACAATCCGGCTGCAAATCTGCTCCAAATATGATAAACAAAAATAAAGAAAATACGCGATCTTGACCAAAAAAAATGTGTCAATGTAATGTACGAGTACGTCATAACTTAACCCTCTGCTGGATAGCTGAATACGGAACCCTATATGGATTCACGTTAAAAATTTCCCCACCAAAAACATAAATGTGAATAAGAGGCCCAGTTCAATACAAAGGCAGTGCAGCATTGTCGGCTTCGCCGAAAAAAGAACTGAGATCACATTGGGTGCCAATGTTTATGAAGGTTCGTTCAGCCATAACATAACTTAACTGCAATCATGTACATCGTTCTTCACCATCTACCATCCATTGCTACCGAATTTGTAGAACTTGGCAAGATTTCATAGTGCAATATCGTAAAAGGGTTTAAACATTTTTGTATGGAAGCTCGCGTACCGAGAATCCGCCATCTTGTATTTTTTTTCAAGATCGCGTCGCACAATAAAACGTGTACCTATATATGGATAGGGGACATATCTACAAACAAAAAAATTTTGATCGTATAATGTTTTAAAGCGTCACGTTATCGAGATAATTAGAGTTAAAGATTTCCAGATGATTTTACCCATTGTTGCATAATTATACAACATTAATTTTGCTCGACATCCATTTGAAACAATATACGTAAACAATAAATAAATTATATTTTTTTTTTCACTGTTAAACAGCTCTAGATACAGTCCTTTTGAGCCAATCATTAACTTGCAAAGTTGTAACAATGTAACTTTCAACTTAAATAATTAAATTGTTTTCTTTGATTATATTTGTTTTATTTCCTCATACTATGCATTGAAAAACGTAGTATGATCCACGGGCGTAAGAGCAATAAATTACTCGGTTACGTTTAAAACACTCGCTACGCTCGTGTTTTAAATCATCCTCGTGATTTATTCCTTTTCGCCCTTGTACCATAAACTACTATTACATATTTTCTTTTTTTATAAGTCCCCTATCGATATATAAGGTTTCATTGTGCGACGCAACTTTCAAAAAACACCAAGATGGCGGCTCCGAACTATGTCAAAGTGTTAGAACCTCTGAAACATATTTCATTTGAGTATAAACAATGTCCTAATCTAATAATATTCATTGATAGGTGCCCATACAGATATAGGTCATTTAATAAATTAAAATATTCCGGTAGAGAAGCTTTTACCGCTAAAAGGCATTTTTACCGGTATTGTGCCTTTGGGGATGCTTTCGTGCTTTAACGAAATTGTTTTTACTCGTATTATTTAATGTTACATCGCGATGAGAACATTGTTTTAAGTATGTTGTGTTTAAAAGTAAGAAGTTTTTATTTATTTATTTTTAGAATAATTAATATTATTTTCATATAAGTACGAAATTCAGCCAGTAATAGTGGCCCAGGTGATTTTCAAATGTCATAGAGGGCTTTGCTAATTTTTTTTTTATCAGGCAATCGTAGACAATATCCTGTAGGTATATGTATATGTATAGGTATATTAGATATATGTATATATATTATGAACTGAATATGTATTTTTATAATTATTTTTACTATCTAGGCATTTGCATGTAAATTTCATGTAGTTTATTATATTATTATATTTTGAACTATAAGGTATCAACTATTATTTTTATCTTGTTTCTGTATAAGTATTATCGTACAATATGAATATCTTATTTATATCAAATATTCCTATCAATTTTGGTTTGCTGGAAGAAATCTCATTATTGAGATATATTATAATAGATATATTAATACGCCATTGTACATTACTTTTATCATGTAATTTAGAATTAAGTTTTCTGTGTGCATTAAGAATAAATAATTATTATAAAATATATACTAGGGCAATTTTTGGTTTCGCCATAGACATTTTGGTCGATCTGCTGCTGGAAGGCGGCTGGCACGAATTCCATGTCTAATACAACGTCTATCTGGTCATCGGGAGCTCTCGTCTGGCACGAACTCATAGCTCCAGTGTAACATGGCTCTTTTGGCGCGTGGATCGGTCGTGGTTAAAATCGGAACTAATGCTGCTACCCTATCCCTTGTTTCGCAGCTGCGCCCCCCTGTCACTGTCATCCACGTGCCAAAAAATACTTGTAGCCTCAGGCCCTTCGCACATGGAGCTACTTAAAAAAACAGTTAGTTGCTTGAGCAGCACCGGCCATACATTCTCATATGAGGTTCGCACACTACGCCACTAGTCACCAACCGGTTAGTAACGCGTAAGCAACTGATCACGCGTGATGCGCCGTGCCGGTCGCCGCGCTACTGGTTACCAGTGTTTTCAGATTTTTTGTTGTGAAAAATGAACAAACAAACAAGAAATATTAAATTTTGTGAGCAGAAATAACAGAAGTGACTGAAACCTTGCAACTTGAGTAGCGTTGTGTACAAGGTGCAGTTTCTAACTGGTTTGTAATTGTTATTACTGATTAGTTCCGTCATTTTTAGGGTGCCGTACCCAAAGGCAAAAATTTTAGTACTGAAAATTGAGTTTCCTTCAAATTCTCTATAGAAAACGGCAATTTCATATGTAAAGACCTATTTTTAATACTGCCGGGACCTGTACTATACATAATTTTCAAGGCATGCATGTGACTCTAGTGTTTTCTTTCACCGTCAGCAAGTAGTACAAAATATGCACATTAATTAAAAAAACTATCATTTGTGCATGCTCGACTGATATTCAAAAATCCAGCGTCCTACCGACTGAGATACTCAAAGGGAAGATGTGGGTGTCGTGTTCACCCCGAAAGCTTTGGTTTTCAAAAACTCTAAAATCGTCTTAAAGACAAATCACAGTTATAAAAATTGTTGGTTCGTCAACCACTTGGAAGGGTACTCTGAAGTCGAATATCGTCTGGTCGTATATCAGTATCTATCACACTTTCTATGCATGCGTCAGAGATGGACGTATGCTCGAACGATAAACGATTAACCGAATATTTTTTGGAAGTACCGTGCCAGTTCAAAAACGAATATTTTATGTATAAAAAGTTTTTCTGTAAGTTTTGTCTCCCCCCAAAAACGAATCCCAGCTACGGGCCTGGAGGCCTTTTAATGAATGTGTAAAGTTAGTGCACTACTCTGCATCGACCTAAAACATTACGGTACACATCACGTTAAGGCTTCATCACTCAATGAACGAATTACTGTGTATCACCCTTATGGTCAGTCGACACGCGAACGTAGCCCAGCTACGACAAAACTTTAGTGGTGGTTTCAATGCAATTTGGTTCATTTTTCAACGTAAATAAGGACTTCGTCGAGGGACTTCTTTGGTGTCGCGAGCTACAGCAGTTACTACCGGGACTTGGACGTTAAGGCGTTCAGAATCCAGATTCAGATTGGAATAGTGCACGGATGCCAGTATTTTCCCTTTATCTGACAGAGTCCTTTGTTTGTGTCTAAGATTGCCCAATTAAGGTGGTTCCGTCGGAATAATTAGCAACTCGATTCGTTGTGGTTGAAATTTCGAACAAAACCATATTAAAATAAAGTCCTTATCAGCTCGCACTGCAATATGGCTGTTACGTCAGTCGCTGCGGCTGACAAGTGCGAAAATAGTGTGTTTTTAATTTATTTTATCTAAAGTAAAATTAATTTCCAAGAACTGAGAAAACCAAATAATTTTATATTATTTCGTCTACATATTTATAAATTTTCATACTGTTTCGATAAAAACTGCAGTAGTTATGTTGTTACAAGTAAACAAAAAATCGAATACTAAGGGTAAACTTAGAATTTTCTTGCTTCACTTCTGTGTGTTGTAATGAAATTCAGGAAATACCAGATCACTATTTGTATCATGCAGATTACTATGTATTTTTCTTCTATTGAAAAATGCTATAGTTACCGTATAAAATGGTTACAAAGTGTCTTAGTTCAAGGTCGTTGGCGTTGCTAGAAACCTTAAGGCGATTACCATCGCCAAATTAGCAGCTCGATATTTGTCAGAACGAATATCAACGGAAGCGACATTGAAATAAGGTTCATATCAGTGCCCAATGCATAGTGGCTTTTACGACGCTCGCTGCGTCCTTGATAGGGCGAAATTGGAGAAAATTATACTTTTCACGTGGACGTGATTGTTCGATTGAATAATCCTATGTTATATTTATAGCTATCAAATTTATCTATTTATCAAAGCATAACTGAATTCAATCAGCCAAGCCACTCTGGAGCAGTAGGAAATTCAAGCCAAAAAATACCATTTAGTTAATAAATTTTTTCATGTAGAAGTTTTGGTGGAATGAAAAAGAAAAATGTTGCATATGTTGTCTAAAAGCTGATTATTCATAATACAGTTTTTCATTATTTTTGGTTTGGCCGTAAACAAGGGGTAGGCTTTAGAAAGTACCCATTTGGCAATATGGGTCTTAATTAAATCTTTTACATATATAAGGCTCTTAATTAAATCTTTTACTTTTTATTAAAATAGCTTTCATTTTGCTCGCAGATATTTTCCTGATACAAGTTCTTCAGAGTTCATATTTGTATACGATACGATATTTTTATCGTATTTAGAAAGGCAATTCTAAACGTTTTATGCCTATTTATATAATTTTATTAAAGTAAATATAACAAATTATATTATTCTTAATACCGGATTTTTAACTCACGTATGTATAATGTTGGCTAAATGCCAACTGTTTCACTGATCAAATTTCGGCATTTTCAAGGCGAGTGTCGTTTTTAGGACAAATAGTAAAAAAGGTTATGATGCTAAAATTAAGTGAATGTAAGTTAAGATTAGAGACGAGCAAGTATTATTGTCTTGAGAAAGCAAAGCTATTTTTTCATATTTGACACGTTGTTAAGAGGATTTTGAAGAACCCGCCTTTTTCTAACTAAGCGAAACAGAACACTTAAATTCAAAATTTACTTAAAAGTTATTCAACAAAACCTTATTACTAGAATTTACTAGAATTATTAGAATTTCAAAAATGCAGAATTTAAATAATATTGTACTTCTAATTTACAGAAACCAATGGAAACTTTGCGATGGCAACATACACAATACATTAGGTAATAAGGTTTTGTTTAGTAACTATTGAGTAAATTTTGATTTTTTTTTCACAAATTTTCACAACCCAGCTGCGGAACCGCTCTTTAGTAAAATATGTCATGATTCACTATTTTTGAGTTCATTGTAAAGATTTTACGATATGAGTGTAGATAAAAGATATTTTGAAAATTCTTGTCGGTTCTCAACAAAGCATACCCGTAAATACTCTTTTCAATGCAAGTGCTCGTAAAGGCCCACTTTTTATGCATCAAAAAAACCGAACAGAAAGTCGATTATTTTGCCCTAGGGCTTTTTTTTTAATTTATTTACGAGAAGTTCGCTAACATGCAACCTTTCTTGTGTACCATAAATGTTATACTTTTTTTTCACTGTTTAATGGCTCTGGATACAGTTCTTTTGAGCCAATCATAATTTAAAGTTCACAAAATTATATTTGTTTTATTTCCACACACTATGCATTGGAAAACGTAGTATGATACACGGGCGTAAGAGCAATAAATTACTCGGTTACTCGTCCTCGTAATTTATTCCTTTGCGCCCTTGTAGCATAAACTACTATTACATAACCCGCCAATTAATACGGACTTTTGAAATTCTCACTAAAGAAACAGACACAAAGTTTGCAATAAAAGTGTCCATTTTCTGTTAGAAAAAACGCAACAAACTCATTCCAACCCAGATGAAAAGTTCCATGAATAGCTACAGAAGATTAACTCTTGTGCAGCAAACGATATCATCTAGTCAGCGACGAGGTATCGGCTGGGGGATCGGATGTGACGTCATTTCCTCCCAAAAATGACCGGTGAAAAGAGACGCGACTGATACAGACCTGCTGTTTTCTATCCTATCTCTGTAGGTGCTGTAGCAAACGTTGAATGAAAGGCAGTGTTGTCGGTGTTATACGAGTACGTTGTAGATATATGTGTATATAATGTTACATTGTTCTATTTAGAATACTTATGTAAAATAAACAGCGGTAGTTCAGTGGGCAGCACATTGGCTGGACTCAAAACCGGGTTCAAATCTTATTGGTCCAGAACGTACCAATCAATTCTTCAGAATTGATGCACATAGACACTTTATACCTACTAGATACTGCCTATGAAGGAAAATGGAAAAAAACTGCTAAAAAGCGTGTATTTGTGTTTTATGGAGATAAGGTTCACCGCCTATTACATCGGGTGGGACGTAAAATGGTCGGTGAATAGTGAGTGTATGATAATTGACTATTGAACTGATAGTCCACACTCTAAAACACCTCCAACGAACTCCCGGTAACGTAACGTAAAGTCTTTGAAACTGAACCATTAAATATTTAAATAGAACCTTATCAAAGTCATCGCCAAGCTAAACCCACCGAAAACACAAATGCAAAAAAGGGCTCTAATTAGGTACAAAGAACTAGTGGATCTTCTTTTACTTAACATAATACACAGTAAATACAATTTATCATAAATGAATATAAATCAAACATAACTAAATGTAGTTTTTATTTAATGTATGAAAGATGAAAGTGTGAAGTCAAGGGACATGGGGTCACAATCTTTATGATGAGGAAACCAGGAAGAAGAAGAAGAGTATGAAAATATCACCTCGGCACCGGACCTACTCAAACTATGCATTGAAGTGTGAGCTTTAAATCGTGTTGCATACGTGACATTTTGCAAGTGTACAATACGCAGGCCGCGCGTTGTTGGCGCGCCGACAGCCAGCTGCCACCCGCTGTCCACTAGTACAAAAATGTCACGGGCGTAACACGATTTTAAGCTCATATTTCAATGCTTTACTTTAAGGTGGTCTAGTGCCGATCCGTTGTAATGTGCGATGACCTAAAAGGTTCAGGCTGTATATTCCCGATGACTTAGCCCCATAGTATCTCACACAAACTACACAATGCTTATTCTGTAATTAAAACCATTCAAATTGACCTAATTAACTTAAGAAATTTGAACAATAAATATCTAATAACAATCAATGGTGTAGGAATACCTACGTAAAATTTATTAAATTTTTATTTTGGCATATACGTTCGTTTGTCACTTTATTGAAATATTTTTAGTATCTTGAAAAAAAGCATCTTGCAGAGTACTCAAAACCTGAAGACTAAAAATATTCTTGAGTCACTTAGGTCCAGGTACCGGGTACCAATATACGAATATCGTATATATCGTATATATCGTATATAAACATACACAAATTATTATATCCTACCGATTCGTATAATAAAATAGCGAGGGTTTATTTTTATAATTTTTGGTTGGTTCGATTCCCAGGTGAGACAAGGGAATTTCAGAAGATCTTTGAATGCAGTTTTGTTTTTTTTTTTTAAATAAAGGAATGTTTCCTTTCAGTAAAATGAGCTAACTAAAGGATTTAAGGTAGTTCCCCTCCAGGGCCCTTGAATTTTTTCCACCCTGTATTTCCCCCGTTTTCTTGTAGCTATAACGTATCTGCCCTTAGTGCCACATTTTAACTTTACACCCATATATCTACTAACGCTGTTTTAATGACACACACCAATTTTGTCTCTATTTACTACATTAATCGAACCAAGGTTAACACGTATGTGGCCCCTGACGCGTATATGTGTTCACACTATGGCTTAGTGAGTCTACAAATCAGAAAACTATGTGAAGTATGTATGTATGTAAATACTTTATTGCACAAAATAAATTTAGAATGCACAAAGGCAAACTTAATGCAAATTAGCATTCTCTGCCAGTTAACCTTTGGTGATGTGGAAAGTTTTTGAGAGTAGTGCAAGATAAGTTGATTACTATAATCAATTCGACCAAGATATCATATTTTCATAGATACTTAATATATTAAATCTAATTAGAGTTAAATAATTATTAAATTATATTACAA
Organism: Ypsolopha sequella; assembly: GCA_934047225.1. NCBI lineage: Eukaryota > Metazoa > Arthropoda > Insecta > Lepidoptera > Ypsolophidae > Ypsolopha > Ypsolopha sequella. Next base: position 7,925,483 of record OW203987.1, read on the forward strand.
TAAATAATGTGATCGTAGCACTTGCTACGCCCCGTAGCAAAAAGAAGACGCGAGTGTATTTTCCCTTTTAACAGACGGGCTACGTCGTAGTCTGAAATATACGCATCAATTTAGATAAAATAAATTTAGATATCATCGTCTTTAAATGTCTGTGTAGCTCTATGACTACCGTCAAGTGTACCGTAAGTGTACAAGTGTACTTTGGTACCGTTAAGTGGTAAACGTTAGTGGCGTGCACAGAAATTTTTGCTGGAAAAGCAAACAATTGGTCAAGAACAACAATAAAAAAAATATGAAAAAATTTAAATATCACTTTGAAAAAAAAAAAATTGTATGACGCCAGGGTAGACAATGACCTGGAGTGAAAATTTCCTCTACAAACTTTTTTTTTTCAAAGTGACATTTAAATTTTTTCATATTTTTTTTATTGTTATTCTTGACCAATTGCTTGCTTTTCCAGCCAAAAGTTCTGTGCACGCCACTGGAATACATCGTACGATATTGCAGTATACAAAGTGAATATAGTTGCTGGTTCTAAACGGCTCATGTGCCTCTACGTCATCGTTGCAATACGTCACTAATCAAATAGGTAAATAGCACAACCAACTACTGGTAGTGCATGCTTACGTGAACAAAATCACAAGTATTAATGACTACCATAGATAACCATAGATAAGGGCCTTGATCTATGGTAACATCTAGCTTAATAAATATAATAAGGTAGTATTTAATCACGCAGCACATAATGATGAAAATTCTAACTACGTGTCCTAACAAAAATAATAATTCACATCAAATTTGGTTCGATGTGTTTTGGAAGCGCTTCCAACTTCTAACAAAGATTTCAAAAGTAAAGATCAGCCCTTACCGTAGTATGACAGCACCAAAATGTTTCCACCTTTAAATGGGTGACGCTCACATCGCACGTTTGGAATCAGTGCTCATCTGACCACAGTGATAGTTGGACGCCTAAAGGGCACTTAAAGTTTTGAATTTTTACAACTTTAGTAGTCTGATCAGTTTGCTGACCGTAGGTAGACAGATTGCGCACTCATAGTGTGCGAGCGTCGGCGTTGTGTTAACGCACACATTCAAAAACAATGCAATAGATTTTAGGTGCCAGGGCTCATCAAAATTTTTTAAACCTTTGACTTCTAAGTTGCAGTTCACGTCTGCGCTGAAGGATTTCTGAATAAAGACATATTTGATGTGCAATAAAATTTTCGCTTATGTAACGTATATACCTATAAATAAGAAACGTTTTTTTTTATAACTGCAATGATATTTTATAATGTACGAGTAGCTTCCAAAAACATCCTTTCTTCACGATCATGGAAAATTAAATTATTTTCACTGCTACTTTAATACGAGTATAATCTAAATACCGTTATTTGGTAATAGTATACTATTTGTAAATAATATGTACTACATATTGTTTTTAACTTTTTTGGTGTTATAATTACAGTTTAAAATTTCCTTAAAAATACGAAGAATCATGTCAAAAAATATAAGTGCTGTTATCTTTCAGTATAATTTTATTTCTTAAATTTATTTTTGTAAAAAATATTTTTGTTAACAATTTATTGTTATAAAGAGGCCCTTTACGCCTGGATTTTTCTTAAGATTTATACAAAAGGTAAAAACAAAATGTAAAGTCAACAAGTCAAGCTTATTTTCTTCATTTTTTTTTCATAAGTATTATCTAGCGACATCTAACTACGTCTCTATACAGACCTAAAAGCAAATATTGATGAAACATCATAATTATAGCTGTCAGGATATCGTGAATATTACCTCTATTGTACGCAAAGTTTAGCAAGTTGTATCATTTTTATCTATACTGGAAATAAAAAAATATTCATGTAAAAAAGACTAAGTTTGTACACTTTTCTCGAAAACATTTCATGGAAAACAGTTTTTACCTGAAACAATATCACAAATTTGGCGCTTTTTGAATATTTCGCCATCTTGCACTTCTTGATGAGAGATGGGTGGGAGTGCGGTGTGGGGGGAAGTCCAACATATAAAAATGTGTGCTAAAGTTTTATTGAGATCAAAGCCATCAGGATGTCACAACTACCTAAAGCATTTATTTGGCAGCTGAGCGGATTTTTGAAGTAAGACTTCTTAAGGTGCGTTGAGTGATTTTTGGTAGGGAAAAATCTTATGGGTTTACGTCACCAACATGCTAAAGCATATTCCGCTTGGCCAGCAGTCAAAAGTTTTCACTTCTGTCGGCAGTTCCCATGGTTGCCTAGTTTTTTTTTCTTATTTATGGAAACTAACGCTTTAACAAAGTAAAGTTAACCTTTGTTCCATTTTTAAATAAGGAAAACAATATTAAGTTAAATCTTCGAATTTACTTGAAAAAAATTAACGGTTTACTGAAACTCAAAAATGCAAGTTTAAATTAAATGGAAATTTATTTAATTTTAATCGTATATATATTGCTTCATAAATTAAATAAACATTTAATCTAGTTCATGTACATTTATTATTTTATTACATATCTTTTTATGAAATCAAATTTGACGTATAAAAATTGTATTATATACACTACTTTGCAAAATAAACTAATTGAATTTTGAATTTTGCTATTGAGTTTCAAGTTATTTAGCTATTTTGTCGAAAAACATTTATGTTTTCTGCATTCCGCTTATTATTGAAACACAAAACCTGACTTAGAATCATAGAAACATGTACCTTTATAATATCTACAATTAACATTTTCCAAGATGTTTGTTGACTAAAGTTGATGGGCTATCCACATGCAGAACCAACACTTGAAATGTCATTCTCTAAACAAAACCGTTTTATTTCAATCGTAAATAGAAACACGGAACTAAATTCCATCCGTTATGTGCCTCATACTCGCACACCGTCTCTAAAGGAAGCCTTTTCCTCCAGCCACGTGCTGCCCACCGGCTGCGTTAAAATAAATATTAGTAGCGTAGATCGGAACGCAGCTTTTCGGTTGGCTAGCGGCGCGAGTGCGAAAGGACCGGCGAGAGATAAAATCCCCTGTGCGAGAGAGATGTAAAGAGTTTATCCGATCGATAGCCGCAGCCGCAGAGGGCCGCCCGTGTGACGTCACAACGAGAAATGAGTTAAAGAAATTGTCACTACATTTCTGTTGAGAATTAACCTTTGGTGAACTGCGTGCGAATTTCAACTTTTGTTTAAATATCTATATTTGTACAAGTATTTCGTTCTCTTAACTCGTTTTGTTGCGTGAGTTTTTTTTTTCGTTAATTAAAATACGTCCTATATCAATTAATACAGTTTTTTTTATAAAAACTTGGTTCTTTACCAAATAGTTTTTTAATGGGACAATAAGGCCAGTGGATATTTGGTTAAATGGAAGGTTCATAGTCGGCTGCTTCTGCCCTTTTCAACTTATTCATATTAATCTGCTGTAGCAAGCTTTCGTATTTTTGTATCTGCTTCGAGCAAAAAAAAGAGAAAATAAGGAGCCGAACGAAGCGAAGCGAGGTGAGGTCTCTACTCTTAACAAAATTCCTGACATACAAAATAAAATAAAAATATTCGGAGATCTACGATAAAAATAGCTGACAGTAGTTTTTGGAATTTTCGGTATTTTATTCAGTAGTTTTTGGTTGTTTTCGTATATTTATTAGCACATAAGTTTTCGGTAGATTAGTATTTAAAGCAATAACATTCATAAATTGAACATGCTAATTTTTTATTTAGTTTCGGAGCTTTTGTTGCGACCCCATTCAGATCGTATAGGTAATAATATTCCGTATATTAGCGTATTCGCTGTTGCAGGGATGTTTAATATCTAATTATACAACGTGTAACGGAAAGGTGTAACCATATTTGAAGAGCTTATTCAGTCAATGGTATAGAACAACTTTTACTATGGAACAAATCCTATATCTCGAAAAAAAAAAATTTTACTGTTTCATAGAAAAATGGAATGCCGCTCGTCTGAAATGTATGGAAGGGGAGATTTTTTTTTGAGATTTCATGATAGGTTCCATAGTAAAAGTTGATATGTACCATTGACTGAATAAGCTCTTCAAATATGGTTACACCTTTCTGTTAAACGTTGTGTAATAAATCAAAGTTCAATTTAAATTATGAATTAAATAAAAAATAATGTTTCTTCGTAGCATTGTTATTGGTATTTTGAAAGTTTCTAAAAGGGTTACATGAAAGGAACTGGTTACTCCAAAGACGCACTCTGGACTGGCACTAACTGACAAATCCTTTTACTTCAACTGGCGGTACGCTTCGGCCATGGATTCTCGTCGCTCTCAAGATGAACGCCACTAAGTGACTGGTCATGTTCCGGATTGACGTTAAGAATAATTAAATTAAAACCTAGGGAAATATATTGGTATTATTGGGCATATTCTAGACTGTATACAAAATGGAACCACGATTTGATAAAGTTGGCTCGATAGAATAAATTCGCAAAGTTACCTCTTGTTGAGTAATTTTTTCCTCTATTTCCCTACTTTTTTATATAAACAAGTAATTTGATATAATAATTAATTTACTAAAATAAAGTTCATAGACGACTGGAGCGTTTATACACGATAGTTTTTTATTTAGGAACAAAATGATGAAAATAACAACGTAAAACATTGAAAAAGTGCAAAAAAAAATTTCTTTTCTCTTTACACGCAGAGAAAAAGACAGAGACAAAGGCAAACGCTCGGTGCGCTCTTGAAAGAAACCCTACCGGGGTATGGCTACCCGTTTTTATAGTAGGTAGTTAGGGTAAGCGGACTTAATCCTTGATGTCAATTTGTAATGTATTATTTGTAATGGACATTATTTAACTTTGGAACGTAAACTGCAAGTCGATGCTTGAGAAAATCATATACTCATTGTTACATATACAGACAACAGATTTCAAATTTTTCAGCTATTAATTTTGCCTTTTTATACTAAGAAGTCAAGCCGAATATAACAATAAAACGAATATAACGAGTGAACCAAAGAAAAGGCACTTTTTTCACTTATATGTATGGATATAGAATAATTATTATTATGATATCTATGCGCTTTTTAAACTAATTTTGGTGTCATAAAATTGTTTTATGATAAATAGATATTTCTTTTTTATAAGATTTTTAATGTAGTACTCTAAATATTATTAGATTATTAGATTGATAACAAGAGGTCGCAGGTTCGAATCTGCCCCGGGGAATTTTTTCATATTCTTGTCTTTGGGTTTGTTTCTGATTGATATTTTCTAGTTTGTATTGCACTCTAATAATATTTAGTTTTAGTTAATTAAAAGTTAATAATAAAAAGATAAAAACGAGAATTTTACTCAAGATATATTTCGGGCCCCACTGGGCCCGGCATCAGTTGAGAATAGTATTTTATGCAACTGTAACATAATTTGAGATAATTTTGCACGAGCGTCCCAATTTCTAATTATGTTCAGTTGCAAACAATACTTTATCTACGGCGTTAGAAAATATCGTTTTTATTCGTAATATATTCCACTAACAATTTCAAGAAAAATGAGAGAAAAACATTCGTTCATGAACCTTGGGTGCGTCGTTTCAGTAAACCTGCCTTAGAGACCAATCAGGTTAAAGAGGGCGTGGCTTCAAAAATAATGTCGGGAATTATTTCCCGTCTCTGTTGTTGATTGGGTCTCTAGCAGTTTTATAATAATTTTGGCAAATTGCACTGTTATAATGTAATATTATAACATCAGATAAACATTCTAAGTATTTACTTATAACCTTTTATTTATTGTTAAATTGACTTATTATATTCTATTATTTTATTTTTAAGTTTAAATTTTTTGACGTTGTAATTAATTGTTTTACATTATTATTTTCTATTGCTGAATTACTTCTTATATTAATTATTATGTAAATCATGTATTCATGTCTATTTACTGTGAATATATTACTACGAACACAATTTATATTGTTACCGAATAAAATAAATTGAATTGAAATTGAATTATAAACCTGCTTTTGATGTTGCAATTGCCTTATTGCAGTATGGGAGTAGATAAAAGTAATGATTAGTGAATTTTTATATTTTTCAATGCAAGTGCTCGTAAAGGCCTATTTTTTATCCATCAAAACCGAACAGAATTATGATTATGATACAGAATACTTTTTTCCACTGTTTAATGGCTCTGGATACAGTCCTTTTGAGCCAATCATAATTTAAAGTTCACAAGATTATATTTGTTTTATTTCCTCACACTATACATTGAAAAACGTAGTATGATACACTGGCATGAGAGCCATAAATTACTCGGTTACGTTTTAAACATCATTTTTTAAATCTTCCTCGTAATTTATTCCTTTTTGCCCTTGTAGCATAAACTTCTATTAAATGGTAGGATTTGGTAGAAAACTACATTTGATTTACTCTGAAAACATGTCAAAGTGAAAAACATATAAATTTTAAGTTGACGTTTTTTTTTACAGATGACAGTAATTAGTTGTGATATACAGTAGCAAAGATATCTAAGTCAGTGAGTGGTTACAGTCTAGTTTCCCAAATCATACGAGTAACATTCAAAAATTAATACAGAGTCTGTTATGTGTGACAAGTCAAAAGTCTAATTATTATTAGAGTACATACATTATAAACTTGCAAACAGAAACAAATCAAAAAGCACAAATTATCTGAAAATATTCCTTTCGCCAGGATTTGAACCTGCAACCTCCTGCTTACATGACAGGCGCGCTACCGACTGCGCTACTGAGGTTCGTATCTGGAACAACAAATTTTCCCATCATACCTGTATATCCAATTTTTGTAACTACTCGATATTGCAAGTTTGTAATGCACTCTAATAATTATAATTATTATAAAAACATATAATCCAGTAAAAAGTCATTAGTGTGAAAATGGAAATTGCTATTATATTAAGATTTAAAATAACTGTGAACATACACTTACGAAACATACGTGAACGGCACAGTACATGTTTCAAATTTATATACACTGGCCTGTTTTTTTAGGTGTTCTGAAGTATCCTGGATAGATTTTAAGTAGCGTCCTGAATTTTTAAAGCATCCTGTAAACATTATGGGTTTTAAAGTTCGCGCACCACTACAAGCGCTTATCGTACGTTTCATCAACAAATTGTTAAAAAGAACTAAAGCTACCTAATAACAAGGAGCCGTTTAATTATAATAATGGTAATTTCTTATATAATTTAATTGAAAATACATTATTGGAAATTGTAGTTGGTATAGCTAAGTTTCATTTGCACTGTTTTCATTGCGTAATTAATAATAGGTCATAACTATGAAATGGCCGAAATTTTCTTAAAGATTCATGAGTTCATAATTCCTATATTTCAATAGCTATTTCCATTTGTTTTTTTTGTTCAAAAGTTGCTTTCTAGGTTTTATATCCACGTATAAAATTTCGTTTTTATTTTCAGTTTGATTACAAAAATTAAATCTTTAAAGACAATTCGCCCTAAATGTCCGTGATAAGATTCGTAATATTTTTTTTACAGCTGACACTTTTAAAAAATTAAATTTAAGTCGCTGTTAGCTTAGGGTGGATGGTCCAAGACAATCTTCATACAAACTTGAGGGAACCAATAACGACGACAGAAGTATTGTTATTTCGTTCTGTTACTTTTTCTTTACGTTCAATTGATTTTATACTTGTGAATAATCAGTTTGTTACAAACACAGTGTGTTTACAGCCTAATTTTGCTATTTACAACTTTCGTACTATGGATTACACAAGTTTGTATGAGAATTTCCTTAGACCATCCACCTTAATGTTAATGACCTATTAGTAATCTAACTACCGCTCTTATACTGCATTCTGTTTTTAAACCATATTGTCCTGTTAAACCATATTGTATTTCCGCTTTCAAATCCTGGTTTTCAAAATTAGGAGATGACAACCCTATGCCAATATCCCAGTTAGAATTTAGCGTCCGAGCAAATTCGTCAATGAACTCAAATTCTTGAAATAAATATTTAATGCATCTTTTTTACTTGTAGAAAATGATGAGCTTGCATCTTTAGCATCAGACCCGATATTCAACATCTTTCAATATCGTTTGGATAAAATTACTTGCTGCGTAATACTCGGCTGCTGTCTCAAACCAACATTTTTATTTGAACTAAGGCTGCTCTCTGTAATATTATGTTGGAGAATATCGGTTAGTTACTATTGAAATTCAATGCAAGTGAGCGAGACAACATTTAGTAGGCTGAATCCGGAAGTGGATGTGCGTCGGGGAGTTAGAAAAAATAATAATACGCAAGTGCATATATTTAGTATTTTTGTTTCTGGAGAAAGTCGGTTAGACAAAAAATGGTAAGCCAAATGTTTTGTTTTTGACATTGTGCGAGCGCGACCGATCGACCCTTTGATGCTAGGAAACACCAGTCCAGATGTTTTATTGTTCTCCGAACTCTGTCTGTCGAACAACTGACTGGTAACTGACCGCCTGGGTAGGCAATAATAAATTATTGTTTCTACTCATTTATCTCAAAATCTCAATAAAGATTAGATTTTACGAATAAAATTCAATTCACAGCTTCGTTTGGGTTTTTTTTGTGCTTAAGTGTTGTTTGTTCACAAACAATAATATTTTAGTAATTTTATTTATTTCATCTGACATCTCGAAAATTATTTGTATTCATTGACACGTAAATTTTTGTATTTCAATTTAACAGAAGTGACTCCTTGACTAGATATATAGACTATGGGCGTACAGTCGGTAACCTTTTGTACCGAGTAACAAGACGTGACCAATTCGTCGTTGTGTAGAAAAAAAACTACATCAAAATAAACAGGGTTTGCTGACCGCCACCTGGAGCATTTTGTACAATCAGCAAAAAAAAACTGATAAAAAACAAGTAGGGCCCTAATACCTACGTTCGCTTTGTTGGTACTAACGTAAATCAGCCTGATATTATTGAAAAATTTTTAGACACGATTAATTAACCTTCGATTAAATTGATATCCCTTGTATAAGTTGGAGTACAGACCCTGGAAATTTTCATAGTTAGCCGCCTCACACTTCACTGGTGGTGGCAGAATCTACTCAGGTGCACATACGCATTTTTGAGTAGTTTTTAGCATTTTTGGTCCGCAATTAATGCGGTCCGCCTCAAGCTCATAGCCTGCAGTCCATAAAATAACTAAATCCATTTTACAAAAAAATAATATCTTTGTAATTTTTTTTTTACTCATCAAATAAACTTATTGTCTTAGGAATAAAAGAAACACATCATTATAAGCATGGCCGAATAAAACATGGTCTGTTCCTTTGGTTTCCCTTCCAAAACATAAGCTTGCTACAATTTGAACCCTGACAACAGGATAGCATATAAAATTTTGTATGAGTGCGAATGAATGACACGAGAGCTCGTACGGCGACACTGATATTTTTAAATATTTGGAACGCACCAGCCCTTGGTGACGTCATCTTACGTGCTTGCCATTTTATGTCATTATTTCATGATAAGGAAAATAGTTTTAAGTTATTTTGTTTACAAAAAGGTTTATACTATTCATAACATTGATAAGTATTTTTGTTGTTGAAATTAAACTTAAACAAATTTAATTTTGATTTTTTGCTTATCTTTATGATCAGATTTACAGAAGTTGTGTGAAACGTTTGGGTAAAAATAAGCGTATAATACTGGCAATATCTAATGGCGTTTTTTCCATTTGTTGTCATCCTTGTTGCACGAGAGTGAATTTAATAGTTTGTTTTCACTCTACACAGAGATTCCCAAAGGTTGAAGCGCGTTTCCCAGTTGCAGATGAGCTGATTATTAAATGATAAATTGATAATCTCATCAAGCAATAATGGGCGGTTGTGCGATCCGTAATTGTAAAAATCGCTCTGAAAAAGGCGGAATAATTAGACTTTTTACTTTTCCCAAAAATGAATTGATGGCTCAAGAGTGGCTTCGCTATTGCGGCCCAAAAGCCAGCATCAGAAATTGTAAGTCCTACTTACCCCATTTATCCAATATAATTGTATATATTCTTACATCGTTTCCTATTTACAAGGATTTTTACAATATTTACAGTACATAGAAGGTATTTCGGGGCGCGAAAAATCAATCTGTTATGTATCTAGATCTCATATTTGTGAAAAAATGTTCTATTTTGCGAGTTTCCACGAGCAAATTGGCTGTAATTGTACAAGTTTGAAAGGATGATGCAACTCTTCCCTTGGCGTTTGGTCCAAAATTTGAAAACCTTTTATCCACGAATGAAACCTATGCCAATCCATAGATCAGCAGTAGCAACTTTTAGCACGACACCAAAAAAATCTAAGAAGGGAAAACAGATATGGTGATAAGAATGTAAAAAAATATAATGTGTTTTTTTCTTATTCATGATATTTCATGGCTGCGATTCTGTTTATTATGCGTTTAATCGCTCCTTTCGAGTTGCAACTATTTTTTTTAACCGAGACGTGAGATTGGCATACGGTATCACATTTTTTTTACGCATTAATAAATAGTGGTTTCTTTCCAACATTATTTTTCGACATGTAAAATTTTTTTTTCTTTTTGGTCGACTTCACTTTCTGGATATCCTTCGAAAAAATTACATGAATAATTAAAATTTTTTGGGGATGATTTCTAGGCAAAAGACCAGATAAAATAATAATAAAAAATTCCTCATGAATCTCTCACGTTCATGTTTTTTTCTTGCTGCTTTTTTTTCGTAGTAATTCTTTTGGTCTATGTGTGGTATTTATTCTAAGAAAAGTAAGTTATAGTGACAAATTTTATGTAATATTTATATGAAGCTCTAAGATCACGTTAAATTTCGTTACGTGCAGAAGTTAGTGTGGTGTTTTCCATACGCTTTATTTATTACTTTGAATGGCGAATTTTCACTAGTATTTTCTTTCACAGCGAGAGTGTGTTCAATTCATTTTGCGACTTCTGACTACATAAAGCCATTAAGGGACATTTTATTGAATACTTCCCACTTTAGCCGCCACACCATCCCTCTGCAGCTGAAAAGTTAAAATCCACATGCATTCCTAGTAATTTATTTCTAAGGACATAAAAATTTCCACGATTCCCGAATTTTAAAGTTTGAGAACCGTCGATAGCGTGATGACGTACTCAAGTTCCCCCATTTTGGAACACAAAACCTCCACACATCACCAAGGAACATACCTTGTTTTATTATACCATGATTATAAGTTTCTTTTATGCCCAGGAAAAAAAAAGTGCAGCTTTGACATTTCGTTTATCGATATTGCTAGTAGCTAGAACTTGACAAAAATCTTGAAGGGCTTAGTTATTTCTTTCTAAAGTCTCTGGAGTCTTTACAAGGTGGTAGAGCTGATGCCGGACTTGACTGTGGAGGTACCACCATCTTACTTGGAGACCCCCTCGAAGTAATTCGGGGGACAGTAAGAGGACAGCTCTCAGGCAACAAACTAGGAGGCCCACCATACCTGGGACCGATGGATGGCGGTATATCTATCCCTTATAGCCGGGCCTTATATGGAACAGACTGATGCGTCACTGCTGCGAGGGTTCTGGCACCGCGATCACCAACCCGCCTGCCCAGCGTGTGTGAGTATGGGCAATTCTTCCAGGATGACCGTCGGGAGTGGCAAAGTCCTGGAAAGGCTTATGTCCAGCAGTGGACGAACTAGGCTGATGGATGGACGGATGGAAAGTCTCTGGATATAGTTATTCATTCAACTGGACTTTGTGATTTTATGTTTGTAAAAACATGGAATTATTATATTTTGAAATACGCAAAAGTAGATGCTACTTCGAAATTTTTAATAAATAGTTAAAAACACCAATCGATAGAGATATTTTTTTCATTTTATTTGCAACCCACAACCTACTAAAAACGGGCTTAGTTATTTTATGAACCCGGCATTCATTCATTTGGGTAATTTGCAAATAGAACATTTGCAAGTTTATTTTCTTCAAAGTCTACTGTGAAATAATCCAACACTTAGCGCTCTTCATCTTCTAAGTGGTCTTTTTAACGGACAGCTCTCAGGCAACAAACTAGGAGGCCCACCATACCTGGGACCGATGGATGGCGGTATATCTATCCCTTATAATAGCCGGGCCTTATATGGAACAGACTGATGCGTCACTGCCGCGAGGGTTCTGGCACCGCGATCACCAACCCGCCTGCCCAGCGTGTGTGAGTATGGGCAATTCTGCCAGGATGACCGTCGGGAGTGGCAAAGTCCTGGAAAGGCTTATGTCCAGCAGTGGACGAACTAGGCTGATGGATGGACGGATGGAAAGTCTCTGGATATAGTTATTCATTCAACTGGACTTTGTGATTTTATGTTTGTAAAAACATGGAATTATTATATTTTGAAATACGCAAAAGTAGATGCTACTTCGAAATTTTTAATAAATAGTTAAAAACACCAATCGATAGAGATATTTTTTTCATTTTATTTGCAACCCACAACCTACTAAAAACGGGCTTAGTTATTTTATGAACCCGGCATTCATTCATTTGGGTAATTTGCAAATAGAACATTTGCAAGTTTATTTTCTTCAAATTCTACTGGGAAATAATCCAACACTTAGCGCTGTGGTCTTTTTAACTTTTAACTATTTTTACTCTCTATAGGTACTTAGACTTCCACGGCGTTCAATTTCCACGAGTTATGGCAATACTGCACTCAGAATACTCAGACAGACAAAACAGAAATTAACGAACAAAATAAATATAAGTTTGCACCCAGCCGACTTAAAGACAACCAAAATTACACCTTTAATTGCATTTGGTTCTGATTGTTTACTATTTAAACATGTTATAAAACAGGAGTCTACAAACTACGGCCCGCGGGCCAATACCGGTCCCCACGCTCCACAAATCTGGCCCACACAGTAGAGTGCCCGATAAGCATGGCAGCTCACTAAAATTTCACTAAAATCTACAATGTACGTTTATATATGTGCTGGTTACAAGAAAATTTACTTTCCCTGAACTGAATAAAAGTAAGTTTTTGTCTTTCTCAATCAGAAACAACAAACGCAGAAATATAACACTTCGGGCTCACACTTGCAGTTTGAACTACTCTCAATACTGCTCTTGCATAGATCTCACGAGGGTATCGACTATTAAATACCTTGGAGTACTTTTAGACGACAAACTTACCTGGACACCGCATATTGATGCTCTAACCGTCAGAGCACGAACACTCATATTTCTTTTTAAGACTTTGCGTCACATAGCCTCTCATGATCTTTTAAAAACAGTATACCTTTTACTTGGTCAGTCAATCCTTAACTACTGTATTCTTGCCTGGGGTGGTGCCTGCAAGACAAAATTACTCAAACTCGAGAGAGCCCAAAGATCAATATTAAAAGTGATGTCATTTAAGCCTTTTAGATACCCCACCGAGTTATTGTATAGCAAATGTAAAGTTCTTACTATTCGTCAACTATATATTCAGCAATTAATATTTAAACAACATTCAAAATCCTCGTTTGACTTAGATTTGCATATAAATAAAAGAAGAAATGACTTGGTTTTTAAAGCAGAATGGTGTACAACTTCCTTTGCCCAACGTTTCTTTTCATTTCTAGGACCATTTGTCTACAATAAGTTAAATAATATACTAGAGATTATATCCAATGACACGTCACGCTTGTAAGACAACAACAAAATATTGGCTCTTTACCCAGAATTACTACAATATAGAGTCTCTTATTGTGACAGTTCAATAAAGTCTTAAATTTTTTTTTTCTCTCCGTAAATTACTTTACACGATTTTCTGTGTCCATCTTCTCATATATTTAATGTATGTATATATTAATATTATCATATGTATGTATATATTAATGTATATATTAATATTATCCACACTGATATTTCAACATCCACACTCTCACACTCATGTCAAATACTATATAAAATCATTACCTTATCTACATCTACCGAATAATATTGCGTTTAGTAAAGTGCCTATATATTGCTGTATCTCAATGTTAACTTGGCCTGTGAGAAGGCGCTGGAGGCCATAACTCAGGTTTAGCCTACATTGGTCTCCAACGTTACTTAATAGCATAGACTAATAAATACAAGTATTTATTTATTTGTATTTATTAGTCTATGCATAATAGTAAGAAATTACATTTATAAGTCAGATAAGAGTGCTTTTTTTTGTTGTCTGTTTGTTCAAGTAAACAATTTTTTTTTTATATACAATATATAATAATCAGATGTTTGTAGTTTATGCTGTTAACGACCAATTAAAAAAATACAAGGATTGTCATACATGAGCTTACATTTATTTATGCAGCCAAATTCATACTGTAGGCTTGGTAAGTGATGAGTATCAGGGATCGATAACACATTGCTAATTTTTCAAAATAAATTGTTGACCTCCCATAACACGAAAAAAATAATTTACGAATTTCACAAAAAGGGTCATTGAACATTCGATACTGACAAGTAACAGTCTTCAATATGAATTTGGTTATATAAATAATTTTCATTGTGTAACATTACATATCACCAGCTAGCCCTATAAAAAAAAAATGCGCGTAAACCTAAGGAAGCCACTTGATTGTCCGTTTTCAACAAACATTTTGACAGTAGACTAAATATACAATAATGGTCAATCATACAAATTAGTTGTGTATGATTTTAACTACCAATTAAGAAACACGGACATTTAAAGTTTGTGTTAAAAAATGCAATCTTGGTTTTGCCCCTAGGGACATAATGGAGGAGTCACTAATAGTCACTATGGCCCTCAGGCTAAAAAGTTTGGAGCTCCTGTTTTAAAATTACCGTTACTCCTTTCTCTTTAATTGTTTCCATATCATACAAGGGCAGTGTTTAGGGCTCTTACTACTTATGATTCAACTGTTTTGAGAGAAAAGAAAGTTTTTAGAGTATAAACATACCACTGCAACAAAATAAAACCGTAATACTTTTACAAACATTAGTAAAGTTAGGTTTGAATCAGATATTAATGAAAACTAAATAATGAGAAAATATTTATATTGGGCCCTAAATTATTTACTAAGATTCCGAAAAACTAATAATATATCAGTATTTATGTATTTAAAAATAAATTATTCAAACTTCTAACGAGAGAATGTAATTACACAGCGAAAGGCTTTATTCATGATAAATCAATCTAATTACTTTTATCTTTGACATGTTAAAATTATTTAAAGTATTTTTATTTTTATTTTTCGTAAGCTGTTGAGTCGATTGAGCATTGAGACCCGAGAAATTTTCATGTTAATCCGTATAAATATCTATAAAATTTGCTTTTGTTTAAAGATCAATTACAAATTACGCTGTTGTAAATTTTAAAAAATGTAAACTAATTTTATTTTCACACGCCTTTTGGGAAAGTGTAGAGTAGGTAAGTATCAATTAAGATAAACGCATCTTATCTCTTATTTATTAATAATTATATACTTACGGTTAAAACTGATCAAAGTTAATGGTTAAATACAAATACTTAAAAGGTAAAAGAAAATTGGACACATCATGATAATAATAATAATTAATAAAACTAATTATTATTGAGCATACAATAATACATGTAGACACACACTATGTAGTAAAAACTTAAAGAGCCGAGAAGTTATTCATAGTCATACTTTTTTTTGGTATTCGAAAAATGGACACCATGTGATAATGATAAACCATAATAATGTATTAAAACAAAATAGCATAGTTCAAAACAAATTCTTTGCACAACAGAAAAAAAACACCAAGTGGGCCCGGCCAGGAACGTGCCATCCATAAATCGTACCCAATTCATATTTTTTGTTAAAACAGGACTTATGTTTTTATGACCTTATAGTGCGCCTGCAAGTGTACAAATACTATGTCCCGTGGGATTCTTGATGATACAAGTATGGGAGTGGTATCAATCTCTTCGTTATGACATGGAGAATCAGTAATTGGATGGTGGACAATGACCACTTGTGTCAGATTGAAGTTATAAGCAAAAAACAAAATGGCCGCCGCTCTGCCGTAGATGATACTGGTTTTTTATGTTTATCTCGTAAAATACAGTATTTACGACAAAGTGATCTATTATAAAAGTATTCAGTATTAAATTCTACACAAAACATGTTCTTAAGATATTTTGTGTACGGCTGACCCTTAACATAGAAATTCTGTTTTTAAGATTCAATTCTCTGA
This sequence comes from Ypsolopha sequella, assembly GCA_934047225.1. NCBI lineage: Eukaryota > Metazoa > Arthropoda > Insecta > Lepidoptera > Ypsolophidae > Ypsolopha > Ypsolopha sequella. The sequence continues at coordinate 7,941,620 of OW203987.1, forward strand.
ATAAGTACCAAGATATTAAGAAATAACTATAACGGCCATGTTTTAACTTTTAGTTATAAGGAATGTATGCTAATAGTTTATTATATGCATAAACGTATTCTGAAAGACATTATGATACCTTCAAAGTAATTGGATTTTCTATAAGAGTGAAGTTACTTAGAATTTTTTTATGAAATTTTTCTAACTTCACTTTATGGAAAATACAGTTATTTTTAAGCTACTATAATGTCATTAACAATACGTTTATGCATTAATTAAACTTTTCGTAGTCATTGTTCTTTGCTAAATGTTGTCTTTTGGCCGTTATAATCGGAGAATCGACCCTTAAATAAGGAATTTATGATTTTATTTTCCAAAAAGTGCAAAGAATGTTGTTTGTATTTTTTATTTCTTAATAGATAAATGCTAAGTTTTCAATTGTATCACATTATCCAAGACATTATTAGACTTCAAAGTAACAAATACCAAAAAATATACTTTATCAATTACAATCTCCATCATCATAAACCTCGTCTTCCCTTTCTATAGCTGATTCATTGCATTTATCTATGTCTTCTGTATCCTTAGAGTTTTCACATACTTCTGGATCACCTTCATATCTACACATTTCTGTGCACTTTAGTCCATACATAAAACAGGTGCATGGTGGACAACAGCGACGTAGGGAGCACGTGCAACTACAAAGCTCTGCCATAAGATCTGGAACACATGGTGAGGTGCACGCGATTGGTTCAAATGTTCCTCCAACGTAAGTCCATCCGAAACTGAGTGGTGATGGTATGACCGGGTTTGGTTGGATATCTTGATTCCACTCAAGGGCCTGAAGATGAGCTCTCAACAGTGCAGGAGTTAGAGCAGCTTGTGTTGGTGGAAGATTTTCTTCATGACATTATTTTTTTTTTTGTGAAAAGCCACCATCGCACATCTCCAATCTCAGTCATTGTAGTTTTCGAAATATATAATTGACAAACAAAAGACTCCAAAGCATTTCTGACATCGTTTGGAAAAGTGGGTGTTGTACGAAGCTTTGCTAAGGCCTCTAGTAAATCATCATTGACGGAATTTAATGTTTTTCACCACTTAAGCTTCCCTTTACTGGCAAATGACCCAGTGACATCTGAACCAGATAAGGCATGAAGTCCAGGGAGAGCAGCAGTCTTGAGTAATCCCTTCATGCTTCATGCCTTATCTGGTTGGATAATGTGATACAATTGAAAACTTAGCATTTATATTAACAAATAAAAAATACAAACAACATTCTTTGCACTTTTTGGAAAATAAAATCATAAATTCCTTATTTAAGGGTCTATTCTCCGAAATTGTAATATTATAACGGCCAATAGACAACATTTAGCAAAGAACAATGACTACGAAAAGTTTACTTAATGCATAAGCGTATTGTTAATGACATTACGGTAGCTTAAAAATAATTGTATTTTCCATAAAGTGACGTTAGAAAAATTTAATTAAGAAATTCTAAGTAACTTCACTCTTATAAAAAATCCAATTATTTTGAAGGTATCATAATGTCTTTCAGAATACGTTTATGCATATAATAAACTATTAGTGTACATTCCTCATAACTAAAAGTTGAAACATGGCCGTTATAGTTATTTCTTAATATCTTGGTATAGTACATTTCAAATACCATGGCCCGATTCCACTTAAGACGGTCATTAGGTGTTAACAATAGGATTAGTGATAACAAAAGATACCTGGCCAGACCCTTTTGCGGTGTTGCTTTTAGTTACATACAGATTGCACCGACGCGTGCCAATTTGAAGTGCTCCAAATTAGATAACAAAAGGCAAACATTATGAGCCCCATTGTTAAGTTTCAAGTGGAATCGGGCCATGGTATTTGAAATGTACTATACTTATTCAGAGCATTGAATCTTAAAAACAGAATTTCTATGTTAAGGGTCAGCCGTACACAAAATATTGTAAGAACATGTTTTGTGTAGAATTTAATACTGAATACTTTTATAATAGATCACTTTGTCGTAAATACTGTATTTTACAAGATAAACATAAAAAACCAGTATCATCTACGGCAGAGCGGCGGCCATTTTGTTTTTTGCTTATAACTTCAATCTGACACAAGTGGTCACTGTCCACCATCCAATTACTGATTCTCCATGTCATAACGAAGAGATTGATACCACTCCCATACTTGTATCATCAAGAATCCCACGGATGTACACTTGCAAGCCGACTATTATTGTAACACAATATGAACACAATAGATAAGCCCTCCTTTTTATTTTACATTCATTCGTGTAAATCATTTTTTGCGAACTATAATAATAAATGTAAATACACAGTAATGAAAACTAAAAGACTCTAGCTAGAAGTACATAGTTTTGTTGTATTTGAAAAATCCCACTTCCTGGACGCCATGATATAAATGCAATACAAAATGGTCCTTACATCGTCAACAATAAAGCACAACCGAACGGATAAGATAGTTATGGTCTAAATGTACGGACGCTTATATTGCAACTCTTAATTATGATATTAGCATATCAGAATCCAATATAGAGGTATTACTAATATCTTAGCGAATACAAAAGTATATCAGTTCCACTATCTTTATCCATGAATAATGAATTTGCCAGAAAACTATACATTTTCTCGGAGATACAAAATTTGTACAAAAATGTACATAATTAGGCCTTTCTAAAACGGGTCATAACTACCCCAAATATATAGTTTTGAAAAAGCCTCAAGTTGGTGTGCACTTTTTTAACAAACTTTGAATCAAATTTTTCGGGGCAATTTGAATGATACAAAATTATTTTTTGGTTGTACATAATTGTACAAAATTCAAACTACGCGAATGTATAAAAAGTTTTCATTTTCAGAGATAGTGCACTCCAGGGTCAAGTTGTAGTGCACTTTTTTACAAAACTTCAAATGAAAACTGTGACGTAATTAGAGGGATACAAAATTATTTTTTTGCTGTACATAATTGTACAAAATGTGTACAATATTATAAGCACATTTAATTATCATATATCTATAAGTGCACTACAACTTCAGGGACCCCAAAATATCACCACAACAGTGCTTTGGACGCATTAGATATATACTTATAGCTACAACGAAAACATAAACTTACAGCTAAAGACGCAATACACTTTTATAACGAGAATTATACAATGCAATGGATGTGTCAAAAACTCACGATAACAGTACTACGGATGCACTTTGATGTTTCTGCGAGAGTACTACATAGAGTTTGAGTCAAACTTAAATGCGCTTCCGAAATTTGTCAATATCTCTGTCTATCCTTTTTATTCGTCTTGCCAAAGCTAAATTCACTCGAAAGCATTTAAATTTTAAGAGAAAATATAAATTTTATAGTGCAAACTATTATTTTCAAAGACGACAAACTTAAAAGTTGAAATTATAAAATTTTTGTGCAAACAATTATTTTTAGAGAAGACATACTATGAAGCTGGAAGTATGAATATTATTGTGCAAAGTATTGATTTTAAAACTAAGCCTTTTAAAGTCAGCACCATTATTATTAAAGTTCATATATATATGTCCCTTTATTTATGACCAGCTTTCTCTCAAGCAGTTTCGGATTTTTAACCATTTTCAAGGGAAGATGTTAAGAATTTAAGAAAACATTTTATGGATTTTAGGTACAAGTTCCTAAGACAACCTTAAATTTGAAACACATCTTGAATTAAAATTTACTTGTACAGTGGTTTAACTATTTATTTATGACCAGTTTTTCTCCTAGCTGGTTTCAAATTTTAGGTACAGATTTAAGGTTGTTATAGAAACCTGTCATTTAAGGTTGTTATAGAAAAAAAATGGTGGAAAATCCGGAACCGGTTTGGAGAAAAATTGGTCATAAACAAATAGTGAAACTACTATACAAGTGCTTTTAATTAAAGATGTGTTTCAAGTTTTACTAAGTGCCAACAATCACAAGTGTAAAGAATTCTAAGTCTGTAAACGATATCTATTATGGGTACTTAGTTTTACATTGAAGCTTTTTTCGTGTGCAATATAAATTATATTCAAAGACAGCTTACATTTTAATCGCCTCGTGTAAGCACACAACGTAATCCTGTACAAATAAAGAGTACCGAAAGACTATAAAAGCCGCGATTGTTACATGTCAACATCAGTTTTTTTTTTTATTTGACTTCAAATACGACACGACAGGGACTTTAAATAAATACCTAAATGAAATGACAACGTATATTAACCTGTATTACAACTAAATAAGAGTCTTTTTCATGCTCTACTTGAGCAGGGAAGATAGCACATGTACACGCAGAGAAGGGACGATAGACCAAACTACAATTTAAGCTCGGTTAAAAAAAGTAGTTATACTAAAACCGAACACGTTAACAACCGGTGCGGTCACAGCTGTTTTGAAAGGCCAAGAAAGTTAATGACGTCAGAGATGCACAGTGTTGAAGCTGCACATCGAAATCTGTTTTGTTGATTGAACTTGATTTTTAAATGATAAATAACTATACTCCTTACCGTACAACATCTTAAAATGCGTGTAGTGATGGGACACTAGTTATTAAATCGAGATTATGTTTATTTATCGACTTGGTTTTAGTTGATGAAACCAATGCTTATGATTTTATCAAAACAATAAGCAAGTATTAAGTGCACCCCTTCCTCGTTGAGGGTTTTTCTGCTCTTAGGTTGTTAGTACGTTGTATATTATTTTTTATTTTTACTAAATAAAACAATATAATTAGTTTCAATAAAAGAATAACGGAAAATTTAAATTTAAATGCACGAATATATATGTCAATGTATGTAATGTATGTTTTTAAAGTTAAACCTAAGTTACTTTTAGTAACGAATACTGCAGGTTTTGTGAAAACATGTATTGTTAAATATTATTTAGCAATTTAGTTATCGATTTAGATAACAATTGTAAAACAAGAGATATGGAGTGCGACCGTGGCTTATTAAAATATACGGTTCAATTTTTACCGACCCGTTTTATGAGTGTCCTCGTATACGTTCACTACATATAGGAATATATGACACTCTTCCTTCCTCTGTGTACTCACAGTACAATCTACGTCACTACGGCGTCTACATACGCGTTTATATACGGCGTATATATATAAAAGGTGTAAAAATGACGTGTCCTAACGTTTTGAGTACAACTAAACTGACCACCTTTAGACGTTACTCAAAAAAAAACACTATCTTAATAACTAATTATGAAAAATATAAAATTATGGGGAACTAAAAAAAAACATGAACTTTAAGACAAGCAAATAATGAGGATTAACCTCTTTATGTTTTGGTAATACCCTTTATGTTTCCTGTAAAAATATTACTTCTTGCGCGTTCGAAACCTCCTGATACAGTGCGACAAGACAATGCTCTTTTGGCGCGTGGATTCGTCGTGGTCGAAATCGGAATTAATGCTGCTTTCCTATCCCTTGCTTTATAGCTGCTACCCCCTGTATACGGAAGTGACATTTACTCGCATTCCCTTGAGTTACATAATGAAATTAAAATAGCAGAATTTGGGTCAGTAGGATATAATAGTATCAGGCAATATACAATATTTACATGTTTGTAAATAAGTTTTTTAACTAATATACGCGTTGGTCAAAAACGCAACTTGCAGACCGTCAAAGAGAGAAAAGTTGCATATCTGCGTCATATACTGAGAAACGACAGACACAAACTCCTGCAGCTCATTATTATGGGCAAAGTGACTGGCAAAAGGAGTGTTGATCGAAGAAAAAAGTCATAGTTTCGGAACATCCGAGAATGGACGGGGAGCGCGAGTGCAGCTGAATTGTTTCGCCTCGCGAGAAATAAAGTTAAAAAATATGCAAACCTGACAGCCAACCTCCAGTGTACGGAGAGGCATTTGAAGAATTAGAAACTGTAACTATATGCTTTTAAGAAGCATCCATACCATTTGAACTATGTTATAGAAACTTAAGTTTATAGAAAAAGTTTCGCACGCATGCGCAGAGTCAACGGCTTTATCTGTTATCTTGTGTAATGTAGATTTATTCTTACTTCTTCCAAGAAATTAACATTCTGTTAAGGATGGATCTGGCCCTAGAACATGAACAATGCCATACTTTCTTTAGAAAAATAAGAACTCTCCTTAAATTGAAAAAAATATAATGATCTATTGATCTTTTTTTAAGTCAACGTAATTATAAGCAATGTCCTAAGATGTATCCTTTGGTCTAAAAAAATATATTACCAACCTATTTTTTTTTTTGTTTTTTAATGTTTCACAAAAGAACGCGGTTAGGGGATCAACTTGATTTTTTTTACTTAAATTCAATATATTTTTGCCTACAAAATATTTCAGTATTAACTAAAACCCTCCAATTCGTTGTTTCTTTGCCATTGGACTTTTTGTGCTGGACAGGTAATAAAAAAAGTTGCTAGGGTAGGCCATACTATTATTTACTAAAAGGGTCACCCCGCTTTGGTCAACTCCTGAATTTGATGATGATCTGAAATTATCATTGCAACCTTGCTTGTATGTACTCGTATTAGCGTCTTTAAGACCGGTTTCGCAGCTGGATTGTGAAAAACCCGCCTTTTTCTAATTAGTCGAAACAGAACACTTAAATTCCAAATTCACTCAAAAGTTGTTCAACAAATCTTATTACCTATGTAGTGTGTGTGTGTGTCCATCGCAAAGTTTCTATTGGTTTTTGTAAATTTGAATAACAAAAAATTTGAATTTAAAAAATTATGTACCTAATTCTAATTTACAGAAACCAATGGAAACTCTGCCTATTTTGATGAACCATTCAGTGAATTTTGAATTTAAGTGTTCTGTTTCGATTCATTAGAAAAAGGCGGGTTTTTTACGGCTGAAGCTGTAGACCCTTGTTCCAGACGGACATACAGCAGATGCTTAGTAATAAGAACCCGTTTTGCACTCTTCGGGTTCGGAAACCCAAAAATAATTTCCTATCACACCCAATAACGCTGCATCACTAGAAACCTACATGATTATTTGAATTGAATATGGCATATACCAGAAAGTGCCGCGTATTCACTCCTAACTACACTAACATAAGAGTTATATTGCGTAAACAATTAATGATCACGAAAACCGTATCACTACTCTACCGTTTGATGCAAACACTTCAACTTTTAATTTAAAATGTATCGCTGTTATCAAGTTTATTGAAAAGTCACATAAGTGCCACAAGACTAATAATTATAATAAAATTCTTTATCGCACAAGATAAAAATTTCGTATATAGGCGAGCTTTATACTATTAAGTATTCTCTACCAGCTATCCTTTGGTAATGGGGAAGTTGTTGAGGGTAATGCCATGATGTCAAAATATTATAGGGTACCAATTTAAACATATTTATTACTCAAACACTTAGTAAATTATTTAATTTACATGCTAATAAACATAAACATTAATTAATGACTGTTATTGAACGTCATTTCTCGCGTCAACGTTTTACTACAGAGCGTAGCAAGTGCTACGACCCCATTTTTCTCCCGCTTTGTAGACCCACTACGCGCCGTAGCTGCATGCAAATACGCGTCAGATGCAAGGTATGTGTTTACCATGGCTTATGTGATATTCTTTTAGATGGATAAGGACTAAAGGTGACGACGGTGGAGCCATCTGTCAAAACAAAAAAGTTAGGGCGGTTCCAAATTGCTTACTAAAATTAAAATATATGCCGGATCTTTTAAGTTAGCCTTTGTTACAAGCAGTGGCGTGCATAGAACTTTTTACTGGAAAAGCAAGCAGTTGGTCAAGAATAACAATAAAAAAATATGAAAAAATTTAAATATCATTTTGAAAAAAAAAATGTATATTGGAAATTTTCACTCTGGGGTAATCATTGTCTACCCTGGCGTCATACAATTTTTTTGTTTTTTAAATTTTTTCATATATCTTTTATTGTTATTCTTGACTATTGCTTGCTTTTCCAGCAAAAAGTTTTGTGCACGCCACTGGTATAAATATTAAGAAAGTGCTTATAAAAATTTTTGGTTAAAGCATTAAGCAGCAAGGATCCATCTAGCATAATTGTGCCAAAGCATTTTGACTGTTATGCCCACTTATTTCGTGCTGGCCGCGTGCTGACAATTACTAAATAGACTTTTAATGTTTACTGTATGACGTCTACAGGAAGGTAATCGGTTTCATAAATTGCTCCATTCGGGGTTATATTAAACAATGAAAGCCAATAAAGTGAAAGTGAAAAATTCAAATCTTGGGCGGCTATACTGAAACGCGCAAAAAAATTGCAATAGCCGTTTTCTGGTGATCTAAAAATGGTTTTTCTTCGAAGTTGTTTCAGTTTTTTCGATTTAAAACTATGGTCGTTACACTTCGTAGTCACTATTTGATTGCATTCAGTCACTTGACTTTACATTGCATGGTATTTAATACTCTATAAACAAAAGTCTAATGAATGATTGTGAGTAAAAATACTGCTAGCTGGTTTTATTGAACCGAAATGTAGTATGTAGATATACAAACAGGGTTGCCGAAAGCCTGTGACTTGTCCTGGTACAGACGTGCAGTCTAAAATCTCGTACTTTGGCAACACAACCTCGTATATACCATTTTTTTTTTTTTTTTGAATGGAACATTGAAAGTGTTTAGTTTTTTTTCTCGCATAAATCAAAGGGAGTCTTAGCTGTAATATATATTTCGTTACGATGGACACTCACCTTAATTGTTATGTTTTAAATGTATTCAGTATTATTTATTCTCTACGTTTACGTTACATCAGTAAGCAGTAAAAAAAAAAAAACGGGTTTCAAAATCCGCGAGATTGATTTCTACGGTCTCTACGACAGAAATGATTCAATCGTTCAATCGAGCCGAGCGAGGGCAAATCAGAAAACAAGCATGGACGGCCATAAAGCGGTGCAACGGAGCGCGGCAAATCGCATCTCCTCGTCGCACTGTGTTACGGAGACAACTAAACCTAACAATATACGAACTATTGATGACGATGATCCACTCCAACTGTTTTCGGTCTTCGCGACCACTTTCACTCCTAGTGGTGCGCCCGAATAGTTCTGATGTAACCGATCTTCCTAGTAAACCCCTGTGCCCACTGAGCGTACGTGAGTATATTGACTACATAATTAAAGTGAATCGCTGTGGGATGTCAAGCTTTTACACCTCCTTAAATTGGCGTACTTTTCTCTGTACGAACTATTATGCTGTTTATGAATTAAGAGTTAAAGTACTATTAGAGAGCTATGAAGATTTTATTGTGTAAGTTATATATGATTCTTAGAAACAAAAAAAAAATTCAATCAATCAGTCACTCGGTCAGTGATCCGGTGATCTGCGATTGCTGCAACCGTTGCAACCTCCAACATTACTTCACCCTTCCAAAATATTATCTTTATCTATGAATCTCGTACAAAATCGGACGTACTCGTATGTAAGCTCGTACCTCGTACCGGGCCCTCTAAATCTCGTACTTGTCCTGTACGGATGGCAACGATGTACAGAGCAAGTAGACGCTTGTAGAATACAGTATCGTGCATTTTTTATGGTAATTTGCCGAGAATTGACAAATAGAACAGTAGCCCGAAGTTTTTCAAATACGTCATATCCTGGATATGTCAAGCAAATCATGTAAAATGACGTAGATGTAGCCAATTCTAGGGTAAAATAATACGCGGCGTGGTTGTTTCTGTTCAAATGACCTGAAACTATTACCTCTTGAAACTAAAACTGGGCAAAAGTTTACGCGATGTTCCAGCTATCTGAGGGTGGTTCTCTGAGATAGAGGAGTTGATATCATGATAACAAATACATGTGTGAATAAGATAAAGTCAGATTAACAGAAAGGCCGTTGAAAAACTTCAAAAATATTTATCTGATACAGACGTCATCTAAACGTCAGCGGCATATCGTAGAATTCAATGTTTTAAGATTTGTCTAAGCAGATCGTCATTCTGTTATCACTGCGCTCGTTGTTGCACCTATGTATTTTTGACTTTTTGTGACAGTCTTTCGATTTAATGCTTTATGATCTGCCAACGACATAAATATAACCTAGCCAAGCTCCTTTCACTTTCCTTTCAGAAATTCACTGATATTTAAGAATACCTCGACGGAATCAGTCTAAATCACAATCATATTTTGCCATTCAAAGATACAGTAATAAGAATCTATCACCAAATATGTTTTCATCCAGGAAAGCTTGAAACATTTTACTAAGGGAGCTGGCATAATCCCAATCTGACTTTTAATTAACTCAGAAACGTGACACTTTTAGAGATTATGTCACTTGACACTTCTATGTATGAAGGTTTCACAGTGCACGAAAAACTTGAAAAAAAAAACAAGATGGCGGTGGAAATGGGGCCACAATGGTTCATACCCCTTTGACATTTCCTTTCGTAGGTTATTCTCTATTGAATTTGTTTGTGTATCTTAGTTTTTCCTTATCATATCGATTTATAATTAAAAGCCATTTATTTACATTTACACATATTTTTTCGTATTGCTCTCTTTTTGTGAATTTTTCGGGAATAAGTTGTTGGGTAAGACATGAGACGGATTACACTAACCTGCGTGATAGGAACGCAACATGTTTTAGTTTCTTTCTGAAATAATTTTTAAGCGAACGAGTGTCTGTCGTCAGTGGAATTATAAATTTACAATAGCTTACAGTATTTACAAGTCTAAAAAAAATATTGGTCGCTTCTGTAACGAATCGGTAAACTAGTTAACATACTTTCTTATATTGTATCATATTGAGTTGATTTAACCATTTAATTTAAGATACAGCCTTAATAGAAATTTCTCTACATATGTATAATATGTATATATCTATCTACACAAATATCTAATCAAGTCAAATATACTTGCATTAATCGAATGCACACGGAGTAGACGCGTAGATCTAATCTCAGGATATCGGAAATACAACTTAATTGAGAGAAATTCAAATTCAAACTCAAACGTTTGTCGAGAGTCGTTTGGTTTGCAGGGCGGAGAAGTACAGATGAGTACTAAAGTGTTACCAAAGTGGACCAGTAAGATTATGAGATAAATATCCTGTTGCAGAGGCAATTGATAATGTTGAGTACATTATAAATGCTAATTAACCTCTTTTTTAACCTTGACATTTAATTTTGAGTATCAATTGTAATCTTTCATATTTATGAGCAATTTTGTAATTTTACAATAATTCATTGTTTTTCTGATTTGAATCTGAATCTAAGTAATCAGATTTTACAGATTTTGAGTCCGAGTGACATATTTTAGTATAGTGTTCAGTGTATGTACTATAAATGTATAAAAACACAAATGGTCCAATTTACGTTACAACTGTACCAAAAACCGTTCGATTTCAGTTAGATTTGTCGTTCAACTTGTCACAATTCGTTTGAAAATGGAGAAAGTCACACGTGTCATGCGTCCATAGAATAAGTATCGTGGAAGTTATTTATTCGAATGATTTAAATTTATCTCCGTCGGCTAGTCGATCAACAAGTTGATACATGGACATCATTATCGACTTTGCTCTCTCCCTGCACCTTGTACTTACCCCGGCTCTCAATTAAGTTGTATTCCTGTATTAGTATTGAGAATATTAGACTACGAACGTACAGTCGGTAACCCTATGTATCGAGTAACAAGATGTGACTAATTTGTTTGTAGTTGTACAAAGTGATTAGTGGAATAGTCTCACGCGTTACTAGACGGGATCATATTTTTCACCATCCCGATGTAGTTTTAATGGGAACACTAAAGGAAAAATTCAAGCTTTGAAAGTATGGAAAAAATTGGAGCACCGTTAATGTTGAAAAAGCTTTCAAAAACGATAATCCTTTAATGGTGTTTTAGAGAAACCAGTAAAACAGGTTTAAGAAATTAAAATAAGAAAAACTTACTTGTCTATAGCAATATTCTCTAAAGATAAAATAAATAACAATTATCTTAAAATAAACAAAATCTATATTCTGACCTTGTTTAGGTCAATAATAGTTGTTTTTTTTTTAATTCTATATGTAAGAGTTATTAAGTTATTAAGAATATTATACATTACAAAGAAAATATATTAAGGACATATGCTATAGATTTTTCTCTGGAGACGGGCAGTTCCCTAGGGACATAGTAATTAATTATATTTCATTAACATTAAAAAATCTTAGTTAACAAAAAGTACAATTTATTACAATTTAAATGTTATTACTAATTAAATAATTAAATATTATTACTGTTAATAACACCTATAGAATAAATAAATAAAAAAGAAACATGCCTTTAATTAACAAACAATATACAAACGGGAATGAGTTGCAATAGTTGTTTTGATGTTGACAAAAATAAAAAAGATAGACAACATGGTTTTTTTTTACTTAACAAAATGATCTAATACCAAAATTTTTAATTTACCGTTACATACGTACAGCAATCTGTTTATTTAAATAGCTCAAATTAAAGCAATTCAATATTGCGATGATTCCTATAAATTACCAATTATGCATATTAGTTGGTATATGCAGAGACTAGTGGGGTAACTGGGGTATGATAAATATTATGATACTAAATCCTTATCTATTGTGAATTATCACCCAAAACTATTATTACATTTAATATCGCTCATATCATTTAAATTAAATTATAAAGTTGTACAAAAGTCAATTGGTTAAACTAAATATTTTTGTTAAATTTTGAATGAAATGGATTATTAGTATTGTACTAAGGTCAAAACTATAAAAAAATTTAAATTTTTGTCTGTCTGTATGTATGTTCCGTTTTAACTTGAAAACCACCGGCTGATTAGGTTGTCTTCATTTTAATCTCAGGTACCCTGGTCAACATATAGTTGAAAATGAAACCCCTAGCTATATTGAAATTTATTAATCAAAATCACTAATAGAACACAGAATTGTATAAAAAAAAACGTTTCTTTTTTCGTATTTTAATTTGAAATTCAATTTTTTTCAATTCAATTCAATTCAATTTATTTTCATTTAAGTGGTTAGTATTACAAAGAGGAAAAAAAACTTAACTTAAGGTTAGTACAATACAGAAAAGAGCGTCAGTTTATATAAACACATCTTTGTAAAAACTAACAGTAAACACAATATAGATATGAATTATGTCGGCTCCCAGACTAGAGTTCTCCGTTGCATGGGATGCCTTTTGTTATTTTCGCCACAAGGCGCCCAGTGCTTGAAGCTAAATGTATATACAATACAAAATGTTCAATTTATTTTAGTTACATTTATACAAACAAATACACAAGAAAAAAAAAAATTGTAATCAAATAGTTTCATAATTTCAAATAAATAGCAAATTTACGCAACGTGACATGTGACTGACAATAGACCGTACGTGCACTGAGCCTTCGACCCCCAACCATCAATGAAAAACGTTCCCGCCCCCCAAATGCCTGCCCCCGCTATTCACCTTCCGCCCTCGATCGACTTTGACGGTCGATATCTTTTTTTTAATTATGAAACAAGACAAAGATACCAAAACTTATATTTTTTATTTCGAACATAGAACAGTTTCCTTTAATATAGCTAAAGAATTCATTAAAAACCTGTATAAGCTATAAGTGCTATTGATAAAATGACCACCAAGCTGAAAGTGGCGATGTTTGAAAGAGACTCGTAAGTTTTTCATTTGTTTATACTTATGCTCATAGACAAATACAGCCCACATACTCCTCATGACAGGCGACCAATTTCTGTCAACACATCTGACTGAACCAGCAGATACAATTCGCCACTCCAAAATTATATGTTTCGGTAGGCCAAACCAAAATGGCTTCTATTTTCATTTCGTTAAGAGTCTTCGTCTTCAGGAAAGATAAGTTTGTGGCGCTATACGTAAGATTGGAAGAGCCAATAGGATTGCAGTATCCCGTTTCGATTGTTGACAGAATTATTTGTACGCAAGACGTTGAACAATAGTCGTCTTTCTGGGCTGTATTATCTATGCTTATGCTATTTCTAGAAAAAAAAAAAACTATAACTAGTTATTTTGTTTTTTCAAAAGCCTACTCTATGAGACTTCACTTGCAAGCTGTAACTTGTGACGTTTAGAAATGGGCTAGTCCAATCTTTAAATACAATACAAGTTCAAATTCCACGCAACAAAATTCACGAAGCCCTTATACTGAGCGTTTTACAGAGCGACGTAATCGAATGCGTTTCGGATGTGCCCCATTCGATATAAATCGTCGGTCCGGTTAATAATGTCGAGCCGAATAGCCCGTTATGTCCGAATTACAAGCCGAATGTGAGATAATTGGTCGTAACTTCGGTAGGGACGGGTTTTGGTGGATGCATTTCCTGAATACGATTACTTTTTTTTTTTATTATTTTAATATATCGTACTTTAGGGCTCCGTATCTTAAAATGAAAAAAGAGAACCCTTATAGGATCACTTTGTAGTCTGTCTGTCCGTCTGTCTGCCAAATCCCTTTTGCTCGGCCCCTGTATGAGATCAAGTTAAAAGTGATTTCTCTTACAGAATTATATGGTTCTATGGTGTTGTAAAAAAATCAGGCTTCTAACTTGAAGCGAAAAAAACTTATTTCACTTTACATAATCAATTTTGAATTTTGAATTTTGAATTTTTGAATTTCATACAAATTTTTGACACTCGCAAGGGAGTCAAAACGTTTAGGTCACTTTCAGTTGACTTGGAAACTTGAAATTTCGTTTACAAGTAGGTTTTATAGCACACAAATACAAAAAAAAAACAAAAATTACTAATATTAAATTATTTACGAAGAAATAAACTGCCAATTTAATGAGACCCTTTAAATATATATAGTTTAATACATTGTAAGTGTCAAGTTGAGTTGGTTTTCATAAGTGCAAGTGGAATTATTTACCATGTTTTTAGGGTTCTGTACCCGTATTGTGTGGTGGTGCAGAACCCTTTGTGCTTGTAAAAATTAGAAAAAGGTTTTTCACAATCCGGCTGCGAAACCGGTCTTAAAACTTAAATCAGGGATGTAATCGTAGACTCTCCTACTTGATATATAGATCTGCAATAGTCTCTTATTGACTTGCTTTAGCTAGACGAATATTATTAATTACACAATTGTTATATGTGTTTGTATAATACTACATATATACATAAATATAATTTTAGCTATATTAGCTTTTTATTTGTAGTTTTAAGCAATTATAATAATTAAAAAATGATAAACTTTATATTTTTTCGATATATTTCGGCCTCATCAGTGAGGCCGTCATCAGTCGAGTGGTTGACTGATGAGGCCGAAATATATCGAAAAAATATAAAGTTTATCATTTTTTAATTATTATAATTGCTTAAAACTACAACTACATATATACGTCTTGGGAATAGGGGTCAGGAAACACGTGTTGTATGGGAATGGGGTCAATCTTGTTAGGACGGGAGCATGTTAGGGTGGCCTTACGTTCATTGATAGAGTAGAAGAAAATCAATTTTAAATATTTTAATAAAATGCAAATTAATTAATTCAGTTTGTCCACTTTACACATATGAATTGAAAAAAAAGTTGAAAGGGAAAATAATTGTTACATGAAAAAATCTAAGGAATATTTTCGCATTATTATAAGTTATGCACTGAACAGAGCAAACAAAAAAAATAAAAAGGACTATGTAGTTAGAAATACTATCCTCGTAAGGCCCAAAAATACACTTACACACACTCACTCACACACAAACACACCTTCTCACGATATTGTACAATTTACCTTTTTCCTTAAGTTTCTTTTGCAAAAAGTTTTTGCCTAAATTTATTTTATTTAGTTTATTTTCATGACAAATGAATGATTGAATGAACATTTTTGTTACAAAGAGCAAGACCTCAGGTACAGGTATTTTTATACTTACAAGAAGGCATGAACCTTGTATTGAAATAAACATTTTGATTTTTATTTTTTATTTTTAAATGCCTTCTAAAAGGATTTAAACTCCTAAAGTTCAGTAGTGGTTCAGACCCATAGCAATTTTTTTGACATACTGATTTTTTTGTTCCTACGTCCTTACCTTTAACCCGCTACTGGTGACGTATATTTGACTTACATTGTTGGTGACTCCGGTCTCCAGTACCGCGATTTTTGACTACGAGTTTTTCTATAATTTACTGTTAATGCTACTTTTCATTGG
Organism: Ypsolopha sequella; assembly: GCA_934047225.1. Taxonomy (NCBI): domain Eukaryota; kingdom Metazoa; phylum Arthropoda; class Insecta; order Lepidoptera; family Ypsolophidae; genus Ypsolopha; species Ypsolopha sequella. The sequence continues at coordinate 7,957,743 of OW203987.1, forward strand.
AAAGGTTATAAAATTAGATATTTTTTGTCAATAAATGTATTTCAAAAATCAAATCTCTTTTATTAACATTAGACAATATCTTTGGATGCATTAAAATTATGAGGTATTTTAGCAATATTTTTTGAACTTAAATATGTCGCAACAATCTTAAATATTTAACGATGTAATCAGCCTTAGTCAGTCTTATTACATTAGACACATAAAATAAAGAAACATAAATGGTAATACTTCTGCCAAAAAAAATTTATATCATACTAAAATCAGTCACCTTCAACAGCCAAACAACTCATACTCAAGGCATATATATTTTTTAAATGTAAGGGCAACACCTCCTTTATATCAATGACTTTTCGTGATGACGTCATCACTAGTGGTACATGCGATTTTACTATAGGATTTTCAACAACAAATTTTTCATTCCCATTTTATTTTTAAGCACCGTATTTATTCATAAGAATTCAGAAACTTATTACTTTTGAATTTTTTACATATTTGTGTATTGTTTTTATAGTTATTACTTATTTTGTATTATTTCTTAGTTAAATTTTAAAAAAGTTGTAAAATTGCTTTCTATTTTTCATCCGGTCTGAAACGTCAAATAAAATAAAAATCAATAAATCTGCCAAGCTCCTCTAAAGAAATATCTTCCTTGCAACACTAGTGATGACGTCACATTTGAGTTTTCAGGCCTGTACAGAATGTACACTGACAGTAGGTCTTGGTAAGGGGCGTGAAATAAGGCAGCTACTCGAAATCGCATTGTAATTCGATGAACGGTGAAAAAACATTAGATTTTTACGAACTACATATAACACAGACATACAGACACACAGACAGATATCTCACAGACATTATATCGTCACAGACGTCACCAGTGGCAGGTTAAAAGGCACTAAATATGCTATTACCTTTTAAAAGGACCTGGGGCAACTAGCCCATCTTTTTAAAAAAATGTGCCTATGCTATGGCAAACCATCAAATAAATGAAGTAAGCGTCGATATCTGTATCGAAGTCTAATTCCAAAAACACAATACAAAGATATCATTGGACTTTTTTGTTTGTTCTTTGCTTATAGGGTTTCATATTTTACAATAACCTCAAAAATAGTGTCGTGCATGGCAACTCCAAAGTTTGACTTGGGGTGCTGATAAGGAAACGTTTCGTGCTAACTCTTATTATGACAAATTACCATTATGTTAATTATAACCTGTAATTTTCTTTACTTTGTTTAGGGAAATCAATTTAAGTATTACTTTTTGAGTAAACAGAGCATGTGAAAATTTTAGGCATTTCCTTTTCTTTTTAAATGAGAATTATAAAGGAAAAAATATTTACTTGACACTTTAATTTCATCGTGACAAAAGTTTGATAACAATAAGCAACTTTTACGAGCCTTTTGTGAGAAAATGTATTCGTAAAAATATATAAATATTTATATATATATATATATATGTTTATAATAAAAGAGTTTGTACATTTGTTTATATTTTGTAACAAAGATGCGGAATAATAAAATCAGTTTTTATATCCATAGATTTTTAACCTGTCCACTAGACAGATAACAAAAACATGTCTCCACAGACGACTTTAACACTTCTCCACAGATAACTCAACTCTCCTCTCCTCTCCTCACCGATGCTCACGCCACCTCGCCTTGCCTCTCCCTAGTCCTCTCCTCTGCTCTTGTTACAATTTCATTAAAACTCCTTTTCAAAGTGATTCAGGCAGAATACCCAATGTTGCCCTACAATTTATGCCAAATTTCATTATTTTATTATACTATAACAATTTTTTTATTTTACAGTAATCGCTTAGTAGAGAATAGCTCTTATAGCATGGGTTTTCAAAGTTTGGGGCACGCCAGCACCCAGGGGAGGCGCAGAAACCTGCAAAGGGGGGTGCGGGCCACCTGTGTAGTTAGAACCTTATTTACAGATTAACAATAAACAACGTCTGTAGATAGGCATACTATGTGTACCAAACGCATACTCAACGCATACATATTTTGTGGATTTTCTGCTGTTGTAGCAATAAAAACCAAGTAAAGAATTAAACATCATATTTGTGATTTGCATGATAGTGATTTGCGCTGTACTATTTTTGTGTTTATGTTGAGAATCAGAAACCAAATAAAGACCATGCAAGCTTGTCCATTAAGTAAATACCAAATTAAGTAGCTTTTGTATGATTTTTGTGTAACTTTAATAAGCAGTAAAAAACTTTATGTCATTATGTTATTGAACAGTTTTTTTTTTCTAACCCGATGGGGACCTAAAATTATCAGGGCAGGGGCGTGTAATTTGTTTTTAGTAGAAGAGGCGCATCTTACAGTAAAGCTACAAAAATGCCTGCAATAAAAATATATAATTCACTGCCTGATAAAATTAAAATCCTAAATAGTAACACTTTTTACTACGAACTGAAAAGGTATTTGTTGATGATCTCCCCTTATGACCTCAAAGAATTTTATGAATTTGAGCAATAACTATATTTCTATTTTTTTGACATTTATTGTAATATTGCTGAATTTGACATAACATTTGTAAATATTAAATTGTAATTTGTTGTTTTTCTTTTCTCAGTTTAGATATTTCAAAATTGCATGTAATGAGGGCTACTATCGACGTCAGGTGGCGCCACCGAGGCGACAGGTATAGAGAAACGTCAAATGCCCGCGAAACGGCGAAAGCTATGGCTTTTTATTAGTTATTTGTGTATTAGTCGACATAAATTCATAGTTTCAGGTTTATTATTCAAGGTACGGTGCAATGAAAGTAAATGAATTAAGATTAGAGCTAAAGAAAAGAGGGACTAAAACAAAACTTAAGTCCTCCTTTCGTTTTGGAACATAATGGAACTGCACATCATTGCAGCATTGTTTATTCGCATTTAAGAAAGAAAAAAAAATAATATTATATGGATAAGCAAAACAAAAAATCGAACTTCTATGTAAATCTAACCTAACAAACCTTTGACATATACCTTACGTGCCAGTGGCGCCAACTGGTTGACTATATATAAAGCTACAAAACGGTAACTGACTCACTGACTCATTGACATGGTAGTTTAGTTGGAAGGAGTCGTTTGGGGTGGTAGTGATGTATGTATGGAATGTTGGGTGTCTAATACTGAGTGGGGAAAAACCTCGACATTTGACATTTTTTGACATTTGACATGGGTTTTTGACATTTTAGTGAGGCGGGTCGTTGTATGGGATTTTGTATGGGAGTTTTGCGAGTGAGTAGGCGAGCCCGAAGGGCGAGCCTACGAACGAGCACGAACGAGCCCGCGAGCGCGAAGCGCGAGCGGGCGAAGTTCGTAGTGATGTACCTGGGTACTAGGGATGGGAAAAATTGTCATTTTTGACATTTTTAACAGAAAGTTCGCCGGAACAAGCCCGCGAGCGCGAAGCGCGAGCGGGCGCAGTTCCTAGGGATGTCCCCGGTCACTAGGGATGGGATTTTTTTTTTTTCTAAAATTTGTAACAAAAAAATTTTGTTTTGGCCATATCTTCGGAACGGAAGGTGGTACATCCCTAGGGGTCGGACCATAGGATGACAAAAATTTTTTTTTTTTCAAATGTCAAAACTTTAACGGCCCGTATCTCCGAGACGGCTTGAGTTAGACCCATGTTGATGGGTGTCTAAGAAAAGGTCTCGCCGAGATCTAGCCCCCCCCGGTGTCAAAACTTTAACGGCCCGTATCTCCCAAACGGCTGGAGCTAGACCCATGTTCATGGTACTCTAAGAAAAGGGCTCGGCGAGCTCTAGCTGAAAATGAAAAAAAAAAAAAAAAGTCGAAAAAAAAATTTTTTTTTTGCCAAAACTTTGATCGGCCATATCTCCCGAACCGTAAGTCCTAGCGAGTTGCGGTTTCGACTTTAGTCATCGGTTTGCCGAGCGCTACCTGACCGCATAAAAAAATTTGACATTTGACAGGTTTTGACATTTTTTGACATGTCCAAAAAAGTGCTCCGATTCGCTTGAAACTCGGTATCCAGGAGCAAGTGAAGTCGCTGATTACGAATCCACTGTCAAATTTGACACTTTTTGACAACCGACAGGTATATTGACACTTTTTCGAAAAAAAATTTATTGGACATTTTTTCGGATCTAATGGCGAGGCCGAAGGCCGAGCCTTCAAGTGTCTTTCTAGCGAGGCCGAAAAACGAGCATGTGAGGACGGAGAACGCGCCAGCGAGGCCGAAGGCATTCTAGGGAGGCCGAAGGCCGACCCCGGAGGACGATTCCGGAGGAATCGTCCGGAGGCCAAACAGTACCAAGCGGCGAGGCCGGAGGCCGAGCTTGTGAGGCCGAAGGCCGAACCGAGTATAAGCGAGGCCGATGAACGAACATACGAGGCCGAAGGCCGAGTATGTGAGTTCATGAGGCCGAGTTCACTTAACCCCGGGGGCAGTACAAGACTGTTTCATTTGGACCTATCTCGAAAACGTTTGAGATTGGGCTTAGCGGGATTCGACTCCGTTGAAAGTTGGTTCCAGCACATTTCGACCGTGTACATTTTGGACCTTTGACAACTGTCAGAGTACACAATAGCAAAATATTAGTCCATTTCAATGGAATCAAAGTTGCCACACGTATTTCAACGCGCTATTACGGTTACGACGATGACAATTTTGAAAACTGATCATGACCGATGACTTTTTTCCCACCCGATCATGGCCGATGACATTTCGTGATACAATTGACTTCTGCCCATTACTTGAATTTCGTCTGATAATTTGTTGCAACTCAATTTCAAACGTGTTTTTTACTCGATACCTTGTCCTGTCACGTTAACGAAAAAGTTACAACAACAACTAAATGCAACAAACAACAACAACAATAACGAAGTACAACTTGGAACAATTACAACTCACGCGGGCTGCCTGCAGCCCGCGCACCACGCAAAACACTAGTGGCCTTTATAAAAGTAGACCCCATTGTATAAGTTATTAATATTGATGCTACATGTGGGTAGAATTACATTAGAACTCATAATTATTATTGTTACCATCTATGTTATGTATAATGTAATGACATGTAATTAATTGCAGATAATAAATTGAATTGAAAAATTGAATTAATTCATAAATAAGTATGGAAACCCTTGTCTTATAGAGAACAGTTCTCAAAGAGAGCGAATACAACACCATACAAACAAGACACCCGTCGTATCAATCTGTCCATCAAATTGATGGCCCAACCAGTATCATTGAAATATATTGTCGGCATCCTGTGCTTTCATCACGCCTATTTCAAATAATTTGAGACACTCATCTATACTTATGTTTGATTGAGTCACAATTGTTGTGAATGTAGCAATAATGATACTAATTTTAATATCATACTTATATCACGTAATTTATTCGACTGATACAGGGCTCTCAGTCACAAACATGACACACATACACTCACCCTGACCTTAAATCAAACACTAGTACATACCTTCACATTCACATGTAGGTACTTGAAATATTAATTAATTACTCATTCTTTTCTAATGTAACGTAGGTATAACAGATACACTTATTACAGGTCAGTTTTAATGTAATATTAGTAATTAAAGATTTTTTCTTTAATTAATATAAAACTTATTTAAAAGCAATAAAACTAAATATCATTTATAAATAAAAAACGTTATTGAGACCGCTGTTCCAAGGTAGGGTGCGAGATTGTAATTTTTTTTATAAAACTTTACTTATCTGCGATATTAGACTCTAATCATATACATACCAATGTAAGTAATGGAAGAGCGGAGCTTCCCAAGACAGGTAAATTCTTTACTTAAAAAAAGACTCCAACAACTTGTTAAAATGTATAAATAAGTTTCAGAAATAAGTTATTTTGTATTTATTTTGTATTATTTTGTATACCTAACCCAAAGTGGGCCGTAATATATCTCGAAAATATTTGTTTTATGTTTAATTTTTATCTTTAAATTATCTAAATAAATAGTTATACTATTAATATTTATTTATTTTATAATTTTACATAATGATGATAAGAATTTATTTACACACGAATTTTTCTGATAAATTGAATTTAAAAACATTTAACACAATCTCGTCTAGCTTTTGCTACGACGTAGCAAGTGCTACGATAATTCCTTAGCATTCCCATCAAAATGGGGTTTTGATATGAAAGTAGTTTATTTTATCTTCAAATAATCTAAATAAAGAATAATACTAATATCTAATGTTTACTTATTTTATTATTTTGTAAAATATAGATTAAGTACGCACTAGAATATTTCTCATACATTGAAATTATTTAACTTGCAAACATTTTAGACAATCGCGTTCACCTTTTTCTACGGCGCAGCAAACACTACAATTCCATGGCATTCACATCAAAATCTGGGTTGTTTTGGTAGGTTATGATGTAATAGTAGATTGTTAAGAGGAGGTAAGTGATCAGTTACACTTCGTTTGATTTTCGAATAACCCACCCACCTCCCTAGTGCTACAAATCGAATTTTCATGCTGTGTTTCAAGTAAAATACGCATTATTTTCAGAGCATTAGTGATGAAAAACTATTATTGACACGACTTTTCGACTTGTTTTGACAAGAAACGAAACTTGTAGCTAAAATTTTGATGTTCGTTTTTGTTCATTCAGCATTATTTAAAAACAACAAGGATGTTATAGGATGCATTTAAATTAAAATTCAGAAAGAGAAAAAAAAATATCGTGCATTGAGAAAGCAGTTTTATTTACATATTTGTTCCTTAGTGACCAGAAATAAAAATACATAGATTATTTTATTATTGTTTTCTATTACAATTGCAGTAAGTGTGAAAAAAGCGCCAGTAACTTTTATTCGATAATACCACCAGACACACCAAACTGCAGTGAGTGCGGAGTAGTCGCAAACGTCTATCAAATTTTTCAATGCAAGTGCTTATAAAGCCCCACTTTTTATGCATCAAAACCGAACAAAAAGTCGATTATTTTGTAGGGCTTTATTATTATTATTATTTTTAATTTATTTGCAGTAGTTGGCTAACCTGCAGCCGTTGCTATGCACCATAAATGTTATACTTGTTTTTCTTCACTGTTTAACGTCTCTGGATACAGTCCTTTTGAGCCAATTATAATTTAAATTTCACAAGATTATACTTGTTTTATTTCCTCACACTATGCATTGAAAAACTTAGTATGATACACGGGCGTAAGAGCAATAAATTACTCGGTTACGTTTAAAACACTCGCTATGCTCGTGTTTTAAATCGTCCTCGTAATTTATTCCTTTTCGCCCTTGTAGCATAAACTACTATTTATGGAATGTGTACGAAATGAGGTCCAATGTCCAAAGAAGACAAATATTTTGTGATTCTATTTTTAAATTGGCTGCTCCAAATTCAGAAGAAGCTAAGATACTGCTAAAATTAGCAAAGATTTGAATGAAAATAAAAAAACGACTGCATGTAGTTAGTAGCAAATTAGGGTGACATGACCGTAATCAAACACTGCAATAAAAAAACAGTATTTTTGACGGTTTCTCAGAGGAGTACATAGCTACTTTAAATCTCCATGACACACCTCATTCACTTTAAACTATTTAGAATAAACTTTCCCTTGACAAGGTAACCCAATTAATTTAAGGTAATACTTATGAACATGGAATATATCCGTTAAAAGATAACTATCACTATTTGAACCCACATAAAAGATGCTATAACTATAATTACTCTTGATTGCTTATGGCGGTCAAGCGGCGATAAATTGTTATTTCCTTACGGCGCTATGTAAATAAAAAAGGGCTGCTTTTTTCTGTATTCCATTAAATACACGATGAAATGGAATCAATTTCTGTTTTATGCATTATGGCTATAAAGGGTGTGAAGATGAATCTGCGGAAGCCAAAAACTGGCAAAAGTACTCATCTGGGTGTTAAGGTGATATACCGTGCTAGCAAAGGTCCCCGTTACTCCAGGCAGAAAGACCCGCAGTGCGAAAGGGACGGAATCGGGGAAAATTGTCAAAAAGTCGGTTTTAAATTAATGCAAAATTAACTAAAATAGCTACAAAAAATTCCATAACCAGTAATTTAGGTGTATTTAAAACCCATCTAAATAAATATTTTTCAAGTCTGTATGCTATCCTAATTTGTCAGAATATCTAATATTTCTCCTATCGCGTTTCTGATAGACCAAAATCTAGTAAAAGGTCCCAAAATTGTTATACTAATTTATTTTACTTGGAACTTCATTAAAAGAGCAGATAAATAACTTCAAAAAGTGTCAATTTCCACGGTATAGCCCCTTAAGGTGAAGCTGCGGATGCCAAAAACTGACAATAGTACTCATCCACACGAACAGTATTCCGTGAAAAAAATTGAGAAATCGAGAAAAAAAATCTGATGTTTCGTATACTTTAGTCGGGTAGCTATGTAACTTTTCTATGGAACAGCTGATTTTTTTTTCGCCATTCGGGTGTTGGCTCGTGTAAACGTTGTTCGTATGGACGAGTACCATCGCCAGTTTCCAGCTTAAACAACTTCATCTTAAGGGTCGGCGCTCGGGATCGCGTGCAAAAACGGGGTTCGGCGATCTACCTTTTGATGGTAAAAATGTTACAACTTCTAAACAAAATAAATAACATTTGCTACTCGATAAAATAGAGTACAAGGGTTGGTGAGAAAATCACAGTAAAATTTTATAGTTACTTCAGAAAAAAATCTGGAACTTCAATAAAAACGGCCCTCAGTCGTCCGCGAGCTGTCAGGGTGAGGGGTTGCTTTTTTTTCTAAAGTAACTATAAAATGTTAATGCAATTTTCCCATCAACTCTTGTACTTCATCTTATTGAGTAGCAAGTGTTATTTATTTTGTTTAGAAATTGTAGCAGTTACTACCATGAAAAGTGAGACCGCCAAACCCTGTTTTCACCCGAGCTCGAGCGTCAACCCTTAACACCATCTAGGGGGTTGGTTTTGGAAAACATTATCATTTTCATTATTAACATTTTCCTTATTATTTCTATGATAAGCGAAATGAGGTCTTGAAAAACTTTTTCTCCTCATTTGATGATAAGGAATCAAGTGCAGAACTTAATAGTATTTGATAAGATGGAGTTTAACAATATCTAGATTTTTGATTTTAGAAATGTTTCCAGTTATTTTAGTTTTATTATAAAATAAAAAACTTCTCTTTCACCTTGAATCTGCCACTCTCGCGTTTATTCGCTTAGAGTGACATTGACAAAAATTAAATTTCATATCACCTAAGGAACGGTGATTAAGATAATAACTAACAGTAGTGCAAGGTGAAGGGTAGGTTTTTTATTGCTTTATTTTGAAAATTTTGATAAAAGCACTTGTACTGTTTCACTGTTTTATTAGTCCAACCGGTTTCGCCTTAAGGCATTATCAAGGAGCTGTTAAAATTATAAATAAAATCAAAATTTATTTTGATAATTATTTACTTTCGTGGGTGGGCATTAAAATTATACTCGTATGTCGAAATGTTCCTCTTGGAGCAACCACAGTTCCGGTTGTACATAAGTTATTCACATGAGCTTTTATGTAATAACTTATGCAAAAGGGATGAATGGTGTAATTTTTAACATTTCCTGCCATAAGAGAGAAAAGGAGGTAAGGTTTAAATGACAGTTGTTTTGTAATCTACTACAATAACTACACTGACATTATAAAGAGAAAACTTGAATTCGCGTAGCTTAATTAAAAAAAGTATTTTTTTTTAATTTTTTTTTAGAGAATTTACGCGCTTTTAGATCAAAGTTTTCAATATTATGGTATTTAAATTAGTCATTATTTATTTATGATTTTTTAAAGAATTTCCGGATGTTACGTCACATGACTCATTTTAGGCCTGATACTGAATGCGGACTTTTGCCTTGCTTGTAAAAAAAAAATCTGTCATCCACAGATTACTATATTGCTACATCTGGCAATAAAAAATCAAACAACAACAACAACGAAACTATGTTGAGTGTTACCAACGCCTGCAAAAAAAACCCTAAACTGTACTTTGTCAGTCACAAGAGGTGCCTATTAATCACGTGACGTATATTTGGCTGAAATTTAACGCCCTACCATCTCGGTTATTAAATTTTAAAAAGCAAATAAACTAGTCGTTCGCCACGAACTGTGAACTCGCGATTCGATCTTGACCGATTTGGCTCGAACTTAAAAATTCAAATTTCATGTCGTTCCGATCAACGATACTCGAGTTATGGTCGGACAAACACACAACAATTCATACATACATACATACATACATACATACATACATACATACATACATACATACATAATTATATTTGGTATCTCTCATGTATGATTGTCAATATTAATCCATCACAGAAATTGTTGTCATCAAAAATTATATTTATTTTAATAATGCGTTACTTCATAACAAATAAAATTAACCGATCAATCTGGGATTTCGTAACAAGACAGCAACACTTACTGCGTTCAGTTATATTTATACTGTGACCCAGACATGGACTTCATGTTCTGTTCTGTGACTCTGACAGTAATATTTTTTAACTTGATGGCAAGCGACACATTTCTATACAGCCTTCAGTCAAGTGACGTCACACGAAGGTCAAATGAAAGTTGCAAGCTTTTTCGTAAAAATATTCATCATCATAAGGTTTTTCAGAACAAAAGTTCTAAAATACGGCTTATTAAACCTAAATCTCGAAATGGTTTTCGAATTAACACACCTTAACATATTTTAATCTATGCGAATTGTTTGTTAGTTTGCTAAGACTGTAGTTGGTCGAAATAAATATCATTCTATTCTATTTTATTCTATTCTATTCTCTAAAACTACTGAAGTGGTTCGACTGAAATTTTGCATAGAGCTAAAGTTAATTACACAAACGAACATAAAACTTTTTTTATCCCAGAAAAATGCTCCCAAAGGATTTAGAAACGTTTATACCACGCCGGCGAAGCCGCGGGCAAAATTTACTCTCTATAAAACAGTTAACAGTCTTACTCCTACTTTTCATTGATGTTTTTGTCTCCTTACGTGATATGGGCTGAGCCTAATTGCCCTATTTTGGGCACAAATACATGCTTTCTAGATTTACCTCAGCATTTTTCATTCAGCAAGTGGCATGAATACAAATACAACGCACAAACATTCCGAAAAACTCAATGCTCGATCGGGCAAAATTCCCATGTCTCAAGATTGAAAGTCCAGCGTCCTACCAACTGAGCAACAACCACATCTTTTATGTATTATTTTAAGATAACACAAATCAAAAGACCTTGGGAATAGAAATGGCTACGGTTCTATCCACCTCTCACTTACACATCCGTCTATATTCGCACATGGAAGTACAGTAAAAACCATAGCAACAATATTGTCGATTGCTCAAATCCCATACTGTGACATAAATATTTCAGGTGTGTATTTGGCCTGTGCTAATAGTACAGCCAAAACGGGCAGACATTTTGAATCCCAAGCTCTTTTGACTCGAGTTACATGTATCTATAAGAAAGGAGAAAAGACTTCTTTTAGTAAGAAATTATGCCACGGTGGTATTCTTAACATGTTAGAAAACTCTACGAAGAAGTTTTGACTGTTACACCAAAGTATATACGTAGTAGAAAACGTGTTAATTATGATTAGATCAAGCATAAGTCAACTCATACTTTAGATATCATTGTGTATGATAAATATAGGTACATTAGGAAATGTCACTTTCGCCAAACCACAATTAGAAGTATCAGAAAACGTAATGTACATGAATGTACTCATCTACATTACTGAAAACCTATTTCCTGTCCATGAGTGTTATGATTTTACAACTAAAAGGCGTTTGCTCACTTGACTGACCCAATTTCAAAAAGGTTACATCTTGTCCTAATTTCAGTGCAGGTCCATAGTCTGATTTTAGCATACTGAGCTTGGCTTTTGTGCTTTTATTCACGTAATATCTATTAGCTATCCACAAGGCTATAGAAACACAGATGTCATAATGCAGCTAAGCCAGTGGCGAACGCTGTTTCCCTATTTCTTTGTGGACTTAGTATTTTTACTGTGGTTATTAGACAAGATATTTTATGGTGTTATGGCATTAAATTCAAGTTGCCTACATGCCATTATACCACAATTATGTAGGTGACAAAAACCAATAAAGTAAACGAGCTTTTGTAGAGCGATACGAACACCTATAGGTCTGATTTTTTCTGGAGGTGCGACACAATGCTGGTTATGAAACGTAGGGCGTTTATTGCGAAAATGGCATCTTTAAGAAGCCTTACAATCTACAACTTACCCGAGTTAAGGACATGGGCGCGGCGCGGCGCTGTAAACTCCACCACAGGTACAGCCTTCAGACTGTATTCTATGAACTAGTAATCCAGACTAAGAAAATGCTCCCATGATAAATAGCTGAAGGAATCCACCGATAAACACGTTTTCCACCGCCACCAAACGTCCTGTTGCTAAGGCAAATTAATTTCCTAACATTCACGAAGGGTGGATGTTCAATGAATATAAAGTCTTAACGCGTTAAATGTTGCTTAGAGGGTAGAGTTACACGATATTTGGCACTAATTAAGAGTGGTCTCGTAAAACTTGACCACTGTAAGGCTTTTCCCTGGACGCGATTCCAATTAGAGAAGTAGGACTGCGAGTGTCGACGTCACGTTGGTTGTTTCAGAGAGGGGAGCTCAGACGGTGGTGACGGCGGAAGGTCGGGGAAGCCGGGAGCGCGGCCGCGGCGTGGGCGCGAGCCCGGGCTCCGATGACGTCAGCGACGGCTCGGCGCCGCGCGGCCCCAGCTCGCCATCGTCGTTTGCCAATTATTTATGTACACGACGACGGCGGCGGCGTGAAACAAAAGGCGACGACAGCGGCGGGGCGCGGGCGGAGAGTGCTCGCCGCAGGACCGACGTGCGGCGCCATCTAGCGGGCTACGACACGATAACAGAGCCTGCTCCTCTCTGTCTGCAGACGATCGAAACGGGATTCCCTACGCTGAATGACCGCTAAGCACTTGGAGACGAGGGGAGGAGGATCACTGGCACTGGGGAACAGCCTAATCCACGATACGAGGGCTGGGGTCGGCGGATAGCCGTCGGAGCGGCGATGCACGACCGCCTCGGGGTCGGCGTCGCGGCGCGTTTATATCACAAGCACTGGGATGCGTACCGTCGTCAGAGCGTGGCCGGTGCGTGTGGTGGTGGCGGTCGGGTGGGCCATGCTGTCAGGCGGCGCGGGATAGGCGCGGGCCGGGCATGGCGGGCTCCTGCTCAGCACTGCGGTGCGGGCGTCCGCGGCGCGCGCTGCACGCCACTGACCCGCGCACGCCGCCGCCGCCGCCGCTCCGCTGCGCGCGCACGCCCGCACCGCGCAACACACTCGACTCGCCGCGCCTCGCAGCGTCTACCGAGCTCCGCTCCCGCGTGCAGCCGCGTGCAACCGCCACCGACAACGCCGGCTACACCGCACCTCACATCATCCTCTGCGTATCGATTGTTGACATCAGCAAGAGTGCTGCATCTTCAGTCACGCGGAAACACTTCACCATCACTGCGGTATTCGTAATTAAAGAAGAGTTATATATATCTCGAATATCTCGTTTCGTAGAATAAAGTTGAATATGACTTATTGGTATGAAGAAATATTATTCTTTATAGAAGTATCAAGGTATGCCTAAGTTGGCCTATGAACCAACTGATCTCGATAAAATTCTACATTATACTTTGGTTATGTCACGAGCAGTGAATTTATTATTAAATGTCGTCAGTAGTATTGTATATAGTGTGTTAAGATACTGTTGTGGAAGCCGGAAAGTGGCTTTAGTACTTATCCATACGAACAACTTTTACTATGGAACCAACCATATATATAAATCGCGAAAAAAAAATAAGCTGTTCAATAGAAAAGATAAACACCCACTCGACCAAACACTTCTAAAACAGCTGTTTTTTCACGATTTCAGGTTTGACTCCATTATTCAAGTTGTTCGTATGGACAAGTACTATCGCCAGTTAACAACCTGTATATCTATTTATTATTAGAGTGCATTACAAACTAGAAATCAATCAGAAACTAAGTTAAAAGCACAAATATTTTTGAAAAAATTCCTCGGGCCAGGATTTGAACCTGCGACCTCCTGCTTACATGACAGGCGCGCTACCGACTGCGCTACCGAGGTTCGTATCTGAAACGACGAATTTTTCCACCATATCTGTACACCGAATATTTGTATACCAGCTTGTAATGCACACACTGAACGCTAACGAGGGCGTTATGTATATCGTGGGCAGATCGTAGAATTGGACAGATCGTTATCGAAATTCGTTCAACAAGAAAAATAGGTGTGACCACGAGCGAAGTTCCTAACTTTTATATAAATATGACATGCCTAGGCAGATCATGATGTGCCTAATTCTAAGATGTCTCGACGACATATACACTGCCTCTGTAGTCTAGTCGTTCAAACGACTTCATCACTAAACTGGATGTGACGGGTCCAAATCCCGTGGGGGGCAAAATTGTATTCAGTCTGCCAGCTTTGGAAGGCACATTAAGCTGTGGGCCTACATTTAATTTTGTACTGGAATTAAGGGAATCATTGAGTTAGCGCCCACGGCCGCGATAGGTACAGATCGTTCACAGTTATTTTACCTCTAGGCTGATCGAAAATGTTTCTTAAGTATTGGACATAGAACAGCTGTTAGAGGTAAAATAGCTGTGAACAGTCTGTATTTGAAAAAAACTATGGCCGTCTTATTCCCGCTGCGTGGCGCACTTGCAAGCGAGTCGCCCCGCGCGCTTCCCGCAACCTTATTCTGTGAGGCGTCCGTATTCTGGTAATGTAAATGTAACATATCCGATTTTCATATTTAATTTATGAGTTTAGCGAAAGAATCACAAACTAGAGTAAAATAGAACATGTTATATACGTAAATAAATCCAAAATTTGGGTTGATTAGTTGTTTAGTAAGACTAATTGAACGGGCAAAGTTAGGCAGATATTTAATTTTATTTATAGCGTATTTGGATATTTATTTGTAGCTCTTCTGGAAGGATGGGTTTTTTGTGCGAAACGTCCTGACAAAATCAATCTGTTGTCCTGCTGGCAGTACGTATTTTGTATGAAAAATTGACTTATCCTTCTGGCAGTACAATGACCTTGATCCTAAACGGCACAACGTCGAAACACGTCGCCTCGTGTGCCATGACAAAGGCAGGTGGTGCTTACTATTACTCTTTCTTGATTTCGATTATCTTGTCCACTCTGTACGACATTTATGTTTTCTTTGTCAGGATGGTCGTTACTGACACTCAATTTTCTTTGAAAGCTAAAAAACAAACAAGTTATCCTAAATAATCATTAAAGCCTCTAACGTTTCAATAGTTCTGTTATCAAGCATTGATTTATGTTTTACTGAATAAAAATTCAGCAGCTAGGTACTTAGGTACTTCCTCATTACCCTTTCTGGATTTAAATTATCTTGTCCTCTCAGTAGGACATTTATATTTTCTTTGTCAGAATAGTCATTGATTGCTGACACCCAAATGTCTATGAAAGCTATATTTTAATAATATACATTCATATATATTAATATAAAACTTAACTATTTGTATTTCTTTTACCTAGAATTCATATACAATTTTATCATTGACGTAAAGATTATATTTTATGCTCTGTGCCTACTGACTTGAGACCGAGAAGTCGTCTACCTTTATTTTGGTAAACTCGCTTGGCTTTACCAGAACAGTAGTACTTTATTATTCTTTTATTACCCATTATTTACCATTTATTATTATCTTCTACTGTTACAGTGTTAATTTATTTAATAAATGATACAGCAAACTAACCTAACCTAGAAAATTACTCTTACACTTATTGCACAAAAACAAAACAAAATGGAATATTTACATTATTATACACAACACACCACTAGTTCACAATATTATACAAAATCGGAATCGTCAAATGCACTATACTACCACGAAAACACCTGATATTAGCCAAAATTTTCTTTTCACTTTCTATTGTTTTTCATTGCCAGAAATAAAGACATTTTATTTTTTTATTTTTGCGTGACGGCAGCGTGTTGTTTGACTCTAAGCGCCTGATTAATTTTAAAAGCAATAATCAAAATCGTTAGATCTTGTTTTGGTATTTTTTTTTGTAGGCGCTTTTAAATATTTTCAAGCTTTTTCCTTCTAAACAAATTGAATAAAAAAGAAGTCCCATAGGTATCTTTACTTCTTTGAACCATACCTGAATATGTGATATCTTCTGCATTTTAGCCCGTATTTGGCGAGAAACTGATGATAAACAGTTTCCTATTTTTATGACTTTGTATTAACGCGTGAAGCTTACTATAGCTTTAAATGATAAATTATGTAAAAACTAATGCCAAGGGGTCTTAGAATAAGGATCAACGTATGTTTATGCAGAGCTGCAATTTCCTAAAGCGACAGGATGCAGAGTCTTCGAAATTCTAAAATGTCGAATTTCACATTTTGTCTGGGATAATTGCCTTAAGGCGGTAATGCTAACTAACCACCCAGCACACTAGGACATAATAATCGTCGGTAAAAAGTGGGTATACGATAGTGGACTGTGACACTTCACGGTCCATACTCGGTCGAACACACCACTAACAACCCCTCGAGGATGATATTATACAATACATATTAAAATTTAAAAAACATACATACATTTAGAAACAAAAAAATTGTATATTTCCGTTTTTCTAAAAACACAAAATATTTTTATTTTCCTAACTAACCCTAGATAATTAAGCCTTCCTTGTATATAACTAACACAATGAGTTCTTTTATTACTCGAATAAAGAAATATTATTATTATTATTATTATTAATCATTAATTTATTACTATGTACCCTTGAATTTAGTACTTCTTATTAAATTTTAAAAACAGAACTCATACAATAACAGTTTCAGGGGTCCATCCCACCTGAGGGACCATTTGGCGGCCGCCCAACTCAACCCAATAACATCACTGTCGAAACGTCAAGCAGACGTCACATTTTGCACCGAGTCGCATTCACTGGTTAACCACAACATCAGCTATTGATAGGTGTTATACAATCAAGGAATGTATGGTTTCTATAACAATAGTATACATATACTTATAGATTAGAGGCGTACAGTATGGTAACCCCATGTATCGAGTAACAAGATGTGACCAATTCGGAGATGTGTAAAAAAACGCAACCTGGAGCATTTTGTTTTCGCTGACTGTACAAAACGCTCCAGGTTGGCTCAGCCAACCCTGTTTATTTTGATGTAGTTTTTGTTTCGACACAATTACAAACTGGTCACATCTTGGTGAAAACAATGATCTATTTTTTTTAATAAATCTTCGTAAAATCAGGCATAGGACGCGCAAACCTAATTTTTTTTAACACCTTCTGATACGTTCTGTTGAACGCAGTAATGACTTGTTACTTACTCACGTGATTTTTTTATGAGAAAAAATATATTTTGTTTGCTGTTTTTACAAAATGATCCAGGTTGCGCGCAGCCCTGTTTATTTTAATGTAGTGTTTTTATACAAATCTCCGAATTGCTCATATCTTGTTACTCGATGTATAGGGTTACCCATGGTACGCCCATAGTCTAATACCTACATTGTATAATAAATACAGGTAGCGCGTTGAAATGGGCCAGTGATCTGAAAATCTGGACTAAAGGAGATGGAGAAATTTGCTGCAAGAACTCTAATCATCTATTATGGAGAACATAAAAACAGCATTCAAAGATTTTTTATAGCACACTGTGCGTAAAATGACCACTTTACGCACGCTGAGCGTCGGCATTTTCCGCACTTGTGCTATAAAAAAATATACGAAACTCGTCAGAAAACGTTTCATCGCTCTCGTATCGTAATGTACTATTAAATATGACTTCCCTTAGCCCGGAATCGTACTTACTCATTTTGCAAAAAAAAGACATTCTCTATGATGGCATCATTCAACAGTGTTGCCTGTAAGAATCAAGTTTTGCAAAGAAACGTTGGGTGTGAAATTAGTGGAAATAAAAACTGGCACAAATAATATTTTTCGTATTTTGCAAAAAAGGACATTAAACCTCGATTCTAATCATTTATTGAGTATCTGGGATGAATTTGACTATGTTGACTAAAGTCACTTTTTATTACGTATAACATATTGTATACATATTTATTACGTATAACACCATTTCTCGGGTGTGTAGGAATTTCCAACAGCATGCGTACAACTTGCTACGGCGTAGGCATCGCTACGTGTCGTAGCTTCTAACTGTCAACCACTTACCGTCGTAATTTCAATACCGAATTAAAAATAATTCGAGCAAGAGTTGTGGCTACTATAAAATGTGTTTGTCGAAAAAAAAACTTTAATAAAAAAATAATAACCGACTTTAAATGTAACTGCAGTCATTCACTGGGACCCGAAATATAACTTGATTTTTTTAAGTTTATTTATATTACTGTGTCTTGCACTTATATCCTTAATAATAATAATAAAAATATAAAAACAAAACTACAAAACTATGAGAGTCCATATATTTTTTATTAAAATAATAAAATTATATACCGACCGATGGTACCGAAATAACACTTTTGCTTACTTCGTTTCTCCTGAATCATATCATGTGCACTAGAAGTCGACGCCCTCATGTTGGTTTTTATATTTTATATCGTAAGAAATACGCCAACTTCTAGATAACGTACGTTTTAGAAAGAAAGAATTAGGTAAAAATTTTATTTCTGTACCATCCGTCAGTATTTAATTATTTTGAACTTTTTGGTGAATGACTGCATTTATATTAAAGTCGTTTACTATTTTAAGTTAAAATTTTATTTTATTTCATATTTTTTAGTCTTAACCATATAACAGGGATTTGGCAAGCGCACGCATTACATGAACAATTTGTTCCAGTTTGCTGTGTGCGCGTTTTGTGTTTGTATTACGGCTTGCGATAAGTGTAACATGTAAATTTTTCGCAAGTGTGTGCGTGAGTGAAACGTGTGGTGTGCGTGTTTACCTGCCCTCCCGCGGAAAATGGCAGAATGAATTCAGAACCAAGAGACACGTAAATGGCACGTCCCGAGTTAAATGGTCTAAGGTTGATAGGTTAAATTGTGAAATATGAGTAGTTCTTGTTAACGCGCTGTTGATATAAAATAAAGGTCAAATAAATATATTTTCAAGTATAGCCCTGTGTACGAAATTGCCGCAATCTCAATGTATGGGCTGTCATCCGTTGAGGAGTTCTATGGTGATGAAGCCAGGATCAAAGTTCAGATCGAGGAATGACAATTTCTAAGCAATACCCTGCAATAAGCATCCTAGTACAATGTGGTTGCCTCAATCTCGACTGGTGTATTGTCATTTTATGGTGAATTCCACTGCCTATATCTGAAAACCTTCATCAGATCATGGCCAAACTCAAAACGAGACCGATCCGGAAGCAAATATTTCCAAAAAAAAAAAACATTCATATTGGGTCTGAAATGACGGTGTTATAGAGTAAAACACCCAAAAAAATACAGTCAAATTCAACCTCGTTCTCCTTTGAAGCTGGTTAAAAATTAATTATCAGGTTCAAAGTATTTTGTTAAGATAAGTAACAATTACTTAAAAAAAGCAGAGGTCGTTGTCTCAGTCAATAGGATGCCGGGTTTTCAATATTTGGATCAGGGTTTGAACCCTACCTATCAAACATGCACCAAAGTATTTCAAAATTTATGAAAAGGAGTAGAAACCTGAATTCCCAGAAAAAAAAACAGTTAACACCCGCCAACACCACTAACACCTCCTTAGCAGCACATTACTGCCGTTAGTGTTTTTGAAAAGTAGGGTTAAAAAACTGAATACAAAACATCAAAAGAACACATTTTCGCAGCAAAGTGGAGATATAGGCCGTTTGTTGGCACAAGTAGGGACTTCTGAAGGAACTACTCGCGACCTAGTAATTTCGACTTCACAAGAAAACCGCTCTCTCATAGCCAAACGGGCTAACTATGTATTTATGCACGTATATTTATGACGGAATGCAAGTACAGGTTTATATTTCAGGTTTATATGGTTTTATATTTCGTAATACGAGAGACTCGTTTTGAGATACCGATATTAGCAAAATGGGTAATTTGATCTTGTTACTAATCTTACTTGAGAGGCATCTTTTTTTCATTTGCACGGCCATGTTCGTTGGAAATGTTGTCACCAATATTATAAAAAAACAAAGTGTTTTCATTAAAAAGTTCCGGTACATTTTTTTCACGCTGTATTAGATAACAAGAAATAGTAGTTTATGAAACTGGTACATAAATAGGTAATTAAAACACGAGTGTGAGTTTAAAAAACGAGTCGTAGGCGAGTTTTTAATAGTATATACAAGTGTTTTAATACTAAGTAATGTGCAATTTCATACACTACTTTATTTACACTTTATTTATTAATAGGTTGTTAAGTACCTGTTACCAATCTAAAAATTATTGATAACATCAAAGCCGTTTTTAGTTTTTCTGGTAAATATGGTTCGTTATTTCGTCACTGTTTCTAAAATGTCAGGTGTAGTCAAATTATCCTTAGAATAAAGAAATTATCATCCTTATTATCACTCACTGCTGTCAGCCATTTTAGACCAAAATTAAACTTTTGACACATACAAATTTTTTCGTAAACCATGGCGCCAACATGCTCTAAGGTGCCAACCAACCAAAATGCAATAGTCTACACGCTTCACCATATGCTCGCGTTGTCCACCGCTTCCGTTTTTGTCAGCTTTTTCTGCGAGAGTCAAAGGCCCTGCAAAGTAACGCGAGCAGAAGTGTGGCTGAGGGGATGGACAATAAATTGGCGAAAATAAATTGAAATGTAACCTCCTTACAATTTAACCTTCTAACTTCTAACCTCCTTAGTCGGGTGAGACTCCGTTGTCCGTCCGTCCGTATATCACAGCCTCATTTAGCACAGTTAAAAATAAAAAATTTGGCATGACATTTGGCACAAAAATAGCATTAATTTGTTCACCATATCACAGTGTAAAAAACATGAAAAATTTTAAATAGTTCAAAATATTTCCAAAACAAAAGTAAGAAAAATAAAAAATATTATCTTAAAAACACAATATGGGTATCAAATTGTGGATGTTAAAAAGTTGATTGTAAAAATATATAATTATACTATATTTACTAATATTGGTTTCGAGAAATCTTTAAAACCGGAAAATATGAAAAAAAAAATGATTATAGATCATAACTGGCCAATTACAGAAAAACTATAGTAATTTAAAAAAGTATTGCAAATGAGAAATATAAGAAAAGAAGTAAAATAAATAGAAAAAATATTTTATAAAAATACAATATGGATATAATATTTTGAACATGAGTACTCGTAGTCTATGTCTATGGCTTGAGAAAATAAAACGAGTGTCTGGCAAAATAATAAATACAGGTTTTTTGATAAAATACTATCATAATAGCTGTCAGGATATCACGAATATTGCCTCGTTTTTACGCAACATTTAGCAAGTTGTAAATTTTTATCTATACTGGAAATAAAAAACTGCGATAAGTGCGAGTCGGACTCGCGCACGAAGGGTTCCGTACCATTATCTATAAAAACGGCAAAAATATCACGCTTGTCGTATGAGAGCCCCCTTACATATTCCTTTTATTCTGTTTTTTAGTATTTTTTGTTATAGCAGCAACAGAAATACATCATCTGTGAAAATTTCAACTGTCTAACTGTCACGGTTCATGAGATACAGCCTGGTGACCGACGGACAGACGGACAGACAGACGGACAGCGGAGTCTTAGTAATATAGTCCCGTTGGTTACCCTTTGGTTACGGAACCCTAAAAAGAGAGGAATACAGACGTCCTTCATGTAAATAAGACTAAATTTGTACACTTTTCGATAAATTAACAGTTCCCGTTTCATGGAAAATAGTTTTTACCTGAAACCATTACACAAATTCGGCGCTATTTGGATATCTCGCCATCTTGCACCTCTTGATGAGAGATGGTTCAGAGAGCGGTGTAAAGGGGAAGGGAAACATACACAAAGATTTCATTGAGATCAAAGCCATGAGGATGTCACAAACACCCTAAGCCTTTATATGGCAGCTAAACGAGATGGCCCACCTTAACCACTGATACGAAAAGAAGAGTGAGTGAGAAGTAGGTCAGCAGAATTTTCCTTGATAGTACAACATTACAGTTACATTGAAGCTTAAAAACACAAGAATTATAAACTAACAAAAACATTTTCATTTGTTTTTAATTTTCGTCTTAATTTTCGTCTGCAAACATGTGGACGCACAGATAGACAAAATAATTTCTTTTGAGGTTTCCGTTTTAAAACGAAACCCTTTAAAAGAAAAGAACTACTACCTTTGAGCTTACGCTGAGTTTTTTTTTTCTTTTTTATTACTCATCACCGGAAGCGCTGTTCTGCCTAAAGAGGAATGCAAAATATTGGTAAAAACAAAAACGCTTTGTATTTAAACTAAAATGCTTGTTTCTTCTGTTGAAACCTTTTCTCGTTGCATAAATGTGTATTAGTTTTTAATGGCCGCTTGCTCGCAGCAATGTTTATGAAGCTATTAAACGACGCTGGTGGCTAAAATATGAGCAATCACACTATTAAATATGTTAATTAGCTAAAAACAGTTTATAAAGTTGCCAGTATAATTATTTATTATAAGTAATTTTGATAATAAAGTAGGTACTGCAGTAAGGAGTAAAGGATTAAGTTTTAATAGTAAGTGAAATATGAAATTAAATATATTTATTTATGCAATGTAGGTATTACAGATACACTTATTACATGTCGGTTTAAATGTTACATAAGTAATTAAATAATCTATATATATAGGTAATAGCGTTATGTAATAAATAATAATATTGGGAAATACACACGGAAATAATAAAGGTTGGGTTTACTTAAATTTAATAAAAAAAATACACTTGAATAAAATAAAAATGTAAGAATAAAAGAATAAATAATATTATAAATATATGTAATACATATAACAAATATATGCCTAACTCCACCCATTCGATTAGTCTTGCTAAGAAGAAGGGCAAGAAACTTAGCAAGATCGTGTTTTATTTTTTCATAATACTAGTGAGTTTCATAATAGACTTCACTAGTGAATAAACGATGTAATCGGATAAACGATGTTGGTACTTGACCTTTTAACCGCTTTTGATGTTGTAATTACCAAGATAAAAGTTGTTTATACATATAACAGAGGTGAGAATAAACTGTATAACAGCTGAATAACTAGGCCTTTTGACATTCTGCATAAAATTAATATGGGGCTCGAAAAAGGTAGGTACGGAAAGTCATCATGATTAGACATCAACGTTTACGGACCCCTAAAATTGTATATGAAACATATTTTTCTTGGTATGTATAAAAAGCTTTCATCGTCATGTTATCAAAAAGCAAAACTAACGGAGTTGAAGAGTGTAATGGAGGGAGGAACCTGCAGTAGCCACGCGGCGTCTGCGGTGACCTACTGACCGGAGTGGTGGGGGCGACGACCGATGCACCGGCCCGCCCTGCACCCCGGAACCCTAATGCTAACTGACTTAGTTTCTGTATGCGTGTTTGGTGATATTACTTCACTTAAGGCTGCATATAAAGTCAGATTGAGCACCTCATTTTGCATCAATCAGAACTGAACTTTATGACGTTTATTTTTAGTTTGAAATAGCGAGCTCTCAGCCGTGGCTGTTACAACCACCAAGAAACACACGCTCACGAAAAACCGAGTTTTTATTCATAACTCGGCTTTTAGATAAAATTAAAAAAATATTTTAGATTTACCAGCGGGGTCATTTTCTCACTTATTTTTAATACAAATTTCGAGGCTGTATGATTTGAGGAAGGCCTTTTAGCACTCTACAAACATAAAATTTAGAGATTATTTCGTATTTTTATCTATCAAGTGAACTTAAAGGTTTTGATAAATAGATAGATAGATAAAACATTTATTCACTATTACAATACGTACACAATTCACATTCAACACAATTAATTATTTACATTAGCAATAAAAGAAACGGAACAAGTTTTAACAATAATAATAATGAAACAGGTATGTAGTACATAATGTGTCCATATAACAACAGTAAAAGGGCTCCAACTCAGTATTTTCTGCAAAGATTCACAATGCAGCACTGATCATTCTGCCGAAACTGCGGAAGAGCGACGCGACGTGCCGAACTTTAATTTTGTGTTATTAACTTAATTAAGAAATAAATAATATAGTATGTAAAGATAAATATGCTTAATATGTGGGTGTGATACTTATCAGTGAATATAAAGCCTTTGTGAAAATTATACTTAAGTAATATATGTATGGATACGGTATGCAAAAAAAAAAAATTAATAGGAAATAGAAATAATAGTAAATAAACAAATTTTGTACTAAAAAATGCACCACTGCCTGCCTTAATCGGACTTTGCTACAGTTTTTTCTGCATGGCCAGCAAATGTGACCGATACTTCGCTTTAAAGTTTTTTGTAAGGTTACGAAGGGGTGGTGAAATATCGTTCCAACATTTGGTGGCCATGAAAGAAAAACTGCCTCTGAAAGCAGCTGTCAGGTGGTTTTGCGTTATTTCTAAAATGAATCTATCATAAATATAGTCTACTACCTGTTTTATTTTTATTAAACCGATTGATCACGTTACACAATGTGAAATGGTTAATTGAAGTTGTACATTTGACATTATAGGGACCTTTAATTACGAATCGTCAACATTATCAGCTTTGGTTGTTCCCATTTTGTAGATGGGTTTAATTTTTATGTTTATCTATAAAATGAACTTTAAGAGAAAATTATTCATTACACTAAAAGATATACGGTCCATAATCTTACGACTCATTTTACTACTTAACGACCAATTCTTCATAATTTTATAATATTTTTACTAAGAAAAGATTGACTTTCCCTTTTTTGTTTTGCGGTATACAATTTTTTCACGATTGCAATACTAATTCACTAATTTTATGAAAAATATTTTTTATCTAACCCTGGCACGTAGGGGTGTCAATGTTTAAAATTAATTGGGTAATAGATTTTTTTTAACTTAAAAAATAAAGAAATGGGAGCCTGTTAAACTGGTAATTGTAGACATTTTTTTTACGGGGTCTAGCTCAAAAACCAAACCATTAGTAAATTTGATTTTTATTACTGTATTTAACCAACAAATACTGAAAACACCGACTTATAATGTAGTTTTAGGGTAAGGTAACTGAATACTCGAATAACTTAATTTTGCAGTTTTGTTTTATAAATCTGTATACACATAAATATATATATATAAAAGAATACACTGACCAGTGAACGAAAAAAACATAGAAGTCTGAAAAAGGACTCCACGATAAATTGTGTGGAATAAAATTTTGTATATCAGCGGCTCCAAAAGCATTCACTGTTTATTTGAGCCAATCAGGGTTGACCTAGTGTCTCACGACAACATTTTGAACCAATCATGAGCCTTTTGCCCCTTTCAGTCTGTGGTGCCATTTTCGAATGACACTTTGTTAATCTTCTGTATTTTTTTCATCCGCCAGACCCTCACTGATTTGACTGATCTATTAACGCCTAGACTAAAGGGATCGACCTAAGAAAACGAAATACGGACTGTGGGTTCCTTGTATGACGTAGACATTCACTAAGAATTGAAACGAATTTTAAGAAATTGAAACGAGATCAGGAGAAACGGGATCCACGTGAGTAACACTGTGGGGCACCTACTAGTTTTATTCAATTATTTTAGGTTAACTTATTTTAATGGTACCGAACCCTCAGGGTGTGAGGCATACTCTAACTTGAAGGGTAAATTTTTAACATAATCAAAATTCAAGTTATATGGGTTATGTTATATTCATAAACCTTACTTATCTAAACTATTGGCGTGAATTGCCAATGCACCAATAACTTTTTCACTTTTAACTCCTTAACAAGAAAAACAAAGTTAATTTATGCCCTTTGTACCGAGACTGATGTTTAACCCGCTAAATTTGTTTTTATAAAGTTCATTATTAATAGCACCCATACATATCAATTTAAATAAAGCCTTCTATATGTAAATGTTAACATTAAAACATGTAGTTACAAAAGTAAAACCAGCAATATGTAACTCGAAAAATAGGTCAGTTTTGCTCTATAGTACTAATGAGCTACGCAGCCACGCTGCATGCTACGACAGTGCTACGAGGCGCTACGCTGTAGCCCTTGTTACTCGACAAATATAGCTACGGCCGAAAAGGCCAAATGATAGACCGAAAATAATCGTAGATGAATTCTATTTTTAAGGCTGCGTCTTTACAATATACAATTAAATAATTGTCTTTTTATTTCCTTTGACATCTTAAGTTAATTATGTTCAAATAATATGTTCGAATGTCGTCGTTCGTTACATGCTAAACCATTTTAAAGCAAAATATGCTTTTATTGTTAATATTTTTTTCAGAGTTCATTGAAACAAATTCTTTGAGAAAAATAACTCTCAGATGAGCTCGAACCGGTATGTTTATTACGAGCCAGTGAATTATGCAGTTTTAACAGCACACACCTACAATTTTTACCCTAAGAAGGTTCTGAGTAATATGGATGTGTGACAGACATAAATTATCTGTCAATCTACTCTTTATAATAATGAGAAAAGTTCTTAATATTTAGTTTTATTTTTAATTCAATAGTTTAATTGTACAACCATGTAGAAAATTAAATACTTGTTGTCCATTAAAATAATGTCTTTTCATAGTGGTTACCTACAAAATAAAAATAAGTTTGCATATTTTCAATTTATAGATAACCACTAAAATAATCATTGAATATTTCACAATTGTACCAATCGGATTTTTTTTCGACATTATTTGTAAAAAGTCTTTGCAAATAACAACAACCGCCACTACTTTATCAAAAAATGGTGTTGCTTTTTCCTTTTCCTGATAGCTCCTAGAGATGCGTCCTGTTTCACGGGTTTTTTGTTATATTTTAGAATAATACCTATGCTAAGTCTTGGATTTTGACATATTGTGGAAACACTTGTCCCTTAAAAATTGATGCATTTGTATATGGGAAATAATTTACTGCTGCGCTATTAAGGATTAATAAACGTGGTAAATATATTACAAAAAACAAAGCTAACAGTTCAACAAAGTATGTGTTGCCAATAGATTAAAATAAAATAAGAACACATAAGATAGTAACAAAAAAAACATTGCACATATTGAAGAAAAATTAATTAAAAAAATGTGACGCGTCAGCCATCATCATTCATTCATTCATTTCATTCATTTATTTAATTCATTAAACAATAAACATTGTATTTGAATATTATCCTTAGAACTAAAACACGGTATACAAAATAAAATTAAAAATAATGATAAAGAAAAAAGAAATTAAAATTACACAAAAAAACATATTATTAAATACAAAAACAAAACATAAATTCATTCATATTAATGTCGACACACTAGGTCCAATTATCCCAATTAGTTAACGTTTCTATACTTTATAACGTTATTAACGGATCAACCAAAACGCTGTAAAACATTTTGTACCGGTCCTTTCACCTTTTCTATTTTCAATTTTTATACTCGTAAATTCCAATACACAAACGTTATCTTTTCGTTACCATCTCTGTGCAGACCGTTTGCAACTGTATCTTATACATAGAGGATGTACATGCGGCTATCCGAGAGACGAATCATGACCTCAATTGCATCTTTGAATGGGCATTTCGTCTCCATATCGATCCAAAGAAATCACAAGGCATGTTGATAGGTAGCAGATACTGATTGAGAGTTCTTAGCAATGGAATAATTTTCTCTGTAATTTACAATCGAATTCAAATTGCCTACTCAGACAAAGCTAAAAACTTGGGTGTTATAATTGATAGCCATCTGTCTAGGGTACCGCATGTGAATGAGACCAGTAGAAGAGTTCATGGTGATTTTCACTTCCAAAAGCCAAAATTATACGTGCTCAAACGCTTCTTCTTCCCATTATCAACTGTGGTGATGTTTGTCTTTTTGATGTCAACAAAGAATTGTTAAATAAACTTGAACATCTTCAAAACTTAGCTATTCGATTTATCTTTGGTCTTCGTAAATTTTATCACGTCTCTCATTTTCGCAAAGAGTTAAAATGGTTGCCAATCCGTCTTCGCCGAAATTTTCATATTTTATCCTACCTATTTAACATACCTAAGAATCCACTTTCCTCCGCCTACCTTCGTGAGCGTTTTGAATTTTTAATCAGAGACAGACCCCTACGTTCTGGAACTATGTCACTCTTTAAAACTCCAGTACACAATACTGGTGCTTATGGTAATTCTTTAATGTCCAAACAGTTTTCCTCATTGTATTCGTGACCGTCGTACTATCAGAAAAAGCTGCAAGATTACTACCTTTCGCTTTCTGAATAAGAAAATGTTATAAATACACATATATGTATACATTTTATTATAACATATGTATACTTATGGTACCTATGTATTTTATGCATATAATGATAGTAAATAATAGTAAGTACATTATTATTATTATATATTTAATTTTTATATTTATGCACACTTAATTTTTGTGCACGTGTGTGATTATTACCCTTATTTTAATTTTAATTATTTCCTCAATGGTTTGATGTAAGAAATCTCTTATTAGAGATAAGCTTACCCATATTTACACATACCTCCTACTGTAACTGTTTGTAATCGTGTTTCTGTGTACAATAAAAAATAAAGAATAAAGAATATTTTTACAATATTATATGTATATATGTCTACCCGGCGATTGACAAAAACGTAGAAGATGAATTCCTAAAAAAATATCATTCAAAAATGACACCACAGACTGAAAAAGGCAAAAGGCTCATGATTGGTTCGTACTGCTGTCATGAGACACTAAACCAACCGTGATTGGCTGACTCAAAGACATAGTGAACGCTATTGGAGCTGTCGCTATACAAAATTGTGTCCAACACAATTTATCGTAGGGTCACTTTTCAGCTCTAATCAGACTTTGATTTTTTTCGTTCACTCTGTCTACCCTTATGCACTGTAGGCCTGAAAACTACCCATTTGTCAACAATTTTAAACGCTGAACTAAGAACTGTCAATAGCTACGCTGTCATGCTGGCGTCCGTCCGTACCATAACAACCATCCTTTGTGAAACGCACCAACTAAGAACGGGAAAGTGGTGCAAAGTGTATGCAACTGTAATCGCTTGTGTGCAAACTTTAATGGCGTTTTACGAGTTGTATTAAAGTTGTTTTCTTTAAAACTAAACGTTGCATATGGTGTAAGTTTCGAAACACAATATTGGTTTTTAGAGACTATATCGTTCATTTATACAAAAAAAAAACTAGATAAATACATAATAATGTATGAAATATATGAAGAAATATCAGTTGTGTCTAACATTTGTACACTCACTGTCATTGAAAATGATCTCGTCTTTACGTGAAAATTTCAAAGCTTTTATTAAAAACAAAACACATCAAATCAAAAAATTACAGAAATCATCAGTAGCATTTTGATTATTTCATAAAATAATTAAAATACTACTTGTTTGTATAAATTTAACTAAAATAACTAAAATAAATTGATCATTCTGTATATATATATATATATATATATATATATATATATATATATATTGCTTCAAGCACTGGGCGCCTTGTGGCAAAAATAACAAAAGGCATCCCATGCAACGGAGAACTCTAGTCTGGGAGCCGACATAATTCCCATTTATATTGTGTTTACTGTTAGTTTTTACAAAGATGTGTTTATATTAAGAACCCGCTCCATAGTTTTCGTCCGTTGGATGCGAAGTATTTTTTAAATATTTTTCTCATCTTTACCGCGATATTTTTGTAAAAACCAGGGACATACACAATTCATATTGGCTGTCTAAATGAAGTCCTAAAATTTATTTGATTGAATTGTTTCTCCTTTAAGAATTATTTTGGTACTTAGACATTATGAAGAACTATTCGGAACGGGGTCTTAAGTACCAAAATAATTTGCAAAAGAGAAACAATTCAATCAAATAATTTTAGGCATTCATTTAAACGGCCAATATGAAGTGGTGTATTTTTGGTTTTTCCAAAAACATCGTGATAAAGGCTAGAAAAATGTTAAACAAAATACTTTGCATCAAAATTGTCATCGTCGTGGACCGGGTTCTTAACTGACGCTCTTTACTGTATTGTACTAACCTTAGGTTAAGTTTTTTTTTCCTCTTTGTAATACTAACCATTTAAATGAAAATCAATTGAATTGAATTGAATTGAAATACTGATGTACTTATGTCATAATTGTCTACAGTGCTACAAACATCTTATGGCGCGTGTATTGGTTGTGTCCAAAATTGGAACTAACGCCACTAGCTACCATACCCCTTGTTTTACAGCTGCGCCCCCGTATCACTGTCATCCACGTGCCATCAGAACCTTATATAAGGTAAGGTACGAGAAGCAAGGTCTATCAAATTCAAATTCAAATAGTTTATTTTGCAAAGCAGGTATAGATATATACACTTTTTACACGTCAAATTTAATCTAATAAAGAAAATATATGTAATAAAATAATAAATGTACATGAACTAAATTAAAGGTTTATTTAATTTATGTAGCAATATATTTACGATTAAAATGATAGGTAAAATATATATTATACAAGGTAAAATCCAATCAGCCGCCCGAACCCATACCGGAGACCCGGCCAGGGACCAGGAACAAGGTTCAATGATCACCAACCGAGCCCCCAGCACGAATCCAGGCGGCCGACCAAATCCCATCCTATATACTACATACTAATAGGTTACATAATATATAAATACATGCCTACCTCCGCCCATTCGATTAGTCTTGCTAAGAAGAAGGGCAAGAAACTTAGCAAGATCATGTCTTTTTTTCAACATAAAACTTATACTATACAATATATGACTTAAATCTACTTTAACCAAGGGATAAGAAAATACAAGACAGCAGGAATTCAGGTTAATGAAAAAAGAAAAACATATATATCTTTGTCTACCTGTCTCATATAGTCCTTTTCCTTTTACAGTCTGTAATCAATGAATGTTTACACCTTAGAGGAATCATAAGTTAAGAAATTATACTATTTAATTAAATTATAACTTACTATCATTATCACTGTAACACCATGCTTCACTATCATCCAAATATTCATTTAGTTTGTAATATGCCTTTTTCAATAGGCCCTGCTTAATATACAGTTAAAACTTATTCTCTGACAAAGTAAGGACCTCCTTTGGAAGTTAATTTTAAAATCTTATACCATGTCCTACAAAAGAGGTACTCACCTTAGCGAGTCTGATCTTTGGAAAAGCCAGTTTATGCTTATTTCTGGTTTCCTTAATATGTTGCTTACCAAGCCTTGGGAAAGACTCAACATTTTTTCTGACATATCTGAGGACTTGGTAAATATATTCACAAGGAACCGTTAATATATTAATTTCTTTGAACTTTTCTCTTAATGAATCCCGGTGCTTCATATTATAAATAGCCCGAATTGCTCTCTTCTGCAAAACAAAGACTGCGTCTGTATCCGCGGCTCTACCCCATAACAGCATGCCGTATGACATAATGCTGTGAAAGTAACTAAAATAGACTAGTCTAGCAGTGTCTACATCAGTAATTTGTCTCATGCGTCTAACAGCGTATGCGGCCGAACTAAGTCTACCACATAGGGCTTCTATGTGGGGACCCCACTGAAGACGAGAGTCTACCGTAATGCCTAAAAACTTAGTTTCGTTAACTAACTCCAGCTTAGACCCCTGCAAAAGCAAATTACCCTCCACTTGAATTACATTTGGTAACGTAAATTTTATACACTTTGTCTTTTTTGCATTTAAAACTAAATTATTTACAGTAAACCAATCAAGCACCAGTGATAAAGTTGTATTCGCGCCGTCAAGGATATCTTTACGTCTATTAACTTTAAAAATAAGTGACGTGTCGTCTGCGCATAATACTATCTTCGTTAAGTATTTAACTAAATAAGGAAGATCATTTATGTAAATTAAAAACAGCAAGGGCCCTAATATGGAACCCTGTGGGACACCCATTTTAACTAATGCTCCACATGATTTTACCCCGTTAATGTCTACCTTTTGAATACGATCGCTAAGATATGACTTCAATAACGCCAAAGATTTGCCCCTCACTCCGTAGTGATCCAATTTACATAAGAGTGTTTCATGATTAACGCAATCAAAGGCTTTCGAGAGGTCACAAAATACACCAAATGCATCTTGCTTTTCTTCCCAAGCATCAAAAATGTGCTTAACTAAAGCAACTCCTGCATCTGTGGTTGACCTCCCTCTAGTGAATCCATATTGTTCACAGTGAAGCAACTTATTTAAATTAAAATGAAATAACAATTGATTAAGAACTATTTTTTCAAAAACCTTACTCAATACCGGTAAAACTGACACAGGTCTATAGTTTGAAGGGTCCCCGTTGTTACCTGATTTAAAAAGGGGGATCAATTTACTAAACTTCATTAAGTCAGGAAAAATACCATCATCTACACATTTATTAAAAATTAATGCCAAATAAGGAGCTATTAAATCAATAACAGAACTTATAACTTTCACAGATAGGCCCCATAAGTCCTCGGTTTTTTTCAAGCTAAGCGATTTAAATGCTTTAATTACAGTTAATGAATTAATATGTTTAAAAGCAAATACAGAAAGACACTGTATTTGCTTACGTGATCTATTAAAAGATCCTGCGCAAGCCCAGGGCTTGAATTTAAATCTTTAGTTGTTATTACTTAGACTAGAGTTTGATACGAAGGAGTTTCAATTCTCAATGTAAATTATACCGTATTGCAGTATAAATTTGATAAGCTAAATATAATAATCTAACGTTTAGAAATTTGCTTATTTTATAAAACTTGGCAAAACCTTAATACGAGACTTTTCTGGCTATATTTTAGGTGTATAAAGTCAAAAAGCTAGAAAGGGTCAAAATTCATGTGAAAGAGTGAGATGGCGGTCTACACACCTTTGCGTATCACTCACATGAATGCCAAAATCGCAACGAAAATGAGGTAAAACATAAAGAGGTAAAAAATAATTTTGTGACTACAAAAAAGAACGACTTAAATAACATCATTAATCTTAAATTCTCAAATACTTAAATATATAAATAAATAAAACTTAAACTACTTAATTTAAAATTATATTTATAAATTTTAATATTTTATTTATTTTTCACTGTCCCCTTCATTACGTGAAATTTATTTAGATTGTGTCTAATGGATCCTATATTTCTGAAGAAATGCTATTTTTCGAAAAACAATTTCAGTTACGGAACTTCGTGATGCCACGGATATGTTTGTGGATTTGTAGTAGCAACCATAATGCTACTTTTCTTTTAACCTTGGATTTGGGTAATACAATAAAATCGTATTATGAACATTTAATATAACATCAAACATTACTCTATATAACTTAGATTAATTAATTTACTTATGTGGTAGATTCTAATAGCACCGCAAACAAACCACTAAGGGTATAAGTGGTGTATACTTAATGTTTGTGCAACTGTAAATAAATAAATAAAAAAATAAAATAAAAAGTTTATCACGGTCGAGCATACGACTAGAATGTATGTCAAAGCAGACGGAACCGTATTCTTCAAGCTCGTCTTCATACAAAACATCAAGATGTAATTCAATTTATCACAAAGATGGAATTCGGATCCAAGAAATAAATTTGGCAATATTCTAGGTTTCTGTATTTTATCGCCGTTTCCATAGACTAAGACATGGAAGCCAAGGCTGCCAGACCCATTATATTTTGTTATCTCACCCATCGTGGCCAGCTCACAGAGGCGTCTCCCAGTCTCGCATCGCTTTAGTCTGGCCATGGCTGAAGAATTGTGGCGGCCGGCGGCCTATGTGTGTGCATAAATCAAAAACATTGTATCTATACAAATCAAAGACATTGTAAGTATACAAAGGTGACGTTTATTGTATGTATATATGTAAATACTTTATTGCACAAAATAATTTACAATGCACAAAGACGAACTTAATGCTAATTAGCATTCTCTGTCAGTTAACCTTTGGTGATGTGGAAAGTTTTTAAGGATAGTGCCAGATAAGTTGATTACTATAATTAATTCGACCAAGAAATCATATTTATTATCACGGCCCACGGTAAGGTTTGTAATTTGCTTGCAGAATCCCAATTCTCTAGCTCTGTATCTAATTTATTAATGCTTTATTTTCTAAGTGATCATAAATAAAGTCAAAAATATTCACAGGAAGTTTACTTGATAATAATTACACTATTGTAGGTGCACACCACACCGCCACACTGTTTGAAAATATCATCTCGACATGAATCTCCGAGGGGGTGTCAGAGATGTTCCGAGTGTGAACTGTGGAATGGAAGTCACACTCCACACTCTGTACACCCGCGTTTCAGTGACGATTATTACGTCCCAACGTGACGATTGGTGAACCCTATCGCCGTTCTCGCTTACAAGTACACGCTTTTTACGGCACGTAGGTTTCCTTACGATGTTTTCCTTCACCGTTTAGCTAGTGGTAAGTAAGAACAAATACCGAAAAACTCATTGGTGCATGCCCGACTGGGGACCGAACCTGGATCTCAAGATTGAGAGGCCAGCATTTTACCCCTGAGCTACCGCTGTCCATGCCTCTTTGAAACAGGACTCAAATTTGGTTAGATTATTGTACATTGGAGATTACACCAACAAATCAAATCATACAGGGTATTTTTGTTTGGAAACCTTTTCACGTGTGTTATCAATTTTGCAGTGCGATTAAATACATAGAGAGTAAGTAAATAGATTTTAGTTAAGAAATAATTCAAGATATGGATTTAAAAAAGTATCTAATGCTAGGGCTCCATCTGCGTCTTATCGGCCTAAAATTTACTATTTACTATGCGTCTCAATTAAGAATAGGGGTTGTCAGTAAAATTATCTATGGGTGCGATCACATTCTTAATTGAGATGCATTGAAGATTTTAGGTGTAGTCTCAGCATAAAGGATAATTTCTGAACTTTAAACTATACCCACAAAGTTTGACATATTTGACATTTGAATTTTTGTTTGTATTTTGTTGATTGGGGTATACCAATGCTATATGATTATCTAAAGTCCCTCGCTCCGCTCGTCGTCATTTTTGACTTTTTGTTGTCTTCCGATTTCATATTTCTCGATATGCTCAATTCTACGATACGCCCAGTATGCCTACGACATACAAGGTGTTAATATGAAGTTGCGAAAGCCGAAAACCTGCGATAGTAACCGCCCATACGAACAACATTCCATGAAAAAGATTGAGAAATCGAGAAAAATAAATATTTTTTTCATATTATAGAATTAAATGAGACTTGAGGATAATTCATGATTTATATAAAAACGGCTCACCTCAATACATGTTATGATCGGGAAAGCCGACCAGTTTCAGTAAACGTCTTTACTCGCCCAGATGAAGGCAGTCTAAATCTGCTGAAACTGGTCGGCTTTTTTTCATACATTTTGGCTGGGTAGCTACATGGAACAGCTGATTTTTTTCGCGAATCTGGTTGGCTCCATAGTAAAAGTTGTTCGTGGTATCGCCAGTTTCCGGCTTAGTATATAACTATATTTAATACAAAACTAAAGCTAAACTACAAAGAGTATTATTATACGAAAGTTTTAAGCAATTATAATAATTAAAAAATGATGAACTTTATATATAAACTGATGAGGCCGAAATATATCGAAAAAAAAAATATATAAAGTTTATCATTTTTTTATTATTATAATTGCTTAAAACTACAAATAAAAAGCTAATATAGCTAAAATTATATTTATTCATATTATACGAAAGGAAATTCCCCCGATTTATTACTAAATTATTATTACATACGGCTTGAACACTCACGTGTGATTGTTATTGACTATATGCCAACCGATGCTCGTGCGCTGAGCGTTGGCTGCGTCATCGAAGGAGGTGGGATGGTGAATGCACTTGGTTATTTTAATTGTTCCAATTGTTCGTTATTAGGGGCGGTTATTAAACAGACCGAGCTCACAACGTCGTCACTGTCATTGGGCATTGTCCTAAAGTTGCGCGAAGTGAAGACGTTTACGCGACGACGTTTAGCCTCACACTGGCAGATGAAAGCAGTCTAAATCTGCTGAAACTGGTCGGCTTTCCCGATCATAACACGTATTGAGGTGAGCCGTTTTTATATAAATCATGAATTATCCTCAAGTTGCATTTAATTCTATAATAAATATCATTCGGTCGTATATTCATCTCTAACACACTTTCTATGCGTGCGTCAGAGATGGACGTATGGTTGAAAGATAAACGATCGACCGAATCTTTTGGGAGTGCCGGGCCTGTTTCTTCATGGACCGAATATGTTCGGACAGTCTTGTGGTCACGTTGCGCTTGGTTTCTCCTATGTACAGTGCGCGCCAATCTTTTAGTTGCCTCTGAAGATAGCCGCAAGAGGCGACGCAATAGCCGTTTTATGGTGTCAGGGGGACGTTACAGGAGCGAGGGCGCGGAGCACACCCGCCTGCGTGCCGCACCACACCCCCCGCTCGCCATTTAGCAGGTGTCAACACTATGCGTTAGTGTTAGTGCTACGTCCGTACGCTACACACGCGCGCGTTCTATGAAAAGTACGTTCGTGGAAAAAATTCCATGAATCGTTAAGTTTATCGTTGAATCTGTTTGTGTTGCCTTTATTTGTTGTTTTGTTGATTTAGTTTGTTAAAGTTTATTGTTGTTGTTATGCCTCGCGGTCGTTATAGCGTTTTAAGGCGACAATGTAGGAAAATGGTGTTTATATTAATTTGTTTTATTTAAACAGTTAAGATTGCACTAAAATAATAAATATATATTAAATAGGTAGGTACAACAAGTACACCTTCCCACTTCTAGTAAACATTTAATAATCAACCGTACATATTATTGTTTCCTTGACTGTACCTGCGCAAGCTTGCACTCGTAACTCAATCAGAGGCGACTAAAAGATTGGCGCGCACTATAGCTTTTGACACAATCGCACGAGACTTTATAAACTTCAGGTGTGTTGAGAGGATCTCGGTCCTTTGGAGATCTCAACCAGTTCCGTAGTTTGGTGGGGGCTCGGAAGATAGTTTTCACACTGTACTTCCGGCGAAGCAAGAATCAAGTGCATCCACCATCCTACCTCCTTCGACGACGCAGCGCAGCCAACGCTCAGCGCACGAGCAACGCGTGCAGCTCGCTGATCGGCGGCGGTTGCCAATGCCCGTTTGACAATGACGGTGAACGCCACGTTGTCGTCCATAGAACGAACGACACTCGCCTTGATAATGCCGAAATTTTATCTTTGAAACGGTTGGCATCTAGTCAACAACAATCACACGTGAGTGTTCAAGCCGCATGTAATAATATTTATTATATCAACTCATGCGAGTTTTAATAACTTTATTACTAATCGTTTGACCAGATATTATAGTTGTTTCTTTTAAACTTGATAATTTTAAATAGAGCACTTTAATCTTCTTTATTAGTGTAAACACGCTACGCTTTTCGATATTCCTAATTATACTCTTAATACGCTATCATAAGATTTAAAATTGTACAATATATAAAATACAATAATTAGTACGAGCTGCATAAATAACATTTATATACATGATTTTAAAAAACCATAGCAGTTTCTGGCCTGGGTAAAGCCTTGAAAACCATAGACAAAATGAACATGGAAAAAAAATACGACTGCTTTGTTTTATGGGATCTGTTAGTCAACAAAAGATAAATGATATTCGACCCATTGCCTAATAATAGTAAATAAAATGACGTCATAAAAACGCATTCTGTCTGATATTCTCATCTTTCGTTGCTGTCTGAAAGAAGATGTTGTCATCAGAAAAAGGAAAGAAATGTGTCGGTGGTTTGAAAGATGAATGAAAGAGAGGGACAAAAAAAATAGAGCGCAAGTTAAAGGTGAAGCTCCACCTAGCCGCATTCATGCTTATCAAATTGGTGACATACAGAAGAACGTCAAAAGCGCCCGGAGTAGAAGAACTCCTACTACTCGCATGAATAATGTGGAAGAGACGAAAGGTGTGTAAGAAGATGGTGATTTGCAGTTTCTCCTTTCTGCCTACCCCCTTAGGCAGGCGTAAGTATATTGTAGCAATCTAGTATATTTATTAAATGCCAACGGTTCAACTCGGCCTTTCGCGTAGAGTTTTTGGGTTAACCTGCGCCTGACAGACAAAAACCCTTTAAAAATAAAGCTTTTCGCTTTTTGGAGGGTCCCTAAAAATAATACTATAAGTTTTAACTGCAAAATTAATTAATCTATGACATGTAACCTATAAATAATAAGAAAACGAGTAACCCCATATCTAACTCACTTTTATGGATTGAATGTAAACACTGTTTAATAATAAATGAAACCATTTGATTAAAACCGGCCGAAACTTATCAGACTTATCACTTAATTACTTAGGCTGTATTAAAATAGGGAAAGCCGCATAAAAATAGGTCATATATTGGCGAATGAGCGAGAAGAAAAATAGTGCAACAAATTCTTGTATAGCGCCGTCCCGCTCTCGCGCCGGAAATCAATAATGGCATCTGGCCACGTGGAGCAGGGCCCAAAGTCTGGTGCGATGTTGCCAGCGCTTAATATTTTCCTGGAAAATTGCACAATTTTCTCGGAAAAGCTCATGTCCTATCATGTTGTTATTTCGTTGATTCGTAAATTAAATAAAACATAACACAAGTAATACTGTTTTAGGTGTCCTTGCCTTTTTGACAGTACATATATGATTTTCTTTAAACTTTTTTTGCCGGGTCCCAGCTCAATAAAACTTTGCCATCAGACATTCCGAATTCCAGTTAAATCATCCTAGCTCTTAAATTATGCCGCAGATAGCTCTACAGATACCGAATCTTGGATAAAGGTTCCGTAATTTTTGTCAAATTACTTACCCAAAAATTTTACCAATTAATTCTCAATAAGTGCCCTATAAAGATATCATTATGTCTTAGAAAATAGACAATCCCAGAACAAAGTTGAAGGTTTGCGAAATAAATTAAGGATCTTTCAAAATCCAACTATAGCTACACTGAGCCGAAGTCTGCTCCATTTACACCAGGAAAACGTCGCAAACGGACGACTTTGACAACGTTCCATTGTTCCAAAATTGAATTTGAGCGTCTTGCTCTCTGCTTCAGTCAATTCGAATGTTTCCGAATAATGTCTCCAATAGTCGACCCCGAGATTGGATTCGAGGTTCATTCCGAATTCAAATTCAACCAGTCATATAACAGGAACCGTGTCATGGCTTCCTTAGTTGAACGATCCTACCCTACCGGATACTCAAAGTTGTTAAGTTTTTAAGCAATTTTTTTGTTAATTTATTTTATATAAATACCCAGCTATTCCAAATATTTTTAATGACATTTAATAATTTTTTAATTACAACTCTAATCGATTAGATTTTACGTTCGAAAAGTAACTGCGATAAGAAAATATTTTTTTGCTGGAACAAAATTTATACACTGGAGCGCCAGTTTCTACCTACTACTGTCATCTATTGAGAAAAACCTTAAATATCCATGTCTTTTCATGAATTTTTACAACACTTTACCAAACGTCTGCTGCCACCTATCGGAAAAGTGAGCAAACTTGGAAAAGGCCCGGATCTGACGTATGCTCCTAAGCGCTCTAACATAGACTAGCTCTAGTTGTTTTGGTTTAGCAACAGAGGGCAGCACCAAAAAGAGACTGCGCTCTGCAACAATCGTCTTTCTGAAAACACAGTGTTTTGATGGTGGAAAGCTTCACCGATCAACACACAGGTGGCGGTTGACAAAATAAAGTTTTTAGTTGAATTTGTTCATCATGCTTATGGCAATAGACTAAGTATAATACTTAGTCTGTGACCTATATTATGGCTTATGGACTTATGGACATAAAATCAAGTAAATTTACAACTTTTTCTAAAATGTTTGTACCTTCTTATTGTGTTACTTCGCAATACTTAAAACTACATTAATTTCACAATACTTACATTTACAAAACTTTCAACCTTTCAAAATAGCAAAAACCGGTAGTAAGTTGAATAATTAAGTTAAATAATTGTTGAAATAAGATCTTCAAACACATTTTTTTCCTCGTTTGACGAATAGGAACCATATACAGAACTCAAACATATTTTATTAGGTGTGTTTTAACAATATATAGAGATTTGATATTTGAAATTTTGCTTAGCTATTTCAGTTTTTTTAATAAAAATATATAAACCAACTTTTTTCTCTTTTGCCCTGAATCCGCCCCTCTCGCACTGCGCGATTTTTCGCTTGGAGTGACAGTGACAAAAATAAAATTCGCATAGCCTCTTAATTTAAGGTAATTTCTGTGGGAGCGTTCGAGGCTGTATGACAGAAATACCTTTGCCTAGCCAAAAGCAAGAAAAGAAACACTAGGCGCCGATTGGTTATCTTAGCGGTGTTATAACAAAATTGACCAATTCACAGCGCAGAATCGCGGAATCAAGATAATATACACTTCTCATGAAAAATAATCGGATCACTTCTCAAGTTCATGTTCTTAGTAAATTATTTCAAAAATACTGTATTAAACGGAAAAAAATTAATTGTCATATAACAGTTGATAGTACATGGTTTCGAATTCCCTATGTTAATTTACTTAGCAGCAGATGCTCCTAATCTCTTACACTATGCTAAAATTTTTTAAACTTATTTGTAATCTAACTAAGCACAAATTTTGTAAACATGTACCGTTTTTATGAATAAATAACTAACTTATTATAATGTTCCAAATTCAAACTGAATTTTCTTATGCTTCTTGTTTTGTTTAACAAGTCCCTTCTAACATGTATGAATATTTTATGAAATGTAATAAACAAAATATGTAAATGAAACAAGTTCAAGTACAATTCCCATAGCTTAATTTTTAACAGTTTTTCTTTAATTTTTTTTCAGAGAATTTACGTCATTTTAGGACATAGTTTTCATTATTTTGGTATATAAATTAACCATTATTTTTTTATGATTTTTTTAAAGAATTGTCCGATGACCTTGTCACTTGAGAATTTTAGAAATTATACTGATTGTGATGTGTGATTACTTATAAAAAAAGTAGTCTATCTCTGTCTGTCTACTCATCTGTCATCCATCTGTGAAATTTTAAGGAAATTATTATAAAATTATCTTGATAGCAAAAGACACATTTCTAAACAGCCATTAGTCAAGTGACATCACACAAGGGCAAATGGAAGTTGCAGTCTTTTCGTAAAAATATTCATTATCATGAGGTTTTTTTGACCAAAAATTCGCTAATACGACTTATTAAACCTACATCTCGAAATGGTTTTCGAATTAACCTACCTTAACATAATTTAATCTATGCCAATTTATTCAATAATTTGTATTCCCTCCCTGGGCCTTTATGACTGCTTCATTACGTTTCTTCATAGATCGGATGAGAGTCACAACTACATGTTCTGGAATGTTGTTCCATTCTGCTTGATTTACGTTTTTCAGCTGGCCAAGAGTCTCTGGAGCAGGATCTCTTGCTTGAACTCGTCTTTTTAGTTCATTTCAAGGAGGATCTATGAGATTCATATCCGGACTTCTTGCTGGCCATACCATAACGGAGATACCGACTTCACTGAGATAATATCGTACAATTCCTGCGGTATGGGCCCTGGCATTATCATGCATGAATATGCAGTCTTCGCCAATGAAATGTGCATAGTGAACCACATGAACCTCGAGAGATTCTTCGATATAACGACTACCGTTTAGTGCAGGCAGGTGTGGTCCAGATCCGAAAGCGAGTTCTGTTTTTCCGTCGGTACCCAATGCCCCCCCAAACTGTCCATGAACCGCCACCACAGCTAACTTTTTCCTCAATGCAGCACTATGCATAACGTTCCCCCTTTATTCTGTATACCTTCTTCCTTCCATCATTACCACGCAGCATAAATTGCACTCTTGTCAGAAAAGAAAACCTTGCTCCATTGTTGGTATGACCAATTTAAGTGCTTACGTGCAAACTGAAGGCGCGCTCTTCGATGGTCTGTTGTTAATTTCGGCCCATTGGCTGGCTTGTGTGGTACCAATCCACGTTCCTTCAGTTTTCGTCTAATTGTAGAGTCACTCATAATCACCCTTCGAACAACATAGAGCTGTTGATGCCGTCCAAAGGCGTTAAGGCGTCGCAGTGGCGTATTTACCCTATGACCAATAGGGCCCTGGCTCGGGGCGGCAGGCTTCGAGGGGCGGCGTAAGCCGTACCTCACGCTCATCTTTGGGCGCCTTTCATAATCAATCGTTACCTATCTTTTAATTTATATTGCTTTTTGACTTCATAATTTTATTTATTAAAATAGTATATCGAAAAAAAAAATATATTGAATAAATGGTTATAAATTAACACTATATCATTGCAGTATAGAAACGCAAAAAGAAAAGTAAATCTGGATGTGAAGAGATACAATGTTAATTTATATCTCCTTGCGATGGATAAATCGCCAAGTTTTCAAACATAGAAATTTATTTCTGTCATAGTTTTGAATAAATGGTGTTTATTTCTTTGTATGGTCTTTTGACTTTTTTCATTTATTATTATCATTCTCAGCCCAAATCAACACACTGCTGGATTTTATTTTATTTTATTTTTGAAATATTTTTGCTTTTGCAAATTGCATTTGCTGTCGAGCGGTCGGGTGGACTACACATCCCGAGGATGCCTCGTTTAGAGGCGAAACACGTGTCGATAAGTTTTCTTGGTTCTCTAGCGCTGTAATAATGAATTTGGCCAACCACAGCCCATAACTGCGGTTCTTAGACGAATAAACCAGTTGCGTGTTATAATGTAATATTATAACATCGGTCAAACAATGCAGGTACTTATGTAAGCACTTTTGATGTTGTAATTACCTTATTACAGCATACGAGTGGAAACAATATCTAAATCCTTCCATTTAACCTCGATCGTTAAATACAAACATACGAAAATAGTTCTAGCGCAGCATTTGATTGATAACATGAAACCAAAAGGCCATTGTAACTTTTCGTGTCCAAAAACACGCAATTTGCCTGTCAACCCCTCCGGAGTAGAGCAACACACTATTTATAACATTACTTGCACCTTTTTGGTTTCAAGCTTTTAGGTGCCATAAGCAAACTTAAGCATGGAGGTTACTAAAATTTCCTGAACTTTGATTATATAAAAACACTGTTATTATAATTGTCGCGTTTAAGGCGCTACGAAAAAAAAATCGACTCTTTAAGAACGTGCATATCTACTTCAATAAATAATGTATTATTTTCGGATTCTTTTTCTAGGGATTTGTGAAAACAGAAACGCGATTGGAGAAACTCGGCTCGATAGAAATATTTATTGAAGTGAGGTCTTTTTCGGCACCGATTCTCCTGGTTTGACAATTTACAATGACATATGGACTGCAATTATATTTTATCAGATGGGTTTTAACGACATCTAGAACCTGGTCAAACGACATTTTGATAGCAACTTTAGTACATTTTATATCAATAAAAAACCGACTTTTTGCTACTTTTCCACGAATCCGTCCCTCTCGTACTGAGGGTTTTTTCGCATATGGAGTAACAGGGACGCTAAAACTTTTACATATCGCCTTAACGCACACGATGGAACTATAGCGATGAACTCTGCAACGGGTTGCGGCGATGGATGTGTGTTAAACGACCAGATAACATATTATATAGAGCCA
Source organism: Ypsolopha sequella (assembly GCA_934047225.1). NCBI lineage: Eukaryota > Metazoa > Arthropoda > Insecta > Lepidoptera > Ypsolophidae > Ypsolopha > Ypsolopha sequella. Next base: position 8,001,534 of record OW203987.1, read on the forward strand.
AAAACTTATCTGTTCCGGTGGCGAAGACTGTCGCTCACTGAATATAGAAGCCATTTTAGTTTGGCTCACTGACACAGATAATTTTGTGGCTCTGTATACAAATACAAAGAGGTTTTATAGTATGATACTAGAACATTGTAAGAATGCGATGCAGAGAGCATCGGAAATTATTTGCGATGCTCGATGCTTGTCAAAGTCATGCGAATGGTCGTTTATAATTCTTTGAAACCCGTTGCACACTCCATCGCTGCGGGCGATGCGTCGTGTTAAACGTGACAATTGTTCTTCTTTTTCAGAGTTCCGTAGTACCTAAAAGGTACAAAAGGAACCTTTGTGGTGAGACTCTGTTGTCCGTCCATCCGTCCGTCCGTATGTCACACACAGCCTCATAACTTTAGCACCGTTAAAGATAAAGACATGAAATTTAACACAAAAATAGCATTAATTTGCCCACTTATTACATTGTAAAAAAAATGTGAAAATTTTGAAATTGTTCAAAATATTTCCAAAACAAAAGTGAGAAAAATAAAAAATATTATCCTTAAAATACAATATGGTTGTCTAATTGTAGATATTAAAAAGTTTATTGTAAAAATATATACCTTATTATATTTACTGGCACTGGTTTCGAGAAATCTAATACAGGAATACTACCTATATACAAAAAAAATATTTTATAAAAATACAATATGGTTATCAAATTGTAGGTATTAAAAAGTTGTTCGAAAATAAATAGTATGGCTGTATGAAATTGCATCTATTTCAAGAAATCCTTGAAAAACCATAAAAAATGTATGTCCCCCCTCTTATCTCTAAAACTGGTGGACAGAAAAATATGAAAAAAATCATGCTAATATGTGCTTACGTATACTTAGATTACAGAAAAAATAAAGCGGCTGAGAAATTTACGAAAAAAAATTACAAAACTCCAGCAGCAGTGTCCAGCAGTGGACGAACTAGGCTGATGGATGGATGGATGTAAACAAATATTCGTGTCTCAATGTTTCACGTGTAATCGAATGGGCGGAGGTAGGCATGTATTTATATATGTAACCTATTAGTATGTAGTATATAGGATGGGATTTGGTCGGCCGCCTGGATTCGTGCTGGGGGCTCGGTTGGTGATCATTGAACCTTGTTCCTGGTCCCTGGCCGGGTCTCCGGTATGGGTTCGGGCGGTTGATTGGATTTCACCTTGTATAATAATATTTTACCTATAATTTTAATCGTATATATATTGCTACATAAATTAAATAAACATTTAATCTAAGTAGTTCATGTACATTTATTATTTTATTACATATATTTTTATAAGATTAAAATTTGACTTGTGAAACGTGTATTATATATACTTTGCAAAATAAACTTTTTGAATTTTGAATTTTGAATTTTACATTATTTTACAGTTGCACAAAATACTATTGCCTCGATCTCTTCAAAGGCCTTTCGGAACGCAGTCACCGCTGCATCCTGGGTTGTAAATCGTGTGAATATCTCTTTTGTTTATGTTTGATTTTCGCAAACAAAAGAAAATTGCAAGGGAGAGTTGCAAGTTTTTATTTTGTGACATCTTTGGATCAGTTCTGCCGTGCAAGCAAATACTGTTCTTATTTTCCGAAAAACAATAAAGATTTTTCTTGCTTCAGGCAACCATCTGTTTACTAGTGCTTCGATGTTTCTTCTTTTTCTTCGTCGACAAATCCTCAAAATATGAGACCAGTTCGACAATTAAGTTTTTCTTTCGGGTCAAAAGATGTAAAAATGTAAAAATACATCCAGCCTCCTTATTGTCTTACTTTGATATCTAAAACAAAGTTAAACAGCATTTTAAGTTGGTTTTGAGAGGATCATGACTAATTGTGTATGAAATTTCATACTCTTACTTTATAAACCTCACTAATACTGAAGTATTGGCATCAAATGGCATAGATGCTTTTCAATTTTAAATATCTAAACGAGAATATCAAAGTTAAGTTTTGCACTTTGCGCTAAGCTACTGACTCTAAGTTTTTATATTTTTCAATGCAGTTGCTCGTAAAGTTTTCTTTTTTGTGTAACAAAATTATGCGGAAACCGACTCTTTATTTCACGCGTGAAATAAAACAGTACTGAAATCCTTTATTTCACGCGTGAAATTAAAGTAATTTTTTCAAGTTTTTGACTCTGTGGTGCATGGTGCAAGTCATAAAATTTAAAAAATTACAAAGATGCAAGGAGGTTTTGCTGTCCAAAAAAAAACAATTATTTATAAGTATGCGCGCTCTAGCAATAATTGAATGATGATAAACACCATAACACATAAGATTCTTGATTATCTTATTTAAAAATACGTGTTTTGTTTCCGCAAACAAAAATATTTTTCACATTATTGGCTGTATGTATACTGTACCTTTGCCTCAAGAAAGAAAAAACTGAATGAAACGCGCGCTCTGCAAAGAAAGCACGCCATTTTGTTGTAAATATGCTTTGGTGAAATAAAATTACTTTCTTTATTATACTTATTTTTTTGTCGTATTTCCTCGCAAAATGCATTGAAAAATGTTGTAAGATACTTGAGCGTAAAAGGTTTTTATCCGAATTCGTGCCAATGAAAACACTCGCTGCGCTCGTGTTATCAATTTGGCACTTATTCGTATAAAACCTTACTTTCCGCACGTGTATCTTAAATAACTATTATTTTACAGTAAAAATTTAGAATAAATAACTACTTGCCGATAAAAAATCTTCACCTAATGGATGACAAAATTAAATAGAAGTGAGCCGCAGGAGCACAACAGTTTAACTTACAGTTTTAGATTACAAATACTACATAAATAATATTAATTTTTATCTATTCTTAAATGTTAATTTAAACAATTAACATTTAAGAATAGATAAATTGAAAGAATTTACCAACCCATTTTTAAAGTGTAAAAGTGTTAAGCTCTTATAACTGATGATGTGAACAAAACAAATCTATATCAAGCGTTATATACATCGTCTCGACATGAATCCCCGGAGAGGGTGTCAGCGTTGTTTCTGAGTAAAGACTGAAATGCAAGTCACGACGCATGCAGACCGAAAACAAAATTAAATCTGCTACTACGGGATTTGAACTCACGAACTCCGTATAATCCAAACGTTCGAACCACAAGACCACAGAGGCGGATTTTTTATCTATCTATCTATATCTTATATTATTTTAATATTAAATATAACCTATTTGTTTTTTTATTCATTTAATATTATATATTTATATAAAAACACTTATTAAAATAATTGTTTCCAGATATATTTCGACATATTTTTTATAGTCGGCGTCAGTGGAATTAAAGAATTTAAAGAATACTCTGACTGATTGATCTATTAACGCACAGACCAAGAAATTATTATAATTATAAATACTTACTCGTTTTTATTTTTAATAGATTTTCCAATAACATTAAACGTAGCCCAAACCAAGAAGTTATAAGGAGGTAAATTCTTATATGTTTATTTTTCTATGATACTTATACTCAAATTGTGGTATACAGGACTGTAGACTGCTAGCTATAAATAATACTGGACGACTTGTTCTTTACAGTGAAGGAATGGAAGAGAGCCATTAGACAAACAATAGAGAAGGGTGATAACTGTTCGAAGTACATTGCCTGCAGTAACTATTTAAGGTGGATGGTCCAAGATAGTTTTTATAAAAAACTTGTGAGAACCAAATACGATTAATTCTGTTACCTTTTTCCACACGTTAAAATCATATATGACATATATTCAACATTAATCACACGTGAGTGTTCAAGCCGTATGTAATAATAATGTAATATCATGGTAGCATCAAAATAATTGAATTTTCCATAAGCGTAAAGTAAAAAAAAAAATTATAAATCTTATGGAAAACCCAATTATTTTGAAGAAACCATAATATTATTACAAATATGTTAATGCAAATAGTAAACTATTGGTTAACATTGCTCTTAGCTAAAAGTTTTATTTTGGCTGTTATCATTATTTCTTTTCATTTTGTTACAAATCTGGAGAATCTATTGAGATAAATCAAGATTATACGATGTTTTCTTAGAATCCAAATAAGTTTTAGATTATTCCTCTACTTTTCCTCTAGAGGAACCGGAAAATGGGCTCATAAAATACGTTGATCTTTCCGATCCGAAAGCTCTTGGTTTTAGGGCCTTTACTTTTTGTGTAAGCAGGAACCAAGCAGTTAAGATTTTTAAGTACTTATCATGTAAACTTTTACATAAGAGAATCTGTATACAGAAATTTCCTTTAGGAACATGATGTTGAATACCCATAATGTCGACTTTAATTTTTTTTTACAATTTTGATTGTTAAGTGTGTGTCGGACCTGCAAACTAACCGTTAACTTTTTGAAAGTATTGCAGCTCAGAAACAGATGAATAGTTAAAATGTTAAATATAAAAATTAAAACTATTTACCAAAAAATTATGAAACGGATAATTGAAAAAGAAAAACAAATTTTGCTCAATAACTCCGTTGTTATATGTACAAAAATATATGTCAGTGACAAAAATGGAAATTTTCTTTCTTTTAAGAGTTCCTCCATCCAAAGGTTGTCTGAAGAGATCGCTTTTTATTGTTAAGACCGGCAATTGTACCCTACTTTTACTTTTTGAAATCTTCTATTTAATTTGTTTTTGGTATGCAATAAAGAATATTGTATTGTATTGTATTGAAATGTAATATATGGTAAGAACTTAATTTGTTGAAAATTAAATTTACATCAACTTAAGTATTTACTATTTTCACATAAAAGTTGAAACAACGGAGTTATTGAACAAAAACAGTTCCCAGCCAGCATGAAAATCAACATGCCAGCTGACGCAGCCACGGAACTTGGTTATCTATTCGTAGTTTATAATAATATTTGTGTCCACTATAGTAAAGTAATATCCAAAATAAAAACCCGAAACTAAAAATAAAATAAAAAATTCGCATTGAAGTCTCCATTTTATGACTTTGTTCCAAGAAGTTAAGGTAAATATATTCTACATATTCCGATCAGTTGAAGACGTTGCCATTATTAGGAAGGGCATAATATAATAATCGTCACGTCATGAATCCCCGAGGGGGTGGCAGAGGTGTCCCGTGTGTGAATTGTGAAATACAAGTCACAGTCCACACTGGATACACCCGCGTTTCACCGGCAATTATTACATCCCAACGTGATGGGTGGTTAGCCCTATCGCCGTACATCGGGCACAAATACACGCGTTTTAGGGCATGCAGTTTTCCTTACCATGTTTTCCTGCACCGTTCAGAAAGTGGTAAGTATATAAGAACAAATACTATGCCCATAAATTTTAAAAAACTCATAGGTGCATGCCGAACCTGGATCTCAAGATTGAGAGGCCAGAGTTCTACCCCTGAGATTGGTGCATGCAGAATACTGCAGAATATATTCGGAAACAGGAAAGTTAGTTTTGTTCAACTTGGTCAGTCGACTACCATGACTATACTTCTATCATCGGGAAATGTCTAAAAAGACATGAGTTAAAATAATTAAAATACTTCATCCGTTAGCCTAGTTCGTCCACTGCTGGATATAAGCCTTTCCAGGACTTTGCCACACCCGGCGGTCATCCTGGAAGAATTGCCCACACTCACACACGCTGGGCAGGCAGGTTGGTGAGCGCGGTGCCGGAACCCTAGCATCGGTGACGCCGCTGCCCGTCACCAGTCTGTTCCATATAAGGCCCGGCTATTAGGGATGGATATACCGCCATCCATCGGTCCCAGGCATGGTGGCCATGGTGGGCCTCCTGGTTTTTTGCCTGTGAGCTGTCCTCTTAATCTCCCCCGAATCACTTCGATTGGTACCTCCACAATCGAGTCCAAAAATACTTACGTTGTATCAAAAGAAACATTCAAGTAGGTGAAAGAACCCATACATTTACACTAACTTACACTTGACTATTTTTTACAACAGCCAGAACGTTGGATTAATTTCGGATTTCCGTTCGCAAATTGTCAACAAAGTAGATAATAAAACATCATTATTTTTCTTATTGTATTTGGGTTGAATCCAAGTAATACGATTTCCTTTTATAAGTTACTAGGTTTGGCCCGCGGCTTCGCCCGCGCTGATTTCGTTTGCATTTCGCTGGGATAAAAAGTAACTTATGTCACTCTCCAGCCCATAAACCATAAAATTACGTCGATCCGTTGCTCCGTTGCTGCGTTAAAGAAGGACAAACCAACAAATACACTTTGGCATTTACAAAAAGGGTACGGATTGTTTAGTGTTTAACAAGCATTGCTCGGAATATAAAGTATTTTTCAATGCAAGTGCTCGTAAAGGCCCACTTTTTATGCATCAAAACCGAACAGAAAGTAGATTATTTTGCCTTAGGGCTTTATTATTTTTTTTTTATTTTTTTATTTACAATGGTAGGCTAACCTGCAGCCTTTCCTGTGTACCATAAATTTTATACTTTTTTCCACTGTTTAACGGCTCTGGATACAGTCCTTTTGAGATAATCATAATTTAAAGCTCACAGAAATCAGAAATCAGAAATCAGAATGCTTTATTTGTGAACATAGGTATTTTAAACTAAATATAAAATTATACTTAGGTGGTGATACATTATGGGTTATGTTATGAACGCTATGTTCTACCGCTAAGGTATACAAATATTTTAAATAAGTATTGAATGACACATGCTCATACAAAATTTTAATTAATACAAAGTTAAATTAAATTCATTATTAAAAATATTAAATTGTATTATCATTTAAAAACATTTCGATCTTATAATAGCATTTTTTTATAAGTAATTTAGATAATTTATTCTTAAATTGTATCAAATTTAAATCTTTAATAAAATTAGGGACCTTATTAAATATTTTTGGCGCCATACAAAATATACTCTTATTCATTAGAGCAGTTTTCGAACTTCTCAAGCGTAACTGGTGCCTGTATTGTATCCTTACCTCTGAGTGGTACGAATCGGAGACTCTAACAAACAATTCAGGATTCGTTTTTACAAAAATCGCGACTTCGTATATGTAAAGAGAAGGCACGGTGAGAATTTTGAGTGATTTGAACATTGGCTCACAGCTGTCTGTTTGTTTAAGGCCACACATTGATCGTATGCACCGTTTTTGGGCTTTGAAGACGGTTTCTTTCTCTGTAGAGTTGCCCCAGAATATAATTCCATACCGTATAACTGATGCTACGAGCCCATGGTAAGCCGTTAATACTACATCCTTGCTTATGATATGCGACAGTTTATACAGAAGAAATGCTGATCTACCTAATCTATTACATACTTCTTTTGCCTGAGCTTTCCATGTAAGGTTGTTGTCAATAATTAATCCTAAAAATCGTGTAGCTTTAACTTCTTCTACTGTTTTTGAACCATAATTAATATTTAAATTTGGGGTTTTATTTATACGTTGATAAAATGTCATCGTTTTAGTTTTTTCAAGATTTGCTATTAATAAATTTTTGTCCAGCCAGTCCATCATTTCCTTTAATGCATCATTTATATCATTTTCAAAGTTATCAAAATTATTACATTTTATTATTATTGTGCTATCATCTGCAAACAACACCATTGGATGAGAAACACTATATGGCAGTTCGTTAATATATAGTAAAAACAATAATGGCCCTAATACACTGCCTTGTGGTACCCCGCAAGTAATTTGTCTAGCACCTGACACGTATTTTATTTCCCTATTAGTCTGGGGGCATATTCTGGAAATTTCTGTGTATTGAACTCTGTTTTTTAAATAAGATTCTATAAGACATAATACATTTCCTCTTACACCATAAGAATTGAGTCTTTGTAATAGTATACTATGATTAACGAAGTCAAAAGCTTTTGTCAGATCCATGTAGACAGCACAAATTGGGCTTTTTTCATCAACATTCCTCATAACTTTATCAAGTAAGTCATATACTGCCATATTTATTGTTCTTTTTTTCCTAAATCCATTTTGTTCGTTTATCAAAATATTGAATTTGTTTAAGTAAGTCTCTAAAGCAATATAAATAATATTCTCAAATATTTTGGAGAATATACAGACCATGGCAACTGGACGGTAGAATTTCATATTGAGCCTGTCATCTTTTTTGTAAACTGGTTTAACTATAACCGGTTTTAAACGGTCTGGATAGGTCCCATTAGAAATACAAAGATTTATAATATGGCTGAGATGTCCTGATATAAACTCTGCTACGTATTTTACAACTTTTGTGTGTATGTCGTCATATCCAACACTGTTTTTATTTTTTAGTGATTTGATTACTTTCAAGATGTCGCTTGGTGCAGTTGGTGCCATAAACATTGAACTTACTGAGTTTTGGGATATATTATGTTGGTTAGGCGTTACAAGTTGAGCACTTCGAGTCTGATCAGCAAAAAAATTGTTAAAGGCATTTGCAATATCAGAGGGTTGCGTCAAAGTTTTACCTTCTGCAACAATTTTATTGATAGGATGTTTTGGAAAATTTGATTTTGATTTATTGATAACTTTCCAGCTAGACTTAGATTTGTTATTTGATGTTTTTATATAGTAATTATTTTGAGCCTTTTGCGTCAATTTAACTATTTTATTGAATTTCTTTGAGTACTGTTTTAGTTTAATTTTATTTTCCTGCGAATGATTAGTTCTATAATTCCAAAGTAATTCTCTTTGTTTTTTACTGCATCTTTTTATTCCATTGGATACCCATTTGGGCTTTGGCCGGCTACTCATTTTAATTTTTACGAATGGAAAACATAGATTGTATATTAGAAGAAACATATCTATAAACATGGTATAAGCCGTATTGCCATCATTTGTTTCGTAAATTTCAGAAAAACTAAGGCTTTTTATATAGCCTTTGAATTTTTCGAGATTTTCTTCGCTGAAATCTCTTTTTATTACCGACCATGAAGAAATTGTACAAGATTTTTTCACCGGGATTTTTATCAGCTGGGCTGTGTGGTCAGATAATCCATACTCAATAACCCTACCCTTGCATCCTCTCTTTACAGTGTGTGCTATGTTGTCTAAGCATGTCCCGCTAGAAAATCTGGTGGGCTCATGAAATTCGAGTTTTAAATTGTATGCTCTTAAGAGTTGGACAAAATATCGCGTCACGGGGTTATTTGCTAATACATCGATGTTAAAATCTCCGCAAAGTATAACTGATTTATTAGAATTTACACTTAGCTTCTTAAGCAGAGCTTCAATTCTTTCAAAGAAAGAGATCATATATTTTTTGACTTCTTTCTTTTTGGGCACTCTATAGACACAGGCAATGATCACATTATGCTCAGTGAGCTCTATTGCACAACATTCAAATTCATTTACAATTGATAACTTTTTGATCTCAACAAGCTCTTTAAATTGTTGTCCTGTTCTAACTAAAATACAAGCACCTCCTCGTTTTTTGGACCTTGAGAAGTGTGCTGCTAGATTGTAGTTAGGGATCGTTAACATATCTTCATGTCCCTCTACCATGAAATGTTCTGTGACACAAATTACATCTACATTTACTTTTTCCAATAATAAGTCTTCCAGACATATGATTAATTTATCTGATTTATTCATTAAACTAGCGATATTTTGGTGCAGAATATGAAGGTGATTATACACGAAAAAGATCATTTCCTTCGTTTACAATGGGTGGGTTTTCACTATTGATGCCCGAAATATAGTTAATTGTTTCTTTTATTCCTAGAAATACAATACGCATTCCGTTGTTCTTGACCGTTCCATGACGCACTGTAAACATGTCGTGTTCATACGACAACTGCTGATTTGAATCTACTAAATAAACATATTCGTGAGTTTGATTATCGAGATGCAGAAGGTTGTTAAAGGTCTCGATTCTCCAATTATGCATAGCCGCATAATTTATGCATTTGAACACAGGTAGGCATAAGATAATGTTGGTGTGATTCAATGGTTTCAGGGTCTCTCGTATATGGAAAACTAAATTAAAGTAATCATTCGTTTCTTGAAAATCTCTTTCCCCAATCATAACTATGCAGTAGTCTTCTTTAGTATATCCGTGAATTTTTCTGTCAATTTGATCCAATAGTTCCATTGTTGAGCCGTTTGTCATAAGGTAGTGGCAGGTTTGGAATGTATTGCCTAAAGTCTCTTGAGATATGTTCAATATTTTGTTTCTATTATTACTAGTGATAATACAAATTTTCTTTTTTGGTATCTGGCTGTTCTCTTCTTGACACTTTGTTCTTTGCACAGGAAGCATATTTTCTGTTTCTTTGATGTCTGATTGTGTACTCTGAGTATGGTTAGGATGATCTGTATTATTCGTGTTAGTGCAACGGGTGCAAGTATTCGAGTCATTATCGTGCATCTTACTGAGGTCTATTATTGTTTTCTTAAGGTTATCATTCTCCATAGTTAAGTTCTGCACGGTTTCGTTTGAGGCGCTTAGTTCTAATTTTAATTTTTGTATTTGGCGCTTCAGTTGATCGTCGCAGTTATCATTGTCGGGTAAACTGGGTAAACTGTCGGCGCTGCCATCGAGTACCAGGTTTACGTTCCTGCTATCTATGCTGCTAGTTGAACTATCTTCATCAAGTGACAGGTTTTTTTCGTTTTGATTTGTTGCTGGCTTGGCTCGCTTACTGCGGATGGTGATGTTTTCGAAGAAATTCATATTTATGTTATCGAACGAGGATTAAACAAACACAAAAAGATGTTGCTGCGGGTGAGGATCGATCCTGGGTCACTGTGATCAGCGCGGTAGAGCTCGAACGTTTAACCCACTGAGCTATTAACGTCATTAAGATACACGACGAAATTAAGGTATATTAGTCGGCTGTGAATGACAATGACTAATTGGTTAGGAATCTTCTTTGTGTTGGTTGATTCACTTAGTAACGGAAATTTTACATACAGTTTTTGATGATTCTCCAGAAAACCCTTATTTTTCTTATAGATCCAGTTCTAATAACTACTGGAAAGTTGGATGTATTCTTTATTTATACACATTTAGTCCACATACAGTTTTAATGCACTTTTTCTCGGTAGTAAGTATTTTATCAACACAGCTAGATATCTCTTTAAATAAACAAATTATCAATTCACATTTAATAACACGCAATATTTATCGGTAAAGAATTACGTTAATGCACTTATTTTTATATAATATTCACTTTAAGCTATTTTTATTAATTTTATTACGCGAGGGACGTGCAACAACGTCAGGTTCGTTTTAGATTTTTTCAAAAATCTTTTCACAAGATTATATTTGTTTTATTTTCTCACACTATGCATTGAAAAATGTAGTATGATACACGGGCGTGAGAGCAATAAATTACTCGGTTACGTTCGTAATTTATTCTTTTTCGACGTTGTAGCATAAACTACTATTATCAACTCCCATATATTTGTATTTTTCAACAAAATTTCATTCTTATAGTAGTTTATGCTACTAGGGCGAAAAGGAATAAATTACGAGGATGATTTAAAAAAAAGTGTAGTGAGTGTTTTAAACGTAACCGAGTAATTTATTGCTCTTATGCCCGTGTATCATACTACGTTTTTCAACGCATAGTGTGAGGAAATAAAACAAATATAATCTTGTGAACTTAAAATTATGATTTGCTCAAAAGGACTGTATCCAGAGCCGTTAAACAGTGGAAAAAAAGTATAACATTTATGGTACTCAGGAAATGCTGCAGGTTAGCCAACTATTGTAAATAAATTATAAAAAATACTAATAATATAGCCCTGGGGCAAAATAAACAACTTTCTGTTCGGTTTTGATGCATAAAAAGTGGGCCTTTACGAGCACATGAATTGTAAATTATTTTACCATTCTAATGCTACGCCGCAAAATATGTGGGTCCACTAGAGAGACAGTTCAGCGGCCCCGGCTGAAACTCCATAACCAACAACGTTGGGTCCAAAGTAAATATACCAAACTATGTACCTCGTAAAAGTATTTAGGCATAAAAAAATCATAATATTTAAATAAACATTCACAAATTTATAAGCCTTGAAAAATTTTCAGTTTCCTTTTAGCGGGCGATACCGGATTTAAAAGTAATTCTGTACCTAGATTTTTGCACAAGTACTTGGCTCTGAATTTGCCAAATATCAGCTTAATAAGTGTCTTTGTAATGAAGGAATGATCGATTTAGTGTCTACCTGAAAAGTATTTTAAATTAACGAAAAAATAGCGTAGATGTTGCCCGTCTGTACATCTGTCTGCCGTGAACTTAAGCGATTTTAGACCTTATGGCATTGACATTAGAAATAATTGATCCAAAACATTACTTTGTTCCCTAAAAATTCATAGGACGGGATCAAATGCTCATTTTATGCTTAATTTTTAAGGATCCCACTAATATTATAAATGCGAAAGTTTGGATGGATGGATGTTTGTTACTCCTTCACGCCGAAACTACTGAAACGATTACGCTGAAACTTTGCGAAAATGTAGTTCTAGACTAGGAATAGGACAAAGGCTACTTTTTATCCCATAAATTAGTTCCCATTGGAAGGCAATGGGGTGTCAAGTCCTTATAGAAAAGTGATGTACTGTTACTCCTTCACGGCGTCGAATATTAGCGGGATGGGATAGTGAGGATGGGATAGGATGGGATAGTGGCATTAGTGGGATGAGATTCAATACAACTATACAAAAACTTAATCAACGCCGGCGAAGCCGTGGTCAAAAGCTAGTGGCTAATAATTACATTTTTGTCGGGAAAGATTGTTGTATGCTGTACTCTTTTGTCTGACCCATCAAACGGTATAACCGATTCCCTCTTAGGGGTATACCACAGGATGTAAATGCAAACCAAAGAATCCCTTTAGAGTATGAAAGTATAAACAAAGCTGGAAAAAATTTTATTAAAAAAATATACGTTAAATTTTTACCAACATTCATTTTCTAAGCTTTGGCTACGCACGCTTATCCCAAATTTTGTCTCTTTTCTGATTCATTTAAAACCATGAAATTGTGATAATTTGTAACTGAAAAAAAAATAATTATATATCTTAGATACATTCTTTCTATAGATATTTTTGCGGTTCAAAACGCGATACGTTATACTTTGATAAATCTAAAAAAATTTAAAACTTAGTGGATTTTTCATGTTTTTTTTCTTTATATTACCAAATCATACGAAAATTATAGGAAATAAGAACAATTTAATTAAGTATGTACTTTTGCGGATAGTTTTCTAAAAATTTCACTGCAAAAATGTTTTTTGAGCGAAAAACGTGTTTTATTTCTATCGAGCAAAGTTTATCTGATCGTGTAACACATGCGTGGAAGGCCTAGATAAAGTTCTAACTATATTGCGTTTTTTTTTTTGGTAGTTTTAGACGTTATTTGAAAGTTCTATTTGACTTTGAAATTACTGATTTTGGGATAAGAACGCCTTAAGAGCGCGCGATGTTTCGATTCTTGTAACAGCCACGGCTCAGAGGGCGCTATTTTAAACTATAATGATATACCATAGTTCAGTTCTACTTGATGCAAAATGAGGTGCTCAATGTCTGGGATAACGGGCCCTTAACAACGTTGTTCATTCCCCCGTAGCGTGATCTCGACAGATCACAAGGTGCATGTATTTTAAGTTCAACAAATCGAAAAGAAAGGAAATGAAATATATTTGAAATTAAATGAAATGAAATATATTTATTTACATTATTAGGAGTACGGGACTCACCGTATTTGGTTTTTATATTTTCCAAATTTTCGGCTGAGTTTCATTTGGCATGGTCGCGGGATGACTGGGATTAAAATATTAAAAGCAAACACCGTGATCGTGTAAATTTAAAATGTTATATTTATTTATGTAATGTAGGTATAACATACACTTATTACAGGTCGACTTTAATGTAATATAAGTTATTTAATAATCTATGTGTATAAATAAAAGTTTTATGTAATAAATAATAATATGGGGAAATAATAAAGGTTGGGTTGAATAAATAATATTATGTAAATAAACGTTATTAATTGACTAGTTTGTCTTTAAATGTAGTTAATATATATATACAGGGTGGAAAAAATGTAAGGGCCCTCGAGGGGAGCTACCTTAAATCGTTTAGTTAGCTCATTTTACTGAAAGGAAACATTCCTTTATTTTTTAAAAGAAACAAAACTGCATTCAAGGATATTCTGAAACTCGCTTGTCTCACCCGGGAATAGAACCAACTAAAAATTAAAAAAATAAACCCTCGCTATTTTATCATACGAATCGGTAGGATTATTGTTCAGAATAAAATTTGTCTAATAAACATTTGGTCTTACACTCATCTGTTGTACGAGATACTCATGAAATTTAATATTTATTACAAGTTCTTTGTTAACAATACCTAGTACTGTTCACTTGTAACAAGTAAATGAAACGTTCTAATTTTCTTATCTCTCTTACATCCAAAGACATCGTATGAAGTACAAGCTTGCTAATGTTATTTATCTTAAGCCCTTGTTGAAGACTTCAATAAGAAAATCGTTAAATGGTAATAATAAATGTATGCAGAGCACAATTACTTCTTGCACTAGGCGTACTGACGAAAAGTTTAAAAAAGGAACGTATTTTTTTTGCAACGCGGAGCAACAAATTTGAAGTTCGAACCATAAATTTCGTTCGAAATTAAAATTTTGTTTTGTTTTGCTTTCATTCCGTGCTGTCATTGTGTAATAATGGCGTATAATTACTTTACAAGTGAACAGTACTAGGTATTGTTAATAAAGAACTTGTAATAAATATTCAATTTCATGGGTATCTCGTACAACAGATGAGTGTTGTCTTTTCTGACAATTTGATACCCATATTGTATTTTTAGGATAACATTTTTTAATTTTTTGTTTCGGAAATATTTTGAACGATTTCTAATTTTTATTTTTTTTTTACACCGTGACATATGGGCAAATTAATGCTATTTTTGTGCTATGATTAACGGTGCTACAGTTATGAGGCTGTGACATACGGAGGGACGGACGGACGGATGGACAACGGAGTCTCACTATAAAGATTCCTTTTGTACTTTTTTGGTACTACGGAACCCTAAAAATCAACAGCCTTTGTTGTATATTGACAGCAGATAATCAATGTCATATATATCAGGAAATATGGTAAGGGGGCGTGGCGCTTGCGAATGCATGAAGCCAAAAATAGACCTAATGTCAACAAAGATATGATGTGTTGTGTTTTAATAGTGGTTACAGGTTGATGCACCGTCCTCTTTTTGCATGTGTCTTTGTGTCTGAGAAATATGATTATTTGTGCCGTACTTATAGTTTTTGTGTTTATGTTGGTGAAATAAGTGGAAGGAAACATACGAACAAGAATGATAAGGCAAATCTCTTAATATCTGTGATCAATACCAAAGAGTTTGTCAATAATAAAAGTTTGCTTCGCCAGAAAACGTAAAAAACCTTGCGCTCAGCTAACCCTGTTTATTTTTATAAAGTTTTTTTTTCTACAGATCTACTAATTGGTCACATCTTGTTACTCAATTACCCACGGTGCTCTCGTCGTATATTAGCTTCACGAAGGATTTTTCTCTCAAGGCGATATGCGAAAAAAATACGGGTGTTTCTTTTCTGTGTATTTGATGAAATACACGGAAAGTTTTAAAAAATTTCTGGTAGGTATATGCATTTTGACTATAAAGGTATAATTTAGGGTTTTGAAATTGGAAAACATGTTTGGATAAATTTTCCTCGATAGAAATAATTGTTGAAATGAGGTCTTATAACACACTTTTTCTCCTCGTTTGACGAATAGGAACCATATACAGAACTCAAACATAATATATTAGGTGTGTTTCAACAATATCTAGAGATTTGATATTTGAAATTTCACTAGCTATTTTAGTTTTAAATATAAAACTAACTTTTTTCCCTTTGCCCTGAATCCGCCCCTCTCGCACTGCGCGACTTTTCGCTTGGAGTGATAGTGACAAAAATAAAATTCGCATACCTTCTTAAGGTGGTATTTTAATGTCAATGGCATTTTGAAGCGGATGCTTCTTTGTTCGCGCCTCGTATGGGGCCGAGGCCCAATTCAGAACTTGAATTGTACGTCACTTCAGTGATCGACTTCAGAAAAGAATTCCGCAAATTAAGGCATTTTCGTACTTAGCACTTGACAATAAAAATACTTTGACAGGGAAGTTCTTATATGAAAAGCATTTGACTCAATTACATTGACTTGATATTAAGGAAGGATAATTTGATTTGTTATTAGATATTATTACGTGTTTTAATCGTTTATAATTTTTTAGTTATCATTTATGGTAAATTAATACTTATTTCGTCAAAATAATAAAAAAATTTAAATGGCCCCGAATTTGATGCGCGCGCCGCCATCAGGAATCAGGATGTTTATTATTTCTTTTTGCTTTTCTCTGTGATTGATATCAACGAGAATATAATTTAGATTGTAATCAAATGTCACAATAAGCAATGCGTCTGGAATACTCTAGAACCCAGCGATATATCCGAAATACTAGGAATAGTACAAAGAATACCAAGAATTTTTCTCGCTTTCCCAAAGCTGAAGATGATGGCAAAAGGTACCACATGGTAACAAGTATACAGTGTGTCCCTCGTAAAAGTGCACAGCCGAAAAGGGGTGTAACTAGACCTTATTTTACCGACAATATTTTTTTTTTTTTTTTTAGAAAATCTTTGTTTTATAAATTTACATTTTAAAATTTTTTTTGCCTACCATGGAAACTATGTATAAAATATGTCATAACTTTTAACCTATCGCGAGTAATGCAATGAAATAAAACTGTTATAATCCTTAAGAATAGACGTTGCATACCAAATCAAAAACAAAACATAATCAACTACCATTACCGTAAAAATAATGTCCTAAAAGATGATTTCTTTAATTTTTCTGTCTTTTTTTTCAGTAATAGTCAATTTTTTCAAAATAATGTCCCCATTTTACTATACTTTTATTACTATTTATCATTGCCTATTCCATTATCTTTCTAACAAAAAAAATACAACGTTCTATCATAAATACAATATTTTCTACGAGCGGTTAACCAAAGCCGAACTGCGCTCGCGTCCCATACAAAGATACCCAAGTGGAGTATTTTTTCAAGATTAAAAAAAAAAATTAAAAAAAAAAATTTTTCTTTGTTTTTGTCGATATATTTAGATCTAGTTTCACCCCCTTTCGGGTGTGCACTTTTACGGGGGACACACTGTATATATTATTGTTAATTTATATCTCCTTGCGATGGATAAATCGCCAAGTGTTCAAACATAGAAATTTATTTCTGTCATAGTTTCGATAAGAGTAATGTGTATTCTTCACTACCCGATGCTGTAACAGGTAACGGTAGGGCATAATGGTCTTTGACTAGCTTTGAATACACTAGCGTCCTCTAGGCGCCAAGTGGCTTAATGTAAAGTGGGTATCTATAAAAATCATTGCAGTATGGGAAAGCACATCGGTAAATTCACGAGTTGTGTTGAGACCTGGATAGCTCAGAGGTTAAAGCAATCGCCCGGTAAGCGAGAGGTCCCGGGTTCGAATCCCGGTTCAGAGCTCCTCACATCCAGATTTACTTTTCTTTCTGCGTTTCTATACTGCAATGATATAATGTTACCAAGTATCCGCTTAAATAATATACGTTTGTATCTCCGACGCAACCTGCTGCTTTTTAGCAATGTTGTATTCTTTAATGCATTACGTTGTAAATGATCCTGCACAAAACATGCTTTAAAGTTGTCATGCAGGATTATTAACAAAGTATTGTATAAAATAACATCACTTTGCTAGAAAAGCTTAAACTTAAAGCTAAAACGTAAAATTTTTTTGCGGGATGCCATAAATCACATTTATTTAATTATTTTTATTTAAACATAATAAAATCAAAAATAAGTTGTGCTTTTAGCAACGAAAACTTACGCAAGCACCTTAACTTTGCTCATTTCCACTAACAGAGAATGTATGCCATTTGGAGATTGTGTTTGAAGAGTATTTAGAACTTTTCTTATTACAAGTCAACTCACATGATATCCCCCAGCTTGAGCCTGGTGTGGATGAGAGCGCAGGTTTTGTGGTCGGAGGCAGCGAGAGCGGCGCGGCGACGGCGGGTAGGGCGCGGCGACGCCGGCGGTGACTCCGCCGCTGCGCCCGCGCCGCCGCGCCGCACCCCCGGCGAGCTGCCGCGCCGGCGCACCGACGCGTGCCGCCCTCCCACGCCGCCCAACATCCTGGAAAGAACAGAAAAGGTATTTTAAATTAAAAGATCACCAAAATCACCTTATATATTATTTAAACGACTTTGTGTATCGCGTGATAGAAACCTTTTGATGGTAATTGTACTAAATATAACTCTCTGTAAGAGTATTTTATGCAACTGTAATATAATTTGAAACATTGGGACACGAGTGTTTGTTTACGAAACGAACGAAGTGAGAAATAATTTTGCATGAGTGTCCCAAAGTCTAATAATGTTCAGTTACACGCAATACTTTATCTACGACCATCGAAAATATTGTCTTTATTTATAATATTTTCAACTAACAATTTCACGAAAAATTAGAAGGAGACATTCGTTCATGAACCTTGGGTGCGTCGTCCCGATAATGCTGCCTTGAAGTGAGATAAATAAATATAAAGGATAAAGGGGTCGTAACTTAGGAAAATAAGGTTGGAACTTTTTTCTCGTCTCTGTTGTTGACTAGCTAGCCATCTCTAGCGGTGTTATAATAAATTAGGCCCATCGCAGCGTAGATTCGCAGTGTTATAATGTAATATTATAACTTCGGATAAACAATTTACGCACTTATAAAACTGCTTTTCTTGTTGCAATTACCTTAGTGCAATATGGAAGGAGATAAATAATTATAAATCCGGGAAAAAGGTTTCTATTTTAAAAGCTTAAAACGTTTCTGTATAAAAAGCTTCTAAAAATCGCAAGCCTTCCGCCTTTGCAAATTTTCGCATGTGTCAGAATTGCCGTGCAGATAGTAGATATTTTTCACATTTGTTGACTTTTTAAAAATGTAAAAAATGTACAGCTTCTTCCTGTCTAAACAATTGCTTCAGAAAAAATCTAAAACAATCATAAAGTAAAAGTACAACGCAGTAAAATACAAGGCTTGGCTTAGATTAGGGTTCGTAGATTGATTACGGTTGACGCAACGAGAGTGGTAGCGGTAGACCTCGGGCACAAATAAAAATTTGCACACCTTCTAGATGATTTTGACAAAACTGTTTACTTTTACCAGGTCATAAGGTCTACATTTGGTTGTCAGTATGCTATTTTTTGTACTGGTAAAGTGATTACTTATTCTAACACGCCCAGATGGTAAAAAGTGTCTCTTTATTGTCTCTGCTGAACGCTCCACGAGTGTTACTTTGAGGTGTAACATTAAATATTCAACGTTAGCAGGGGCCTTATTGTCTTACTTTAACATCCATCAACATATTTAACATGAGAAACAAACAGAGGCTAATAATTGGGCCAATTTTGAAATCTTCTTTGTTTCAAAAGAACTGCTACCCTATGGCTGTAATAGTAGTTTATGTTACAAGGGCGAACAGGAATAAATCACGAGGACGATTTAAAACACGAGCGTAGCGAGTGTTTTTAACCTAACCGAGTAATTTATTGCTCTTACGCCCGTGTATCATACTACGTTTTTCAATGCATAGTGTGAGGAAATAAAATAAATATAATCTTGTGAACTTTAAATTATGATTGGCTCAAAAGGACTGTATCCAGAGCTCTTAAACAGTGGAAAAAAAAAGTAAAACATTTATGGTACACAGGAAAGCCTGCAGGTTAGCCAACCAGTGTAAATAAATTAAAAAAAAATAATAATAATAAAGCCCTAAGGCAAAATAATCGACTTTCTTTTTTTAAAAAGTCTACGAGCACTTGCATTGAAAAGCAATTTTTAATTATATACCTGAGGAAATAAATTAACTTTAACTTATTTAAATATCGATATGTATCTGGCTCGATAAAAATACTTTTTCACCTCACTAGCTCAAAAAGCGCGCCTTTGTTGCTTAAAACCAGTGAGCAAAATTGACTTTTGCTCACTGGTTTTAAGCAGTGAAGAAAATTGTTTTAAATTTAGAACGCTGCGAATTTTTCAGACACTCTATATCCTTTGTTCAAGAGAGAGAGACAGCAAACTTCAACATGGCGGCCATTTTTTTCACTCTATATGGATTCCATACACTTTGGAGGCTATACACAACCCCACAGCTCGTTGGTAAAGGACAAGGTAAACTTCTTGAAATCCTGTGTATAGCCTCCCAATGTGTATGGAATTTGTACCATGGACTAAAGATTCTGAATAAACAACTGAACTCTATAGTAATACAAGTAGCCAGGCTGGCTTATACGACCAGATAATGATGACATTTTGGCGCTGATCACTGCAGTGAGTCACGTGAGCGTACTCAGAACTAATGATAAAGATGAAAAAATGACGTTATCTACTATAACAAGTGTCAATTTTAGTTCCCAGTACGTTCGCTTCGATTTGGCACAAAAAAGAACAATAATTTTGTATGACAAAACATGTACATGTATTGTATTGCTAGACTTCATCAGTGGTATAAACAAATTAACTTCTACCGGAAACGGATAGATAGAGTAAAACTCACGCGTGATAATTAGTTTTTGCGTTTTCGATCGGTTTATCAAAGATTTTCCGATTTATTATTATATATATTTATTACCCATACTCTCACATGCTGGGCAGGCGGGTTGGTGAACGTGGTGCCGGAACCCTCGCACCAGTGACGCCGCTGCCCTGTAACAGTCTGTTCCATATAAGGCCCGGCTATTAGGGATGGATATACCGCCATCCATCGGTCCCAGGCATGGTGGGCCTCCTGGTTTTTTGCCTGTGAGCTGTCCTCTTACTCTCCCCCGAATTACTTCGAGGGGGTCTCCAAGTAAGATGGTGGTACCTCCAGAGTCGAGCCCGGCATCTCTAACACCTGATGTATCGTGATTAGCTACAAATAATTGTGAACTATTTCTAGCCAATCACGATACACTTGTAAGCGAAAGTGATAGATGTAAAAAATAGTTTAGTCTGTTAGTTTAGTAGAGCTATCTTTATTTTAAAGCTGAGAATTCAGCCATGGATCTAGTTTATGCAAACAAACAGTAAGCGTTTTGTGTATATCCGAGTGTTTTTTTTTCACTAGGTACATGTTCTTTATTTTTCTTTATTCAGGGAACATAGAATCGTTTGCAATTGTTTGCGTTTGTAATTGGGCCATTGGGACAGTGAGCGGATGGCCCTCCCTCCTGAGTCACGAACGAAATACTTATATAAGTTTGACTCGTTTCACTCAAACTAAAATGGGAGGCAAATCTTTGATCCACGCTTGATTGTTACAAAAAATAAGTAACAGAAATAAAACATAAATATATATTTTTAAATCATAATTAGCCTTATGGGTACTTGTATAAATCTTTGTATGTTTTTCTTCTCTGTGTACACGTGTATGATTACTTAATTTTGGTTACATTTTCCTATTATGATGGTTTTGCTGTCAGAAATCTCTGTTTAGAGATAAGCTCGCCAATGTGCATTTTTTTTCACTGTAATTTTGTTTATGTTTATATTTCCGTGTGTGTATAATAAAGAATACAGAATAAACAGACTTAATATTAATAAAAGTCTTCTTCTAAGAGTTCCACTATTTTATGTGATAAAATACTGATATAATTATAAAATAGTGGAACGCACTATTATTAATATAATATTTATAAAAGTGTTCTTGTTCCACTATATAGTTCCACTATTTTATATGATAAATGATGAAATAGTGGAACTCGTTCAAGAAGACTCTTATTAATATTAGAATTTTTGGCATCCTTTCCGGTGATGGTGGCAATTTGGCCAGCATTTTTTATCAAATGTAAATATTTTAGTTTAGTTAAGATGTATTTATTTTAATCTTTTTAATTTGTAGTATTTTATTAAATATTATTAAAGTGAATTTTATTGTTTGAATAAATGAAGTCCCACCAAGGAATCACACCTTACAGAAAATTTAAAAAAAACAGACTTGGATTTCCATAAATGATATAGTTGAAAATATTTTTAAGATAAACTTAATATGTTGTTTCTATCATAGGGACCTTCAATTTGGATTATTAATGTAGTGCTTTTTATAAAGTGCTATCCCTGATTACTCTGTGTTAGGAAGTAGCAGGTCTACGACGTAGTAGGTCTACGACGTAGCAGGTTTACGAAGTAGCATGTCTACGACGTAGTAGATCTACGACGTAGCAGATCTACGACATAGCAGATCTACAATGTAGTTTTTTTATTTTACTTTATTAACATGTCTTGTACATATTTTTATCTTTAAAAAAAATCACGTAAACCCTTAGGGAGTTTAAATTTGACTTCTGAGCCACTTTTTAGTGATACAGTACATAACAAAAAATACAAGTTAATAATAAAAACATTTAACTAACATAATTAATCAGTTCAAGACAATATATGTCTACGACATAGCAGGTTTACGAAGTAGCAAGTCTACAATGTAGCAGATCTACAACGTAGCAAATCTACGACATAGCAGATCTACGACGTAGCAGATCTACGACGTAGCAGATTTATGACGCTTAGAAGCTTAGAACCACAATATGGACATAGACTAGTACAAAAGATATTTTTTAAAGATTCAAATAACAACTTATCGTTCAAATGAGATACTTTAGAAAGCCAAATAATTTATTCTGAGTATTAAAAGAAATGTGTACAAAAGAAATTTCTTTAACAGGCAGACAAATGCAAATAAGGGCTAATTTTCATGGCGACGTAAAAACATAAATATTGTGAAGAAAATACAATGTAGGAAGTTTCGCCAACTTTGTCAATGACACCCCTAAGGGAGGATTTCTTTTTGGCTCTAAAATGTTGTAATGTAGGTTATCTGAAAATTACAGAATTTTATTTATTTTATTTTATTTAGGAAACAAACAGTCATTTACGTATAATAAGAAATAAATAGACAATAACAAACAGACCTAAAGTCCCATAAAAGTAAAAACACTTGTTGAAAATTTTCGAACACAATTAAACAAGACGGAATAAACTAGAAATATGCTAAACATTAATGAACAAGCAATATTAACGGTACATAAATAAATTACTTATATAATAATAGTAGTTTAACAATAATATACACACAAAAATAAAAATACAAAAAATGCCAAGAACACATTCATACATAGAATAAAGCTTCTCCAACTTTATGTTTATAACAAGATAAGGATAATGCAAAGATATCTATATCGCTTAGACATGTGTTATACGTGTTAGAAGCACGTTGGAAAAAAGTATTTTTTGCTTAATTGGTTGAGCAGAAGTGTAAATAAAAAGTATCTTTTGAACGTGAAGAGGCACGAGGAATTTTAAATGTTACTTTTTCTAGTAATGCATCGGAATCAATTTAATTGTTAATACTTTTGAAAAGAAATCAAGAATCTAGATACTTGCCTCTACTTTGCAAGGATGTAATGCTATGGCGTTTAGACGCCCTCTCATAGCCTTGAAAAAAGTTTCTTGTTCGATACTCAAGTGATATAGAAAATAATAAGAATATAGAAAATAATTTTTAAGATTATAAAAATAATTCTTAACACTTAAACGCATATTTTTTGCTATTGAGAATGTGCTTCTGAATTGGGGAAACCTTGAAGTTTACTTTAGTTTTAACTTATAAACAATATCATCAAATAAATCTGATTTTCTTGCTAAATTTTGCTTTGTAACACCAGCAAAGTACAACGTAATAACGTTGTGCAATGACTTTAATTTTCTAGATTAAGTAAATAACAGGGTACATGGTGCACACAGTATGTAGAGATGTTTGTCTAACATAATTATGTTGGGAACTGAGGACGGTAAATTAAATAGAAGGTTCAGCGTGATAGATAGAGACCTCTAGAGCACACATACTCTATGCTCCAGGGAATGCCTGTGGCTGCATGCAGCATTCATAGAGGACCGAGAGGAAAAAAAAGTTGGTTTATTTTTCGTATGACTATTTTTGTTACGTGGAGGATGAATAAATGGAAATATTATAAAGCTTTACGATTATAACATTGAAATTGTTATCTTTAAAATGAAATTTATAAATGAATTTTATAAGTGAAATATATAAATGAATTATTCATAATTCATAATTATTCATATTATTCATAATGAACTTTATTCATTATGAATTAGCTTAAATTCAGCGACTTCTTGAAGTCACACGCTGTGCTGTATTCCTTTTTTATTATTTTTCTATTCTGTGAAGCTAGATATCAATTATATTATTAAAACCTCATGGTTCAGTTACCCTTAATTTTATTTTAAAACTGTAATGACAAAAGTTTTTTCTATCTTTGATAAACTTGCATGTACTAGAAGATTTTTCCTGTGTTTACTTGTTGGAATTAAGTGTTTGTATTTGTATTTATTTTCAGAAATATTCAAAACCAGATATATTTAATAAAGAAATTTTCAATACACGTAAACATTTTTATTCCTATTTGACATAACTTTTAATATTAATATTCCTATACTATTATATGACCGCTTCTGTAGCGTAATGTTTCGAATACTCAAGTACTAATTCGGTGGTCGCAGGTTCAAATCTCGTAGGCTCCTACACTTGTGTTCGGTCTTTGTCCTTTAGTCCAGTAACTGAAAGATTTCAGGTCGAATTAAAGATACACTTGTAAAATGAATTCGAAATAATTGTGTTTTTCTACTACCTTTATGAAAAAGTTCCATTTAATACTCAAAATTAGTTTTGAAAATCGAACTTTCCGGGCCCCATTGCGGAATGATTATCAGGTCAGTTTGAAATTTCGTATTGAAATTTCATATATTGGTTCCTTTTGAAAATTAGGTTCTTTTTGACGTTTGTCTTCATTTCATACTAAATTAGGTTCTTTTTGACGTCCTTAGTTTGTCTTTACAATCGAAATTCCCTGCGTTCCGATTCACGTCATAATTGATTATATCGCGTCTGACACTCTTTTTTCGCAAAATAATACTGGCCACAAATAAAAGACGCCGAACGAAGCCTGAAAAAAAAAGGTGAAAACCGCTCCGCGCTTTGCAAAGTCATAAAATACATTAAATTTGAAAGGAAAAATTAAATATTTAAATACGTAAATTAGGTAGTAGAAAAAGTATCGTTCGCAACGAGTAAAAATTGGTTTTATTACCCTCGGAATGTAAGCTTTCTTCTAAACTACTTTTCTTTCTTTCGTGCAAGAAAATCCGCCATTTTATACTCGTCACGAAATATACTATTTCATGTTAATGTCACTCCCACCCTTCCTGGAAGGGTATCTCTTTTTATAATGGGCTAAAATAATCAGACTCCTGAACTTACTTCAATTGTTCTTATCTAACCATAGTCTAATTAACATGGTCCATTTTTAGAAAATATTTGTCAGGGTTTTGAAATTTTCAGTCAGTTAACTGATATATTCCCAATTTTCACCTAGTGGACATTTAATTCAACCTACTCCATAAAAAGATCCTTAGATCGAATGGACTACTTCGGAAAGCACAATATATTGAAAAAGACATGACAGTCATTTTGCATGATTTTTGCAAAAGCCTTCACTTCAACAAGGATGAAACCTATGTTATATGAAAGCAATTCTCTAAGATTAAATTATGTTAAAGAGTGTTCATTCGAAAACCATTTCGAGATTTAGGTTTAATATGCCATATTTTAGAACTTGTGTCTTGAATTAATAACACTTAAAAAAAAAAAAAAATTTTTATTTCATAACTTAAATCATATCATAATACAGGGTTGAGGCCTCCTATTAAGTATAAAAATACCTGTACCAGGAAGTCTCGTTCTCCGATAACAAAAATTTTCATTAATTTGTCATGAACATAAACTAAATAAAATAAATTTAGGCAAAAAACAAAACAAGAAAAAATTAAATTATATAATATCTAGAGAGGGTGTGTTTGTGTGTGAATGTGTGAGAGAGGGTGTGTATGTGTGTGTGAGTGTGCGTGACAAGATGTGTATTTTTAGGTCATATACTGCAATGTTTCTTCTGTACTTTCATAGTTGAGTGTCTTGATCCAGGTATTAATTTGTTTTTTTGTTTCATAAAATGTTTTCGGGTATATATGTACTATTTTATTTACTTGATTATATTAATGGGAGGCCTGGGCAGCAAACTGTTGCCCAGCAAACACAGTGTTGGTTTTACGAGCAGGAGCCACCGCGTGCTGTCGTCTCTTGTTAAGAATAGTGTGGTCATATTTTAGGCATTTATGCAGTCTCATAACTGTATGTAAGATATATAACTTTCTCATTACATTACTAATACATTACTAATTGTATACAGTGTATACACTGTCAGTGGGAGGGTGGGAGTGACATTACACTTGTACTTATAGTTTCACTTTATTTATGTTAACTCCCAACCGGTTTCGGATTTTACTCCATTTTCAAGGGAAGATGTTAATTAAAATATTTCACTGACTTCAGGCACTAGCTCTGAGCAACGTAAACAATGATACGTTGTTTGGCAAGGAAGAACTTTCATACACACAGGTACCAAACACTATTTTCACGCTGGATTTGGCCTTAGCTACCATAGAATGAAATTAATTAAAACACAAGAGCTTTAATATGACGTGGAATTCATCACAATTGAAGGCTTTCTAAATTTGTTGCAGAGTCCATACAAAAGTACCCATGCTCCTTTACAATATGAAAATTTTTCTTGTTTATTAGTTCTACAGTAATGTACATAAATGCCGTGTTCCGGCCACAAACGGTCAGCAACTTACTAGAAAAACATAACTTACTCTCCGAACCCCCATATATCGCCAAAAGTTTTAAATAATTCCCCGCACGGATCCTATTTGCACAGGGTCAGTGTAAGACATAAACAAGTCCCTAATTCTTTTTCAAGGCCCTCCCTAGTTACGGAAATTGCTATTTCATGAAGATCTCTTAACTATTTACCCTATTTTATCGTCAAGGAAATGCATTTTCCTAACCTTCAGTTTTTCTTTATTTCTCCCGATATTAATGAATTTGTTTTAAAAAGGGAAAATTTTCGTGTAATAAATTGAAAAACACGACAACAAATATGATTAATACTTGCGATTGTCGGCACTTGGTTAAACATCATCATAATCTTGATAAAGACACTTGTACTGTTTCACAATATCACTTTTAACAACTTTTCACTATTCACTTTTCCAACTGGTTTCGCCTTACGGCATTATCAAGGAACACTGTTAAATATAATAAACAATAAACAAATGTGTAGTGGTTGTTTACAGTGCAGATGGTGAAATTACGACAAAATATATTTTCAAATAAACACAGATTATGATATAATACAATATATCATTTTGGACGCAAATTCGTTTGTCCTATATTTGTAAATCACTACACACAATATAACACATTTATTCCTCAATAGACGCATAGGATATTATGTCCCATGTTCTACTGTTTTATTTTTTCATTCCTTTACTCGCATGGGTTCAAAATATTACATCATATTTTTTTCTTCGTTTTTATGCATCAACTTCAGAGCACATATTTATTTGAGCTTAGTCCATATTTATTCGTGCTTATAAACATGAATAAATTGATTATTGAAATAAATAAGTTCATATTTATTCGTGCTTAGCTCATATTTATTTTGCTGAACATTAGTACTTTTCCTTGAAAGTGGCGAGAGCTTAAAGCTCTTCAAACTGTAAAGTACGTACATACGCGTTCATTCTGTAGATATTTATACATATTTATATTTTTGACTTTTCCAAGAAATTTCCTCGCGCCTGGTCGACGCTTCTGCTGATCGGCAGGCTGGGGCCTACCTTGGACAGCGGATTAGCCTCGCAATCCAACGAGGTAACGCCACCAGCCTGCTGGGGACCCTCCCCTGCGGCAGCGATTTAAACAATATTCTTTATTTAATTTAGTCTATTTTTAATTTTATATTCTTTGTAGTTAGTGTATATTTTAAGTATTATTTATGTTATATATATTATAAAGTGGAAGTAGTTTGTAGTTTACACAGATAAAACTTACTCACTTTATATCATCTCTCATTAGACCACTTGTGTATTTGCCGCGGTTTAAAAATTTTTGGGTCTACTTCCATCATTCCAC
Organism: Ypsolopha sequella; assembly: GCA_934047225.1. Lineage (NCBI taxonomy): Eukaryota > Metazoa > Arthropoda > Insecta > Lepidoptera > Ypsolophidae > Ypsolopha > Ypsolopha sequella. The sequence continues at coordinate 8,029,670 of OW203987.1, forward strand.
TCAGTCTGGACTAGAGAATTGCAAAATAAACCACAGCACACAAAGCGAGATTAAAAAGATGGAAAAAAAATAATTCGCAAAGCTAGAATGCACTTTAAAAGCTCTCCTGTTCGAAGCAAAACAGCTGTAAGAGCCAGATTTTTATAATTTTATCCTTAAATTATTTTATCCGAAAGCCATTTTGAGATTTAGGTATAATAAGCCGTATTTTAGAACTCGTGGTCTAAAAATCCTCATGATGATGAATATTTTTAAGAAAAAGCTGCAACTTCCATTTGCCTTCATGTGACGTCACTTGAGAAAAGACTGTTTAGAAATGTGTCCTTTTCTTTCAAGATACATTAATAATATTTTGCTTCAGAATGATTTGACAGATGTATGACAGATAAGAAGACAGACCACTTTTTTTCACAATCGATATAATGCGACGCTTAAAATTCTTTAAAAAATCATAAAAAGTAATGATCAAATTATAAAATGTTGTTATTATCCGTAAAAAATCTTACTTTTATTATTCAAATGTAAATAACGATTGTGAGTTCGTCTACCTCTTTGTAAATAATGAAAGTGCTTCAAACATCTCGGCAGAGATAAACTGGAAAGCCTTATATAAATTCAATCCCGGGAATGGCTTAATACCTACCTACAAACATACCTTAATGCAAATGCAAATTAGGGGACTCTGGCGTACCTTTCCGCTACTTGTTTTTTTTAAACTTTGTGTTACTCGAGTCAAGGTATTTATTTTATTTGATTTACTATTGGCGATTGACTTCACACTAAGTTGGCTTGCTTTGTAGGTAAAAATTTATTGGATTTCGTGCGGAAAATATTCCTTTATTAGGTGTGCATGTCACTGCATGTGCATATCGTCAAAGGATATCTGTAGCCATTCAGTTACAAGCCTATTCCGCCTTCAAACGTACGTTTCGTACCTTTGTAATTGCGGTTCGTTGATTTAGTTTTGGTTTTAACCCCCTCAGTTCTCAGTTTCTCTGAAACAATAGTTAAACAATTGATCGCATTCCAGATTCTAGCGCGGATTCAAATTAAGGCAAATGTTAGGGTAAATTTTCACTTCGCAATTCCGTTTTTATTTTAATTATTTAATAGTATATGCAAATTTTATCATAATAAGGGCCATTGGGACACGAGTGCTTTTTTACTAAATGAAGCGTAGCTGAGTTTCGTTGCAGGCTGCTAATTATGTCACAGTTGGACATAAAACTTAATATACGACCGTTTCTCAAAAATATAAATTTCATGCAAAATTAAAAGGAAAGCGCGTTGTTCTTTTTTTTTGGCGCCAAATTATGACACATGTAATGCTAAACAATGGTCACTTTTTTTTAAAACAAATAAACTAACATCTGTTTCCACTATGGGTAAAATTAATGTATGAAAAAAAACATTTTTACCATAAATTGAAATGCCATATTTTTTACATTTTTGTTTACATCTTGCTATAGGTAAAAAGCAATAGCCCATGCAAGCAATTTTCTACATATAATATTTTTATGTTTAAAAACAGAAAATCGTGGCAATTATTATTATTATTTTTATTATTTTTGAGCTCGAGTGAAGAAAGTATCGCCTGCGGTAGCGTGCAGACAAATAATTTGAAAGAAGCCAATTTGGTTCTAGAAAACTTGCTTCTTGCTACATCAAATAAAAAGTATAACCGAGTGTATGTATCAATTCCATTAAATAACATGGTCTTTTGCAATATATTTTGTTATTACCTCACATTGTTTGAGAAAAGTACTATATTATATGCCTTGGCGGAAACGGGTATTGCCTGACTCTTATTAAGACCCTACTTTCCGGCCCTCTGCAATAACGTACTAGTTTATCTCTTTTTTTTACAAGGAGACGAAAAGTTATTTCAAAATCGAACGAAACCCGGCAATTCTCGCACCCCAGTCGAAATGGCAACGATTTAAACAGCCTGGCCCTTAACTAATTTCAAAATCTTGTCTTCCATTCCCGCTTTAAAAAATTGCCACCCTTCGTTCCTGTTCATAACTTATTCTCTAAAGTTCATATGAAAATCTGTTTTTTTTTTCTTTTCTATTCATCTTGACTATGGGTCAAAATAAAAAGCAGGGTGTTTAACTCGGGTAAAACTATCCATTTCACAGTTCAGGCGCACTCGCTGCGCACGGTTCGCACTTCGCTCGTGTGGAATAACATCTTGTGTGAAATTTGCAGTTTTTACCCCTTAGTTAACAATATACTTTTTTGTGTTTATTTCTTTATAAGAATGAATTATTTTCCCTATTGGAAGAGGTCCTTATTTGGTATGATAAAGTTCACAGTATCCTTAGAATTTGTAAGTTCTAAACTGTTGGTTCCAGAATTAGATTGTCTTTACGAAATGGAAACACTCATATTTCTTGTGAAGCTCTAAATATTTTTTCAAGCAGGTATTTTAAGATGGCAACACAAAACAAAACAAAACAAAACAAATTTCTTAGTAAAGTTAATTAAAGACGGACTCGAACCGTATTTCTTCTCTATCTAAGTAACTTATCCAGTCCGTCCACCAAGATTTATTTTAGTTTTTTTTTGTTTGTGATCAGTACTTGCGATTGTCGGCACTTGGTGAAACTTGGATGACAACATGATGAATAAATACACTATGCACTCGTTTCACAGTTAATCGTATGTCGAGTCATTGCTAAGTCAAACAAAACAGAGAAGGCCAGATAAGGAAATAATATTACTGTATTGCTAGCGTGATAACTTTAGTTTCCACCTTAAAGTCTGCCATTCGGAATTATCATATCGAGTTAATTATATTGAGTTCCATACTCTAAAATCCGATTAAATTGAAGAAAACCAATGCTGTAGATCCAATAATATACCAATAATATAGCTCTAAATTACATAATAAATATTTAAGTAAAATGGTAGGTAGAGCTGATGCCGGGCTCGACTGTTGCCGATGCCGGGCCCCATCTTACTTGGGGACCCCCGGGTACAGACAGCACAAACAAGTGTGACCTCACACTGATTAAATCAATAAAACAGAAAGTCAAAAATAATAACCTCACCATAACAAAAGCAGACAAAGGTAATGCGGTAATTGTCATCGCCAAAGAAGAATACGACTCTAAAATTAGAGAATTTTTAGATAATCAATCTCTAGAAGGGCTAAAAAAAGACCCAACCCAAACAAAAAAAATAAACTGTGAAACGAGTACAAGTGAATTTATTCATCATGTTTTTTGTTTGTGTTTTTTAAGATTAGCTGCACAAAACTCATTATTGTGACATAACCCGGAGTATTAAAGACGTGCTCAGAAAATTAAACCACATGCTTTACTGAACGTACTGAATCACTTCCGTTGTATGTTTTAAAGCCATCCACTTCAATATTTACTTCTCTATATATATTTTTTTTGTAAAATGTTTTAAGTACATGCGTGTATTATTTGGAGTGCAAATAAATTTCTCTTTAATTATGATTTGAGAATACATTTTATAATAATTGTATTAGCAAATCAAACGTGTATATTTAATAAACCAGATTTCAAAACCAAATCTTAATTAACCAAATCTTTAAGTGATAATAAGAACTCAACAGGTTAACACCAATATCGACACAATATCAATCACAGAGACATACTTTGACTTTGACATAGAGGTGTCATATAGTCCATAAAAGGATATAAGGCGCCATTGTTGCTTTCGAACTATCAAATGTCACTATTTCAGGGTGGTTCAAAATGTCTATTCGAACCAATAACAAACTGGGGCTTACAGCAATTCAAATAATGTTACAGCAATTCGCGTAGCTTAATTAAAAAAAGGTTTTTTTTTTTATTTTTTTTTAGAGAATTTACGCGCTTTTAGATCATAGTTTTCAATATTATGGTATTTAAATTAGTCATTATTTATTTATGATTTTTTAAACAATTTCCGGATGTTACGTCACATGACTCCTTTTAGGCCTGATACTGAATGCGGACTTTTGCCTTGCTTGTAAAAAAAAAATCTGTCATCCACAGAGTACTATATTCTCAGAATAAGGAATACAAATAGAAGCCTGACTAAAATAAGAACTGGCCATTGTACTCATCTAACGTAAATTACTCCTGTGTACGAGTGAATGAAACAGCGGACCGCACTTACTTTATATTTTTTCCTGGTGTGTCACTAGATTGAACCAAGCAAATGTCAGATGGATGTAATTTGGATGTATTTTAAATATTATAATACCATCAAATTAAATATGTCTCATCATTGTATCTTTGTGTTGTAATATCATTCGTTGCGTGCATCACATCTTAATTTGATGGCATCGAAATGTCTATTGCATTTTGCGAAAGTTTACAGCTTCACCGAGAGAAATTAAATATTTTGGTGCTCTTCCTCTCTAAATTCGTGAAAGTGTGATTTATTATTGTTTGTGTTAATTGTTTTTTTAACATTGTAATAAAATGTCTTATGCGATTGAAGGCTGTAAATCGCATACAGGAAGAAAAGAAAACAACAATGAAGCAATATCATTTCATCGGTGAGTTCTGATAGTTTTTATGTTAATAAGTTGCAGGATCATACCTAAAACTCAGTAACAATAATAGTAGTTCTTGTAAATCATACTCGTGTTCAATTCTACACCGATATTTGCCTGTTTTATATAGATTTTCTGCCGACTATGAGAGGTTATGTTTTTTCGTATAGTGATGTACTAAAGTCCGTGTGGCAAACTATCGAACATTGGTTCCCGCGGCAGCCGTGCATAAAGGATAATAGATTAATGAGAGGTTTTCTTTTTGAGTATTAAAAAAAAAACATAGTTTCCAAGAACTCTGTAGATGGTGTTGAACTGACTACGTTGCTAGGTGCCTAAGCCAAAACGATTGAAAAAAAAAACATTGCGTCACGTCACGTCACATACGCTCGTTGGTTGATGACATGTGTGCTGAGCATATTATGTGCGAATGCTTTGTTATGGTCCGTCCAGGTTTAAAATGTACCACGGCTTGTACTCATTGCGCTTTATGAATTTCGTCTTTAGGAAAGAGATGTATGCCTCCATTTTTATACAAATCCACAAGGCACAGACTTCTCTTCTTTTTCTCTTGGGACATTTTCTTTCTGGCGTAGAAAACTCATAAAAAGACTGCAAATTTTATTTTTTCTTTTTCCTTGTTGTTATTATTTATTTATTTTCAAAATGTCATTGTGATGTGATGTGACAATGATATTTATTACTTTTTTATGTACGTTTCGTTTTACGATCTCAAAATTACATCCAAGTGCAATAATCAAAAAATTATGTGACGTTCCGTTCCTTGCAGTAACTTACCAAGTTCAGCGCCATCTATCCAGCGACTAGGGAAGAGTAAAAAAAAGAAAAGAAAATCCCTCATTGCAGCGCGAGTTAAAAGAAAAATAATGCCGAATAAATATCGCTATATTTTTTGTTACAGATTTCCAAAAAGGGAAGAATTAAAAAGTGAATGGCTTAGACGAATAATTTGACCAAATTGGGCAATTAAAAAAAGCAGTCATAAGTATTTGTTTGAAACACTTTATGTCGGATTCTTTTGGACCAAACGAAAATTTAAAATGGAGACTTAAAAGCAGATGCCTTACCAACGTTATATTTACCAGATACAGACACATTGGTAACCTTTAAATAATTATGTATAATTGCATTATCAATCTTGTTTGTAAGTACGTGCTTGTACTTTACTATAGTATATTAACTCGATAATTTTTCAATTTTAGGCAACAGAACCAGTACCTATGGATGTCTGTGGTTTAGAAAAGTGCATACTTCTATGTTCGCAAATCGTTCTGAAATTTTTGAGATACTGCAATAATGAGCTAATCTCCTACATGAAGATTTTTATGAAAAAGCTTGCGCTTAAAAAGCTAAAAACAGTAAGTAGTACATTTTTTTTTTCGATATCTCAAAAAATTACGAAGCTATTGGCAATCAAAGTTAGCTAAACAGCATGTCTCGTGACGTCATCTGATATGATTTCATACTAAAAGAGATAAATATTGCTTTCGCTAACTTAGGTAATAATAGAAATTTTTCAAAAATTCAAAGAGTTTTGTGCTTTTCTAATAACTAATTAATCAGTTACTATAAAAAATACTAATATTTCACCACAGCACATGCGACTAAAAAGCTATGAATGTCCTTATTGTAAAAAGTATACTAAGGCTAATTATTCATACACAAAAAGATTAACGTTATTTACAATATTCATATTCTTTATTGTACACACAAAACATCATTTTTACATAGTACTTAGATAAGAAAGAAAGAAAGAAAGAAAAAATTTATTTGCATAAATTGTGGTATACATAAAGATGGTGAGGTACACAAAATTTGTTCAGCACAGTTTACCTTATTCAGGCATGCAAATTTTAGATTAGGTATACATTTTATAATATCTATTCATAAAGTTTCTATAATAACATCACTAATTTCTAAGTAACTATAAATTTAAATTATTATTACATTCTGTTTTTAAAAATACCGAGTGTAGGACAGTCTCTAATGTTATGGGGAAGCGAATTCCATAATCTTATAGCCATGACGGTGAAGGACTGGCCGAAAGCACACGATTTGTGCACAGGAGTTTTGAGAAGAGAGACAGTACGTGCACGAGCCGGCTTGTCCCTAGAAGACAACAAAAGTTCAATATGAACCTGAACCTGGATTCGTATGAAATTTTAGTATCACCACAGTTTATTAATCTTTGTATGTCTTTGTAGCTCTAGAACTAATACTGTTACCTGCATGCATTAGTATCACCGCTATAATAATATACGCCTACATAGGTGTAACTTTTTACAAAGTTGAAAGTTCCATCCATTACCCGAAAAGTTGTGATCTTGTCACGGTATTTTTCCATTATATTCATATTCTTTATTGTACACAAAAGAAACATATTTTTTAGGAAGTTCTTAGATATATCATGTACATAGGCGAGCTTATCTCTAAAAAGAGATTTCTGCCAGCAAACCCGGATTGAAAAAGAGAAGTCATAATAAAAAGTAGACATACATACGTGTACACTAAATATGTTAATATACTTACACCCTATGATTATAAATGACAACAATATACCTACATAAATAATAATGAAGTAACTATTTAAACAATAAACATATTTACTTATATACATAATATTTACAAAAAATAAGATAAAAATACATAATAATAGTTAAAATAAATATTGTGCTATCTACAGATACTCATGAAGTTGAGAGGTACTCTTTCACTCTGTTTTTAAAAATACCGAGTGTAGGACAGTCTCTGATGTTATGGGGAAGTGAATTCCATAATCTTATGGCCAAACATTATCACATAAGTGAGAAGACAAAACCTCGGGCAGGTGAACTCTTGGAACTAAAACATTGGTCTATTACAACCTATTATCCTCTCTCCAATTTGATATGTGACATTACCCATATTACACCAAATTAGACATATTTGCTGACACTGTGTATCGTTTTTAAACCATTTTCTTCCATCCATTCATCAGCTTGCTGGAAATAGGCCTTTCTAAGATCGCCATTTGGCGGTCCACCTGGAAGAAATTCCCCTCACACACGCTGGGCAGGCGGGTTGGTGAGCGCGGTGCCGAAACCCTATGGAGCCTTAAATGATACCACTCGAAAACACGGTGCATGCTCTGTGTACGGAACCCAAATTTAATTTTTTTTTGTTTTACTTTTAGTGTATGTTCAACAATCTGACCAAATTTAAAACTTGTATATATTATTTATAACCGTCTCTAAGAAAGAGCTGAAACAAAAAAAAAAAAACTTTTTCGAGGTTTTTTGTATAGAGACCCTTTGGGATATTTTTTTTTGTCTCTCGTGGTCATGGTAACATGTATTCTGAAAAAAATTCAACTGGCTGTCTATAACGGCTGAAGCTGTAGACCCCTGTAACAGACGGACGTACTTGGAGGAGTGGAGGCTTTTACTAAGAGTCCTGTTTAGCAGTTTGATTTTGAGTTCAATAGATCGTAAGTGTCAAGTTAAGTTGGTATTTAATAAATGCAAGTGGAGTAATAGCTCCAATAAATATACCATAATGTTTTAAGGTTACATACCCGTATTGTGTGGTGGTACGGAACAGTGCGTGAGTCCGACTCACACTTGGCCAGTTTTTTATTCGTACAGTTACTACGTATTGATAAAGTTGTTTATTTTTCAACGTGTTCAATTCTGCGTAACTAATTTACTCTACTACTAACTTACTCGTATCTCTAATAAACTCTGGGACGTCTATCAGGGACGTACGATCCTTCGGTGAAAAAACCACAATATTGCTTGTCAGTGGCGATAGTTTCTCGGAGCTGCGGTCATATATCAGTTTTAGTTTGTGCTAGGGGTAATCTAGAGTTAGTTTCATTAGTTAACTTTTATTTTTACACAAGTAGTTAACGATTACAGGAATTCAAAGACTATTCTGAAATAAATGATCAAAAAATTATAGCTGTAATTTACTTTATTTTATTGATTTTGTATTTTGCCAAAAGTATTAAAAACTTCTTGAAGAATCGATATTCGAACCTGATAACTGCAATTAACGATAGGTGAAGCCCACTGTCTAAGGAGGTATCACCATCTTACTTGGAGACCCCCTCGAAGTAATTCGAAGGAGAGTAAGAGGACAGCTCACAGGAAAAAACAAGAGGCGCACCATGCCTGGGACCGATGGATGACGGTATATCCATCCCTAATAGTCGGGCCTTAAATGGAACAGACTGGTGACGGGCAGCGGCGTCACTGGTGGTATGGGCAATTCTTCCAGGATGACCGCCGGGAGTGGCGAAGTCCAACAGTGGACGAACTAGGCTGATAGATGAAGCCCACTGTAGAAATTTTTCTTTAATTTTTTATTGATGAAATCTGTTAACGAGATTTAAAAGTGTTACACAATAGTAGTTTTCGAGATTCTCTGTGTTACACTTTTTAATCTGTTCAACTGACTGCATCACCAAAAAAGCGTCAAAAATTTGAGTTTAGAACGATTTTCAACTGCCACCGATGACAGATTAACTTTGATAGAATTAAATAAATTATCTAGTTATCCACCACATCTTTGCAAGTCCGTCAGGAGTCAGAAAATCTAACGCATCCTCATGAAAGATGCAGGGACCACGTTTTTCTATAAACCTTCTGTCGAAGAGTGGTAAATGGGTGTCCTACTTCGAGACTTGTCCTTATTTGTTCTGTCTGAAGATTCACTGTATGTACTTTCTTAATTTTGAGTGTCTCAATATAAATATCGTGTCATCAAATCATTTAATTTCCCATTAACTGACATAGAACTGAGAACAAGAGAATCCTCATACTTCTGGTCACTTGGTGCTCACTACGGACCAAGACTGAACAGACAACACTAACCAACAGACAGAAATACTCCCCCATTACATACATTACGCATATATGCCATCTCTTACAACCCCTCACAAACCCTATCACTCCCTCCTCACAAACACTCTTTCACACTTACTCTCGCAACTTATCTTCCTGATATTCTTACACCGCTTTCACATCCATCAATCTAGTCATACAAGTATCTTCTAGTTTGCTCCTATTTTATAATTAAATAGTTTAGATTTATGTGTCGATCTCAACATCTAGTTGTACATGTCAAATAAGTACCTTTTTTATTTACTTATTCGACTAATGACGGCCACAAGTTGGCCGAAATATATTTCGGAACCAATTAATGCTTTTTTATTTACATATTATAATCTATTTAAAACAATAAAATAATAAAAGGAATCATATATCTGACTGTAGCGCATCAGCTCTTGCTCTATAACTAGGACTAACAGACTGAGAGATTGTGAACATAAAAGATGCAGAGTCGCTGTTTGTCTGTCACGAATGCGTTGAATGGATGCCCCAGATACCGCTTCTTTACAACTTGACTACTCGCAGGTTTGGAGACTCCGAAGATGTGCAGTTAGTTCAGTTTGCATCTAAAGGTATTTATTTCGAAGTTTGGATGTTTGTTTACATATCCCAAACGATTATTTTGGTATGAATTACATTATAAATACATATTGAGACTTAATTGTTAATACATATCTATGCTCGAATATCAATACTAAATACATACCTGCCCATACATTCATCATCCCTCCATCCATCCATCAGCCTAGTTCGTCCACTGCTGGACATAAGCCTTTCCAGGACTTTGCCACTAATGGCGGTCATCCTGGATGAATTTCCCATACTCACACACGCTGGGCAGGCGGGTTGGTGAGCGCAGTGCCGGAACCCTCGCACCAGGTACGCCGCTGCCCATCACCAGTCTGTTCCATACAAGGCCCGGCTATTAGGGATGGATATACCGCCATCCATCGGTCCCAGGCATGGTGGGCCCCCTGGTTTTTTGCCTGTGAGCTGTTCTCTTACTCTCCCCCGAATTACTTCGAGGGGGTCTCCAAGTAAGATGGTGGTACCTCCACAGTCAAGCCCGGCATCAGTTCTACCACCTCTGATCATACTCCATAGCCCTGATATCCGGTCCATTTAGCATCCCATCGTCATAGCCCACTCCAAGTCGCTTCCTTCTTGGTAATAGTTTGGCAACTGTGGGAGACTGTCCGTTAGTGCATCTCAATGATACGCTGAGGAAGAGGCCTCCACGGATGTGGCCACCTCACCTTTAGATTAAATGGTACCAAACTAGCGAAAGCTTCTTCAGTGTTGGCTTCGGCTCTATGAATGCCTTTCAAATTATCGGTTCCTATGAGCCTGTGACTGGAAAGTGTACCTACACAATAATTATACTTTATTGCACAAAATACAATTATTGTACCGAGGTGAGCTTAAAATTAATTAGTATTATCCATCGCTAACCTTTGGCAATGGGAAAATTGTTGAGGGTAGTGTCATCATAATATTTAAACAACATACTAGTTAGATAAACGTCTTTTTATCGATCGAGCTCTACTTCACACTTGGGCACAAAAGGTATAATTTTCTTTCCTTATTATTCTTTCATCGAGCAAGAAATGTTCGAAAAATTTCTTTTGGAAATAAAGAACGAACTCGAACGTCAAGAATTTATTTAGGTACGATACCACACGTGTATCTGTAGGTGAGTTAGGTATGTATGTAGTACATATTTTCGGTCGGAACCTGTCTCACCCCCGTTCGCCGGAACCTTTAATGAATGTTTGACTGCGGAATCCTAGGGTTGAACTTATTAAAAGCGGTTTCGCAGCCATATTGTGAAAAACCCGCCTTTTTCTAAGTAATCAAAACAGATCAGCATCACTCAATAGTTATTCAACAAAATCTTATTTGAATCTTGAATTAAAAGCACTTGTACGTAATAGTTTCACTTTATTTATGTTTTCTCCCAAGTGGTTTCGGAATTTACTCCATTTTCAAGGGAAGATTAAAATACAAAATATTAAAATACATTTCATTGCCTGGATAAACAACGTAAACAACGTGTTTACGTTGCTCAGAGATAGTGCCTGGAGTCAAATGTATTTTAATATTTTGTAAACCGGTTGGAAGAAAACATAAATAAAGTGAAACTATAACGGACAAGTGCTTTTAACTACAGATGTGTTTCAAGTTTCACCAAGTGCCGACAATCGCAAGTATAAGTCTTATTTGAAATTCTTATTTACCGAAACCAATGGAAACTTTGCAATGGTACTCGTAACATACACAATAGAGAAAGGCGGGTTTTTCACAATCTGGCTGCAAAACCGCTCTTAACGTAGGTAGCATACGATGGTCAAAAAAAAACTTTATTTCGAATAAAGTATTTGTACTCAGGGCCAACTTAATGTTACTGAGCATTATCTTCCAGTGAACCCTTGGTGCTTTGGAAATGTCCTACATTTGAGGTAGTGCCGGGTAAAGTAACTTTTGATACTCAGCTAAACACTAAGAGCTGAAAGGGGGAAGAATAGATAAGTTTTACACCGACAATTTTGGCGGCCCCGAATTCTTTTTTTTTTTAAGATTAAAAAAAATAAAAAATTATTTTGTGCTTTACTCAATGAGCTCTAGGCCACGGTATGAAAAAAAAAATTCGGCTCCTTTTTGATGTATAAAAAACTAATTCCCATGCATGAAAATCAATTGATAAATTATTCAATATTCGGTTTCTGGTCATCATTCTACACTAATTATGTCCAAATTTCAGAACTATAACTTCTTTTTTATTTTAACTTAAATTTTAATAAGATTTTCTGATCTTCTCTACCCTATCAAGATGTGGTCGATGTAGGTAGGGAGTGACAACATGTAGGATGTAGGTAAAGGCAGAAAGGAAGGAAGCATCTTGTAAACGTGACGTCATCTCGAATTGACCCTTGCTTATGTGGATATGAATTATATTGAATTTGTAGATTGAAGTCCGGCAACATCAGACATATGCTATCTATTACTATGACTACATATTCCACCCTGCTTTACACCTACCGTAACATGTTTTTTTTAGCTTGACGCGGTTACTGTGTTGAAAGGAAGGTGTATTTTTGTTGGCTTAAAAACAAGCGCTTATTTTTCTAATGAGCGTTTTTCCTTATGTCATATTTTGTGTTAAATAAGATTCCTAGATGACACTGTCGTATTCTTTAGCAACAGAATCAAATACAAAATATGCACCGATTCCAAACATACGAAAAACCACTTTGGCGTTGATTGCTACGAAACACATTTTGTCTATGGTGACATGGACAGCGCCATCTGGAGAAAAGCTAAAAACTAAAAAAAAAAAAACAACGAAAAAAATGCTCATTATGTTTTCCTATGCAGTATATTTAAGCTTAAGCTTATAGAAATATAATTATGGAAAGGTTCAAAATAAGTTCAAATAAGATCGTAAGGATCACACGAGTAATTCAAGGAGGTTATCTATCACCTCACAAAACAAAGCACCTAAAAAAATCATATTCTATCACTAACACCAAGAAGTTTATAACCCGAATGATAACCTCTTCTGAAATCCGACCCTTACTTTCTCTTTGGTGGTACCTATCTTTATTACTCATGAAACTTTTTTTCGTTTTGGGGGTATCTCTGTTTCTGTTACTCATAAAACAAAAGAATTTTAATCTTATTAAAACTCGCATGAGCTTATATAGGTACTAAATTATTATTACATATGGCTTGAACACTCATGTGTGATTGTTGTTGACTATATGCCAACCGTCATATAGTCAACAACAATCACACGTGAGTGTTCAAGCCATATGTAATAATAATTAAATATTTTATTAAACAATGAATATACATACATTAAAAAGTAATTTAAATCTGAAACTAAATAATCCTATCAAATATTAAAAACTTAAACAAACTAAACTGCTAAAAATAAATAATTTAAAATTCAAATTCAAATTCTAATTCTAATATTTTATTTTTTAATGTAGGTATACATAAAACACTTTTTACGAGTCAAATTTAATCTTGTAAAATATGTGTAATAAAGTAATAATAAGGTTTATATAAATAAGGTATAATCAATTTATGCAGCAATATATATATACGATTAAAATGATAGGTAAAATCTATAATTATACAAGGTGAAATCCAGACAACCACCCGAACCTATACCGGAGACCGGGCCAGAGTCCAGTAACAAGGTTCAATGATCACCAACCGAGTTTTGAAATGAGTAGTTTTTTAGCCTATAAAATGTTATTTAGTTTGACTTACAAGTTCCTTTTATTTACTTAATCTTAAATCTTAACAATACTTCCCACATCACTTCATTGTTCAATCTTAAGTAACGACTCCACTTCTTCAGCCGATTAGCCCACCAGCCATTTATTGTGATACTTTTAAAAACGGTTATGAATATATTGGTTAATTCTCCATTCCGAGTCAATTTTACTAAACAGATATGGACCAAGAAAGGCGTGAGATCTCTGAACAAAAGTAGTTCTTGCTTTAGGGACTTTCAAGACACCTTTAATTATATTTCTAGTATTAAAATTTGAAGACTTTATTTATGTTATATAGATGTCTATTTTTATTATAATATAAGAGAAGATTCCTGACACACAGTTTATTTACATTTATCATATAGGTTGTCTGTGAGATAATGGTATGGTTTAAAATACATTGTCTTCAATATGGCTCTTTGAATATCAGTCATTGCGTGGATGTCGTTAAAAGCGTTTAAGAGATTTTAAAAAGAAGTAAATAAATAGTTATGCGATTATAAAATTTGGTGCGCCACAAAAAAACAGCATTTAAATAATTTGGTCAGCGTACAAAATCAGGCAGCAATCTTTGTTCCGCAAATAATTTTGATAATGATAAAAAATTAAATCATAAATAAGCAGCTTACAATAACATGGGTTTTATAATAAACATTCCGTCCGCAAAATAACTACTTGATCAGCAAGATTTCACGATTGATCAGCAGAGAAAACATGTATATGCAAAAAATAGGTTGAATATTATGTTCCAAAACCGAATCAGAGCACCCCGACTCTATACAGTCTTGTGGGTACTACCCCTAGAGTGTATATTAAAAACCGTAGGCGTGGAGCCTCCTCGGCGACCAGCCTCAGCCACTAAGGCTCGCACGGGTGCCTATGCTTTGTTACGCAAGGGCGAATGGGCTGCACTTTCCGCAACGCCGAAGCAATAGCAAAATGAAAAATGTTTTTTTTTTGCTTATCCTCTGAGTGGTTATCAAAATTTTATTAAACAAGAGCTTCAAAAATAATTACAGCCATCCAGAATGACATAAATTGCTGATTGATTTTGAAATGTTTGCTGGCCATGAGTTGCTGATCAATTAGTTATTTCTGCTCACAGATTATATTTTTCTGCTCACAAAAATACCAATACTATGCTATCCATTTAAATAATACACATTTTAAACTGCTGTATAAAAGCAGGTAGACTAAAATTTATTGTAAACTCGTAAATATATAATTTCTATTAACCACAACAGAGACAAACAATTTCAATTTTAAAAAACGTCAGAAATTTTGCAATATCCACGCTGACCCGCAAGACGGATCGTGCCCAAATTATCGCAGACGTTGAAACTTGATGAAACATCTTCAAAATGAATTTCACGGTCTCCGATTCTTTACCAAATTAATTTGAGTCGTATCGCCAGACCCATCCGGCACGTAAACTGACAACCAATAACTTATCTTTAATTTTCACAAGAGTTCTTTTACAGAGAGAACGTAAGGAAAAGTCAAACGAGTTGAACTTTCCTTTGAAATGTTATGCTTCCAGGAAATGATTTCTATAACGTGTTATCATATCCATCAGGCAGTATGTAGGAATAGATAAAATATTTACAATTTTTAGGGTTCCATAGGAAATAAAAACTGCATCCAATTATTTTGTTTTCATAAATGTATAAGATTTATGTATAAAATTATGATATTATTACATAAAAGAAGAAAAAAATATGTTGTCATAATGATGTGGGATGTCGAATTAAGGTGATTTTAATGATATTTCAGATAATTTTTCATGATAATTATGTATGATACATGTGTCAAATCTGAAAGATGCTCGATGTAGTTGAATTTCTTAGCTTATTGTTATTGGTTTATTACACAAATTTTATTTGTTTAATATGCTAAATTGTCCAAACGAAAGAACATGTTTGGCGGCCATCGACAACACGTAGGGTCTATCGTCGATGGTAGCGGCCCTTAAGGCCATCAACGACCTTGAGTTGACATGTGTTGGTACAAATATCGACAGAAACTATATCAAAATAACGTTCATGTCAGCGCGCATGGCATTATAACGTCGCTGGGTCTCCGGATAGTGCAAAATAGGACAAAATAATACTTTTCCCATAGACATTTCCATAAATAACTTTTCTAAGCAATATTTTCCTCGTATTTTAGTGCAATAATCATACAAATACCATTAATAATTGCAAAGAAATAACAATTTTTACTTAATTTTAGTTCAAAACCAGCTTGACTTTGAACAATTTTTTCATGCTGTTTCCTTATACATGAGTTGTTCTTTATAGTTTTATAAACAATAAAAATCTTTTTTATAATTTTTAACCTACCGTTTAGGAGAAATTACTTTACCAATAAAGTCATATTTGGATGACACAGGGAAGAGGCGCCTTTTCCCATGGCTCTACAATTTTTATATTTTCAACAGACAAATCGATGAAAATTACTAACTTATTAACCAAGTTATTGAACCAAAAGTGATTGCCAATGTTTTAATCTAAAATAATACTTTTTCCCTGGTTAGTCTATTAAACTTATTTATTAGGAGTACGGGACTCACCGTGTTTGGTTTTTATATTTTTCCGATTTTTCGGCAGAATTTCATTTTCCATGGCGGCGGGATGACTGCTATCCCGCGACCATAGCAGATGAAACTCTGCTAAAAATTCGGGAAAATATAAAAACCAAACACGGTGAGTCCCGTACTCCTAATTAATGTAAATTAATTAATTAAATTAAAGACCGTGTAAAATTAAAATCTTATCTTACACCTATTTGTCTCACAGGGGCCATGTTAGTAATAAAGTCTTTGAGACCACACGAAAAGTAAATCTATAGAGAATGAGTTGTATTAGGGAGTGATATTACCATAGTGCTGTTTCGATATAAGAGATATATCGACAAAATACATAATATAAAATAGTAATAAAGTTTGAGACCACACGAAAAGTAAATCTACGTAGACTGAGTTGTTTAGAGAGCGATATAACAATAGTGTTGCTTCGATATAAGAGATATATCGACAATATACTTGATATAAAACAAATAAACCAAGTACAGTACTATGACAATTTACTGATAGCTATATTAGGGCTTCACAGCTGTGAATGTTCTATGTCATCATGAAGCCACCAATTTTCTGAAGCAATTCAATTTTTATTCAGTATTCGTGTCCAAAGAGTTCCATTTGTGCTGGCCCCGTAGCATAATGTTTAATCGCGCGCGACGCAACTTCGTTGAATCACAGGTGTGATACCATGTTTTTGAGATTAAACAGTATGTTACGCTCCTCGCACCTGTGATTCGCGCGAAATGAAACATTATGCTACGGCGCCTGGACTGGTAATATCAGAGACGAGTCTCAACTCTCATCTGATATTATTACTAGTATCATTTTCTTTTTTTCCTGTATATTTATATTTTTTCTCTTTATTTTTACTTAGACCACATTATAGTCATGTTTAACTAATCTTACCCAATAAAATAGCTGCAACCTTGCATTTAAGTTGCAAGTTACAAATATGATTAAAATAATAATCATGAACTAAATATGCTTAAATAATAATGATTATAAAATAACGTTTTTCTTTTTTAGGTTTGTAACTATTGTAAGTTGAATTCATAATTAAATATAAGGACGGATCGAATTGCATGAATTTATTTCGCGATACGCGACATGTTTCGAATTTCTTCCGAATTCGTTATCGTATCGCGAAATAAATCCATGTAAGTCGATCCGTCCTTATACTTAATTATGATGTTTTTCTATTATTGTGGAGTTTTAATTTCCGATTCTTAGTAAACGAGATCGGATTTATCCAATATTATAAGACCGCACTCCAATCCTGGAACGGACTCATACAAGACAAGTTTATAAAACTGCTGCCGTTAATTCGAGAGAATGATGACAGATGGAGTGTGGCGATATCTCGAAAAAATGCTACAAGTCAACAAGAGCCTTCTTCACGACAAAAATAAATAAAGGCACGTTAAAAAAATATCAACGGTACAACAAATGGGACGAAATAAATCCAAATCATGATTATTTAAACTATTTTTATAAATAAAAACCCTGGAATAGAATATATATACGATATTATTATTTGGTAAGGTATATCAGTTTTATGATACTACAACACTGCCTTACACCGCAGATATTATAAACCTTTTTCTGAAATGTCGATTCAAAAGGTCGAGGATTCATACTGCAGGCATTATGATTGCTGATTTGACAGAAATAACTTGACAGTATCGCTAATAGACAACTTTTCGCCAAAAATAATATTTTTTGCGTTTTTTTTTATCTTTTACGTAGAAATTGAGTCAGCTAATTCATTAAGTTTTGACCTAGGAAGTGGAAAATATATACGACAAAATACTTTTTATTAACAAATGGGACCTTTTAACGATATACAATCTACCCTAAAATCATCATGATAAATATAAAATATTGAAATGCAAAACAGTAAAAAAAAGGTTTTATCCCCTGACATTTGCAAACGTCACCATTCTCTCGAATGAACGGCCGGAGTTTAGTCATCAACATACAAGACCTGTTGCATTGGGTGCTACAATATGGACCTAACTACCTTGTAATAGAGGTGGTTTTTGATGGCCCTAGCTCTGTGTCTAACGTAGAAGGCTAGCTAGTGGTTTGTAGCAGTTTAAAGGTTCCCTAATTTGAACACTCGGTAATATGATTCCCAAGTTGACAGTTGTGGCTAAAATTATTAAATAAAACATTTATTCAAACGAATAATACGTACGTACCTAAGTACTTATGCAAGGCTAGATGTAAAATCATTAAACATTTTTTTTATATCAATTTTACTTTTATCAGTTATCATCTCAAAATGGTAAAATGTTTTTTTTAGTAGCTATAGAATTCATTAGTAAAACATAAAATCTTCCACTTTTAAAAAATTAATAGGTTGTTATTGTGAATATAGTATTTTACAATCTCAGAAACCATATACATATAATTATATTAAGTCGTTTACAATAAAACTTACCCAAAATAAATGTTGTACAAAATGTGTTGTGAAACGCTGTGATATTACAAAATAGATCTAAAATACATTCCAAAATAAAAAAACCTCAAATTGCCAAGTTTTTTAAGCAACTCGCTTCCGCTGAGCAGGATAGACAAGTTTAAAATGAAAGCGTTTGAGCAGGACAAATTTCTCTGAATATCCTCGGTTTAATATTGTACGTTTGTCAAATTTCCTGACAAAATGACGTTTTTTGTCGGATATATGTCGTCAGCACATACAGAATAGGGAATATCATGATCTGCCTGGGCAGATCATATATCTGTTAAAACAAGAAGGGTCGTCTCGCTCCGCTCGGCTCCCCAAATCTATGTACTGTAACATATAGCTAGGCAATATGTTAGGTTTAGGTAAGGTTAGGTTTTATAGGTAGGTTAAAGGACTATTTGTTCGTGTTCAGTTGGCAATCGATAACCTTTCTTGATCGACATACGTCGCATTGACTGATTTATTTTATGTTTTCCAAAAATAAATACAGATCCAATATAAAAGATATTTCAGACAAAACACGAAGAAGATTCCTTAGAGAGTCCCATCGGTGTGAAGGTGGCTCTCCGTTAATAAATATTCCTTCTAGAGTTTTGACGAAATGCGATAAGCGAGTGCTCTACGAGATTCAGAGCTCCACTCCCTTAATGTGTGCGTGATAATTAGGGTGGATAATAGAAAAAATGAAATAATACAAAAAGTCGAAGTAAAAACAAAGTGGTATAATTCAGCAAAATCCCTACGAGATCCCGAGTAGACTGTGTGCATACTACAGTACCTACATGTAAACCTTACACGCTCTTCCTTGCTGAGCTGCTAATCATCGCATACATTTTTGACTTTTGGTGATATATTTTAGATTTCATACTTTACGACCTGTCCAATTGTACGACCCACGACATCTACATAAATTAAGTTCTTTTAAGAGTTCCCTCGTAAAGTTCTCATTCACTGCATACATTGTAACACAATGTTAAGGCCTTGCCTTTGGTATTTCAACGGTTTTTGTTTAATTATGCTGAGTCAACTACTAACCTGATCAATGTTATATTATAATTGTATTTACAATAAATTAAATTAAAAACTAAACTTAATCTAAATTAAAATTATTAACAAATATAATGCCTATATTAAATAAAAAATGTTTTTTAAATCGTCGCCGTTGGGGAGGGTACCCAAGACGCTGGCAGCGTTACCTCGTTGGATCGCTAAGCTGATCCTCTGACCGAGGTAAGCTCCGGCCCTTGGGTCACCAGAGGCGTCGACCAGGCGTGCCGACAATTCTTTAAAAAGTTGCCGTGCGGCCGGGCCCCATGGTCCAAGGGTTTCAACACCGAACGGCGCAAACATGTAGCCCTCTCCGAGGGCCACATATCTGCGCCGCTTCAGGTTTTCAGCTGACTCCGCAGCCGCGCCAGCCTTGGCTGAGGTCGCTCGTAGGTGGGACGGGGCGAGAGTGTCCACGCACGTCGCATCCCATACAAGCGACCTACCATTTTTCCATGCTAGGAGCGTCATTCCATCGGGCCGCTTGCCATCGGTGCGAATTATGCCCTTTGGTTCTAATGTGGCTGGTACGTAAGCGCTGGCAAGGGCCCGGCGGATGACGTCATTGATGCTAGCGTGGCGTGAGAGTCGTCCAGCGCTGAATTTACAAGACAGACCATGGTGCCCGTGTTGGCCGACGCCTTCTCCACAACGGCAACGGTGGGGCTCGTTAAGTTTTGAGCCAAGCCGCAGGCCGCAGGCAAGGCTCAGGGTGTGTCTATCCAAAAGGGTACCGATGTTGCTGGATGGGATCGCCATCAGCCAGTATCCCGACTCACGCTCTCTGGAGGCCAGGAGACGAGCCCTGTCTGCTGGGGTAGATGATGTTTCCAAGAGGTTTTCCTGTACCTGTTTACAGAGGGGCTCGTCCCATAGCCTCTGTGAGGATGGGGTAATGGGGTAATTTTCATTAGGGCACGCTGATTTCCAGGCGTTTCTGGCCTCATCCAAGCCCGAGACCTCAACGTCACCAAGTGACGGGTTTATTATACTACCGAA
The DNA here is from genome assembly GCA_934047225.1 of Ypsolopha sequella. NCBI lineage: Eukaryota > Metazoa > Arthropoda > Insecta > Lepidoptera > Ypsolophidae > Ypsolopha > Ypsolopha sequella. The sequence goes on from OW203987.1 coordinate 8,050,464, forward strand.
GAGGTCTCGTGTGCTGTGGATTGAAGACAGAAACGCGGGAAGGGCCACACTTGAAATTTTTCTAATTCCCAAACCACCCAACCGTACTGGTAAGGTGGCTTGGTTCCAACTCCGTTCATCGAGAGGACAATTTAGAATTTGGATCATTGTTTTTTCAATTATCTTGTCAAGAGTATCTAAAAAGTTTTTATGGTTCCAAAGAGGCGTACAACGTAAAACGTACGTAAATTTCGGTACAAACAGACAAAACCGAATGATGAAAAGGGCCATATGGGGGTTTATTTCAGCAAGGCAACTGGACGACTCTTCAAATTTAGCTATTTGTTCCGAGATGTATTGTGAAATGCCATGGTCCAATAAAGGAGCGCCAAGGAGGCGAAGTGTCTCGTTAGTCAGTATTTTTATATTCGGAGCAAAATTTTTATAATTTTGTATGATTTTGTCTTTATTGTAGGTTTTGTCTGGGATAAATAGTTCACATTTACTATAATTTAGTTCCAGTCCAATGTCTTTGAATTTGTTGCAGAGAGTTTCCAGGTCCTTTAAGACGGTGTTAGCTTCCCCTCCTATGGTGCCGTCGTCCAGATACCACACATTGAATTTTGAATTTAAAGTTGTTATTATTGGGTGAATGGCTAAGCCAAAAATAGCGGGGCCTAAGGGGTCGCCTTGTTGACAGCCTACTTCTGAGTTTAATAAGTGGCTTTTGTATATGAGCTTCGTAGGTGAACTGTAGCATTGCCACATGTATTTATAAATTTGGGGTATATTTTCTTTGACCTCTGTCAACAAGGCGCCCCTGTCAACGGAGTTGAAGGCGTTTTTAACGTCCACCTTCAACATCACCTCGCATCCACCGCTTTCAAGGAAGGTGCGGGCTGCATGAACGCCAGCCTCGCATCCTCCCCGGCTTCCAAAGCCCAGCTGTAGAGGTTGAAATTTTTCTGTAAGTGTCGGTAGCAGATGCTTGCAGCAGACTTTGGAAGCGATACGGCGGATGGTGTTCCCGACCGCAATTGGTCTAATACCTCCATCCCTCTTTTTTAATGCGCACAGGCTTGCTCCGTAGAGTGTATCAATTATAGATTCACAAACCTCTCCAGACAGCATCAAGTTCACAAGCTGCGTCATGTCCACAAGAAGGGCCCGGCCGGTTTCGCCAGTAGCTCCGCAGATAAGGTCTTTCAGGTGTTGAGCTGAAAGTCCGTCTAATCCGCCGGCAGAGCCGTTTCTGAAGGACATGATCGCAGCCTCGACGTCCTGTGTCGTTGCTGTTGGAGACGGGTCTGAGGGATGAGGTGGGTCGGGAAGCTGTAGGGTTGGTGCTGCTGGTGGATGTTTAGACGCCAGGGCCAAAAGGGTTTCAGGAGAGTCGGGAGCAATCGTGTCGGAGGAAAAGAGGAGTTGAGCGGCTCCCTTTATATCACCATCATTGAATCTGGTTTCTATTTTTTTAACAATATTATAATTGTGGTTTTTTCTTTTATCGCTAGTGTTTTTCACATGTATAACTGAAGTGTTTTTATTTAAGCAGTTATTTTTTATTTTTTGTGTAAGAGAGCCGCCCTGCTCCTCCTTCGATACGTGCAGTGTCCGGTATGCAAATGTAAGTAATTGTTCCCAGCTATCTTGCTCATTTTTATTAATGACATTTTTTATGCAGGAGGACAGAGATGTGCCGACGGAATGTCGAGCTCCGCGAGGGATGCGTTTAACAAGGGGAAGATTAGATTTGTACTCACTTAGTTCTTGCCAGAAGTTGGATTGATTGGGTGTTAATGGTGGGGCGTTAGAACTAAGGTTAAGAGTAGATGTTGAACCTTTGTGCATTTTACCCATATGGATTTTAAGGCCTCGCTGTCCTCTCAAAAATTTTGTGTGGGGGCATTCGGGACACTGCACTAGATCATCCGACGCGACAGCGCCAGGTGGACCATCGGCACTGACTGAAGGGCCTGCGATCTGCGACATAGCTTTCCACCTGTCAGCCACGAAAAGTAAATAACGGTACCTATAAAAATATATTATATATACTAAAACTAATATAAAAATAACACAAGCACTAAGAAAGTTCACATGTTGGCCACCATCGAGACACGGTTATAAAAAGGGAAAACTGCTATCTTCTGTATTTCACTGTACGACACTTGTTCATCATAATGTTGTTTTTATTTTGGTTGGTGAGTGCTCCGAATCAAGGATTTCTTGTTGTTATGCCTCTATGATACCTTCTCGGACGGTAGGAGATGGTCGCCTCAAGCGACTAAATATTAAAGGTGTAAACAGGGTGCAAAAGGTTGTAGATAAAATAGATGAATTATCAACGATATTATTCATATAAAATCTTTATCAAATGGCTTAAAATTTATGTAAAATAGTGATATTTTAATATTTTGTAAAAAAATTCACGACTTGTTATTGTCACTGTCAATGTCAATCAATGTTAAACTCACAAACGTGTTTTTTAGACCTTAATTTTTCCGTTGTCAAGACAGTTACGTAATTGGACATTCAATTCTTCAATTTCATTCAATTTGATAATTAGACATATTTCACTTCATAGTTTTTTTTTAATTACGCCTTTATAAATTATACATGTGTCCATGTCATCCATTCAATCCATTTTACATGTGTTACGCGATGTACGTGGCTTAAGTTTTATACCTGAAATTACTGCTATAACACGAGAACATGTTTTTTTCCATTGTCAAGACAAAAAAGTCCTACAACAAATAATTTTTCGGAATATCCAGAAAAGTCTCGAAATTGCACTGATTTTGCGTGCCGGCAGCACACAAAGCGAGCGTTCTAATGTAGACTTTCTGAGAAAATAATTGACTCACTCAATAGGATTTTTGTGTCCCATGGACCAGGCCTTAAGAGGTGCACTTGTGATACAATGTCACAGATTCCACCTGTAATACTGAGCGGCCATCAAAATGCTCTACCCACAACTTTACAATAAGCTATTCAAACTCCCGGGTGGCTATTCTGGCCGATGCGATAAAATTACGAAGGCAGATTTTAGATGTTTTTAAAACGGCTTACCTATCAATTTTCTCGATTAAAAATGGAGTGTATTCCTTACATTTTGTAGTCTTCGTTAGATGAGACTTGACGATCTGTTTGTAACTCGACGTTACATCGCATATTATACAAAAGTCAAATGATTGGGCGAGTGAAAAATAATGCCAGAATAGCCACCACTAAACGTTGCGGTATGACTTTTATTTAATCATAGAACTAACTTTTGTCTGCGGCTCCACCCGCGTGGTATTCGGTTTAACGTCATCCTTTTTCCCACGAGAACCATGTTTTTTTTTCGGGATATAATAGGATTTGTGTTAATTTAGGGTGAAGGCTCCACTCCAAATTTCATCCAAATCCGTCCAGCTGTTTCAGCATGAAGAAGTAACAAACATACTAGCTCACACACAACTTCACATTTATAATATTAGTGGGATAGTGGGATGTTTATAATGTTTTTAAAGATCTGTGATCATCACTATGGGGCTTTTAACACTTTATGAGGCTCTATTATTGGTCACCAAAAATAACATAATATTTCAAAAAAATAAACAATATTACATTAGCATAAACATGCTATTCTGGCATTATTTTTCACTCACCCAATCATTCGACTTTTGTATAATATGCGATGTAACGTCGAGTTACAAACAGAACGTCAAGTCTCTAAACAGTTAATTAAATTATTATAATATTTAAGTATTTATTGTATTATTTGAATCTTGTTTGATTTTTTTTAGTATTCGTTTTGTTCCTGTAATTTTGTCTTGTGATTTACGTTTCATAAAATAAAGAAAATAAAAAATATAGCTAAGTAAATAAAATTAATTAAAACAATCGATTTTAATGTGTACAAATAAAAAACAAACAAAACTATTAAAATAGTGGTCAGTTCCCTGATACATTTCAATTTCAATATTTATTTCTATTTAAATTTCGATAATGATAAATTCGAAACATACATTCACAGTTTCGAACTTTGACAACAATTACACAGTAGATACTCGTATCATAGGATCTAGTTGCAAATCAAGTCACGCTGGAAAGCAGTTTTGCTATTGATTTTAATATGAAAAAAATCTTGGTTTTGATTCACTTTTTACGTCCGAAGAAGCTATACTAATTACAGTCAAACTACACTGGCCTGCAAAACTAAGTACTACACTTTTTAAATTTGATTTTTTCTAAACTATAGAAGTTAGAGATTTAAAATAAAAAACGTTTTATAGCAAATTTTATCAGCTCTCTTTGAAAATATAGGGAACTATAAGGACAACTTCACTATGTGATTATTTTAAATCTCTAACTTCTATAGTTTAGAAAAAAATCAAATTTAAAAAGTGTAGTACTTAGTTTTGCAGGCCAGTGTATATAATTTGGCAATATTCTATACTATACTGTACATTTAAAAAAAGGAAAAATTATAAAAAATACATATTTATTTATAGCCTAATTTAATTGCATTGTGTATATATAATATTATTCATTCCTATAACTATTTTTTACTTATACAAATGTAATATTCTATTAAATTTAAGTAAGCCTAATTTTAATTGTTGTAATGTATTTCTCCGTATTAGATTGATGTTTACCGAATAGCTGTTAATTACATTTTCCTGGAACAATACCGATAAAATAATGATTGCCCATTTCCACAAGATTTTCTACACAACGGCAACGCTTTATTTTTTCCAGCTTCTATTTGATGTGTCACGCCACACACATCTCAACTCTAGTGGCGTCATCCGCACAATCGTTGCTTACAGTTGTAAAGAGAATCTCTCTAATGTTGTCAGCAAAACAAGATGAAAAACACTAGCTTTTGCTCGCGGCTTCGAAATCAGATAATTTACTGATGATCATTCTGAATAAGTTTCCCAAAAAACGTACCTGTGGAAATGAAAAATATTTCCTTAGGTACTCATTATTAAAAAAAACACTTGTACTTATCCACATATTATAATTTTATTATGCCCGACCGGTTTCGCTGTAAATCATTTTATAGGGCCTTTTACACATAAAATGAAACGTTTAAAAACGTACGTTATGAAACGTATAAATGAAACGTTTCATTTATTGCACGTCATTTTAGACATGGTTCTAGTATAAATTATTTCTTTGTTAGTTAGGATGTGTAAAAGGCCCTATAAAATGATTTACAGCGAAACCGGTCGGGCATAATAAAGTTATAATATGTGGATAAGTACAAGTGTTTTTTTAAATAATGAGTAAGGAAATATTTTTCATTTCCATTTCCACTAGAACCATGTCTAAAATTACGTGCAATAAATGAAACGTTTCATTTATACGTTTCATTTATTGCACGTCATTTTAGACATGGTTCTAGTATAAATTATTTCTTTGTTAGTTAGGATGTGTAAAAGGCCCTAGAAAATGCTTTACAGCGGAACCGGTCGGGCATAATAAAAGTTATAATATGTGGATAAGTACAAGTGTTTTTTTAAACAATGTTTTATAAATTCCACCAAGTGCCAACAATCACTAGCATATACTATTTCCTTACTCATTTTAAAAACTGTTTTGTCAGACAGGTCAATTTTTATTTCCATTTGTCCAGGATATTTCCTCTTTGGGAAAGTGGTTGGCCATTTATTATATATGGTGAGGCAGATAGATTATTGCATTTTGTTTGTTTAGTACGATCAGTAATAGTAGTTTATGCTACTAGGGCGAAAAGGAATAAATTACGAGGACGATTTAAAACATGAGCGTAGCGAGTGTTTTAAACGTAACCGAGTAATTTATTGCTTTTAGGCCCTTGTATCATACCACGTTTTTCAATGCATAGTGTGAGGAAATGAAAACAAATATAATCTTGTGAACTTTCAATTATGATTGGCTCAAAAGGATTATACCCAGAGCCGTTAAACAGTGGAAAAAAAAGTATAACATCTATGGTACACACGAAAGGCTGCAGGTTAGCCAACCATTGTAAACAAATAAAAAAAAATAATAATAATAAAGCCCTAGGGCAAAATAATCGACTTTCTGTTCGGTTTTGATGCATAAAAAGTGGGCCTTTACGAGCACATGCATTGAAAAATACTTTACAGCGGGACCGGTCGGGCATAATAAAGTTATAATATTTGGATAAGTACAAGTGTTTTTTTAAACAATGTTTTATAAATTCCACCAAGTGCCAACAATCACCAGCATATACTATTTCCTTACTCGTTTTAAAAACTGTTTTGTCAGACAGGTCAATTTTTATTTCCATTTGTCCGGGATATTTCCTCTTTGGGAAAGTGGTTGCCCATTTATTATATATGGTGAGGCAGATAGATTATTGCATTTTGGTTGTTTAGTACGATCAGTAAATTATATTGATTCATTTAAACTTGTCCATTTACAACCTTTATTGAAGGGCAAAATTACTCCAGTTCCTTTCGTGAAATCGAAGATACCGGTGATCAGCTTTCACTACAACAGATGCGAGCTTCTATGAGAACAAAGCTGACACATGTTCTTGAAGAACAATGAATTCTGAACAAGAACATGACATGTGTTGACAGCTAGCCAACAATTGGCGCTACAGATCTCTGGGTGCGACAAACATCGAATTGACTTCAACAACTAAAGGGTGTTGTTGGATAGATAATGCCATATGAAATGATTTATAAACTGGCTTATATTTTTCGCATACATAGTTTTTTTTTGCTTTTGATATTTTTTGTTTCGCTGTCGTAGTAGTCAGCCGGTTTCCACGGCGACCTCATTTCAGTACAAAATATTCTGCTCATCTTAAATTAAGAAAAGCCTGAATTGCTAAGACTTTAGGCACATTAAGGTGTGTAGTGCGCACAGATCATCACGTTTCGCATGTTATTAGCACAGGTGGTTTGACAGTTTACTAGAACGGCTGTGTGCACTGACAATAGATATCATAGTGAAGCCGACACAGAGAGGAGATGTTTTCTAACCGAACGATTGTGCGCTGTACATATTAAAACGGGTGATAAGGATGACAAAAATGCTATTATTTTTTATTTCCTCTCCCAACCGGTTTTGGACATGACCACTCCATAAACAACATTATTTGTTTATACCACGTAGTTTTCGTTTTTAAACCTAAAAAGCACTTGAAAATGAATTGATATTCGAAACCGGTTGGGTATAGTGTGAGGAAATAAAAAATGATAATGAAATTGTGTACAAGTTTTTCTTCAAGATGCGGTAATCATACTTTGAAAAAAAAATTATCATTGTATTATTATAAAATCTACTGTGTCTCAAACACACTTTCCGAAAAATACTACATATTTTTGTGACTTGAATATATAAATATAATGTATATATACCGTCACGACATGTCTCCCGGAATGAGTGTGAGAGGTGTTAACGTGATTGTTATTTGAACAGTCAAAACTCGTGCACCCACATTTGACCGTTAGTTTGGGGAAAACTTAAAGATATGAAGATCTCGAGGAACGCCGAAGCAGTTGGCATAGCTGATTAAAGAACTAATGGCATTTGAACTTTAATAAAATTGACTTCTGGCTTAAACATATTATTCTTAAACATATTTAAATAAACAGAAAAGACATGATCTTGCTAAGTTCTTGCTCGTTGATCTTGCTGTTGTATTTATTGTCTCACATTTATTACTTATTCTTATATTTTGATTTTTGAAGGTCAGTAATATTATAAATCTAAATACGCCAAACTTATTTTTTTTTAAATTGTATTTCTCCTTATTATATTATAAACACATATTTTTGTAATTTTTGTAAGTTGTTTTTTTATAAAACTATGACAGAAATAAATTTCTATGTTTGAACACTTGGCGATTTATCCATCGCAAGGAGATATAAATTAAAATTATATCATTGCAGTATAGAAACGCAGAAAGAAAAGTAAATCTAGATGTGAGGATTGTTTTTTTATTATTTTGTACCTTAAACCTGACCTCTAATAAATAAGTGTAAATAATGTATGTTACATAAATAAATACATTTCATTTCATTTCATTTCGGGTTCACGTAAAGGCTCATTCTAGGCTGTATAACAACAAAAACGTTAATTACCTAATATCACCAAATTAAAACAATATTTACTATGGACCATCATCGGTAACGGACACAGTTCAAACTATAAAGGGAAACAATAAAGTGACAATTTATATGTTAATTAATTTAATTACAGACAATTATTTGTCGATAATTGATTTGAGCGTAATTAGCCTGTTTTTAGCAGGTAATATAGATGTTCTACCTCACAAAGTCTGTTTGGCTATGGTTGTAGTAGTTGTATATAACTTTAAATATACAAGGTGAATTAACAGTTTATGTGGTGTTCATTGGAAATAAATGCATATAATTCTTGTTTTTTTATTTTACTTTTTTTAAATCACGTTTTTCTTGTTGTAATAAAATATAATGTTACCATTCGGCTTTTCTTTATAAATATAGTATATTGGTTTTTTGTAAATTATAGACATTAATTAATATAAGCAAGATATATTTCGAGTCCTTTTGGACTCGGCATCAGTTGCATTGACAATAGACATGACATTATAAATATAAAAGACCATTTGTTTTTTCTTTTTTTTTTGGGTGTGTTAATGTTGTTTGTTAAGGCCTGGTCCAAAGTGGGCACCAAGCGACCAGATGAATGAAGATTCCCACGTGCGAAGCTGAATATCTGTGAGTGCTGGGTAAAATAACTTAATGATGCGAACTGTGAAACAATGGTTGAAAGGCGAATTTTCTTATTGCGTATATTTCTAAAATGTAGTCCAAGCATCGTTTCCTAATAAAAATTAACAAAAAATATGATTTTATTATTTCATGACACAGTCGGTCACAGGCCCGTTCCGTAATTTTTTTACATTTACTATTTCCTGACGAACAACTTTTTTGAATATGACTCATTTACAACAGACCTCGTGACGATCGTGGTTCTGATCCTCTTTACGGGTTAAGTTTTGTAGAATCTCTATTACCAACCGTTATTGTAATACCCGATAAAAAAAACTCGCCTATATAGAACTTGTTAATTCACTACAAAAAAACACATTTCTGATATATATTTTTTTCACCTCATTTGACATCCTTTTAATAAAGAAGTTTAATAAAGAACTTTTCTTTTTGACCTATAAATATATAAAGGTAGATCAAAATATAAATCTTAGAAGATAGCACTTTCCCATAAAATATCACGCCAGGAAAAGATAATCCTTTGAGTTTACGAGGTTCCCCATAACGTTGAGGATAATCAGCAAGATATGATCTGAACAAACATCGTTTGGGGAAGATTGATGAATAAACACCATCAGCGATTGCTCAGCCCATGGTTTCAGAAGAAAGGTATGCTCCATGCCCTACTCTTATTTGACACGACTTGTTTTTAATATACATTTCAAAGGTATTTTGACTGACTGATCTATCAAAATATTTTTTTAGGATTCTGTAGTCAACAAAGAACCCTTAAAGTTTCACCATATCCGTCTGTCTGTCTGTCCGTGGCTAAGTTAAGAGACTTTTGGTACTGAAAAGCTGTTATTTGGCACGGGTTCACACGCTGACAAAGCAGTCAAATGAAAAAACAAAAAACAATTTTTTTAGGGTACCATCCCCTACACTTAAATTGGAGACCAATTTTTTTTCTCGCTACGTCTTGGTGTGGGGTGTCGTTGGATAGGTCGTTCAAAAATTTTGCTGATGTGTTAAAACCGTTTTACGATTCAGTAATCCGTTTGCGAAATATTAACCTTTAAATTGCTAATTTTTGTTAAAGTCAAATGACCCCACTGCCAGCTAAACGGTTGTTTTTGGATATAGGGAAAAATTCACTTTGTTACCGGCCAAACCCGATTTTAGGATAAACTGGTTTGGCCTAAGCCAAAGTGGTTTTGGGTTGTCATAAAAAAATAGCCAAGAAGGTAATTTATAAAGTTAAAGATATTTATTTGCTTAAATTGTGGTACATAAGTTGTTATATAAAGGTTATAGTTCAGCACAATTTGCCCAAATAGGCATGCAAAATTTAAAACAGTCTTAATTTAATTTTAAGTCTATACAATATTAGAGCAGGTAACATTCAGTATAGGTAGGTATTCTTAATATTATTACTTATTGAACTAAATTTTTATTATTTTTACTTAACAATCTCGTTGGTTCTAAGATCTATAAACTCTTTAATAGGATAAAAACATTTTACAGACAACTTTTTTATAGCGGTTATATATAACCTTCTAACCTAACCTACTCTACTAGAAAGCCTCTTTTGTGCTGCAGGACTTCCGAAAAACTAGTTTGGCCTAGGCCAAACTACTTATTTTGTCCTAAAATCGGGTTTGGCTGGTAACATATTATATAAGATGGTTAAATATAAGATGGATATGTTTCTATATATCCCATAAGTATATAGGTAATTACCTATGTAGAATAAGAATAATTGTATTACTAGCTTTAAGTTACTTTGCTGTGCCCGACAGGGTCCGTAATTGATACTATAAATGTTATTTAAGACCTTTCGAACATTATGGTGCAAATAAATTTGAATTGAATTGAATTGAACATTTATAACGATATTAAAAGGAAGACAATCACAGCTAAGTACAGGCTTTACAAGTTAACGAGTAATTAACCGACCAACTTATAACATTAAATTTTTAAAGACTATTTACACAAGCGCAGTAAACCTACTCGGAACTTTATTTAACCCCATGGTTTATTCGAAATTATGGCGCACTTTTGTCACCTAACAATATAAAACTGGTCGTAAAAGTAACGTCCGTTCGACCATCCGTTACCATGGAAACAGAGTTCAATACAAAACAAAGATTGGCATTTTACGTAGACTTCAATTCGGTTTATGGCGGTCTTTTATTTGAGCAAGTGAGCAAGTACTTTCAAAGCGCGGCCATCACCGCATCGCATTATTTGACGATGGGCTAAGCTGACACTACATTAGGGGCCGACTACACAGACCGCGATCTGCATTTTGCGTTCCGCGTTCTGCGTTCCGCGTTCACTGTAATGTGCTGGGCAAAATGTAATCTAATACTGATTGATAACTACGGTTACATTTTGTAGTTAGCAATCACGATTACTGATTACATGCAAAATTTAGTTGCAATTTGCAATCACGATTACATGATTAATTTTACTTAACTACTTTGAGTGGCCTTCTTTTTATAGTTTTGTTAGTTACTCATTAAGAAAAATGCATTCATAAAGGATGCATAGTACGCATACCATACTTTTTTATCTATGACACATCTGTATTGGTTCTAGTCTGAAAACTACGCATATTTAATTATTTAAGAATAAAATTAATCGCCAACTTAATTAGACCCTTAAGATACATAAAGAGTAATAGATCGTAAGTGTCAAGTTAAGTTTGTCATTCAACTACTCTAGAAATAAATTTGTGCTTTTGTGGAACCCTCAGAGCACGAGTCCTCTCGTACTTGACTGTATTTTTATTTGATTCAGTTAAGAGAACACCAATAGATGTAATCAGATGAATGGTTACTAAAAGTAATCAGGTTACATGTAGTTAAGTTACATGTAGTTAAGTTACAAGTAGTTAGGTCACATGTCTATACTTACTTACTCCCGTATGTACTCTCTTCCGCACTTACACACACAACACATACACGCACGCATTCAATTCATATACACCCTCTCTCAAACACAAATTGTTAAGTTCAGGACATGTCTGTCCTTAACTTTATTAGTTTTTAGTTTTAAAAGTTTATTCTAACTGATAAGAAAATGACCCCGCGTTCCGAAATAGAATTATTTCGCTAAAATCGATTACGAATGAATGAGGTGAATGGCTAATAATCCATGAGTGAAGCAAATGCGTTCATTCATTCGTATGACTTTCATGGCTCATGCGACGGAGGTGAGGCGGTGTGAGCGTTGAACGGAATGGAATGTCAAAAATTGTTTTCGCTCCATTATTTCAGCAGTTGAGATCAGACAAACCATAGTATATGTTTTATTCGGCCATGAGAGAAACAAATAAAAAGTCGTGTGGAACTTTTCGTCGAAAAGGAAGAATTTATATGTATATATATTTTTTCGTCGCTATCTGAGTCTACGTTAAAGAACAGTGCTACAAACTCTTCTTGTTCCATCACGAATCACGGCACTTTGACGAAATAAAATCAAATAATCGTATTGTATTCTGTGATAAGAGGTTATGGTTAAGATGTATCTTTTTTAATGCGGTCCGAATCATAAGCTATCTTTCACATCGTTTGCTAGCTCACAAATTACGGACCAGTCATCGCTCACACTTTAATTCATTCATAGCTTTTATGTATGTAATTATATTACGGACCGCAGGGTGAATTGTTTGCTAAAAAAGAGCGAGACCACCTGGAACAGGTATTCTTATACTTAATAGGTGGTCTCAATGGAAAATTGCCCACATAGTCCCAGTGCACAAAAAAGACAGTAAAGCAAACATAGAACACTATCGACCTATTTCTATCCTCTGTACATTTGGGAAGGTATTTGAAAGGATTATTTATGCACATGTTTATCCAGTTGTAATGCAGGGGGTCCCTGATGAGCAGCATGGTTTTGTTAGGGGCCGTTCGACAACAACAAACCTTGCTATTTTTGTAAGCGATGTTCTTACAGGCATGAATGCACAGGGCCAGGTTGACGTGATCTACACTGATTTCGAAAAGGCTTTTGATCGTGTCGATCACGTCATCCTGTTGCGTAAATTACAAGAGTTGGGTATACATGGGGATCTGCTTCGATGGATGGAATCCTATGTAACAAACCGTAGGCAGGCTGTGGTTATAGGTGGGCATAGGTCTGATTTCATTTTTGTATCCTCTGGTGTCCCTCAGGGATCTTTACTGGGTCCACTGCTATACGTTGCTTATTTATACGACATTAAAAAATGTTTTCGTCATTCCAAACACTTGCTGTACGCTGACGACAAAAAAATTTACTTAAGCATTAAGGACCTTACTGACTGTCAGTTCTTACAGGATGATTTGAATAGATTATCTGCGTATTATGACGAAAATCTTATTAGTGTAAATACTAGCAAATGTGTTCAGATCACTTTTAGCAGAAGCCGAAATCCTGTTGACTTCCCTTATAAATTGAATGGCACAAACTTAAGTAAGGTCAACAACATTAAGGATTTGGGTGTCATCTTGGATACAAAATTAAGTTTTTCGACACAAATTGAATCTATTGCCCACAAGGCACTAAGGAATCTTGGATTTGTTATCCGCGTCAGTAAGCCTTTTACAGACACTGCGTGCATAAAAATCCTTTACTGTGCTTATGTTCGTAGCGTGCTGGAGTACTGCAGTCCAATCTGGAACCCACAGTACGCTAAGTATGACACTGACATCGAACGTATTCAACGTAAGTTCCTTAAACATCTGAACTATCGCTCAAGGGCTGTGTGTAAAGATTATGAGGAATCCTGTAGCAGACACAGTTTGTTGCCACTGCGAGACAGACGTACCGTGTCTGATATGTCGCTGCTACATGACGTCTGCTCGGGTGCACTCGACTGCCCGGCATTAGTGACGGAGGTGTTACGACTATCAGCTCCATCTACCCGAACGCGACATACTAAGCTATTTACTACTCCCTTTTCACGCACTAAATATGCAGCAAACTGTGTCTACCGCCGGCTTCCTACAACATACAACGAGCGCTTTGCAGATATGGATCCATTCTGTTCAAGTAAATCTGCGTTCAAACGCAACATTTCCCGGCGCCTGCTGGATCAACTATGATTATTATAAACCTTATCTACGAGTACATAGGTACTATTTATTATTCACAATTTTTATTTATTTAACACGTTTAACAGTTTAAGTTATATTCTTAACCTACATCACGAATAAAACTTAATCTATGTAAACTCACCTTTATGCCCACCTGAAATAACAGACCCACACAAGTACACGTACACATACACTCATCACTCCACACATTCTCACTTAGGCCTAATTGTGGTCTAAGCATTCTCACAAACAATGTCGACGATTCGGTGTGGCACGTTTGGCGGGACTAGGCTTGGTATAGGTGTTCTGTCTTTTTCTTTCAGTATTGAAACGACAGGGACGGAGCGTTTGGAGCGTTTGAATCGGGTTTGGTCCTCTCAGACATGTGACATCGATCTGACACCAATATCTAGTTTAGCAAGTCAACACAGAGTCTTGCGTCTTTTTCTTTTTCTTAATTTAGTTTTTTGCAATTTGTTTCATGTTAGTTCCTAGTATAACATTATATATATTTATTGTTAGCATAGTGAAATCCGTAATTGGCACTATTAGCTGATGTAATATTTAGTTAATATTTTATGTATTTGCTGTGGATTTTTGTTCATAAATAAAATAAAAAAAATAAAAATAAAATAAACCTTGTTCTGTATTTATATTAAGAAAGTTATGAAATAAACGTTATTATTATTATTATGTAGTTTCACATGGTTACATTAATCGCAATGATTACATTTTACAAAAAAGAGTTGATTACGCGCAAAAGTGGCGATGGCTTGGATTTTTAAGATAAGGAGAACGCGCGTTCTGATTGTTTGGAACGCAGAACGAGCTCAGTGTGGTCGGCCCCTTAGACTAATAGCCCACATAAAAAAGTGCTGACCACTCGTAACAAAACGTTTATGATGTCAACTCAATCTAGTTTTAACGATACTTGGGTATATTTAAATTTAGTAAAATGATTGGTTGATTAATTATTGATTCTGAAACAATAATAATTATAATTAAATCAACTGTTATCAAAAATGAATAATTCTACAGATTAATTTAGATTTTAGATTTTTTAGATATTTTTAGATTTTTATTTATTATCTAGTACATAAGTACATAAGTACATCTAGTACATAAGTAAATACATTGTAAAATTAAATATACATTTTTAGTTATATGCCTAGACAATTAAAGGTGAACACAGCATGCAATACAATCAGGGTACATAGGAAAAAATTGTTATAATATGTGTATACCGCAAATAACTTAATTATTCGTCTAATTTATTCGTCTATAGTACCTAAATATATAAATACTATATGATTTATTAGTGTACTAGACTAGCTAACGCTCCGCTTGTTCGCGTAGATCCTGTTTCTCTCGATCCTTAGGATTTTCATAAAATCCCTTCTCAGCAGATGTCTATGTCATACAGGAAACCTGCTGTCCTAAGTTTAGCCATTTGATATAGGAGTTAAAAGATCAATCAGGGTATTATTGCAAATACAAAGTCTTTCTATTTTGTAAGTATCTCTTAACCCATTGAATGCTGAAGTTGTTTTCTAAGTCAAAGTTGTTTGCCACCATATATTTCGCATTCTACGCATATATACGTATTCGGCACTTGCCTAGTACCCGGTGAGACCAAGTCAGAAAAAAATGCACTGGGTGCCAACTACGCACATATACGCACTCAACTAAGTTCATAAATACCGTTTCTTGTTTAATTACGTAGTCTAAGTTAAAAAAATAAAAATAAAAAATTTACAAAGCAAATTTCCAAATATTGCTTTTAAAAATTGTGTTTTTTTCCACTAAGAATCAATAAAGTTACTCCTTTTTATTACTTGTTTCATTTGAGAGGCCAGTCTACTTAGAATCACTGTATTTAAGTGGCCAGATGTTACACATTTCATACAATATTGTGTGGAATCCCTACATATGTCGAGGGCATCAAGCTGAAAGGGCGTATCTACAAAAATATAAAAGTATCGTCTAGTTATTGATAAATATTTTTCTTTAAATTTAAAAACGCCTTTTCACGTCGTAGACTTAGGCATAATAGTATCTATAGCCAGTGGAGTAACCTTTACTTTTTCAGTACATCATAAAGCTAATAAATATAGAGATTCGCCCAAAAAAGTCGGAAATTTCGGATCTCAGAAAATCTTTAGATACGCCTTTTCAGTTTGATTCCCTCGATATATACGTAGTTGACATCCTGCATAGATGTGTACTACGTATAAATACGTAATCCGCACTCAATGGGTTAAATAACAGAATAAGAATTGGAACGGTTTTACACCTTTGAATTTATTTGCATGCGTGTGACATTCACTCCGGGGTTATTCTATAGTTCCTTTGTAGTTTTATTGAAATTATTCAGTTCCAATCCTGACAAAATTTTGGAGTTTTATGATTGCTAGGTATATCACATTTGTTTATCTTAAAATAATTAGGAATTTAGGTACAAGATTCAAATAAAAACGACTATTCACTCATAGAGATTATAGTGATAACAAACCTGTAACTATAGATATTTTTTTAATATAAATAAAATACGCCGCTATATTATAATATTTTCTATGGACAAGTTAAAAAAAGCATTTATATGTATAGGAACAACCCCTCACGTTTGGTTTGAGAGACAACGCGTCTTGGTCCCGAAATCCTTTGTCGACAGACATTACGGACAATTTACATTTATATTAGTTATTTGCCTTTTCTCTTTGCTGACGGCAAAATATTGCAAATAGGCCAAATATTGAAGTAATTTAATTTGTCTTTGACGTATGATGCGCGTGATGTTTCTGCCTGTGCATTTTCGTCAAAAATTTTGCAAAACTGCAAAACTATTGGCGAAACTATAAAACTATATTGCACTCTTGGCGGTCCTCAATCATCCTCATCCAGCAGCCACCCGCAACGTCCTTCAGATCGTCAGTCCAGTGGGCACAAGGGCGGCCTACGCTACGCTTTACTGTACGTGGTCTCCATTCCTATGCCTTACGGCCACAATGGTCATCACGTCGGCGACAAATATGGCCAGTCCACTGTCACTTCAACTTACTGATTCGGCAGGCTATGTCGGTCACCTTCGATCTCTGACGGATATCTTCGTTTCGGGAAGTTGCGTCACATATTTACGTTGCCAATACCGCAGTGCTTAAAGACTCCCATACTACAATAAAGTAACAACAACATCAAAAGCGGTTTTGTAAGTACATTATTTATCCGAATTAACATCCTTTTAATCTGTGTGTAGCTTGTCATGGTTTGATTAAGTATTATTTTGTCTAACACTATCTGCGGAAACTTTAAATGACTAGCTAGTCTTAATTTAAGTTTTTTACTATTGTTCTTAAAATAGTCGCTAGTTTTCCAAAATAAGCAATTAATAAATAAATTCTGCGCTGTGATTGGTTCAATTTATTTTAACACCGCTACAAAACCAATCAACAACGACGACAAGAAATAAACCTGGCCGATGTATTAGGATGTATACCGACCTGGTCGCCGTTGAGGGATGTATACCGACCTGGCTGACGTAGGAGGATGTGTACTGACCTGGCTGATGCAGGAGGATGTATACCGAACTGGCTGACATAGGAAGACCTATACTGACCTGGTTGACGTAGGAGGAGAATGCTAGAAGAAAGTATGTTAGTGCTTATAATAAAATTATGTACACATATAATATTGTAACGATTTGGTCTGTATTTAGTGTAATGTTATAATATTTTGAATAATAAATAAATACCTAAATGTAAATGTCTAAATGTATACCGACCTGGCTGACGTAGGAGGATGTCTACCGACCTGGCCGACGTAGGAGGATGTACTATACTGACCTGGCTAACGTAGGAGGATGTATACTGACCTGACCGCCGTATAAGAATGCACACCAGGTCGACGTAGAACCGTAAAAGGTTGTAATGCTGACCAAATTTGTGACTGATTAAGGACCAACTCAAAAATTATTTTAATTTTTAGGACGAAGCAAAAGAAGTGTATCCTAATCGTGACAGCGGAGATCTGTAGTCTTAGATAACCCTAAAAAAAAGGCGTGAGAAAATTTTTATTAATATTTTTGTATAGTTTCAGATTTATGAGTATGAAAGTATGACGCCCCTTTATTTTTTCCTTAATCAGTGCCCCATCCTTCACGACTGATCCTTGAAAGGGCTAACAACCACAAATTGCTGAGTATCACTCCACTAATCTCTGCCATTGATAGGGGGTCAACTAACCCAAAAGTTTTGGTCCCGTTTGACGAACATGATTCAATTTTGTAATAAAAAGTACATTTTCTACAGGACGTATTTTGTTCATGCAAAATTATTTAGGCAGTAAAAATCAGAACGAAAGTTGTATATTTCTCGTGAAAAAAGAAAAAATATTATCAAGGTTTTTTTATCTCAATACTTGAGATTTTCTTTTCTGAGTGTTAACTGTGAAATGCAAGTCCATACTCAGTCCACCCGCGTTTCACCGACGATTATTACGTCCCAACGTGATGGGTGGTAGTGAGCCCTATCGCGAAATTTTGGGCACAAATAGAATAGAATAGAATAGAATATGATTTTATTCATCTAAAAATTACACAATAACAGAATAGGATTACCTTGACGCCTACAAGGGTGTATGTACCGGTGCTATAGGCGCCAAGCTCTTCCCTTACAGAGTATTACATTAAAAATTAGAAGTAATATAAAATAAACGAGAATACAAAAAAAAAAAAAAACAACAGAGCATGCAGCTTACTTATAATAAAAACAAAAAATACAAAAAATCAAGGGCATATGAGAGGGAATATACGCTTTTTAGGGCATGCAGGTTTCCTAACGATGTGTTCTTTCACCGTTCAGCGAGGTAAGAACAAATAATATGCACATAAATTCAGAAAAACTCATTGTTGCATGCCCGACCGCGGATCGAACCAGGTCCTCTAAGAAGGCCGCTTTAGATGAATCATATTATGATTCCGTTTTAATGCCGTCTCTTTTGCACGCGTTAAAAAACTCTGACTCCATCCTACTTTCAAATAATTTTATGATTCACCCAAGTCGGCCTTTTTAGATCCCCTGCACTCGTAGCACAGTGTTTAATAGCGCGCGACGCCACTTAGTTGAATCACAAGTGCGAGGAGAGTGACATGATGTTTTTGCGATTAAACAGTATGTCACGCTCCTCGCACCTGTGATTCAACTAAGTGGCATCGCGCGCGATTAAACACTGTGCTACGAGGCCTGGCCCTGTAGCAAAGTGTTTAATCGCGCGCGACGCCACTCGTTGAATCACAAGTGCAAGAAGCGTGACGTACAGTTTAATTGCAAAAACATCGTGTCACTCTCCTCGCACTTGTGATTCAACTAAGTGGCGTCGCGCGCGATTAAACACTGTGTTACGAGTGCA
The DNA here is from genome assembly GCA_934047225.1 of Ypsolopha sequella. Taxonomy (NCBI): domain Eukaryota; kingdom Metazoa; phylum Arthropoda; class Insecta; order Lepidoptera; family Ypsolophidae; genus Ypsolopha; species Ypsolopha sequella. The sequence goes on from OW203987.1 coordinate 8,069,635, forward strand.
GGGGATCTAAAAAGGCCGACTTGGGTGAATCATAAAATTATTTGAAAGTAGGATGGAGTCAGAGTTTTTTCACGCGTGCAAAAAAGAGACGGTATTAGAACGGAATCATAATAATGTACTTGTGATTTAAATAAGTCGCATCGAGCGCGATTAAACACTGTGCTACGGGTGCTGGATCTCAAGATTGAGAGGCCAGCGTTCTACCCTTGAGCTGCGGCCGTTTAAAAACAAATAATTAAATGAAAATTAAATAAAACTGTATGACGCGACGTTGATTTCGTATTCAGCTTTGTGTCCAATGGGTCTAAGATTATCCAAGGAGTTTACGACCATGAAAGAAGTCTCAGCGCCTTTATTGTCACATAAAAAGATTATAGCCCAAGTCTCGGATATTTCGAGGACACTCCAGAAGAGATCTTCAAGATTAGAATGACATGAAATTCGATACACAATACAACATGAAACGAAGGGGAGACTTTATGAAAAACGGCCTTTATCCGGCTTAGGGAGATTTTGCGTGGTACGAATAACATGTTGTGTTTTAATTTTGTAGGTAGATGTTATAGAAATTACTTTGATTAAAATGTGAAGTGATTTTATATGAATTTATATTTTAACTCAATGCAAAAAGATTAATTGATTTTTCACTTACTTTAAAATTGTTTTTGTCAAATTAGTATGTGATATGAAATGAAATGAAATATGAAATAATATTTATTTATGTAATGTAGGTATAACAGATACACTTATTACAGGTCAGTTTTAATGTAATATAAGTAATTAAATAATCTATGTGTATAGGTAATAGTTTTATGTTATAAATACTAATATGGGGAAATACAGAGGAATAACAAAGGTTGAGTTTACTTATGTAAATTTTATAAAAAATAATAATAATATGAAAAAAATAAATGTCAAAATTTAATAAAATGACAGTTTTATTGAAACAATATGATACTTAAATAACATTAAAATACTTAAAAACCTTGCTACAAAATAACACTTACCTAAAACAAAACACTAACCTGAAACCCTTACAAAACCTTTACTTTATAAAAATAAACTAAACTAAATAAAAAATCCTATCTAGATCGCCACCATCATGTGGAAGGGTACCTACAGGTAGAAGGCTGGCAGCGTTTCCTCTTTGAATGGCCAGACTGATTCTCTGGACAAGATACGCGCCAGCCTTTGGGTCCTCACAAGAATATAATAAATATGTTCTTATACTATATTATATAAATGCTCTAGAGCATTTTACAAAGTTTTAAATCTGCTTTCACCGCTTTCTACAAATATCCGCGTCCTCGTTATGGCGTAGAAAAGGAGAATAATACGGGCAAGTTCAAGTCGGACTTACGCACAAAGAGTTCCGTACCACCATACAATACGGGACCTAAAAATATTATGGTAAATAACAACAATACACCTCTAGATGCCATAACAACATTAATGCGACAAAAAAAGCCGTTAAAATGGTAGCGACTGGCAAACAATTCTGTAATCTTTACGTAATCATCTAATTTTTAGGCCCACTTTGTTTCGGAGATAAGGGGGGGGGACATGATGACGTTAAAAATGCTACTTTTTGTAGCTCTTTAGTCTCAAAATGAAAAAATATCTCTCTGTCTATCTGTCTGTCTGTCTGTCTGTCTGTCTGTATGTTTGTTTGTCATGACCCTTTTGGTCGGGCCCCGTATGATATATCAAGTTGAAACTGATACCTCCTACAGAAGTTTTCGGCCTCATGGTACTGTACAAATCAGGCTTCTAACTTGACGCGAAAAAAGTTATTTTACTTTACATAATCAATTTCATACAAGTTTTTGACACTCGCAAGGTAATCAAAAATTATAGGGCACTTCCAGTTGACTTAGAAACATGAAATTTCGTTTACAGGTCGGTCGGAAAAAATCGGAAAATTACATATATTTCATTATTCAGGAAAGTATTATGACCAACTTAATTAGATCCTTTAGATACTGTACGGTTTCATAACTGCACATTGTTTTGCTCGCGTTGCAACGATATTTACTTAGCGACAATATTCAATTTTATATTTTTACTGTTTTTTAACGTAACTAACTAACTGTCGAAACCAACACACATAGAGAAGGAGGTGCCAAACTGAACTATGTATACTTTTAACATGCATATAATACCTTAACTGAGGTTTCTTCGGTTCTTTCCATGGGCGTAGCCAGGAGGGGGGTTTTGGAGGTTCAAACCTCCCCGAAATGTTTAAAATATTACAAACCTACCCCTGCTTGGACGTTTTCCGGGTCAAGTGCCACTTCTGCTAGCAGCTGCTAGAAGCGTTTTGGGTTTGGAAACACATTTTTTTACAAACATAATTAATGAATATTAATTTTATTTCGTGCACTTTTTGTAATTTTATTTTCTTGACCCCCCCGAAACAAAAACCTGGCTACGTCCACGGTTCTTTCTGTTCGTGTTCCACACTAAACAACTTCTTATAAATGTACAGTGCCTTAACTATTGGCTCCTACAAATACTTATTCTTATTCTTTATTGTACACAGAAAATAAACATTTACAAACATACTATAAACAAATTTACATGTACAAAGGCAAACTTATCTCTATAAAGAGATTTCTTCCAGTCTACCTCTGGGGATAATAGAATATAATTTATATAAAATTGTTATAAATAATTATACATAGAGTTTAATAGATCGTAAGTATCTATTTAAGTTCGTCCTTCATGACTGCAAGTGGAATTATTTATCATGTTTTTAGGGTTCCATACCCGTATGATGTGGTGGTATGGAACCGTTTGTGCACGATTCCGACTCGCACTTGGCTGGTTTTCTTCGTGATCTAAAACGATAATAGAACGTAACGTTTGGAAATTTCAACTGGCTACCTATAACGGCTGAAGCTGTAGACTCCTGTGACAGACGGACAGACGGGCAGACACAAAAGTTTAAATGAGCCCTGGCACCTAAAATCTATTGCATTGTTTTTGAATGTGAAATGTCACACTTTTGGCTTTATTCGTGTTTCTTGAAATGTTAGTGCACTTTAAAAATGCACCCGACGGCATATTGAGACCCTTTTCTCGTAAAAATTCATTAAGGCGTCCAACTATCACTGTGTTCAGATGAGCACTGATTCCAAACGTGTGAGCGTCACCCATTTAAAGGTGAAAACATTTTGGTGCTGTCATACTTCGGTAAGGGCCTATCTTTACTTTTGAAATCTTTGGGCAGACAGCGGTGGCCTAGTAATAGAGTTCCTTTTTAGCACAATTCGGATGCGGAACCCTTAAAACTATCGTAGAGTATTAGCAACACCATAGGCAGTTGATTCAACGCAAAAACTTAAGAGGGCGTCGAGCAAAATAATCCAAAACGACAGTCACTGTTTAATTGATTTATTGAATAATATTTCAATGATAAATAACTAAAATATATATTTATTATCACAGAGAATGTATCTACACTTCCGCCGCAGCGAATATTAAAAATAACTTATGGTGTTAGAAACAAATCCATCTAAAGAAGGCCCAAAATGTAAAAAAGGTATTGGGGTTTTAGTAATTTCAATCACTTAACTGTCGAATTTTGTCTCAACCACGATTCAAGACAAATACAAATGTTATAAAATACAATTGGGCCGTTTCTCATTTTTTAAATTTTGTCTGGTAAATTAAATATGATTTTTTCTGTTAAATTCAATAAATACGACCACGATAAAAAATGACCACGAGAGAACAAGCGAGGTGTCTAATCGTTCTACGCTCGGCGCAGCCTTAAATAAATTTAAGCAGTTGCCCGCTTTTTTTTTCTTCGCCAATATTTACGATTCGAAAACCGTTTCGAGGAATGACTTTCCTTAACCGTTTCTAATTTGATTTAAATTAAGCGTGCATATCCTTGTTAATGAAAAAAGCGATGTCTTTCATTAAATTTCATCTTCAGTGACGTCATCACTACACATTTCAAGACGAAAAATAATACTTTTTGAAGGAATCCTAAAGTTTGACAAGGATCCGACCATTCAGCTTAATATAATGACGTCACTTCCTGTACATTCTTAAACACATATATAATCGGTTTAAGCGCACAAAAAATGTACTATTGCAATTACTTACCTAAATTGATCTATTTATAACAAAAGAAGACAAAAATTGCATTGAAATTTAAAAAACGACCGAATTCTTCAAAAGCTTCCTGATCTATCCCACAGGCCCATATTGATATTTATTTTTTAAATAAAACAGCCACACTTCCGGTTCCCAGCGGGCTAAAGCCGATACCGAAGCCAACAGCCCGTAAACATCGTAAAGGCCTGAATTATCCTCCAGGACAGCGTTTCTTAACCTGTGGTCCGCGGACCCTTGGGGGTCCCCGAGCATATGTAATACAACTCAGTAGTAATATAAACCCAAATATCACTAATTTAGTTGCAAAAAAGCAGCACCAACCTTCTCATTAACGTATTTTATATGAAAAAGTATATATTTTTGTAATTTGTAGAACTAAAATAAATGGTTAGAAATTTATTGCTACTTTTTTATTAATGGGGTCCTTAAAATTGTGCTTGATTTCCTAAGGGGTCCGTGGACAAAAAAAGGTTAAGAAACGCTGCTCCAGGAAAATGATATAATGTGGTCTTTACGATTTACGATATAAATAAGGGTATTAAGAGGCTATGCGAATTTTATTCTTGTCACTGTCACTCCAAGTGAAAAATTGCGCAGTGCGAGAGGGGCGGATTCAAGGCAAAAGGGAAAAAAGTTGGTTTTATATTTTTATTAAAAAAACTAAAATAGCTAGCAAAATTTTAAATATGAAATCTCTAGGTATTGTTAAAACACTCCTAATAAAATATGTTTGAGTTCTGTATGTGGTTCCTATTCGTCAAACGAGGAGAAAAAGTGTGTTTGAGGACCTCATTTCAACAATTATTTCTATCGAGGAAAATTTACCCAAACATGTTTTACAATTTCAAAACCCTAGACTATATAGTCAAAATGCATATACTAGAAGTTTATTCAAATTTTCTATGTATTTCATGAAATACACAGAAAAGAAACACCCGTATTTTTTTCGCATATCGCCTTAATTTTATGTTTTAGGAGACCGTTTGCAGAACACGGTATTGCTGAGTAAAAAAAATTTAAAGCGTCTTCGTTTGAAGACGGATTTTACTGCAGCATTTTATAGTATATCTCATAATTCATAATACAGAAGATATAGTAAGTAAGTAGAACTCAATAATTTATTACTATCCGTACCAAATAATTTTCGAGGGGAACAAAGACTTAAAAAGGAGAAAACTTAACTTAGGCGTGGGGAACTGAAACCATTGAAATGGAAACACGGCATCCAACTGGGAATTTTGACAACCGAGTTGGTTGTCAAAATTCCCAGTTGGATGCTCTTTTCGGGCTAAATCATCAAAAAACGAGTTCAACTACAGTAAAAAGTGCTAGATCTAGCCCGAAAAGGGCTAAGGTGGCAACACTGCAACCGACTTCAGTCGCCTCTAGGCTTTGTCTGCCTGAGGACGTTTTTGTGCCGAAAATTTCCATGTTGCTCCACTATAACTTAAATACCTCGAAAACTTCAAATCCGATCGCAATAATACAACCATAATAACAATTTTAAGTACCAGAAAACAACTCTCACAGAAAATAATATTAAATTTGAACTCAAAAATTTGAAATGAATCGTGATAAAACTCAAATCAAAAATTTCAAACTAAAAACCGGCAAGTATTTTGTAGAACGTCAACAGGCCTATCGTTTGAGAATAAAATCAAAGAAATCGGCTGGAACTTAAAAAATGGCACCTATTTATTTGAAGATTGACAAAACCCCGTCAGCGCCCAAGCCATGTCTACCGGTAGTCCCACTACTACCAAGGCATTTTTTTTTACAATAATTATATTCTAAGTTACACTTTTGAATAAATAATGATTTTAAGCCTTTTTTTGGGCTTTTATTATTTTAGATATATTAAAATATATAAATAAAAAAGTATTTATTAGTTTCGAAATATATTTTGGCCAACTTGTGGCCGTCGTCAGTCAAATAATACATACGTTGCAATATATGTAAGTTACACTTTTGACTGATGCAATAAGTGTTTTATAGCCGGTTCTTAAAGTAAAACATTTTTATACAAACGTTCAATGAAATTATTGTTTTCTGTCAAATCGATACCGAGAGTCCTGTGACCAAATTTCACAATTTTATAGTTTATTTTCCCAAAATGCCCCATTTCAAGAAAATACCTGTATATATAATAGATGATATATATTTTTCAATGCACTTGCAAAGTAAAGGCCCACTTTTTATGCATCAAAACCGAACAGAAAGTCGATTATTTTGCCCTAGGGCTTCATTATTACTATTTTTTTTTTATTTATTTACAATGGTGCAGCCTTGCCTGTGTACCATAAATGTTATACTTTTTTTTCCACTGTTTAACGGCTCTGGATACAATCGTTTTGAGTCAATCATAATTTAAAGTTCACAAGATTATATTTGTTTTATTTCCTCACACTATGCATTGAAAAACGTAGTATGATACACGGGCGTAAGAGCAATAAATTACTCGGTTACGTTAATCGTCCTCGTGATTTGTTCCTTTTCGCCCTTGTAGCATAAACTACTATTATTAATAAATTTTCGTTGTAAAATATATACGTTTCTTTTCGTTTCACCATAATCGGTTAAAAAACGTGTACAAACAACACTACCTACTTCCATAAAGTTAGTCTATTGGAGCTTATTCAGTCTACTGATCACTGAAGTACCAATTATTTTATAGGGTTCCATCAATCAATTGAAACCCTGCCTCAGGTTTTAAAAAAGTGGCGTGAACAATGTACGGACGCCATCATGACAGGCTACCTGTACGAAATCTTTATCACATTACGTCTATATTATTTAATAAGAAATTCTATTTTTCATATTATGTAAATAACTTTTTTTTTATTTATTACATCATATCTGTGACATCAAAAAACATTGATTTTTCATAAACAATTAAGTATATTAGGTCTTTACATATGAAATTGCTGTTTTCTATATAGAGAATTTGAAGGAAACTCAATTTCCAGTACCAACATTTTTGCTTTTTTTTTATGGAGTGACAAATCCAAATTATGTCGTTTCTTATGTGTATGAATGCGACAACATTAAGCTAACAGCAACATTAATTAAATTGTTAAAAAGTGTCAGCCGTAAAAAATTATTACGAATCTTATCATGGAAATGGATGGCATTTAGGACAAACTGTTTTTGAAGATTTCATTTTTATAATTAAACTGAAAATAAAAACAAAATTTATTACGTAGATGTAAAACCTTGAAATCAACTTTCAAACAAAAAACAAATAATTGAGATAGCTATTGAATTACAGGAATCATGAACTCATGAATATGCACGAAAATTTTGGCAATTTCATAGGTAAAGAAAGAACTATTATAAAACAACCTATTAGCAAGTTTTGAACACGACATATTAATAATGCTTATTGCGGCGTCATAGCCACTAAAATCGTTCACCTTGAACTGCAGGCGTCAATACTATCCACTGCTGGACATAAGCCTTTTTAGGACTTTGCCACTCCCGGCGGTCACCCTGGAAGAATTTCCCATACTCACTTGAACAGCAGGCGGGTTGGAGAGCGCGGTGACGGAACCCTCACACTGTGACGCCGCTGCCCGTCACCAGTCTGTTCCATACTTATAAGGCCGGGCTATTAGGGATGGATATACTGCCATCCATCGGTCCCAGGTATGGTGGGCCTCCTGGTTTCTTCCCTGTGAGCTGTCCTCTTACTCTCCCCCGAATAACTTCGAGGGGTTCTCCAAGTAAGATGGTGGTACCTCCACAGTCGAGCCCGGCATCAGCTCTACCACCTAATCTATACGTACATACAACTTTCGAAATTAAATATAATCTTCATAAGCTCGTAATATACAGTATAATATAATAAACTTGGTTTCCAGAGAAAAATCTAAGAAGATTAATAATAATTATGTTAATTATTTAAAAAATTATATGAAAATTCGAATTTTTCTGGCACGTCTGCATATAAATTAATGTAATGTTAGCATTTCACAAATTAATCTATACGATTAATAGAATTACTATCAAAAGGACCACGATTAATAGATCGCCACCTGGTACAGCATATGGTGATAAAGTTTGTTCTTGGTCCCCACCTGGTACAGCATATGGTGATAAAGTTTGTTCTTGGTCCCCACCTGGTACAGCATATGGTGATAAAGTTTGTTCTTGGTCCCCACCTGGTACAGCATATGGTGATAAAGTTTGTTCTTGGTCCCCACCTGGTACAGCATATGGTGATAAAGTTTGTTCTTGGTCCCCACCTGGTACAGCATATGGTGATAAAGTTTGTTCTTGGTCCCCACCTGGTACAGCATATGGTGATAAAGTTTGTTCTTGGTCCCCACAGTACAGCTTTTTATGAGTCACGATTTAATTATAGATTATATTTTCCATGAATATATAAACTTTATTTATAAACTTCATTGTCTTTTTAAATTATTGTGGCTGACGCCGGGCCTGAATGGTACGAAATATATCTCACTTAAATCTGAATTTAAATGTGTTTTATCAAGTTGAATAATTTAAGAGAAAAGTTCAAAGAAATTAATATATTAACTGTTCCTTGTGAATATATTTACCAAGTCCTTAGATATGTCAGAAAAAATGTTGAGTCTCTCCCAAGGCTTGGTGAGGAACATTGTAAGGAAACCAGAAATAAGTATAAACTGGCTTTTCCAAAAATCAGACTCGCCAAAGTGAGTACCTCTTTCGTAGGACATGGTATAAGATTTTACAATAAACTTCCAAAGGAGGTCCTTACTTTGTCAGAGAATAAGTTTAAACAGTATATTAAGCAGGGCCTACTGAAAAAGGCATATTATAAAATAAATGAATATTTGGATGATGGTGAAGCATGGTGTTATAGTGATACTGATTTTGATGATAGAAGATAATAATTTAATTAATTAATATAATTTCCTAACTTTTGATTCCTCTTAAGAGTTAACATTAATTAATTACAGACTGTAAAAGGAAATAGACTATATGAGACAGGTAGGCAAAGATATATATGTTTTTCTTTTTTCATTAACCTGAATTCCTGCTGTCTTGTATTTTCTTATCCCTTGGTTAAAGTAGATATAAGTAATTTGATGTATAGTATAAGTTTATGTAAAAAAAAAAAAGACATGATCTTGCCAAGTTTCTTGCCCGTTCTTCTTAGCAAGACTAATCGAATGGGCGGAGGTAGGCATGTATTCATATATGTAACCTATTACTATGTAGTATATACGATGGGATTTGGTCGGCTGCCTGGATTCGTGCTGGGGGCTCGGTTGGTGATCATTGAACCTGTTCCTGGTCCCTGGCCGGGTCTCCGGTATGGGTTCGGGCGGTTGATTGGATTTCACCTTGTATAATAATATTTTACCTACAATTTTAATCGTATATATATTGCTACATAAATTAAAAAAAAAACATTTAATCTAAGTAGTTCATGTACAATTATTATTTTATTACATGTATTTTTATAAGATTAAAATTTGACTTGTGAAACGTGTATTATATATACCTACTTTGCAAAATAAACTTTTTGAATTTTGAATTGAATTTTGAATTAAAAAGACACAAAGTAAATATTTATTTATCTTTATCTTTATCTTTATCTTTATAAACAAGATACAAAAAAAACCTGCTATTGGCGTCCTAATCTCTAAAAGAGATTTCTTCTCAATAACCTTTAGAAGGATAAACTTTATCATTCATAAAAAGGATCGTTCAATCCTGAGTCTATTTGCACACACTTGATTGTCTTTGGATGATTCCAATACCTTTCAGTTGTGAGTAAACAGAAAACGGATCGATGGGCTGAGCTGCAGGGTCGCTGTGCCCCCTCTGGGGAGAGACGTGGGTGGTGGAAATATCAACAGGTCGACGAGGCTTGCCATGGTAACCGCCGCCTCCAATGGCTTATGGAGATTTTGCACTAAATTATCTTGTCTCTACAGTTTGCACGCAAATAGAGTGATTGGATTTCGTCAGGGGCTTTCTGGAGTCAGTGGGGTTGTATCAGTTTTCTGCGGTGAAGTGGAATTCTTTTTTGTTGTTATTAGATTTCAGGATAAGGATGTTTTGGCTGAGATTGAGGCACTCGCTACTTTACAGTCGGTTGGTATTTGCTTGTTTTCGATTGAGAATTCTTGGTTTGATCGGTGTTTAGATACATCATCGCAAGATAGTATTGTAACGAAGCTTCAAATTCAAATAGTTTATTTTGTAAAGTAAGTATACATTATGAGTATCTGTAGATAGCACAATATTTATTTTAACTATTGTTATGTATTTTTATCTTATTTTTTGTAAATATTATATATATATATATAAGTAAACATGTTTATTGTTTAAATAGTTACTTAATTATTATTTATGTAGGTATATTGTTGTTATTTATAATCATAGGGTATAAGTATATTAACATATTTAGTGTACACGTATGTATGTCTACTTTTTATTATTACTTCTCTTTTTTCAATCCGGGTTTGCTGGAAGAAATCTCTTTTTAGAGATAAGCTGATAAGCCTCTGTACATGATGTATCTAAGTACTATGTAAAAATGATGTTTTGTGTGTACAATAAAGAATATGAATATGAATATACACTTTTTACGAGTCAAATTTTATCTTATAAAAATATATGTAAAAAAATAATAAATGTACATGAACTAAATAAAGATTTATTTAATTTATGTAGCAATATATATGTAAAATCTATAATTATGCAAGGTGAAATCTAATCAACCGCCCGGACCCATACCGGAGACCTGCGGGTCTACCACGTAATTCTGATTTTCATCAACATCAACTCGAGGTTGAAATTTGACGTGCGACGCCCGCCTAACATGCCATCTCTTTTGCACGCGTTGAGTTTCGCATGCATTTGCTTGAAGTTGATACAAATCCGAATTACGTGGCAAGGCCGCTGGCCAGCGATTCACTGATCACCAACCAAGCCCCAAGCACGAATCCAGTCAGCCGATCAAATCCCACCCTATGTACCACATACTAATAGGTTACATATATAATTACATGCCTACCTCCGCCCATTCAAAAAGGTCTTGCTAAGAAGAAGTGCAAGAAACTCAGCAAGATCATGTCTTTTTTAGCATATTTCCTTTTTTTTTACATATCACTTATTACATACTAAAACAGCTAAAACTTATACTACACAAATTACTTACATCTACTTTAGCTAAGGGATAAAAAAATACAAGACAGCAAGAACTTAGGGTAATGAAAAAAAGAAATATATATATATATATCTTTGTCTACCTGTCTCAAACAGTCTATATGAGGAATAATAAGTTAGGAAATTATACTAGTTACTTAAATTATAAACTACTATCATGACAAATATCACTGCCACGTAACACCATGCTTCACCATCATCCAAAATTTTATTTATTTCAGTAGTTCCCACTTAATATTCAGTTTAAACTTATTTTTTGACAAAGTAAGGACCTCCTTTGGAAGTTAAAGAGGTCACTTTGGCGAGTCTGATTTTTGGAAAAGCCAGTTTATGTTTATTTCTGGATTCTTTACAGTGTTGCTCGCCAATACTCGGGAAAACTCAATATTTTTTCTGACATATCTAAGAACTTAATAAATCAATTCACATATAAATTGCCCGAATTGCTCTCTTTTGCAAAACAAAGACTGCGTCTATATCCGCAGCTCTAACCCACAACAGCTTTCACTGTCGTAATACCCTTATATCTCGAAATGCTGCGCCAGCTTTACCGATATTGCCGTGGATCCAGCCGGAAATAAGTTTACATGTAGGAAGGACGCAATAAACGCTATGAACGGGAGGTTTGTAGGTGCGGCGGCCGCGTGTGGCGCCCCTCCCGCCGATCTGCCCTTCGTACGCACCACGTTGAATACTGCGCGACCACCGGCCGACTGCTCGATGCGACTACGACCGTTCACAGCGGACGAAGTGCATCGCATTATAACTAAACGTATACCTCACAAGCCTACCAGAGATATTTATAACATCTCCATGGAACTGATTAACATAATAGCTGTACCACTATCACCAATCCTAGCTGAAATTTTTAATCAGTGTTCGCTACGTGACACCTTTCCTATCTGCCTGAAAAAAACCAAAATATCTCCCATCTTTAAAGGCAAAGGAAACATAGAAAACATCGATGACTACCGGCCTGTTGCAGTAATTCCATCAGTGTCAAAAATTTATGAGAACGGTCTAAGTGACCGATTGACTAATCATCTGAATGCAACCAACGCTCTCTCTGATCGGCAACACGCATATCGTCAGGGTTATTCAACAACCGGTATGACGCGTGAGGTGTTGCGGCGTGTTGTAGGTGCCAGAGAGGATGGCCTTCATGTAGCCGTGTTGTTTTGTGATCTGTCGAAGGCGTTCGACGTCGCAGATCACAATACTCTAGCCATCAAGATGCACCACTATGGGATCAGCGGGCCGGCTCACGCTCTGTTCACCGATTTGATGCGTAATCGATCACAAACTGTCGTAGCTGATGGAGGTGACACAAGATCTGATAATCTCGACACTACGATGGGCGTGGCTCAGGGATCTTCGATCTCGAACATACTGTTCTCCCTGCTTCTGAACGACTTACCGTGTGCGGTTTGTGACTCTGAAATTCTCATGTACGCTGATGACGTCGCCGCGGTTGTAAGCGCACCGTCTATCGAGAAACTTGAAGTGCAATTAAACAACACAGCGCTACAGCTATCCCAATGGTTTCGGGGAAATGGTCTCGTACTCAACTCAAAAAAGACACATTTCATTCATTTCTGGCTTCGTGGTACACCTCCCCGACCTCTATCAGTTCAAGTGAATGGAACTCAAATAGAACAGGTGGAGTCCACAACCTTCCTCGGGTTCAAACTTGACAGAGGCCTGACATGGAAATACCACATTGACGCGCTATGTGGTCGACTTGGCGGCGCGTGCTTTGCGCTAAGGCGTCTAGCGCGTGGTGCCGCGGGACGTGGTGCGCGCCTGCTACTTCGCAACCGTACACTCGCTGCTGCAGTACGGCGCCCAGCTGTGGGCGCGCGCCGCCGACTGCGAACGTGCCTTCCGTATGCAGAAACGCGCGATCAGAGCTATTATGCAAATACCACGGACAGAAACAGTGAAGCCACATTTCAAGTCCCTGAAAATAATGACACTCCCATCTGTTGTCATCTTTCAGGTGGCGGTGTATACCTACCAAAATATCGGCTCATATAAAATACGTATAAGACCGCGTACGGGTGACAAAATCATTGGCGTGAAACATAGACTTAAAAAGTCAAGTATGCTTACGCATGTTATGGGCCCCACTGTTTACAATTTGTTGCCTAAAAATATTATAGGATCTCCAAATCTACAAATATTTAAATCCAGGTTGAGGCGCTGGCTTGTCGAGCAGGCGTTCTACTCGGTGAAAGATTTTTTTATGACAAGCGCAATGTAAGGCTTACTTATTATGTGTTTTGTAAAATTATACATTGTATTATTATTTTAATTTAGATTTAAGTATTTATAAAGTGACATGTAATGAATATTACGAAATAAATGATTATGATTATGATTATAAATGTAAATTACATTAATATTGCTGTAGCAACATTAAGGTGACAAAACAAGCCGCTAAAATGGTAACGCCTGGCAAACAATTTGCGGCTCCCCTGAGTACGGAAGTATCTGAACTATCTCCCTCTTATCTTATCTAATCTTAACTACTATATTTTTTCTGTAATCTTTACGTAATCAACTATTACCATGTTTTTTTCATATTTTTCAGTGATCTTGTTTCGGAGAAAAGGGGGTGGGGGGCATGATAACGTTAAAAAATATTACATTTTCGATGTATCTTGTTTGGAGATTTTTTTTTCAGTTTATTGCTGCGTTATTTTTTGTCATAAATTGCCTTACAGCTATTCGAAAAATGACAATTGGCTTTAGAGGATAGCGGGAGCTAAAAGTAAATTTTATTCCCATGGGAGTTTGAGTTTTCTCTTCTGATTGGTCCGCGTTCGTGCTTCTGATAGATTAGCGTAATTAAACCAAAGAGGTCGAACGCATATTTTATGAAGAATTTACTGGCTGGTTGGGCTTTGGGGCCAATGCGCACTGAAAAAAAAAACATTTATGTATTCTTCTTTCTTTTAATTTTTTTCCTCTGAAATTTTCATGCTAGTATTCGCTAAGTTATTGCAAATAATAAATAAAAATGAGTTCGACTAGTGATAGTGATATATTAACTCCTAAAAAGATAGTAAATGATGCAGCTAATGTGGTGCAGCAATTATTACCTCAAAATACCAGGTACTCGTAGCTTTTTCTTTTTCTCATAGGTAGCATTAGTCTATGTAGGTAGTGACATTTTGTTCTCGGGTGGCGTACATTGAATTCCTCGCTACACTCAGGATTCTAATTTAGAATCCTTCGCTTCGCTCCGAATTCAAAATAACGCCCTCAACGTATATAATATTAATTGGGCCCATTGTGACACAAATAACCATATCGTAACTTATATAGGTACATCATCTGTTTTATTATTTTATTCAGTGCAATACTCTTAGCATAATATACATTTTTTTTATTGTATATTATTATGGGAAATTATTAACCGAGCGAATAAAAATATAATTAGCGACTTAAAGTGTCCGGAATAAATACCAAAGCGTGCGACTAAAATACTGAGTGGGCGAATTTAAAGTATGAAATGAAAATATTTCACAAAAAGTCAAAAAATAGGTGCGACGACGAGCGAAGCGAGGAGGAGCGTGTTAAGTTTACATGTAAGATAAAATAAGGAGCCGAGCGAAGCTACTTAAGCTAAGTTTTATTACTTAAAATTTAATTGTCACTAAAATAGAAAATTGTTTGCCTGGGAATTATTCAACTCAACTCAAATTTGCATTTTCAAGTCGTCGTTTTCAACATCTTTATTCGCCCACAGTCTTTCGTCCACTTAGTATTTTAGTACGCTATATTCAGTATTTTTGACACCTTAAGTTTGAATTTACATTCGCTCGTTTAGATACTACCCTATTATTACTAAGAGAAAATACAAATGTTTCTCCAGTGTGTTAACCATGTCACAGAAATGTTATACCAGTGTAATAGAGGAGTCATAATTAATCTTGATAAATCCAATTACTCACATGGGAAAACATGCGCAGTAAATATCGACCTTAGACTAAGGTGCAATTTTAGGAGAGCGACGACAAGTGAAACAAATGAGATTCGAGTAGATAATGTCATACATTTATTGGGTTAAATAAGTCTTATATACTACATAATGGAACAATAATCCAACGTGTATAAGAAAGGTGAGACGAGCTTATTCAGTCAATGGTATAGAACAACTTTTACTATGGAACAAACCCTGTAAATCGAAAAACAAAATGTACTGTTTCATAGAATAATGCAATGCCGCTCGGCCGAAAGGGCAGATTTTTTTTCGAGATTTCAGGGTTGTCTTCATAGTAAAAGTTGTTCTTTACCATTGACTGAATAAGCTCTTCAAATATGGTTACACCTTTCTGTTACACGTTGTATAATGGAAGGGTTACAATGTATGATTCATAGCTACTTGGGTGGTTGATGTTTACCGTTAGATCATGTTGTATGAAGTCTTGTTACAATCTAGACTTTCAAATATGGATAGATCTCCTGTTCCATTCTTGTTATTGATTGGCTTCTTATTACAATGTTTACTCATTATCTATGATTTCTACATTAGAACTTAAACAATCACATATGTTTAGCAAATAATGTCACTTTTAACAATTGTGTTATGTTGAAAGCAAACAAACAAAAAAAAAATTGTTGAATCAATGCACAAATTTTTAAATAGAACTAAATTAAACTAATTTATAATTTTATTGTTTAAAACAAATTATATCAAAATCAATTAGCCAATTTTATAAAATATGAAGTAATATAATAATAATGAATCATAACTTTTACATAATAATCCAGAATATTTTTAGACCTTTTTTTAATTTTGACTTTCCTGTTTATTGAATTATTCTCATTCAATTTTGTTGAATAAGTAAAATCTAAAATTAACTTTAATCTTGAAACTATTTCCTGAAGCAAAAAAATATTTGTTTTATGATAAACAATTTTATAGAAAAAAAACACAAGTAATGCTAATATAGTAAACACAGTATATTACTATCATTTCTAATCAGTTAATTTATATCAGTTGCATTTTAAAAAGTATATGGTTAATTTAAAATATAGAGAAAACCAGGAATAAATTCACAACAACATCTAATTTAATCAACGGGGTAACGCCACCAGCCTACTGGGGACCCTCCTCTGCGGCAGCGATCTAACTTATATGCAAACAATCCATCCACCCATCATCCTAGTTCGTCTACCGCTAGACATAAACTTTTCCAGGACTTTGCCACTCCCGGCGGTCATCCTGAAAGAATTGCCCATACTCACACACGCTGGGCAGGCGGGTTTACCCTTCTTTTTCTCGATTTTTTGTCCACTTGTAACAATATAACTATATATTCGTCCGTATAATTTCAAAAGACCTTTTCACATTGTGTAACTTGGTCAATTGGTTTATTAAAATATTATAGACAGTAGACTATATGTCTCATCTTATAAAAAAAGCAAAAGCTCGCCCGATAGAAAAAAATTACAAAATTACCTCTAAATTTAATGTTGTTTTTTTTTTTGTTCAAATGGCCTTTCGTAAATCATACAACCTTTAAATTTGTATTAAAAATAGGTAAACAATAAATGACCTCGTCGGTCAGTCTAAGAATATTTTAATAATTTTATTTACAACCCGAATTATTAAATAAAGACTAAATTTTTCGTATGCGCGTGTTTCTTGGTGGTCCACGGTTGAGTGCGAGCTATTTTAAACTAAAAGATTTTGATTGATGCACAAAATGAGGTACTCAATCTGACTTTATATGCAGCCTTAAATGCCTTCCAAAGCACGCAGACCGAACACAAATGTGTCCCTACGGGATTTGAATCAGCGACCGACGTATTAATGGTTGTGTACTTGAACCACTAAATCACAGAGACAGTCAAAAAGTTAAGGATTTGAATCGATAAACTATTAGTAAATACTTTTTAGAATTGTCCCGTGTATACATAGTAGATAATCGTAGATGCAACAGGTCTATAATGTTTACCTACCAAAGGTCATGGCTCTAGCAACTTTGCCCGCTAAGTGAAATCAAAACTTGAACAATAGAGTATTGAGGGGTGGACGAAGTTGCGCTCGGTTTCACTTAAAAACGCCGCATCGGCGCACTTGCAAGGAGCTGTTGTGCTGAGAGTTGGGAAACCTGATTCCGTAGCTCAGGCTACGATCGTAGAAAGGCTACGAACGACGCAGTGATGCTACGAACGACGTGCTCGTAGTACTTTTGTTTAACGATTATAACTCTTTTATCTTGTGACGTAATTTGTATAGCGTAGAAAAGGCTTATTGGGCAGAAAGGTACCTATGTGATTGTAGAATAACATACGGATTTTATAAGGTTCAGTTTAAAAAACGGAAATCTTCAGTGATATCCGTTCATTCGTCCGCTACGTAACTCAAGAATAGCTGGGCTGTTGAGCCAAAATTTAGCATTTAGGTACTTAATTTCTTGGTTGTAGGGTAGTTAAGGGTCGGTTGCGCCAAACATGCTCTCGCGTTTGGACAATTTAGCTTATTAAAACAAAATATTTTTAACCAACAAAATTTGTGTAAGTAGTTAAGAAGTTGGACTACATTATTATTTTTCAGACTTGACACAAGTATCACAATCATCGAGAAAAAAAATCGGAAAAATCAGTAAAATCACGGAAAACGTTATTTGGCTTTGGAACTAGTATAATCAGTCTACTGATCTAACTACAAAATCAAATATTTTTTTATAGAGTAAAGAAATGAAAGTAGCCTTTACAGATTTTAATATTTTTTATTTCCTTTCGTTATTTTAAAAGAAATACTCAAACGTCCTACATTTTTCCTGTACAGAAAAATTACGCTAAAAGAATTTGGAAGTTTGTGTATTTCTTTTTAAATAACAAAAGGAAAAAAATATTAATATATTATATGAATAAGGTACTTTGAACTCTTTACGCAAAAAAATATATTTTAATTTGGAATAAAAAAATATTTTTTTACTCTTTGCAACGCCAAATTACGTTTTTCGTCATTTTAGTGATCTTTCCGATTTTTTTTCCCGATACTTATGATACTTGTGTCAAATCTGAAAAATTATAATGTAGTTCAACTCCTTAACTACCGACACAAATTTAATTTGTTAAAAATATTTTGTGTTAATATGCTAAATTGTCCAAACGCGAGAGCATGTTTGACGCAACCGACCCTTAAGATTGAAATCACTGTGGTCTAGTTAAATTAAGCGTTATCCAAACCTACTACATCAGCAGTAAATGATTAATTGAATCCTAAAATATTGTTTGAGTAAATCGATAGTTATCCCAAAAATATTTTTTTATCATAACTCTGAAACAGAATAAGCCTTCAGTTAGCAACAACATATGGAACTGCGTCGGAAAAGTGGTCTGTATTCGATATTTAATACTCTAGCTAGTACACGCTAGGTGAAGCTATACAAGACTGCTAACTGGAAATACTTCTCACTCATCATATCAGTCTTTGGACAGTGCAAAGTGGAGTGACTATTAGCCCTTTATATGGCGACATTTGTATGTAAGGAGTACGTATAAATTTTTTCTTTTAATCGAAAAACTTAATGAACATTTTCAAATCTGTGTTGGCAATTTTTCTACACGCGCTAAAATAGACAGGTAAGTTTAACTTTGACCACATATTTTACTGATCACCATGAATATCTTTCCCCATCACGCTGAGATATAATACAATCGTCGGTGAAACTTGGGTGTATCATTGTGGACAGTGACCTGCACTTCACAGCCTGTACTTACAAACAATCGTTAAAACGACTCGGTAATTTTTTGATTTCTTATAATTCAATTGTCAATCAACTCAGTCAAATGTGTCTTAGGCGCCTAATACAACTGTCAATCAACTCAGTCAAATGTGTTTTAAGTGAGTTAGGTCCCTAATTAAAATAATATAAAATAAATTGCCAAAATAGATGGTTGAGCTTCCTCTAAACAATGGCTATTATATAAATGTTATTATAGTCTGAAAGCCTACTTAGAATAATAGGAAATTATAATAAACACTTAAATTAAAACATTTATATAATTTTTAGGATACGACATTGTGTGAATGTAATCTATTAATATTTTTTTAAAGACCCCATTTGAGATTTGACACGCATGCTAAATTAATTAAATATATTAAGGTCTTAACTTAATTAACAAAAATATTTGAATGCTAAATTAATATTAGCTGATTTTTCTTTATAATTTATAACACCACCATTTTGTACCCTTATCAATGCAAATAAAGACTTATTCTATTTTAATACAATTACCAACTGTGTCTTAGGTCCCAAATACCCTCACTTGCCGTGTTACACTTATCATATTACTTAGGTCTCTAAAATATCACTTATAGAAATCTTATAGAAAGCAAAACCTTAATCGATACAAACTCGGTAAACTCAAACCTTATGTAACATACATACGAGGATATTGATAGACATAAGTATATTGATAGATATAAGTTTATTGATAGACATAAGTATATTGACAGACATAAGTATATTGATAGACAAAAGCACTAAGTACTAACTTACTTTTAATTTACTTTTACTTTATCTTCATCTGTTTCTTCTGCTTCTTCTACCAAAGAGTTTCTTTGTTCCTCCTTCCCAATTTTTCAACAGCTGCCACTTTTTTTTTTTATTCTTTATCTGTCATCAATAAAACAATATTCGACTGATGACGACTTCACAGAAGGAGTCGAAATATATCCTATTATTTGGTTTTTTTTTTCCTAAGGTAATAATGAAAAAAATATATATTTTTACTTGCTTTCAAGTTATATAGCCTATTAGCTTAATCTTGTTAAGGAAAACTTAACTTTAAAGGGTAGTAAGAGTTACGAAATTTTAAATTGAGTAAAGAGATTAAGTTAATCTCACGGCGAAGAACTTTAACTTTTCTAACAACTGGATGCATGAAATCTTTTTGGATTTGGATATCACGATATTTTATCAGAACAATTATTTTTCACATCACAAGCTCGGAAAGTTTCTATTTACATTCAAAATCTGCGTGCAAAAGTGGAATTTATTTTTTTATTTTCTTTTATTTTATATTCAAAAGAAGTTTGCCAGCCAGTCCATTGGCGGATTTTTTAGCATTACGTAAAATATGTATTTTTAGTCAGTGCGCCAGCCTCATTTTTAGAACAATCGCACTGGCCAGCACGATGATTGTACTAAAAAAAATAAAAAGATTTGTTCACTATTCTTTTGTTTTTTCTTGCACCACTAACCTCTAACGATACAAGTACACTGGACTGGCTATTTGATTATCGCCATTTTGGCGCTGATCGATGCAGTCAGTAACGTGAGCGTACTCTGAACTAATAATAAAGATGAGACAATGACGTTATCTACTATAACAAGTGTCAATTTTAGTTCCCGGTACGCTTGATGGGGGGCGCTTTGAATCGGCACAAAAAAGACCTGTAATTTTGTATGGCACAACATGTCCAGCTTACTTGTATTACTACATCTCAGTGTCTTGTACCTAGCATTTTCCTCGCTGTAGTAAGGTCAAAAATTGTGTTTTTCGCTTGGCAAAAAAGTTATTTTGCGTCTCGTACCTTTGAAACTTTCGCTTCTTCAGGTTTCTATATAAGTACTAGCGCCAAATAACCAAATAACTTTGCAGCCATGCATAACAAATAACAATTAAATCCTTTTCCTTTTAGATTCCTCGTATTAATTTATATTATAAACTTATATGTGGAAATGCAAAAGTTTACTTATTTATTTGGATGGATCATTTTTACGCCGCGACAAAAATTTATCCGATTGTCGAGCAATCACCTAATTCTTTAGCTGCAAATTTTTAATTTAAGGCTTTAAAGCTTTGGAGTTATTATCGGCGATTATCGGACGCACTTATTCTTGCCAAAGAAAAGCCTCGGCATTAATTAATGCATTCACTTAATAACGCTGTCAAAGCGGTAGGACAGCCTCGTATGTTATTTTATTTATAATATAAACATTATCGATTATATTGACATATTCGTAAATAAACACACTTCAAGTAGTTAAGGTAGTAGTAATATTGTAGTACGTGTCAAGCTATGAATTCATAATTTTGATACCGACGATCAAGGCCCTAATTTTTAAAGCTACTAATATTTTATTGTAAGGTAAGATGAATAAATTTTTTTTTTACCATTGCTGCTCGAAAAAGAGCTATTGGTTCACCAATAACAGTGAATAAAACGCTCTTTTTCTTAACGGGCGAAAAAAACAATTGTTTAAATTTATTCATATACTTTCTGGGAAAGGCAAAGCCAATAAAGACAAGCCTAAAGTTTTTTTTTCCTAGGTTCAAATGCACTAAAGGCCAAGTCTGATTTTCTTCATCTTTATTACATTTCTTATTTCTTTCACCTTAAAATATGTATCTCAAAAGCCAACATCAACTTTTGGTACTTTGATCCAGTAGTCAAACATTATTATCAAACAATTAATATATAATTTAATTTTTTGTTCTCGTATTTACTTGTAAGCGTAATAAAATGTGATTCAAATTAATAAATATATAAATGATAATTTTATTAACCAAAAAGTTACTAAAAATAAGTAACAGAGATGTAACATGATAATTAGATAAACTAAAAGTACTTAGAGTACAAGTAACTTAGATAAACTAAAAGTATGATCTATGATGCTTCTTCTCTAAAATCCTTCGCTGCTCTCGAGATCCAAGTTTGTGCCTCGAAGAGAATTCTTATTTTTTTTACTTTTTTATAATCTACTATTTTTTTATTTTTAAGATCTGTATGTAGGTAGTAAAAGTATATTTTTATTATCGACTAGCTTTTGTCCAGGGCTTCGCTAGCGTGGAAGTTGTCTTTAAAATAAAAACCATTATCGACAGTTTTAGGCTTGGTAGTTGTTTATTGACACCTCTTATATCCTGTTTGTTGACCAGGGTCACGACGATGATATTAAGGAAAACCGGATCTAAATTCTGTTTCTGGAGTTAAAACGGAACATAACATGATACTCAACTGATGCCTGGTCCAGATCGGACCCGAAATATATCTTGAGCGGTTTAATTTTGCAATGTAAAATACTCTATTTAATTATTTGTTCCTATATATACATAAAACAAGTGAAACATAACATACAGACACAGACAGAGAGACAATAATTCTAAATATTGTAATTTTGGCCTCAGTACGTATCGTAAAATAATTCAATGTACAGACATGACATTTTTACTTCCATATTATTAGTATATACTGGGTAGTATGAATGAGTCTCCAATAATAACAGCTAACTGATGAAAAGTCATATAACCCGAATCAAAAGACCTTGGGAATAGAAATGGCGACCGGAATTATCCACTTGTTCTTGTTACTTACACACTCACTATCTCCGTCTGCATTCGCACGTAGTAATACAGATAACAATAGCAGCTAATTGTGTCGTATCAGCGTAACACGACTTAACTTATCTGACAGGAGTAACCTTATTTTAAGCGTCCTGCCTTTTTCTTTCTTTATCGAAAAGACAAGGACAGAAAGCTTAAAAGAAATTTGCTACACCGAATCGACGCAAATCGATCGCTCAAATCCGATACTGGGACGTAAATATGTGTGTATTAATTTGGTCTATGATGATAGTAAAGCAGCAACATTTTGAATCCAAAAATCTTTTGACTCTGGTTATAACTGAAAGATAAGCGGAAATGAAAAAATATAAAAGACCGTATCAACGAATTCTGTAAAAGTATCAACGTACAAGAAAACAGTAAAGTAAAATTATCGAGTTAAGACGAAGAAAATTTTATCTTGAACAGATAGAAATAAGTGGATCAAGTGAAGACAAAAAACAGGCTTTTAATACATAATTTTGTTACTAATAATGTTGTTGACATCATAATGATACAGTATTTTTCTTAAAAGCCTTCTTTTATCTTAAAACATCCTGTTAAAGGTAAACAATGAAACGCGATTATACGAGTACACAAATAGTATTTTTCATGATGAGTTTAAAATGGCGGATTTTCTAACCCGAGGAATGAAGCTATTTTCGACGTGAGTCGAAGGCGAACGTCGAAAGCTTACATTCCGAGGGTAAGAAAACCTATTTTTATTCGTTGCGAACGATACTTTTTCTATTACCTGATTTATGTATTTAAATATTTATTTTTTCCTTTAAAATTTAATGTATTTTATGACTTTGCAAAGCGCGCGGCGCGGTTTTTAACTTTTTTTTTTCAGGCTTCAGCCGGCGGCTTTTATTTATGGCTAGTATCATTTTGCAAAAAGAGTGTCTGACGTAATATAATCGATTATGTCGTGAATCAGAACGCAGGGAATTTCGATTGCAAAGACAAACTAAGGACGCCAAAAAAAAACATAATTTAGCATGAAATGAAGACAAACGTCAAAAAGAACCTAATTTTGCAATAAATTAAATTTCAATACGATACTTCAAACTGACCTGATAGTCATTTCGCAACGTGGCCCGGAAAGTTCGATTTTCAAAACTAATTTGGAGTATTAAATGGAACTTTTTCATAAAGGTAGTAGAAAAAATAGTTAATACATAGTTTTATTTTTTATGGATTATACCAACGAACTAAAATTTTATGGAAATCAATCTCAGTACATCCCTTCCTAGGATTATGACCCCACGATACGGAGGTTGTGTAGGATTTTTAAGTATACTACACGTACATAGCTCACTACGATAATCGCAATATGATTGGCTAGTGATTATCACGCCATTCCGATTCCAGCTAATCGTAGACTTGAGTCGGACCGAAAACAATGAACCTAGTCGTAGTCTTTATGTTATTGTATTAAAGACGAAAATCTAAAAAGCACAACACGTGGTTATCTGTCAATCGTCTATAAGGTTATTGCGTTTTTAGAGTTTTTGGTTTTAAGTTTATGAAAATTTCGAATACTTACGCATAAAACCCGATACCATGACTGTTGCAGTGTTTGCTCGAGTTGCTTATGCACCACTTCACAGTGCAACCCGGCATTTTTTTATAATTTGGTTGTACTCACTAGTGTGAACGGCGCACCGCGCAGCGCAAGACTGATCAACGTAATACACATAAATATAAGCCTTGCCCACCTGGGCACATAAATGGTGGCGTTAATTTTTAAGCGAGTTTATGCTTCCATAAATTTTAATTCGTTGGATTATACAGGCTGGAATAAGATGTCACTGGCAAATGATAAAAGTCGGCATTTTACAAACGGCAACGTCAGTTTTTAAACGCTCGCTAGTGATAAGCGTTTTGAAACTGACGATGCTCTATGTTATTTGTCAATGGCTATTTGACAAGTTTTCGTCATATGATAGAATTTGGCATTTTATAATTTGCCTCGGCATATAGTAATTCTGTTTGGACTATTGAAGGCAGAAATGTATGTTTGCTGTAATATATAACATTAACTTCAGTCTACAAAGTTAAAAGCAATAAATTTAACGTTTGCTAGTGTGTTTTAAATATATAGTAGAGCTTAATAAATTTTTCTATAATTTTGAAATTTCTCTAAATATTTCTATTAAAATGATATCCGATTTAAGCCTAGGCAAAAGACCAAACAAAAGTGTTAAGTTTAAACAAAAGTGAACAAAAAATTATTTTCCAAAAAATAAAACACGTAAACATCATCTCAGCGCGTTTTCTATTCCACAGAACCCTAAACATTACCTAAAAGCTTAATTTTCCTTTAATCTGTATCCCCTGGAAGCTGAAAACAGCACTTGTGAGAAGTGAGGAGAGAAACAACACTAATTTCCATACCAGGTTTACGAAGTTGGAAAAAGTTGTTAGATGGAGTTTAAATTGGATTCGAGTGGCTTTACCTTTTGCTACGGAACCCCACTGAAAGCTTTGGAATGAAATATGAACAGTTTCTTTTTATGAAATAAATGGTAGGTTTATTAAACTGAGTTATTTTGCATAATTAATTCTGCACAGATTTGTGGCGAGGCATCATTCAATATTCGATACTATCTAATCAATGCTTTCAGTTACTGAAGTACCATTTAAATAATGCGCATTGGAATCTTCGCCATCTTCGGCAAAGGTCGTATATCCTTATAATTTCTATACAATCCATGACAGTGCATGTCCGGTCAGTTGGCAAAAGATTTCTATGCGCATCATATCATATTCATATTCATATTCATTTATTTCATAATATTCATTATATGTCACATTAATAAATACTTAAAATAAACTACAAACTATTACCTATAATTAATTACAATGTAATATCATAAATTAATTAGATGTATCTCTAAAGTTATTCTTGTGAACAAGAAAGTCTTTAAAAGAATAGAACGTGCTCAAGAAGCCAGCACTTCAACCTGGATTAAAAAGAGTTAAATTGGGTGAACCCAAAATGTTTTTTGGTAATAAATTGAACACTGTTGGACCCATGATATGTGTCAACAAACTCGATTCTGATACTATCTGTGGCAGATTCGTACCTTATCTGTTATTGGAAATTGAGATCCAGGTTCAATTCCCGGTCGGGCATGCACCAATGAGTTTTTCGGAATTTATGTGCATAGTATTTGTTCTTACTTATAGCTTGCTGAACGGTAAAGGAAAACATCGTAAGGAAACCCTACGCATGCCCTAAAAAGCGTCTAGTTGTGCCCAAAGTAAGGCGATAGGGCTCACCACCCATCACGTTGGGACGTAATCGTCGGTGAAACGCGGGTGTACCGAATGTAGACTGTGACTTGCATTTCACAGTCCACATTTTGAACACCTCTGACACTACCTCGGGGATACATGTCATAACGATATGTTTGTATTATCAATTCGCTACTATCACTAGTTAATAAATACCTAACCTCCGCCTCCAAAAAAAATCTTTCGGTTGTCCTCATATTGATCAACCGTATGAGATTTCCTGTAGTGTATTTATTGATTTACCTAATATATAACATAAAACATAACATAAATAGTAGTTTATGCTACAAGGGCGAAAAGGAATAAATTACGAGGACTATTTAAAACACGAGCGTAGCGAGTATATAATCAAAGAAAATAATATAATTATAAAAGTTGAAGGTTAAATTTCAAGGATGTGTAATTTAAGCAGGCCTTTTAACACTCGAAAAACATGAAATTTAGAGGTAACTTCCTAATTTTTTTTCTATCATTCGAACTTAAAGCTTTTGCCTTTTTTTAATTATTAGATCAGCCCTATAGTCTACTACCCATATTATTTTTACAAAGCCTATTGAACAAGTTACACGATGTGAAATGGTCACTTGGAGTTGTACACCTGACCTTATACGGACCCTTAAGGGTCTCTCAGCTCTAATATCTATACCAGGGGTCGGCAACCGGCGGCCCGCGGGCCGCATGCGTCCCGTGAACCACTTTGGTGTGGCCCTCAAGGTTCTCAATCGCTGCATGATAAATGTGTTTGATTGTACATATTTGTGTGAGCAGACATTTTCCATTCTGAACTAACGAAACAGCAAGCATAGTTCTCAGTTAACGGATGCACATTTAGACCTAATACTGCACATTTCCACGTCTAAAATGCAAGTCAAATGCAGCCACAAAAATCGCATTAGATTTTAATAATAAATTGTGTTTTAAACTACAATAAATCTGATACGAAATTAACTAATGCGTTATTCATTATATGCGGCCCCCGCTGATCCTCTGGTAACATTTGTGGCCCTCCTATGTCAAAAGGTTGCCAACCCCTGATCTATACGAATAAGATAATAAGACCAGTATTATACTGTTTGATTACTTCATAATCCATGGCTTAAGCAAATCAAATTACGGACTGAGTGCCTTCGTATAATAAAGGGTTGGACGGAATCACAGAATGAGATAGAAATCGTATCGCGCTGTTTGTACGAGATTAAATCATTTATCTTATATATCATACTGGGTGTTATTGGACAAGTATCTGAATCAAACCTCATAATATGATTTCAATGTAACACTTATTTTTTAGTATATCTCGATCTTATGATTATAATGTAAAAAATTAATTTTGTAGCTGAATAATTCAGTATGTGATTAATAATTGCGATTGTCGGCACTTGGTGAAACTTGGATAACAACATGATGAATAAATACGCTTGCACTAGTTTCACAGCTTGCTTAACCCGACCGGTTTCAATTCGTCTTTAGTAACATCCAAGCAGTCTAACTAAACCCTTGATGATAGTGTAAGACCGAAACCGTTCGGGTTAAATAAGCTAATAAACTGTGAAACGAGAGCAAGTGGATTTATTCATCATGTAACTAAGTATGTGACATGTAAATTTTTTTGATGTTTTTTAAAATATTTGCATGCTAACTTCTTATTAGCTGAATAAGGCGATTTCTCTGGATAACTTTGTTTCATCATAAATAAGTGGCGTGCACATAACTTTTTGCTGGAAAACCAAGCAATTGGTCAAGAATAACAAAAAAAATATATATGAAAAATTTAAATATCACTTTGAAAAAAAAAGTTTGTATTGGAAATATTCACTCTAGGGTAGCATTGCCTACACTGGCGTCATACAAATGTTTTTTTTTTTCTAAGCAATATTGAAATTATTTTCATATTTTTTTTATTGCTATTCTTGACCCATTGCTTGCTTTTACAGCAAAAAGTTCTGTGCACGCCACTGTGTATAACCCTATTCTATGCAAATAAATGATTTATGGGGGAACTGTGCTGGTTTATGTTGCTCTATGTGTGATTTTACATTGACGTATACGTCAGTGCGTTTTTACTATGTTTTTTAAATAAACAGATGATAATCAAATTTAACTCATAAAATTTACGATAAAATTCTAAGAGCCCGTGGAATAAATATATATTTTTTAACTTTGTTTTTGCTGTCCTCTTGTCAGGTAACAGCTCGTTCAAAAGGTCTTAAATATCATTTTGAGATTTCTCAAAACATTTTCCAATTTTAAGATCCCTTCAAGGTGATAACTTTTTAAAGTTTTTATTTTTTTTCAGAAGAAATGGTTTAAAAACCTGAATAAAATTATGGTAAGAACATATCAGAAAACCTCCGAGTCACGTATCCGCGAGGCCGAAGGCCGAGACTCACGAACAAAGGGTTTCGTATTACCACACTATACGTGTGCGGAACCCTAAAATCAATGTAGTGAATAACAACAATATTTGATGCCATAGCAACATTAAGGTGACAGAAAACAAGGCGCTAAATTGGTAGCGCTTGACAAACAATTCGGCACTCTCTCTGTACAGAACCTAAATCTTTATTATTTATTTTACTTTTGAATAACTTATTTATTACAATCTGACTAAATTTGAAACTTATATGTATAACCTTTAAGATAGAACTAAAACAAAAAACCTAGAAAACGTATTTTTTTATAGTCAATGAAAACAATAACAATATTTTCAAAAATCATAAAATACTCACCTCACTATTATATTATGATTGGAATAGCTGACCAGTTTCAGCAGATTGAGAACTGGTCTATAAAAAAATATACTCCATTCAGTTAAAAAAAAATATTCAAAAACAGAAAGATCCCAAAATTTGTTTTTTAATTTCAGTCATCGAATATATTTTCAAAATTGTGAAAAAAGCGTCCAATTCAATTCAATTTTAAGTTTTTATTGAGTAAAAACAACAATGTATAGTTACACAAAGTGTCCCCAAGCTGCAGCAAAACTTATAATGGACAATGCGTTCATGTAACTTGTTACATTAGGTTAAGTAAACTTAAGTATGATGTTAGGGTTTATAAGTCCATGAGTATGATACATCTACGATATTTTTACATAATTATATAATATAAAATATTTTAAAAATAAAAATAAAATATTTAGTATCATAAGTATCTATAATTTATAATTATTAATTTTTAAGTTTTATTTAAATTGTGTAACTGATGCCGACCACAATTAGTGGTCGAAATATATTTTACTGCTCACATATAATTATATTTTTTTGTGTTTTCGTATATATATATATATAATTTCTTTAATCGAAAAGACAAGAAAAGTCTATTATCATTTTATGTTATATAATATAAACATAAACATAACATAAAACATATTTATTGACCATAAAACATCATAAAAAACAATGAGTATCTGACTCCTAAAAAATGTGTTAACTAGGAGTCGGCACATTCCCATAATTTCAGTTTGTTATAATCAATAGCCAAAAAGTAACATACCAAATTATGAAACAATTTTTAATTATTTTTTACTTAACTCACCCCCGGTTTCTGAAAGGCCAATCAAAGTTAATAGTAGATTAAAAATCTTTAACCGCAAATAACGGTGAAAATAAAGCATATATGAAGTCTGAATAGTGATGAATCAATAATTAACGTAGTTAATTTTTGATTTCAATGTAAAATTCCCACTTTTTCTGGCTTAATCCGCAGATAATTATTATTTAATCTACTGTTAACATTGATTGGCCTTTCAGAAACCGGGGGTTAATGTTAATATTTTAACAAAGAATGAACAAATTAATAACTGTAGAATTTTAAAATAAAATTATCGACTGCTCTTTCTATAACTATCACAAAATATTAAAAGTGCAATTAATAATAAAAGAGGCATTACGGTTAATATAGAAATAATATAGAAACAAATGTAAAGTATGTATACATTTTTTTACATAGTATACACGAAAAAAGACTTTAACTCTTAAAAGACTCCCCTCCCATTTATTGCAAGAGGAAGTGATTATAAAAAACTGGTCATCATTAAAATCAAAGGCATGATTGAAATACTCAAAATACCCGCTCGTTACCCATTTTTGCGAAAAACTTGACTGTTCTTGCTTCTATAAGGTTATTTATACAGCCCAATTCACACTGGAGGCTTGATAAGTGATCAATCAGTAGGTTTAGGAATTTTGGTAGTACGCTGCGGTTCTAGAGTACCAATAAAAAGCCAATATAATAGTACGTCCAAATAAAAAAAAATATAATAAGATTCCAACTTCTGCAAAGTTATGAAGGAGAATAATATTGGGAGTGACAATCTAGGAATCGAATCTGGGTCTTTTGATTACCGGTTTTGCATAACTAACCACCGAATTCACAAACGTAACTTGAAGCTACTTAGATATCATGTTGTCTCGTTCATTTACAGATGAATTTTAAATACAGAACGTAACCCTAAGTAACGTTTGTCAATTCAGAGGTTTAGTATTACATAAAATTTTGAGTAAAAAAATATTATTTTAGTCACAACCAGTATTTTCTTAAGCTGGCTTCACCCACAACCTCTTGAGAAATACGAAAAACAAATTAATGAACACAAAAAAAAATTGACCGCATTTTACATAGGTACGAGTATTATACCTACTTGTAAGTTGTAAAATGGGTTTTACCCAAAGATTTCAAAAGTAAAGATAATCCCTTACCGTATGGCACTATGGCTCACCATCCAACATGCTAGGATATGCCCTTACCGTACTATGACAGCACCAAAATGTTTCCACCTTTAAATGGGTGACGCTCACACGTTTGAAATCAGTGCTCATCTGAACACAGTGATAGTTGGACGCCTTAAGCGCACTTAAAGTTTTGAATTTTTACGACTTTAGTAGTCTGATCAGTTTGCTGACCGTAAGTAGACAGATTGCGCACTCATAAGTGTGCGCGCGTCGGCATTATGTTAACGCACACATTCAAAAACAATGCAATAGATTTTAGATGCCAGGGCTCATCTAAACTTTTGAAATCTTTGGTTTTACCTGACTACCTTTCTAGTAGATGTGAATGGACCGGATACTGCGTCGCTAAAGACCACGGCCTGCTACTGAATAAGGATGTCTTTTGTGTTCAGGGGAAGTAGAGGTGGTATGGATTATATTTTCGGCTACCAAAAAAAGGCCGAAGTATACGTATTTTTTTACAAATGACAATTGTTAATATTGCTATACTATTGTTTAAGCGATAATGAGAATTAAGAGGGTTAAAGCTGTGAATTTTGGTGTAAGATAGAGATTGTGATTTATTTTTCTTTATGTACATTGGCTTAAGTTGTAACAAAGTATGTAGGTACCTATATAAAACCAAAGATTTTCTTTGCTTATTTCCGAATCTAAAATGAATTTTCTACAAAAATAAATAATGCTTTTCCAAAATCAATGAATAAAGTCCTTACACGCTTTTCCATAGTGCCCATTCCCATCCACATACATACTGACCCATCTTGCATCTGTACTTTATTTTTCATTTTCGAGGCAAGGTACCAAACATATATATATATAAAAACGTATATAAATGTATTACTATTTTTACTTTTAAATTTTACTCTAGCGTTTTGTACGTTTTAGTAATACAAACATAGAATAAAAAGAAAGGAACTTTCAGTAAATATCCCTTTATTCATGGCCGAGCTTGTATCGATGCTTTAAGTTCTATCCCCTCACTACAAGAAAGTCTTTCAGAGGCGATTTTTGCCCAATTACATTGGTTGAGCCTCTTTCAAGTCCGGCTCTGTACGACATTGTCCGACGTGAATCTGTATGGGATTACAGATTCTATTGTGCTTTATGCAGTACTACAGGACGCCTGCGACTTTGTCCGCGTGAATTTGTGACATAAACAGGTCGTTGTACCCGTTTGGGAACTCATTTTCGGTACAAATATTAACACCCCGTTTCGCTCCCTTGTGAGGTAAACTTCAAAAATTGTTTCTTAAGGCGTTACGGAAAAAAAATCGACACTTTTAGAACTTGCATGTCTACTTCAGTAAATGATGTATTATTTTGATAAAATAGTATATTATTTTTGGAATCTTTTGCTAGGGATCCACTAAAACAGAAACGCGATTGGATAAATTACATCCATACAAATGTTCATTGAAATTAGGTCTTTCTCGGCACCAATTCTCCTGGTTTGACTATTTGGAATTACATTTGGACTGCAACTATATTTTATTAAATGGATTGTTACGAAACCAGTTAGGTAAGCGAATAATAAAACAGTGGACAAGTACAACTGTATTTAAAACATTTCGTAAGTTACACCCAGTGCCAACAATCACAAGCATCAACTTTGTTTTGTTTTGCCTCTTCAACGTAAGCCGATGAGCTGATCGATACAACTCGTACGGAAAAGTGACGACAAAGTATCCCTGGAAAAATATCGATGTGTACATTTAATTTAAACTTGTCACCAGTTTGTGTATCTAAGGTTACTGTGTACTTTGTTTGACGTTACATTTCTGAGGCTTCGGATATTTCAGCGCAAGTTTGTTAAAAAGGGAACTTCTAATATATGGCTTTGAGGTGGTCGAGCTCCATTAACTTTGTACTAGCGTACTCGTGGAGGTAGAAAAGTTGATTTTTTCGTTTTGTTTTTAATAACCAAGCTTCAAACATTTTGTATCACTAAAAAATCACAAAAGTATGTTTGCTAAAAACATGGAATGTGAAAAAAATGTACTGATCATAGTACCATTAATAAGATTTTTATGGATAGAACTTTCCGAAATACAAGCAAATAAAAAACTGACTAAAAATGTAACTTATAATAATTAAATAATAATGTAATGATGTGTGTAATAAATGTAATAATGTAATTTGGAGTAGATAAGATTTTCAATTTACATAATTATGTACATATGTAGTATATGTTTTTAATTATGTATGTTTATACAATTTATTTACATTTATGTTTATGTATTTTGTTGAGTATGTCTATAATAAAACAATTTGGTATATTTATTGTAGTTTTATATATTTAAAAAAGTTGCATTTTGTATCCGATCATTATTTAATATCATTTACAATACCCTCGCATAATTTCATTAATATATCTTTCTTTCACCCTAAGGTTGCCTGGAAGATATTGCTATTAGCAATAAGTGCCGCCTTGCACACAATGTCTTTTTGTTTTTATTACAACTAAGTAGTTTAATTTATTTTTTCTTAGATAAATACTTAATGTAATGAAATAAAATGAAATATGTGTTGTGTAATAGGTTGGTATGTCAAAAAGAAATGGTTACATAGCTATAGTGATACAGGAGCTGTATTTTTGAATCATTCGAATTTCAATTCGCATACGAATCCGCATGATTCGCATACGAAAACTTGAAATCAGTATTTTTGAAAATTCTCTCCGTGAATTCTGCAACGAGTGGTCTGACCCACTCGTTTTCCGATTTCTACTAGTAGAAACTATGCAAGAATGACAAGAAGAAAATGTTGATGTCGATGCATCGATGAGACTGACATAACATTATAACTTTTTAATTTACGTTCCGTTCACCTCCATTCAATACCGGTTTTTAAAATCAATGAGATATTGCTTTCCGATTTTACTTTTTTCTGCGTGAAACGAAAACCGTTTACATTGATTTCTACTGATTCAAAAATACGTAAAATTCTGACCAATCAAATTGAATTTCGCACGTGAATTTTTTTCGTTCGTGAATATACGATTCACGGCGAGTGATTCAAAAATACAGCTCCAGATCTGATGGCGCGTGAATGACAGTGACAGGGGGGCGCAGCTGTGAAACAAGTAGTATGGTAGCGGCGTTAGTTCCGATTTTGGACACAACCAATCCACGCATCATAAGATCCTTGTAGCACTGTAGTCACCAGTCAAACCCTAGGTCTCAGCAATACACTTAATACCATCAAGCTAAGTGGTCGAGCGGAAGCCTTTACGATAAAAAAAGTAATCCCAAGAAGGTAGAGCCACGTTTAGAAAGCAGATCGTATTAGTAGATTGTTATACGAGTGCATAAAACGAGCCATATTACCTGAGATATTTAGTTGCTTGAGCCTTGGCGAAAGCAGCTATAGTTTGAGGTAATATGGCTCGTTTGTACCCGAGTTTAGACTTCGATTGCGAGGAAGTGTAACAATATTATTTCATCATCACTGGATGTCATATTTAACTTTACTTACTTAAGTAATACTTAATGCAAATATAAATAATCAAACAACTACATATGTACTGCTGATCGAAAAAAAAAACAACAGCTTTTAGCGAAATTGTTTTTTTTTTATTCTTCCACCGAGTGGTAAGATAAAGGGAACTTATCCCACACAGCCATGTCTAAATAACTTAAATAAATAATCAGACATGCATGTATTATTATTTATTTTGTATTATTTCTCTTTAAAGTCTCTGAATATATCTTTGAGCATCACCTGAAGCTTCTGTCCTGTCAGTTTGCGCTAATATGATAGAATCTTAGCGCAAACATTATAGAGTTTCAAAAAGTTTGTCTATGAAGTTGTACTGTGTATCTGGCTGTATAGCCTATTGCCATAGTCTTAGAAGAAGTAAACACTTTTATGCACTAAAGCATAAAACGTAGTTTTGGTTCGCTTGTAGCAAGCATAAAGAAGAACTTTTTAGAGCATTAGAAGTGATAAAGGCATTTTTCACCTAAGTTGTTTACCGCACTAAGTATAAAAGAGAAGCCACAAGGATCGTTACTCCAAATCACCTGCTTAATTAAGTGCCTGTCCCCCAAACTGCCCACGTAACAACACACGTTCTTGGAACTTTCTTCTCAAATCTTACTTTCTAGGGGACCGTAAGAAAAACCTTTTGTGTGTTTTCGTCCATCTATGCGCTTTTCTAATAAATACAAGTCTGCATGAATTAAGTAGTCCGAAAACGATTACATTACCTTAGCCTTCATGTTATGAAGAGAGTTTACACGGACACTCTGAGAAAAATTAAAAGTAAAACGATAAAATTAAGCGTATTTTCAAGCAGTTTTTCTTTTACGATGGCCACACGTTTGGTCACTACCGCGCCTTATCCCAGATTACACCTATGTACTTTATCGGAACTCATACATTGTTTTTGTGAGTTAAGAAACTTGCTTATGGGTTGGTATGGGTTCGGGCGGCTGATTGGATTTTACCTTGTATAATATATATTTTACCTATCATTTTAATCGTAAATATATTGCTACATAAATTAAATAAACCTTTAATTTAGTTCATGTACATTTATTATTCTATTACATATATTTTCTTTATTAGATTAAATTTGACGTGTAAAAAGTGTATATATCTATACCTGCTTTGCAAAATAAACTATTTGAATTTTGAATTTGCTTTTCCATAAAATCGTACAAATTCATATTTTAATTATGGACTTCAGGGAACGCCTACTTAAATCAATTTACATTTAAATGTATCAATATACCGCGATAGAATGTTCAAGTTTAGTAACTAATTGAATATACTTGCAAAAACATACATACAGAAAAACATGTCACAGATGTGTTCTCAAGTGTAAACCGTGAAATGTAAGTCACAGTCCACACTTGGTACACCCGCTTTTCACTGAAGAATATAACGTTTAAAACGTTATCGGGTGTTGAGTACTGCTGAGCTCTATCGCCGTACTTAGGGTACAAATTAACTAGTATCTTAAGGATATGGCACAGGCTAGAAAAAAATGTTACTGCCTTTCCATCAAATTAAGGCCAATGGCAAAGACTTTATTAATAACCAACAATAAATTTCTTATTAGTACGTTCCCTTTATTAAATATCAACAAATCAAATATTATATGTACGTATGTATATTTTTATCAATATAAGGGTGTCCGAATTTCTTCAAACGAATTCTCTAAAGTCTGACGTTGTTCATGCTTTAGGCTCAGCTGTAACCTCTGAAGCACGCATGCCAAACACAAATAATTTTTCACCGCGGGGATTGAACCCACGAACTCTGGTATAGGCGAGTGCTCTATACCACTCGGCCACAAAACGGTCGTTTCTTCCTTTGTTCCCGCCGTAATTCTCAAATTACGCAGACTTGCGAATTCGTCAACGTGAAAACGAAAGGGAATGAGAGCTTCACGAACCGGCACCAAATAAATCGGAGAATTTCCATTTAAAGTTTTAGCTTTCTTGCTGTTTTCAATATATTTACCTTCTTTCACCATTTTGCTCCATCTTTCAGAATCTTGTTCACCATGGAGGATTCGATAACTACTCTTCTATGTATACATATATGTATCTTTATATACATATATATATAAACGAATACCTTGACTGACTGAAAGACTGACAAACTAATTTATTAAATACAATTTCAGTGATTGCTTTATATATGCTCGTACTACTTGCATGTGCATGTTTTATGCGGGAGAACGGATGATGTTTGAATCTGCATTTTGAATAGGATGGCTGAATAATATTGAATAAAAGTGCTCCGTAGAATATTGCAAATTAATATCATATCAATAAGTTGATCTAACAATGCCTAGACCAAACGGGAAAAACGATATCTACGCGAGCAACGCTGTGGCACAAAATAACCACTTACAGAAGGTTTGCTCCGCATAACTAGTGAAAACAGGCGCACGCACACATAGACGCGTACGTACACTGAAAAAAAAAACATGTTAACATTTATTATAAAAATGTTTATGACTATCAAGTTACTTATTTATATATGAGCACTTAAAGTTTTATAATTCCAGCAATAAAATCATCTTGATTAAGAAGTGTAACAAGTAATCTTAGTAGATTCAAACAAGTAGTCAACTTAATCAAGTCTGATTGTTATAGTGATAACCTCAGCTTTGTACATATTACTGAAAGATTGATAAATTTAATCAAGTGACTTGATAGATATTATACGTATAATATTATATTATTAAAATGTATTTTTTTTTAAGTGAAAATTTTAGGTTAAGCTGGTAGATAATCAAATGATTTTGATTTTATTTTTGATAACTATATTTGTAACTATAATGACATGTGATATTATATTGATTGCCCTTTTTTGTTTTACCTATCATTTATATTTAGTATGATTGCATGTACGCTCCAACTTGTGACACGACATGATGTAGTAGGAAGTACTGCTAAACCGAATGTGAGTCTGTATACTCTCGCATACACCCCACTGATACTTATACTAACAAAGCAGAAAAACTTTGATATCGCGATGCAGGAATATTGGTTAACTTATTAGAATGTGACATAAAAGTATTAAGATGTTTAAAACTATTATGTATCTATTAAATTAAATAAGATGTTGGCATTTTTAAAATTAATTGATTATTAAATTAAATAGGCTTAATTATGTAAATTAATAAGTAACTTTATTAGATCAATTATTTGGGAACTGTAACGTTGATAAAGCAACTTGATAGATCTAATCAAGTGACTGATAGAACTCACTATATTCCCGAAATTAATAAAGTAATTTTAGTGCAATAATTTTAGCTTTATTGTGACAATAAACCAACATTACTTATTTCTGATATTTTCTTAACTGATTTAGTCATATTTTTTCAATCAAGCATATTTTTAACTTGATTAGCCATATTTTTTTTGAGTGTACGACGTTCTCGGATGAAGTCGGTCGAATGCCAGTATGAAATTCTGCCGAGATCATCATACGTACGCGTCTATGCATGTGTGCGTCTGTTTTCGCTCCGTCGTCGAGTCGGCCTTCTGGTAGGCTGCGAGGCGTCTATTAGTAGCTAGATAAATGAAGGAAAATGAGGTTTTGAATCGATTTGATGCCCGGTCGATATTATATGTTCATACTTATACTATTGTACTAAGCTATGTTTGTTTTATTCCATTTGTTTTCTGCTATGATTATTTTTTGAAGGAT
The DNA here is from genome assembly GCA_934047225.1 of Ypsolopha sequella. Classification (NCBI taxonomy): domain Eukaryota; kingdom Metazoa; phylum Arthropoda; class Insecta; order Lepidoptera; family Ypsolophidae; genus Ypsolopha; species Ypsolopha sequella. The sequence goes on from OW203987.1 coordinate 8,107,491, forward strand.
AGTATTTAAACGAGCGAATATTATTTCAAATTAAAGGTGTCAAAATACTGAATATAGCGTACTAAAATACTAAGTGCGAGAAAGTCTGTGGGCGAATAAAAACGTTGAAAACGGAGACTTCAAAATACAAATTTGAGTTGAGTTGAATAATTCTCAGGCGAATAATTTTCTATTTTAGTGACAATTTAATTTTAAGTAATAAAACTAAAGACGTCGCCTTGCTCCGCTCCGCTTCGCTCGGCTCCTTATTTTATCTTACGTGTAAACCTAACACGCTCCTCCTCACTTCGCTCGTTGTCGCACCTATTTTTTGACTTATGGTGAAATATATTCGATTTAATACTTTAAATTCGCCCACTCAGTATTATTAGTCGCACGCTTTGGTATTTATTCCGGACATTTAAGTCGTTAATTATATTTTTATTCGCTCGATTAATAATTTTCTTTTTTTTAATAAGAAGCGAGACAACAACAACAGTTTGTTCTGAAACTGTTTACTATACGAAAAATTACCTGATTTTTGACAGTGAATTAGCACAAAATAGCAGTATTTATTTTTATTGGTTTGACACCACTTGTTCCTACGTGTGCTAGGGCTATACCTGCGTCATAGCGCGCTAAAGCCAAAACATGCTATGCGTCTAAATCAAAAATAAAAAAATTGTTCTATTTTAAATATTATTTCAATTAGGTATTCAGTATTATTTAAATTATTATTATTATTCATCATTTTCTTAGTCAATAGTATGTACTAGGTAAAATTCTTAATAAGATATTTTGTTTTTAGCCTTTACCTGCCGTTGTATTTTGTTTTATACGTTTTAAAATGGGTCAAACTGAAAATCAGCGCTCTAAGTTGCTTCAACTTGTAGCATTTGCTGAGTTTACTCCTTTTTGCCATTTTATATTATAAAGCGTTTTAAAAATATTTAATTAAGTAATTATATGTATACAAAGTACAGAATACAAAAAATAAAAAGCCCATATACGGTATTTTGTAAAATAGTAGTTTATACTACAAGGGCGAAAAGGAATAAATTACGAGGATGATTTAAAACACGAGCGTAGCGAGTAAAATTACAATACAATGTACAATTTTACAATTGTACGGGAACAACAACAATAACATCTTATTTAATTACATTATCTATAGAACCTTTGAAAATGCTTATACAGCGAAACCGGTCAGGTTAAAAGTATAATAATATAAAGTGGACAAGTACAAGTGTATTTTAATCACAATACACAGGAAAGGTTGCAAGTTAGCCATACTTCTCGGAAAAAAATAATAATAATAAAGCCCTAGGGCAAAATAATCGACTTTCTGTTCGATTTTGAAGCATAAAAAGTGGGCCTTTATGAGCACTTGCATTGAAAAATAATTTATTAACATATTTTATATGTTCTGTGGTAAATCAATTTATTTGAATTTCACTTTCAATTTAAAAATGTGATCACACCAGCAGATAACTTCACTGACAGTCCTATTCTTCATTGGAACGAATTTAGGGCAAAAATCCAACAAAAATTGGAAAAAAAAATTTGCTAACGCGTTGTGCAAATGTTTATGTGTAATTGCCCATTTAAGAGCACTGTGCTCGCCCGAAATCCCAAATCGGCGATAATATACTTAACCGCTCGAGCGATCGGCCGCGTGACTTTGACGACCCCCGAGCGATCGCTGGCCCGCGTCGAATTTCAAGTGCTCTCGGGTGTCAATAAACAGTCGGTTTGAAGAGTTTTTTGTATGAATGACTACCGAAGTGATTTATTATTAAAATAGAGTATGAAATGGGCTACTATACTGTAGTACTGATGGATGTTGTATGATTAGTTTAAGTCATTGAAAAAGTAGAATTAAATTTATAACCTCGATTTTAAAGCTATTTTTGACATGATTTCTACATGAATTTAACATGATTAGAAAAGGTATTTAATGCACAAGCTTCAAGCAATAAGGTCACACGTATCTTTACGGTCATTTTAATGTACAACACTATATAGTTTTATCAATTATTACTCACGTTATCCTTGAATTCACAAAAGCCTTCTTGCAGCAATTCAATTCTTCTAGCAAGTGAGGACACGTCACACTTTTTTTATTTTTTTCCAGAAACATACGGCTCAAAATCATTTTGTTTCTGGTCGAACACCTTTCAAAAATGTCTACCAACGTTTTCAATTCGTAACCGTGACTAAAACAATCATACAATTCGAATAAATGCAACTTTAAACAGAAAAGTTTACTTCTGGGTAAACGTTTACGTTCTGGGACTTCCTCACTCCTTAAAACTCCTGCACATAATACTTGTGCTTATGGCAACTCTTTTAATGTTGAATCTATCAGACTGTGGAATGCTCTTCCACATAGCATTCGAGACTTGCGTACTATAATGTCCTTTAAGAAAAAGCTGAAAGAACATTACCTCTCGCTGTCCTAATAGGTAAATATAATATTATATATATTAATATTTATGTATTCTATAATAAAATATATAGATATATATATTTTTTTTTTTTTTATTTTTTTTTATGTATTTGTATTTTATAGTGTGTATTTATAGTAAGTATTTGAATACTATATTATTGCTATTTTTATGTTATATATATTTATATTTTTAATTTGCATCAATCTCCTTGTGCACTTGTATGATTACTCGTTTAAATTTTTTTTTTTTTTGTTTGTTATTTCCTGTTGGTTTTGCTGGAAGAAATCTCTTCTTAGAGATAAGCACGCCAATGTGCACATTGTTTAAATGTAATGTATCCCTGTTTCTGTATATGTGTGTACAATAAAGAATAAAGAATAAAGAATAAAGAAAAAGTCGAACCTCCAAATTTGGACGCAAATCGATCGGGCGTGGAAAAAAATATGCCAAATTTGGATCCGAATCGCTCGAGCGGAAAAATTTTCCAAAAGTTTGAAATTTGCACAATACCTAACAACGAAATTTACAAGAGTTTAAATGGAATTTACACTCTAGGACGACGATTCTGGGGCGTGCGCAAAAATTGCGAAAGCAGAAAAATCATTAATTTCCGTAGAAAATTCCTTGTAAAATCACTAGAAATCTGCCATACCAAATTTTTTTGCACTTGCCAGAATCTCCGTCCAGGAGTCTTAAACGCTTTTAAATTTTTGTGTATTTGATTTTAGTAAATATTTTAGGTTCAAGTCATGGATTTTATTATACGAAATAAGTGACAAAATTCAAAATTTAGGATAAAATTAATAAATAAGTATATTATCAGCGAAGAGCGCTTATTGGGAGTTCTGAAGAACACGGTGTTCTTAAGAGGATGGCCTACCCTAGCAACTTTTTTTATTACTCGTCCAGCACAATAAGTCCAATGGCAAAGACCTTATTTGCTTTTGATAGAGGCGATCATATGTTGGCTCATTAGCCTCTTTTTCTTGGACGCGTAATACTTATAATCACGCAGCGAAACAACAAATTGGTGTGTTTTTAGCTAACACTGAAATATTTTGTAGGGAAAAAACATTGGATTTAAGTAGAATCCCTTCATATTTCATTTTTCCAATATATCTGTACACTGAATTTTCGTAACTACTTGATACAATAGCTAGTAATAATAAAATAATACAAAACCAGTCAAGTGCGAATCAGACTCCCCGCACCTAGGCTACGGAACCCGTGGATGAAAAATTCAATTTTATCATTTTGTTTTCATGAATTTCTCAACTGCTATATTTTTCTTGTAATCTTTACAATTACCATGATTTTATCCATGTTTTTCGGTCCAACAGTTTTGGAGATAAGGGGGGTTACATTTTTGTGGTTTTTCGAGGATTTCTCGAAATAGATGCAAGTAAATATATTTATAAAATATTAATATAAATTACCTTCATTTTATACACTATTCAATAATAAACCATAACTTGTTCTCAAAATGACTACTGTCTTACCATCGCAATACTACATCGTAGCAACTTAATTCAATATTGCGAAACTTCCGAGGAACTCGACTCGACGATCATGACAGTCTGATTGGTTCAACTAATTTCATTAAAACGAGTCAAAACTCTCCTAAGAATTACTTATTTAAATTGTTTCGGTTAAAATTAATGAATGGATTCTACCGGGACGTGGAAGGAGTAAAAGCTTTTAAATTATGTTGTGCAATGAATACTTTGACAACATCATTCAAATGTAAAACTTTGATAGCAGTATTGTTTTCTGATTAAGTTTTTAAAGGTTCCCCAATGGAAATGGGGAAAATCCATGCTATCGCTTGTAGAATATTAGGTTTTAACTTTCAAAGATTTCTAGTGTGAGGACGGGGAATCATTGAGTTGGAGCCAGCGGCCGCGATAAACCGTGGGCAGTAGAGATCGGAGACTCAACCGTCGCTTGAGCAGATAAAGACCAATTTGACATAGCACCGTACAACCACGCTAAGTAGAGGTTTTTATTCACAAGTTTTATTATAAAAAAAAAAACTGAACGTTTTAGGAAAAATCTGTTCGTTTCAGAAGGAAATAAGATTTATATAGGTTTTAATACATAATTAATATTTATGGAATTTTGCTCAAGTAATCTTAAACCTCGACATGACAACTTTTTTTAAGAGCAATCTTTGTTGTTTTTTTCTCATTACTGGAATGATTTCAGATGATTCCGTTTCGCTAAGTGTGTGCATTATATTCTAGGCAGAAAAACTTTTTTTTTTTCAATTATAGTATTGCTAGATTCTTCAAATCACGAAGAATAAATTAGGGAACTTTGATGTTTTTGCGGGGCCTATCCTCAATGATAGCCTTAAGGCTGGACCTAAGCCTAGAACATGAATAACGTCAGACTTTCAAAGCTTCGTTGGAAGACTCTCCTTATATTGAAAACAATATCTTTTATTTGTTAGTCTTTTATTAAGGGAACGTACTAATAAACAATGTATTTCTAAAGAAAATATATTTCAACCCTAGTTTTTTTTGGTTTTAAAGTGTTCCTTAGAATAACGCGGTTACGGGATCAACTTTTTTTTAAAATATGTATTACAAATATATGAAGTGAATCTACGAAAATTCAAATATTTTGTCCATAAAAATATTTCAATATATGCTATAAACCCTCCATTCTGTTGTTTTGCTGCATATACGTTTTGATTTTTTGATCTCCAGGGATAGACCCTTACGCTCCAGGACTTTCTCCCTCCTTAAAACTCCTATACATAACACCTGTCCTTATTGAAACTTATTCAGTCTTACTATCGGTTCCTTTAAGAAAAAGCTTAAAGAACACTTCCTCTCACAATCTGAATAGTTAAATATTATTATATATTTATGTTTATGTAGTTTATTTTATAGATTGTATTTATAGTAAGTATTGATATATAGGTATGTATTTATTTTGTAATTAGCCTTATGGGTACTTGTATTAATCTTTGTATGTTTTTCTTCTCTGTGTACTGGTGTATGATTACTTCGATTATGTACGAGTATCATTATTTCTGTGATTATTACGAACATTCAAAATAAAAAGATACAGATGCAATATATGCAATATAATTGCGGAAAACAGTGTTTGCTACCAAACTGTTAGATATTACAATGCGTTGACTTTAATTATGAAACTGATTGACTCGACTGGTATTTTTAAAACTAATCTAAAAAAAATCTTGCTTACGAAATGTCTGTACTCAATCAATGATTTTTTATTTGCCAATACCCAACGTCCTGGATATTTGTCCTTTACCTGATACGTTTGACATAAATTTTATAACTTATTATTGCCATTTTTATTACCATTACTATTTATTTATTAACATTGCATCAAATTATCTGATACATGTACAACATCAATATAATTAAAAATGTTGTAAAATAATTTCATTATAAGATTGTTTTTCTAATACAATGTAAATTATTTGAATAATAAATAAACTGAAACTGAAAATTTAATACGAACAGAACAAACTTAGGTAAACTATCCATTGAATAACAGATCCTTCTGAGGCTTCCCTCGTAGATGCAACTCCACAAACCACCACCACCCAACAGTCACATCATAACTCCTACATGTCACACACATGAAATTTCGGTATACGAACATAAATAATTGCAGTCCAGAATGTTGCCACAGCACTTTTCTCGAATACCTTGTCCTAGAAAGAATACATCCACGACATGAAACCCCGAGAGGACGAGATTTGAACCCAAGACCTCCGGATTAGTAGTCCAACCCTCAAACCACCAGATCACTGAGGCTGTTAAGGCGATATGTAAAAGTTTTAATGTCCCTGTTCCTCCATATGCGGAAAAACCCTCAGTGCGAGAGGGATGGATTCGTGGAAAAGTAGCAAAAAGTCGGTTTTTTATTAATATAAAATGTACTAAAGTGGCTATTAAGATTTCGTTTAACCAAGTGCTAGATATTATTAAAACACATCTAATAAAATAAATTTGCAGTCCATAAATCATTCTAAATTGTCAAACCAGGAGAATTGGTATCGAAAAAATACATTATTTACTGAAGTAGATATGCAAGTTCTTAAAGTGTCGATTTTTTTTCCGTAGCGCCTTAAATTAATGAATGAAAGAAAACAAACTTCATTGTACACGGTTAAATAAAAAATTGTTTACACACAATGTTGTACAAGGGCGGACTTATCACTTAAAGCGATTTCTTCCAGCTAACCTTTGGGTGGTGAAGAAAGTATTATTTTATGTCATGTGGAAGTGGGATACCAAATTTCCAAAATAAATAAAAGAAAGTACATAATGTCTTACTACTTTTCTACATTTTTATAACGTTATGATATTATTATATTCAGGATATATTTTAAATGTTTGTGAATCTTTTATAGACAATAATATTGAATTTTCATATCCATAACATCATTTATGATTGGGCAGGTTCAGCTGGAACAAGTAAAAAAAATATTTGATGATTTCTTTTTCTTTTATTATAAAATCGTCGTGTGCACCATGCACTGATCAATAACAGGGCCATAAATAAAAAAAATATATATAAATATTCACGATCTTGATTTTTCATGATTTTACATCAAATAATTCTTTTACATGCCAAAGCTGAATCTACCCAGTATGATGCAGCGGGGAGACTCTATATCAAAACCTCAAAATTCGAAATCAGCTATACAAAATTCTAAAATCCTTTTTTTTAGTACATTCGAAAGCCATGCAAATAATATGGATTGCCATGTAAAAAGCAGTAAGAAGTCAACAAAACTGGCAACACTCATGCTGCACTACTTATTGGAGTCCAGACGAGCATGTAACAATGCAGCCTTACAGAGCCTCGGTGATTAGTCCCAAACTACTTGGAAGAGATTGCAGGTTGTTCTCCATTTGAACATGTATTTGGGTAAATAATACAAACCATTTGTTTTAATCGCCAACATAATAAAATTCCAAGCAATGTGTATGTTACGGGTAATGCTAGAAAAATTGGTAAACCTAAAAATACTCAGACAAACTTAGAATTACCTGAGCTTCTTGGGTCAACCTGGCTGTAACAGAATAACAGCGTTGTGGCGTAGTATGCATACATTATGTTATATTATAAGTATGTATTATTGCGTCACAGCACCATGCTGAGTTATGGCCAATTTGGTGACGTTGAATGCATGGGATAGCTTCATCCTAATCCTTGACTATTGTGTTTAATATGTTACTTATAAGTACTAGTTTTAAGTTAATACAATAGTTATTATGTACCTATATTTTGCTTTTCCATGTATTCTTTTTGTCCCAAATAAATTTCTTTCTTTCTTTCAAGTCCAAAAATTCGGCGTTTACCCTGGTATAACTAGGTATACCCAACGCTGGTTGGGAAATGTTGGTCACAGTGTACATTTTTAAACTGTGGTTAGGTGTTGAAGGGTCTTCATGCTCTGCTCCGCTTCGCTTGGTGCCCGAATTTATTTGTCATAGCAACTTATCTTTTTGGAAGAATTCGCTTTTAGTGATAAGGTCGCCAATTGTTACCTTCTCTCATAAGTTTGTTCTTTTACCTTATTTTATTTATTTTGGTGTACAATAAAGAGTATTTGTCTTGTCTTGTCTTGTCTTATCAAGCTCCTCCTCGCTGCGCTTCGCTTTGCTCTACTTTGCACCTATTTTTGACATTTACCCATACTTACCCGTAACGTACGTCGTCGTGGTAAAAATCGGAACTAACGCTGCTATCCTATCCCTAGTTTCCGTCTATCACACTCATCCACGCGCCAAAAGATCCTTATAGCACTGTACAGACATAATATATGGTATAAGAAGGCAGGTATGATCGATACTATACTCCTTTTTTGCGCGACCGGTTTTAAGGCGATATGCGAAAAAAATACGGGTGTTTCTTTTCTGTGTATTTCATGAAATACACGGAAAATTATAGTCAGTTTCTGGTATGTGCATTTTGACTATATAATCTAGGGTTTTGAAACTGAAAAACATATTTGGATAGATTTTCCTTGATAGAAATAATTGTTGAAATGAGGTCTTCAAATACATTTTTTCTCCTCATTTGACGAATAGGAACCATATACAGAACTCAAACATATTTTATTAGGTGTTTTTCAACAATATCTACAGATTTGAAATTTGAAATTTTGCTAGCTATTTTAGATTTTTTTTTTTAAATATAAAACCAACTTTTTTCCGTTTTGCCCTGAATCCGCCCCTCTCGCACTGCGCGATTTTTTGCTTGGAGTGACAGTGACAAAAATAAAATTCGCATAGCCTCTTAAAACTTCTATAAAGTCGAAAATTGAGGAAAATCTGTCTAGAAAAAAATACATAAAATATTAATGAGATTCTATACTTTGTTGTAAAGAGATTTGTCCCAATATCCCTTGAAATTGAAAACAGGTCGTGTAAAAAAGGAGTTACGAGTAGATCGAGCATACATGTTTAGATTAATAAACCTTGTAATTAGATTTTTATGCCCTACAGAAGATACTGTAGATAAGCTCTTGTATATCATAGTGTTGGTCAAGGCCTTTACAAAAATAAAAATTCTCTTAAACTAAAACTTTTCTATCCAGGAAGATTACATCCACCCAGTCCTACCAGACCATATCCCAAGAACTGTTCGTGGAGCAGATGGGATGGTAAGAGAGGGTGGGGGAGGCAACAGGTGCCGCGTTGCCAGGCAGCTGTCTTCAGACAGATCATAACTACGCGAAACTGCACCGCATCCTGTTTTGAGCACATTTATTCACGAGTGACGGAGAAATAACAAATAATAATGAAGACATGTATCTTGCGAGGTATAAGACAGAAAACTTTAATTTTAATTTTCTTATTTTTTATGCATCCGTTTGTCATTATAATTGTTATGTTGGATATAATTATATACATTTGGAAGAAACTACACTCTACCACATAGAGTATTCTAGTATGGAGTGTATACTATGTAATTACTTATAGTTTTGTTTTATGAGACAAATAAATGTTTTTTCATTTTTTTGCAGTACGATTTGGGTAGCCGAGCGAAGCGGAGTGGAGCGGGACGACCATCCTAGTTTTCACTGGAAATAATTTCGTATAATCGCGTAATTAAACTGTGCTTACGCTATAATTCGGTTTTTCACCAAAACGCGCGCTCTTTTGCAAAAAATCAGTTAATGCCATCACACGACAACATAATATATACACTACAAAAGAAACCCTATAAATAATGCCGTTTATGTACCTATGTATGCGCAGGCATATGCATGCATAGTTGACGTGTGTCGCACTGAGCTCCAGCACTATCCAGTAATCCTGAGTGCATTTTTTTATTTATATATTTTCAGTGTTCCATCGAGAAAGAGAAACCATTGCAATATAAGTAATTGTTAAATCCAGATGTCTTAAGATACTATTGCTATCAACAGAAATAAGGATCTTTCAGTAAAGTGTATGTTAGCATTAATAAGCTGGATAAACATATTCTTGCGTTAATATCAATATAATAAAATTCAAAAAAATAATAATAAACCCGCTGCGTTGCGATCCGCAGTACTAACCGGGGAACCGTCGCGTAATCATGTCTGCCTCTGAAGAAATTTGTCGATTACAGTATCTAGAGGCGAAATATGACTAATACATCGTGAGAAGCCGTTTATATTATGAATCCAAACCACAAATCTTTTAGTAATAAAATTATAAACCCTTAAAAAAACTTTTACTAGAGAATGTATAATAAAATATAAATAAATAACATACGGGCGCGTGGGCCGAGTTGACGACATAGCGTCGGAGTATATCCACAGTAGCTCAGTTAGGCAATACTGTTTCAATCATAGGTGGAGTAGAATTAGAGCAGCTCTAACCCCATTACTGCATTACTGTGTAGAAAACGGACTCCCTAATAATAAAACGAATCTACACAGTAATGCAGTAATGGGGTTAGAGCTGCTCTAATTCTACTCCACCTATGATTGAAACAGTATTGCCTAACTGAGCTACTGTGGATATACTCCGACGCTATGTCGTCAACTCGGCCCACGCGCCCGTATGATTTCCTGTCCTCGTGACAAAGAAGAACGTTTAACTAAATAAATAACATAAATTGTGGGCATGTTCGCTGAGGCCAAAGTGCCTGATTTCTTAGATCCAGAATAGCATCATTTTGGGATCGTCTTAGAAACTCCGGCAATGGTATTTTAAGGATGATCGTTGGTAAAATTAATGAAAACCCAATTTTAGATCATTGGAGTTCCTTGCAATGAGCCCCCAACAAAAAATAAATAGATATATACCTAAGTAGTTCAAATTAAATCCTCAATTTTATTATATTTTATTTTATATTGGATATTTTAAACATTTTTAATTTTAAGTTGTATCGTTATTTAAGCATATGGACTGTAAAAAAAAAACATTTTTTTATTGTGGTCTGAAATAAAAAAAAATTTTTTTATGTTTATTATAAATATGTAAATGCAGCAGAATACTTTATTGCACGTATACAATACAATGTATACTATACATAGACAATTATAACATAAAACTCGAAGTTTGCAATAAAAGGTTACAAAAATGTGTTATCAGTACTTACTTTTCTAGAATCTGACAAACAAAAACCTCAGCGGGAAGAACTATTCACACTTGACCGTGTATTTTTTCATTATTTTTCGAGACCGAGACCTCACAAAGCTGCTTTTAATCTCCAGGTTATTCACGTACAAACAACCCGTTGAAGGTAACTGTGGACCTTCGTTTCCCCTCAAATGTAAGAGAATCCCATGCGGGAGGGAACGGGTTATATCTAGTACATTATGTACTTACTCGTAGAGCGTACGGCGTGCACGTTGGTTGAGTATTTAAAGTTGGACATCATTAAAATGTTGGTTTTTACTTTTTGCAGCTGTTTTATTTTAATGTGGATATTTAACCTTTGAAGGCAGGTTTTTCACAAATTTCAGAGCATTTATTTTTAAATCACTGTATGTTTTCAAGCATACCTATACATCTCTTCACACAACTACTGGTAGAAGACCGGTATAGCAAACTAGGATGTTTGTTAAGTGACCAAGGTACGGAATAACAATATGCCTACATAAATCGAAAGAAGGAACGAATTTATGGTTGTGATGTTAAGAGTTATTCCGAGTACATTATTCCCTCGAAATATTAGTCGTTCGAATTTTGTTTACAGTATGACAAATGCCATGCTATAAAGAAAAGTTTTTAAGCCTCATCAAGGAAAAATATATTCCTAATATAATAACAAGGAATGCTCAATCTAGGATTCTAATAAAAAACAAAATACATACCGTAGAAAATCCCTTTTAAAATCAACAGGAATCTGCCTTGGCAATTTTTCCGTACGTGACGGATTAGCAGACCTGTTCTCTCGCAGAAGGGCTGATTTGTCCGACATACAGTAGTTCTTTTATTGTTATCGAAAATCGATAAGGGAACGGATTAACGCAGCTCTTGTGTCTTCACGATCAGCGTATCTCGAAAACAAAAATATGCAAAGAAAAGTGTTATGAATGTTAGAGGGTAAGTGGTAATATGGTACGGCCGCCAGCACGGGTCAGTAACCGAACTTTTGTCTTTGTCTGAGATATCTATTTCCTGGCCAGACTAGAAGACCTATGAAGTAGTGCTCATACTTAACAAAAGGAAGAATCAACGTTATGAGGGAAGGCAAATTATACGATATTAAGATCTTTTGTAAGAGGGCATTGTGAAGTCTTATATTTTGTATGTAATCTCATTCTTATATCTAAACTAGCTGTGGCCTGCGACTTCGTACGCGTTCAAATATAAACAAATTTCAAAATTTCATTATTTATATGAAATAAATATTAATATTTGGCTATAATAAGCTTTTCATTTAATTCTATAATTATTAACACAAGAAAAATAACAATTTAAGTATTTTCAAGATATAATTCGGCCCACCCACATCAGTCGAATCAAATCAAAATCAAACTGAAGCCGGCCCCAAAATGGGCCCCGAAATATATCTCGAAAACAACTAATTGTTATTTTTCTTGTATTTATAATTATTTATAAACACAAGAAAAACTTGGTGAAACATTATCAACATCTTAAAGAAAAACTGGTACTGTTTCACTAATAAAACTGGAGTTTATTTTAGCCTAACACCTCGCCGTAAAAACTAAATATAGTAGTTTATAATACAAGGGTAAAAGAGACAAATTACGAGGACGATTTAAAACACGAGCGTAGCGAGTGTTTTAAACGTAACCGAGTAATTTATTGCTCTTACGCCCGTGTATCATACTACGTTTTTCAATGCATAGTGTGAGGAAATAAAAAAAAAAACTTATGAACTTTAAATTATGATTGGCTCAAAAGGACTGTATCCAGAGCCGTTAAACAGTGGAAAAGAAGTAGAAAATCTATGGTACACAGGAAAGGCTGCAGGTTAGCCAACCATTGTAAATAAATAAAAAAAATAATAATAATAAAGCCCTAGGGCAAAATAATCGACTTTCTGTTCGGTTTTGATGCATAAAAAGTGGGCCTTTACGAGCACTTGCATTGAAAAATAATTTATTGTTTTCTTATATAACTATTTTTGAGAAGACTTTTTTTACAACACGAACTTTCATTATTATTACCACGATAAATAAAAAACAAAATACATTTGTAAGCAAAACAGAGTAATCGTTAGCTAAAAGTATTATATATATCTATAAATAAAAATAAAATATTCAGTATCATAAGTATCTATAATTTATAATTATTAATTTTTAAGTTTTATTTATAATTGTGTAACTGATGCCGACCACAATTAGTGGTCGAAATATATTTTACTACTCACCTATAATTATATTTTTTTGTGTTTTCGTATATATATATATATAATTTCTTTAATCGAAAAGACAAGAAAAGTCTATTATCATTTTATGTTGTTTCTCGCAAAAGCGATATATATATTTATATAAATAAAAATAAAATTACATAATTACATTCTCATACTCTGACGTCACGGGTAGATGTTGAAATGCTAAAACATCTTGTCATTCATGTGTAAAAACTGCAGTGTTGTTCGACTTCGCAGCGTAAGTGCCGTTTCATATTTATATTTTCATCTACGTTCCGTTTTTAGCACTAAAATAATTTTATGCATTGAATTTTGTATGGTAGGTCTCTTCATACTCCCGACCTAGAAAGCTATATAAATGAGAGTACAATATCGAATCAATTATTTAAACACCAACCAGTCTGCAGAAAAATCAGATTTTGACTTCAAATCCTCTGCAATGTCATAAAATATCACAGTTTCATGGTTTAAAAATAATCAGAAAAGAGACAAAACTGGGACCAGCCCCCCTTAAATTTCATTATTTTGATTTAAAAGACTTTTCTGCAACTGGCCGTTAGTTCCATCAAATGGGTATTTTGTAATGCCTACTTCTTGCTTATGGCCATACCAAAAATTGTGAAAAAAAATGTATATGAATTTATATAAATATTATATAATTTATATTTAAATTATAATTTATGTATAAATTTTGCATATATGTTGTCTTAGAGTTGATAAACTCTAAGACAACATATATGCAAAATTTATTTTTGGCAAAATTTTCTTACAGATTCATGAGTTCATAATTCCTGTTATTCAAAAGCTATTTCCATAATTAGTTTTTTGTTGATTTCAAGATTATACATATATTTTTTTTTATATGTATATATTTTTTTTTTCAGTTTTATAAGTAATAATAATTCTTCAAAAACAGTTCATCCTAAATTTCATCCATTTCTATGATAAGATTCGGAATAATTTAATTCGTATTAAATTAATGTTGCTGTTAGCTTAATGTTGTCTCATTCATACACAAAAGGAACTACAAAATTAGGCTTTGTCATTCCTAAAAAAAAAGGCAAAAATGTTAGTACTGAAAATTATGTTTCCTTCAAATTCTCCATACAAAACGCCAATTTTGGACCTAATATTATTTCCAATCACACAAGTATATACTAGGACGGAAGCTACGTGTCGAGTACACTCAGCTGCAACTCAAGTGAGTATCCTCATACTCATAGGTAGACATCAGCAATTCAGCAAACTGCCAAGTGGTTTAAGTCAACTGTCTATTTGCTGAATGGGTTATAAGTGATGAGTTTGCGTGTATTCCGCTATTCTCCTACCTTTTTTAAGGCTCCGTACATAAAGTGCAAAACGGAGCCCTTTTGATGTGCTGTCTGTTCGTCCGTATGCTACGGGTCTCTAGCTTGTGCTTAAAACACTCGAATTTTGAAAGTTTTCCAGCAACAATCTTTACCTAGTCGTAATGATGAAAAACAGTTGTACACAACAACCTCTTAAGAGGGCACCGTGAAAAGACGACGCGCACAGTTAACCTATAAAAAACGCAATTTGTTCTATAAATGATGCAATGACAAAATGATGTTCCCAAATAAAATTTATGATTCCACCTACGAATAATAATTTTCGTAGGATTCTACATACATTGTAGAAACATAGGTGAAATAACAATAAATATCAAAAAAGTACTGCAGTGTTTTAACGATTTTAGGCAATTATTCGAGTTTTGTAATTCAAAAGTTAATTGTAAAGTAAAATCTTGTTTTTATTTTAGTTTCATAATAAAAAAGGCGTGTTGGCATTTTAGTCGTGTTAATAGCTTAAGGCGCTCTTATCCCAAAATCAGTAATTTCAAAGTCAAATAGAACTTTCAAATATCGTCTAAAACTTCCAAAAAAATATACGCAATATAGTTCGAACCTTTATCTAGGCTTCCACTCATGTGTTACACGATCAGATAAACTTTGCTAGATAGAAATAATTCACGAACACAGCATGTAATAAGACCTTTCAAATCATGCCATTTCCATAATTCCACTCTTTTATTAACGAAACATATCTGGTAATATTGCTCTTTAAATTTTCTAGGTCGACCACGTAAGTGGGTTTTAATAAACATATCCCTTATATTTAAACAATTTAAAAACCGATAAAAACAACGAAAAAGTACAAAAGTGTGGTTATTTTCTTTACTCCTTACACGTAAAGAAAAAGACAGAGAGTCACTCTTCTGGGATAAGAGCGCCTTAATTGTGGAATTGTATCTCAACCTCGAGTCAAAGCAATTACAAACGTATAAACTACAATTCACAGACTCATATTTAAGAAATTTGGCTTGGTTATTTAAAACGTAATTTTTTAAAAAAGCTTTCAAACATTTTCACATTGATATTTATGGCCGCGCGACATGCAATAAATACTTGGACGAATATACCAGAATAAATACGACCACTAGACAATCGAGGTGTCTAATCGTCGTACGCTCGCCAGGCTCTTATTTCTTTCAAATTCAAATTCAAATAGTGTATTTTGCAAAGTAGGTATATATAGTACACTTTTTACGCGTCAAATTTAATGTAATAAAAAGATATGTAATAAAATAATAAATGTACATGGACTAAATTAAATGTTTATTTAATTTATGTAGCAACATATATACGATTAAAATAATAGGTAAAATTATATATTATACAAGGTGAAATCCAATCAACCGCCCAAACCCATACCGGAGACTCGGTCAGGGACCAGGAACAAGGTTCAATGATCACCAACCGAGGCTCCAGCACAAATCCAGCCAGGCGGCCGACCAAATCACATCTTATATACTACATACTAATAGGTTACATATATAAATACATGCCTACCTCCGCCCATTCGATTAGTCTTGCTAAGAAGAACGGGCAAGAAACTTAGCAAGATCATGTCTTTTTTTACATAAAACTTATACTATACAAAAGACTTATATCTACTTTAACTAAGGGATAAGAAAATACAAGACAGCAGGAATTCAAGTAAATTAAAAAAGAAAAACAAATATATCTTTGTCTACTTATCTCATATAGTCTATTTCCTTTTACAGTCTGTAATTAATTAATGTTAACTCTTAGAGGAATCATAAATTAGGAAATTATACTACTTACTTAACTAAGTACTTAACTAAATTACAAACTACTGTCATGACAAATATCATTATCATAAATAAAAATAAATATCATATTCAAACGGTGCTTTATAAACAAATTATGAACACAAGGCAAATCCCAAACAAAACACAATTACCCAACAACGCAGACCAGCGTAATTCTTACAAAATACTATTTCACCTATCTGCAGGACCATAGCTTTTTAATACATTTGGATAAAATTACGGTGCCCTATATCAGCACTTTTAAATGTAGACTTTATTATTTAACATTATTATTTATATACCTATATTTAGGTATGTTAATGTATATATGTTGATGTTATATTATATTAAATATCTACTTACTATATAATAAAGTAGTAGTGGTAGAGCTGATGCCGGGCTCGACTGTGGAGGAACCACCATCTTACTTGGATACCCAAGTAAGATGGTCGGGTCGAAGTAATTCGTGGGAGAGTAAGAGGACAGCCCACAGGCAAAAAACCAGGAGGCCCACCATGCCTGGGACCGATGGATGGCGGTATATCTATCCCTAATAGCCGGGCATTATATGGAACAGACTGGTGACGGGCAGTGGCGTCACTGGTGCGAGGGTTCCGGCACCGCGCTCACCAACCCCAGCTCAGCGTGTGTGAGTATGGGCAATTCTTCCAGGATGACCACCGGGAGTGGCAAAGTCCTGGAATGGCTTATGTCCAGCAGTGGACGAACTAGGCTGATGGATGGATGATGAATAAAATATAATATACTGAGTGTTAAGATGAAGTTTCGGAAGCTGTAAACTGGCGGTAGTACCCGTCCATTACTACAAAACTTTTACTCTAATCGCGAAAAAGAAAACATCTTTTTCATAGTTAATTTACATAGCTATCCAACCAAAATTTTACAACAGATTTTTTCTTGATTTCTCGAATTTTTTCACCGAAAAGTTGTTTGTGTGGACAAGTACTATCGCCAGTTTTTTTATTTCGCAACTTCATCTTCACTCCCTGTATATGTATATAGGTATATATATATATATATATATATCTTTGGATCTTTTAACCCAATGAGCGTTCCACTGCGCAATACATCATAAAAGCCTCTCACAGGTTATTTGATTACTTGAATGTATATGATTTTTTTTTTTCAAAGCCGCCCTATTAGCAGAGCCGCCACAAACGCATAAAGCTAAAAAGCTCGCTTTAACCAGAGCTTTAGAGTTGTGGTTAATGCTTTTACATCGTATTACAGAGTGTGGCATGATATTCCTAGTTATATTTGTCGTATATCTACTCTATAAGTAATTTGTTTATTTAATTACAAAAACATAATGACATTTTTGAAAAATATTGTATTTATAACCGGAAATCGAACGTGCTCCTTTTGTAAAAAAAAACAACCAAGTGCGAGTCGTATTATAAAAACGGCAAAAAACAAGTCTTTTGTATAGGAGCACCCTTAAATATTTATTTTATTCTGTTTTTTTAGTATGTGAAAATTTCAACTGTCTAAATATCACGGTTCATGAGATACAGCCTGGTGACAGACGGACAGATGGACAGACAGACGGACAGCGGAGTCTTAGTAATAGGGTCCCGTTGGTTACCCTTTGGGTAGGGAACCCTAAAAAAAAGACATTCTGTATTATGGCATCATTCGATAGTGTTGCTAATAAGAACCAAGTCTTGCAAAGAAACATTTTGTGTTAAATCAATGGAATTGCCTAATTTTGTATAATTTTTTTAAATGTTTACCTCTTTTTACTTGTAAAATTTGTGCAGATTAGGGTAGGTGCAGAATTAGATGAAATACCTTAGAAAGGAACCCGTACATGGGTGGACATTTGACATATTGTTTATTCGGTAAAATCATAAAATAAAAAATTGTACGCCTGAGCTACATAATTTATTATATAGGTAAATTTTCCTTAAGAGCTAATACGAAATGAACAATACCAAAAATAAAACATTTCCTTTAATTTGACATACATTAATTATTCAAAATTTTCCCCGTACCGATCCATCTCAGCGCGCTAACCTGTATTTTAAATAAATGAAAATTGCCAAGTCAAAGCAGTCTTGTGGCAGAGTCCATAAAAAAGACAATAATTATATTGATATTATTGGTATCTTTTACTTGGAGAAATATTTGACGGTTTGTATGTTCAAACATGTGTTGCACTTTCTTTTACTAATGACCTATCCTTTGCAGGCAGCAATTTAAATTTAGGACATGAAAATAATTTATGATTTGAACACTTACACTAGATGCATTCCATTGTTGTCTTGACTGTTGCCAACGCTACCTTACTCTTAGCATATGGCATTCTGCAGTCTCGCGCCTTCCCAGCTCCGAAAGCTAAGGATGTTTGTCAGAGTTCTCCAGAACGAGTGCCCGCTTGTCCATGTAAGCTAAAAATTCTTCAACCGTTGGATCCTGATCCTGAATTCTATCTAATTCTGTCTGTTTTGCAGGTTAGTATACCCAGCAGAATAGGATCCCACTCACCAAGTGCTGCTTCTAAGCTTTTAAGCACAGCCAATGTTTGATTGACTACTTTTATTTATTTATTACATTTTGGGAAAACTAACAGCACTTGTTACAACATAGTACATTACATTAGTTTAAAAAAAGGCCAATTAAAAGTTTCCACTGTTAGTGACAGGTTACTACAGAAACAAAATTCCTAATATCTTTAGAACTTGCAAACTTGGGCAATTCTTCCATCTCTAAAAGGCTGTTTACATTTTCAGAGACAATTTTATTAATTGCATTGCTTGGGCATAACTTTCACTGACTAGCGGGAGATTTTTAACTAAATCATATGCCATATGGAATGTCCACGATTACCGCGATAGTACCTATATGCCGCCTCCATAATAACCTTGTGAGAACAGAGCCCGTTTCGTACGAAACCTAATTATAACTGACAAGAACCCATCGCACGGGTATGTCTGCCGTTTCGCGATGAAAGAGAATGTAGACGAATCTGTCTTGTCTATTTAGTGCAAAAGTGTAATTTTGCTCGTGGTAGGTTACCTTCAAAAACAGAGATCATTGTAATGTGGTAAAACGGAAATATACCTATTCATGAAAGCAGGTAAGGCCAGAAATATAACCGTAGACCTTTTGATTATTGGTTTATTACAGGCAAGGGTTTAGCTTTATTTAAACGTATTTATTTGTTAATAAATATTTATTCTGCTTTGTAAAGCTATATTTATTTACACTCATTGATTGTTGGCACTTGGTGGAACTTGCAATACATAATGAACAGAAAATCACTTGTACTATCCCACAAATTTATTTAATACTTCCTGACCGGTTTCGCCTTTATGGCATCATCAAAGGAATTAATATATTTATTTCTTTGGTTTATTTATTAATACTTAGTAAAACAATAAAAATACGTTTTTACTCGATATATTTCGGCCCACGCTATGGGGCTAAAATGTATTTATTTAGTATCTTACATTGTAGGTAATACAGACAAGTGTTGAAGGTTGTGATTGTCGGCACTCAGTGGAACTTATTACAGATACATCTTTGTTGAAATTAAGCACTTGTACATTTGTCGCAAGTGCTAAACTTATGATTAAAATGGTGTTTCATATTTATCATTTGTTAACATGTCAGGTATAGTATCTCTAACCACAACTTTTGCAAATAATCCAGGTTTGAGATTAATTTATGAAACAAGATCATTAACCTTTTATTACGTCAGCTATGCCATACGATTAAATAGGAATCGAACCTATCTGTATTTAATTCAACTATTCAATGTTATGTATTTTTCTAAATCTTGCAAGAAATTAGCGTAAAATATTAACTAATAAACTAATACATTATTAAATCAGTGGGATGCTAAAGGCACAATAAAACAAGTAAATGATCCAAATGTTTCATAAGAATACTCATCTTTTATTATACCGGCAGGCCGGCAGGTATCTGTTATCTAGTTATCAGCATGCAACACCATGACTTTTTAGACATCGTAAATATCTGCTCCGTTCGATAGTTTCTCCAAAAGCAACTGTGTCGCTCTCTGACTACAGAATAATATTTTATTTACTAATAACATTTTTAATAACACTTTTCTCTTTCATCACAATGAATTCTCTGACCCGATTCCGTTCCGCCATGACGGTCATTCTGCCCGTCCAAGAGCAAGTTTTCGTCATCTACACCTACTTTAGTTTCTTAACTTCCATCCATCCATCAGCCCGTATTCGTCCACTGCTGGACATAGGCCTCCCCAATATTACGCCACTCTTGGCGGTCCTTAGTCATCCTCATCCAGCCACCACCCGCAACGTCTTTCAGATCGTCAGTCCAGCGGGCACGAGGGCGGCCTACGCTGCGCTTTGCTGTACGTGATCTCCATTCCAATGCCTTACGGCCCCAACGGTATCACGTCGGTGACGAATATGGCTCTGACGGATATCTTCGTTTGGGATTTTATCCATCAAAGATATCCCAACCATAGCCCGCTCCATAGCTCGTTGAGCGACCTTAAATCGGCGGATTAAGTCTTTGGTAAGAAACCACGTCTTAACTTATTAAAAGTTATTTATATATTATTTATAATTATTTTTAATATTTTTTCATATCATAATCTATGATGTAAGACCTACAATAGTACGATAAGTATTTCATAATAATCCAGCTTCCACATAACATCTTTGTTTAGTAACTACCTCAAGTCAAACACATTTAGGTCGCTGAAAACTATCACATTGATTTTCATTATTTTTTAAAGTAATATTTATAAACCTTAAAAACTATTACAACCAACTCTACTAACATAAATATGGATAATCTATCACACGCATGAAACAATGTAACATGCGAACAATATTTTGTATTTTTTTTCTCAGACAATCTTGAGGATGCATATAAACGAAACCGGTTGGGTATTAAATGAGATACATTATAATTTTGTGGTCAAGTATTTCAAATTTGTATGAAGTTCTGTTGATATTTACTTGGAATATTTTACAGGCTGACATGATAACATTGCACCATACTCCATGTTATAATTAACGAATGTGATTTTGCACGTTATCAGACAAATACTTAGGGTGGTTAAAGGCTTTTTACTTTCCCGCTTTCTAGACGAACACACGTTATCCTAAGTTTTGTTGACGCTTTCCATGAGGCCCGGTAATGGCCAAACGTAAACCAGTTGTAAATTAAAAAAACAGTAATATACTCTTAATATTTTTAAAAGCACTTTACATTAAAATTATTAATTAGTTCTAACTTGTAAGTACAGTCGAAGAAAGTGCAGCTGAAACACTTTTATCTCTTATCGCTAGAATGGACGACTGGCCCCGACTACATTCATAGATACGGAAAATTTCAAAGTTCCTAGTTCACCCTATTGTTGGATAGAAAGGGCTTTTGTTGTTGAAACTAACAAAACACAAGTCAAATTAATTCACTCAGGGCCTTATATGTTTAACCATTAACATGAAAGTAAAAGTTTGTTGCGCAATCACTCTTTGTGGGTTTAATTGTATTGAAACTTTGTATAGTTGGGACCACGAACGTAAAAAAAGGCGGATGGAGTCGCAGCTAAGAAACTACTGAAGCATAGAAATGGCAGCGGTTTGTAAGTGTGTGAGGGGACTTACTATAGAAATTGGCTTACTATGATGTGAATGAGTGCGTGCCCGGGCTCGTGCGTACAAGCATATCGGCTTGCTAGGGGTGCTTCAGTTTTTTGTTAGCGAAACTCTGTCCGGGATATTTTAACGTCCGTGATTGGGATTTAATAAGTTTTAATAATGTTTTACAAAATCGGATAACCCATATGCCGATGTAATTAGTAAAAGAGTTATATCTTAAATAAAATTATGTCATGAATTTAGAAAGTTTTACTCGGCTACCAAATTGGGTGGTTGGTCAAATGTACATTTAATTACCAGTTCAGTAAAAATCAGGCCTGTCTATAGAGGGACAGGCAGAGATTATAGGCACAGTATATCTCATACTGTGTTATAGACACAGTTATAGGTCTTCATCTGCTAGAATCGTGAAACGTCTTTCGGTTTGCCCACATTCATCAGCTTATACAAGCTTTTCTACTCCAGGTGGTTTTATCTCTAGTAACTAAAATAAAAGAAAAATTTTATTCGAAATAGAAAAGGATTTCAAACGAGAGTTTTTTTTTCCTTTTAAGGGTTCCGTATCTAAAGGGTAAAAAGGAAGTACGGAAAAATTATAAAATGTCTTTTCAAGCAAATGAGATAAAAGAAAATTAATTTGGAAATTATGCTACTTTAAGAGTTTGATTTTATTTCTGTAATAGGTATCAATTTGTAAATATTGAAAAGCTGAGTATAAAGTATATAAAATAGTTATATATTTACTTCCGCAGATTTCAAAAAGTCTTTGAAAATTTACAAAAAATTATGTCATCGCCGTACTGATTCCCATAGCTTAATTTAATTTTTTTTTTTTTTAGTGAATATGCGCCATTTTAGGACATATTTCTCATTATTTTGGTTATAAATTAACCATTACTTTTTTATGATTTTTTAAAGAATTGTCCGATATGATGTCACTTTTTTTAGATATTATACTGATTGTGATGTGTGATTGCTTATAAAAAAAGGTGGTCTGTCTCTGTCTGTCCACTCATCTGTCATCCATCTGTGAAATCAGTCGGAAGCAAATTATTATAAATTTATCTTAATAGTAAAGGACACATTTCTCAAGTGACGTCACACGAAGGCAAATGGAAGTTGCAGCTTTTTCGTAAAAACATTCATCATCATGAGGATTTTAAGACCCCAATTTCGAAAATACGGCTTGTTAAACCTAAATCTTGAAATGGTTTTCGAATTAACACACCTTTACATAATTTAATCTAAGCAAATTATGATAAAAAAATCATGCTAGTAGTCAATTAAGTAAAGATTACAGGAAAAGAAAGTGGTTCAAAAAAATATAATTTGGAATATTTCGAAATAATTTGTCATTGCTCTAGCTGTAAAATACGTCAATATACAGGTCCCGGCAGTAAATAATGCACATCGTATCGTAGAGTCATCTCTGTCGCACGAAGCACTAACAGTCCGGTGACAGAGACGACGGTCTACACAGCCGAAGTGCATTATTTTCTGCCGGGTACTGTAATATATTTTAAGTAAAGAACGGATCTCTCGGTGCGTGAGCTCAACTCACACTTGGCTTGTAATTTACCAGATACCCATTTGATATTTTGTAAAGAGATCTTGATCCTTCTTAAAAGGATTCGTCCGTCTTATCTTATTGTTATAAAATATTCTTTCAATTTTTTACGGACTAAACGGCATAAAATTCATTACGTACAACTAAATATTTACTGTGTTGGGGTTGTATTTATACAATGTTGTATCTATTTTATTATTAAATGCTTGGGCAATATTCAGTATTTTACTCGCAAAACAGAGGTGGCAGAGCTGATGCCGGGCTCGACCGTTTGCGTAAAACAAATTTAAAAAATAAAAATAATAGTTAAAGCTCTAGGGCAAAATAGTCGACTTTCTGTTCGGTTTTGATGCATAAAAAGTGCGCTTTTACGAGCACTTGCATTGGAAAATAAGAAATAATATATCTATAGCTTGTTAATTGAAAAAATCAATACATCGATACATTTAAATCACAAGAAATCTGCCTTAGCAATTTTTTGCATCTGCCGGGATAGCGGCACTGTTTATTTACTAAATAAGTGTAAAAATGTATCATAAAATTGTAATCATTGCAAACAGAACATTGGTAACTTATTGTAAATATTTGTATGTAATGTATCCGTGTACAATAAAGAATAACTTCTTAGTATGCTGATGCACAGTACATTTCTTGCGCCGCCTCGCGCAGCCTGCCGCCCCGCGTCATGGCGATTTTAGCCCTAGGGTAAATACACCACTGGGTAGAGCGCACGCCTGCTAACCCAGAGGTCGTGGGTTCAATCCCCGCGTTGCACATTAATTTGTGTTCACTCTGCATACTTCGGAAGACACGTTAAGCTGTTGGTCGAAGTCCGGTGATAGGGCTCACTACTTATCACGTTTGGCGCGTAACAATCGTCGTTAAAAAGCGGGTGTACCAAGTGTTGCTTTGGACTGTGACTTACATTTCCGAGTTCACAATGAGCCCGTCCCCTACATGAAGATTTTTATGAAAATTAATTGCGTTTAAAAAGCTTGTAAAATTATTTTTTCGTTATCTCAAAAAATGGCGATGTTATTGGCAATCAAAGTGAGCTTACGGCATGTGTCGTGACGTCACCTGACACAATTTCATACTAAAAGTAAAAAATATCGAAATTTTTCAAAAATTCAAAAAGTTGTGTACTTTGCTGTAACTAATTAATCGGTTAATGTAAAATAT
This sequence comes from Ypsolopha sequella, assembly GCA_934047225.1. Classification (NCBI taxonomy): domain Eukaryota; kingdom Metazoa; phylum Arthropoda; class Insecta; order Lepidoptera; family Ypsolophidae; genus Ypsolopha; species Ypsolopha sequella. Next base: position 8,132,268 of record OW203987.1, read on the forward strand.
ACTGATATTTCACCACAGGAGATGCGTCCAATGGGATCACCTTTTACATGGGGAACCATGTCATGAGATGTTGTATGTTGTTATTTGTGGTGTTTCTTAGTAAATTGAGGACGGAATTACGAAGAGTAGAGTACTGAATGACTTCCCACTTGCAACTAAAGCTCGATCCCTTAACCCGCCAGGACAGTTAGCCGTACCACAGAATAAATAACCACTTACAAAAGGCTTACTCCGCATAACTAGCGAAAACAGGAGCACGCACACATAGACGCGTATGTACGACGATCTCGGATGAAGTCGGTCGAATGCCAGTACGAAATTCTGCCGAGATCATCATACGTACGTGTCTATGCATGTGTGCGTCTGTTTTCGCTCCGTCATCGAGTCGGCCTTCTGGTAGTATCTATATCTATTTTGTGTCTATTTTGTTACCGTAGTTTGTATCGAATCTGACCGTGAGGTTAAGTGAGAAAAGGTCCCTGCGTGATAACATCACTAGACCCATGAAATTGAATCATCGTCAAAAGTTAAGTACCTTTTGCCCATCTTTTCGGTAAGGTTTGAATCACGTTTAAGGGGCTCTACAATGCCACATCAGTTTTGCATTGGATTCAGTTCCGTCAATGTAGATGGTAAAACTTTGAAAAAAATATGGCTTGTTTTTTGACTCAAGACTTAATTACACTTTATAAATGAATATACTTTTAATCTTCTTTTAATTATATTGATTTTAAAAAAGCATGAATTTCACGAAAAAAGCGATTCAGTTTCCACATTTCAAAACTGACTTTGAACACTTTCAAAACTTAAGGGGTCATTTTTATTTTACGTAAATGTGAACTATGAAATACATGTAATCAGAAACAAAAAAAAAACTTATTTTACACATATTTGGCCACCTCTATGGTCTAAAGGTTTAAACGTCTCGCCCTAGGGTCACAGGTTCAAATCCTGTAGGGACATTTGTGTTAGGTGTAGACCTGGACGCTGGAAGGCACTTTAAGTTATGGGTCCATATTTATACCTGAAGTACGACGATGCGGCTCACCACCCATCACGCCAGGGTGAAACGAACGTCCGTGAAACATGGGTATACGAGTGTGAAGAGAGCCTTGCATTTCACAGTCCATGGGTGTACGCTTTGGAATCTGTCTCTCTATCCATAGCATTACTTCGGAGTCTGTCTCTCTGTACGTGGAATTGCTTTGGAGTCTGTCATTTTATCCATGGCATTGCTTCAGAGTCTGTATCTCTATCCGTGGCATTGCTTCGGAGTCTGTATCTTTATCTATCTATCCGTGGCATTGTTTCGGAGTCTTTCTATCCGTGGCATTGCTTCGAAGTCTGTCTGTCTATCCGTGGATTTAATTGCTTCGGAGTCTGTCTCCGTACGCGGTCTATTCATTTTTCACATTTTAGGACCAAAAGTAAAACTATGATGGTTCTTTATAAAAAAACAAACATATATAATAGAAACAGGTAAAGGTTGCATAATGAAGTCCGTTTTTGAATAATATGTTCTTGTATTAACCCAAACGACGAATATTTTTAGAAATTTATAATTTGTTGGAGATTTTACCCACAATTTTTTTAAAGGGGTTGTATTTAAACGCACAACAGAAAGTACTAAATTGCTATTACAGTGTTCTATAAAAAATACCAACTGCACATCAAAAAAATGCTAACTGCACCCCAATAAAATCTAACTGCTCACTAAAAATTGGTGCAAAAAGGTATTTTTGATGTCCAAGTTAATATTAAGTATTCTTTTTTAAATTGTCATTAGCATACCTGCTTGTTTTTTTGGGGACCGGGGCATGCTGTACGCCTTGAAGTAAAAAGTCAAAACCACCCGGAAGAGAAATGTTTGTATGAATATATTAATGGATGTGGAAGAGGCAAAAGGGGTGTGTCAGAATCGTAGCGGAAGGAAATGGTCTGTGCCTATCCTTCTGGTATACAGGCGTAAAAGTGTATATATGTGCATATGTATATAAATACCTTTACAAAGCTCTCAAACAGCTTAAACGAATTCGTCGAACACTTGCAATATGAGCGTCGACACGATTATTGGTAAGTTCCTAAAATTAGCAGATTTTAAGCAATCTTATCACCTGGAGATAAAGCTAATTTTCACAGGCCCCATTGTCTACTTGTAGTGGATTCCACAGAATGACGCGTCGAACCACGGTCTGATGGCTCTCAACTACGCTTCACTTCACTATTCCAAACATACCTACGAAACCTAATTCCTTGTGCCATCCACATAAGGCGCATAATCGCTTGTGACAAGGTAAAACCGTCTTATATCACGTTCGGTTAATGGCGTTGGATTCCCCAATAGTTTCAGACACATTCGCGATCGAATATTGTGTTCGAGCTCGTGCTAAATCATAATTTAACAGCAATTTGAGTCGGTTTTGAGCAAACATTACTACTCAAACTTCATAAATAAACTTACTACTGGTATTATGGAGTTTTTCTTTGATTTCTTATGGTTAAACGTCAGTCGCTCGGTACAAAGTGCACAACTTAACTTTGTTTTTCTTGTTATGAAGTTAAAAGTGAAAAAGACGGTATATAGCAATTCACTGCCAACAGTTTAGTATAAGTTGGGTTTATAAATCAACAACTTGAAATGAAATGCACAAATGACTATCGAATTTGTCCAAACAAGCTTCAAATGCTGTTTCAAGTTTGTTGTGACAAAATCATGGTTGATTGTGCATTAAATTTCAAGCTGTTAATTTAAAAACCAAACTTATACTGAAATATTGGCGTGAATTTTCAAAAGACCAATATCTTTTTCACTTTTAACTTCTTAACAAGAAAAACAAATTTAAGTTGGGCGCTTTGTACCGTGCGACTGATTTTTAACCATAAGACATCTAAATCTTGAAGCGGACTCAAATATTTAAATTATAACACTTCAAATAACAAATTTTAAATTTTGCAAATAACAAACTTATGTTATAAATTTTCCAATTTAGTGATTAGTCATATTATATCAAATTTAAGCAAACAAATAATGATCAAAATAAAAACAGGAACCTAAATGATAGATTACGAATTAAGTTTTCTAAAATTAAATGATAAAAAATTTAATTCTCGGATTCAAATTTTTTATTTTTATTTTTGCACCCTTTGACTCTCTTCAAACAATCCATATAATAAAACAGTAGAACCCGATGTGTCTGTACATCGAAGAAAAGTAATAAAAATAGAAAGGGGGTGATTAAAGAAGAGTAATAGAACACAAATCAGCAATTTTTAGAATTCTTTTCTGTCTGTCTACCTGTTCGTTTGTTTGTTTGTTTGTTCGCGCATACCTCCGAATCTACTGAACGGATTTGGATGTGGTTTTTTTATTATCATCTAAGTGACCCAGTTCAACATGTTAATTAATATTAATTTACATTAAAAGACCCTTGAAAGTAAAAAGGAAGTAAAATTTATCAAATTGACATTTTTAAAGAAGCGTAACAAGAGAGACTAACTATGAGAGTTCCTTTTCTCTTTTTTTCGTAAACTTTGTACGAAAAATAGGATTTTGTTCTGGCGAGGTTACACCAGAGAGTATTTTGGTTTGGCCAGTCATGCATATAAAGCGAATTGTTTGTTGTGAAACTAGCGAGAATTTGATTGATGTTCTACGATATACCAATACGTACAGTTTACATGGAAACACTGAACTGAAAGTTTGTGGATTGCCAATATTATTCATATTTTTTAACTACTGTCGTTTTTTCAGCTGACTTCTTTTTTATTATTATTACATACGGCTTGAATAAAAATTCAAAAAATTCAAAATTCAAAAAGTTTATTTTGCAAAGTAGGTATATATAATACACGTTTCACAAGTCAAATTTTAATCTTATAAAAATATATGTAATAAAATAATAAATGTACATGAACTACTTAGATTAAATGTTTATTTAATTTATGTAGCAATATATATACGATTAAAATTATAGGTAAAATATTATTATACAAGGTAAAATCCAATCAACCGCCCGCACCCATACCGGAGACCCGGCCAGGGACCAGGAACAGGTTCAATGATCACCAACCGAGCCCCCAGCACGAATCCAGGCAGCCGACCAAATCCCATCCTATATACTCGTACTACATAGTAATAGGTTACATATATAAATACATGCCTACCTCCGCCTACTCACGTGTGATTGTTGTTGACTATATGCCAACCGTTTCACCGATACAATTTCGGCATTATCAAGGCGAGTGTTGTTCTTAGGGCTACTTCTTGATTACCTCTTGTTACGTATATGTAATATAGATAAAGAAAAGTTATTATAACAGTGCTAACTAAAAAGGAGGTTTTTATAAATAGTTTTTGACATAAAATAAAACTCAAAGTGATCTAGTGGTTTGAACATATTTACCACCAATCCGTAGTGGCACATTATTTGTTTTCCCTTCGGTGGGCATAGTACGGAATGTTATTGTTCGTAATAGTACGCTTTTAACTCTGATGGTGCGTGAGCTATTTCTGATTATCGCGAGCTTTTCAAGTTGCAATAGTTGCAATGTTAAATGGTTCATACACCAAGGAGTTAAAAGCGGATTTCCCATTATCTCACTCTCACATGCCATCCATAATAGCATTTTGAAGGGATAATACGTCACCTTACAAAGGACCAATCTGATGTCAAAAATGCAATTCCCGCACTAAATCAATAATCAATATACTGTACGGCCGCAATATTGTACGCACAATACCTGTACAGAAGGCGGTCGTGAAGTTAGTCACAGATGGCTAGCTTCACGCGCGCTTTCTGTACAGAACAATACAACAAAGAGTCAAAAGGGAATTATTTTTTAAATCTCAATGATAGGATACATTGGCAGCAGTAGCTCAGGGGTAGAACGCTGGCCTCTCAGATTTGTGTGCATAGTATTTGTTCTTACTTACCACTTGCTGAACAGTGAAGGAAAACATCGTGAGGAAACAAACCTGCATGGCCTAAAAAGCGTGTATTTGTGCCCGAAGGCTCACCACCCATCACGTTGGGACGTAATAATCGTCTGAAAAACGCGGGTGTACCGATTGTTGACTGTGACTTATATTTCACAGTTCACACTCAGAACACCTCTGACACCCCCTCGGAGATTCATGTCGAGACCATATATAGTAGAAAGCATCTGAGACCTAGGGATATGAGCGCGCTCGGCCACAAGTACTCCCCCGGTACCGCTTCTCATAAAATCATAGCGGAGCACGACGAATCGCTTGGTGGCATGATTTCGTCTTGAGGGTAGTATGTACTTAGACAAACTTAATGCTATTAGCTTTCTCTTCCAGTTAACCTTTGTTGATAGGGATAGTGCCAGATACGTTTATCAATTAACAAAATCATGTTTGATATTTAATTGTACTGATAAACAATATTTATTTAACCTACATAAAATTAAGTAGTTACATGTATATATTATCTACCCATAAACACAAAATAATATACATATAAACATAAATATAATCCATAAATACATAACAATACATTGGTAGTTACGAGATACAAAATGACTCAGGGGAACATGTGAATTTTACAAGTTAGGTGTCTGATTCTGTAGATGTAGATAGTGTTGATAGGCTATGGTTTTGAAAGTAGAGATAGAGGGAGATTGACGGATATTAAGAAGAATGATTGCTCATACAGTAGAGATATGCCAAGGCCGAGGACCAGTTGAAGAGAAAAGATAGTAAGTTAGTTAGGTGTTGGTCTCTGTCCAGGGTGCGTTAAACTTCTGAAAACTTCTGTTTTGATTTTAGTGCTCTCAGAACTTTTTTTTTTAATGAAATACATAATGTTATAAAATCTTCTCTTTAAAAAGAAATGCGCATACTGCAGCCGTATCCCGGTCTAGAGCTCTCAGCATTTGACAGAAATTGATTAGACCACCGTTCCCCTAGACCGAACGGACGGGCAAACGATATAGACACCCATTTGTAACCTCCACAAGTAGACACTGTTACATTTATGATCTCTTTGCGACACTGACATATTTTGCTGTTGGATGGAACTGGATACTTGACAAATATCCCACTGTTGCAGCGCAGCTTGGTAGGGTACTGCATCATATAAATACGGCTGACATTCTACAATACTTTGAAAAACAGATATTACACTCACTCGTTATTGACTATGTGCCAACTGTTTCACCGATACAATTTCTGTTCAATACGTCAAGTGTTAGACATGTCAAGTATACAATTTTAGATAATTTATATTTTTATCTAAATAACATAAAGTAAGTAATTATTCAAAAATAATAAAAAAAATCATAGGTATTAACGTAATCTGAACTTAAAATTAGAAATAAAATTATAAATAAACGAGTAAAAACACATTATATAAAAAGAGAATGAATTTTTAAATCGAAACAGACATCTAAACTAAATAAAGTATTTTGTTTAGCCGGCCATCGCTGCCATGGGGCAGAGGACCCAAGACACTGGCGGCATTACCTCGCTGATTCTTTGTCTGAAGTAAGCTTCAGTCCTTGGGTCACCCAAAACGCCAACCAGGCACGACGTTGTGTCCTTAGAGAGCCGTCGCGCATCGGGCTCCCACGGTCTGAACGTTTCTACGCCAAACGGCACAAACATGCAACCCTCTCCTAGGACCGCATATTTGCGCCGCTTGTTGCCTAGATTATGTCATCACCATCAAGTGCCATCTCCAAAAATAAAAATTAAATAAAATATATTTATTTATGTAATGTAGGTATAACTGATACACTTATTACAAGTCGGTTTTAATGTAATATAAGTAATTAAATAATCTATGTGTTTAGACAATAGTTAGATGTAATAAATAATAACACACAGGGAAATGATAAATGTTGGGTTAACTTAAATTTAATTAAGAAATCCCGGAGGTCGGTGACCATTTGTCTATATGTCTTCCTATCGTCTGTCATGCGAAATAGTTCATCTGTACTTTCCACTGCGAGCCAGTCTCTTACATAGTCCATGATGTTCGCCTTAGATTACATACATACCTATATATTTCAGCGCAATTCTTGGCCTTCGATATAAATCCATCCTTTAATCAAGAGTAGCATACTATACTTTATACCATGACTACGAGAAAAAGAAAGATTTAAGTGAAAATTTTCATAAACACAGGTGTTAACACATCTTCTTTATATATTCAAAAAAAAAACATAATACCTATGTATTGTGTATGTTGCCATCGCAAAGTTTTCATTGGTTTCCGTTAATAAGAATTTCAAAGACCACTTGACGTTCTAGAAACAGCGACCAAAGGGACAAACCACTAAAAATGTTCAAGTTCTAATTTACAGAAACCAATGGAAACTTTGCGATGGCAGCATATACAAATATACGGTTTTGTTGAATAACTATTGCGTTATTGTAACTATTGGGTTAAGTGTTCTGTTTTGATTAATTAGAAAAATGCGGGTTTTTCACAATCCGGCTGCGAAACCGCTCTTAATTTTCCAAGCCAACAAATTCAGTCATAAGCTGGTGATTGTATGATCGCAAATCTGCTATTTTTGTAAATGCTACCAATTATCACGACGACAAGAGCTCGACTGACAGAAAGCGCAGCGCGAACACTGAACTATATTCTGTGACTAAACGCCCAAGGCCTTTCCGAGTCCAGGCCAGTCACTCTCTTAACACGATCGCAACCACCTTTTGCTACGGCGTAGCAAGGACTATAGTCCCATTGTTTTTGTGCTTTGTAAGCCCGCTACGCCTTAATCCGAACGTAAATACGCGTCAGGGGCAAATTATGTGTTAACTGTGCCCAGCGAGATTTGAACCCTCGACTCTAATAGACCAAAAAGGTAATCAATCAGTCACCCTTACTACTGTGTAATAAAGTTGACTTTACAATAAACTTGTGTCTTGATCATAGTGAGTAATAGAACGTTCACACATTGATTGATGACTGTTGAACATACTGAAATTGTATTGATCGTGATAAATGGCTGTTCTTTGTCTCTGCCTTATGCACAAACCAAACTTGTTTTTACTGAAGCTTTGCTTACTCATACAAAATTCGGACAAATGCCTACAAGAGGCGAAAGGAGAATACATATTGCTGGCCGATGATAATGGCATTTCTGAAAATTTTAATTTTTCTCTTCCCAGTCCAATTAAAGTAATAAAGATTTCCGTGAACGAAAATATTGATCCAAAACTCGCAATTTAAGTGAAATGTGATCTGTAACAATTCTCAATCAGGGTCAAAGAACGTACTAGTGATGTGTAGACGTATTGTTTTATATTAAGATTACACAGTTTTATTTTTTTTTGTTTGTCTTCGAAGAACCCTTCGAAGAATAATTATATAAATGTAAGAAAATATTATTCTTAGAATGTAAGACAAAAGTAAATTTAATCAAAATTCTTCAAGGCATCATGTGAAATATTCTTTTTGTAAAATTTTCCTAATTTAACTAACAAGGTGCTTTGTGTTCCAAATTAACAAAGTAACTCAACACCTCGTCAAAAGTTCGTTAAATCTGTCACGATAATAATGTTACTAAACGTGATAATATTTACAAGTTACTTGCTAGGGGGTAACGCTCGTGTTGCTCGTATTAGTGTAACTTTATCAGCAAGCTATAATCAGGCTCGTATACAGGGAGTTGTTTTGGTTGTCGTATCTCCCCCCCCCCCCACGAATCATAGTTTTACTGTACTTAAGACATATCACCGTAAAAAATATTTTGGTGATACGTGAACCTCAGGTGATAATCATCAGGTGGTATCACTCTGGGTGATACAGGTGTTAGAGCTGATGCCGGGCTCGACTGTGGAAGTACCACCATCTTACTTGGAGACCCCCTCGAAGTAATTCGGGGGAGAGTAAGAGGACAGCTGTCGCACGAAGCACTAACAGTCCGGTGACAGAGACGACGGTCTACACAGCCGAAGTGCATTATTTTCTGCCGGGTACTGTAATATATTTTAAGTAAAGAACGGATCTCTCGGTGCGTGAGCTCAACTCACACTTGGCTTGTAATTTACCAGATACCCATTTGATATTTTGTAAAGAGATCTTGATCCTTCTTAAAAGGATTCGTCCGTCTTATCTTATTGTTATAAAATATTCTTTCAATTTTTTACGGACTAAACGGCATAAAATTCATTACGTACAACTAAATATTTACTGTGTTGGGGTTGTATTTATACAATGTTGTATCTATTTTATTATTAAATGCTTGGGCAATATTCAGTATTTTACTCGCAAAACAGAGGTGGCAGAGCTGATGCCGGGCTCGACCGTTTGCGTAAAACAAATTTAAAAAATAAAAATAATAGTTAAAGCTCTAGGGCAAAATAGTCGACTTTCTGTTCGGTTTTGATGCATAAAAAGTGCGCTTTTACGAGCACTTGCATTGGAAAATAAGAAATAATATATCTATAGCTTGTTAATTGAAAAAATCAATACATCGATACATTTAAATCACAAGAAATCTGCCTTAGCAATTTTTTGCATCTGCCGGGATAGCGGCACTGTTTATTTACTAAATAAGTGTAAAAATGTATCATAAAATTGTAATCATTGCAAACAGAACATTGGTAACTTATTGTAAATATTTGTATGTAATGTATCCGTGTACAATAAAGAATAACTTCTTAGTATGCTGATGCACAGTACATTTCTTGCGCCGCCTCGCGCAGCCTGCCGCCCCGCGTCATGGCGATTTTAGCCCTAGGGTAAATACACCACTGGGTAGAGCGCACGCCTGCTAACCCAGAGGTCGTGGGTTCAATCCCCGCGTTGCACATTAATTTGTGTTCACTCTGCATACTTCGGAAGACACGTTAAGCTGTTGGTCGAAGTCCGGTGATAGGGCTCACTACTTATCACGTTTGGCGCGTAACAATCGTCGTTAAAAAGCGGGTGTACCAAGTGTTGCTTTGGACTGTGACTTACATTTCCGAGTTCACAATGAGCCCGTCCCCTACATGAAGATTTTTATGAAAATTAATTGCGTTTAAAAAGCTTGTAAAATTATTTTTTCGTTATCTCAAAAAATGGCGATGTTATTGGCAATCAAAGTGAGCTTACGGCATGTGTCGTGACGTCACCTGACACAATTTCATACTAAAAGTAAAAATATCGAAATTTTTCAAAAATTCAAAAAGTTGTGTACTTTGCTGTAACTAATTAATCGGTTAATGTAAAATATACTGATATTTCACCACAGGAGATGCGTCCAATGGGATCACCTTTTACATGGGGAACCATGTCATGAGATGTTGTATGTTGTTATTTGTGGTGTTTCTTAGTAAATTGAGGACGGAATTACGAAGAGTAGAGTACTGAATGACTTCCCACTTGCAACTAAAGCTCGATCCCTTAACCCGCCAGGACAGTTAGCCGTACCACAGAATAAATAACCACTTACAAAAGGCTTACTCCGCATAACTAGCGAAAACAGGAGCACGCACACATAGACGCGTATGTACGACGATCTCGGATGAAGTCGGTCGAATGCCAGTACGAAATTCTGCCGAGATCATCATACGTACGTGTCTATGCATGTGTGCGTCTGTTTTCGCTCCGTCATCGAGTCGGCCTTCTGGTAGTATCTATATCTATTTTGTGTCTATTTTGTTACCGTAGTTTGTATCGAATCTGACCGTGAGGTTAAGTGAGAAAAGGTCCCTGCGTGATAACATCACTAGACCCATGAAATTGAATCATCGTCAAAAGTTAAGTACCTTTTGCCCATCTTTTCGGTAAGGTTTGAATCACGTTTAAGGGGCTCTACAATGCCACATCAGTTTTGCATTGGATTCAGTTCCGTCAATGTAGATGGTAAAACTTTGAAAAAAATATGGCTTGTTTTTTGACTCAAGACTTAATTACACTTTATAAATGAATATACTTTTAATCTTCTTTTAATTATATTGATTTTAAAAAAGCATGAATTTCACGAAAAAAGCGATTCAGTTTCCACATTTCAAAACTGACTTTGAACACTTTCAAAACTTAAGGGGTCATTTTTATTTTACGTAAATGTGAACTATGAAATACATGTAATCAGAAACAAAAAAAAAACTTATTTTACACATATTTGGCCACCTCTATGGTCTAAAGGTTTAAACGTCTCGCCCTAGGGTCACAGGTTCAAATCCTGTAGGGACATTTGTGTTAGGTGTAGACCTGGACGCTGGAAGGCACTTTAAGTTATGGGTCCATATTTATACCTGAAGTACGACGATGCGGCTCACCACCCATCACGCCAGGGTGAAACGAACGTCCGTGAAACATGGGTATACGAGTGTGAAGAGAGCCTTGCATTTCACAGTCCATGGGTGTACGCTTTGGAATCTGTCTCTCTATCCATAGCATTACTTCGGAGTCTGTCTCTCTGTACGTGGAATTGCTTTGGAGTCTGTCATTTTATCCATGGCATTGCTTCAGAGTCTGTATCTCTATCCGTGGCATTGCTTCGGAGTCTGTATCTTTATCTATCTATCCGTGGCATTGTTTCGGAGTCTTTCTATCCGTGGCATTGCTTCGAAGTCTGTCTGTCTATCCGTGGATTTAATTGCTTCGGAGTCTGTCTCCGTACGCGGTCTATTCATTTTTCACATTTTAGGACCAAAAGTAAAACTATGATGGTTCTTTATAAAAAAACAAACATATATAATAGAAACAGGTAAAGGTTGCATAATGAAGTCCGTTTTTGAATAATATGTTCTTGTATTAACCCAAACGACGAATATTTTTAGAAATTTATAATTTGTTGGAGATTTTACCCACAATTTTTTTAAAGGGGTTGTATTTAAACGCACAACAGAAAGTACTAAATTGCTATTACAGTGTTCTATAAAAAATACCAACTGCACATCAAAAAAATGCTAACTGCACCCCAATAAAATCTAACTGCTCACTAAAAATTGGTGCAAAAAGGTATTTTTGATGTCCAAGTTAATATTAAGTATTCTTTTTTAAATTGTCATTAGCATACCTGCTTGTTTTTTTGGGGACCGGGGCATGCTGTACGCCTTGAAGTAAAAAGTCAAAACCACCCGGAAGAGAAATGTTTGTATGAATATATTAATGGATGTGGAAGAGGCAAAAGGGGTGTGTCAGAATCGTAGCGGAAGGAAATGGTCTGTGCCTATCCTTCTGGTATACAGGCGTAAAAGTGTATATATGTGCATATGTATATAAATACCTTTACAAAGCTCTCAAACAGCTTAAACGAATTCGTCGAACACTTGCAATATGAGCGTCGACACGATTATTGGTAAGTTCCTAAAATTAGCAGATTTTAAGCAATCTTATCACCTGGAGATAAAGCTAATTTTCACAGGCCCCATTGTCTACTTGTAGTGGATTCCACAGAATGACGCGTCGAACCACGGTCTGATGGCTCTCAACTACGCTTCACTTCACTATTCCAAACATACCTACGAAACCTAATTCCTTGTGCCATCCACATAAGGCGCATAATCGCTTGTGACAAGGTAAAACCGTCTTATATCACGTTCGGTTAATGGCGTTGGATTCCCCAATAGTTTCAGACACATTCGCGATCGAATATTGTGTTCGAGCTCGTGCTAAATCATAATTTAACAGCAATTTGAGTCGGTTTTGAGCAAACATTACTACTCAAACTTCATAAATAAACTTACTACTGGTATTATGGAGTTTTTCTTTGATTTCTTATGGTTAAACGTCAGTCGCTCGGTACAAAGTGCACAACTTAACTTTGTTTTTCTTGTTATGAAGTTAAAAGTGAAAAAGACGGTATATAGCAATTCACTGCCAACAGTTTAGTATAAGTTGGGTTTATAAATCAACAACTTGAAATGAAATGCACAAATGACTATCGAATTTGTCCAAACAAGCTTCAAATGCTGTTTCAAGTTTGTTGTGACAAAATCATGGTTGATTGTGCATTAAATTTCAAGCTGTTAATTTAAAAACCAAACTTATACTGAAATATTGGCGTGAATTTTCAAAAGACCAATATCTTTTTCACTTTTAACTTCTTAACAAGAAAAACAAATTTAAGTTGGGCGCTTTGTACCGTGCGACTGATTTTTAACCATAAGACATCTAAATCTTGAAGCGGACTCAAATATTTAAATTATAACACTTCAAATAACAAATTTTAAATTTTGCAAATAACAAACTTATGTTATAAATTTTCCAATTTAGTGATTAGTCATATTATATCAAATTTAAGCAAACAAATAATGATCAAAATAAAAACAGGAACCTAAATGATAGATTACGAATTAAGTTTTCTAAAATTAAATGATAAAAAATTTAATTCTCGGATTCAAATTTTTTATTTTTATTTTTGCACCCTTTGACTCTCTTCAAACAATCCATATAATAAAACAGTAGAACCCGATGTGTCTGTACATCGAAGAAAAGTAATAAAAATAGAAAGGGGGTGATTAAAGAAGAGTAATAGAACACAAATCAGCAATTTTTAGAATTCTTTTCTGTCTGTCTACCTGTTCGTTTGTTTGTTTGTTTGTTCGCGCATACCTCCGAATCTACTGAACGGATTTGGATGTGGTTTTTTTATTATCATCTAAGTGACCCAGTTCAACATGTTAATTAATATTAATTTACATTAAAAGACCCTTGAAAGTAAAAAGGAAGTAAAATTTATCAAATTGACATTTTTAAAGAAGCGTAACAAGAGAGACTAACTATGAGAGTTCCTTTTCTCTTTTTTTCGTAAACTTTGTACGAAAAATAGGATTTTGTTCTGGCGAGGTTACACCAGAGAGTATTTTGGTTTGGCCAGTCATGCATATAAAGCGAATTGTTTGTTGTGAAACTAGCGAGAATTTGATTGATGTTCTACGATATACCAATACGTACAGTTTACATGGAAACACTGAACTGAAAGTTTGTGGATTGCCAATATTATTCATATTTTTTAACTACTGTCGTTTTTTCAGCTGACTTCTTTTTTATTATTATTACATACGGCTTGAATAAAAATTCAAAAAATTCAAAATTCAAAAAGTTTATTTTGCAAAGTAGGTATATATAATACACGTTTCACAAGTCAAATTTTAATCTTATAAAAATATATGTAATAAAATAATAAATGTACATGAACTACTTAGATTAAATGTTTATTTAATTTATGTAGCAATATATATACGATTAAAATTATAGGTAAAATATTATTATACAAGGTAAAATCCAATCAACCGCCCGCACCCATACCGGAGACCCGGCCAGGGACCAGGAACAGGTTCAATGATCACCAACCGAGCCCCCAGCACGAATCCAGGCAGCCGACCAAATCCCATCCTATATACTCGTACTACATAGTAATAGGTTACATATATAAATACATGCCTACCTCCGCCTACTCACGTGTGATTGTTGTTGACTATATGCCAACCGTTTCACCGATACAATTTCGGCATTATCAAGGCGAGTGTTGTTCTTAGGGCTACTTCTTGATTACCTCTTGTTACGTATATGTAATATAGATAAAGAAAAGTTATTATAACAGTGCTAACTAAAAAGGAGGTTTTTATAAATAGTTTTTGACATAAAATAAAACTCAAAGTGATCTAGTGGTTTGAACATATTTACCACCAATCCGTAGTGGCACATTATTTGTTTTCCCTTCGGTGGGCATAGTACGGAATGTTATTGTTCGTAATAGTACGCTTTTAACTCTGATGGTGCGTGAGCTATTTCTGATTATCGCGAGCTTTTCAAGTTGCAATAGTTGCAATGTTAAATGGTTCATACACCAAGGAGTTAAAAGCGGATTTCCCATTATCTCACTCTCACATGCCATCCATAATAGCATTTTGAAGGGATAATACGTCACCTTACAAAGGACCAATCTGATGTCAAAAATGCAATTCCCGCACTAAATCAATAATCAATATACTGTACGGCCGCAATATTGTACGCACAATACCTGTACAGAAGGCGGTCGTGAAGTTAGTCACAGATGGCTAGCTTCACGCGCGCTTTCTGTACAGAACAATACAACAAAGAGTCAAAAGGGAATTATTTTTTAAATCTCAATGATAGGATACATTGGCAGCAGTAGCTCAGGGGTAGAACGCTGGCCTCTCAGATTTGTGTGCATAGTATTTGTTCTTACTTACCACTTGCTGAACAGTGAAGGAAAACATCGTGAGGAAACAAACCTGCATGGCCTAAAAAGCGTGTATTTGTGCCCGAAGGCTCACCACCCATCACGTTGGGACGTAATAATCGTCTGAAAAACGCGGGTGTACCGATTGTTGACTGTGACTTATATTTCACAGTTCACACTCAGAACACCTCTGACACCCCCTCGGAGATTCATGTCGAGACCATATATAGTAGAAAGCATCTGAGACCTAGGGATATGAGCGCGCTCGGCCACAAGTACTCCCCCGGTACCGCTTCTCATAAAATCATAGCGGAGCACGACGAATCGCTTGGTGGCATGATTTCGTCTTGAGGGTAGTATGTACTTAGACAAACTTAATGCTATTAGCTTTCTCTTCCAGTTAACCTTTGTTGATAGGGATAGTGCCAGATACGTTTATCAATTAACAAAATCATGTTTGATATTTAATTGTACTGATAAACAATATTTATTTAACCTACATAAAATTAAGTAGTTACATGTATATATTATCTACCCATAAACACAAAATAATATACATATAAACATAAATATAATCCATAAATACATAACAATACATTGGTAGTTACGAGATACAAAATGACTCAGGGGAACATGTGAATTTTACAAGTTAGGTGTCTGATTCTGTAGATGTAGATAGTGTTGATAGGCTATGGTTTTGAAAGTAGAGATAGAGGGAGATTGACGGATATTAAGAAGAATGATTGCTCATACAGTAGAGATATGCCAAGGCCGAGGACCAGTTGAAGAGAAAAGATAGTAAGTTAGTTAGGTGTTGGTCTCTGTCCAGGGTGCGTTAAACTTCTGAAAACTTCTGTTTTGATTTTAGTGCTCTCAGAACTTTTTTTTTTAATGAAATACATAATGTTATAAAATCTTCTCTTTAAAAAGAAATGCGCATACTGCAGCCGTATCCCGGTCTAGAGCTCTCAGCATTTGACAGAAATTGATTAGACCACCGTTCCCCTAGACCGAACGGACGGGCAAACGATATAGACACCCATTTGTAACCTCCACAAGTAGACACTGTTACATTTATGATCTCTTTGCGACACTGACATATTTTGCTGTTGGATGGAACTGGATACTTGACAAATATCCCACTGTTGCAGCGCAGCTTGGTAGGGTACTGCATCATATAAATACGGCTGACATTCTACAATACTTTGAAAAACAGATATTACACTCACTCGTTATTGACTATGTGCCAACTGTTTCACCGATACAATTTCTGTTCAATACGTCAAGTGTTAGACATGTCAAGTATACAATTTTAGATAATTTATATTTTTATCTAAATAACATAAAGTAAGTAATTATTCAAAAATAATAAAAAAAATCATAGGTATTAACGTAATCTGAACTTAAAATTAGAAATAAAATTATAAATAAACGAGTAAAAACACATTATATAAAAAGAGAATGAATTTTTAAATCGAAACAGACATCTAAACTAAATAAAGTATTTTGTTTAGCCGGCCATCGCTGCCATGGGGCAGAGGACCCAAGACACTGGCGGCATTACCTCGCTGATTCTTTGTCTGAAGTAAGCTTCAGTCCTTGGGTCACCCAAAACGCCAACCAGGCACGACGTTGTGTCCTTAGAGAGCCGTCGCGCATCGGGCTCCCACGGTCTGAACGTTTCTACGCCAAACGGCACAAACATGCAACCCTCTCCTAGGACCGCATATTTGCGCCGCTTGTTGCCTAGATTATGTCATCACCATCAAGTGCCATCTCCAAAAATAAAAATTAAATAAAATATATTTATTTATGTAATGTAGGTATAACTGATACACTTATTACAAGTCGGTTTTAATGTAATATAAGTAATTAAATAATCTATGTGTTTAGACAATAGTTAGATGTAATAAATAATAACACACAGGGAAATGATAAATGTTGGGTTAACTTAAATTTAATTAAGAAATCCCGGAGGTCGGTGACCATTTGTCTATATGTCTTCCTATCGTCTGTCATGCGAAATAGTTCATCTGTACTTTCCACTGCGAGCCAGTCTCTTACATAGTCCATGATGTTCGCCTTAGATTACATACATACCTATATATTTCAGCGCAATTCTTGGCCTTCGATATAAATCCATCCTTTAATCAAGAGTAGCATACTATACTTTATACCATGACTACGAGAAAAAGAAAGATTTAAGTGAAAATTTTCATAAACACAGGTGTTAACACATCTTCTTTATATATTCAAAAAAAAAACATAATACCTATGTATTGTGTATGTTGCCATCGCAAAGTTTTCATTGGTTTCCGTTAATAAGAATTTCAAAGACCACTTGACGTTCTAGAAACAGCGACCAAAGGGACAAACCACTAAAAATGTTCAAGTTCTAATTTACAGAAACCAATGGAAACTTTGCGATGGCAGCATATACAAATATACGGTTTTGTTGAATAACTATTGCGTTATTGTAACTATTGGGTTAAGTGTTCTGTTTTGATTAATTAGAAAAATGCGGGTTTTTCACAATCCGGCTGCGAAACCGCTCTTAATTTTCCAAGCCAACAAATTCAGTCATAAGCTGGTGATTGTATGATCGCAAATCTGCTATTTTTGTAAATGCTACCAATTATCACGACGACAAGAGCTCGACTGACAGAAAGCGCAGCGCGAACACTGAACTATATTCTGTGACTAAACGCCCAAGGCCTTTCCGAGTCCAGGCCAGTCACTCTCTTAACACGATCGCAACCACCTTTTGCTACGGCGTAGCAAGGACTATAGTCCCATTGTTTTTGTGCTTTGTAAGCCCGCTACGCCTTAATCCGAACGTAAATACGCGTCAGGGGCAAATTATGTGTTAACTGTGCCCAGCGAGATTTGAACCCTCGACTCTAATAGACCAAAAAGGTAATCAATCAGTCACCCTTACTACTGTGTAATAAAGTTGACTTTACAATAAACTTGTGTCTTGATCATAGTGAGTAATAGAACGTTCACACATTGATTGATGACTGTTGAACATACTGAAATTGTATTGATCGTGATAAATGGCTGTTCTTTGTCTCTGCCTTATGCACAAACCAAACTTGTTTTTACTGAAGCTTTGCTTACTCATACAAAATTCGGACAAATGCCTACAAGAGGCGAAAGGAGAATACATATTGCTGGCCGATGATAATGGCATTTCTGAAAATTTTAATTTTTCTCTTCCCAGTCCAATTAAAGTAATAAAGATTTCCGTGAACGAAAATATTGATCCAAAACTCGCAATTTAAGTGAAATGTGATCTGTAACAATTCTCAATCAGGGTCAAAGAACGTACTAGTGATGTGTAGACGTATTGTTTTATATTAAGATTACACAGTTTTATTTTTTTTTGTTTGTCTTCGAAGAACCCTTCGAAGAATAATTATATAAATGTAAGAAAATATTATTCTTAGAATGTAAGACAAAAGTAAATTTAATCAAAATTCTTCAAGGCATCATGTGAAATATTCTTTTTGTAAAATTTTCCTAATTTAACTAACAAGGTGCTTTGTGTTCCAAATTAACAAAGTAACTCAACACCTCGTCAAAAGTTCGTTAAATCTGTCACGATAATAATGTTACTAAACGTGATAATATTTACAAGTTACTTGCTAGGGGGTAACGCTCGTGTTGCTCGTATTAGTGTAACTTTATCAGCAAGCTATAATCAGGCTCGTATACAGGGAGTTGTTTTGGTTGTCGTATCTCCCCCCCCCCCCACGAATCATAGTTTTACTGTACTTAAGACATATCACCGTAAAAAATATTTTGGTGATACGTGAACCTCAGGTGATAATCATCAGGTGGTATCACTCTGGGTGATACAGGTGTTAGAGCTGATGCCGGGCTCGACTGTGGAAGTACCACCATCTTACTTGGAGACCCCCTCGAAGTAATTCGGGGGAGAGTAAGAGGACAGCTCAGAGGCAAAAAACCAAGAGGCTCACAATGCCTGGGACCGATGGATGGTGGTATCCATCCCTAATAGCTGGGTTTTATATGGAACAGACTGGTGATGGGCAGTGGCGTCACTGGTGCGAGGGTTCCGGCACCGCGCTCACCAACCCGCCTGCCCAGCGTGTGTGAGTATGGGCATTTCTTTCAGGTGGAGGCAAAGTCCTGGAAAGGCTTATGTCCAGCAGCGGTCGAATTAGGCTGATGTATGGATGGATGGAAGCATTTCTGAAAGTTCTATCGCCCCCCTGAAATTGAATCCTAGCTGTGGGCCTGGCAATAGTCAAATTACAGTGATAGCAAGAGAACGTGCGCCGAATACTGAGAAAACATTAGTAACCACGACTTCACGTGAACGAAACTTTGTTTTAAGAGGCCCCTTTACGCCTGGATTTTTCTTAAGATTCATAAAAAATGTAAAAACTTAATGTAAAGTCAATATATTTCATAATATATATTTTTTTTTTCATAAGATTAACTAGCGACAAAAAGCTCAAAAAGTTAAATTTGATAAAACACCTTCATAAATAGCTGTCAGGATATCGTGAATATTACCTCGTTTTTACGCAATGTCTAGCAAGTTGTATAACTTTTATCTTATTGGAAATAAAAAAAAGAGACATACAGACGTCGTTCATGCAAAGAAAACTAAGTTTATACACTTTTCTTTAAATAAACAGTAACCGTTTCATGGAAAATAGTTTTGAAATCATTTTACAAATTCGGCGCTTTTTTAATATCTCGCCATCTTGCACCTCTTGATGAGAGATGGGTCAGAGTGTGGTGTGGTGTAGAAGGAAACCATATATAATGATATGTGCAAAGTTTCATTGAAATCAAAGCCATCAGGACGTTACAAACACCTAAAGCATTTATATGGCAGCTGAGCGGGATGGCTCACCTTAATACTTTATTTTAGAGTAGCTACGTTTATGCTACAAAGTTGCTACAAGTTTACAAATTTTTTATACACTTTGTTCTTAAGCTTGACTACAACCGCAACAGATGGAAAGTGTCAACGAAATTGAGGATGAAGGGCGCTCGCCCAAAAAGTGGGAGAGTAAATGAAGGCAAGGTATAAATCAATCTGTCAAAGGAACTTCCACAAAATCTACAGATGTCGGTAAAAGACGAATGACTGATGCTATACGCAACTAGTGTCTATAACCACCCTGGCGATACTTCACTTCTTAGGTTCTAGTATTTCGAATGCACTAGTCTATAGAGTATTTACGTAAGGTCCCAGTTTGCTATTCCGTTTTAAAAGTTTGATATGCCAGTGGTTGCTGCGCTAGTGCTATAACGTTGCTACATGTGTTCTACGATGTTATATTGCAAATGTACGGAGTTTTTTCGCTAATGATACGGAATTGCTACAAAGTTATAATGCAAACGCTACGGCGTTTCTACACTAGTGCTACATGATTGCTAAGAAATTATATTGCAAACGTGACGGAGTTTCTATGCTAGTGCTACAGGATTGCTACAAGTTAATGTTGCAAACGCTATGAAGTTTCTACGCTAGTGCTACAGGATTGCTACGAAGTTATATTGCAAACGCTACGGAGTTTCTACGCTAGTGCTTCAGGATTGCTACGAAGTTATAATATATTGCAAATGCTACGGAGTTTCTACGCTAATGCTACAGGGTTGCTACGAAATTATATTGCAAATGCTACGGAGTTTCTACGCTAATGCTACAGGGTTGTTTCGAAATTATATTGCAAATGCTACGGAGTTTCTACGCTAATGCTACAGGGTTGCTACGAAATTATATTGCAAATGCTACGGAGTTTCTTCGCTAGTGCTACAGTGCTACTACGAAATGATATTGCAAATGCTACGGAGTTTCTACGCTAATGCTACAGGGTAGTAGTATATTATTGGGCACGCTGTCCCAGTTTCCAAACACACAGCTCACTTTGCTTCGCTTCGCTCCGCGCCGTTCGCCCGCTCACTCCGTTCGCTTGTGTGTTTGGAAGCTGTGACAGCTGTGCCCAATAATATATTGAAAAAAAAAAATTACCTTACGTGATTCTCTCCCGTTCTGCATATTCTGTGTTTATAAATAACATGCACAGAGTGCAGATATAGCACTGTTAACAGTACAACCTTGACGTTTGCACATCAGATTTTTTTCATGATAATGAAATTTGTTAAACAAACACAGTCACTAAATTTTGATAAAATATGTCCTGAATCACAAAAATTGTCTTCTCGCCATGGAAAACTTTTACCAAATACAATAAGATGTATTATTTGTGGACCTTCTAATTGCGGAAAAACTAATGTTGTGATAGGACTCCTTCTACATGAAAACGGTTTGCGTTTTCATAATGTATACGTTTATTCAAAAACTCTATATCAACCAAAATATGTTTTTTTGGAGAAGGTTCTAAAGTCTGTTCCAGAAATAGGTTACTCACAATTTCGTGATAATGAAGAAATGATTAGTCCAAATGAGGCAGCTTCGAATTCAGTTATAATTTTTGATGACGTGGCTTGTGAGAATCAGAATAATATTCGCGACTTCTTTGCTATGGGAAGACATAGAAATATAGACTGTTTTTATCTCAACCAAACTTATAGCAAAATACCGAAACAGCTTATACGGGATAACGCAAATCTAATTGTACTTTTCAAACAAGACGATATCAATTTACGACACATATATGATGAGCATGTAAACACTGACATGA
The DNA here is from genome assembly GCA_934047225.1 of Ypsolopha sequella. Classification (NCBI taxonomy): domain Eukaryota; kingdom Metazoa; phylum Arthropoda; class Insecta; order Lepidoptera; family Ypsolophidae; genus Ypsolopha; species Ypsolopha sequella. The sequence goes on from OW203987.1 coordinate 8,154,077, forward strand.
CTTGGAACCAATTTAGGGATATGTGTTCACAGGCCTGGAAAGATCATTTTAGCTATCTAGTTATAAATAAAGATTGTCAAAAAAATGATGGTGGCTATAGAATTAAATTTGATACATTTATTTGTTTGGTTACATGAAATATATGACCTATTCTTTAATTTATTTATCATTACTATTTAGACAACCAAGAAGTAAACTTGTTCGTTTGTTGAAAATGAATGACGAGAAATCAATAAAACAACTGATAATTAAGTCTTCGGAAGCCGTTAAGAAGAAGCTTAAAAGCATAAAGAATATCAAAATGGATAATGAAATAGCACTTGAATCTGTTTTAAAACCAATAATAGATCCTCTAAATCAATTAGCTAACAAAAAATACCACCTCGAAAATGATGACGCATTAGAAAATAAGTGTGAAGAAGAAAAGGTTAATGTTGAAGAGAATTGGTTAGAAAATGATAAAAATAATACAAATAAAAGAAATATATCTGAAACCAGCGCTTTGTCACAAAACAATTATCCACTGAAACGGAAATTTAATATTTCTGACGAAATTGTTTCCGAAAATAGTGATCCTGATACAGAAAGTGATAACAGGGATGATGACAGTGACTTATTTTTTGAAACTAACGATTCAAAAAAAAGTCCAAGTAAAGAGACTGGTTCCTCTCGGTCATTTTCATCTGAAGTGTTCAAAGATGTTCCGTTTGGTGTAAGAATGGTAAGCGGAAAGTTAATGATGGGTTCAGCATCAGTATTTGTAACGGATGACAGAATTTCAGTTTCAAGTAAAACATATGTTAAGACCCCTGGACTAACGGAATTGATGTTTAAAAAAGATCCTGATTTCAATAAAATAACTCAAGATGATATGCAAAATTACAAAACGATACTAATAAATACAAACGCTCATCGCCGTGGCTACGATCCCGGTCAGCCAATCAAAAGTAACAGAGGTAATAAATATAACCAAATTATAAAACCCTTATTTAAATTACTCGATGCTGAAAATATAATATCAAAAGGTGAAGGATTGCCGCAGTTTAAAAAGGTTGCAGAAAATGTTAATTACGTGTACTGGGACGATCCAAACGAACTAGTTGAAAGGTTAAAGTTGCTTATTGCTTCTCGCGATGCTGGTAACACTGGGCTGGATAATGAAATAATCTCGATTATTGAAGAATTGCGAGAAAGTGGTATTATAGAATGAATATAAACCATGACTATTTTTATTTGTATCATTTGCATATAAACCATTGACAAAATTCCGTCTATTAAAATGAACGTTGATAAATTTGGTCATCATGTTCATAAAAGACTTCGACTTTCAAATTTGAATGATCTAAACACATTTGAAAAAGTTCCATTAAAAAATATATCTGGTGACTACGACTTAAAACCCAACAGATTAATAGGTTTAAAAATACCGCAGGCATTAGATGAAGCTGTGAATAAAGAGTATGTGGATAGAAATACTCAGTTATTTTGTAAAAAGCATGACCTATTCGTTGAACTGCAGGGTATAAAAAATCAAATACAGTTAGTTCAAAATCAGTTAAATGAGAAGTGTTCAAGAGTAGAAGTGAGTAACATTCTTAAAGATCATTTAGTATCTTTAAGAAATAAAAAATATGAGTAAATATAACGTTGTAGATGAGATTCACAAAGGAGCCAGAAGAAATTTTATGCGTCGTTCTGTTCTATTAAAAGGGATTGACGATCTATGGCAGACAGATCTGATCGATATAAGCAGATATCATAAAGTTAATAAGGGTTTTAAATTTATTTTAGTAGTTATTGATGCGTTTTCAAAATATGCTTGGGCAGTTCCATTAAAAACCAAATCAAAAAACGAAGTAGCTATTGCATTTAATAACATTTTGAAGGGTGGACGAGTTCCCCTTAATCTACAATCAGACCTTGGATCTGAATATTACAATGACATCTTCCAAAAGCTAATAAAGATCAATAAAATTAACCATTATTCTACATACTCAACAAAAAAGGCCTCAATAGTGGAAAGATTAATCAGGACTTTAAAAAGTAAATTGTTTAAATACTTCAGCCTTATAGGTAATTACAAATGGATTGGTGAACCATTAGCAGATATCGTTAACACATATAACAATACCACACATCACACTACCAAATATAAACCATCTGAAGTAAAAAAATCTAATCAAACAATCGTTGCTAGTAATATCCGAATAACGCATAATAAATCTGTTCAAAGTATCAATAAATTCAAAGTGGGTGATCAGGTCCGTATTAGCAAGTATAAAGGAACTTTTCAGAAGGGTTACACTCCTAATTGGTCTACTGAATTATTTACCATAAAAAGAATTAATAAAACAATACCACCTACTTATTGCATCACAGATCAACATCAAGTTTTAATAAAAGGTTGTTTTTATGAACAAGAACTTCAAAAAACAAATTATCCTGATATTTATTTGATTGAAAAAATTATTAAGAAAAATGGTAATAAGTATTTTGTAAAGTGGTTAGGTCTAAGTAACAATGAAAATAGTTGGATTGATAGAAGTGCTATCGTTAAAAATAAATAGCATCAACTCACATTCATACTGAACATAGATGATGTATATTATAACATTTCTGCTGGAATGATGTTCATTACTATGTTAGTTATGAAAGGGAGTGGACTTATTAATAATTTGATCAATAATTTACCGATTGAGTTACATTTACCTGGATATAACTATTGTGGACCAGGAACACGCTTAAAAGAGCGATTACAAAGAGGTGATAGAGGTATTAATGAATTAGATAATGCATGTAAGCATCACGACATAGCATACAGTAACTATACTAATTTAGAAGAACGACATAAAGCTGATATAGAGTTGATGAACATGGCAAAGAGAAGGCTGAAATCAAAAGATTCTAGTAAATGTGAAAAAATTGCCTCTTGGTTGGTAGATAAGGCTATGAGGATTAAATTAAAATCAGGCGCTGGTGTCAAAAAATTTAATAAAGCCGTTTTCAAATTGAAATCTCAACTAAAGAAATTCAAACCAAGAAACAACAATGATGCAATTAAGTTTGCGTACCAGGCTGCTAAAAAAATTTTTCATAAAGACAGCAAAATCAAGCTTCCTAGGATTATTCCTATTCCAAAAACTGGAGGAATACTTCCTTTAATTCCTATTTTTGCTGGACTATCAGCGTTAGGATCTTTGGCAGGCGGTGCCGCTGGAATAGCCAAAGCTGTTAATGATTATAAGACTTCTCAAAAAAATACTTTAGAATCTCAGCGTCACAATAAAGTGATGGAGTCAATGAGTTTAGGGAAAGGTTTATACATTACACCATACAAAAAAGGAAAGGGTTTATGTTTGCGTTCTTCAAAAAACTAGTAGCTAGGCTACCCAAAAGGGCACTAACTAATATTGATATCATAAAATATACTCATGATATACCATATTTTCGGGGTGTTTTTATGAGAGATGGTTTGCCATCTAAAACAAAAAATATTGAATGTGCGATTATGAATTTAGATAGTTCTGAAAACCCAGGAACTCATTGGGTAGCCTATATAAAAATACAAGATTATTGTGAATATTTTGATAGTTTTGGGGATTTAAAACCACCTATGGAATTAATAAGATACCTGAAAAGTAGCGATATCTTCTATAACTATAAAAATTATCAAAAACCTAATACAGTTAATTGTGGACACTTGTGTATAAAGTTCCTCGATGAATTTTGGAAAAAACATTTAAATTGAATTTAAATTTCTAAAAGCACTCACTTTCAATATGTCGTTCACACTATCAGTAACTGGAAATAAATCCGCTTTGCTAACAAATTATTCGCCTCCGTTACAGCTCGATGGTGAATATGAGTGTGGTCTCATATATTTTTCTACCTTCAATTCTATACCTAATGTAGATAGTAGAAACAACAAGTTTCACTATGGTAAAAATGAAGTGGTTGAAATACCAGAAGGTTCATATGAGCTTGAAGACGTTAGTGACTTTTTAAAACAGAATATTAAAGATTGTTCTTTTAAATTGATCTGTAATAATAATACTCTAAGCACTAAAATTATCTGTTCAAAAGATATTAACTTTGATCACAATAATTCTATAGGCAGTATGTTGGGCTTTGGACATGAAACATTAGAAGCCAATATATTACACGAATCCTGCTTTCCTATAAGCATTTTACCAACAACCATCATCCGAATCGAATGTGATATTGTGAGCGGATCCTTTGTTAACGGAAATCCTAGTCATATTATTTATGAATTTGCACCTAATGTACCACCGGGCTATAGAATAATTGAAATACCAAAAAACTTGATTTACTTACCTGTGACCCGGAACAGCATTAATGAAATAAACATACGATTATTGGATACTAATAACAACCTAATCAATTTGCGAAACGAAGAACTACAGTTGTATTTGCATTTAAAACGAAAATGATAGATTTTAATAAAATATCAGAACCTATTAATAAAGAGCTCAGTTTACGCAGCAAACTCTCCCAGAGACCACCTATAAAAAAACATAAGTTAACCAAACAAAATAAACAATTTTTGAAAATTATTAAGCTTCTAAAATGAGCATTTTAAATATAGCAGACTCATTCGTTCAAGACAATAGCATTGAAAGCTATCAGGTGCATTCTTATAAACCTTACGTAAACAGTTTTAATCAAAATGATGAAATACGTATACCTATTAATCAACAAGATCTTTACGTTTTACCCTCATTGAGCACGTTATATATAGAGGGTTCGGTTACAGTTTACAAAAGTGGTGATCCAAAACAGAAAGTTAATAGCATAGAGTTTATAAACAATTCTATACTCTTTCTCTTTCAAGACATAAAATATGAAATTAACGGCATAGAAATTGATAGAATAAAAAATGCTGGAGTATCAACTACCATAAAATCATTACTATCTATGAATGAAAATGAATCGAAGATGTCGAGGTTTTGGGGTTGGGATACTGATGGAATAAAGAATACTACAGGAGGTAATTTTTCGGTGTGCATACCTCTTAACAAAATTCTTGGATTTGCTGAAGACTATAAAAAAATTATCATGAACGCTAAGCATGAGTTAATTCTTTTGCGTAGTAACACGAACCTAAATGCTATAAAATTAAACACTAACGAAGTATTGCAAGACATTTCTATAAACAAAGTCGTATGGAGGATGCCTCATATAAAAGTATCTGATCGTGAGAGAATTAATTTGTTAAGATATTTAGAAAGGGACAGAGCAATCAATTTAGCATTTAGAAATTGGGATCTATATGAATACTCGCTTTTACCAAGGACAACAAAACACACTTGGTCTGTAAAAACATCATCCCAATTAGAAAAACCTAGATATGTAGTTATAGGGTTACAAACTGATCGAAAAAGTAATGGTACAAAGGACATGTCGCAATTTGATCATTGTCATTTACGAGATGTTAAAGTTTTCTTGAATTCCACTTATTATCCGTATGAAAGTTTAGACATAAAATTTGGCGAAGATAGATATGCTTTATTATACGAAGCGTTTGCAACATTCCAACATTCATATTATGGTCGTCGTTGTGAACCGTCAATAAGTTTTAAAGAGTTTAAAGAAAAAGCGCCTTTGTTTGTAATTGACTGCTGTCGACAAAACGAAACAATAAAAACAGGGCCTATTGATGTGCGAATTGATTTAGAAAGTGATGTTGACTTTCCTGATAAAACATCTGCATACTGTCTTATATTAAATGATTGTATATTTGAATATAAACCACTTACAAGTATCGTAAAAAAAATATCATGAGTACTGAGTATATTTTTTGTGATTTACAAGGTTTTAAGGACTCCAAAAATGGATTTATTCTAAAAGAATTTGCATTGGCCACAACGCTTTTTACACAAACATTTCTTATAAAACCACCTTTCCCTTTTACATCATTATCTTACCAAGAAAAGAAACAAGTTCAATGGGTTGAAAAAAATCTAGGATACATGTGGTCAGAAGGTTATGTTGATTATAGAGAATTTCGAAGAATTATTTATGAATATTTAAATAATAAGAAAATTATTGTCAAGGGAAGCGATAAGATATTGTGGATACATGAATTATGTAAAACCTGTGTTGTAATAGATATTGGAGATAAGGGATGTCCTAACCTACTAAATTTATTAAATACATATTGTGAAAATGACTTATTCTGTTTTAGCAATCATAGAAAATACTGTGCTTTAAGAAACGTAATTTGTATAAAAAAATGGTTTTTTAAGAATTCTTTATACTAAATTTTCATTTTCATTTTTATTTTGGGTGTTTCATTTAAGATCATAATGTATTTTATAGTTTAATTAAGCATATTCATAAAAATAAAACACTTTATAAAAATCTCGATTTGTTTTTATTTAAATCAAAAATATAATCAAATAAATCGATTTTAATTTCGTAAACATAAAAATTTACTAATTATACACATAAAGCATTATCATAGTAAATAAATTTCAATGCACTAAAAAATATTAAATATACGATTACTAAATACACATAAAATTATAACATGTTACAAATTACTGTCACCAATTTTTTTAGAGATTCTTTTTATGACGTTCTCTGTTAAATCAAGTATTTCATCGATTGAATCTTCACAAACCCACTGAACACTCACTGCAGCTTTTTCACTGTTTATCTCCTGACACTCGTTAAGATCATAAACTTCAATTTTAATAATTTTATTTCCTCGTCGAAAGTTATTAGTGATCACAAAACTCGATTGCATCAAATCTTTAGTTGGACGTTTTTTCGATGTCCTCATCCTTTTTTTAACAATATTGGCTTGAAATTGTGGTTGTACTAGTTCAACATCACTCTCCAGCCCTTCTAGCATGTTTTGTGCGTAATAATATGGATCATTCGGATCAGTATGTAGTCCCTGGAAACAAATAGAAAATTAGTGAACTGTTAAAATAATAAATCACAAGAAAAGCTGTTTGATTACAAAAACTTACCAAATGAGACATCGTTGTATATTTAGGTAATTGTTGTTATTCTGTGATTTTCTATAAATTAGTGGAGGTGTTGGTTGCTTGATGGTTAACAACAAAATGAATGCTAAACCATGCATCTGAATGCAGCACAATTGTTTTAAATAATGTTACTGAATCTTATTACCTTTGAAATTGTGTACATAGTAGATTGGTGTCATCAGCATTCACACAGCTACAATCCGTCCAAAATATCTTGATACTTGAAACCCCCCTCCCACATGGGTTCTACCTGTCTTTGTGGATAAACTGAGGTACCAAGATGTTTTGGACGGGTTGTACACTTAAGACTTGTCTACTTCACACATTGTTTACTTTTACGTAGTCCGCAAAAGTGATGATATAGGTAAAAATTTATAAATGGTTAACTAACTTTTTGCTCGTGACTTCACTTGCAAATTCCAACATTTATTAAATATATTATACTTCAATAAACACATATCACGGGAAATAAAAATGCCATTTAATTATTTCTATAGTTATATTTTTTTATCAGAATTAACAGAAAATAACAATAAAAACGATGTTTAAATAATTATCTTTAAATATAACTACATCATAAACTTGAATTTTAAAGTAAGTTTCAACATGCAGTATCGATTAACATCTAGTATATTAGGTTGTAAGAGTTCATGTTGAGGGTAAAATAAATGAACTACCCCAAGGTAGGGTAGAAACTTTGTCTTTTAAAATTAATCGCTTATCGTCGTTGGCTGACAGCGCAATTTTGTTTACGCTCTGTGTGAACACCTCGTGTTTTATGGATTTAAACAACATATTTTTCTTACGAATCATATTTCCACTGAGCAATGTATTTTTATAATCCGCTGTACTAAGTTTACGAACAACTGACATTTTGACCCCTTTAGCTTTTTTGATGCTACTGTCTAAAGTTTTTATACAATAGAGTTTTGAACGTAAGCCTATAAACTCAGATATAATTTTCCCTCCCATTTCATCTTTAAATAAACCTGGGACTTTTTTATTCAGTAAAGGTAAACTAAATTCATTGTCAGGACTATAATCACTGGTATCAAAATAATTAAGAAAGATGTTTTTTACATCTTCATAAAAATTTCGTGTTTTTAGATCCAAAATAAATGAATCTGTGTCTGTGTATAATAATTCGACATTTTTTCCATAATTAGGTTTTATTACAGAGTAATAAAAATCATACATATGACATTTCGAAAGTTCTAAAACGGCAAAGCCTATAGCAATGGGTTTATCAAGAATAACTCGACGAGGTTTCATTTGTACAGCAGCTAAATTCTCTGAGAAAACCGAAACACTATGAAAATTGGGGGTTGCAATCAGTCGTTCAGCACTTGTCATTTTTTTCGTTTTGTTTGTTTTATCAGCCCAGTGCTTTACTAAATGGACATCAACTCTACGTTCAGTGTTTTCCAACGTTTTCCCAAATATGCTGTTGTTAAGTAGCTTAAAGAAGTCTTGTTCGAATTTAGTTTTAGCTTTTTGACGAAGTTGTGTATTGAGATCTATATATTGCTTCAAAAAACAACTTTGACGAAACGTTATTACTCTATGAATTGTAGTCAGTACTAAACCATTTTCCAAACATTTTTTGAGATGGACATAATGAATGACGTACTTGTATTTATTATAAAGGTTTGGAACGAGTTTAGAATTTTTTCCACCAGGAGGAATGCACTTCTCAGGACAAAAAGGTAAATCATTGTGTTCGTGATGTAAAGTCTCTGGGTACAACAAATCTACTTCTAGTATGTAACCGAAATCAAAATTGTCCGGAATTTTACTAACGTCTAAAGTAGCCATTTCATCTTCGTTTAAAAACCTAAAGTCTGATAATGGTAATGCTTGACACATACTGTACCCATATAAATTATTACAGTCTAAATATACTATAAAGGAATCAGGCTGACTTGAATCATAATTAGGTATGTATTTATGATTTGCCTTGGCATACCGTTTCGAGCACATGCACACCCCACCCCGGATACCACTTTGAATTAATCGATACATTTCTAAATCAGTTATTAATTCTAATCGGACCCCTGTTTTAAGAAGCATCGAATCAAAAGACAAAGACGGGGCAGTCAAATAAAATAAACAGTCGACTTCGTAAAATTTTTTGCATGTGATTCTGAAATTTTCAAATATATCAGTTAACAAAAGCACATCTGTTTTGAGATATAAATCAGTGTATTCCCCTAAGTCGTGGATGCAAAACGTTTTCCAAACTCTCTGGGCATGCTCATAATCACCATCACTAATATCTTCATTAGTAATAGAATTATAAAACTTATCCCTAGATGGTAAATTTTGTTCTGTATAACGATTCCACTGACACATATAATCGTAAGGATAAACCCCTTTTCTCGTAAGCAAGTTAAATTTAATTTCATTAGAAAAATATTTTCTCAAATTTGTGAATTGCTCATTTATCATAGTCTTGGATAATTTTTCCAAGCTCGTATTCAAAAACTTAAACGAGTCTACGAATCGAAGCTGAATGCTAATATCTTCAGAGATAGGGATATACTTCGTGAATGAAATATAATTTTCTTTTGATTTTGGAATGACTTTTATAGGTCCAGGTGTTTCTCCTAATTCTTTAATAAATAAATGACAATCGTATCCTGACAAGTTATGAAAAATTATAGGTATAAACTCAGGCAGCTGAAATTGCAAATTGCAATGTCTGTGTGCAGCGCCACGATAGTTTCCTGACACATGACAATGGTCACGCACTTTATCGCATAAGAGTAAATTATTACAAATGTGACACACACTAGCGTTTTTGAACTCTTTGGATTGTTTTTCTGAAATTTTCATGCTAACAGGTTGAGCTAAAATTCTTTGAATATTTTTTGCATCATCATACAGAGACGCAACAAACTTTTGCACACAATCAGGTCCTCGATAAGAAACAAAACGATTATAACTAGAATCAGACACACACACAATATGATAAGCAAACGCCGCAGGTACGTGACGTTGTAACGTACTTGTACCGCTTAGGCTAGGATCAGTCTCACAGCCTTGATAACGTTCAAGGAGCGTTTCACAATCAGCATATATCACGAAAGGCATCTCTTGTTTACGATTATAATTTTTAAATTGTATGAAGGAACCTTCACGTGGAAGTTCGGTAGCTACACCACAGCATAAATGATTTTCATATTTTATAGTCGAGTTAAAAAACAGTAAACAACATTCACAAAAATACAACTTTTCATGATGTTTTGTCACTTGGCTTCGAACTAGACGTGGTAAATCTTTTATGAGGCAATAATGATTACCCTTATCACTTTCTAAATATAATAAATGTATTGTTTTTTTACTTTTGTCATTTTTCGAATTATATAAAGGGCCCGTAACAGTTTTACCGTTATCTAAACCATAAACCATGATCCTAATATTAGGATTGTTCTTTTCAAACACCGCTATGTCTGAAAAACCAACAGGAAAAGACATACCTTGAATGTTAAATAATCCTTGAAATTTAGGATAAGATGAAACTCGCTCAGGGTGTTTTTTAACTGGGCATAAAAATGCAGTGATACACCACAAAAAACAATAATCATCTTTATTTTGAATATTTAAGCATGCCTTCTTAATTTTGATAAATTTAGGTAAATCAATATATCTTGAACCTCGTAACGGTTGATATTTGTTTATATTGACTTCTAGATGTGAGTTTGTCATAAAAGTCCACCCACTATCCCTTTCTTGGAATTCTTCGACTTTTTTCTTCAAATTATTTGTAATAGAAGAAATTAACTCATCATAATTATGATTCAAATACACTATTATATTTTTTGTATTAAATGATTTTATTTCCTGAGTGTTATCTTTAAACAAAAGAAACAACGCAAATAGTTCAAAGTTAATTTTTAAACAGGTATGGGCCTTTAAATTTTTATCTAAAAGTCCTTTTATTTTATCTTTAATGTTATTGAAGAAGGACTCAATAGAATTTGCATCAGATTCATTAGTAGACGTAATTCGATAAGTAGCAATTCGACTTCGAAAAGCCGATGAAACCGTTTCAATGCCTTCGCCTATAATAATGCAACCTTTATCTTTATGTTCGCGACTTCTCAAATGTCCTGTCCACTTTTTATTAGGAACAGACTCACGGCAAACTGTACAAAAAGGCATGTTGAAACTTACTTTTTATAACAAAAGGAATAAATAAGAAGTTAATTAAAATTTATGATTATCGGTAAGGTACGGGATAACGGAGAAAATTAATTTAAAAACAACGTTTGATACAATACTTAAGTTTAAATTTAATTAAATGATCAATTTAAACATATACTTAAAATTTATACATATATCAACCACTGTAAAATATAGGTTCGGCTTTGCTAAAAACTTCAAAACCTCTTTTTACAAACTTTTGGAGGGCTTCCCACTCTAACGTGCCCTCATTTGTTTGAAGTTTTAAGCCTATTTGTGCCTTCTTCCAACGTTCCTCCGGCTTGGAGGTGACCGCGTCCGCCGTACGATACACCTTTAACTCGATGTAGTAGTCCCCGTCGCCTTCGATCGTTCTTCGCACTTTCCCGTTGGCAACTCGGCTGACAATCGAAGACGTGAGACTACCGGTGGGATTTAGGCCAAACTTTGACTCCTCTAGCCCAAACAAGTCGTCTGGTGTTGCCTTTTTCTTGCTCGTCCTATAAATATTAAAATTTAAAGTTAGTTAAAATATAAATAATATTGTTGGTGAGTTTTTGTTCGTGGAGTTTAGATCTTTCCAGTCAAACATGTTATTATCCCAACTCAATTAACAAAATCTGTTACATATAAAAAAATAGGAGTTTAAAAAATATAGTGTTTTTTTGTTCATTTAAGGCTGCGTCGACCGTAGAACTATTAGACACCGCGCTTGTTCACCCGTGGTCATTTTTTATCGTAGTCGTGTTAATTCAAGTACTTTATTTAAAGTTAAATCAGACAGGTCTACAAACAATCATAACTAAAAAGTATATACCAATAAAATAAAAAAACTATTAATTAAATGAGACTTGAGGATAAATAAATACTAACCTAGTATCTTCAGCTGTAGCAGGAGCTTTACGCTTGTTCGTTGAAGTCCTTTTTTTGTTGCTTGTCGATGCTTGAGGGACAATAGGGGCTGCCACTACGCTAACACTTTCGTATTCTGAGTCAGACCTGAAAAATAATAATAAATTTGAAAAAAAAAAATCATAATAAAAGTGTTTTTATTAACTATATCTTAGGAGTATATGTTTCAAATTTAATAAAGAAAAACGCTATAATAAAAATAGAGATTAGGTAATTTGTATATTAAAGGGCTTTCGTACACATACTTGGACTAAGAGCATAAAGCTAATAAAAGAGACAAGACAATTTAGAAAATCAAGAATTTTGGAAGACGTACTTGCATTAAGAAATTAAAATAAAAATACAGATAAGAAAATTTTGAAAATAAGGGTAAAAGGTACTTACATACTTGGATTATGAGCTTCGTGGTCGAGAGAAAAAAACGTTAACAGAGGTGACGACTGGCAGCAACTCGCACTAACTTCACTTGAAAATTAGGGAAAATGTGTGCTCCAAACCGTAAACAATTAGTTTTTGTACAAAAATAATGCATGATAAACAGTTTAAACAGCCTATCTTTTAAAGGTAGTAATGATGTATTCCTGTTAATCGATTATATGTTTTATCACCTTACATATAAAATACAGATCTATACTTCCGTAAGTACTTTTTAATACCTTAGGTAGGTATTCGATCAAAAATTTTATAATTTTACTGCAATAGTACATTATTGTAGAGCACGGAAAATAAGCAAATACTTAACGAGTATAAATTTTAAGACCGAGTCGAAGGCGAGAACTGTAAATAATACGATTACTGCTACCGTTTTTGATAATGGTAATGGTATCTGTTCCTATATCTCGTTAACGATAACGATACCTATGTATTATAACGTTAATGTACTGATATTTTTTTTTTCTGATTCCGATTCAGGTATCGATACCACTATTAACTTAATGTGAAAAGAGTGAAAGAGGGGTGTAAGGATCGTAGAATATGATTATCTGTAAAGTTTTTAGATCGCAATGAAGTCTAGACCAGAAATTTTAAATAAATAAAATACCAACATTTCCAAACAATTTAGTAAAAATACACTTTCTACGGGGTGTAAATTAAATGGTATACTTTCTTAAACACAACATATTCATGAAATGATGGAATATGATATAATTATATAATAGATAGTGATGGAAATCATATTTTTTATATTTTTATTTTACTAGATAAAGCTTAAAAATACAAGTTATTTACACAGAGCGTAAACAAGATATTGCTCTTGGCTAATGATGATTACCGATATACATTTAAACTACTATAATTAATAACAAGTTAACTAAAAGGTCACTTTTGTGGATATAAACAAATTCATGCTGCAGTAATCACTCACCGAATTTTCAGTATTAATTTAGCTCTATCAACAAGTCACTCATATAAAAAACATCCGGTATAATACGATTTCGCAACATGAATGTCAGTAAGTTCTCAAATTTCATACACGCTCTCGACTCTATTAACTGACTCAGCAGCACATGGTGACCGAAAGTAGAACAAGTAGCTCTTGGTCAATGATGATTAGCAATATACATTAAAACGACTATAATTATTATCAAGTTAACTGAAATATGACTTTTGTGGATATAAACAAATTCATACTAGAGTGACCACTCACCGAATCTCCAGTATTAATTTAGCTCTATCAACAAGTCACTTATATAAAAAACATCCGGTATAATATGATTTCGCAACATGAACGTCAATAGGTTCTCAAATTTCATACACGTCCTCGACTCTATAAACTGACTCAGCAGCACGTGGTGAACGAAAGTAGAACAGGTAGCTCTTGGTCAATGATGATTAGCAATATACATTAAAACTACTATAATTATTTACAAGTTAACTGAAAGATGACTTTTGTGGATATAAACTAATTCATACTGGATGCTTGGTAAGTGATCACTATCACCCATAGTAATTGACTGTCGGAAACAAAAAATAATAACAATAAAATCAATTTTACAAAAAAGGTGATCTCTGATCGGTGAATCTTGAAGTGATCACTTACCGAGTCACCAGTATGAATTTGGTTCTATCATTTATACAGTAGCATCAAAAAAGCTAAAGGGGTCAAAATGTCAGTTGTTCGTAAACTTAGTACAGCGGATTGTGGATATAAACTAATTCATACTGGATGCTTGGTAAGTGATCACTATCACCCATAGTAATTGACTGTCGGAAACAAAAAATAATAACAATAAAATCAATTTTACAAAAAAGGTGATCTCTGATCGGTGAATCTTGAAGTGATCACTTACCGAGTCACCAGTATGAATTTGGTTCTATCATTTATACAGTAGCATCAAAAAAGCTAAAGGGGTCAAAATGTCAGTTGTTCGTAAACTTAGTACAGCGGATTGTGGATATAAACTAATTCATACTGGATGCTTGGTAAGTGATCACTATCACCCATAGTAATTGACTGTCGGAAACAAAAAATAATAACAATAAAATCAATTTTACAAAAAAGGTGATCTCTGATCGGTGAATCTTGAAGTGATCAGTTACCGAGTCACCAGTATGAATTTGGTTCTATCAACAAGTCACTTATATAAAATACATCCAGTATAATATGATTTCGCAACATGAACGACAATAAGTTCTCAAATTTCATGCACTTCCGCAACTCTATAAACTGACTCGGCAGCACGTGGTAAACGAAAGTAGAACAGGTACCTAATTTAATAGTTTTAGTTCCAGAAGGAGCGCTAAACATTTTTTAATTTTATAAAATTTTTGATTTGATTGGGTATATCTTTTCTGTACAAGACAAATATATGAACCCAATTGACCCTGTTGTTCCTAATTTGTATCTGGATGAAAGCTAATGCTTTCTAATTTTTAAAAATAGTTTTACACTAATTTAATGGATAATTAAATTTATTTAAAAATTAGATGGTACATATAATAGTTGATCACTAAATTAAAGGATAATTAAAGCTATTTTAATAAGAAAACGGCCTTCACCCCACTTTCTTAGATTTGTAGATATTTATTTAGAATTTCTATTATATTATACCTATAATTATACATATTTTATTAGAATATCATAGTTGAGATGAATATTATCGATATGTTATATAAATAGAAGCGTTTGTTCAATTTTTTGTTTCTAAATGATTCATTAATTGAATGAAAAAGTAAGCCGATAGTTTCAAACGTCTGATTCACAATACTTACATACACACATATAAATGTAACATACTATTAGACTAACAGTGAAGATATCATTCAGTGTGCTCGTTGTTTTTATTGCAATCATACTTGAATTTCACGAATCTAATGCAAGGACTGTGCGTCTTTGAGATTCTTTTCAACTTGATGCAAAGACCAAGCGGCTTTGGAGTTGATGTTGCCAGCTAAATTTCAAAAATTTAAACAGGTTTTGAAATCTTATGCGAGAACTAAGCGTTTTCGGGATTTTAGATATAGGTCTTATGCAGAAACTGAGCGTTTTTGGGATCAATCAAGAGCTATACGAGAACTATGTGTTTTTGGGTCTTGATTTTAGTACTAGATCTTACGCAGGAACTGAGCGTTTCTGGGATCAATCAAGAGTTAAACGAGAACTATGTGTTTTCGGATCTTGATTTTAGTATAAGATCTTATGCAGGAACTGAGCGTTTCTGAGATCAATCAAGATTTACACAAGAACTAAGTGTTTTTGGGTCTTGATTTAGTTTTAGATCTTACGCAGGAACTTAGCGTTTCTGGGATCAATCAAGATTTAAACGAGAACTACGTGTTTTCGGGTCTTGAAACTATTACATTTCTCAGTTAAATTTAGCTGGCCTCATTTCATAACTGCTAGTCAAAATATATATTTTAAAATTACTAAGTGAGATATCGGTTATATTTTTGAAATATGCAGAATAGAAGAGACCCGTGTAAGTTAACTTTTTCACAGTATATTATTGGGCACAGCTTCCAAACACACGAGTGAATGGAGAGAGCGGGTGAATGGAGCGGAGCAAAACAGAAGACACTAATGTAAGTTAATTTTTTACAATATATTATTGGGCACAGCTGTCACAGCTTCCAAACACACAAGCGAACGGAGTGAGCGGGCGAACGGCGCGGAGCGAAGCGAAGCAAAGTGAGCTGTGTGTTTGGAAACTGGGACAGCGTGCCCAATAATATACTACTCAGGGTTGCTACGAAATTATATTGCAAATGCTACGGAGTTTCTACGCTAATGCTACAGGGTTGCTACGAAATTATATTGCAAATGCTACGGAGTTTCTTCGCTAGTGTTACGAGATTGCTACAAAAATATAATGCAAATACTACGTAGTTTCTACGCTAGTGCTACAGGATTGCTACGAAGGTATAATGCAAATGCTACTTAGCTTTTTCACAAGTACTACAAGATTACTACGAGAGCGCTTTATAGTACGGAAGGTAAGGTTCTATCCAACTTGCACAATATTAATAAACTAGGCATAATTCAAAAACATATATGTGTATATAACATCTAAAAACCCACAAAAAAGGGGGCCACAAAAGAGGAGGTAGAATAAAAGTACCCAGTCCAGGGCGGGTAGAGTAGACAAAATAATCTAGTCCAAAAAGGTTTTCCTGTGTCTACCGTGTCCAACGGTACCCTCATTTACCACCATGGAACGAAAGCCAAAAAAATGTAAACCAGCCGTAATAATAGTCCAATAAATGAAAAATTTAAAGATACATTAGTAAAATGACTTCGAAATAATTGTGTTTTTATATTATTGACACTTTTCCCCTCTTTCGGAAGAAAATATCTTTTTTACATATTTCCAAAATAATTTGACTCCTGAATTTACTTATATTGTTCTTAGCCATGGTCAAATTAACTTGGACCTTTTTTAAAACATATTTATTAGGGATTCTTTCGAATTTTGACATAACAATGCTTTTATTTATTATTATAAGAGTAGAAAAAGTTTATTATACATCAAATAAATAAGCAGGCAACTAGTTTGTCAAACAATTAATACGTTTCACTTTTTAGCAGTACATAATATATACTTATTGTAGCCGCTGGCTACAGAACTGCAGGGCTGGTGGGATTTGAGGATATGACACGGGAGAAGAAAAGATTGTGGGTGAACTAACCTGTTTTGAATGGGCTGGTATGTGCTGCGTGGCGTCTCTTCTTGGTGGTCTGATGGAGCTGGCGTCTGTGCAGGGATGTGCTAAATGTCTTGGTTGGAGTAATGTACACAGCACTAGTATGAACACAACACTGTTAAGTATGAGAGGTTTTGGTTGTGGCGGCGCGAATGTGTGCCCACGGATTGTTTGGACGATGTCCCGAGCGGAAGAGCTGGCGGCGCTAGCGCGCACGCGTGCGCCCCCGGAGGCGACTCGAGTCGAACAGCGTGAGTGAACCGCGGGCAGCGCGCGACTCGATTCTGTCGCGAGTTCCTTTCTGCGCATGCGCTGAAAAGCGCATACCGTCATGCTGTAGCGTGAACATCCTGGGGGGGCCGGGGCTGCGACTCCTCCATGAGCTGTGTCCAGATCCACAACTCGGATCACTCCATCCTTGCCAGGTATCGTGCGGAGAATTCTTCCCAACTTCCATTGGAGCGGAGGCAGGTCATCCTCTTTGATGAGGACCAGTTCACCCACTTGAGGAGGGGAAGAAGGGAAGAGCCATTTGGAGCGGGTTTGCAGGGTATGGAGGTAGGATCTGGACCAGAGAGTCCAAAAGCGCTGAGAGAGCGCTTGAATGAGTTGAAACCGTTTAAGAGCAGATATGGGTCTGTCGTCAAAAGACTGCTCAGGTAGAGCGGTGAGCGGACGACCAATAATGAAATGTCCGGCCGTGAGAGGTTCAAAGTCCGTAGGGTCGGATGAAATCGGGCAGAGGGGTCTTGAGTTGAGTATTATTTCGTGCAGAGCGCCGAACCAAGTTATGTGCTGATTCGCGAGCTTGTGAGTGATTGCATCATTGTTTGTGCCGCAGTCTGAGCGAATGAGAACTGGAGTACCGCGACGTGAGATAAAACCTAACAGGGCTCGTGCTGAGTGAAATTGAGTGTGATTGAGTGAATGTACGTCTGCTATTTCAAGTGATACGGTTGGCAACAAAATTGGTGTGTTAGTGGCGTTCACTACACGTTGTGCGGGGTTACAAGAATTCTCTGTTGGAGTTGAAGTCATTGAGTGAAAATGAAATGAGTGTGTATGTGATAAGTGTGTGTGTGATAAGTGTGCTGAGTGCGTTGAGTGCTGGTTTCATTGAGTGAAAATGAGCTGAATGTGTATGTGATGAGTGAATGTGTGAGTGAAAATGAGCTGAGTGTGTATGTGCTGATTGAATGTGTGAGTGAAAATGAGCTGAGTGTGTATGTGCTGATTGAATGTGTGATGAGTGTGACTATATGTGAAAATGAGTTATTAAAACTTGAGCGCTACCAACTCCAACGTGCGGATAGCTTGTAACTTGCGCGGGCCGAAAAAAAAAACAAAGACTATGTTCAAACGGAACACGGAAAATAAACACGACAGAGAAAAAAAATTTTTTTTTTTTTAAACAACCTGTATATGAGCTGATAAACCAACGTGGAACACCCTATATGTGTACCATAAACAATAAAAGGCAGACAATAACAGGATAAAACTGTTCGGAAAACTTTTACCGTAACACAAGATTACCGCAACATTAAATATCAAAAAGGGCTGATGACCTTGTTCACTCCTATGTTATTATGCTATTTCCCGCTTACACGAAACTAATAAAATACCTATCTACTGCCTCAAACTCGTAAACAACAAAGAATGCGTTCACCTGGCAGAAATCGTATCTAAATGTGCGAACAATCCAATGATGCTAATCAAGCTTTAATCAACGTAATAATACGTAACCGTATAACGTGTGTACTTATGTACTCAACACACGTAACTTACGTATATATGTGACGTATATAAGTGCACGAAATAAAGCAAATTTATACTCTCACAAAAAATATCTCGCAAGATACGAGAACTATCTTTGACAGTGGGTAGATTTGCACCTCTTCGCGCGATAGAAAACAAAGTGAAGTGTAGGTACTCAAAACGTTGTAACACGATATGAAACTAAAATGTGAACTATGTATTTACGAGCAAAGTTGAATCACTTCGAGAACATTTGAAAAGATTGGGTCGGGAATTACATGTAAAAAATGTTGAGCAAAATGCTGACTTTGAGTTTAATTAATTTTACGTATGGGGTTTATAAGGGCTGATAATTAATCCCTGGAAGTGACGGGGGGGGTTTAATAAAGAAATATAGTGGACTGTAATAAACAATTGGGCCGAATGGATATAATTATATTATCTGAGCTGAACAATAATTACAACCGTGATGAAAATGAGTTATTCTGTAAAGGGGCGTGGGGGGGTCGGTTCTAACCGATAAATGGAATGTTCCAGGCGGCGGTTCTAATTATCTACCCGCGATAGGTATTCGAAACCACAAAATATTTTTTGCCGGGAAAGGGGGCAAAATATGTAACCGGGTGAAAATGGACTGTAGTAACTCGACGAGGGCTGGTTCAGTAGCGGTTTGAAGGGCCAAAATTGTGAAAATGGACTGTAAGGACCAGAATTCGATCCGGCCGAAGGACCAAAAATGTAGCCGCTGGCTACAGAACTGCAGGGCTGGTGGGATTTGAGGATATGACACGGGAGAAGAAAAGATTGTGGGTGAACTAACCTGTTTTGAATGGGCTGGTATGTGCTGCGTGGCGTCTCTTCTTGGTGGTCTGATGGAGCTGGCGTCTGTGCAGGGATGTGCTAAATGTCTTGGTTGGAGTAATGTACACAGCACTAGTATGAACACAACACTGTTAAGTATGAGAGGTTTTGGTTGTGGCGGCGCGAATGTGTGCCCACGGATTGTTTGGACGATGTCCCGAGCGGAAGAGCTGGCGGCGCTAGCGCGCACGCGTGCGCCCCCGGAGGCGACTCGAGTCGAACAGCGTGAGTGAACCGCGGGCAGCGCGCGACTCGATTCTGTCGCGAGTTCCTTTCTGCGCATGCGCTGAAAAGCGCATACCGTCATGCTGTAGCGTGAACACTTATTTTATTTTTATTTATAACACTTTTTGCACATTTACACAAATAACTTAAAAGACAAAAGAAACAATTAAACATGGTGTACAAGGGCGGCACTTATTGCTAATAGCAATATCTTCCAGGCAACCCTTAGTAGATAACAGAAAGATGAACAAATTAACATGTGAAGGTGTAAATACTAATCAGAAAATAATAGGGAGATCAAGATTAAAATATAAACCTAAATATCTAAGACATAAACTTACATATAAAAATACATGAACATATTAAATAAATGCATATATACCTATAAAATACACACATACATATATATATATAATAAATAAACATACAAAAATTCTAATAATATTGGATATTTATATATATATATATATATATACATAGTATATAAAAATTGGTTTATACTTCATTGAGGGCTTGATTCTGGGGGGGATACAAGAAGAGCCCCCCCCCCCCCGTTTTAAGTTATTCTCTGGTCATAAATAATAGTTTTTACCTGGTGATTGTAATTGGTAGCAACTTTTCGATCCCACATCCTGGTTTGACACCAGAATAAAGAGCTCAAAAATAGTTCTGTGGTTCAAAATAACAAGTGTCTCTTTTGGCACAAAACAATAAAAAATATAGTAACAGATTTGATTATGTAGCTATAATATTATTAGTAAATAGAATAAAATAATGCTCTTTGCTCATTTTACGAGGTTGTTTTGATAAAAATAAAATTGAAAAAGAAAATTTCATAAAAGAGTTTTCTGGTTTAAATCCAGTCAAAGAAGAAAGTCATTAACCAACATAAAATGTATTGAAAGTTTTCGACCATTTTAGCGGTTTGTTTTTTCCGATTTGATGTTGATATAGCTTTATCTATGTTGTTGTTATGTACCATACAGGTTACCATACCATTTTAAGATTCCCTACCCGTATTGTGTAATGGTACAGAACCCTTTATAAGCGAGTCCGACCTGCACTTAGCCAAATTATTGTTAGTTTCCGTGATAGAGGTCATATTGACACGCATTCTGTGAAAATTTTAACTGGCTACCTAATTTGGGTAGAAGCTGGACCGCTGTGACAGACGGATGGACGGGCGGACCGACAGCGGAGGCTTAACAGGGTCTCATTTGGCACCCTTTGGGTACGGAGCCCTAAGAAAATAAATAAACAACACAACAGTTCATTCTTTATTTCTTTTGCAGCATTATCTCAAAAGTATAGGCCAACTTTTATAGTCCCGATTTACAAGGTTAAAACTTGTCGTTTTGTTCCGTAAGCCCATAAGCTATTCCACTGCAAAAGTTTTATTTCAATCCGTATATTGCAAAGTTATCTTTTGTACAGTTAGTCGCGTTGACATAGATTAGTCGGGGAAAGATTTGGAAAATTTTAACGATTTCGTCATAGATTTTGGAGAATACAGAAAATTCATAAACGAAATAGGTTATAATAAAAGGTGCACGTTGCTTAGCAACGAAGCTATGATCAGGTGAAAAATATTCTGTTTAATGAGTATTTCGCAATTTAATACTGTTGCCTATGAAAATTAAATATTGAAAACAAAAAGTAATGACAAATTAAACAAAATGTTTCGTTTTACTATTTTACCAAAAAAAAAAGCAAATTTGAAATCGTTGTAAATTGTTTTTGTTTATTGTTACTACGTAGTGGAATTTTCAAAAAAGTATTCACAAAGGGAAATACAAAGCACTACCACACGTTACTAAATTGCTAAGAATCTTAGACAATAGAACACAACCCGTCTTTGTACCTTTTTGGACAATGAGCATACTCGTACCTATTGCAAGTCAAACACAAAACATACTCGCTGTAAAGCCATCAACAGTCCAAGCTCCCTATTTGTAAACGATTTAAGCAGATGTGACGCCGCAACAGCCTTTCATGCTGGCCATCTAACATAGCGTGTATCATATACATGTAACAAACAAAGGTTTCAAATATTGTGACAAAAGTATTTTTTCTACTACCTTTAGTAAATATTTCCATTACATACTCGAAATTAGTTTCGAAAATTGAATTTTCTGGACTGGGTTGCGAAATGACTCTTAAGTAAGTACGAAATATTGTATAAAATTTTCTTTTTATACCGGGTTAGGTCCTTTCTGACGTCCTTAGTTTATACTGATACACAAAGTTATTTCGCGGCCTCGTAGTGTGCAGAATAATACTGGATAGTTAATAGGCCGGCAGCTTGAGAACCAAAGAAAAAAAAAGATAACTGGCCACTTCAAGACGCGCCGCGGGGCAAGGTCATTATAAAAGACTTGAAAATTTAGAGGGAAAACATGGTAAATTTTTCAGAAAGTGATTCTGATGATGAATTATTGTCTACTCAACCTGAAAGATAGTAAAAAAAGTATCAATCGTACCGAGTAAAAAATTGACTTTTCTTACCCTCTTCCTCGGGTAAGAAAAAGCGTCATTTTCTACTCGACATGAAAAATCTTATTTTGTCTCAGGAAAAAATCACGGCGTGTATCCTTGAGGTGCTGTTCGAGGTGTTTAGCGAGTTAACTAAACAATCGCACACTTTTAAGGGTTAGGGCAGGGTAGAAACTTTTCGGGACATGTATTTTTTTTTCATAGTGTTATCCTTTTATCACTCAACCATAATATGAATTTCTAAAATGACATTAGTACATATCCTGGCAGCAGAAATGGAACTTTGACCTTCTGATTGGACTAGACGGACAGTCATACCGTCTAAGCTGTGAGATAAACACAGAGCCTTGTTGCTTTTTGATTTACCCAGGCAGTAGATACAGTCCGTGCACTGCAACTTGCATAGACATGGGATTCGCTGAGCTTAAATTACGTCTATAGCGTGTAAAAGAGATGTCCTACCTTTAAAAACACCTTGCAAGAGAGAAAGAGATGCACAACAAAGAACAGCTTTGTCAATTTTTTTTCGAGTAAGAGGCCATAGCGTTCCGTTTTCTTGGGTATTATTGCGGATTTTATAACAATATTTAAATAATACGTAACTAAATTGATAAATAGTTATTGGTTTAGACATGGTTTCTTGTGCATTGAGTGATTGTAATGTGACAAGGAGAAATAACCGAAATAAGTACACATTTCACAGGTAAATATGATTTTGTCATTAGAATGTTTTGAACCAAATTTTGCCCAATTTCTCGTATTTATCGGCCCAAAAAAAAGTTTTTACAATAAAATATAGATTTTTTTTGTTGTATTTAGTAGTTATATGCAGGATTGTCTGAAATATTAAGTAAAATAGTAAATGTAATAGTAATGTTATAGTAATGTGCATTTATTTTTTGGTATCATTTTCTCTACTACATTGTTTATCTTGTACATTTTAAATCTATGGTAACTTGGGACTGACCTGGTGTGTGTGTGTCCGAGCAGCGGCGAGGGGCGCGGCCTGTCACCGTCGTCAACTGGGCGGCATGGCGGCTACCCGCACTGACCGCTGCCGACACCGCCGGCTTTCACACACACGCACTTAGTATCACGCACACATGCTCATGGTGTACACTTCACTCACTCCCGATCGCGTTTCACGACACTTTCGACACCTGAAACAAGGAATTGATTCGTTTGTTTGTATAGAAATAAAAAACCGGCCAAGTGCGAGTCGGACTCGCGCAAGAAGGGTTCCGTACCATTATCTATAAAAACGGCAAAAAAAACATGTCTGTTGTATAGGAGCCCACTTAAATATTTATTTTATTCTGTTTTTTAGTATTTGTTGTTATATCGGCAACAGAAATACATCATCTGTGAAAATTTCAACTATCTAACTATCACGGTTCTAGAGATACAGCCTGGTGACAGACGGACAGACAGGCGGACACCGTAGTCTTAGTAATAGGGTCCCGCTGGTTACCCTTTGGGTACGGAACCCTAATAAAGGACTTCCACGGCTTCGTCCGCGTAGATTTGTGATATAAACAGCACGTTGTACCCGTTCGGAACTCATTTTTCATATTGGTGCTTACCTATGAAATCAGCGAAACTTTCTTACAGATTCATGAGTTCATAATTCCTGTAATTCACTAGCTATTTTCATTATTCGGTTTTTGTTTGAATGTTGATTTCAAGGTTTTACATCTTACGTATCAATTTTGTTTTTATTATCAGTTTGATAACTAAAATTAAATCTTTAAAAACAGTTCGTCCATCCATTTCAATGATAAGATTCGTAATATTTTTTTACAGCTGACACTTTTCAAAATTAGTTTAATGTTGTCTCATTCATACACAAACATAATATTATAAAGTTTGGATTTGCCATTCCTAAAAAAAATTAAAAAAATCGTAGTACTGAAAATTGTGTTCAAGTTGTCTATACAAAACGCCAATTTCATAATTATGTAATGACCATATTTAAGACATCCGTTTCCATAAGATACATGAAAGATGGGTTTTTTAAATTTATTTTTTCTAATTTCACTCTTACGGAAAATCCATTATTTTGAAACTACCAAAATATCATCAAAAATACGTTTATCCATATACCTTGTAAATTATTGCTATACATAGCTCTTGGCTAAAAATTGTATTTTGGCCGTTATAATTATTTCTTAATATTTTGTAACAAATACGGAAAATCGATCCAGTTCAAAATTTCACGTTCTTATCTTCAGTTTAGGCTGTGCATTGTTTGTCAGTCAGTCAGTCATGGAACTCTTCTAAATACATAATATAGCTAGCTAAACTCCGGCCGTTCATTCGAGAGAATGGTGACGTTTGCAAATGTCAGGGGATAAAACCTTTTTTTTATTGTTTTGCATTTCAATATTTTATATTTACATATCATGATGATTTTAGGGTAGATTTTATATCGTTAAAAGGTCTCATTTGTTAATAAAAAGTATTTTTGTCGTATATAATTTCCACTTCCTAGTACAAAACTTAATGAATCAGCAGACTCAATTTCTACGTAAAAGTTTAAAAAAAGCGCAAAAAATATTATATTTATCGAAAAGTTGTCTATTAGCGATACTGTCAAGTTATTTCTGTCAAATCAGCAATCATAATGCCTGCAGTATGAATCCTCGACTTTTTGAATCGACATTTCAGAAAAATTCATTGTGACTGATGCCGGGCCCGAATGGCCCGAAATATATCTCACTAAAATTTTATTTTAAGTTGTTTTATGTTATTCTTATCATTTCAGAAAAAGGTTTATAATATCTGCGGTGTAAGGCAGTGTTGTCGTATTATAAAACTGATATACCTTACCAAATAATAAGATCGTATATATATTCTATTCCAGGGTTTTTATTTATAAAAAAAGTTTAAATAATCATGATTTGGATTTATTTCGTCCTATTTGTTGTACCGTTGATATTTTTTTAACGTGCCTTTATTTATTTTTGAAGTGAAGTAGCTCTTGTTGACTTGTAGTATTTTTTCGAGATATCGCCACACTCCATCTGTCATCATTCTCTCGAATTAACGGCAGCAGTATAGATTTATTTAACGAACGAACAAAGTTCTCTGATTCTACTTGAACAATCCAGCGTTTGTATGTGTGTACGTGTGTATGTATAAGTGTTTGTCCGACGATAACTCGAGTATCGTTGATCGGAACGTCATGAAATTCGGTAGACCACTAAATGAAACAAAAACTATCACGGCCATGAGATATAGCCTGGTGACAGACGGACAGACGGACAGCGGAGTCTTAGTAATAGGGTCCGGTTACCCTTTGGGTACGAAATCCTAAAAAGAAACTATCTACTACACTGCTACGACGTAAAGGTTGACCTCGATCATACGAAACATATAGGTATATATATAAAAACAATAGGTATATCTCTCCCAGAAGGTTCCCCGCTAACTCAACTCAGTGTGAAACGAATATGCCAGTCACAAATATTAGTTATCTATCAGTAAACACCATTTACACCATCATAGGAGTGCCGCAGAACCATGAAATGACTTGTCATCAACTATTTATTACTGGCAATAAAGTTGTGTAGAGCTCATTAGTGATTAATGATTATGATGGTAACTTTATGGTTATAGTAATATTTGACAGCTTCTACTTTTGATAGAGAGTGACTGAGAGACTGTATAGGCAATAAATCTGAAGCACTATCTTTTTCAGTAGTGTGTGAGTGAGAACTACGGTAAAATTATTATAGAAACTCATTAATTAATTTAGTAGCTCAGTCAAAATTAATACAAGTAATAAAAAATTAATAAAATAAAATGTATGTTGTAAAAAATTGTGTCTTGATCAAGAATTGGTTTTTTCATTGAACAATTTTAGTCTTGGAAGAGAGTGCATCAAGAAATGTGGATTAAAGTATCAACTATTTTCGGAATCTTATTACAAACGTAGGTAAGTGGCCGGCGGAGAAATCCTAGTACATACAAATGAAATACCAAATCTATTTGTAAATCATAGATATTGTTAAGGTAGTGTGTATTTATTCCGACTGCATTACAACGTTTCCCAATATATATTAATTAAAAACACTTATTTTAACATGAATTATGAGAAAAATGAGCTTTCTATGGAAATTTTAAATTGCTTACTATGTCAATTTTAAATCAGTGTCCTTTCAAAATATACATTTGGAAAGCTAGGTATTCTTTAATGCAAGGGAAGCGAAAGGATCCGGTTTCGAATCCCGGCTCAGAGCTCCTTACACCCAGATTTAGTTTTCTTTCTGCGTTTCTATACTGCAATGATATAATGTTAATTGATTATATTAACTTTAGATATTTAGTCAATATTCCAACGTTAATAAATTCATGTGTTTTTGGCACCTTGATGCACAGTGTGAAACAGCAAATGGGCAACTGTTAATGGAGTTTTTCAATGAAATACTTAGAAATAACTTGCAAACGTCATTTAGTCTAAAGACCCTTAGACCATGGGGTACAAGCGCGCTCCAACTGTTCTAAGAACTGTCGTTACGCCACGTCGACACCTCTGGCGACCCAAGGGCCAGAGGATCAGTCTGGCAATCCAGCAAGGAAACGCTGTCAGCCATTAGCGACGTCAAACAGTGTTAATATTTTTGCCCTCAATTCAACCAATCTTATTGCAGTTTTTGTGACACAGACACAAGGCTTAAAATCGTCCAAAATGGGTAGTTTAACAGATTACTTATCGAACGATATAGTCAATATAGACTATACAAGTATCCTGCTTTTTAATTTAACCCTCATAATTTAATTGATTGTGGATGAAAAAAAACCGGTTGCATAATAACCATCCAAATAATATTTCATTCATTTGAAAAAAAGTTAGAGTCACTCAAAGATTTCCGTAAAATCCAAAGAAATAATGGTCACCTGAAAAAAGATCGTGCGAAGTTATTTTTATTGTTGATCCCACTATTTTGGACTATTAAGAACTTGTTCCGTATGGGAATTGCTAGGATAACCATAAATTATATTTCCCCAGTTACATTTTCCATAATTTTTTACTTCAAATTTTAATCGATTTTACATTTAAAATGTGTTCTACTAATGTTTCTTATAACCTCTAAAATTATTGGGGTTTGGTTAAAAGTCCCAGTATTGTACTTTAATATGAAAATATCCACACATCAAACAAAAATGCAAAAAGAATGTGCCTCAAAAAAGCTCTTTATGTCTTGTCATTCTGTATGGCGTGATCGCTCTAACTGCGTGCTTCCAAGCGACCCAGTTTGAGAAAAGCTTTGCATCCGATTATCGACTGGAAACCTTTTGTGAGTGACGTCATCCATCATCGCGTCATGCAGAAATTGGTCAATTATATCTATTCTGCTAGTACTCACTGACAATCCATCATGGTAATTATTGTTAGATGTTAATTGTTAGGAAGTTGTTAGTTACTCTTACAAGCATGTACTCGTATATCACTATCACCACATAGTATATAACAAAGTCGCATCCCGCTGTTTGTCTGTCCCTATGTATGCTTAGATCTTTATAACTACGCAACGGATTTTGATGCGGTTTTTTTTAATGGATAGAGTGATTCAAGAGAAAGGTATGTAAAATACATGCCCGTGCAAATCCGGGGCGGGTCACTAGTGATTGATAAATTAGGCCAGGGAATTTACGACGGTCATTTGGGTGAAGTTCGGCATAAACAATAACCGGATTTATACATGACATAGCATCAAAATTCGGTAGATAGACAATTTTTGATACCAAAGGGGTTAACAAAAAACTAAGCCGATTTTATCTTCTTGAAAAATTTTATTAGTCTTTTTAATTGTATATTTTTTTCTATAAATTATAACCACTAGCTAATTAGGTAGACTTTTATTTTGGCTTGATATGTTAATAATACAACCAAATTGAGAGCTGGGGTACGTATGAGGTGCGGGGAGAGAGCAAAGGTGACAGTCGATAATGATGTCCATGTATCAACTTGTTGATCAACTAATCGACAGACATACATTTAAATGCATTCCAATAAATATCTTCCGCCGTACTTACTCTATGGACGAATGACATGTGTGACCCTCTCCATTTTCAAACTAATTGTGACAAGTTGAACGACAAATCTAACTGAAATCGAATGGTTTTTGGTACATTTGTAATGTAAAGTGGACCGTTTGTGTTTTTATACATTTATAGTACATACACTGAACACTATACTAAAATATGTCACTCGGACTCAAAATCTGTAAAATCTAATTAGATTCAGATTCAAATCAGAAAAATTATGAATTATTGTAAATTATGAGAGATTTCAATTGATATTCAAAATTAGATGTCAAATTTGAAAAAGAGTTCAATTACCATTTTTTTAGGCAGTAATAATGTACTTAAGCTTATCAATTGATTGCAACAGGATATTAATGTCATAATTTTACTGGTCCAATTAACACTTTTGTACTTATCTGTACTCCCTCGCCCCGCAAACCGTCTTCGTCCCGGCTCTCAATTATGTTGTATACCTATAGCACGGAGATAATAGACCAAATATTTCAATTGCATTAATGGCTTTTTTGCGGAAACTTTAAATGACTAGCTAGAGTTAATTTAAGTTTTTTAGTATAGTTATTAAAATAGTCGCTAGTTTTCCTAAATAAATAATTAAATAAAAAAATATATATATATCGGAAGTCTTGCGAAAATCATAACCATGTATTTTAAAGTTTTTAAGCATTTTGTAATTATAAATCTCAAGAAATTTAAACAAATATTTCACAATTATAAATTTAATAATTTTTTTGTCGAAGCAGATTTCAGAACCGTAATATTTATGCTTAATTGTAAGTTATTTTAAACTAACATTAGATTTCTTATTTAATTAAACACAATATTGAACTGATACATAAAACTATTCAAAAGATCGCGTAATTGTAAGTCTGAGAGAGAATAGAATAGAATAGAAAATACGTTTATTCATTCAATAAAGTGCACAACACAATACAACTATATTACAAACACATTGTTTCAAATAATTTGAACAAAAATACAAATAGTAAAAAAGAAATAAACAAAAAGAAATTTATATCACTAACCTAAGTACAAATTACAATATAAAGGAGAAGGTGCGGGGGTACAGGGAGACAAGCGCGAACTGCTGCCGTGCTGACAATGCCACGCTGCCGTGCTGACAATGCCACGCGTGCACATTGCAACATCAACGTTAAGCGGTTTTGATTTTTGGTTGAAAGACTTTTTACATTACGTCTAAACATGGGTAGCAATATTGCCGAACGTAACGCAATGACAATCCAGCTAAACCTAATTTAGCTGTTTTACATAACGGAGCTATTTTTTAAAACAGCTAGCGGTTTTGTAAAACAGCTAGCGGTTTTGTAAAACAGCTGATTCTATCGGTACACCCGCTTTTCACCGATGATTAATACGTCTTAACGTGATGGGTCTAGTCAAGTGAGCCCTATCGCCGTTATTCGGGCACAAAGACACGCTTTTAGGGCATGCAGGTTTCCTCACGATGTATTCCTTCACCCTTCAGCAAGTGGTAGATAAGTATTAGGTCTAATACAATTCACATAAATTCCAAAAAGGAAAAGGTGCATGCCCGACCGGGGATCAAGATTGAGAAGCCAGCGTTCTACCGCCTGAGCTACCGCACTTTACTTTTACTGCTAAATGATTGTCATTTTTATAATCATCTTAACTTACATCAAAATTAAGTAAGTCCCACTTCCCACTAATATTATAAATGCGAAAGATTGGATGTATGGATGTATGTTTGTTACTCTTTCACGCCGTAACTATTGAACCGATTGGGCTGAAACTTTGCACAAATAGTTCTAGATCTGGAATAGGACATTAGCTACTTTTAATCTCATAACAATGGGGTGTCAAGTTTCAGTAGAAAAGTGTTGTTTTCCTCCATCACACCATACCTACTAAACCTATTGGGATAAAACTTTGCACAAATGTGGTCCTAGACCTGGAATTGGACGTTGGCTGATTTTTATCCCATATCTGAAGAGATTATTCGATGCTTTTAATGGCTTTTCATTGATACCTGTCATAGAAGCTGTGCTTTGTGTATATATGTAGGTAAATACTGACAGATTAAATAGGACTATACAGAAACTTAATCAACGCCTGCAAAGCCGTGGGCAAAAGCTAGTATAAAATAATTTCAAAATAAACCAAATCTACAACAATAAACTCTTGTAAAAACTTTGAAGCTCATTCATTCTGGAACAAAGACGAATTCACAATTGAACCTCTACATTCTATAACTTCTCCTGTTAACATTATTAAACAAAAGTTTGCCAAAAATACTACCGCCATTCTTAGATCTTGCTAGCCATAACAAATTAAAACTTGCCTATTCTTATGAATTTTACAGTAAATATATATTTAAAGTGGGAATGGAGAATTATTTTTTTCATATGGTCCGGCTGTTTTACACCCGAAATCGATATACTTAATCAGTGGCGTAGCGTGCCTTGTCGGGGCCCCGTATAAAAATTTTTTTGGAGGCCCTTATATGGAGGTAAAGATTTTTCACAAAAGAAAAAAAATATTGTGAGAAGTAATATTTATTTATCACATAATATACCCATTTTACAAATAAAAATCGAATTTTAAATATTCACTCTCCTTGCCTTTTTATCGGCAAACTGATTTATTAAATCATTTATGGCTGATGATGATTTTAGTTTTTCTAAAGTTTCTGCCTCTATGGACAATAGTGAGATGTCTGACAGCCGTTCTTGTCCCATCGAAGTTCTTAAGTAATTTTTTATTAGTTTTAATTTTGAAAAACTTCT
Organism: Ypsolopha sequella; assembly: GCA_934047225.1. NCBI lineage: Eukaryota > Metazoa > Arthropoda > Insecta > Lepidoptera > Ypsolophidae > Ypsolopha > Ypsolopha sequella. The sequence goes on from OW203987.1 coordinate 8,185,479, forward strand.
TTGGGCACTTTTTTTATAACCTCGTCCCTTTTCTGTTTAATTTTTCTTTTCTCAGCGCCGCTGGGATAATCTCTTTTCCTTTCACTCATTTCTTTTACAAATCGTTACTAATACTGCTAAACCAGAAGAACAATATTGTTTGTACTGAATTACAATGTAATGCACATTTATATAAAGCGCGTAAATAAACAGTGCACTGCACTCCGCCATAACGATGTAGTGTTGCCAACTTTTGAACGCACGCTTAAGGCGGGAAAAAAAGGAATTGCTTTATAGAATTTTGTCATTTGTAAAATAAAATAAATTAGAAAGTTTTTATTCTTTTTCCTTACACACTTTGGGGGCCCCCGTGGCCCGGGGGCCCCGTATAATTGATACGGCAAATACGGCGGTAGCTACGCCCCTGTACTTAATACAATCTTATCAATAAGGCTAGGGAGCAACTAATGGAAACTAGTTTATTGTCACCTGGTTGTTGAAGATTGATAATCTAAAACCGGCCAAGTGCGAGTCGGACTAGCACACGAAGGGTTCCATACCATTATCTATAATGATACAGATCGCGTCAAACTTCTAGTACGCTCGGAAGTTGCTCTTCCCAGAACGGCCCATACATTTTGTTCCTGCTGATGCGAATCGCCCCGTATTTAGAGGGGACTAAAAGTTTGGCGCGATCTGTACTCGTTAACTTGTAAAGCCTACTTAGCTGTGATAGTTTTCCTTTTAATTTCGTTATGTATACTACTGACGTGATTTTTTTCACGTCTCCAAATACAACCGTTTCGCTGGCGGGGGGGGGAACACTTGACTCTAACAAAAATTAACACTTTTAAGCTTAATATTTTGCTAACGGAACCCTAGATCGAAAAATAATCTTCTTACACCCCCAATATTTTTAAATTACCCATTCAACGACATCCCATACTATGGGATAGACGAGAAAAAAAATTGTCCCCACTTTACGTGTAGGGGAGGTACCCTAAAAAATTTTTTTTTTCAAAAATTTACTGTACCACTTTATCGGCGTGATAAATATGTATACTCATGCCAAATTACAGCTTTCTAGTACTAATAGTCTCTAAGCTAAGCTGCGGACAGACAGACTGACAGACAGACAGACAGACAGACAGACAGACGGACATGGCGAAACTATAAGGGTTCCTTGTTGTTGACTACGGAACCCTAAAAAGGAAATAACTACATAAAGCAGGTAAGTACTTTTAGCCATTTATCAGAAATGTCATACATGTCATAATAATAAATGAGTTTTTGACTTTCTTCAAATAATCTTAAGGCGATATGTAAAAAAAGTACGGGTGTTTCTTTTCTGTGTATTTCATCAATAAATTTCATCAAATAATTTCATCAAATAATACTTTCTTCACCACCCAAAGGTTGGCTGGAAGAAATCGCTTTAAGTGATAAGTCCGCCCTTGTACAACATTGTGTGTTCAAAACTCTGTACTCAATTTTTTATTTGACCGTGTACAATAAAGTGTGTATTCATTCATTCATTCATTCAAATACACGGAAAATTATAATCAGTTTCTGGTATGTGTATTTTGTATATAATCTAGGGTTTTGTTTTGGAAAACATGTTTAGATAAACTTTCCTCGATAGAAGTAATTGTTGGAATGAGGTCTTCTAACACACTTTTTCTCCTCGTTTAACGAGTAGCACCCATGTACAGAACTTGAACATATTTTATTAGATGGGTTTCAACATTATCTAGATTTTAGATTTTGGAAATTTTGCTAGCTAGTTTAGTTTTTTTAATAAAAATATAAAACTAACTTTTTTCCCTTTTGCCCTGAATCCGCCCCTCTCGCACTGCGCGTTTTTTCGCTTGGAGTGACAGTGAAATAAATGAAATGAGGGCTACTATCAACGTTAGGTGGCGCCACTGAGGCGACAGGTATAAGTGTTCCGTGGGTATAGAGAAACGTCAAATGCCCGCGAAACGGCGAAAGCTATGGATTTTTATTAGTTATTTGTGTATTAGTAGAGATAAATTCATAGTTTCAGGTTTATTATTCAAGGTACGGTGCAATGAAAGTAAATGAATTAAGATTAAAGCTAAAGAAAAGAGGGGCTAAAACAAAACTTATGTCCTCCTTTCGTTTTCGAACATAACGGAACTGCACATCATTGCGACATTGTTTATTCGCATTTAAGAAAGAAAAAAAATATATATTATATGGATAAGCAAAACAAAAAAATCGAACTTCTATGTAAATCTAACCTAACAAACCTTTGACATATACCTTCCGTGCCAGTGGCGCCAGTTGGTGGCCTTTATAAAAGTAGACCCCATTCGCATAGCCTCTTAAAATACGAGTCGGATAACTCTTTCACCACCAGCTAGCCTAACATGGTCGGTTTTTAACACCCTCTAAACACCTTTTGACAGCTCAGTTTGACATTAAACACATGGAATATGGTGTTTTATTGTGTCAAAAGGTGTTAATAATAGGTGTTAAACGCTGGCCATGTTAGGCTAGCAGGTTGATTTTTACACCAACAAGATGACGTGTTAAACCTTTTTATGTTATAGCAGACAATGATTTACTAATTTTGAATTTTGACTACTTCATAACTATTTACTTTGACAATAAAGATCTCATCTAAAGGTTGATTTTCATTAGATTCCATAACAAACAAAGCACATTGATGTACGTTAGAAGTTTGTTAGGGAAATGTATGAGGATGGAATTTTTGACATTTCTTCTTCTTCTTAATTCTTTATTGCACAACAGTCAACCCGACAGAAAGTACAAGAAAGTTACAGAGGCAGGTTTGCAAAAAGGCTTTTTATAAACATTTGTTATGTACCTACGAAGGAAGGACATCCTTACGAAACCCTTAACTAAAGAAAAGTTTGAGGAACTCAGGGCTGCTATGGGATGCCGCAATTAGTCTGCTCTAGGGGGAGTGTTAAACCTTTTTGTGTTATAGCAGACAATGATTTACTAGTTTTGAATTTTGACTACTTCATAACTATTTACTTTGACAATAAAAATCTCATCTAAAGGTTGATTTTCATTATGACGTCACTCAGTTCCAGGGCGATTCAGGTTTGAGCAGCTAATGAATGACGCAGAAATACGAACAAAGTCACCTGTGAGGTTAAATGGGTTAAACCGCCCTTGACATTTGTACAGGCGAGTGGACAATGGCTAAACAATAGGCGCTTCGTCAGTGGACCACGTTTACTAAGGAGTCCCTTCGACCCAAAATAACCGTAGTTGATGCGAATAAAATTTGTCTGAAAATCGTTAAGTTTCAGTTGAAAGATAAAAACTCTATCATTACAATAACAGCAAATAGTATTTTGTGCAACTCTGTGAGGCATCGGTAAAGGAGTGCTTGGTTACGAAAAAGGAGTGCTTCACAAAGTTAGGTTAGTTATTAAAAGTAAATCTAGCAAGCACCAATTCAATGTGTCATTAACGCAAAATAAATAATACTACGAGTATTTCATGTACTTTTGTCATTCGTTGTTTCTTATTAGGGTTCCGTAGTACCTAAAAGGTACAAAAGGAACCTTTAAAGCAACCCCGTTGTCCGTCTATCCATCCGTCCGTCCGTCCGTGCGTCCGTCCGCCCGTCCATCCGTCCGTCCGTCCGTATGTCACAGACTCATAACTTTAGCACCGTTAAAGATAAAGACATGAAATTTGACGCAAAAATAGCATTAATTTTCTCATAATAAATATGTTAATAAAATATTTTCGACCCCTCAGTGGGGTCGTCATCAGGCGAATTGGAAAAAATATTATATGACATATATGTATAGGTATTTGAAGTAAAAAAACCGCTGACATCTATTGATATAAAAATATAAAAAAGTATATTTTAAATCATTAACCAGACTTTTTAATTTAATTTGCTCACATATTACAGTGTAAAAAATATATGAAAATTACGAAATTGTTCAAAATATTTCCAAAACAAAAGTGAGCAAAATAAACAACATTATTCTAAAAATAATATGGGTATCAAATTGTAGATATTAAAAGGTTAATTTACGTTACGTATTATTTCATGAAAAAAAAATGATTTAGGCAAGGAAAGAATAATGGGTTCTACCTAAGACTCACCCATGACCGTAATTTTATTTATTTACAATTTTCGTAAATAATATACACTATGGTTATAATAATGACGCATGAAAAAAAATTGTTGTGTCATTCTTACTAAAACTTCTCACTCATTCGACCGACGCCGGCCTTAAGTGGGCCGAAATATGTTTCAAAAATATTTCTTTATTATATGTTTTATTCAATCTATAAATAATTCTAATAAATGAAAAGGTCATGTGGCAATATATATATATAATATATATATATAGATATTTATTCTAAATTCCTAAACTTGAAAACTATAAAAATAAGATCTCCAAATATTCTATTCTTTTCGGAAAAAATATGAAACCTTCAAACACTTCAAACCTTCATGATATCATGTAAAGATTCTTCAAACTCATATTATATAGTACCACTTTACAGCCCGATTCAGGTATCCTAAATAGTTCAATATTGAAGTTTAGACAATCTGGGTCGAACATCTTCAAACTAGTTGGGCAACATACAAAACTATTTCTCTGCTCTCTGGGTCCACAAGAACAGCCTTGTATGTTATTTGTTATGAACAAAATTGTTGCTTGTGTTATGTCATGTGATTGTTGTTTCGTGTTGAATGAGCGTTTTTCTCATTGTTTTTTTTTCTTAGTTCTTAGCTTTCCTCCAGATGGCGCTGTCCATGTCACCATAGATAAAATGTGTTTCGTAGCAATCAACCTCAGAATAAGGAATACAAATAGAAGCCTGACTAAAATAAGAACTGGGCATTAGCCATTGTACTCATCTAACGTAAATTACTCCTGTGTACGAGTGAATGAAACGACGGACCGCACTTACTTTATATTTTTTCCTGGTGTGTCACTAGATTGAACCAAACAAATGTCAGATGGCTGTAATTTGGATGTATTTTAAAAATTATAATACCATCAAATTAAATATGTCTCATCATTGTATCGTTGTGTTGTAATATCGTACGTTGCGTGCATCACATCTTAATTTGGTGGCATCGAAATGTCTATTGCATTTTGCGAAAGTTTACAGCTTTACCGAGAGAAATTAAATATTTTGGTGATCTTCCTTTCAAAATTCGTGAAAGTGTGATTTATTATTGTTTGTGTTGATTGTTTTTTTAACATTGTAATAAAATGTCTTGTGCGATTGAAGGCTGTAAATCGCATACAGGAAGAAAAGAAAACAACAATGAAGCAATATCATTTCATCGGTGAGTTCTGATAGTTTTTATGTTAATAAGTTGCAGGATCATACCTAAAACTCAGTAACAATAATAGTAGTTCTTGTAAATCATACTCGTGTTCAATTCTACACCGATATTTGCCTGTTTTATATAGATTTTCTGCCGACTACGAGAGGTTATGTTTTTTCGTATAGTGATGTACTAAAGTCCGTGTGGCAAACTATCGAACATTGGTTCCCGCGGCAGCCGTGCATAAAGGAGTTAAAAGAAAAATAATGCCGAATAAATATTGCTATATTTTTTTGTTACAGATTTCCAAAAAGAGAAGAATTAAAAAGTGAATGGCTTAGACGAATAATTTGATCAAATTGGGCAATTAAAAAAAGCGGTCATATTTGTTCGAAACACTTTACGTCGGATTCTTTTAGACCAAACGAAAATTTAAAATGGAGACTTTTAAAAGCAGATGCCTTACCAACGTTATATTTACCAGATACAGACACATTGGTAACCTTTAAATAATTATGTATAATTGCATTATCAATCTTGTTTGTAGGTACGTGCTTGTACTATACTATAGTATATTAACTCGATAATTTTTCAATTTTAGGCAACAGAACCAGTACCTATGGATGTCTGTGGTTTAGAAAAGTGCATACTTCTATGTTCGCAAATCGTTCTGAAAGGCCTGTTCGTTCACGTTACTGCCATGATCGACTTCACGAAGAAATTCCGCAGATCAAGACATTTTCGTACTTAGTGGTTGACAATAAAAGTACTTTGACAGGGTAGTTCTATCGTGAAATGAATTTTGGGAATGCTTATTGACTTGAACTGCGCATAATTTGATTTCTTATTACAGGTTATTAGGTATTTTAATCGTTCATTATTTGTTAATAGTTTTTATTCAAGATAAGTTGATGTTTATTTGATAGAAATAAAAATGAAAAAAATTACCTCTGTAGTAATTGCGCTGTCATCGCTCATCATTGACATAATATTATTATTACGAATCCTATAAGTCTATGACTATTATGATTTCTATTGTTGCGATTAATTCCTTCTTCCTTGATTGAACAAAGACGCGACATCAACGAAAATCTATTTGATTGAGTTACGAGGCGACTTAAAAAGTATCCACTTAAATAGTTTACGGTTGCAAGTATCTCTGACACAAGCTACAGCATTTTTTCTACTAGAAACAAGCACAATTTTGGATTTAACTTATGTACCTACCTGCCTACGATATAGTAATTTGTACTTAATAAAAAATATTATGCTAAACGAAAGATATCCTTTTATTAATTCCTTATTTACACAATATAACATGTGTCCCACTGGGGTAGACAGAGACCACTTCGCTATTAATTCTCTTGGCCTCCTTCCAAAGCAAGAGGATGTCACCAGAAAGGTCGGTGCCTCCTGCATTCTCTTTTTTTCACACTGATACGATATGATGTGTGGTAAGGAGATTGGTCGCGGTTCATTTCGATTTGGTTTATTTATCGTAGTCAAAAATCGACATTGTTACATCACTAGCAAAGCAACGAACTAGTGACAACCTACCTAATTAAGAAAAAACTAATACATATCCATCTCTCTCTAACGCACTAAAATGTCGTAAGAAAATCAAGGATAGGTGTCTTTCTCCGCGTATTATTTTAGCCAGGTTTCTATTTGTATTCCTTATTCTGAGCAATCAACGTTAAAGTGGTTTTTCGTTTGTTTGGAATCGGTGCAAATTTTGTCTTTGATTTTGTTTCTAAAGAATACGACGGTGCCATCTAGGAATCTTATTTAACACTAAATTTGACATAAGGAAAAACGCTCATTGTAAATACTTATATTTTTGTTGTATATTAATGTATATGTATAAAGTACGATAGTGTCGATTCGGTGCAACACAACTTAACTAATTTGACAGGACTAACCTTATTTTAAGCGTCCTGTCCTTGCCTTTATGATACAGAAAGAAAAAGAAAGAACACTTAAATTAAGTTTAGTGCTATCAAATAAGTTAAAACATGTTATACTGAATCGACACAATTGTTTATGTTTGCTGCACTATTGCACTGGCCTAGCTGTTAAGATAGTGTTATGTAGTAAATAAAAAATTAAAAATAATACAGTGTCTTCTTCTAACGAGGTCTGGCAGCCTATTATATACCAAAGTAAATGAATAAATAAAATGTATCTTTCTTTCAGGAAAAAAAAAGTTTTTTTACGCCTAGTTAAATTTAAGGATTTTACGCTTTGTTAAGGGACCGTTATCCCTGTCATTGAGCACCTCATTTTACATTAGGTAGAATTGAACACTGTGATCTTTTATTAAAGTTTAAAATAGCCGTGGCTGTAACGACAACTGAAACATCGCGCGCTCTTAAAAAACACATTTTTGTTTGAACTTTTCAGAAAACCATCCGCAAAAGTACTTTCTAAATTAAATTTTCCTTAATTTCCTGTAATTTTCCTACGATTTGGTAATGTAAATTTTATATAAAACGAAAATTACATTAATAATCGACCAAGTTTCGGATTTTTTTTTCGATCGAGCAAGATATTACGTACTGCGTTTTGAACCGTAAAAAAATCTGCAGAAAGAATGTATCTAAAATATATATTTTTAACAGACACAAAATATCACAATTTCATGGTTTAAAATTAATCAGAAAAGAGTCAAAATTTGGATAAGCCCCCCTTAAATTTAAATTGGTTACCATCTATACGATGTAAATATAAATCCTTGGCACCTGAGCTAAACCGGAAGATCTATATTTCAGGTGCCAAAAGTGCTTGTGGTTATAAAGTGGATTAGTTTATATTGGAAGGTTTATTGTAATTTATAGGTTGGTTTATTGATTGTCCCTTGTTAGAGGAGAGTCTCGTCATTGGACACCCTATCAACAGTTGACAGCTTATGATTCATGCAGCTTCAGGAGACTTGGGGTAATAGACTTTTTTCCTAAGTCAGATGCTGGACTAAGGAAGAAATTGGGCATTTAAAAAAAATCCAGTTATTCAAAAAACAAACAATAACTTAACGTCACGACATAATGAAATTATATGACCTATGAAATTGCCGAAATTTTCTTACAGATTAATTAATTTCTGTAATTCAATAGCTATTTCCATTGTTTGTTTTTTGTTTAAAAGTTGATTTCAAGGTTTTACATCTAAGTATTAAATTTTGTTTTTATTGTCAGTTTGATAACTAAAATGTAATTTTCAAAAACAGTTCGTCCTAAATGCCATCCGTTTCCATGATAAGACTCGTAATCATGTTTTACAGAACAAACTTTACAAAAGTTTAATTAATGTTGCTGTTAGCTTAATGTTTTCCCATTTATACAAAAAAAAATATATAAAACTAAAGTAGTCACAATGTAATAGGTCCGTTTTGACACATGTCATCGCAACGTATCTATGGATGTGAACCATGCAAATCGGTAACTATGTCAACCGATTCTCACGAGAAATCGATTCAAAATATTATGAGTTTGTTATCGTTTGAAATATTTTGAAGTTAATTGGTTATAATTTCTAGGAAGAATATTTAATTAACCATTGGATAGTTTGATATAAATTGTATGTATTGAAAATTATGAGCTGTTAATTTTTTTTCTCTACGAAAAGAATCTGAAATGGAAATTCTTACGTGCCAGTAATATTTTGTATTGTTGTACTTCACTGACCTCAAATAAGATATAGGTAAGTGCGTTGATAGATATAAAATACTGGCCAGTAAGAAAAATATGTAGGCTTCAAGATGAAAAAATTGCTCCTTGCCTTGTAAAAAAAAAATACTGCCATATTTCTTACCAGCCAATCTGTCTATTGATAGGATGTTTTATGGAAAACTTTGGTTGTAAACCAATTCATTAATAAAAAAATGAGACTTCAAGCAATAAATGCATGTTTTTTTATGTATATTTTTTGTTTTTGTAAAAGCTAAGATGGTATGTTACATATTTAGCACAATTATTATATTATATTTTTCGGTATACGCGACACCGCCACAAATACATGCAAATGTTCAAATCTAAAAAGTTCATATTTGCAACAAAAAAAAAGGAAATTTAAATTTGGCTTTATGTGTACTGGTCTCAAAAAAGCTAATTACAGATCATTACAATTATTTTATCAATATTAAAACAAGTTAATTATTTTCACGTGGAATCGAATTGAGTCCGTGAAAGTAGGCGATTATCTGGCTACAACACTATTATTAAGAAAAAATTGACTGAGAATGTAACTGTTTTTCAGACATTGTGTAGTAATTCAAAATTGCATTTTATTTTGGAATATGCGTGAAAATAATACTTGAAATATGTTCCGTGATAATTAAATAACGTTTATTTATTTTCTTTAAACCCAATAAGTTAATAATTATTTGTTAACGGTTTCATTTATTACATGTAAAGTTATATTCTATGGTCGTTCTTATCTGTCAAAACGGGCCTCTTATTTTGTGGCAACTGTATGATGTCTCATTCCTAAAAAATTGAGTTTCCTTCAAATTTTCCATAGAAAACGGCAATTTCATTGGTAATGACCTATTACATAGACTCTATATATCTTTATGTCATAGAGATTAGAGAGATGTTGCGTGTGTGGACTCTCACTACAACTCATACACACTCTTTTCACCGATGATTTCTACATCCCAACGAGGCGGGGGGTGAGCCTTATCGCCCTACTTGTGCAAAACACGCTTTTTAGTGCATGCAGGTTTACTTCACATGTGTTTTCCTTTACCATTAGAAAGCGGCAATAAAAAAAATGAAAAAATGCACATAGATTCCGAAAAATTCATTTGTGCATACCGGGCAGGATTAGAATCTGAGTCTCGAGACTGAGAGTCTGCGTGCTAACCATTGAACTATGGATGGTCGCTGATGCAAAACAACCTTGTGACAATAAATTCGTAATTTGATGAAACAACATTAAAAAAATGTTAATTTACTTAAAAATACTTGGTTTAAATTTTATTATTTTAATAATAATAGTTCCGTATCAAAAGCGTGAAAAGATATCAAAGTTTCTTTAATAAAACTCACTTGTACACTATTTCACACATTAAATTTATAATTATACACCCAACCGGTTTCGAATAATTAATTCATTAATTAATTATAAATTAAATGTGTGAAATAGTGTACAAGTGAGTTTTATTAAAGATGCTTTCCAAGTTTCACCAAGTGCCAACAATCGCAAGTATAAATGATATTAAAGATGTCCGTCGATCCGTCCGTCTGTCCATCCACACGTCTGTATGTCAGAGCCTCATAACCAGTAAATATTTTGATCCAGTTAACTAGGATAGGGGGAACGAACGGGGATTGCGTATATTTAGTTTGATTTGTTGCCCAAACAGAAAATTATAGAAAAAACATAAAAAATATATACAATCATATTTTCGGGTTGTAACTTTTTGAAAGTATAAATATTTTATAAGTTTACTGCAAAAAAAATGATCTTTAACTATTTTTTTTTTTTATTTATTTATTTATTTGATAACCAAAAAGAAATACATATTTTACAATAATAAGGTGTATCAGAAACCTGTAAGGGTTTTTACGTACACCGTCATTCCCGTCTTATGCAAGCATATAGAAAATTAGATGTACAGGTAGTCTAAATAAATATTGATAATGCCTTATGATATCGAAATGCTTTGCGACAAATTCGTAAAATAATGGAATACACACAAACGTAACTAGGTAGGTATCTTTATAGATACTTACTTACTTATGACAATATGAGCAAACGTCCATTGTTGCACTTTTTAACCATGGAGATGGAGATAAACAAAGTTAAATAGCCGTTACAAACTTATCAATTGTTTTTCACACAAGAGCATAAGAACTATTTTAGTCCGTGCATAACTCGATCTTAACTAGGAAGTGGACAAGTTAACACGGATATAGGATGATTTAATTAAATTATGTTATTATTTAGGGGAATAAGGTTAGGAGTAATAATATTGTTAACGTCGAGTTTTTAAATAAGAACATATGAAGTAGGATACATATATTATACATGTATACATACACACATATATTATATATACTTTATTATATACTTGCATTGTATACTTTATTTATACTGAAGTTGATAGGTTTTCTATAAAATTTCATTCTGTAAATTTACTATTTTACTCGGAGATGGAATATATGCGTTTGAAATTAATCCTTCATACAAAAAAAGATTTCACTATTATCTATCAACGTTAGGTTTTTCATGTTAGTTTAATATGTAATGGGATATTTTTATCATGATTTATTATTGCCTGTGACCAAGTTCTGTGCCTGTGACCTTTGCACGGCGAGCGAATTTTCGCTCTTCTTCCTCTTTCTTAAATGTTGCTGTTTAGAATGCTCAGGCATTGACGATTGTCTTAAGCCTTAGCCTTAGCCTTAAGCTAGATACTAGATATTTTGGAAAAAAAGCATTCCATTATCCTCATAATATCTTTAAATCAAATTTGGAGAAAATGTAATTGCTAAAAATATTTGAGATTTTGCATAAGCTTTAAAAACTCGATACACTTTGATTATTTAATTTATATAGCATAGAATCCTTGGCGTTTAAGTTGAGTTCGTCTCACGCTTGACCAGTTTGCTGTTTTATTTCATAAAAAGAAGATTTTGTGTTATTTTACAAATGAAATGAGACCTTTTCTATAGTAGTGAGGTTATTTGGAAATAACAAACAGATATTTTGTTAAGATCATCATTTTAAGACAAATCTTTAACCAGTTATTATTCCTGATGAATGTTATCTTTCCTTCATTATATTCTTACATTGAAAACACTGTGTATGTGTGTACAAATCCAACTGCTTTACTGCAAGTAGGTTTATATATATACCTAACTAAGTTTAAATAAATAATAAATAAATAAAATAAAATATTTTTATTTCAGACAATATTACAGTCCATAGAGATGATAATAATAATAATAATTTATTTATTTGGTACAATAATTTTGGATAACAAAAAAATAACAAAAACACAAACAAAAACCAAGTTGTAAGTTAAGTAAGCAAATGATTGCTTGTGATAAAAATATAACATAAAAATGTGCCGTTGGCAACTGTGGTAATATAAAAATTGTAATACAGTCACCAACGCCTTCCTACAGGTGTACAATAATTACAATGATGATGTTAGATGTTAGTAGGCCTTATAACTACGTTAGCAAAATGTATCAAAACTTAAATTAATTAAAATCATTTTAAATATTTGCCCATACAGTTCGACCCTGCCACCTGTACATGACTTTGTATCATATGTCGCAGGATCGGGCAGTCAGGCTTCTCGCTAATGATTTTGAGAATGGTGTTGGAGCTCCCGCGCATTCCGCGTAGAAGTGATGCGGTGCGCTTGCGCACTATCGCATGGAAGCCATCGGTGTGCGCCAGCGCAAACATTCCGGACGCATAGTTATAGATATATATACTTTTTTTTTACCTTCGAATAACCCGATATCTAAATCAGTGTTTTTCAAACTGTCTATGTTTTGGCCTATACTTACTTTCAGAGCTCTCGCAGCTTCTTTCAAAGTCTTTCAAATCTCAAACATTTTGTTTGTTCATTGCTTTAGGGGGTCGCTAGGATTTTTTAGCACAAATTTCAGATTTTTGTGAAGAACACTGATCTAGACAAACCTTGCAAGGTTTATTGATATCGTTAAAACGTCATGTACATAATTGTGTTCTCTTTGATGATAATAAATAAATAAAATGTTCGTATTGTTTTTTTTGTCTATTCGGTAATCGTAAAAATCGTATTATTTTATCTGTTAGGTACCTACTAGTAAAAAGTAAAGTAAAAAAAGGAAAAAAAAGTTTTATAGCTTCGAAAAAAGTTATTACAGTATTTTAAAAATCATACAATTACGTACATTGCACAGAAATAAAAACACACACAAGTTGAACAGGGATCCCCAAACTCGGCCAGGCCAGTATAACGCGGGGTACCAAAAATATGTTGCTGTGACAAAGGGTTCATTACTACAAATATATATACAGGGTGGAAAAAATGAAAGGGCCCTGGAGGGGAACTACCTTAAATCCTTTAGTTAGCTCATTTTACTGAAAGGAAACATTCCTTTATTTTTTAAAAGAAACAAAACTGCATTCAAAGATCTTCTAAAATTTGCTTGTCTCACCCGGGAACAGAACCAACTAAAAATTAAAAAAATAAACCCTCGCTATTTTATTATACGAATCGGTAGGATTATTGTTCAGGATAAAATTTGTCTACTAAACTAAAGTCTTAAACTCATCTGTTGTACGAGATACCCATGAAATTGAATATTTATTACAAGTTCTTTATTAACAATACCTAGTACTGTTCACTTGTAAAGTAATAATTATACGCCATTATTACACAATGACAGCACGGAATGAAAGCAAAACAAAACAAAATTTTAATTTCGAACGAAATTTATGGTTCGAACTTCAAATTTGTTGCTCCGCGTTGCAAAAAAAATACGTTCCTTTTTTAAACTTTTCGTCAGTACGCCTAGTGTAAGAAGTAATTGTGCTCTGCATACATTTATTATTACCATTTAACGATTTTCTTATTGAAGTCTTCAACAAGGTACTTAAGATAAACATTAGCAAGCTTGTACTTCATACGATGTCTTTGGATGTAAGAGAGATAAGAAAATTAGAACGTTTCATTTACTTGTTACAAGTGAACAGTACTAGGTATTATTAACAAAGAACTTGTAATAAATATTTAATTTCATGAGTACCTCGTACAACAGATGAGTGTAAGACCAAATGTTTATAAGACAAATTTTATTCTGAACAATAATCCTACCGATTCGTATGATAAAATAGCGAGGGTTTATTTTTTTAATTTTTAGTTGGTTCGATTCCCGGGTGAGACAAGCGAATTTCAGAATATCTTTGAATGCAGTTTTGTTTCTTTTAAAAAATAAAGGAATGTTTCCTTTCAGTAAAATGAGCTAACTAAAGGATTTAAGGTAGCTCCCCTCCAGGGCCCTTAAATTTTTTCCATCCTGTATATATATAAATAAAACTAATAAACAAACATGAGAACATACTTAGAATAAATCATTAAACACAAACATCATTTAAAACTATCTGAGACACACTCATTATAGAGTAAAGATTCTGTCTTGTCATAATTTAAAGTGAACAACCAGTCGGCTACCTTGGATTTTGCTTCTGCTTCTGCTATGCTACTCGTGTTTTATTTCATCTATGTATTTTTTATAAACGTACGTACTTTAAGTTGTTGGCTTCATTCTTTTGTACATGTCGTTTTTAAGGCGACGCCGCGAAGAAGTTGCACTTTTTGGAGTCATTTTACTTCGTTCTGTAAGAAGCTACTAGTTTGATAAATTAGTACATTTCCGAAACCTTTTTCTAGATTTTTGGAATACAGAAACGCGATTAAAAATCTTTCACTCGATAGAAATAATTATTAAAATGAGGTCTTCAAACACACGCTTTCTCATAGTTTGACAAATAATTATAATGTACTGACTCCAAACATATTTTATTACATGGGTTTTAACAATACCTACATTTTGTTTATAGGACATTTTTCTACTCATTTTAGTTTTTTTTAATATATAAAAAAGCATTTTTTTTTCTTTCTCCCTGAGTCGTTCCCTCTCGCACTGCGCGTTTTCCCGCTTGGTGTGACACTGCCCGTTGAAAACTCCATGCTTCGCCTTAAGTTGTTGTTACACAGTCTGCTCCTCTGAGCTACTTTTTCAATCTTATTTTCAAGTTATGTTAGAAATATTATGTTTACAGATAACAAACCGTTCGTTCTAGTCTGGGAAATATTGATCTTGTCTTAATAGCCCCTAGAAACTTAAGTGGGTATTTATTACGGACAATTAGAGGTTCGGGTTGTTAGAGTACAGACTCTGACACAGTTTGGTTTGGCAACTTGTTAATTTGGTTTGCCTGGAATAAATAGATTATAAGCGGCGGTAGCTCAGGAGTAGAACGTTAGCCTTTCAATCTTGAGATCCAGGTTCGAGTCAGTTCGATCCAGGTTCGGTCGGGCAAACACCTATGAGTTTTTTGGAATTTATGTACATAGTTTTTGTTCTTGCTGAACGGTGAAGAAAAACATCGCAAGGAAACTTGCATGCCCTAAAAAGCGTGTATTTGTGCCCGAAGTACGGCGATAGGGCTCACCACCCATCACGTTGTAACGTAATTAATCGTCTGTGAAACGCGGGTGTACCGAGTATGTACTGTGACTTGCATTTCACAGTTCGCACTTGGAACACCTCTGACAACCTCTCAGGGATTCAGGTCGTGACGATATATATATATTACTTGACGTCAATTGTTTTTAATTTTAGGCTAATCGGGGTAGTACATTCAGTCAAGAAAGTATCGGGAATGGCTGATTTGTCTATGGTTCCAAATTCAAATGTTGTTAATTTTTGTTGTTGTAAGATTGGCACAACTGTTTTCCAATTTGGCGCGGAGTTTGAGTTGCATCTGTTATTTAGATTAAATACAGTGCTGTTTTTAGTCATGTCACATCTTGTGTGTATTGCGAATTTCATAATGGACAAAAACATTGAACAAAGAGTTTGTCTTGAATTTTGTATCGCCAATGGAATTTCGTGTTCGGAGTCACTGAAAATGTTACAAAAGGCTTACGGTGAATCGACTTTGTCAAAAACACGTGCTGATGAGTGGTA
Organism: Ypsolopha sequella; assembly: GCA_934047225.1. Classification (NCBI taxonomy): domain Eukaryota; kingdom Metazoa; phylum Arthropoda; class Insecta; order Lepidoptera; family Ypsolophidae; genus Ypsolopha; species Ypsolopha sequella. Next base: position 8,201,466 of record OW203987.1, read on the forward strand.
CAAAGCGTTCAAAAGTGGGCGAGATGTGATGGAAGATTTGCCTCGCTCTGGTAGGCCATCAACGTCTGCAACTGAAGTTAATATCGCAAAAGTGAAGAAAATAGTGACTGAAAATCCTCATTCAAGTTTGAGAGAGATAGCCGCCGAACTTCACTTCTCACGAGTCGATCCGTACCATTTTAAATAATCATTTGGGTATGAAACATGTTGCCGCTCGGCTAGTCCCAAAAGACCTCAATTTTCTCCAAAAACTCAATCGCATAAGAGTCGCTGAGGACATGCTAGAACGAGTCAATTCCGACCCAACATTCCTGAAACGCATTGTTACTGGTGACGAGACGTGGGTTTACGAGTTTGACATGCAAACTAGTCAACAAGCTTCGGAGTGGCGCCTTCCAACTGAACCGAAACCGAAAAAACCACGCCAAAGTCGATCAAAAGTCAAAGTTATGTTGACTGTTTTCTTTGACTATCGCGGTGTTGTGCACTCGGAATTCTTGCCAGAAGTTCAAACGGTAAATAAAGAATATTATTTGAGCGTGATGCGGCGTTTAAAAGAACAAATTCGACGAAAAAGACCGGATCTGTGGAAAGAAAATTCTTGGTTTTTGCACCACGATAATGCGCCTTCGCACAAGGCCATCATTTTGAACGAATTTTTGATCAAAAACTCAACAAATACCATCGAGCAACCACCTTATTCACCAGATATGGCTCCAGCCGACTTCTTTCGTGGCACCCGTTTTCATTCGGTAGAAGACATAAAGAAGAATTCGCAGCAAGAACTGAATTTAATTCCGGTAAAAGCGTTTAAAAAATGTTTTGATGATTGGGTTATTCGTTGGCGTAAGTGTATTGTTTCCGAAGGAGCATACTTTGAAGGTGATAAAATAAATTTTGATGGATAATTAACATTTTGTATATTATTGATTTTTTCCCGTTACTTTCTTGACAGAGTAGTACTTCATCTTAAAGATTCCAATAATGTTAATTCTGTTACGATTCGGATTTACCTTATTTTATATAACATAAACATACTTAGTACATTATTCTCCGAGGAAAGAAATTGATCGATTACTAACGAACCTTCTCCCGTGATTTATACGAAGAAAATAAATAGTATATTTCGTGACGAGTATAAAATGGCGGATTTTCGAAAGCTTACATACCGAGAATAAGGAAACCCATTTTTATTCGTTGCGAACGATACTTTTTCTACTACCTGATTTATGTATTTAAATATTTAATTATTCCTTTCAAATTTATTGTATTTTATGACTTCACAAAACGTGGCGCGTTTTTACCTTTTTTTTTCAGGCTTCGGTCGGCCTTTATTTATGGCCAGTATCATTTTGCGAAAAAAGAGTGTCAGACGCGATATAATCGATTATGTCGTGAATCGGAACGCAGGGAATTTCGATTGCAAAGACAAACTAAAGATAAACTAATTTAGCATGAAATGAAGACAAACGTCAAAAAGAACCTAACTTTGCCATAAATGAAATTTCAATACGATATTTCAAACTGACCTGATAGTCATTCCGCAACGGGGCCCGGAAAGTTCGAATTTCAAAACTAATTTCGAGTATTAAATGGAACTTTTTCATAAAGGTAGTAGAAAAAAGTACTTCTTTAAATTCCAGCGGCGTCATCATACTTTCACTAACACTAGTATATAATACTTTTACTAGTAGGGTTATCGAGTGATGGCACATATGACGTTTAAATGCCTACCAAGTTTCATAATTTAAATGTCGAACTTTTACTACTAGGAATAAGTATTTATTTAGTATACCACAGGCGGGTACAAATTATGTAAAAAATAGATTTTTGGTTCTTTCTTGTTATTGCTATAATAAAGATTTTCTTGATCTTGATATACTGCATCTTTCGCTGGGTCTATTTAAATCTTCATTGCTTTAGACGTTTTTAAAAAAGTACTAAATGTTTTCATAATGATACCTAAGTTTTGTGTTGGTGTTAATTTTAATGTATGCATATTTTTCTCTCTTATTTATATATATTTTTTCCCTCTGCAGTTTGCTTTGTTTTGTGTAACTTTACTGTGTAACTTATAACGTAAGTACATGTTGCGTTGTTATAACGCCGTAAACATAAATTAATTTACTTTCAAGATTAATGTGGAAACTTGTTTTGTTTCAAGATTAATTTATTGTTATTAGTATTATGTGTTAGGAAAACTGTTTGTTTCCCAATAAAAAAATTAAATAATTATTTATGAGTAAGTGTCACTAAAAATTAAATACTTCATTGTTGATAGTGACGTACTGCTGGTTTCGCTTATTATCTTTCGATTTTCATGTTGTCGTTATTTTGCAATAGAATTGATATAGAAACAAAGGCTCTATAGTAAAAGTTTCTCATTTATTTTAAACTCAAGAAGTCCACAAAGTAAGGCAATTCAACGGCGAGTAGTAGTGGTAACTAGTGGCTGAATTATAATCATTAAATAAAGGGTTAATCTCCTTAATCCTGCGGCTCTGTCTCTTTCCAAAGTATATAAGTGTGAACCAGTCACTTTATAGAACACCTTTTAGGCACCGCTGTTCTACATTTTATGGCTACTTTACGAGCAGATTTGGCACATTTGACTTTTTTATCATTATATTGAATGTTGTATGACGTGTCTAATGTTGAGTAACCCAAGTAACATTTAAGGTTTTAGAAAGGTACTGAAAAGGTTCTAATACCTTTGTATGGAAATCTGCTCATAAGTCTTTGTAGTCTCAATTACTTTATATTAACGTTATATTAACCTCCAATTAATAGCAAAACCTGTAGCTCTTATCTATAACCTTTCTAACTACTTACTCAAAACCCAAATATAACCTTCACAACCTTAATTTAACGTTAATATAACCATACAATACAACTAATAGTTTCTACATTAGTCTTGGATGTAACTCTATGACAACTAAAAACCTTTTTGATAGAAATGAATGACGCTTTTCCAGGACTTTCGGGTATTAAAATGTTTCTGTTTAAGATTGTTTGTACGCAGAAACATTAATGGTGGGTTTAAATTACTTATTTATAATGGCGCCATTCCCTGTCATTATACCAAGTTTCAAAATGGCTAGATATGTAAGTGTTGTATTCTTGAAAAATAGTTAGTAGCATGTTAAAGTCAGATAAAATGCAAAACATAGTGCGATTAGTACATTATCGTGAAACTTTAGGATAATAGTGCTATATGCGAGACGGGCCTTTCGTAATTGCAATTTTTCAGGACATTTTAAATAAAAAAAAATTAAAAAATAAGGTGTTTGATGGTTTGTCGTTTTAGAAATAAAAGTTATACTCATATATAAAAACGTATATTTAAAATTATATAGAACATGTTATTTAATTTTGCTTCATTGTATTAAAATGTCATTTTCAGTTCGTATTTTTTTTTATTTTAGTGAGTAAATATGGCTGACGTTAGGAAATTACTAGAAAGCATTCAAGTTAACCTTTTCACAACTAGAACAGCTCAAAACTCTTAATTTTTGCCAAAGTAAGAGCTAAAGGTAATTTCGCGGAGCTATATAAATCCAAAAGGCTGTTTTCACAGCTTTCAGGTTATCGTCAGGAGTAATTCAATACTCGCCAGTCGCGACCACAACCATTAAGCAAAATCAAGTGTTCAAGTGTTTATCACAAGTGATATCAAGCAGCTACAGGCTGCTCCTTGAGTGCAAATAAGTTACTATTTCTTTTTTCAATTATGTTTAGTCGATAGGTACTTGTCTAACTTATGTTTTACCTTTACTACTGAATACATTTAAATTTAGCCTTAAGTAGTCCTTAACAGTGACCAGACTACCTATCTTGAAAAAAACGGACAAGTGCGAGTTGGACTCGCCCGTCAAGGGTTCCGTACAAATTTGTATATAAAAGAATACCCTGACTGACTGACTGACTGATTGACTGACTGATCTATCAACGCCGAGACCAAACAGCTAAACCTAGGAACATGAAATTTGCACCGTAGGTTCCTTTTATTGCGTAAACATCCGCTAAGAAAGGATTTTTTGAAAATCAATTCATAATGAAAGGGGGTAGAAACTTGTTTGGAATATCGTAATCCGTGGGAGTATCAACATATACTGAAGAGTCAACATACTTCGCATAAATACTCTTTTTAATAAACTATGAGAAACCTGTAAGAAGGTTTTACAAAACTCATCCCCCGAGGGGGTAAAATAGCGTGTTAAGTTATATATCGAAAATTGCATCCCTTGAGTGTATCTACTTAAAACTTTGCTTAAATATTCCTTCCTTAAAACGTATAATGAGATACATGTAGGAAAGTTTTCAAAAATTATCCATCCCCTAATGGGGATGAAATGGGTTAAAAACTTTGATATGGAAAATCACAATCCCTGGGCATATATAAACTTATATATTATGTATAACTTATATACATATATACACTTACTTACAACTTCGCATAAATCATATTGAGAAAAATAAAACACGTATAAGATGTTTTTTTTTCAAAGAAAACCGTACGCATAACAGGATTTAGCAGGATGTTGAAGCTTTCATTGTAAAATATGAAACGCATTACATACTAAATTCACGTGGACGAAGACGCGGGCAACAGCTAGCTATAAATAATTCAGACTTTTTTTTATGATTAAATTACAAATGTATAGTTTTTAGATGTTTTCCTGTATTCGTAATATAAGATAATACTTGCCTTTCATAGTTCTAGGTCAACGAAAAGTACCCTATACATTTTGATTCCCTTGAGAATGTCGAAATATACGATTTTAGTGGCATTAAAAGCCGTATTTTTTTTTTGCGTTAACATAAAAATTTTTTTTTTTCGCAACTTTAAGTAACAGTAGACTTGATTATATGGTTTTAATTTCAATTTGATAAATTCACGCGTTCTTGAGATAAAGGGTCTGGACAGATAGACGGACAGGCGGCCAGACAGACGGACAACAAAGTGATCCTATAAGGGTTATGTTTTTAGGGTTCCGTACCTAAAAGGTGCAAAAGGAACCTTTATGGTGAGACTCCGTTGTCCGTCCGTCCGTATGTCACAGCCTCATAACTTTAGCACCGTTCAAGATAAAGACATGAAATTTGGCATATAAATAATTAATTTGCCCACATATCAGAGTGTAAAAAAATTGAAAAATTTGAAGTTTTTCAAAATATTTCAAAAATAAAAAATATTATCCTAAAAATACAATATGGGTATCAAATTGTAGATATTAAAAAGCTGATTGTAAAAATATATACTTTTACTAAATTTACTCTCACAAGTTTCGAGAAATTTTGAAAAACCACAAAAATATGTATGTTCCCCCCCTTATCTCCGAAACTGGTAGAACAAAAAATATGAAAACTGGATAATTACAGGGAAACTATAGAAGTTAAAAAAATTAAGCACAAATGAAAAATATAAAAAAACTAGCTTCTGCCCGCGGCTTCGCCCGCGTGGCCTACAGGAAACAAATAACTTTTTTTTCAGAAACAAACATTTTAAGTACTCTCACTCCCTCTGGGAATACAGGGACTCACCGATCAAAGTTTTTCCGAAAAAGTGTCAAAATCCCTATCAGTTGTCAAAAAATGTCAAATTTGAATACGGCAGCGTAATCGGCGACCCTAAATGCCCCTTGATACCGAGTTTCATGCAAATCAGAATACTTCTTTAGACCTGTTCAAAAATTGTCAAAACCGGTCAAATTAAATTTTTTTTTGGTCATGTAGCTCCAGCTTGACCGATCACTATAATTGAAACCCAAACTCGGCCCCATTTCCCTCTTTTAGGGATTGAATTCGGAAAAAACCTGAAATATATGTTTACTCATTTATAGATAGCAGTGGCGTGCACGGAACTTTTTGCTGGAAAAGCAAACAATAAACAATATCAGTAGGTTCGCAGAATCACTTGAAACTTCGTAAGAATGGCGCCTAAGTGTTACGAAATACAACTGTTTTTGTTTCATTCAAAAATTCGAAATAGTTTCAAAGTTATAGACATTGGAAGTTGAACAAAAATTCAAATGTCCGTGAAAGCGCGCGGTTCGCGTGTGACGTAGTTGTACAGGTCCCGCCCACTTGCACCGCGTGGTGCCTCGCGCGCTCGCCGGTTCGCCACGAACACAAGTACTGATACCTATTATTTATGTAACCGCGAGTAAGGAGTTCGTATCCCGACCGATTATTATTCTTTAGTGGAAGAAGGATGTCGAAAAGGACAATCAAATAACTTGCCTAGAGTGGGCGGTTTGATGGTGGCTCAATATTTTTCGAAAAATGCTGATTTCGTTGCCGCTGAAATGCGAGGAGTAAAAATGAAAAAGTAAGTAAGAATCCAATATGTATATCACATGATATTTATTAATTTTTTCCCATTTCACGCGTCACAATAATACTGTTAGAGCATATAGATACGTAAGTAAGTTTGTAGGTATGTTCGAAACATAGTTAAGCACTGTACTATGGTACCTACCAAACTCTTTTCTCTAACAAAATATAACCTAGTAACGATATGTATACATCCATGGTATTAACACAAGATTTGACACCTATATTTTTATGGTATTAACACAAGATTTGACACCTATATTTTTGTTCTTGTAAATTTTATTTTGATCTTAGTATATAAAACAATTAGAACTTTGTCAGGGGTTCTAAAAATTTCATAGAATAGTATAAAATTTTTAATCAAGTATTTAAGAAAACTATTTATTTATTTTTTAGATCAGTGAGCGATTATGCATGGAGATGTTATGGAGATGACGCAATCGGCTATGTACAAGTAAAAAGACAAGGAGACATTTGCATCGTAAAGTGTAGAATCACACCGGAGCATCGAGTACGCACAAAACCTTACCACTGTTCTCTGGAGTGCAATGAAAAAGAGGACGAGGTTTTGTGCGTTACTTGTGATGATTGTGCCGCCAGTAAAAGTGGATGCAAACACACTATAGCTTTATTAATGTGGCTTCATCGTCGCACTGAGGAGCCGTCACCGACAGATGTCAAATGCTATTGCAAGAAATCGAAGCCTGCGGGTGTTGGTACTACGGAAAAATTTATAAAAGCCAAAGACTTTGGATCACAGCTTCCAAATGTTGGAGACGACAATAATGGGTTTTTTGAAAAACTAGTTCCAAAGCTTTTTGAACTAAATGTACAGTGCTCACTCGCTCTATATGTCACTGAAAAGCCGGAAGTACAGAAAATTTCTATGCATTACTTAATATGCGCATTCAAACTAAGTTCTGCTGTACGGGGCGTTGAAAATTTTATAAAATTTTGCTAAAACGAAATGACTCATTCAAGATGTCTTCTTGTAAAAGATGCCACTAAGGCTCAAGCTGAGTCTAATATGTGGTTCGAAATGCGTTACGGGCGCATTACGGCATCAAAAATGCTCGAAGCATCACAGTGCAAAACAATGGTCGGCTCCCTAGCAGAAACTGTATTTGGGGCCTTAAAATTTAGTGCAAAACAAAGGTCGGCTCCCTAGCAGAAACTGTATTTGGGGCCTTAAAATTTAAAGAAACTGCAGCTATCTAGCGAGGGAAAATACTAGAGAGTGATGTTAGTAAAGTAGTTACTGAAATAAAAAAAATAAAAATTGAACAGTCTGGTCTTTATTTGAATAAAGACTGGCCAATGCTTGGTGCGTCACCCTACGGTCTTACAAATGACTATGTTATTGAAATAAAGTGTCCTTACAAGGAGAACACAATGAGAACGTACTATGAGAACGGTCAACTAGGAAAAAAATATTATGCTCAACTACAGGCACAAATGCACATGTCAGCAAGACAAAAAAGTCTGTTTTGTGTTGCTCACGTAGACTTTGAGTCCTCAAAAAAAGTTGATATACAAGGTGAATTTGTGAACATCGTCCAAATTCATGCTCAAGCCTTGGTAAGTGATCAGCATCATGAACCAATAACAATTTTTGTATATTTCATAAAATTTAATTTCGACTTCCCATAGTGATTCACTCAGAACTGGGAGTGAATTACTATGGGAAGTCGAAATTTCATTATACAAATTTCACAGAAATTGTTATCGATTCATGATGCTGATCACTTACCAAGGCTCCAGTATGAATTTGGACGATGATCAAAAAGTCACCTTGTATATGAAGTGCAGTACGATAAATACTTCTGTAAAATCTTTTTGAAAAATGCAAATAATTTTGGAAAAACAATGTTTATGATAAATTAGTAGAATAGTTTTTGAGTCATAAAATGCAACTAATGTGTGTTGTTAATGTTTATGGTGTAAATAAAAATAAATGTTTTGGTACTGTTATTTATAAGGTTTTAAGGCAACAGGGCAACAGCTGACTGAGCGAGTCGGCGGCCGACGGGCCGGCGGCGGCGCGGCGCGAGGCGATTCATGTTTTGTGACGTCACACATGCGAGCGCGGTCGAGCGTTTCTAGCCTATTTTTAAAAATTAATATCTTGAAAACTACTTATCGTATCTAAGTAATTCTTTCGATGACTTTTATCTTATTTTATAGACTATATGATAAAATAAAAAACAAAACAAACCATTTTTCTTCATTGGTCAAGAACAACAATAAAAAAAATATGAAAAAATTTTAACATCAATTTGAAAAAAAAAAATTTGTATGACGCCAGGGTAGACAATGTCTACCCTAGAGTGAAAATTTCCTATACAAACTTTTTTTTTTCAAAGTGATATTTAAATTTTTTTATATTTTTTTTATTGTTGTTCTTGACCAATTGCTTGCTTTTCCAGCAAAAACTTCTGTGCCCGCCACTGATAGATAGGAGTACTCCTGTGAAGTTTTGAATAAAATAATCTAACTAATCTTGTTTTCCCATACAAACTTTGGACACCCGTTTCACCCCCTTAGGGGGTGAATTTTGAAAAATCCTTACTTAGTGGATGCTAACACTATATAAGGTATCTTTGTGCAAAATTTCAAGTCTATAGGACTAGCAGTTTAGGCTGTGCGTTGACATATCAGTCAGTCAGTCAGGACTTTGAATTTTGTATATACAGATAAGTATAATACATAAAAAAAATATTTTATAAAATACAATATGGATATCAAATTGTAGATATTGAAAATTTGATTGTAAAAACATATATTTTTATTATATTTATTCTCAATAGTTTCGAAAAATCTTTAAAAAAACACAAAAATATGTATATATAAATATGTATAAAAATAGGGGGGGGGCCTTTATCTCCGAAACCGGTGGACCGAAAAATATGAAAAAAATGACAATTATAGATCATAACTGGCTAATTACAGGAAAACTATAGCGGTAAAAAAAATTAAGCAAAAGCGAAAAATATAGAAAAAGCATTATAATAAATAAAAAATTGTTTTTATAAAAATACATTATGGGTATCAAATTGTAGGTATTAAAAAGTTTATTGTAAAAATTTATAGTTTGGCTATTTGCATCTATTTCGAGAAATCCTTGAAAAATCATAAAAAATTGTATGTCCCCCCCCCCCCCTTATCTCCAAAACTTGTAGACTGAAAAATATGAAAAAAATCATGGTAATATGTGTTTACGTAAAGATTACAGGACAATTAAAGCGGTTGAAAAAAAAATGATAAAAATTAAATTTTTCATTCATAATATAGAGCCCTAGGTATGCGAGTCTGACTCGCACTTGACCGGTTTTTTTCCTTTAGAGGTACGGAACCCTAATAATATATACTAACCGCTGTATTCATTATTCGTAGGAAATTTTCCGCACTTTCCGTTTAAAATTTCCACTCCGTTTTTTTGAAATCACCCTGTGTTGGTTCAATTTGCAAGACATCGTAATTTGAATTCGCGGAGACAACTGATAATATTTGAGAATGCCTCTAAAGCTTTCAAATATTCTTGTAGGACATAAATCATGCCTTCAGCTCTGAACTATAGCCTTTTGGTCTTGGTTTTCACCATGCAGTCCTAATTTGTTTGCCGAGACAACTTTTATACAGCCTAAAGGCTTTAGATAGGTTTTAGAAATAACTTCTAAGTAATTTCAACATTCCATAGCTTTGTGGTTATATCAAAGTTAAAAATTTAACCTTTAGATCTCACTTAAGCATAATCCTAGCCTCTCCAGAACCTTATCAAGAGTACACAACAACTATAAGATCCTAGGACTTTAAGGTCGTGAAACACAAGTCAAAATAACGTTAATTTAAACTCTTGTCAACGGCTTAAAGGTTGTTGTGATAAACAATTAGTTTTAGAACTTAATAATCATTCTCAAGTACTTAATATGCCTAGATAGAAAAGCATTAACCTTTTTGCGACCCAAATACAAACTAAAGGAAGTTTTCACAACCTAGGCCCGAATGAATTGTTACTTGGGAAACTTACATTTGATTTTCATTTTTTAACCGAAATATTAAATGTACGCCATCACTAAACGCATCTGTCATAGATGCCATTGCCTCCTTCGTAGTAATTTTACAAAAAAATTAAAATTCTGATAAAACAACAGAAAGCGACTAGCGCGCGATTTTCACTTTTTTTCATGTTTTTTATAATGTTTATAATATAGTAGTAAAGGCAAGTACATACTCTACATATTATGCGAACTTAAATATAAAAACTTTTTATCTTTTGGCGTTTCCTATAAAATTAAATTAGGCTACCTACTGATATTCTTAGAAAAAAAAAACAGCGCGTTATTAAGTTTTTTTTTTTTGCAACTTCCATAGTTTGTGGGGCATCCTTAGTGTCAGTGACAACCCTATTGTCAGGCACATCACTATGTCAAAGTCAGAAAATATCAAAGCACATCCCTAGTGACAGGTACAACCCTAGTGATACATCACTATGTCAAAGTCAAAGTAAATCGAAGAATCTATAGTCAGGTATAACACTATAAACTCAGCCCGCTCGGCTTTTCAAACGTTTTTTTCCGCCAGCAAATTTGTATGAGAGTATTGACATATATTCTGCCTCGTTTTCAAAAAAGTAAGAAGGTACTTTCTGAGCAGGTATAGTATAAACACAATTTAATCACAATTAAATTTATTAAGTACATGAACCTGAACATAGGTTTGCATAATGGTATGACAGTATTTTTAGGGTTCCGTAGTACCTAAAAACCTTAAAAATATGTATGTTCCTTCCCCCTTATCTCCAAAACTGGAAAACCAAAAATCATGAAAAAAATCATGGTAATATGTATTTACGTAAAGATTACAGGAAAAAAAAAGCGGTTGAGAAATTCACGAAAACAAAATTACAAAATTAAATTTATCACCTACCCACCCTAAGTACGCGAGTCTGACTCGCACTTGGCCGGTTTTTTTATACTTATAGAGCTCTAGTATGGTGCATGTAATAAAGACGGTGTCTATGAATAACTATGAGATTCGCGTATTTTTGATTGATGGTTTGCAGACATGCTATCTTTTCTGGCATATTGAACATTCTTAGTGAAGTATTCCAGTGTTTACCTGTAAACACTATCCGAGTGAAACGCATAACCTAATTTTTTACGATCGGAGATTAAAAATAAGTGCTCGTTGTAAAACATCGTCTGTCTTAAGGCGCTCTTATCCCAAAATCAGTAATTTCAAAGTCAAATAGAACTTTCAAATATCGTCTAAAACTTCCAAAAAAAAATACGCAATATAGTTCGAACCTTTATCTAGGTCTTCCACGCATGTGTAACACGATCAAATAAACTTTGCTCGATAGAAATAATTCACGAACACAGCATGTAATAAGACCTTTCAAATCATGCCATTTCCATAATTCCACTCTTTTATTAACGAAACATATCTGGTAATATTGCTCTTTAAATTTTCTAGGTCAACCACGTAAGTGGGTTTTAATGAACATATCCCTTATTTTTAAACAATTTAAAAACCGATAAAAACAACGAAAAAGTACAAAAGTGTGGTTATTTTCTTTACTCCTTACACGTAAAGAAAAAGACAGAGAGTCACTCTTCTGGGATAAGAGCGCCTTAAATCCGAAAATATTCCGCCCGATTTGTTACAAAATATTAAGAAATACCGCAGCAGCGGTAGCTCAGGGGTAAAACACTGGCCTCTCAATCGTGAGACACAGGTTCGATCCCCGGTCGGACATGCACCAATGAGTTTTTCGGAATTTATATGCATAGTATTTGTGCTTACATACCACTTGCTAACAGTGAAGAAAACATCGTAAATAAACCTGCATGCCCTGAAAAGCTTGTATTTGTGCCCGAAGCGAAAGGGTTCACCACTCATCACGTTGGGTTGGGACGTAATAATTATCGGTGAAACGTGGGTGTACAGTGTACTGTACTGTGACTTGCATTTCACAAACACCTCTGACACTTCCTCGGGGATTCATGTCGTGACGATAGATATACAATGTGTAACAGAAAGGTGAAACCATATTTGAAGAGTTTATTCAGTCAATGGTATAGAACAACTTTTACTATGGAGCCAATATCGAAATCTCAAAAAAAAAGTCTGCTCTTCCATACATTTCGGCCGAGCAGCATTGCATTTTTCTATGAAACAGGTTTTTTTTTTTCGACATACTGGGTTTGTTCCATAGTAAAAATTGGTTTATACCATTGACTGAATAAACTCTTCAAATATGGTTTCACCTTTCTGTTACACGTTGTATATATATTTATTTATTTTTTATATTTTATAATTATAAAGGTCAAAATACAACTTTTAGATAAGAACAATGTATACTTTATATGCATAAACGTATTTTTAATGATATTATGGTAGCTTCAAAATAATTGGATTTTCCGTAACAGTAAAATTAGAACAATTCAATTAAAAATTTGATTGAACTCCGTTTGTATGGAGCGTGCTCTCAGTAAAGTCCCCTTTAAGGATCGATTCGTCAAAGTTGGAACTAAATTACAAATAACAATGATAACACTCAAAAAATAACTACAAACGATGTAAGCAAATAACTTGTATATGTTGCATTCAAAACTCATAGCCGGTCAAAAGTAGTTTTGACTGCGAAAATCAGTCAAAATAAGTTGGTCTGAAGTAATTTTGATTAAAAAGTATTTCTGGGTTGTCATAAAAAATAACCACGAAGGTCAGGTATGGCGTTCCACGACTTGCCATACCTAACCTTCTAACCTAACCTACCGGCTCTCTTCTGCGCTGCAGGACATCCGAAAAACTAATTTTGCCTGCGAATATCAGTCAACACTACGTCCTTAGTCAAAACTAGTTTTGACTGACTCATTCTCGCAGTCAAAAGTAGTTTTGACCAGTTATGACTTTTGACTGTGATATATATATGCTGAATGCCAATACTGACTTTTAATGATTAATTTTTCATTACTCGAAAGAAGCATCACAATAATAGAATTTTCCAAAGTCATGATTTTAGATCTAAATTATGAAATGAAATTTAAATTCTTGACTATGGAGAACTGCATTATTTTGAATAGATATATTATTTAATATCATTAGATAATCAATATTTGTATATTTGTACATACATAAACTCACTTCTGTGTCCTAGAGGAGTATGCAGAGACTACAGATTTCCATCTGCAACGAACCTGATACACCTCTTTCGCGCCTTCCACATACATCAATCTAGTCATACGAGCTCTACATTATTTTTAATAAATTGGTTAATTATTTTGAGCTTCATGTTGTTTTTTGGGCATTAGAATTAGTACTTACGATTTCGTTAGAGAACTGAGAATAGACTATTTACTTATTGAATATACTCTATACACTCTCAATTATTGATGCTCTATACATACCTATATAAGGGCTACGTCCGGCCCGCGGGCCGGATGCGGCCCGCCCCGGCTTTTGAACTGGCCCGCGGAACATCCTAAAACTACGCACCAAAAATCGCTATATTGTTGGTACACGTTACAAGAGAACTGAGTGACAGCGACATAACTTATACTTTCATCATAAATGATGTCCACTGCATTTTTTACATACTTATTACTAGACAGCGGATTTTATGCATTTGCATATGCAAATGCATATAACTTTCTAATTACGGCGTTAATGCATATTTTAGCCATTTTTCCCAATCGTGCATATTTCGTTTAGTAGCGGGAGGTATGTATAATGATGACCTAGGTGACGAAGACGTGTAGGGCGCGAGCGTAAACTGACTGACCAGTGCGTACGTTTTGTCCAATGACGTCAGTTTATGTAGAGATGTCGTTTTCGGCGTACAAATTGCTACTGTACAAACGTCACAAAACTGCACTCGAAAATTTGGAAAAATACTTAATTTTTATTGTCACAAAAACTATGCATACTTTTAAGCATGTCTCGCTGTTTTTGTACCGTCCTTAATTAAACTGTATAAAATTAATAACGTTTTTTTTGATTTTGCATTGTGCATATTTTGGACATATCAATAGTTTTTAGTGCATATTTCGGCCTTTTTTATTACATATTTGCATGCATATTTTGGCACTTTGTTAGTGCATATAATCCGATGTCTACTTATTACATATTAAATTGCGGTGTGTGCAAGCAATGAATAACTTACAAGTCGATTGCCACAATTTTATCGCATTAACTTGATAAATATATAAACCGTTTTTTTTCATGACCTATTATATATGATTGCCCATACCTGCTCTATAACAATTGATTTACAATAGACATCAGGCACGATCGTGCCTCCTGCCACTTTACTGGTAAAAATCCTTTAATCATAGATTTCCCAATTTGTTACATTTTAAATTCCTCTTATAGAAAAGCAAGGTATCAAACGAACAAATAAGTTAACACCAATATAGTATTTTGTGCAACTAAGACAATAATGTGAGACATTGGGACACGAGTGCTTGTTTACGAAACGAACGAACTGAGTTTCTTTATAGATTTTCACGAGTGTCCCAATATCTAATTATGTTCAATTGCATACAATACTTTATCTACATAATTTCATAAAAATTAGAAAACAAACACTCGTTATGATACTGTCGTGATACTCGTCATGATGGAATTAGTATGTAGATGCCTGAGACCCATCAGAAGCGAAAAGAGAAAAAATGCGTGGCTTGAGAAATTAAGACAGACCGTTATTGCTTGTGATTGGTTCTCTAGCGGTGTTATAATCAATTTGGCCAATCACAGCGCAGAATTGCGGTGTTGTAATGTAATATTATAACACCGGTCAAACCATGTAGTACTCATAAAACCACTTTTAATGTTGTAATTACCTTATTGCAGAATAAGAGTAGTAAAAAATTTTTTATTTACAAGTAACATGAGCATTGCATAGAAAATTACTTATCTCAATACTTTTTCAGAAAATTCAAAATAACTTTCTCTTATGAGATATTTAAATAATAATATATATATATATATATTAATATTATCCACACTGATATTTCAACATCCACACTCTCACACTCATGTCAAATACTATATAAAATCATTACCTTATCTACATCTACCGAATAAAGTTTAGTAAAGTGCCTATATATTGCTGTATCTCAATGTTAACTTGGCCTGTGAGAAGGCGCTGGAGGCCATAACTCAGGTTTTCGCCTACATTGGTCTCCAACGTTACTTAATAGTAAGAAATTATATTTATAAGTTAAATAAGATAAGTGTGTTTTTTTTTTTTGTTGTCTTTTTGTCACGTAAATAAAAGTTTTTTTTTTTTTTTTTTTTTACTTTAAAAATTTAAGAAGCATGTGTTTCCCAGAAAACGCTTATGTTCAAAAATGTATGCAATTGTTTTGTCACATGGGTTAGTATGGAGATTTAAATGTTCTGAGGTATGGAGGCACAGTCCACAGACTTGATCCCCTTATTAATTAGGTAGAGTACACCTAAGTCTGGTGTCCCTTGTCCACAATGGATTTAGTATCGAAGCCCTGATGTCCGCACTCAAAGATAAGGGTTATCATATCAACCAATATGAACACGGGGCATTAACTGTTGCGTCAGGGGTACAGTCGGCAACATGTCAAGCTATACCATGGGAGTACCTTTGTACCCTGCTAAGCGTAAATAACCTAACTGACAATTTTTTACAGGAAAGGCAAAAATATGTTTCGATGAATATGATAAAAATATGATATTTACTAATAAGACCGTTTTAATTCTATGATTTAAACAAATTTCTATGTTTGAACACTTGGCGATGTATCCATCGCAAGGAGATATAAATTAACATTAGTTATATCAGTGCAGTATAGAAACGCAGAAAGAAAAGTAAATCTGGATGTGATCACATCCAGATTTACTTTTCTTTCTGCGTTTCTATACTGCACTGATATAATGTCGTTTCAATTCTACCCAAAAACGATACTGTGTCTTTTAGTAATAAAAATATTATAAGGATTTTTTGTAGATGAGACCATTAATTTTTTCAGAACAGAGTTTTCATGGGTTCAAATCTTGTAAGGGCACATTGGTTTGCATACTTCGGTAGACACGTTAAATTATGGGTCAAATTTGTTCCCGAAGTACGACGATAGAGCTCACTTCCAATCATGTTAGGACGTAATAATCGTCGGTGAATCATTGGTGTAACACTGTGGACTATGATTTCCATTCAAAATCCACACTCGGGAACACCTCTGATATCCTCTCGGGGATTCAAGTCGTGAAGATGTATGCATTTCTTACTACGCCCGTGTAAAGCTGATATTCTAATGTAGCGTTTGACCGCGTGAATATTGTAGTTATCTACTTGTTTCAGGTTGTGTTGTGATGTGACATCTGTAGATTACAAGTTTTATGCCTATAAGTCTTAGTTTCATTGTTGTTTTGTATAAACAATAAAGCAGATGACGGCATTAGTTTTAGTTTTGACACGTTCGTTGCTCTGGACGCATTTATGCGTTCAGACTGCGACGACGTTGCCGGACTACAAAGCAACTAGTATTTTGTGCAAATGTAACATAATTTAAGAGATTAGTACACAAGTTTCGTAATAATTTTTCATGAGTGTCCACATATCTAATTATGTTCAGTTGCACCCAATACCGCCATCAAAAATATCATATGTATGAGTCATCCCGCGACCATGACAAATGAAACTCTGCCGACATTTCGGGAAAATATAAAAACCAAACACAGTGAGTCCCGTACTGCTAATAATGTTTATAATGACAGTGTAAATTTAAAATCTTATCAAAATATCGTCTTTATTTATAATATTCTCATCTAACAATTTTACGAAAAATGAGAAAACATTCGTTCATGAACCTCGGGTGCGTTGTTCCCGTAACATAGCCTTACAAGTCAACCAGGATAAAGGGGGTGTGGCTTAAGAAATAAGGTCGAGACCAAACAGGTCGGGACTTATTTCTTGTCTCTGTTGTTGATTGTCTTTCTAGCGGTGTTATAATTAATTGGGCTAATCTCAGCGCAGAATCGCGGTGTTATACTGTAATATTATAACATCGGATAAACCAACGTACTTATAAAACTACTTTTGATGTTGCAATTACCTTGTTACAGTATGGGAGTTAATAAAAAAACATGTGATCATAGCACTTGCTACCAAAAAGTGGACGCATGGTAAATGCAGTCAAGACTTGAAAAAAACGTTGCAGTAGTGCTTACGCGAAGTAATAAAATGTAAATTATTTTATTAATATTATATTGTTCGCAAACACCGACGAGAGCCACGAGCGAGGGAAGCAACCAATCAGGCGAGGTATTGAAAAGGGATCGCTGGCCAGCGCACGTATTCGAGCTACCTGCTAACTCGCGACCTTGAAATGTCATTGCCTCGTCGCACCTCCTCGTGTCTCACCTCTCCGCGCTCCATTTCTAATCGCGTAAATAGGCACTAGTTAAGAGTTTAGTTTTAAGGATATAAATAGAGCAAATTGATGGAAAAATTACAGTTCACTTTTGGAATCAGTACAACAAGTCTTCTTATTTATCACCCTACGCCCTGCAATAGTAGTGGGCTATACCCCATCGAAGGAGCCCACATTTATGGTCATTCGAGAGCCGGATATTGAAGAATCAAGTACTGAAGAAACGCCGAAAGCAGCCCGAAAATGGTGTATAATACAAGATCGCTGAAGTCAACTACGGACACCACATCTGCTACCGCCACGTCAACGCCGAAGACTGGTACTACGGAGACATCCGGTGCCACTACCCAGTCCAAGACCACGACCACGACAGATGGAACAGCCACGTCCGGGGAGGTTACGGATTCGACTACAAACACCTCTGTGACGGGAACAGCTGGGGCCGCCGCCGCCGCCGCCGCCGCCGCCGCTGCCATAACCGTCGCTGCCGACGCTACTGCTGCCACCGACGCCATTGTCAACACCGGCGCCGTCACCGCCACTGTCAGTACCGACGCCGCCGTCACCGCCACTGTCAGTACCGGCGCCGCTGCCACCGCCACCGCCACTTCCGCTGCTATTGGCTCGACTAAGCCAAAGAAAGCAACTTCACGCACATCAAGCGTACCTCGTTCCACTGCGTCACTATCCAGACGCAAGGAACTAGCCAAAGCCCGGGAGGAGCTACTTCAACGCCAGGTGGAGCTCGCACAAGCACGCATTGCTATGCTAGAAGGCGAGTCTGATGAAGAAACCGAGGAAGACGACAGCGTCAAAGCCGCACGCACGTCTGAATGGGTGCATAGTACTCTTGCACTTACTATGGAGCCACATGAAGCCGCCTGCCACAGCACGCCGCCGCAAGGGACAGTCCCCGCTGAAGAACTACGACCAACACAGCCACTGCCGAGTTGTGCCCCTTTTACTCAGCCAGGGTACATGAATCCAGCGTGCTCAGCCAGAGTACAAACAATGAACACAGAACAGGAGAAGCCACCATGCACCGCCTGCCATGCGCCGCTACAACCAGCCTCTGCTCACACTATCGCCGTCCAGCCTGCCAATAACAACGTAGACTACAGAGAGCTCGCCGCTGCCATTACACTCGCCGCTCAGTCCATACAACCCGCTATCGCTGCTCCGCCATACAAACGAGTGGTAGACCTACCATCATTCAATGGGTCTGCAGGAGATTGGTTGGCATTCAAAGCCGCCTTCCAAGAATCAGCGGTTCTACTCAGCGAACAAGAAAATTTGGCTAGACTGAGGAAGAGCCTACATGGAGCAGCTAAAGACGCCGTACAATGCCTGTTCATCGGATCTCCAACTTCACACGAAGTAATTCGACTTTTGGAAAGTCGATTTGGCCGACCAGAAGCGCTCGTCACAGTAGAACTCAACAAACTTCGAAGCCTGCCAAGACTCTCTGACACTGCGAAAGATGTCTGCGCCTACACATCGAAGATACTGAACGTCATAGCAACAATCAAAGCCCTAAAGAAGCCACACGATCTCTACAACTCTGAAGTCGTAAGAAACGTCGTCGATAAGATGCCCCCAGCTCTGCGCTACAGATATTACGAGTTCGATGCCGCACAACAAGAAGATCAGCCTGACTTAATCACGTTGGCTAACTTCTTCGAACTCACAGCCGAACGATGCAGCCGATTTGCTCCAGCAGAAAATATCACACCAGAGCAAGACCGGCGGGAGTTTCAACCAAAGAAGCAACAGCCACTTCGCAACTATCATGTAGCAGAGAACCAATCATCGTCACCCACTCCTTGTATCATCTGCAAGAAAGAACAACACAAAGTCTCCGACTGTTCTTTAATGAAGAAAGTCAGCGTTCCAGAGAGATGGGAGCTTGCCAAGAACCACAAGCTATGCTTCCGCTGCCTTCGCATTCGCAAATTCCGTCACACTTGCAAAACCAAGAGATGCGATATCAATGGATGCAGATACACTCATCACCAACTGCTTCATGATGCAACAGAGAAAACTACACATTGCGAAGAGCTTCCGATCAACACAGTCGCCTCCACTAACGAAAGAGTCAACACTTCGGCCTTGCTCAAGATCCTACCAGTCCAAGTCAGGGGCCCAAAGGGAGTCGTCGACACTTTCGCTTTATTAGACGACGGCTCATCCTGCACAATCCTGGAAACTGAGACTGCCGAGAAGATAGGCGCCAGAGGTCCATCAGCTCCATTCATCATAGAGGGGGTGGCCGGCGCAAAGATAAACGCCTTCGAGTCTCAGAGGGTGCGATTCTCCATACGTGGTCGCAACACTAGCAGCCACGATATCTCCGCCAGAACAATGGATGATCTGAAACTCTCTCCGCAGTCCATACCACGGCGCATCATCAGCGAATGTTCTCACCTGAAAGATATTGAACACCTCCTCACCTACGAAGAAGGAAAGCCAACAGTCTTGGTTGGTCAAGACAACTGGGACCTACTCCTCACTCATGAACTCTGCCGAGGAGAGAAGAACCAACCAGTTGCTTCACGCACAGAACTCGGGTGGGTTCTACATGGGGTGAACCAAGAGAACGCCAGGGTAGATGTCCACAGAATCACCCATATGAAGATCGATGAAGACGCAATGGAGAAAATGATGAAAGATCACTTTGCGATGGAATCACTGGCTATCGAACCCAAGCGCTCTTACAACAATGAAGAGCGGCAAGCACTACAGCAATTGGAGACGAATACCAGGCGTCTACCGGCGGGAGGATTCGAGACTGGCTTATTGTGGAAGTACAGCAACTACTTACCACCAAACAACTATGACTCAGCCATGCGACGTCTCGAACTCCTAGAAAAGAAGTTGGACAAGAATGACGACTTAAAGAAAAGATACACAGTCCAGCTGCAAGTACTCATGCAACAAGACTATGCAGAACGAGCTCCTACAGAAAAGATTCAGAGAACATGGTACCTGCCACATTTTCCGGTTATCAATCCTCAGAAACCAGAAAAATGTCGTATTGTTCACGATGCAGCGGCGAAGACCCGGGGAACCAGTTTGAACGACATGCTGCTCTCAGGCCCAGACATGCTGCAGCCATTACCCGGAGTCTTAATGAGATTTCGTCAACGCCCAGTCGCAGTCACGAGCGATATAAAAGATATGTTCCTGCGAGTACAAATCAAGAAAGAAGACAGAGACATGCAACGTTTCTTGTGGAGAGGTGACCGCCGTAATGGGCCGCCTGATGAATACCGCATGAAGAGCGTGATTTTCGGAGCTACTTCATCTCCATGTACCGCAATATTCGTCAAAAACAAGAATGCGGAAGAGTTTCGGAACACTTATCCCGAAGCTGCCGAAGCGATCGTCAGAAACCACTACGTCGATGACTACCTGGCCAGCTACAACACAGAAGAGGAGGCAATCAAGACTGCATCACAAGTGGCTTTCATACACAGCCACGCGAACTACCACCTCCAAAGATGGGCTTCAAACTCAATCAAAGTCCTATCAGAACTCGCTCCAGGCAGCAAAGTCAACGTGCTACATCTTGATCCTGAAAAGATACTTGGAATGATATGGGATCCAGAACACGACACGCTCTCGTTCAACGTAAACCGGAACAAGATAACTGAAAATATTATGAATAAAGATCGAACACCAACGAAGAGAGAAGCTTTAAGAACGGTCATGTCAATATTTGACCCACTTGGCTTGGCTACACCTATCACAATTCAAGCCAAGAGAATCCTCCAAGACATATGGAGATCTGGAATCGGATGGGATACAGAACTGAGAACTGAAGAGGCAGAGATCTGGCAAAAATGGGTACAACACATCCAGCTTCTACCCCGACTGGTTGTACCAAGATGCTATGAACAGCTGTCCAGAGCGCACGCCATTGAACTCCATACTTTCGTCGACGCTAGCTCCACTGCCTACGCTGCTGCCGTATATTGGCGAGTCATCGACAAGGAAGGCAACGTGCATGTTTCCCTAATCATGGGAAAAGGGCGAGTGGCACCCCTCAAGACGATCTCAATTCCTCGTCTTGAACTCCAAGCTGGTGTGCTGGGATGTCGACTTGCCCAGACGTCCATAGAGGAGCACGACTTCACGCCTACACGACGTTTCTACTGGTCAGACTCTCGCACAGTGCTAACTTGGATACGCACTGGTCCACGAATATACAAACCATTCGTGGCTCATAGAATTGCGGAAATCACCGAACACACAAAAACCAATGAGTGGCGATGGGTTCCAACAAAGATGAACGTGGCTGACGACGCTACCAGAGAACCTCCATCCAACTTCACTTCACAACATCGCTGGTATCAAGGACCTGACTTCCTCCACTTACCAGAGACTGAGTGGCCACAAGAAAAAGAAGATTCGCTAACAGAAGAAGCAGCCAAAGAAGAACGTGTCCATGCCACAACTCAGACAAACAAACTGAAAGACGCTCTTCCATCAGTGTCTCGCTTCTCCAGTTGGATGCGCCTACAGAGAACAACCGCACGCGTGTTGCAATTTATTGAATTACTACAAAACAAAGAGAGATGCACCGCAACCCGCAAACGAACTGCGAAAATTGAAAAGGAGGACCCAACTTGGAAAAGAAACAAATCTTCTTCAAGCAAGCCACAAAAAAGCAAGAACAAAGTCGGTAGTCTCAAATTAATACCGATTGAAGCTCATCTTATGTATCGCGCCGAGAAACTATGGGTACGAGCTCAACAAGAGGAAGTCTTCTCAGCAGAGATCAACGCGCTACAGAAAGACAAAAGTCCGCCATCTGACAGCCGCCTACGCCAGTTGTCAATCATCATAGACAACGAAGGCATTATGCGAATACGTTCCAGAGTAGCAGCAGCAGAAGACATCACTCAAACCCAGAAAGAGCCAGCTGTCATTGACGGAGATCACAGATGGACCCGACTCTACATCAATTGGGTCCATAGACAGCTACACCACGGAGGCTGTGAGATAACTACAAATGAAGTCCGCCAACAATTTTGGATCATCCGGCTTCGCCATGCTGTCCGCAATGAAATAAGGAGCTGCCAGTTCTGTCGCATCCGGAGGGCCAAACCTGTCTGGCCATCTACTGGCAACCATCCCCGCAGTAGGCTGGCTCACCATCACCGGCCCTTCACGTACACAGGACTGGACTGCTTCGGCCCACTAATTGTAACCGTTGGCCGTGGTCATCAGAAGCGCTACGGAGTCCTGTTCACCTGCTTGACTACGAGGGCCGTTCATATCGAGATCGCCGGCAGCCTCAGTACTGACTCAGCGGTGATGGCACTAAGACGATTTATTAGTCGAAGAGGATGCCCTACAGAATTATGGTCAGACCATGGCACTAACTTCCGTGGTGCCGATGTTGAAATGAAAAAGGCAGCTGAAGATGCACTACAAGAAGAGGCTTCCATCCGCTCTATCAAATGGAGGTACATCCCCCCCAGTGCTCCGTTTATGGGCGGAGCATGGGAACGATTGGTGAGAAGCGTTAAAACGGCTCTGCACGTCACTCTTCAGGAACGGGCTCCAAAAGAAGAAGTTCTCTCCACTCTGCTCATTGAAGTTGAAAATACATTGAACAGCCGGCCGCTTACGCACGTGTCCACATCTCCCGAAGACGACGAGGCCCTGACACCAAATCATTTTCTCCTGGGAGGACCATCACGTGTACCACTGCCTGGTACCTTCACAGAAGGAGATGAAGCAGGAAGGAAGATGTGGCGAACCAGCCAGAGACTAGCAGACCTCTTCTGGGCACGATGGTTGAAAGAATATTTGCCAGAGCTTCAATACCGACGTGACCCACGCTCAAAGGGAGCTATAAACCTCAACGATCTCGTCCTGGTCGCCGATGGATGCCTACCAAGGAACGCATGGCCACGAGGCGTCGTCATAGCCGTCTACCCGGGCCCTGACGGAGAGGTGCGAGCAGTCGACGTGAAAACCAACAAAGGAGTTCTTCGGCGCCCCACAAAGAAGCTGGTTATCCTGCCCTGCAAGAATGACACTGCGAACACGGAAATAAATCAGCTACAAGAGCTGCGGCGGGAGTGATGTTCGCAAACACCGACGAGAGCCACGAGCGAGGGAAGCAACCAATCAGGCGAGGTATTGAAAAGGGATCGCTGGCCAGCGCACGTATTCGAGCTACCTGCTAACTCGCGACCTTGAAATGTCATTGCCTCGTCGCACCTCCTCGTGTCTCACCTCTCCGCGCTCCATTTCTAATCGCGTAAATAGGCACTAGTTAAGAGTTTAGTTTTAAGGATATAAATAGAGCAAATTGATGGAAAAATTACAGTTCACTTTTGGAATCAGTACAACAAGTCTTCTTATTTATCACCCTACGCCCTGCAATAGTAGTGGGCTATACCCCATCGAAGGAGCCCACATATATCATTCCGGTATAGAAAGGTAGAAGAAATGTAACGCTGTATGTGAGGAGCGCTGAACCGGGATTCAAACTACCTTCGAATTCGCTTTACCAACTGTGCTATCCAAGTCTCAACACATCTCGAAATGTACTTTCCCATATGGCAATGACTTTATTTATTTAAATCGCCAATTGTGAAAAAATGTATTCCTATCATAGAAAATTATTTTGAAAAATGTTAGGTATTCCAGAACACAAATTAAAACTAAACCCTTCACCTATCAATAAATCATGAATGATATAAACTTACAACGAAAGTTATAGCTATCAATCTTTCTTTATTATTATAGCCCGCAGGGAAAGCGTTTTATTATTCATTAATAAGAGGGTAAGGAACACTTTATTATTTTTGGCATAAAATATGAAAACTCGAATTTCTTAAAATACACGAAATACCCCTAATTTTAAGCCCCTACAATTAATACAAACATCTGTAAGTCTCTATTTTTAGGTACAAATAACACGTTGGAGGCGTAACAAGTGGTAATTTTATAAAATGTATGGGCTACCATTAATCTTTACCGACGGCAAGAATCTACTGCAAGGACCTTCGTAAAATAATAGATTAAATATTTTTTGGGAGTACAATGTTATAACATTTGTTAGTTAAATTAAGGAAATAAGTTTAAATATTTTTAGAGTGCATTTGTTAATAGATAGAAAAATCAATTAAAAATAAATTCTCTACGAAAAATAAATCTAAGAGAGGTCTTGAATCCGTAGAAAAACTAATTTTAGATATAAATCATAAAACTAATTTTAAATAAGTTTAACAGGTGGTTTCCTTGCACGTTTGGCAATTTAAAAAAGCTTTTCTTTGTTTTATATTATGGCTATAAAACGGAATTTGAATTCAAGTTTTTATTGTTTTATGCAGAAATGGTTTATTAGAGTAATCTTATTTTAACGACAAATTGCTGAAATGATTGATACGAAATCACATAAATACAAATCTAAAATACAATACATGGCACTACCCTCTACAAATTCCCCACTAGCAAAGGTTAGCTGGTAGAAAATACTAAATTGTATTAATGTTTGCCTGTGTGCAGTAATTTATAATTATTAAATTTGGAATTTCCAGGAAAAATGCAGAAATCATTATAGATGTGTTATTACAAAATTTTATTTTATTAAACATGTTATTTTTTTCTTATGTTATTTCATCAACAATTAAGATAAAGCTCTTTTTATTTTAGTATTTTTTTTATTGTTCAGTTTATATACTAATAAATACTGATATTGTTCACATCCAAAACTTTTCTTCTCCGGTCTCTTGCAACAAGTTGTTGCAGAGTCTAGAATTTAAAAACCGCTGAATATTTTTTTATTGCGTTGTATACCTCTATTTATATTGTTATAATAATTAAAACATATGTTTTAATTAAGTGTAAATCAATAAAAAAAATGCCGTGAGGTACTTACTTTTAGATCCACATTTCAAAATCCTTCTGCCAAAAATTATCCAAAACACAATTATTATTCACTTGCCACTTTCCCACCGTACCAACAAAAGCATTTATTTCGAAAAGCGTTCCAAATTCAAATATCCGCGCCGTTTACGAAGGGCTGAAGCACGCCCAGCCAGCCTCGCGTCAACAGGTCATGTCCTACACTGGTTCCCTTCCCTTGACGGCCCGGGGCGGCCCGTACCGAGCCGATACGACGCGCTCGCGCCAAAAATAATACTCTCGTGAGGACAGCGCTGTATTTAGTACCCCTATTGGAAATTGTTTTTCTCTCAATTTTTTCACATTGTTTTTTGTCTCCCCCATTATGAGTGTTGATACTGATTTATTGCTTTTGCACCGAAACATGATTGATTTATCAGCGCCTCAATTCGAAAAAAGGATCATTTCTTTGTTTTCATTTAATTTTCGCAAAAAGAAAAATACGCCGTAGAACTGAATAAACACAAATGTTAGCTAAAAAATACCACTTCCGTGAACTCGAAAGTCCGACAGGATTTTCCCAATTAAAATCACATCAGAAAGATGAAATAAATTGAGT
This sequence comes from Ypsolopha sequella, assembly GCA_934047225.1. Lineage (NCBI taxonomy): Eukaryota > Metazoa > Arthropoda > Insecta > Lepidoptera > Ypsolophidae > Ypsolopha > Ypsolopha sequella. The sequence goes on from OW203987.1 coordinate 8,227,698, forward strand.
CGGATTTATGGAATTTTTCCCGATTTCTAGATTTTTGTGAGCCGACAACTGAAACGACGTAATTTTAATAACGAAAGGCGAAGGAATGAAACATTCCGTAAATTTTATTAAAATCGAGGACTTTTTTTTGATGATAAAAAAGTGATTTTAATCACAACTTCTCTGTAACTTCGTAAAGTTTGCAAAAATAATGTTTTACCCTCGTTTTGCTCGGTAAAGTTGATTTTTGTTCGAAGACACATCTTTTTCACCGAACTCGAGAACCTATAGGAAAAAAGGTGGCTCTCGAATTTCTCCAAAAGTTTGTAAACTTTTTCGTACCTTTTCAAGTTATATGTACTCAGAATTACCAAGGCCACGAATACAATGGTTATCTTTACAGTCTTCACTTCCGTTCAGAAAAGCTTCGGTCCTAAAGCTAACAGTGTACCACGTGTTTACTCTACATCACAATTTAAATGATTACCGCTACGCACGAAATCTTACTGAATGAACTAAACGTTAAATTAGATTATTTAGGGATACGATGAAATTGGAAACCATTACCTTGGATTTACATTTCATTACCTGTCTTTCTTCGACATAATTTTAACCTGAACTGAAATGGCTGATAGAGCTGAAATGGCCCATTTGATTGTGAAAAATAAACACGATATATAGAAAAGGGCATTTTTTAAATATTCTTCATCATTTAATATTCTGAATTCTGATTATCTCTTAAGCAATTGTTAAGGTTAAACGTCAGTCACTTAGCGCAAAGTGCATAACTTAACTTTCTTGTTTAGAAATTTAAAATTGAAAAGCATTTTGAACTGTGCCATTTGACGCCAATAATTCAGTATTAGTGATATTTATAAATGATAAGAATAACTTAAAACAACGTAAAATAAAATTTTAGTGAGATATATTGCGGGCCATTCGGGCCCGGCATCAGTCACGAGTTTGAAATTGTATACACAGCTAGTCATGATCTTCTCAAAACCAACATAAAATGCTGTTTTGAAAGAAAGAAGAAAGAAAGAAACACATTTATTTCGGCAACAACCACATTACAATACAATACATACAATATTTCTACTTACATCTATTTTAATTAAAATTACATTAAAACTATACAATAGGCTGTTGCTGAAAAAGGCAACTGACTCAGCGATGTGCTGAAGGTGTAATCCCTCAGCGCTGATTTTCAGTCAGTGCCTGCTGGTGACTCATGAGCGTACCAGGTGCAGAGCGGCGCTGTGCAGTGGGCAACAAATAAATAAATAATAACAGTAATAGCTATATATATATATATATATATATATATATATATAGCTATATATATATACCATGAAACTATAAAACTACATTTCTAAAATATTAATAAAATATGTAATAAGTATTACTTAAACAAATATGATGCGATATAAATGAAATATATAAGTATACATAAATAATATAACTTAATTTACTTTAAAGTATTAAATAAAAACTTTGCAAAACAACTCTAAGTCTTTGATGCGATTTAAGTCAGTCAGACTAGCGGCGAGAAGTTTGGGCAGGAAAAGGTAGTCTCTGCTGTTCAAGCAAATGTGCCCTGAGCTTGCGCCCAAAAGCACACCTACTACTTTTAACATTCTTTGGACCAGATCATGACAAATTGTGCATTATATTTCAAACTCATGCTTTATAAACCTCACTAATATCTCACTATTGACGTCAATTGCCACATAGCAAAAGGTTTTTCAACTTTTAACTTCTAAATAAGAAAAACAAAGTTAAGTTTTGCACTTTTCGCTAAGCGACTGACGTTTAACCTTAATGAATAAATAACAGGCAAGATCGTGGCTCAAATTTTTTGGATTAATCAATATTCAAATCGATTATATGTTTTTAGGAGGTGACTATTATCGTTTAGACCACCACGATATGAATAAAATATTAGTATGTATTTTATCTACCAATAGTTTTAATTAAATAATTTGTGTATTTTCGTTTGTTTGAATTCTCAATAAACTTAATGTCTCAATAAATATACATTGTAAATTTACCTGTTTTTTTTTTATATTTTGAGACAATTTAGTTATGGTGTAGGAAAATAACTTTAAGCAAATCGAATAATTTACATTTTATCTCATTACAGCTACAGGTTGGTTGAAATATTTGAAAAAAATATTTTTAATAAGCTGCCATTAACGGTTTTTTTTTCTTTTTGTATATACGTATATTGTATTTCATATACAGTAGAATAAAGAATAGAAAAACGTAAATTCGTAAGTATACTTTACTAAAATGACAATCACAAAAATTAGTTATAATAATAATTTATATTATATTAATTCATATTATAATAATATAATATGAACAAACAACACTGACTGAGTGACTAACTGACTGACTGACTGACTAACTGACTAACTTGACTGACTGACAAATCCAAATTTACAGTTTATTATTATTATTATTTTATTTTTTTATTTTATTTTATAATTTTTTTATATAACAAAATATTCAGAATCGGAGCACTCTGTATGATAACGCCACCTAGCGCCGGCTGACTAAATTCTCCCTCAAAAAGTCTGGTTCATGATTTATAGTATACTTTTTTATATTTTTATATCAATAGATGTCAGCGGTTTTCTTACTTCAAATACCTATACATATATGTCATATAATAATTTTTCCTATTCGCCTGATGACGGCCCCACTGAGGGGTCGAAATATAGCGACTAAAACCATTTAATTGTTTGTATTTATGTGGAGTATATAAAAAATAATAATTTCTGGAAGTTTATTTTCTGGATCAATATGCGGGATCATTGCGGCCTGAAAGGAGATGTAGTGACTAGAATAGAAAAAGGAATGCTTCAGTGGTTTGGAAATGTAAAGAGGATGAATGAAACTGAGTAACGAAAGAAATTTATGGTGCGCAAATGGAAGGTAGACCTCAACCAGGCCACCCTAGAAGGACGTATGCTGACCAAGTTGGCGACATATTGAAGAAGGGCAATGTCAAAAGTACCCGGAATAAGAATAGAAGATCTTGTATGTCCAGATTGATGGATGTAAAAGAGACGAAATAGGTGTGTCAGGATAGTAGCAGATGGAAATTTATAGTCTCTGCCTAACCCTCTAGGAGACAGGCATGAGTATATGTACGTATGTATGTTGTGATGAAAATACTTGACTTTTCCATAAATTATATTTACTATTTACAATTTACAATGCATGAACACCTAGCAATGTAAACCTTCTTTATAAAGTATGTATTTAAGTTAAAGTCAGTCAGTTAATGCTTATTAGCTAAACCGGTTGGACAGAGGAAATTTTAAATTTGATTTGTGGAACATGACAAGTGTTTTCATCACAACAATAAAATATAAAATCTATTCCAAAAATATTTAAAAAAATACAAATTTTATTTCCACAATTGCTACGCCCCGCGTAGCAAGCACTGTACTACTACGCAAAAAACCGTAGCAAAACCGTACTCGTAGCAGGTTGTGGTGAAGGCTTAATTTAGACGTATCAATATTTTAAATATAGATGCTGTCCTTTGTACCCTTGTCAAGAAAAGGTAGATGCTGTCCCAAAGTATAAAACAGTGAATTCGGTCACTTAATTTTACGGCCTGGTTTTTTAAATAATTGCTTTTCTCCTTCAAAGTTTATTTTAATCCAACTTCAAATGTATTTAATACAATATCGTCCTAAATATATATAGGCGCATATTTGTTTTTAAGGGGAACGAAAATACAAACAGAAATAAAATGTCAGCTTTCGGATGATTTTGTTGCAATAATTAGGTTACGTATAGCCATAAAAAAAATACATGTTTTTGGTTGAACTTTAAGGTATTCATTTTCCACAAACCACGTTAATCGATTCATATTTGTACTGTCAATGAATTTTTTTGTAACCCTCTATTGCACACTTCTTATCGATTTTGTTTCAGGTATCGCTTTCGCGATTTTATTGGTTTTTTTTTAATAAAATTAGTGTGAATGATATCTATTCATTTTCCAAATACCACGTTATTCGGGTCAAAAAAAGCACCCCCTTTTTTCAAAAATACGTAAATCCACTGATGCAGTCAGCGGCAGCAAGATATTGTCAGTCTACGCCTAGCGTTGGCGCCCGTAAGACGTGGAACCTGTGCCCTTTTTTGCAAGCTATAAATATCTCCCAAAACTACTTCAAAACACATTGAAATTAATTTTATAAAGTAATATTTCGAGGAGCATCATATTCCTGCCGTTAAAAACTCAACAAAATATGCGTATGAGTGATTTAGCTACATCGTGCCATAGTCATAACAACAAAACTGAATGAATTTGGAATGAATTCATACTTTTATGCTCGAAAATAATACATGTTACTCTAAAAGAATAATTTTTTGATCAATATTGAAACCCAAATTAATTTACTTATACTTACTGAGATCTGTATCAAAGGTCAATGACCTTTTCGTGAAATTACCCTCTAGTATTGGCTCACCATTTCAGGTCCAATAAGTGAAGTTTTTTGCAAATTATATAGGTACACTTACTTGGGATAAATCGCCAAGTATTTAAAATATAGAAATTTATTTTGAAATATTTACAGTGCATGGCAAAATTATTAGATCGTAGATAATCCTGTCGGTACATGTTCAGGTTCTGTTACGCAAAATGAAAACAATGAAACTCTTTTAGGATTAATTTGTTATCCCTATGTTTGTCTGTCTGTCCGTTAGTCTAGACAATTTTTTCTGGGTAAAATTAATAAATACCAATGTTAACGGCCCTCTATAGAGCTTTAAAAACATACTTTTGACGTTTTTATTTATATTACGTTTTAGGTTTTTACGTTTTTTTTTTACGTTTTTCATACAAATTTTCCCACTATGAAAATGTAGGGATGAACACTTGAGATAATATTTTGCATTTAAAAGTCAACACAGAAAGGAATTGTTGAACAAATAATGTAAAAAATATGAAAACCATGTTGTTCTATTCTAAAGGGATTAATTATCTACTGTTCAATGTGGCGATAGCTTTGTTTATTTTTTTCGTTGAATTATTTTTTACTAAGATAACAAATAGTTTAATACAAGGTTTTCCTTAAGAGGTCCCTTTACCCCTGTATTTTTCTTAAAATTCATACAATAGGTATAAACCGAATGTGAAGTCTACAGCTTATTTTCTTCATATCTCTTTTCATGAGTATATTCTAGTGACATCTTACTACGTCTCTATACAGCCCAAAAAGCAAAATTTGATAAAACACCATCATAATAGCTGTCAGGATATCGTCAATATTGCCTCGTTTTTACGCAAAGTTTAACAAGTTTGTATATTTTTATCTATACTGGAAATAAAAAAGAGAGAAATACAGGCGTCGTTCATGTTAAGATGACTAAGTTTACACACTTTGCTAAGTATAAACAGTTACCGTTTCATGGAAAACTGTTTTTACCTGAAACCATTTCACAAATTCAATTAACTTATTTTGAATATATTGTCATCTTGCACTTCTTGATGAGAAATACAATTTTAATAAGTAAAAATACAACTTTTAGTTAAGAAAACTTATAGTTAAAAGTCTGCTGTATGCATAAACATATTTTTAATTATATTACAATAGTAATAAAATAATTGGCTTATCCGTCGTCGTGATACCAGCCGTAAATTTCTTAAATAATCTGATATCACGCTTATGGAAAACCCAATTATTTTGAAGATACCATAATATCATTAAAATATGCATATAGCAAACTTTTAACAATAAATTGTCTTAGCTAAAAGTTGTACTTTACCGTTATAATTATTTCTTAATATTTTGTTACAAATTCGGAGAAATGGCCCTTAAGGAAAACCTTGTATGAAAATATTTGTTATCTTTGTAACAAAGAAAAAAACAATAATAAACAAAGTTATCGCCACATTGAACAAACAGTAAATTATTAATCCCTTTAGAATAGAACGATATGGTTTTTATATTTTTTACATTATTTGTTCTACAGTTCCTTTCTGTGCTTTCTTTCAAATGCAAAATATTATGTCAAGTGTTGATCTCTATATTTTCATAAGGAGAAAATTTGTATGAAAAAGTTAAACAAAAGGCCATAAAAACGTTATAATATGTATGTTTTACAGGGCTGTAAATATTAGCATTTATTGATTTTACCCAGAAAAATTTCCCAGACAAACGGACAAACAGACAAACATAAGGACAACAAATTTATCCTAAAAGAGTTTTGTTTTTTCATTTTGCGTAAAGGGACCTGAACATTTCAAACTATGATACAAATAAATTTCTATATTTTAAACACTTAGCGATTTATCCCAAGGGTAAACAGGTGTCCCAAAATTCAACGCTTTCCCTTGGAAGGCTGGTAGGCCAGCTCATGACTGACCAGAATATCAAATTATGACCTCAGCAAAAAGTAGATAGTCTTCGAGTTGATGGTACTTTTATAAATTCGAATAGATTTTTGAGAGTCAAAGCTAACCAGTTCTAAATTCTAAGAATAAATTTTTTGTTGCGCAACTCTGAATAGTCCTGCTATTGATAAAGTCAAAAATAAACCTTGAAATGCTGTAACATCAGGAAGAAAAAATAAAAACCCAATTTATGAGCAATTTTTTGTAATTAGGTTAGTTCGACACCACACCCTGAAAAAAAATGTTCTATGTTAGTTTTGCAAATTGTCTTAAATAACGGCTCATCAAATATTCTTTTTCAAATGATCTGGTAATTTTTGTGTATTTGAAAAAAAGTTATTGCTATTTTACTACCAAAGGAGCTGCGTATTTTTTTAAATAATTAGAATTTAGAATGAAAGAGTGGCGGGCAGTAAAAATATTTGACGTTCATTAGAAATGCCATTTAATACGTGTTAGAGTGAGATAAATAGTGACGCTATTTAAAATGAGTTGGAATGAGATAGTAACGCAGTTAAACGTAGTTGAATGAGAGAGGCATAATTGATATAGGCTACAGTGAGATAGATAGTGACGTGGTGCATTCCTTCTGAGAATATTTGTTAGTTTCCACTTTTTGTAATAACAACTTTAGTAAAAATTTTTGGTCCAATTTATTTTCCCGCAAGTGTAAAACCAGCTCAACGGGCGAAAAATATTTAAATAATGGGTAATGGTGACAATTTACCGTCACAATATTATTATGTATCTCTAAAGTAGTGTCTGAAATGTTCCGAGGGTCAACTGATAAATCAAACACTCAAAAAACCACTTTTAGCCGACCATGATAAATTTACGTCCCGACGTGATAGCAAGTAGGATCAATGCCGTGTGACGATGATCGAAATACACTAATAAATTAGATAAAATAAAATACGTATTACTTTTGACCCTGCCTCGTCCACTCTATTCGTATTTTTGCTATGGTGACGCGAGCTTGGAGACCGGGACGAATTTCCCCCCGCGCGCTATCGTAAAATAGAATAAGCCACGCCCGGAACTGGTTTTTGTTTTGGCTATGTCATACTCTTAATGAACGTTAGTATGTTTCTTGGTTGCCCACGGAAGACCAGCGTCGTGGTACAGAATGGTGCCATGACACATGCTGAGTGGAGGCTTTTTGGGTGTCATCCTTGTTTGTTTATTTATTATGTTGTATTTTAGCTGTGTGACACTAATAAAGCTTTTTCTATTCTATTCTTTATATTTTTGGCTATATGTATATACAAAATACGACTTGATTTCAAATGAAACTTTTATTATCATGAAAATTTGATTATTTTTATTTATTTATATCCATCCATCCATCCATCCATCCATCAGCCTATAGTTCGTCCACTGCTGGACATAAGCCTTTCCAGGACTTTGTCACTCCCAGCGGTCATCCTGGAAGAATTGCCCATACTCGCACACGCTGAGCAGGCGGGTTGGTGAGCGCGGTGCCGGAACCCTCGCACCAGTGACGCCGCTGCCCGTCACCAGTCTGTTCCATATAAGGCCCGGCTATTAGGGATGGATATACCGCCATCCATCGTTCCTGGGCATGGTGGTCCTCCTGGTTTTTTGCCTGTGAGCTGTCCTCTTACTCTCCCCCGAATTACTTCGAGGGGGTCTCCAAGTAAGATGGTGGTACCTCCACAGTCCAGCCCAGCATCAGCTCTACCACCTGTTGATAACAATACCATATATTGATACCATACACAAAACCTTATTACCTATGTATTGTGCATGTCGCCATCGCAGTTTCCAAATTATTTACATTACAACTTACATATAAGTCGTTATACATTTGAAATTTACATACTAAGTTATATTAACAAACAACATTATTCTTTTTTTTATTAAAGTATATATTTATTATATTTTTTGTATTATGCTTACCATTAATTTATAATTTAATTTTACTGTTGTTTTATTTTTATGAAAATTACACATGTATAAATTATAAATACGTTTTAAATTAAATGAAAAATTTGATTTAGATCGTTGTAATTTACATTATTCTTATTCGTATCTTATAATATATATTTTGATACAACCTTTCATAACCTCGCAAAACTTGATGTGATGTGACAAAAATATACTCACAATCCGATCTTTAGCTTGAAAAGATATTACCTGACAAGGAACTATTACGTCACTATTATCTAAACTAAACTCCGGCCGTTCATTCGAGAGAATGGTGACGTTTGCAAATTTCAGGGGATAAAACCTTTTTTTTACTGTTTTGCATTTAAATATTTTATATTTATCATGATGATTTTAGGGTAGATTGTATATCGTTAAAAGGTCCCATTTGTTAATAAAAAGTATTTTTGTCGTATATATTTTCCACTTCCTAGTACAAAACTGAATGAATCAGCTGACTCAATTTGTACGTAAAAGTAAAAAAAAAGCGCAAAAAATATTATTTTTGGCGAAAAGTTGTCTATTAGCGATACTGTGTTCACTTGAATTTAAGAAACTTATATAGAGGTTGTCATTTTATTTATGTAGCGGAAATCATATTGAATTAAGACTGTATCTAAGTGATCAATGTTCTGTTACACTTTTTGTGAAACTCGTTAATTTGTTTTTATCGTTTTCCCGAGTCCTCCGAGTCAGTTACTATAGGAAGTCAACATTTTATTTGGCAAAATTATCAAAAAGTATTACGATCCGTGTTGCTGATTTATTATTATTACTTGCCAATATGGTAGTTTGGCTGTATAAATAAATGTCACCTTTCAAAGAGCTCGTGCTATAACTAAAATTTCCTTCTGCTCATTATTTCTGTCAAATCAGCAATCATAATGCCTGCCCATAATGACATTTCAGAAAAAGGTTTATAATATCTGCGGTGTAAGGCAGTGTTGTCATATTGTAAAACTGATATACCTTATCAAATAATAAGATCGTATATATATTCTATTCCAGAGTTTTTATTTATAAAATAAGCTTAAATAATCATTATTTGGATTTATTTCGTCCCATTTGTTCCCCGTTGATATTTTTTTAACGTGCCTTTATTTATTGTTGTCGTGAAGAAGCTCTTGTTGACTTGTAGTATTTTTTCGAGATATCGCCACACTCCATCTGTCATCATTCTCTCGAATTAACGGCAGCAGTTTAGGTAGGTAGGTGTCTATTTTATTTTGAAAGAAAGACATAAATAAACAGCTGACAATAGTGTCGATTCGGTGTAACACGACTAACTTAACTGACAGGACTTACCTTATTCTAAGCGTCCTGTCTTTGTCTTTTCGATAAAAGAAAAAAAAACAAAATGCTTAAATTAAGTCTAGTACTGTCAAATAAGTTAAATCATATTACACTTAATCGACACTATTGTCGGCTGTTTATTTATGTCTTTCTTTCAAAATAAAATACGTACCTACACTGATTTTAACATCAAAGAAAGAAATTGATTTTGAAGAGGCCTTATTTATGGTAATTCACAATTATTGAACCAAAACAAAACCGGTAGATATAACTAAAAATTTATTTCGTTCTTTTTAACCTTAGTAAAGTTTTAAGTGTGGTTTAAAGTTGGTGTACCATTTTCACTTTTTTTTTAAAGAACATATTTGGCGGCTACATAGCTTGGTAAAGTCAACTTGTGTGATAAATTACAGTAGTTATGCTACTACAATATTTAGAGTATTGTAACAATCACCAAGACTGTGTATATAAACACATTAAATTTATACAAGATACAGGTTATATTAAGGATATACAAGAAATCAAATAATTTATATGCTACGAAAAAATTTACACCGAAGTTTCTTGATTTTTAACTCTTCTACACATTAAATAACAGAACCTACCAGTATTGATTAAGATTCGCAGCTGGATTGTGAAAAACCCACCTTTTTCTAATTAATCGAAACAGAACACTTAAATTCAAAATTCACTCAATAGTTATTTAACAAAATCTTCCATCCATCCATCAGCCTAGTTCGTCTACTTCTGGACATAAGCCTTTCCAGGACTTTGCCACTCCCGTCGGTCATCCTGGAAGAATTGCCCATACTCAGACACGCTGAGCAGGCGGGTTGGTGAGCGCGGTGCCGGAACCCTCGCACCAGTGACACCGCTGCCCGTTACCAGTCTGTTCCATATAAAGCCCGACTATTAGAGATGGATATACCGCTATCCATCGGTCCCAGGCATGGTGGACCTCCTGGTTTGTTGCCTGTGAGCTGTCCTCTTACTCTCCCCCGAATTACTTCGAGGGGGTCTCCAAGTAAGGTGATGGTAGCTCCACAGTCGAGCCCGGCATCAGCTCTACCACCTGTTGATAACAATAACATATATTGATACCATACACAAAACCTTATTATTACCTACGTATTGTGTATGTTGCCATCGCAAAGTTTCCAAATTTTTAAATGCAATATTTATGAAATTCTAATTTACAGAAACCAATGGAACCTTTGCGATGGCAACATACACATACGCAGGTAATAAGATTTTGTTGAATAACTATTGAGTGAATTATGAATTTAAGTGTTCTGTTTCGATTAATTAGAAAAAGGCGGGTTTTTCACAATCCAGCTGCAAAACCGCTCTTAAGTTCTAGTTCTAATACCGCGTGAATAAAAACTAATTCCTGTTGTTTTAAGGCCTTTTTCTTAAAGTCTAACTAGTTTCTACTGCTGACCCTTAAGTATTCCTATTCACCCAGACCGTACCCAAATAACATTAAAAAGAAATGGCTTTATTCAAAACTTCGGTCTTACAGGATACAATTATGCCACATTAGAAGTCATTATTTTTGTCATAAAAATAAGACAATGAACAGTTTAGTACCACAGCAATATGCGACTTGACGATTAAACGATAAGTCGTGGCTTTAATTTCATAATAAAAGGCGACCAAGTGAATCAAATCGCTGTTTTCTTATCGTAACAAACCTCACATACGTTCGTAAAGCATGATATATTTCAAAATATAGCTTACTTCTCAGCCCACACTCAGTCAAGATAAGGCTTATTTTATCACATATTGTGTTGCTTGCAATTTAATAAGTTATTATAATTATTACACTAATTGTGATAATCTTGATGCCAACACGCAATAAGAGAATCAATAAGAGAGCAAAGAGCGTCAAAGGCACAGTAACAACAACAAAAATTTGCCCTTAAAATAGCTTAAGAGCCCGGTCCGCGACGACGACAACTTTGATGCAAAGCATTTTGTTAAACATTTATCTGGCTTTTATCGCGATGTTTTTGGAAAAACCAAGGACATACACCACTTCATATTGGCCGCTTAAATGAATGCCTAAAATTATTTGATTGAATTGTTTCTCTTTTGCAAATTATTTTGGTACTTACGAGCCCGTTCCGAATAGTTCTTCATAATTTCTAAGTACCAAAATAATTCGCAATTCAATCAAATAAATTTTAGTACTTCATTTAGACGGCCAATATGAATTGGTGTATGTCCCTGGTTTTTACAAAAACTTCACAGTAAAGATGAGAATTTTTTTTAAAAAATACTTCGCATCAAACGGACGAAAAATACGGAGCGGGTTCTTAAGAGTGGTTTCGAAACGAAAAGTGGAATCGAAACAGAACACTTAAATTCAAAATTCACTCAATATTTAGCCACCTAAAAGATAAATACTACATAACCTAAAAGTTAAATATGTGAACTATTGTTATTCTCTTTTCAGAGCAACTCAATTTGGTTTTTATTTCGCGGTTCTAAGAAAACGGGGCCTGTGTATAAAGCTACATTATTATATTTATAAGTATAGATCGTTTCGGAGGTGAAGAGACTTGGGAAAAACGACAAAAAGACCGTGCAATATGGTCTTTGCCGTAAACGATATAAGACACACAAGTTTTAGATATTTATCCGTATATACGGTTTATTGTATTTATTTATCGTCAGCCATCCAATTATTTCAGGTTTACTTTGTTAGGTATTGTAACAATTTTACATTGTTTTAAATACCGAGAAAATGAATTATAAAGTTTAATTTTGCTCTATTATAATTAACCAACATTTATACTCGTTGAGCTAACCGGGTTGGTTCAAGAATACATTTTTGGGAACGTTTTGTCCTCAGTCTATTATATAATTTTACTAAGCATCTTGAATCAAAACTAATAAAAATAATACATTAATTAATAAATTAAACAGTAATTCAACAAACAACCACTAGTTTTATTAGCACGCAAATTCAAGTAGATTACTTAGAAATGTTTATATTGCGTAGAAAATAATTACATTCACCCATCCAAAAATGTCTATACATATACATTAAAGCCTTTCTGAATTTTTTCTGAAGGCTTTAATTTAAGTTTTAGTGCTGTCAAAGCTTAAAACTATCCAAATTTATTTAAATTCTAATCCTAACACTTAAGGACTATTTTGCATTGAAGAAATTTTGTTTTGACAGCACTAAAACTAAAATTAAAGCCTTCAGAATCGGCTTAATTATTTGAAAGTCTAAAATTTAAAATTGATTACTTTGTCCAGTTAGCGTAGGCGTTGTGCTAAACTACAAAACTAGGTTAGTCTCCACATAGAAAATGATAAAATAATGATTTTCAGATTTATTCCTTCACTTGTACCAAAAGACCGTCCTTTGTACCAAATTTTAAGGTCACCAGGGCCCGTAGTGCGACTTAGTTGAATTAAAAGGGCGGAGAGCGTGACACCAAAAAATAGATACTACCAGAAGGCCGACTCCACAATTGAGCGAAAAGAAACGCACACATGCATAGACACGTACGTTTAATGATCTCGGCAGAATTTCGTATTGGCATTTACCCGAGTATCTCCGAAATCGTCGTACGCACGCGTCTATGTGTGCGTGCGCCTGTTTTCGCTAGTTATGCGGAGTAAGCCTTCTGTAAGTGGAAGTTGTTATTTAGTGGTGACACGATGTTTTTGCGATTAAAGAGTACGTCACGCCCCTTGCACTTGTAATTAAACTAGTGGCGTCGCGCGCGATTAAACACTATCGGGCCCTGGAAGTACCCTATCTATAAGTATTATAAGGTAAACAAAATCTCTATGTATACAACTTAACTGGGAGCCGGGACGAAGTCTGTTTGTGGGGGGAGGAGTAACAGATGAGTACAAATTAATTGGATCAGTAAGATTATGAGATTTATTTCCTGTTGCAATTAATGGATAAGGTTGAGTACATTATTACTGGCTCGAAAAATGCAAATTGATCTCTTTTTGAGCTTTGAGATCTGTATCTTGTAATCGGTCATAAATTACATGTTGGCAGTTAGAACAAGAACATGGAACTTTAACAAATATCGGTATAGGAACTCTACTGATTGTCGTGCATGCAGGTGGTCGTACTGATTTTGTGAATGAAGCTCTTACAATATTTAAATCAAAAACAAAAACAGGAGATATGAATACAATTAATTTTGAAAAATGGATAAAACATCAGTTACTGCCAAATATACTTGCAAACTTTATAATTGTGACGGATAACCCATCCTACCATTCCTTCCAAATTGATAAAAATCCCACAATGGCCACAACAAAACTTTTGATGCAAAGATTGGCTAAGACAACATAACATTGCGCTTCAAAATGAGGTCCGGAAATGTGTTTTAACACGCATCAGATTAACAATGGAAAATTAACAAACTGTTGAAAGAAAGCGGCCATGTTGTCCTTCGTTTGCCTCCATGCCACCCGGATTTTAATCCCATAGAGATGGTGTGGGGGGATATTAACCCTTAAATGCATCCTGTTGGCAAATGGCAACATATAATTTTTTTTTATTTTTCTTGTGTAACTGTTTTTTTCTTACGTATATTTTTCTTCCTGCAAGACTATTGTATGAAAAATAATTACGGAATAAAATAAAAATATGTAAAATTTAGTTTTATTTGCTTTTTTTCAATGTATACAAACATAATTTTGCAGTTGTAAAAAAAATGGTCCCAATCTGAAAATAAGAGGTCGCGAAAAAAAATCATGAAAATTTCATGCTTTTGTTTTATTAAATAGGGTTTTTGTAAACTAGTGTCAAATAGCTGTACTAACTGATAAAAAACATAAATGAAAAAATAAACGATTTTTTTACTAATTTGAAAAAAAAAATGTCTTTTTGATTTTATACCATTTTACCCCCTTAAAAACGAAAACAAAAATTATTTTTTATTTTTCTCATAATTCTGGACCACTTTTCTATCATATATCCCACATTCATTTAAAAAGAAAAAGTCATGCATTTAAGAGTTAAAGGACAATTGGCACGGGACTGCATTGCTTCCACTTTAACTAATAAGAAGGCTGTATAAGAAATATTATTTTCAAATTATTCAGCAGAAAAATTGCAAAATGTGATGACCACGAAATAATATTGAAGATGAATACTATAATCAAGTTATGAAGTTTGACGATGCTATTTCGTCAATAGCATCGCCAAACATGATCATATCTGTAGGAGGTGAAGATTCGAAATCCTCTCAAGAATCCAGTAGTGTCAAAAGTGATACAGATTTTGAGTGCGAGTGATATATTTTTGCATGGTGTTCAGTGTATGTACTATAAATATATAAAAAAACGGCCAACTGCGAGTCAGACTCGCGTACCTAGGGTTCCGTATTGTGGATGATAAATTTAATTTTGTCTTTTTTTTTCGTGAATTTCTCAACCACTTTATTTTTCCTGTAATCTTTACGTAAACACATATTACCATGATTTTTCATGGTCAACCAGTTTTGGAGAGAATGGAGGGGGACATACATATTTTTGTGGTTTTTTAAAGATTTCTCGCAACCAGTGCCAGTTAATATAGTAAAATTATATATTTTTACAATTAACTTTTTAATATCTACAATTTGATACCCATATTGTATTTTTAGAATAATATTTTTTATTTTTCTCACTTTTGTTTTGGAAATATTTTGAACAATTTCAAATTTTTCATATTTTTTTTCCACCGTGATATGTGGGCAAATTAATGCAATTTTTGTGCCAAATTTCATATCTTTATCTTTAACGGTGCTAACGTTATGTGGCTGTGACATACGGACGGACGGACGGACAACGGAGTCTCACCATAAAGGTTCCTTTTGTACCTTTTAGGTACTACGAAACCCTAAAAACACTAAAGCACTTCACTTTACGTTACAACTGTACCAGAAACCAATCGATTTCAGTTTGATTTGTCGTACAACTTGTCGTTAGTTTGAAATGTCATGCGTCCAAAGAGTAAGTATGGAGGAAGTTATTTATGTCACTGTCAATAAGTCGATCAACAAGTTGATACATGGTTGATACATAGATATCATTATCGACTGTCACCTTTGTTCTCCCCCCACGCCTCACATTTACCTCGGCTCACAATTAAGTTGTATTCCATAGACAGTGTGTGACAGATCGTACCTCATCTGTTCACGTCTCAATTCACAAATAAATGTTATGATAATGGGCAGGAAGATTGTTGTATGTAATCAAATAAATCACGTTGAAATAAATAAAGCAAATTGAAATCGATCGCGTAGAATAACTGATTTTAAATGATAAATACAGTAAACTCAACCATCGGCCCAAACAATCGGTCCAATATGGAAGGAATTAAGAATAAACTTTCAATTTCAAACATTATGGTTTCCAATTATGCGTGAACCCTAAATTAGCTGTTGTTGTCACGCAACTGCCAAGTTGTTGCCACGTAGACTAGATGACGCCTTAGGCTTGTCACCATGTGTCTATCTCTTTCACTCTTACTTGTATATTTTTGTCCTGTCCTGCTTACGCCGAGTATATGCTGTTGCCATGTTTTGTTGTTATGTTGCCATCTCTATTACTCTTGTTTGGTTGTCTCACTTTTGTTCATTCTGCACGAAAGCGCACATAACACCGTTAGCACCGTTGACGCCGATAGCACTGATAACGCTAATATCACACTTAGTATATAAATGGGTGGAAATGTAGGGTGGGGCTCATTCATTTTTACACCGTCGTCAGTAGAAGTGCTGCAAGAAGTTTTAAAGGTGTAGTTCATTTTTGAGTTTATTTGGGGAAGTTTTTGTTTGTTTTAATAGTGATTTTGTTTTCGGAATTTGCGATTAAAATACGGAATGTGTCAATCTATCTGTTCGTTAGGTCTCGGGACCATTTCGCGTCGCGTTAGCTTTTAGGTGGCGGAATGCCCTTTTTCGTAAATAGATTCGGTTATGGTCAATAGTTTTTGACTTTTCCAACTCGGCGATTGACACACGCGTTTGAATTCGTGTAGGGTGAACGAGCGAACGAGCTAGATTCCGCGTTATGTAAAGGGTTCGATAATCGTCTTTTCAAGTTCCGAAATTAAAAGTACGTACCTAAATAATGTAATAGTGCATAGGTCGATTCAGGGGTTGATGGGGAGGAAGGGAGTATGGTCTCTTCTTAGTAATGCCGGACGTGGAAACGGGAAGATGTACCAGGGTAACAATGGCATAGGGCTAGTCGCTGGGATATCTTGAAGAGTCAGGCAGGGAGCTTACAGAGCGGAAGTCGATCTGGGCTAGATTCAGGTCACCTACTGGTGTGAACGACAGAGTCTAGTTTTAACCTCCTCTGGAGGGAAGCAAGCGTCTGGGATGGCCTTGCGCCAGTTTTACATACTGGAAACACATCCCCCATGAAAGGCGATGTTTATGGCAAAGCGTCCGAGCCGTGAAGAGGCTGCGATTTGTTCTGTCCTTTGTCATCTGACTGAGCTGGTCATGGTCTCATATCTATATATTTATATATACACATGATCATATAGGCTATCCCAGCCAGCGGGGTGACGTCCTTTTTACCTACTGTATCACCCCCTGTCTGAGTAGGGCAAAGTTTTAGGGTGTTAGGCACACAGAGAGGTTTCAACTTGCCTCACTTCTTTCTGTCGATTAGTTGAGGGGTTGTATGGTGTTTGCTAGCACAATATACAACCACACACACGTTTAATTGTAAATGTGAGGTGACGGACCTCTAGCTTTGAAAATTCACACATTTAAAAGCCTAGGAACATTTGATTTTAGGGCCAAATGTTAGGTAGGTAAATTCCAAAATTCAAGTCTATTGTTAGGACATTAATAGGTTTTTTTGAGAAATTATGCATAGTGGGAGGTTTCAGGTAACTTTCTTCATTGTTCAGGGAAAATAGGTCAATAAATTCAATTATGATAGGTTACAAGTTTTCAAGTAGATAGGAACCTCTGAAAAATTAGAGTTAGTGGTTCAGGAATAGATTGTTGTTGACTAGTTTGTTTGACAAATAGTTTCATTGTTTACTTATCTGAGAGGGCTTTATAAGTCCAAAGAACTCCAATTTTGAATGTAAGGACATAGGGCTTTGATATTGAAATAGTTTCATTGTTTACTAAGAGGTTTTTATATGCCACAGAACACTAATTTTGAATGCTAGGGCATAGGGCTTTAATATTGGCAATAAATATGAAATGATAGGAAACATAAGTTTCACCACTCAATTATCTCTTAAAATATTGTATTTACTTAGGTATTTCTTTCAAGAAATAAAGAGACTTGAGTTTGGCATAAAATATGCCTAAATAATATAGAAAGCCTAGATTTAGAATTCAGGTTGATGAAATGTATTTTAGACCATAAAAGTTCATAACTGTAGTACCTATCAAACCCTTTTTAAGGTCAGTTCTTAGTAAACATTAAGTTATAAAGTAAAATCAAATAGTTTGGTATATAAGAATCCAAAATAAAGTATAGCAGACTGACAAACCTTTTAGTCAGTAATTACTTACATTCTCCCTTGTCGAAATGACTGCATTGATACAGAGTAGAACCTAGATGAAATATAGAATGTTTCGGATTTTCTTTTATTACTCAATTGAGTAAGTAACTAATAAACTAATTACCGTGAAAATAGTTTCGGGAAATCTTTATTCAAGAGAATAATTTCAATTCTTATAAATGTTCAATAAACTTGAAGTACATAACATGATGTATTTGTTTGCATAAATGCTTTCCCTTGTCTGGCAAAAGAAAAGCCTTAACTGATACTATACACCAAATATGGGGTAGTAAAAGTTGTTCTTCGTCAATGGAATTAAATGAATACATCTTTAGAACAAAAACAAAGTTCTATTAGTACTATTTCTCATTTCTCTTTCAAAATATATTGAAATTATTCTACTGAGTGTAGTTATAAAATTGACTACATAAATAACTGCAAAACTGTTAAGGATAAAAGTCACAGTAGTTTCATATTACTAGAAAATCAATGATTTTTAAAGTAAAACTTTCTTATATGAAATGAGGGTTGAAAACCTAATTTCTTGTATTCAATAGTTTTAGTATATTTGAAACTTATAATTGAAACTTGGAGATTTTTAGAAAATGGATAAAATTTTGACCTGGTAGAAATTTGTACTTATCTGACTTGCATTAAATACAACAAAAACGATTGTATTAGAGAAGTTTATTACTGAAACAATATACAATTTTGATTTGATAGAAGTTTTCTATTGAATAGTGAGCAGAATGACTGTACGCTGAATATGAAAGTCTAAGTTTTTTACTAGATAGTTTTGTCATATTGACCTAGCAACTTTAAGTTGAGTATTACCAGCAGTATCTAAGAAAATAATTTTAACTGTCAGTCACTATTTAAGTAGATCTGTTAAGAGACTGAATCTTTGAATGGGACGTGGTGCAACACGAGTGATTTCAATGTTTATTACTCAAATAAATAGTAATATTTGGTGTATTTGTATGAATGTACTTGTTCTTGTGTCAGGCAAAATTCAGCCACAAGCTAACTATACACTGAAATGGGGTAGTTTAGCTTACCAATGTCATAAGAACAAATAAAATATACTTGGTACAGAAACACAAGATAGCCATAAGTTAGAAATCTGAAATCATTCTGTTGGATTATTTGTGTCATTTGTAGTTTTGGTTACTATGATGATAGGGACGCTCTGGATTTCTTGTTGGTTCTTTACCAGAGCTGTGTAGTCAGGGAACCAACATAGGCGCGTAAAATTAAAAATAAATAAATAAATCTTAAATTTAGAATTCAAAAAAAAAGTATACACTAAAAAAAGTCACGGGGGTATTCCACATCCAAGGGAAGGTACTTCTGAGAAGTTGCCAATATGGCTTTCTTTGAGTCTCTATTTTATTGACCAGATAATCACAGATGTGAGAATTTTACTCACTGTCCTATGGACTTATTCGAAGATTACCAGCTAAATAAGTAATTTTCGTATAGAAGTATCTATCGAGTAATAAGTTTTACAACATACATAAAGGTCAGCTGTTGGAATACTATTCAGCTTTGATCATCAATAAATGATTAAATTTCAAACTCAGAAATACCTCATCTCATCCATCCCCAATTATTGGTAGTGGTTATTAAAAAAAATAATAATAATGCATTTTATTCATAACATAATCAAACAAAATTTGTATGTGATGTATCGTCTAAAGTAGCGGGTATAGTCTAATATAGTAAATTCATATAGCCTCTTAAGAGGCTGACTGGCGCAGAATTGCAACAGAGATTTTATTCACCTTTTATTATTTGTAACATTAATGAATTTTACATCTAGATTTGTTTACAAAGTGTTATCTCTATGACTTTCATATATTGGCTTAACTGACAAACAGTGAAATTTCTAATCTGAACATTATTACCAATACTTTATATTCTCTGATTTTACTATCTAAATCTACGAATTTGGTTTTAATTATTTTATGTCCAATTTACTTAGCACGTGAAAGATAACTAATAATTTACAACAGCATGAGACTTTTAATAGGGGTTTGTTTGCTATCAACATCTCTGAATCACTTTTAAATAATTTGGGTTACTACTTAAGGCGCTACGTAAGGTTCTAATCTGACGATCACACTTTGGCCATATATCTGTTAAAATCATTTCTATTAAGCACCAAACGTTAAACTATGTAGGTTGTAAGTGGGTTGTTATTGGGATACGACGGAGTTCAGTGTGAGCAGTAATAGGGATTACAAGAGGGTTTAGTACAATATGGGTAGCCGTGACCAGTATAGGTATTTTGGGCTTATTTCAAGTGATTTGGTGTTTATAGAAATGGTTTGATACAGTAATGTCACCCAGTTTTGGGTACAATTTGCTGTTCGTGTAAATAGGAGAAGTGATTTAGAGTGTTACGATAGATAAATATTTGTATTTATAAGAGGTAAACAGTATATTGTAAATTTAGTCCCGTGGAGGAAGACAATGTAAATATGTCAACAATGATCAAGGTAAACATTAGCTTCTTTGATAGGAAAGTTAACTTCTGATGGTTCCATTGACTGCGTCACTTGTCTTAGGTGTCAGGGGAAGTACTCCAGTACTGATGTACAGTCTCCGTCTTGGTTGAAGATTTAGGGACATCAATAACGGATCCAAAATCTGGAAAATAAAATGAGTCAATTATTATAATACTTTATCTTTAGCTTTTTAGTACAGCGGGCTAAATTTTCAATTCAGGGTCTTTCAATGAACGTACCAGTATTAAGGGCCAACAATATTTTGACAAAGGTTATGTATTGTATTTTGCTTTGTTTATGGAGTCAAGTATTCAAATACAAAGATTGACAAGTAGGGATGAAGTAGGTCCATTAGCGGTTGTGATATAAACTATGCGGCTATAAAATTAAAGAGAAAGTTATTCTGCCAACACAGTCAAGTTAGTAAAAATTGCATATCTACAATTTTCATTAATGAGCAACTGATGTATGAAAGGCCTACCCTCTGAGAGACAGGCATGAGTGTATGTATGTAATGTATAGAACTACAGAGGTTAGAGGCTTTGGGACTTTAGTATAATTAAACGGCAACCTAATGATTGATGAATTGGATTTAACTTTGAAAGTAAGTAGATGTATATAGGTACCTTGTATGCGTGAAGCCTGTTAGACGTACGGTAGATGGTAACATATAACTTTTACACGGAACTATGGGGAGATTCTGTCCATCCATGTCCATTCAGGATGTAGGTAGTGCTACAACTTTGTACAATTCTTCAGAAGTTATGTTGTAGAGAACTCCATAAGGCAAATCCGGTGTCTTGCCCTTTTATCGACAGTGTGACCGACATCTGTAAGGAAATGAAAAGGTTTATGAAATGTTTGTTTATGGTGATGAAAGTTTGTATTTGTACAAACATAATTCAAGAATTTTAATGCTTGTTGGCTCTTGGAAACAACGACTATCGCATGAAAAGCTTCGTTTTCGTGTAATAATTAAGTGGAAATCTAATAATTTCGAAGTAGAATCTTACTGGAAATGTTTACGTTTGTAAAAGTTCACATACCTTTCTTTTGAGATAATTTTGCGTCCGAGTTACAGTAGATATGCTCATGGATCATTTTCGGTGTCTTATAAGCACTTATAAGTGTAGGTAGCTTCTTTAGCGGTAGGTCCGTCGTGGAATTTAATTTTAAATAAAGAAAGCGTCCGTCACTGAGCAAATGGCGTCTGTCAGCTTCAGTTTGAATTTGTTTTGTTTGGTATGTAGAGTTTGTCACAGTTAGCAACTTAGCATCACTTTAGCCATCTGCAAGATTTTTAAAGCGCTAGCTATAGGAAAGCTGTTCATATATATAAAGAGCTAAACCGAAATGTAGAATGTAACCATAGAGTATATTGATGGATGTAACCACAGGGTCTGTTCCGTTTTGATGACAATGATCATTGAACGCTGGGTTTGCGTTTGGACGTGGGTAGAAATTATTTAAAAGCTGGATTTATTATGGATAAAAAAGGTTTATTGTATAATTAACAAAAACAAATAAATAAATTAATTCAATTTGCACTTATGTCAGTTAAATTTAAATTATGAGAGAGTTAATGATTGTGTACACCAACTTTATATTAATTTCAAATGTTTGATTGTTTAGACAGATAGCGTTTAAAGTAGTGGCTAGTGAGCGTACCAAGAGTATCGTAATGCTTAAAAGGAATGGGGAAAGTAGAAAATTACCGAAGTAAGTTGAATCAGTGTGTAGTTTAAACTTTGTAACATTGTTCGCTGTGTTGATGTGTCACATGGGTTTCTGTAAAATTATTTGTCATATTCCTAGTTCTTAGATAGAAACACAAAATAAGAAGATATAGTACTTACCCGTTCATGTGTGTGATCCTGCAAAACCTAATTCATACAAACGTCCTGCTTTATACGCTTGTCTCGTTTGCGCTACCGTCAAAACTCGTCGCTTTATCTCTGTCTTTCGCCGCCGGTGTTTTGATCAAGCAAGAAGCTCGATATTCAGTTGACGATATAAGAATGACATAAGTGTAGTATATTTCTTCTTTATGTCGATGGTTGTAGTATGGAGTTGAGTTATTATTAAATACTTAAGTATCTACAGTTGTTTATTTACGTTTATTTTCCATTAAAATATTAGCAGTACCACCTAGTGCATGAACTAGGAACTTATTGGGTCGTCAAAATTGGGACACTTATTAACGAACAAGCGTAACAAGAAGTTAGGTAGTCGGTACAGGAATAAATTTATAGATGGCGTTAATACATTATGTTTCATGACAAATGTTCCAAATTCCTTTTAGCAAATTAGTATATTATTTGTTCTTATTACTAAAGATGTGTTATGTTAATTTTGTTAGCTTTGCAAGTAAAGTCATTTCGAGATTTGCTACTTGCCAAACAGTTTAGTTTAAACTTCTGGCTTTATTTACGGTTTCATTTGCGTTGAAATAAATTACATAATATTCAAGGATATTTACTTTACTTCAATGTTTAGAAAAATTTGATGACGGGAGTTAGTAGGGGGGGGGGGGGGGGGTGACCGTCAAATGTCGAATTTCAATATAGCAAGAAAATTTTATTAATGTTGGAGTTTGTTTATTTACACTAAATATATTATCTTATATTGATGTAAAATTCTGGATAAATCATGGTGAGGACCACATGGAATTACGTTCAGTAGGTTTCTAGTGCAAATGTTGATGAGTGGGTTACAAATATATAGACGTGTAAAATATAGACGACGGTTATCTAAAAATAATTGGAAATTTATTGTACGTAATAAACATATTAGATATGTCTATTTATTGTATTTTTATGTTTTATGGTTAATTATCGATTCGCATCGGCAGGGATCCGTGCGCGAGGTTTAGATGTATTGTCTTGCTTTGTAAGCATAGATAGACCACCTTCTTCATTAGGCAGTTTTGGGGATCCTTTGTGAAAACATAAGTAGATGCATGGGTTCCGACGATTGGTTTTCAAACTTAAGGTTGACAGTTACATGGGTAAATAAACTAAAGCTGTTTTATTTAAATAATTGTTTTCTTTTTGGTTATTCTCAAAGTAAATATGGGGGTGTTGTCTAAGGCGGTATTTGTAGTATGTACTGTATGAGTGTATTGTATATATTAGAGATTGAGCAGGTGTAAGTTGCGTAGGTTTTCATGCCAAATTTTGAGAAGGAGTTACAATTAATATTATGTTAGTACCAAAGAAACAATTATGGAAAATAGTATTTATTTTAGTTAGTTGAGAATGGGGAAAGGTTAAATATAGTATAGTAGTTAAAAAATGTATTTAAATTTAATTAATGTACTATTGTCATCACACACAAATTAAATACCTACCTATAATGTTTAGACTTTGGATTTTACAAATAATAGATATGGAATGATGAATGAATTGGTAATGGGTAATAGAATCAGGGTTCTGTATGTATAGTCTCACTTCCTATTAGAGGGTCCAGTATGAAAAGTAACAAGTGTTGATAAATCAAATAAGAATCTGTAAGTGTAAATTTAAAATGGGAATAAGTTATTAGTAGAAAATTGGGTGCCTACCGAAGTGAGGATGTAATATAAAAAGAGTAATATAAAATTAAGAGGTTTTGCTGATTTATTGATGGTCCAAAATAATGATTTCTGATAAAAATTGAGGGAAAAAAGTTTATTGTTAGGTGAGATATGTAAGTACGTTGTTTCAAATAGAAAATAAATAATACTGTCAAAACTTTATTTTATTAAGGGGAAGTAAACTTTTCATACATACAAGAGAGAGGAGTAAATTAGTAGTACGACAAAGGATCGACGTGTTAATAGTACTGTAGAAAAGGTTATAGATTGCGTGTTAGTTTGGTTATAGTCTTGGACTAGAACTTCAGGGTATTTCAGGGTTGCGTAATTAGTATCTTTAATATGTAGGCAGTGAAGAACAATTTATATTGATTGAAGATCTGGATGGCGAACTCACGAGGATCGCAACTTATGTGTTGAAGGGTTAGATCGAGAACTGAGTTGTACTATAAATTATCTTTGTTGTACTTTGATAAATGCAAAAATCTATTGATCTAGAAGTTTTTCTTAAAGTAAAGGTAGATAAATATCTTATAAATAATGGCTAGCCTAACTTTTAATTTTTAGAGAACAAAAAGAAATATAAGTAAATTAGATGTGTTTTAATCTGACTGGGGGATATTGTATGTTATTTTCACACCAATAATCAAATGTCTCTGTGGCCGAGTGGTTGAATGTTCACCTAGGAGGTAGGAAACCGGAAGTTCGAATCTCTAGTGACGCTAACGTATTTCGAATTCATTTTTTGTGTTTTTATACTATCTTCTTATTCGTATAGGTTGTTTTATTTATGTAGATGTTGTATTAAAAATATAATATTTATGTTTGGTATGATAGTCTTTATTTTACATTTGATTTCGCATAGGATGCGTGCGTGACGTCAGCATTAATTTACTAGATTTGGGCTGTACATGCAACCGGTGCCTATGTGCTAGTATACTTTGATGAAGCTGAGGGCTCAATTAACTTGATTGTATAACTGAACAATCTACACTTTAGTTTATATAGCTAGAAGTAATCGGTTGCGAAATTTATAGGTTTAGTCTATGAAAGTCAGGTTTCCTGACGATACCTACTGAATTCATTAGAATGCTATTTTAAAGCAATTATTACTGCTGTTAGTAAAGACTAGAATAACATAAAAATATTTTATATTATTTAGTATCTTCTGGTTATAATTTGTAGGGTTGTCAATATTAATTATAGTATTTACTATTTTTGTTTACTTGCAGGGAAATAATACCTTCGGTCATTAAAAATTAGACAGAATTTGATAATTAAATGAAAAAAAAAACTGTTAATGACTTTCATTGGTAGTTAGATTTTTACTTTAAGGAATTAAATAAAACCTATTTAATTACAAAAAAGTCTTGTTTTATTTAATGAAATATTTAGGGACAAATGGAGAAGGAAGTAGACAGTACGCCACTGATGAAGTTTTATATTTTACAGGTAGATGAGGAAAAACTTACTTATTAAGTACTAAGGAAAGTAAGATTGGGGGAAAGTAGAGAAGAAAATTCAAAATTTATGAAATTTAATATGTTGACTGTGTAAATACTTTGTCAATTGATAGTAAATTAAATAAAAAAAAAAATACAATATCGTATTTTAATAAATTAATTTATTAAGAAATGAAATGTTAAAATATTCGGAAGTTTATTAAAAGCAGTTTATTCCAATTCCTCGTTGTCTTATTGAAATAAAAAAAATTAATTAAATTATAGAAATTTATGTGGGTTTTATTTTTAGTTAGTGGTAGTTAATTATGTTATTTTATTTTATTTTATTTATTTATGTACAGAAATATAAGTTAGTTATAAGTTAGCTCAAAAGGTATTAGCTTAAAAGGTATTAAAAGATAATATTTTAAATAAGAGGTACTTAAATCATTTAGATTTGTCCATATTTGTTGAGCTGGTGGTTCGTTAGAGAAAGTGTTAGAGAGAATGAGGAAGGAAGTATGTTGTCGGTGGAAGAGATAGAAAGATACGACCATGACGATTAACTTTGTCTTTGGCAAAGAAAAGGGCTCTAGCGAGACAACAGTTTCAGGAATGTGGACTCATGTTTATTGTCGTGTTATCCTGGAGACATTACACTACAAAACAAACTATTTAGTTGAAAAGGAGTTAGGTTAGAGTCATCTTGACTAATCAGCAGTATAAACTGCGATTCTAAATAGTTTCACTACACACGCAGCTAATGCATATTTCCTCGGCAACTATACATTCTCCGAATGGTTGATTAGAATTTAACATTGGAAGAGATTCTAGACTGGGGAATTAGTTATTTGGGTACTTATCTTGAGAGCTATTAAAGTGATCTCGATTCAAGAAAGAGACACAAAGGCACATCTATTGTTCAAATTGAAAAAAATAGAATTTGGCTAGAAGGTTGTTGTGTTACCACTAGGGTAGAGTTAATTCACAACTAACTTCTTTGAAGGATTGAGTTCTCCTTGTTTGATGGATATTTATCTGTAGTTAATAAACCTATAGATTAGAATTTCAACTGATTTAATTTTTGATTAACCGTTTGGTATAAAAATTACACCACACATATTCATTCTGGGAGGAACATGATAATAAATACCGAATTTATTTAGATATGGTTATTCTTTATGCAATTGTGAGTGGACATATTTGCCAATGTTCACAATTGGCGTATATGACACTTTATGTGTCTAGCACTCTGCGTAATTAACTTTGCGTGGATATGCACTCATGAATATAAGCGTAGTTGAAAATCCGCAAATGCTTGCATTTTGGCGTTTAAAAAGACTTTGCGTACATTTAAAATAAGTTATATTTTATTTTTTGTTATTCTTTATGTAATTGTGAATGGGCATATATGCCAATGTTCACAATTGGCGTATATGACACTTTATGTGTCTAGCACTCTGCGTAATTAACTTTGCGTGGATATGCACTCATGAATATAAGCGTAGTTGAAAATCCGCAAATGCTTGCATTTTGGCGTTTAAAAAGACTTTGCGTACATTTAAAATAAGTTATATTTTATTTTTTATTCTTTATGTAATTGTGAATGGGCATATATGCCAATGTTCACAATTGGCGTATATGACACTTTATGTGTCTAGCACTCTGCGTAATTAACTTTGCGTGGATATGCACTCATGAATATAAGCGTAGTTGAAAATCCGCAAATGCTTGCATTTTGGCGTTTAAAAGGACTTTGCGTACATTTAAAATAAGTTATATTTTATTTTTTATTCTTTATGTAATTGTGAATGGGCATATTTGCCAATGTTGACAATTGGCGTATATGACACTTTACGTGTCTAGCACTCTGCGTAATTAGCTTTGTGTAGATATGCACTCATGAGTGTAAGCGTAGTTGACAATCAGCGAATGCTTGCATTTTGGCGTTTAAAAGGGCTTTGAGTAAATTTAAAATAAGTTATATTTTAAGTTAGTTTTAAAAGGTACATAAAGGTGGTGTTAAAAAGGTAAAGGTGGTATTAAAAAGGTTAAGGAGGTATTAAAAGGTAATGGTGGTATTCAAAAGATAGTCATGTTAAATGGAGGTAATTAAAATTAAATAGGTTCATATTTGTAGGGCTGGTGGCTTGTTAGGGAAATTGTAAGAGCGGATGAGGAAGTCAGAGTGTGTCGGTGAAAGGAATGGAATGAAACGACTTTGACATATGACTATGACGTTGACAACAAAAAAAAGGGCCCTAACAAGACAACAGTTCGAAGGTGTGGACTTAAATTTATTGTCATCATATCCTGGAGACTCTATACTACACATAAACTTTTAAGTTGAATTGGTGTTAGGTTAGAGTCTTAAAGACTAAAGGACAGTATATACTGTGATACTTAAAGGTTTAACTCTACACGCAGCTAATGCTATCTTCGGCAACACTATACATTCTCCGAATAGTTGGTTAGAATTTAATGCTGGGAGAGATTCCGAGCTGAACAATTGCTCATTTGGGTATCTGGATGGATAGCTATTAAAGTGATCTTGGTTTATGAAAGAGGCGCAAAGCGTGTCTACTTAAATTGAAAAAATAGAATTTGTCTAGAAAATCTTTGCGGTGTCACTAGGACAAGGTCGTCTCACAAACGATCTCTCTGGGAATTTCAGATCTCCTTGTTTGACGGACAGATTATTCGTGAACAATTAAGCAATGGTTTGGAGTCTCAATCGGTTAAGTTTTGATTAACTACTAGGTATAAACACACACCACACGTGAACGGTCTGGGAGAAAGGTGATAATAAATTAATATCAGAGTGAACATTGTTATCGTGTATTTGTGAATGATGGAAGAGAAAATTTCCTTCGTTTAAGGCTTGCTAATCTGCGTAAATTTTGGGGAAAGCGCTGTGACAGATCGTACCTCATCTGTTCACGTCTCAATTCACAAATAAATGTTATGATAATGGGCAGGAAGATTGTTGTATGTAATCAAATAAATCACGTTGAAATAAATAAAGCAAATTGAAATCGATCGCGTAGAATAACTGATTTTAAATGATAAATACAGTAAACTCAACCATCGGCCCAAACAATCGGTCCAATATGGAAGGAATTAAGAATAAACTTTCAATTTCAAACATTATGGTTTCCAATTATGCGTGAACCCTAAATTAGCTGTTGTTGTCACGCAACTGCCAAGTTGTTGCCACGTAGACTAGATGACGCCTTAGGCTTGTCACCATGTGTCTATCTCTTTCACTCTTACTTGTATATTTTTGTCCTGTCCTGCTTACGCCGAGTATATGCTGTTGCCATGTTTTGTTGTTATGTTGCCATCTCTATTACTCTTGTTTGGTTGTCTCACTTTTGTTCATTCTGCACGAAAGCGCACATAACACCGTTAGCACCGTTGACGCCGATAGCACTGATAACGCTAATATCACACTTAGTATATAAATGGGTGGAAATGTAGGGTGGGGCTCATTCATTTTTACACCGTCGTCAGTAGAAGTGCTGCAAGAAGTTTTAAAGGTGTAGTTCATTTTTGAGTTTATTTGGGGAAGTTTTTGTTTGTTTTAATAGTGATTTTGTTTTCGGAATTTGCGATTAAAATACGGAATGTGTCAATCTATCTGTTCGTTAGGTCTCGGGACCATTTCGCGTCGCGTTAGCTTTTAGGTGGCGGAATGCCCTTTTTCGTAAATAGATTCGGTTATGGTCAATAGTTTTTGACTTTTCCAACTCGGCGATTGACACACGCGTTTGAATTCGTGTAGGGTGAACGAGCGAACGAGCTAGATTCCGCGTTATGTAAAGGGTTCGATAATCGTCTTTTCAAGTTCCGAAATTAAAAGTACGTACCTAAATAATGTAATAGTGCATAGGTCGATTCAGGGGTTGATGGGGAGGAAGGGAGTATGGTCTCTTCTTAGTAATGCCGGACGTGGAAACGGGAAGATGTACCAGGGTAACAATGGCATAGGGCTAGTCGCTGGGATATCTTGAAGAGTCAGGCAGGGAGCTTACAGAGCGGAAGTCGATCTGGGCTAGATTCAGGTCACCTACTGGTGTGAACGACAGAGTCTAGTTTTAACCTCCTCTGGAGGGAAGCAAGCGTCTGGGATGGCCTTGCGCCAGTTTTACATACTGGAAACACATCCCCCATGAAAGGCGATGTTTATGGCAAAGCGTCCGAGCCGTGAAGAGGCTGCGATTTGTTCTGTCCTTTGTCATCTGACTGAGCTGGTCATGGTCTCATATCTATATATTTATATATACACATGATCATATAGGCTATCCCAGCCAGCGGGGTGACGTCCTTTTTACCTACTGTATCACCCCCTGTCTGAGTAGGGCAAAGTTTTAGGGTGTTAGGCACACAGAGAGGTTTCAACTTGCCTCACTTCTTTCTGTCGATTAGTTGAGGGGTTGTATGGTGTTTGCTAGCACAATATACAACCACACACACGTTTAATTGTAAATGTGAGGTGACGGACCTCTAGCTTTGAAAATTCACACATTTAAAAGCCTAGGAACATTTGATTTTAGGGCCAAATGTTAGGTAGGTAAATTCCAAAATTCAAGTCTATTGTTAGGACATTAATAGGTTTTTTTGAGAAATTATGCATAGTGGGAGGTTTCAGGTAACTTTCTTCATTGTTCAGGGAAAATAGGTCAATAAATTCAATTATGATAGGTTACAAGTTTTCAAGTAGATAGGAACCTCTGAAAAATTAGAGTTAGTGGTTCAGGAATAGATTGTTGTTGACTAGTTTGTTTGACAAATAGTTTCATTGTTTACTTATCTGAGAGGGCTTTATAAGTCCAAAGAACTCCAATTTTGAATGTAAGGACATAGGGCTTTGATATTGAAATAGTTTCATTGTTTACTAAGAGGTTTTTATATGCCACAGAACACTAATTTTGAATGCTAGGGCATAGGGCTTTAATATTGGCAATAAATATGAAATGATAGGAAACATAAGTTTCACCACTCAATTATCTCTTAAAATATTGTATTTACTTAGGTATTTCTTTCAAGAAATAAAGAGACTTGAGTTTGGCATAAAATATGCCTAAATAATATAGAAAGCCTAGATTTAGAATTCAGGTTGATGAAATGTATTTTAGACCATAAAAGTTCATAACTGTAGTACCTATCAAACCCTTTTTAAGGTCAGTTCTTAGTAAACATTAAGTTATAAAGTAAAATCAAATAGTTTGGTATATAAGAATCCAAAATAAAGTATAGCAGACTGACAAACCTTTTAGTCAGTAATTACTTACATTCTCCCTTGTCGAAATGACTGCATTGATACAGAGTAGAACCTAGATGAAATATAGAATGTTTCGGATTTTCTTTTATTACTCAATTGAGTAAGTAACTAATAAACTAATTACCGTGAAAATAGTTTCGGGAAATCTTTATTCAAGAGAATAATTTCAATTCTTATAAATGTTCAATAAACTTGAAGTACATAACATGATGTATTTGTTTGCATAAATGCTTTCCCTTGTCTGGCAAAAGAAAAGCCTTAACTGATACTATACACCAAATATGGGGTAGTAAAAGTTGTTCTTCGTCAATGGAATTAAATGAATACATCTTTAGAACAAAAACAAAGTTCTATTAGTACTATTTCTCATTTCTCTTTCAAAATATATTGAAATTATTCTACTGAGTGTAGTTATAAAATTGACTACATAAATAACTGCAAAACTTTTAAGGATAAAAGTCACAGTAGTTTCATATTACTAGAAAATCAATGATTTTTAAAGTAAAACTTTCTTATATGAAATGAGGGTTGAAAACCTAATTTCTTGTATTCAATAGTTTTAGTATATTTGAAACTTATAATTGAAACTTGGAGATTTTTAGAAAATGGATAAAATTTTGACCTGGTAGAAATTTGTACTTATCTGACTTGCATTAAATACAACAAAAACGATTGTATTAGAGAAGTTTATTACTGAAACAATATACAATTTTGATTTGATAGAAGTTTTCTATTGAATAGTGAGCAGAATGACTGTACGCTGAATATGAAAGTCTAAGTTTTTTACTAGATAGTTTTGTCATATTGACCTAGCAACTTTAAGTTGAGTATTACCAGCAGTATCTAAGAAAATAATTTTAACTGTCAGTCACTATTTAAGTAGATCTGTTAAGAGACTGAATCTTTGAATGGGACGTGGTGCAACACGAGTGATTTCAATGTTTATTACTCAAATAAATAGTAATATTTGGTGTATTTGTATGAATGTACTTGTTCTTGTGTCAGGCAAAATTCAGCCACAAGCTAACTATACACTGAAATGGGGTAGTTTAGCTTACCAATGTCATAAGAACAAATAAAATATACTTGGTACAGAAACACAAGATAGCCATAAGTTAGAAATCTGAAATCATTCTGTTGGATTATTTGTGTCATTTGTAGTTTTGGTTACTATGATGATAGGGACGCTCTGGATTTCTTGTTGGTTCTTTACCAGAGCTGTGTAGTCAGGGAACCAACATAGGCGCGTAAAATTAAAAATAAATAAATAAATCTTAAATTTAGAATTCAAAAAAAAAGTATACACTAAAAAAAGTCACGGGGGTATTCCACATCCAAGGGAAGGTACTTCTGAGAAGTTGCCAATATGGCTTTCTTTGAGTCTCTATTTTATTGACCAGATAATCACAGATGTGAGAATTTTACTCACTGTCCTATGGACTTATTCGAAGATTACCAGCTAAATAAGTAATTTTCGTATAGAAGTATCTATCGAGTAATAAGTTTTACAACATACATAAAGGTCAGCTGTTGGAATACTATTCAGCTTTGATCATCAATAAATGATTAAATTTCAAACTCAGAAATACCTCATCTCATCCATCCCCAATTATTGGTAGTGGTTATTAAAAAAAATAATAATAATGCATTTTATTCATAACATAATCAAACAAAATTTGTATGTGATGTATCGTCTAAAGTAGCGGGTATAGTCTAATATAGTAAATTCATATAGCCTCTTAAGAGGCTGACTGGCGCAGAATTGCAACAGAGATTTTATTCACCTTTTATTATTTGTAACATTAATGAATTTTACATCTAGATTTGTTTACAAAGTGTTATCTCTATGACTTTCATATATTGGCTTAACTGACAAACAGTGAAATTTCTAATCTGAACATTATTACCAATACTTTATATTCTCTGATTTTACTATCTAAATCTACGAATTTGGTTTTAATTATTTTATGTCCAATTTACTTAGCACGTGAAAGATAACTAATAATTTACAACAGCATGAGACTTTTAATAGGGGTTTGTTTGCTATCAACATCTCTGAATCACTTTTAAATAATTTGGGTTACTACTTAAGGCGCTACGTAAGGTTCTAATCTGACGATCACACTTTGGCCATATATCTGTTAAAATCATTTCTATTAAGCACCAAACGTTAAACTATGTAGGTTGTAAGTGGGTTGTTATTGGGATACGACGGAGTTCAGTGTGAGCAGTAATAGGGATTACAAGAGGGTTTAGTACAAGTGCTGAATTTTTAAGTATAAAAATATGCTTGAAAAGGCAGTATCTGTTATTGCGTTAAACTATAAACTTGAGTTTTGTGCAGCAGTCTGAGTCTAGAGATCTTATTACAATTTGATATTAATTTCAGCTGATACCTCAAGCCTTCTTGTGAAAAAGGGCCTTGACACACGGACAGATAGGCAGACGGAAAACAAACTGATCCTATAGGGGTTCCATTTCTCCATGATCAAGTACGCATGGCCCCCGGTAGCAAGTGCTCGGGTTTTCAAATCAAAAAAAAAAAAAAAAAATTATGAGTGCTTATATAATAGTATTTTGTGTAACTGTTACGTAGTTTGAGACATTGGCACACGAGTGCTTGTTTATTCGTTCGTTTCGTAATAGTTTTGCACGAGTGTCCCAATGTCTTATTATGTTCAGTTGCACACAATACTTTATCTGCGACAATCGAAAATATCATCTTTACTTAAAATAGTATTTTCAAGTAAAATTTTCACAAAACACGAGAAGAAGAACATCGTTCGTGATGCATCGTCCCGGTAATGCTGTCTTGAAGGTAAATCAAGATAAAGGGGGCGTGGCTTTAAAAATAAGGTCGGGACTTATTTCTCGTCTCTGTTATTGATTGGCTCTCTAGCAGTGTTATAATAAATTGGGCCAATCGCAGCGCAGAATCGCGGTGTTAAAATGTAATATTATAACATCGGATAAACAATGTAGGTACTTGTGTAACTGATTTTGATGTTGCAATTACCTTATTGCAGTATGGAAGTGGATAAAATAATTTTATTTTGGTACTATTCGGTAGCACTTAATTTAATATTCATTCAAAAGTAGATTCGCGCGTTTGTAGAATGCGTATTATTACACCTTTTCCTTGCCTGCCCCAAACCCTCCCCCATTCTAAACAAAATCCTGGCTGCGCCCTTGCAGATACGCGCCTTTAAGGTGATATATCGTCCGTGCAAAGGTCCCCGTTACTCCAAGCGGAAAGACACGCAGTGCGAGAGGGACGAAATCGGGGAAAATTGACAAAAAGTCGGTTTTAAATTAATCAAAATTAGCTAAAATAGCTATGGAAATTTCTATAACCAGTAATTTAAGTATTGTTAAAACCCATCTAAATAAATATTTTTGAAGTCTGTTTTGTTTGAAGTTTGAAGTTTGTATGCTATCCCGATTTGTCAGAATATCAAAAAAAAGTGTAAATTTAGACCTCATTTCATTAATTATTTATATCGAGTGAAATTCCTCCAATCGCGTTTCTAATAGTCCAGAATCTAGAAAAAGGTCCCAAAATTGTTATACTAATTTATTTAACTTAGGACTTGGCTTGAACAGCAGATAAATAACTTCAAAAAGTGTAGATTTTGACGATATACCCCCTTAAAAAGCCTAGTTCATCGACCTATTTAATGAAATGACGTACTATTGGCGTCGTCGTAAACCACAGAAATGTACACTACTCGAGAAAAAATTGGAAACATATAAGAGTCTACAAAATTTTCTATTACAAGTCCTGGGGATGAAAGAACGACAGATATCTAATAAATTACAAGTCCTGGGGATGAAAGAACGACAGATATCTAATAAATTACAAGTCCTGGGGATGAAAGAACGACAGATATCTAATAAATTCGCAAGCAAAGTATGTCTTTGATGTAGCTTTTAACATATAAAAAATCAAAAACATATCGTCATGACATGAATCCCCGAGGGAGTGGCAGAGGTGATCCCGAGTGTGAGCTGTGAAATGCAAGTCACAGTCCACACTCGGTACACCAGCGTTTCACCGACAACTATTACGTCCCAACGTGATGGGTGGCAAACTTTATCGCCGTACTGCGAGCACAAAACACGCTTCTTAAGGCATGTTCTACGATGTTTTCCATCATCGTTCAGTGGTAAGTATTAGGTAAGAATAAAAATACTATGCATTTATATTCCGAAAAACTCATTGGTGCATGCCCGACTGGGGATTGAACCTGGATCTCAAGGTTGAGGGGCCAACGTTCTACCCCTGAGCTATCGCTTTTATTTAATTACAAGTTTTTTTTTAACTTTTTTAAGATTTTGTAATTTTTATAGCCAAATATCGTCGTTATATAAATTTTTACCATAATATATATACCTATATTATGTATACTCGTACATGGTAGTTTAGGCACTAAAAGTTGGACGAAAAGTGTCGTAATAAAATGGAGTTCAAGTTGAAGGTAGGACTTGACCTGGCTGCTATAGGAGAACTTTATATCGACCAAATATATTTATATCCTGAAGAAGGGCTTATTAAAAAGCATCCGGAATAGAAGAGCTTGTACACATCTATTGATGAATTAGAAAAAAGCGAAAGAAGCGTGTCAAGATCGTAGTAAATGGGGATCTGTAGTCTCTGCCTACCTCTCTATGCATGGGTGAATATCGTGCAAACATGTGTTCCGAGGACTTGTCAGGGGTGTTTTGATTCTCAACACTTTCCATCAACAATTTTTACGTGTTTCATATTTAATATTTTCATGAATAATACATTTTATGGCTAAATATCATGAAAACGTAGTCATTTTTATGAACGCATGTTGCCTTTGAGTATTATCTATTGCACAAATCACGATAACTTCCTACACATTTACACATGTTATCAGGTTATCAGAAATATACAGGATTCCAGTTTCCAATAAATACCTGAGGCAACAAGATATAAATATGTATGTACATATAGTAGGTATCACTACATATATTCATGTCATAGCCATTCCTACATGCTTTCGTATAAAGACGTGGCCCTTATTCAGGCTGATTCTGCTTTATCACCAATGAATCTAAATAAATTAAAAGTGATATTCGAAAGCTTTGAAACTGGGATTGCTACGCAGCGAAGGTTTTTCGGGCTACGAAGAAAGCTACGCTTGAAACCATGATGTAGAGCATGTATTCTACATTGATTTTCTGCTACAACCTGGATAAATGTCTGTTTAAAGCCACGAAGAAAGGTACATCAGCATGTCTACAACATTGACTTTAAATGTTTCAAAACTATGATAGACATAAATTTATCTGCGGAATTTTTTTTATTTGAACTTCTCTATTTTTTATTTGAACTCGGCCCTTTATACGCTGTCACGTGTCTAGATAAGTATATAAAGCACTTGGCAATTTATCCATCGCGACTATGACATGTATATGTATGTATTTTTATCTACTCCCATACTGCAAAAGGCAACTGCAACATCAAAAGCAGTTTTATAACTACCTAGATTGTTTATCCGATGTTATAATATTAGATTATAATTGGCCCAAATATGTAAAACCAATAGCGACCCAATCAACAACAGAGACGAAAAATAAGTTCCGGCCTTATTTATTAAGCCGGCCCCTTTATTCCGATTAGCCTCCAAGGCAGCATTAGCCAATGTATAATTTTTCTTCATCTATGTAATTTATGGTTGACTGGAAGAAATTTCTTTCAGAAATAAACCGCTTTGGCCCTGTATTTCTCTTAATTCTAAATTGTATTTATCTGGGTTTTTTGTGTGCAATAAAGTGTTTATTATTATTAGTCTCGGATCGAACTATGGCACCTGCCCGACCTATGTTAATAACACGGAAAAATGGGCAGGCGGAGACTCGCCGACTCAACTGAATGGGCCCCCAAATGGTCGCTCGCACAGAGAGACAAGGGGGCAAAATTTGCTGAGCGGCTAAAAGGTGGAGAGGTGCCACTGGACTTTAAACGACGATCACTTGCTCCCTGAGGTTCCAGCATCACGTGCCCACTCGCCACTTACGTTTCACATCTACCCTTCGAGCATGTAGCTCTTGCTGCTCCACTCTGATCGACCTCCCACGGCAAGCCAAAGCTCCCTCTTCATTGTTCACTCCGGTCAGGCAACAAAGGCAAGCCGAAAATGAGGAACAGGACCTTCTTCCGGGAGCACGTTTGGGTTCATGGGGTCGCTACTGCTCAACAGCTCGCCTCAAGCTGCCCTGCGTAATACCACTGCTCTGTTAGCCGTGTATGTTTTGTAAACGTTGCCCGCCTCTCACGTGGCCTGATGTTCGGCTCGGACGTAGGGTTGGATTTTGAGAGGCTTATTATCATTGTTATTACCGGGACGACGCACCTGAGGTTCATGAACGAATGTCTTCTTTTAATTTTTTGCGAAATTGTTACTTGAAAATACTATTATAAATAAAGGCGATATTTTTGTTGGTCGTAGATAAACTATTGTGTGCAACTGCACATAATCAGATATTGGGAAAAAACTATTACGACTTCATTCGTTTCATAAACAAGCACCCGTGTTCCAATGTGTCAAATTATGTTACAGTTGCACAAATTTCTATTTTTATTTAAATAGTTCAGCAAGTCCACTTAGCATGGTGGTATGGTAGTGTATGTCACCGTTCCTGGGTTCCTAGTGTATTTAGAAAGTGTGTAGAAGAATGTCTAAACCACGATTGTCAAAACTGGTTCCAAAATATTTTTTGTGTATTCGCACAAGCCAGAAGGCCTACTCCGAAGTGACAAAATTCGATCGAATATTGTTCGGTCGTTTATCCATCCTTATCACATTCTCTATGCGTGCGTCAGAGATGGACTAATGCTCGAACGATAAACGATCGACCGTATCTTTTTGGGAGAGCCGGGCCAGTTTCCGAAAAACCTGAATACGGCTGCAGGTACTCAAGGAAATCCATTAGTGACGTAGGTAATATAAAGCTGAGTCTTTGTTTTCTGCTAGGTTTATGTATGTATCAAGGTTTTTTGAGTCGTCATGTAACAATGGATCCGTTTTATAGACATTAATTTTTGATGATGTTTGTATACAATCAAAGTATGGAGCGTTTTTCCGAGAAGAAAATACTTAGAGCCAATGATAACCGTTATTGTGCCAGTTAGGGTTTCGCAGGGAATTAAAGCCTTTTTGTTAAGGTTTTTGAACTGTTTGTCCCTTGCGTCCGCTTCGATTCGCACGATTTTCCAGTAGACTATGAGTTTAGGCCTCGATGCTAGATAGCGACTGCGTAATACATAGACTTAGGATTCGCTGCGCTCAAAATACGTACAAAGCGTGTAAAAGAGATGTCGTCCTACCTTTATGAACACTTTGCAAGGGAGAAAGAGATGCACAACAAAGAACAGCTGTGTCAATGTTTTTTCGAGTAACTATAGCTACCCGCTTGCTTGGGTGTGATTGAGGATTTTATAATAATATTTAAATAATACGTAACTAAATTGATAAATAGTGATTGGTTTATCTTGTGCAGTGAGTAATTGTAATGTTACAAGGCGAAATAACCCAAATAATTACACATTTCACAGGTAAATATGATTATGTCATTAGAATGTTTTGAACCATATTTTACCCAATTTCTCGTATTAATCCCACTTTTTATGCATCAAAACCGAACAGAAAGTCGATTATTTTGCCCTAGGGCTTTATTATTATTATTTTTTTCTTTATTTATTTACAATGGTTGGCTAACCTGCAGCCTTTCCTGTGTACCATAAATGTCATACTTTTTTTTCCACTGTTTAACGGCTTTGGATGCAGTCCTTTTGAGCCAATTACAATTTAAAGTTCACAAAATTATAATTGTTTTATTTCCTCACACTATGCATTGAAAAACGTAGTATGATACACGGGCGTAAGAGCAATAAACTACTCGGTTACGTTTATTCCTTTGCGCCCTTGTAACATAAACTACTATTACAGTAACGTATTGAATTTTTTTGTTGTATTTAGTAGTTATATGCAGGATTGTCCAAAATATTAAGTAAAATAGTAAATCTAATGGTAATGTCATGGTAATTTTTTGTAACCATTTTCTCTACTACATTATTTAATCTTGTATATTCTAAATCTATGGCGTAATATAAGAAAGCAGCGCCCCTAGCGGTTTACTGTAGGAACCAGAATTTTTAATATAAAATATTTTGCGCAGTTGCTAACGTGTATCGAGACCCAAACTCACCGTACAAAATAACGTACCATTTTAAAAATTGGACCATTTTACTCCTTTAGTTTGTGAAGTTACTTCAAAATCTATGATCGGCTATCCCCGATCAAAAATAGTTATTGAGGTGAGCCGTTTTGCAGTAATCATACAAATTCTACTAATATCTATTAAAAAGTTCAGTTTCTACTCCATCGTCAGACCCTGGTTGGCATGATTTATCAACCACTTCGCAAAGTCGATTTAGGAAGCCTACGTATCGCAAAACGCCACCAAATTAATTGCTTTATAAACCTCAATAATACTGAACTATTGGCGTCAAATTGCACAGATCAAAAAGCTTTCCAATTTTAAATTTCTAAACAAGAGAAACAAAGTTCAGTTATGTACTTTGCACTAAGCTACTAACAATAAAAGTTATTATCCTTAAGAGGCTATGCGAATTTTATTTTTGTCACTGTCACTCCAAGCAAAAACGCGCTCAGTGCGAAAGGGCTGGATTCAGGGCGAAAGCGAAAAATGTTAGTTTTATAATTTTTTATAGAACTAAATAGCTAGCAAAATTTCAAATATCAAATTTATTTATTTATTTAAAAAAGGTACACCAACAGCACAAGTATTGTTACACTTTTATAAATATTCTGATACATGCGCCACTTATATATACACTTATACACTTATATACACAACATTTGCCAAGTAATTATAAACAAAAAGGGGTAAATCATCACACTACAAAAAGGAAAAATACATAGTTACAAACAATTAAAAAAAAACTACAAACTAAAATTACCTAACTAAACACTAAATATACTAAATTAAACCTAAACCTAAGGAAGCTAATTAAATATTAACAAATTGAAAACTACTACCTACCTACTAATGTCTATTTGTTGTTGAAACACACCTAATAAAATATGTTTGAATTCTGTATATGGTTCCTAATAGTTCCTATTCGTCAAACGAGGAGAGAAAGTGTGTTTTAAGACCTCATTCCAACAATTTTTTTTTAATCGAGGAAAATTTATCCAAACATGTTTTCCAATTTCAAAACCCTAGATTATATAAGTAGTCAAAATGCATATACCATAAATTTATTAAAATTTTCCGTGTATTTTATGAAATACACAAAAAAGAAGCACCTCTATTTTTTTACATATCGCCTTAAGTACAATTATAAAGAATCTAAACACGATCACCTTATCGACGCCCGGTTCAGACTTCCATAGGACCTCGCTGGACTTCATAATCAGACCCCATAGTTACCATATAAGTATTGTAAATGGTTTCAAACAGACAAATAAAAAGAGTCAAAACTGATATTCCTACTATTATCGGTTTCCACTTCATCATCAGACCCTAGACCTAGTATGATGATGGAGTATTCTCAATCGCTTCGAAGACGACTATAAAAAGCCCAGACACTTCCATTTTAAAGCTATTATATGAAGAATGTCACAATTTTCCTTATTTTTGACGAACTACCGAACCTGACCTTCCAAAT
This sequence comes from Ypsolopha sequella, assembly GCA_934047225.1. NCBI lineage: Eukaryota > Metazoa > Arthropoda > Insecta > Lepidoptera > Ypsolophidae > Ypsolopha > Ypsolopha sequella. Next base: position 8,268,387 of record OW203987.1, read on the forward strand.
TCAAAAATTGCGAAAAATCTTGAAATACGTGAATTTTTATTAAAGTTGGAAGTCTACATCCCGGTCACATTATCTCGAGACCTCGCTGGAATGCGGACCACCCGCCCCCGTTCTCCTTTCACCTCCCCGCGCTCTGTATCTGAGCGCCGACGCGACGTGACGTCATCGACGCCAGGTCTCGAGATAATGTGACCGGGTTGTACATTAAAAATTTCTATATACTGCCTAGCGTGAACTGTGTCGGACATATTTTTATTTTTTGTTAAAAATTCTACCCCTGCGTTTTTGTTGTTTTTTGTTGTCTTGGCGTATACACCCTTCATAAACACTCCCTCCATCCAAATATCAAGTCTCTACGTCCAGCGGTTTTGTGCTGTAAGTACGTTATCTTTCAGTCAATGAGTCGGTCACTCAGTTTTTTTATTTATTTTGATTGATAAAGCATAAGTTGACAGGTTGCAACTTTTCGGTACAAAATACAAATGACTTTGTTCCATTCGACTGATGACGGCCCCATACCGTGGGCCAAAATATATCAAGCAAATAATAGTAGTTTATGCTACAAGGGCGAAACTACGAGGACGATTTAAAACACGAGCGTAGCGAGTGTTTTAAACGTAACCGAGTAATTTATTGCTCTTACGCCCGTGTATCATACTACGTTTTTCAATGCATAGCATGTGACGAAATAAAACAAATATAATCTTGTGAACTTTAAATTATGATTGGCTCAAAAGGATTGTATCCAGAGCCGTTAAATAGTGGAAAAAAAAATTAACATTTATGGTACACAGGAAAGGCTGCAGGTTAGCCAACCATTGTAAATAAAAAAAAATAATAATAATAAAGCCTTAGGGCAAAATAATCGACTTTCTGTTCGGTTTTGATGCATAAAAAGTGGGCCCTTACGAGCACATGCATTGAAAAATATATTATTGTTTTAATATTAATAAGGAAACGAAAGTAATTAGAAAAAAAAAAAAACATACTGTCGAATTGAGAACCGCCTCCTTTTTGAAGTCGGTTAAAAATAGGTCTTTATCTACACAAATTGTAAAGTATACTCGTATATTGTAAGAAGTTGTATATATTAAGTATTAAGTGCTTCATTGTAATATTTTTGCAATCAAAACGTGTTCAAAACGAAGCAGGGTCTAATAAGCAAGTATATTGATACTAGATACCCCCTCCCCCCTCGCTGTATCCCAACTAGACGTCAACCAGCGTGATGCGACGTGCCTAGGGTTACCAAATGTATTCCGGACCAGAAATATTACGGAATAAGTAAACAATTTGGCCAAATGCGAGTTGGACGCGCGCACAAAGGGTTCTGTACCACCACAAAAACTAAGTACGGAACCCTAAAAATATTATGGTAAATAACAACAATAAAGATGCCAAAGCAATATCAAGGTGATAAAAACAAGTCGTTATAATAGTAGCAACTGACAAACAATTTGGGCACTCTGAGTAAGGAACCCTAATTTTTATAATTTTTTGTTTTACATTAGAGTAATGTACAACAGTTGACCAAATTAAAAACTTGTATGTTTACAGTATGTAAGATACAGCTGAAACAAACAACGTTAAAAAAATGATTTTTCAATTTTTTTTTGTATGGGGACCCCCTTGGGTTTCAATTTTTATTTTGTATTATATACTGTGTTAGAGAACATAGTAACAAGTATTCAGTGAAAATTTCAACTCGCTACCTATAACGGCTGAAGCTGTAGACCCCTGTGACAAACATATAGACTTCGGGCACCAAACGTACTGGCATAGACAAAAGAGCTCGGAGGTTCTAAAATCATCAGTCATAGATGAGATCTGTCTCATGGTGAAAATCGGTTTATTGTGTTTATAAGCTCCATACTCGAAAGCATTATGATATATTTTTTTGTCTTAATATTGTTTGTGAATACATTTTGCATGTCAATTAGCAGTTTTTATAATGAGGATAGTCCAGTCTTAATTAAATTCTTCCCGCATGCCCAACCAAAGGTAATTTGCCAATCACGCCTTGAAAAGTCCGGACAACCGTGTGGCAGTGGCAGCCCTACACGTGCCCAACCCAACGGGCCATTCACCGTATATTACCGTCACCACTTAATCGAGAAACTTCGATTGACACCGGTTTTTGCTCCGTCAATCACCATTACATGATATTGCTGGTGAATAAGTTTACTGACCTACTTATAAGTAAATGAGGAGAATATAAGCGCGAATCGCTGTTCGTTTAACATTAATATATGTCATTTCTACAACCACAGATAATATAGTCTACAAGTTATATACAATATATGTGTATGAGTCTGTATTACGCCAGGGCCACAGCTTCAGGCTTCTGGCGGCGCTTCTTGCTGCGCTTCCAGGCGGTTTTTGTGACGGGCTTTGCCCTGCCACGACACCCGTCGACGCCTTTCACCGCTCGCTCAAAGAGCTCGACACTAGGTTCGTCCTGTGTGCTCGATCACTGTTTCAACCGCCCGCCTCCCCGCACACCGCCGTCCCGAGAGCGCAAGCCACTCGAAGCCGGACAAGACGTGCGAGCGGCGACCCATGGCCAGCTCTATACAACTTCTTCATACATTTGTTCTCTCCGCCGGTTTTGTTTTGTTTTTCAGAAGTCTTTATTGAAAATAATTTACAATAACCAATTTGCAACTAAACCAATTTGCAACTAATCTCTCCGCCGCCGGTACCGTCGCAAGAAGAACCGCTTGGCGCGCCTCTCGAAGCCTGAAGCTGTGGCCGACCGGTTATGGTGTAACGGAAAAATTATGAAGTCGTACAATGCCGTAGCTAAAAGTTGTAAATAACATTTTTGGCGTATCAAAAAGAAAGCACATAACTAAAAAACCGGCCGAATGCGGGTGATATATGATAAATTTAATTTTGTATTTTTTTTCGTGAAATTCTCAACCGCTTAATTTTTCTTGTTATCCTTACGTAAACACATATTACTTTGATTTTTTTTCATATTTTGCGGTCCTCCAGTTTTGGAGATAAGGGGGGACATTAATTTTTTTATGGTTTTTCAAGGATTTCTCGGATTAGTTGCAACTAAGTATAGCCAAACTATATATTTTTACAATTCTCTTTTTAATACCTACAATTTGATACCCATATTGTATTTTAATAAAATATTTTTTTTAATTATTTCTCATTTGTGCTCCACTTTTTTTTAAATCGCTATAGTTTTCTTGTAATTGGCCAGTTACGATCTATAATCGACATTTTATTCATATTTTTTGGTGGACCAGTTTCGGAGATAAGGGGGGGGACTTATATATTTTTGTGGTCTTTTTAAAGATTTCTCGAAATCAGTGCCAGTAAATATAGTAAAGGTGTATATTTATACAATTTACTTTTTAATATCTACAATTTGATACCCATATTGTATTTCTAGGATAATATTTTTTATTTTTCTCACTTTTGTTTTGGAAATATTTTGTGTAATTTCAAATTTATTATATTTTTTAATATCTTTATGTCTAACGGTGCTTAAGTTACGGACGGACGGACGGACAACGGAGTCTCACCATAAAGGTTCCTTTTGTAACTTTTAGGTACTACAGAACCCTAAGAAAACATATCGTCAAGACATACACCGTGTAATTATTACGTGCTCAGAAAATTTAACAACATGCTCTACTGATTATACGGAACCACTTCCATAAAAAAAATTCAAACAAGGCGAAAAAAGAATTCGCTTCGCCATAGAAAATGACGAAGAGGTATTAAAAATTTATATGGGGAATTGTTTTTTTTTTACACGGCGTATATTCTCGAAGGTGTGTCAGAGGTGTGTCCATGTGGACTTTCACTAGAACAGTCAAACTTATACACCTTCTTTTGAACGATGATTTTTACGTCCCAACTAGTCTCGCCTCGTCTATCCGAACAACTTTTACTGGGTGGAGATGAGAAGAAAACATTTTTTTTTCGCGGTTTCACGTTTTGTTCTTTGGTAAAAGTTATTCATATAGAATATACCTATAGTACTTTCCCTGGTTAATGATTTTTCAGCGTCTAAAAATCCCGGCTAATTCTCGTAAATACATGTTGCGCAAGTTTTTTTTTATGCTTTCTAACAATAATTATTTTCATTTACAAAAAGGTTGTTTAAACAAGAAAAATAATAATTAAAATTAAAATAATAATAAAAATTTAAATAATAATTTAAATTAAAATAATAATTAAAATTAAAATGATTCTTATTATACCACTTTTTTAAATAGACTATAAAGGATAAAATAATTTCTCAAAACGAAAACGTAGAGTGCGTACGTAGGTTCTTTATCTGAATTGTGTATGCAATATGTAAAACTATTTTTTAAAAATATACACTATAACAGCTTTTAAAGTTTTTTAAAAATATATATAAATATACTGATAAATAAGATAAACAAATACAAGGAAATCTCAAGATATATTTCGGGTCCGACCTGGACCCGGCATCAGTTGAGTATCTTAATTAAAATAGACATTGACATATATATATTAAAAGTACATGACATGACAGGTTATGACCTAGACTACCTATTTACAATCTATCTATCTTAGTATTAACTTATTATAAATTGTCATTAATAATAATGATGATGATGATGATGATGATGATGATGATGATGATGAAGAAGAAGAATAAGAAGAAGATGATAATGATGATGATGATTATTATGTTAATGATGAAGATGAGCAGGAGGAGGAAGATGATGATTATGATGATGACGATGATGATGATGATGATGATAATTACGATGATGATGATGATGATGATGATAATTACGATGATGATGATGATGATGATGGTGATGATGACGACAGCTACTATATGTAAAACTAATGATTGATAACGACAGCTACTTCTACCTCTCTACAATATATTGCATGCGCCTACGTGGTATAGTAAAAATATTTTTAACTGTTTTTTTTTTTGCTTTTATGACTTGTGTGTCTGCAATTTGCTATAGTTTGATTTATATTGACTTATTCAGTTCTGAGCTATTTAAAGTTTCAAGTTTCATCGGGTAGTCAGTTTAAAACCGATTGCAAAATTTTCAACGAATAGACAACAGACAAACAAGAAAGCGGGTTTATTAAATTGTGTTAATAACACTTTTTTGTGATTTATACTTGCGATTGTCGGCACTTGGTGAAAAATCATCATTTTGATAAAAACACATGCACTGTTACACATTATCACTATATTAATAACTCCAACCGGTTTCGCCTCACGGCATCATCAAGAAACAACAAACACGAAACTATTAAATATAAGGAATCAATACGTTACATTGCAGATGGTAAATAACAATTTCGAAGAATGGTTTTCCGAATTCTCCTCTCTTTGAAATTGTTATTTACCATCTGCAATGAAACGTATTGATTCCCTATATTTAATAGTTTCCTTTTTGTTGTTCCTTGATGATGCCGTGACGCGAAACCGGTTGGGGTTTTAAATATAGTGACATTGTAAAAAAGTACATGTGTTTTTATCAAAGTGAAGACTTATTTGATTCAAATATTTATTTGTTTTAGAAACCAGGAAAAAATTTTTGCTTATTGTTGATTTATCTAAAAGTATAAGAACCAAGAAATATTTTATACTACCCACGTACATATTAATGGCAACAGAATTGGAGAGCCGAGAGTATATTGATTTTGCTCTCTAAGTAGATGTTTAAAATAAACAAAGTCTGCTTGTTTAGTTACCTACAAAGTTGAGAGAAAACACCTTTATTTTCAGTAAATTTAATCCAGGTCGAAAGTAATTGCACAAAAATAGGTACTTTGTAATGAACTCGATTTCATCTCTTACTTTCAGTATGTATCATGCAGTCATACATCCATCCATGAGCCTGTCATCGTCCACTGCTGGACATAGGCCTTTGCCACACTTGGTGGTTCTCTTGAAAGTGTTGCCCATACTCGCACATTCTGGTCGGGCGGGTTGGTGAGCGCAGTGCCGAAACCTCTGTAGTAGTCAATTTTGGTATCTATTGGCACCAAATATACGTAATTTACATGAACCATATTGTTAATTTATAATTTATATAAGTGTGAGGCGTGACGTTGTTGCGTAAACATCTTCTCGCCCAGATGAAGGCAGTCTAAATCTGCTGAAACTGGTCGGCTTTCCCGATCATAACACGTATTGAGGTGAGCCGTTTTTATATAAATCATGAATTATCCTCAAGTCTCATTTAAATCTATGAAGATATTGTTGCTTATAGTGATAAAATTTAGTAAAATTAGTATTGCGGCGTTTTGTAATAATACGCAGAGATATCTTAAGGGCCATTTCATACTTTTACCGAGAAATCTAAAATTTCCATCGCCTAATTTACCAATTTAAAAAGACTAATATTGTTGAATACATGATAAACATAGACCTCTTTCCTATTTCTTTCCTTTTGACAGTTAATGTACTACATTTCCAAATACTACTTTGTATTTTTTGTAGTGATCAATCACCCACACCTTGTTTACGGTAACCTAATCAAGAATTCAAAAACATTCCAAAAAGAAAATTGCCAAAACATCTGACATATTTTTTGACACAAAAAGTACCAGAAAATGTATTATGTATAACTCTATGGAAAAAAATTATAATTCCGTAAATATTCCCAATTAATGTCGCTATTTTACCACAATTTTTTGTATTGAATTATGCATAATCACATTCAAAATTTTATATCAGAATAACTTATAATTATTAACTTATTGAATTCAGTAGTTTTATTGATAATCACTTCATTTAATTAGCCCGAAAAAAAACATTACTCCAAATTCCAAGAAAATTGCGATTCAGAAGGCCATACAAAAAACATGATTGTGTGAAATGCCTCTTAAGGCGTTCTTATCCCAAAATCAGTAATTTCAAAGTCAAATAGAACTTTCAAATATCGTCTAAAACTTCCAAAAAAAAATACGCAATATAGTTCGAACCTTTATCCAGGTCTTCCACGCATGTGTTACATGATCAGATAAACTTTGCTCGATAGAAATAATTCACGAACACAGCATGTAATAAGACCTTTCAAATCATGCCATTTCCATAACTCCACTCTTTTATTAACGAAACATATCTGGTAATATTGCTCTTTAAATGTTCTAGGTCAACCACGTAAGTGGGTTTTAATAAACATATCCCTTATTTTTAAACAATTTAAAAACCGATAAAAACAATGAAAAAGTACAAAAGTGTGGTTATTTTCTTTACTCCTTACACATAAAGAAAAAGACAGAGAGTCCCATAAGAGCGCCTTAATAAAAACTATGACAGAAATAAATTTCTATGTTTGAACACTTGGCAATTTATCCATCGCAAGGAGATATAAATTGCTCTAACCACTGAGCTATCCACTCTATCCAGGTCCAGCTGGATAGCTCAGTGGTTAGAGCAATCGCCCGGTAAGCGAGAGGTCCCGGGTTCGAATCCCGGTTCAAAGCTCCTCACATCCAGATTTACTTTTCTTTCTGCGTTTCTATACTGCAATGATATAATGTTAATTTATGCCTCCTAATAAACAATGACGAAACAAATATATGGTGCGCAGGTAGAAGATAAAGCATAACCGGGCCACGTAAACGGCGTATAACGATCAAATAGGACATACTCAAAAATCATCCAGATTTGAATCATAAAGCATCCAGAATATAAAGCATGTGTGACTCGATTGCTCGGCGAGGCATGGGGGAAGTGTAAAATTTAATAAAGGTTGTGTCAGGATCGTAGCAGATGGATATCTGTGGCCTGCCTATCCGTCTGGGAAAAAGGCTTGAAAATGTTATAAGGATAATTTAGAGACGGTTATAAGTAAAAAAGCAAACCACACAACAAAAAGAATTCAGTATAAATGTTCATCAGGTGCCGAAAAATCACAAATATAAATATGCAATTACATTTAGGACTTAGAACAGGATTTCTCAAACTTATAGCCCCACGTACTCCTTTAAAGTTTCCCAGTCGACTGCGAACCCCTTTGAAACAAATTTGCCATAGAAGGACTTTTATTTAAATATAAAAGATATTACAGCCACAAAGTAATGTGATGGTTGGGCTTGTTTCTTTTTGCAAACTGGGTTGTTTTTGGAGCAATTTTGCTCAATTTTCGTGTTGCCTGGCTAGCAGTCAGCCTCCACAACGTAAATCTTGTCACGAATCCCCTACAATCAACTGGCGAACTCCTGAGGGTTGGCGTACTCCACGTTGAGAAACCCTGTCATAGAACATAATTCATTAGCCTATGGCACTGTGAGGTGTTATGTAACCATAAGGTATTATGGTTATTTTATATATTTTTATTTTGGTATATATGTATATAATTTATGTTTTATATAAATATAATTATTTATTTATATATACCTCCTGCACATTCTTCTTATCTTTATGTGTATTTAAATATAAGCCACCTAGCATAGGTATAGGTTAAGTTTTAATATTAATTTTAAGTCAGGGTTCAGCAGAATACCAGCGCTGTAGCCCCTACTACAGCATTAAGCTGAGCTGAAATCCTTTTTTATTTACCACTGTTTTCCTAATGTTATGTTTACTCGTACTGTTTGTTAATTTGTATTGTTTGTTATTTTGTATGTTTTTATGTTCTTTCTCGTGTTTGTGGTATTTTAAAATAAATTACTTTTCTTTCTTTCTTTCTTTCTTCTTTCATTAAGCGCTGAACATGGGTCAATGGAACTTTCTTTGAAAGTACATAGAAACCCGCCTTTTACTCGAGAATAATCCTAATTTCAAAGAACTGCGCCTTTTATATGGTTTCTGGAGATTAATTAATAGATGCTCCAGCTTGCCAATGTACATTGTATATTGTACATTTTATATTATTTGTATTTCCATAAATTATTAAATAAATGGTCGTTATACTTTAACAGCAAGTTGATTTGATTTTTTATTAACACCCTTAGCGACATGAGTGTCCATTTGGATAAACAGCGAATATGTGTCCAAAGAGGTACACACAGGATTTCTTTTTGCCGTTTTTTACTTAATCAGCGCACGATTCTATTCTTTTTGTATGCGAGTACAGGGACAGGCTAAAAATCAGTGTTTTGAATATGATCTTCTTTAGGGTTCCGTAACCAAAGGGCAAATCAGAGCCCTATTAATGGTCTCTAGCTCTTAGACGGAATGAGATAGAAACTTGAAATTTTTATATGTTGTGTATAATGTTGACCCGAATTTTGAATTTAAAATGTAATTAAATTATTTTTCAGGGTGGCCTCATACATGAAAATGGAGACGTAAAAGATTTTTTTTTCTTAACCTAGCATGTGGGATGTCATTGTCTAGAACTCATTAGGTAGAGTATAAATATCTATAAATATTTTTTTTTTCTTGAAAAATAAATAAATGGGAGGCTATCAAAGTTGCAATTTTGAGACCATTTTTGTTACGGGGTCTATCTCATAGGCCAAAGCAGTTAAGAATTTGAAATTTCTGTATATTATGTACCATAAATACTAAAAACGCTGATTTATAATGTATCTTTAGGGTTACGTCCCCGAATATTCAACCAACTTAATTTTGCAGTTTTTGTGTCTGACAGAATTAGAGCATTACCTAAAATTAAATAAATATGTAGTTTTAAATAATTGGTCATATGTACGGAATCATAAAACAGCAAGGCCCGACTCGCACTTGGCCGGTCTTTTTACTCACAGCAAAACATATTTATAATGTATACATTTTTATGAGACAAATAAATAATATTCTATTATTAATAAAGTTACTGCCCAGAAATACGTTCAATATAAAAGATAGTGCAAGCCAGCCCAAGATGTCAGTTTATTTAATAAGTAATACTCATACTATACATATTTATACTATATATATTTCCAGTCACTAATAAATTAATAAAATACTGAGCTTGAACGGTTTTTTAATGTAAACGGATTCAATATTCGTCCAGGGCCTGAAAATAATTACTTTCACGAGTCTACGTTACATCCGGGCGAATATCAGAAACAAACAATCGTTCCAGGGTCCATAATTCACGATCCGAATGTCTGGTCACGAACTGGCACACTCTACAACCGGAGCACTATCTTATCTATGCTTGCATCGCAGGAAAAAATACACATTTGCTGCCCGATTTTGAACCTTATAGCTTCTTCATTGATGATTTTAAAAAGGAGTGTCTAAGTAATGTGGAATGAACGGAATGAAATAAACATTATGTTATAATTCCGATTTCAAAGTTTTTTTTCAAGGTTTTCAGGACGTAAGCTGTGATGAACTGCTGGCCACCAGCTCATCCTCAGAATAAGGAATACAAATAGAAACCTGGCTAAAATAATACGCGGAGAAAGACACCTATCCTTGATTTTCTTACGACATTTTAGTGCGTTAGAGAGAGATGGATATGTATTAGTTTTTTCTTAATTAGGTAGGTTGTCACTAGTTCGTTGCTTTGCTAGTGATGTAACAATGTCAATTTTTGACTACGATAAATAAACCAAATCGAAATGAACCGCGACCAATCTCCTTACCACACATCATATATCGTATCAAAGTGTGAAAAAAAAGAGAATGCAGGAGGCACCGACCTTTCTGGTGACATCCTCTTGCTTTGGAAGGAGGCCAAGAGAATTAATAGCAAAGTGGTCTCTATCTACCCCAGTGGGACACATGTTATATTGTGTAAATAAGGAATTAATAAAAGGATATCTTTCGTTTAGCATAATATTTTTTATTAAGTACAAATTACTATATCGTAGGCAGGTAGGTACATAAGTTAAGTCCAAAATTGTGCTTGTTTCTAGTACAAAAATGCTGTAGCTTGTATCAGAGATACAACCGTAAACTATTTAAGTGGATACTTTTTAAGTCGCCTCTTAACTTAATCAAATAGATGTTCGTTGATGTCGCGTCTTTGTTCAATCAAGGAAGAAGGAATTAATCGCAACAATAGAAATCATAATAATCATAGACTTATAGGATTCGTAATAATAATATTATGTCAATGATGAGCGATGACAGCGCAATTACTACAGAGGTAATTTCATTTTTTTTTATTTCTATCAAATAAACATCAACTTATCTTGAATAAAAACTAATAACAAATAATGAACGATTAAAATACCTAATAACCTGTAATAAGAAATCAAATTATGCGCAGTTCAAGTCAATAAGCATTCCCAAAATTCATTTCACGATAGAACTACCCTGTCAAATGACTTTTATTGTCAACCACTAAGTACGAAAATTTCTTGATCTGCGGAATTTCTTCGTGAAGTCGATCACGGCAGTAACGTGAACGAACAGGCCTTTCAGAACGATTTGCGAACATAGAAGTATGCACTTTTCTAAACCACAGACATCCATAGGTATACTGGTTCTGTTGCCTAAAATTGAAAAATTATCGAGTTAATATACTATAGTATAGTACAAGCACGTACCTACAAACAAGATTGATAATGCAATTGTACATAATTATTTAAAGGTTACCAATGTGTCTGTATCTGGTAAATATAACGTTGGTAAGGCATCTGCTTTTAAAAGTCTCCATTTTAAATTTTCGTTTGGTCTAAAAGAATCCGACGTAAAGTGTTTCGAACAAATATGACCGCTTTTTTTAATTGCCCAATTTGGTCAAATCATTCGTCTAAGCCATTCACTTTTTAATTCTTCCCTTTTTGGAAATCTGTAACAAAAAATATAGCGATATTTATTCGGCATTATTTTTCTTTTAACTCGCGCTGCAATGAGGGATTTTCTTTTCTTTTTTTTTTTACTCTTCCCTAGTCGCTGGATAGATGGCGCTGAACTTGGTAAGTTACTGCAAGGAACGGAACGTCACATAATTTTTTGATTATTGCACTTGGATGTAATTTTGAGATCGTAAAACGAAACGTACATAAAAAAGTAATTAATGTCATTGTCACATCACATCACAATGACATTTTGAAAATAAATAAATAATAACAACAAGGAAAAAGAAAAAAATAATTAGCAGTCTTTTTATGAGTTTTCTAAGCCAGAAAGAAAATGTCCCAAGAGAAAAAGAAGAGAAGTCTGTGCCTTGTGGATTTGTATAAAAATGGAGGCATACATCTTTTTCCTAAAGATGAAAGTCGTAAAGCGCAATGAGTACAAGCCATGGTACATTTTAAACCTGGACGGACCATAACAAAGCATTTGCACATAATATGCTCAGCACACATGTCATCAACCAACGAGCGTATGTGACGTGACGTGACGTGACGCAATGTTTTTTTTTCAATCGTTTTGGCTTTGGCACCTAGCAACGTAGTCAGTTCAACACCATCTACAGAGTTCTGGGAAACTATGTTTTTTTTTAATACTCAAAAAGAAAACCTCTCATTAATCTATTATCCTTTATGCACGGCTGCCGCGGGAACCAATGTTCGATAGTTTGCCACACGGACTTTAGTACATCACTATACGAAAAAACATAACCTCTCGTAGTCGGCAGAAAATCTATATAAAACAGGCAAATATCGGTGTAGAATTGAACACGAGTATGATTTACAAGAACTACTATTATTGTTACTGAGTTTTAGGTATGATCCTGCAACTTATTAACATAAAAACTATCAGAACTCACCGATGAAATGATATTGCTTTATTGTTGTTTTCGTTTCTTCCTGTATGCGATTTACAGCCTTCAATCGCACAAGACATTTTATTACAATGTTAAAAAAACAATCAACACAAACAATAATAAATCACACTTTCACGAATTTTGAGAGGAAGAGCACCAAAATATTTAATTTCTCTCGGTGAAGCTGTAAACTTTCGCAAAATGCAATAGACATTGCGATGCCACCAAATTAAGATGTGATGCACGCAACGTACGATATTACAACACAACGATACAATGATGAGACATATTTAATTTGATGGTGTTATAATATTTAAAATACATCCAAATTACATCCATCTGACATTTGTTTGGTTCAATCTAGTGACACACCAGGAAAAAAGATAAAGTAAGTGCGGTTCGTCGTTTCATTCACTCGTACACAGGAGTAATTTACGTTAGATGAGTACAATGGCTAATGCCCAGTTCTTATTTTAGTCAGGCTTCTATTTGTATTCCTTATTCTGAGAGCTCATCACATTGTCTTTGGATTAGTTACTTTTTTATATTTTTGATTTTGTCATCTTGAGAAGTCATAACAAGAAAAATGTTTTTGTTGTTCTAGGCTCAGAATAAGGAATACAAATAGAAACCTGACTAAAATAATACGCGGAGAAAGACACCTATCCTTGATTTTCTTACGACATTTTAGTGCGTTAGAGAGAAATGGATATGTATTAGTTTTTTCTTAATTAGGTAGGTTGTCACTAGTTCGTTGCTTTGCTAGTGATGTAACAATGTCAATTTTTGACTACGATAAATAAACCAAATCGAAATGAACCGCGACCAATCTCCTTACCACACATCATATCGTATCAAAGTGTGAAAAAAAAGAGAATGCAGGAGGCACCGACCTTTCTGGTGACATCCTCTTGCTTTGGAAGGAGGCCAAGAGAATAAATAGCAAAGTGGTCTCTGTCTACCCCAGTGGGACACATGTTATATTGTGTAAATAAGGAATTAATAAAAGGATATCTTTCGTTTAGCATAATATTTTTTATTAAGTACAAATTACTATATCGTAGGCAGGTAGGTACATAAGTTAAGTCCAAAATTGTGCTTGTTTCTAGTACAAAAAATGCTGTAGCTTGTATCAGAGATACAACCGTAAACTATTTAAGTGGATACTTTTTAAGTCGCCTCTTAACTCAATCAAATAGATGTTCGTTGATGTCGCGTCTTTGTTCAATCAAGGAAGAAGGAATTAAACGCAACAATAGAAATCATAATAATCATAGACTTATAGGATTCGTAATAATAATATTATGTCAATGATGAGCGATGACAGCGCAATTACTACAGAGGTAATTTCATTTTTTTTATTTCTATCAAATAAACATCAACTTATCTTGAATAAAAACTAATAACAAATAATGAACGATTAAAATACCTAATAACCTGTAATACTCGTAAGAAATCAAATTATGCGCAGTTCAAGTCAATAAGCATTCCCAAAATTCATTTCACGATAGAACTACCCTGTCAAAGTACTTTTATTGTCAACCACTAAGTACGAAAATGTCTTGATCTGCGGAATTTCTTCGTGAAGTCGATCACGGCAGTAACGTGAACGAACAGGCCTTTCAGAACGATTTGCGAACATAGAAGTATGCACTTTTCTAAACCACAGACATCCATAGGTACTGGTTCTGTTGCCTAAAATTGAAAAATTATCGAGTTAATATACTATAGTATAGTACAAGCACGTACATACAAACAAGATTGATAATGCAATTATACATAATTATTTAAAGGTTACCAATGTGTCTGTATCTGGTAAATATAACGTTGGTAAGGCATCTGCTTTTAAAAGTCTCCATTTTAAATTTTCGTTTGGTCTAAAAGAATCCGACGTAAAGTGTTTCGAACAAATATGACCGCTTTTTTTAATTGCCCAATTTGGTCAAATTATTCGTCTAAGAAATTCACTTTTTAATTCTTCCCTTTTTGGAAATCTGTAACAAAAAATATAGCGATATTTATTCGGCATTATTTTTCTTTTAACTCGCACTGCAATGAGGGATTTTCTTTTCTTTTTTTTTTACTCTTCCCTAGTCGCTGGATAGATGGCGCTGAACTTGGTAAGTTACTGCAAGGAACGGAACGTCACATAATTTTTTGATTATTGCACTTGGATGTAATTTTGAGATCGTAAAACGAAACGTACATAAAAAAGTAATTAATGTCATTGTCACATCACATCACAATGACATTTTGAAAATAAATAAATAATAACAACAAGGAAAAAGAAAAAAAAATTAGCAGTCTTTTTATGAGTTTTCTAAGCCAGAAAGAAAATGTCCCAAGAGAAAAAGAAGAGAAGTCTGTGCCTTGTGGTTTTGTATAAAAATGGAGGCATACATCTTTTTCCTAAAGATGAAAGTCGTAAAGCGCAATGAGTACAAGCCATGGTACATTTTAAACCTGGACGGACCATAACAAAGCATTTGCACATAATATGCTCAGCACACATGTCATCAACCAACGAGCGTATGTGACGTGACGTGACGTGACGCAATGTTTTTTTTTCAATCGTTTTGGCTTTGGCACCTAGCAACGTAGTCAGTTCCACACCATCTACAGAGTTATACACAGGGAAACTATGTTTTTTTTTAATACTCAAAAAGAAAACCTCTCATTAATCTATTATCCTTTATGCACGGCTGCCGCGGGAACCAATGTTCGATAGTTTGCCACACGGACTTTAGTACATCACTATACGAAAAAACATAACCTCTCGTAGTCGGCAGAAAATCTATATAAAACAGGCAAATATCGGTGTAGAATTGAACACGAGTATGATTTACAAGTACTACTATTATTGTTACTGAGTTTTAGGTATGATCCTGCAACTTATTAACATAAAAACTATCAGAACTCACCGATGAAATGATATTGCTTCATTGTTGTTTTCTTTTCTTCCTGTATGCGATTTACAGCCTTCAATCGCACAAGACATTTTATTACAATGTTAAAAAAACAATCAACACAAACAATAATAAATCACACTTTCACGAATTTTGAGAGGAAGAGCACCAAAATATTTAATTTCTCTCGGTGAAGCTGTAAACTTTCGCAAAATGCAATAGACATTGCGATGCCACCAAATTAAGATGTGATGCACGCAACGTACGATATTACAACACAACGATACAATGATGAGACATATTTAATTTGATGGTGTTATAATTTTTAAAATACATCCAAATTACATCCATCTGACATTTGTTTGGTTCAATCTAGTGACACACCAGGAAAAAAGATAAAGTAAGTGCGGTTCGTCGTTTCATTCACTCGTACACAGGAGTAGTTTACGTTAGATGAGTACAATGGCTAATGCCCAGTTCTTATTTTAGTCAGGCTTCTATTTGTATTCCTTATTCTGAGGTTCTAGGTACCTAATTGTTATTTAATCAATGTGCGTCTTCTTAATTAAAAAAAAAAAACTTGACATTGGCGGAACTAATGTGCGGTGTCCACATTATCGGAAGCCAGATAAAATGGCATTGAATTGAATTGAAGTAAGTTAATTTATTATGTTTCTTATAACCAATATATTATTACCTGCTTAGGTACTTTGATCTGGTCGTTTTATTCACATTCAGTTCATTACATAAGCTTTGCCGAGACGAGTAGATTTCTGGGTTTCCTATACTTTGTACCTTTGCACACTTGGAAATTATATATATTGTCCGACTGACAGACAACGATGTAATCTTTATATATATCGTCACGACATAATGAATCCCCGAGGGGGTATCAGAGGAGTTCCCGAGTGTGAACTACGAAATGCAAGTAACAGTCGACGCTTGCTACCGGTACATCGATTCATAACGTAGTTTTAGGGTTACGTCTCTGAATACACATCCCACTTTCTTTCATACATTTTGTAGGAAGCGATAAATTTATAATTTCAGTTTAAATTACCAAATATGTTAACTTCTTTGACTCACTTGGTGAGTGACCTTGCTTGTACTTGACTAATTCTTTTTTCATATTAATTCCATGCATTATCAAACACACAAGTTCTAAATAGAGAGAGGCCTAGCCATGAACTTAGAAACTTACGAGTATTGTGACTAAAAACCGAAGTCCTTAAAGAACTTGAAGATCCATAAATTAACAAGTAGAACAAGGGTGAAATCCGAACCATTGGTGCCTAAATTACATGTTGTTAAAAATCGCCCGAGCACGTTATGAACTGTACGACCTAGAAGTTAATTAACGTACGTATTATGTACGGACGTCAGCTTGACAGGCTCCTTATTGGCAGCTAAAAAAAAAAAAAATACAGTCGAATTGAGAACCGCCTCCTTTTTGAAGTCGGTTAAAAATATTACGCCGTCATTGTCGTTAAAATCGTTAAAAAATATAGGCTACTTAAACTGCAGGCTTTTTCGCGAATTTAACGTGACACAAGTAGGGTTCCCAACCCTCCCGGAATGCCCGGGAGACTCCGGGAATATTGTTCAACCTCCCGAGCTCCCGGGATGCAATAAATTCTCCGGATTTTCTAAAATAAAATAATTTTGATTCTCGAAATAGATAAATCGCGCGAAATAAATAATTTAATGACGAAATAAATTTAGATTTTTCTACAAAACAAAGCAAATTATAAATAACAAATATTACCGACTTTCATTCCATTGCCCACCGATTTGTTCAAATCTCCCGGGTTGGTTCCTCCGAGAGTTGGCAACCCTAGTCATAGTCGTTAAAATCGTTAACAAATATAGCTTATATATATATAGCTATAGCTTGAACTACAGGCTTTTTCGTGAATTTTCACTATACCGAATGTGTAAGAGTCATAAAGAAAATTTATTGAATATCGGTTTTAATAATTGTTCATATATCATATGTTATAAAAGACAAGTGAAGAAAGCGCTTTCTGACAATTAATTAATCTTTATAATTTTCTGTGTGCATGTTAGTTTTAAGATTGGTTGTGGGTTTTAGTTTTTTGTAGTATAATTCTTTAAACAAAAATATAATATTACTTTTATCTTTATCTCCTCTCTGCGTCACTTCAAACATTTATATTATCTGTGAGTATGCTAAGAATAGTGGTACAATGAAAAAATACCTATAACTTTACTGTAAGATATTATGTGCCTCTCTCTGTTTGTACTCCTTGTTTATAAATAAATAAATAAATAAATTTTACGTGATACAAGTAACTTTTTATGAACTTCCGCTTTCACCTTATCGGACCACATGAAATCTGTGCTTATTCGAATTTATAACGTGGTCTGCAATGGCGAATCCGTTTGCCATCGAGTTTCCTCATGCATTTGATGTCAGTCAGTCTGGTTGACACGTTCCGTCTCGTCTCAACAATGTAGCTCTTGCCACAGTCACATGGGATGGAATAAACACCGGGCGTATTTAGTGGCTCTTTATCCTTCGGCGAACGCAGTAACTGCCTTAATCAATCATATTAAGGTGAGCCGTTTTGTTTAAATCATGAATTATCCTTTCATTTAATTCTATGTATATTTTTGTTTTCTAAATATCGTCGAAAAATCCTATTTAAAGTGAACGTATGTCAGCTTAACCGTACGAAAAATTTGTTAACCCAATTAGTTATCATTAGCGCTAAATTAATAGAAGCAATAAGTAGACCAACAAAAAAATATAGGCGGTCACGGGGCACTGATATGTTTATAATAAATATATGACATCTGTATGATATCTATGTCATGAGGATTGCTGACAGAAGTGAAAACTTAATTGCCAACATTCGCATGTCGGTGACGGTGAAGCGAACCAAAAAGATTTTCTCCTAAAAGGCTATTCGTCGAAAGTTGATAAAAACAAACTAAAAGCAGGTTTTCTAAATTCATTACAAATTGCGGATTCCATCGCCCACCCAGCCTCGCACTAGCCAGCCTCGTACCACAAAACTGTGTGCGTGCGGCAATAAGCGACGCCTGTCACACAAATAGCGATACTTAAGTGACAGTCGCTACTGCTAGATGTTTTCATAATATTTATAAACTCTCGCCAAACAGAATTTGGATACCAATAATCGCTCAACATGCCTAAAAAAGTGTTCACTTCAAACGTAGATAAATTAACAACTTTTTATCTCATTAAGTCATTATAAAACTGGTGAAAGTTAAAAACTACACTAACTTCAAAGTTAGACTCAGAAGATTACTTTTTGGGCCGATTTCTTCCTTATTTTGCCGCATGATTTCATTAGTCAAACTTTAAAACCAGTTTTTAGACGACTCTTTATTGTTTTTCTTATACTACGTGTTCCAGTTTATAATAGTATGAGGCACTAGCCACAGCAAGGTACACAGTGGTGTGCATAGAACTTTTTGCTGGAAAAGCAAGCAATTAGTCAAGAAGAACAATAAAAAAAATATGAAAAAATTTAAATATCACTTTGGAAAAAAAAAGTTTGTATTGGAAATTTTCACTCTAGGGTAGACATTGTCTGCCCTGGCGTCATACAAATTTTTTTTTTTTCAAAGTGGTTTTTAAATTTTTTCATATTTTTTTATTGTTGTTCTTGACCAATTGCTTGCTTTTCCACCAAAAAGTTCTGTGCACGCCACTGGGTACAAGTTGTATGTATCCAAAGTCTACCTTTATCTTTATAGCGGACTGAGAAAGGTGTATTCGGCCTTATTAATAAATCTGTCAACTCGAGACCCTTCGATCTGAACAGGATGTTTTGTGTGTCGCAAAGTTGCAGGATTTCTCTCGTAGATACGAAGCTTCTGTACATATACCTACAGATGTACATGCATTATTCTGTGGAAACCTTGATGTGATATATAATAAATAATTGGGACCCCAAAAGAAGCAAGTATTGCTAAAACGTAGCGAATACATAGGTGCCTCTAATACGAAGAGAAGGTAGAGCAATGAAAACGTAGAAATAAGTTTGTTTTGATTTTCATTTGTTTAGGGAACATACGGAGTACAAATACGAATCAGTAAATGTACGTTGATAAATATATGTTGTGTATTTTTCAAGCTTTATCTATTGCTTTGGTTCATTTATTTGTATTAAAACAATAAAAATATATTTTATCTCGATATACAAGGTGACTTTTCGATCATCGTCCAAATTCATACTGGAGGCTTGATAAGTGATCAGTATCTTGGATTAGTAACAATTTTTGTGAAATTCGTAAAATGAAATTCAGTTCCAGTCTCGAGTGAATCACTATGGGGAGTCGAAATTTCATTTTTATGAATTTCACCAAAATTGTTATTGATGCATGGTACCGATCACTTACCAAGCCACCAGTATGAATTTGGACGATGATCAAAAAGTCACTTGTATATATTTTGATCCGTGGTATTATATCGAGTTAAAATATATATTTTATTGTTTTAATACTAATAAATGAACCAAAGAAATAAATGTCAGTTGCATTTTAGTATGTTTCGTAGTTTCTGATTATGATATGATTTTGCTTGAAGTTTCTATAGTTCTGTAAGGAATCGTGTTTACGAAGAGATTCAGACAAAATATTAAATATATTGTGTGAATGGTTTTTCACACGCATGCTTTTGATAACGTCCATTGCCGATATTGCTACGACGTAGCAGGAACAATAACTTTCTCACTTTGTAGACCCACACTTCGTTATTTAACGTTTACTGTTTCTTTTTGCTACGGAAAAGCAAGGTGCTACGACTTAATTTACTTCCCTGTGTCATAATTGCACCCAGCCTATGACGTGGCGGCTACACAAACTGTATAACTATGAAGTCGTAGTCCCTGCTACGCCGTAGTAAAAGCAAGGCGCTACGACTTTATTTACTTCTATTTGTCATAATTGCACCCAGCCTATGACGTGGCGGCCACACAAAACTGTAAAACTATGAAGTCGTAGTCCCTGCTACGCCGTAGTAAAAGCAAAGCGCTACGACTTTATTTACTTCTTTGTGTCATAATTGCACCCGGCCTATGACATGGCGGCTACAAAAACTGTAAAACTATGAAGTCGTAGTCCCTGCTACGCCGTAGTAAAAGCAAGGCGCTACGACTTTATTTACTTCCCTGTGTCATAATTGCACCCAGCCTATGACATGGCGGCTACAAAAACTGTAAAACTATGAAGTCGTAGTCCCTTCTACGCCGTAGTAAAAGCAAGGCGCTACGACTTTATTTACTTCTTTGTTAAAACTATGAAGTCGAAACTATGAAGTAAAACTATGAAGTCGTAGTCCCTTCTACGCCGTAGTAAAAGCAAGGCGCTACGACTTTATTTACTTATTTTTTAATTGCACCCAGCCTATGACATGGCGGCTACACAAAACTGTAAAACTATGAAGTCGTAGTCCCTGCTACGCCGTAGTAAAAATGTGAATGAGCGATCGTGACCGCATACGTGCAACTGTTTATATTGTTTTGACACAAACTTTCGAGAAAAGAGAGGCTTTTTTTGTGCTATAACTCAAAGAGTACGCTACTCGAAATTACACAGACTCGCAGTTGCCAGAGTCTGTTTCTGTACCATCAAACTTCAAGTTACTACAATTATTTTTAGTATGATCAGTTAATAAAATATTAGTAAATTTAAACTTGTATATTTATGCTATATTGAAAAGGTTATTTTTAGAAACAGACATTCTATTTTTATCAGCGACAATTTAGTTATTTTACAGATTACTTCTTTAGATTTCTATCCAGCACTCTTGCGTATGTCCTAATATACGTGTGGCACCGCACTGAACTTATCATACCGTCAGTATCTACAGCATCTATTAAAGGGTTGGCTCCGCCAAACATCCTCTCGTGTTTTGAACAATTTAACATGTTAAATCAAAATATTTTTAACAAATTAAATTTGTGTAATTAGTTAAGAAAATCAATTACTTTATGTATTTTGCAGATTGGACACAAATATCACAATTATCAAGAAAAAAAATCTAAAAGAGCACGAAAAATGTAATTTGGCGTTGCAACTAGAAAAAATGTGTTGTTTTGTTTCTAATTGATTATTTTTTTGGCGTAGGTAGATCAAAGTACCTTATTCATATAATATTTAAATATTTTTTCTTTTTGTTATTTTAAAATAAATACACAAAAACTGAATTCGGGAGAAATGTTTAATGTTTAATTATTTCTTTTAAAATAACGAAAAGAAATAAAAATAATGAAAATCAGGAAAGGCTACTTTAATTTCTTTACTATATAAAAAATATTTTATTTTGCAGTTCGATTAGTAGATTGATCATACTAGTTCCAACACCAAACGTGTTCCGTGATTTTAATGATCTTTCCATTTTTTCCTCGATGATTGTGATACTTGTGTCAAATCTGAAAAATACATATTTTACTTCAACTTCTTAACTAATTCCACAAATTTTATTTGTTAAAAATATTTTAATCGTCCAAACGCGAAAACATGTTTGATGGAACTGGTCTTTAATTTAAACTACTAATGATACAAACTCCTGAACCTAAGCGTACTTATTTTCAGAAAGATTTATTTTTTAACCAATGAAAGTGAAACTATCAGTAGATGGCGCTAATGATCGAGGTCGCGCCACAAGCACGCGACCGACAGCAAGATTACATCGCCCCCGCCTTTTCTAGGCCCTGCAATTTCCGAACGATCGGCCCGATATGCCGCTTTCACCTCAACTCCACTTTCCCGCCTTATTCTCGTTCACAAATTTCGAGCTTCGATTCAGATGCATCATTCCAAGCGTTGTGAATCGTGATTGGCGCATTGGAGTTGGGAGCGGTGTGGTAGGTTCTATAACGCTGTGAGGTTTACAGCTGTCGACAACGTTCTTGAGATCTTTTTTCGCTTCGAGTAAATGAAGCCAATTCTGAAGGCTTTTACTTTAGTTTTAGTGCTGTCCAAGCTTAAAAATTTCCAAGTAATTTAGCTTCTAATCGTAACTATTAAGGACTATTTTGTATCGAAGAAAATTTTGTTTGACAGCACTAAAATTAAAATTAAAGCCTTCAGAATCTGCTTTATTGCATTCTTATATTGTAACACTACAAAAATAACAACCATAAATAATAATACATACGTACTTACATAATTTAATTATGTTGCAGACTACGACAGACAGAAAATGTTACTATATTTTTAAAATTCAAAATTGTTGAAATACTAATTTACAGAAACTAATGGAAACTTTGGGATGGCAACATACACATACACAGGTAATACGATTTTGTTAAATAAACGGCTAAATAAGTTTATATTATTATGAACCTTGCAAGTAAGTGTTTTGGACTCCTGTCTGTAAACATAAAAAGTAAATTGATTGCTCTGAAAAGATAATAACAATAATTCACATAAGTATTAATCTTTTAGGTTATGTAGTATTTATCTTTTAGGTGGCTAAATAAGTTTATATTATTATTATGCACCTAGCAAGCAAGTGTTTTGGACTCTTTTCTAAAAACTTATTTTGTTTATAAATAAATGATTCTATGTAAGTTTAATGCAAATAATTACAAATCTTACCTGAAAATAGAAATAATATTTAAAGCTATTATTTCACAAATTCATTTACTTATAATATTTTGATGTTTCCTTCGTAATACAGTCGATACAGGACATATTACAAAACTCGTCTGAAAACAGATCACATAACCTTCAAACATGTCTGTCATCCTTCCATTGATTCACGCGTGACAGCGCGGTAAATTCAAATTAAATGAAGTATCACTATCTTCATTTACATAAATATAAATATATTGCCACGTTCTTAGAAACTATCCATCCATCCATCCATCAGCCCATATTCGTCCACTGCTGGACATAGGCCTCCCCCATATTACGCCACTCTTGGCGATCCTCAGTCATCCTCATCCAGCCGCCTCCCGCAACGTCCTTCAGATCGTCAGTCCAGCGGGCACGAGGGTGGCCTACGCTGCGCTTTGCTGTACGTGGTCTCCATTCCAGTGCCTTACGGCCCCAACGGTTATCACGTCGACAACAGATATGGCCAGTCCACTGCCACTTCAACTTACTGATTCGGCAGGCTATGTCGGTCACCTTCGATCTCTGACGGATATCTTTGTTTTGGATTTTATCCATCAGAGATATCCCAAGCATAGACCGCTCCATAGCTCGTTGAACGACCTTAAATCGGCGGATCAAGCCTTTAGTAAGAGACCACGCTTTAGCATCTCAGAAACTATATAAAAAGATAATATACCATTGTGGACATCAAGTCTTTCCTA
The DNA here is from genome assembly GCA_934047225.1 of Ypsolopha sequella. Lineage (NCBI taxonomy): Eukaryota > Metazoa > Arthropoda > Insecta > Lepidoptera > Ypsolophidae > Ypsolopha > Ypsolopha sequella. The sequence continues at coordinate 8,292,201 of OW203987.1, forward strand.
ATAGTTATTATAATTAGAAAGAAAACGTCTTTCGAAGCAGGCAGAACGAATAGAAATACCTACGGGATTTGAACCCGTGACCTCCGAGACATAGACCACCGAGGTTGTATAGGTACGTATAGGTTAGGACAAATAGGTCGTCTCGGACGAGATGAGCTACCGGTGCGGCGGTAGCTCAGGGGTATAACGCTGGCCTCACAATCTTGAGATCCAGGTTCTATCCCCGGTCGGGCACAGATCAATGAGTTTTTCTGAATTTATGGGCATAGTATTTGTTCTTACTTACCACTTGCTGAACGGTGAAGGAAAACATCGCAAGGAAACCTGCATGCTCTGAAAAGCGTGTATTTGTGCCCGAAGTACAGCAATAGGGCTCACCACCCATCACGTTGGGACGTAATAATCATCGATTAAACGCGGGTGTACCGAGTATGGACTGTGACTTGCATTTCACAGCTCACACACGGGAACACCTCTGCCACCCCCTCGGAGATTCATGCCGTGACGAATTGAAGATGCGTTTATTTTTTATTTTTTAAGTGTTAAAAACTACATTACTTAGGTTGCGAATTTATTAGATATATGTCGTTCTTACATCCTTTTCGTTTATGAAAATTATTTTGTTAATAAATAAATGTGTAAATAAGTATAATAACCCGGACATGTAATATTTAATATTTTTAATAATATTTTTATTAATATGAAATTAATATTTTTTATTTAATTTAGGCAATTTTTGATTTTATTTTCTTTGTAGGTTAGTGTTTATTTTAAGTATTATTTATAATTTTGAATTATTTATGTTACCCGTAATAAAAATTACCAATAAGGATATAATGTCTATTATATCTACACCTGTTTATGTTTACTTACAAACAGACGAATTCGTCCAACTGAACAATTATAGTTTAGTAAGAAGGTTAAGATTTCAGAACAATTTCTCATTGCGTAAATCGACAAAATAAAATGAATAAAAGATTATGCCAAATTATAGGATATTTGTACATAACATAACATAACATAAAATATCTTTATTGACCGTAAAACATCATAAAATACAGTGAGTATCTGACTCCTAAAAAAGTTTTAACTGTAAGCTAGGAGTCAGCACATTCCCATAATTTCAGTTTGTTATAATAATAGCCAAAAAGGTACATACAAAACTATGAAACAATTTTTAATTATTTTTAACTTAACTTAATGTTAGTATGTTAACAAAGAATAAACAAATTAATAACTTAATAAAAGAGGCATTACGGTTAACAATTACCTAGATTAGAAAATGAAGGTTTAACATTTGGTCAGTTTTTTTTTTTTTTTTGTGGTAGTAGTGTTAGTAATTGCTAAAATTAAACTTATTTATTAATATTAAAAAAGTGAAAAGAGGGTGTATACTGCATTAGAAGTGAGTGTGTGTAATTAAGTGTATTATGTATGAGTGTGATATGTACATGTACATTCGTTTTGTATTTCAATACAAACTTTTACTAACAAAACAGCTGAAATCTGACATGACACGACACAAGATGTTATTTTGTTTTTGCATAACAGGCATTCCCGGTAAATTAATAGTAGTTTTCAATGCAAGTGCTCATAAAGGCCCACTTTTTATATATCAAAACCGAACAGAAAGTCGGTTATTTTGCCCTAGGGCTTTATTATTATTATTTTTTTATTTATTTATGAGAACAGTGGGAAAAAAAGTATAACATTTATGGTACACAGGAAAGGTTGTAGGTTAGCTAACTTCAGGTAAATAAATAAAAAATAATAATAATAAAGCCCTAGGGCAAAATTATCGACTTTCTGTTCGGTTTTGATCACGGAACAAAATGTTCTGAGGTTTTAATGCATAAAAAGTGAGCCTTTACGAGCACTTGCATTGAAAAAATATATAATGCGGTTTTTGTTTTGTCCAAAATCGATGACGAGAATCCTATGTAAATATCTTTCTACCTCCTACAGTTTCAACTTTTCCCCTGCTGCCCTATCTAAACCTCCCCCTGTATATGCGTATACGTTTTAACGTTCCCATTTATCGTGTAAGTAAATGTCAATAATTGACGATGTAAAATACTCACACACAACCTGTCAATTCTATTGACATACCGTCATATATCAAACGCAAACACTTGTACCGTACAGCCCGTAGGTTTTACTTGAATAAATGTTCACTTTTGTAAGGACCGTCACGATACAGACTGTTATAATTGTTACGTGTTACTTTACATTCGACATTATTTACTTTTCTTTATATATTACGGGATGCGGTATAGGGCTGTGGTCATAAGAAATTACAGTCATTTTAACTGACTTCTAAAAATGAGAAGGTTTTTAATTATTGGTTAAACAGTACTGAAATTCTATTGTTTTTTTTATATTCAATCTGACGTGTATTGTGTACAAAATAAACTATTTGAATTTGAAATGGAATAATAAAAAAAGGACTTTATTTTTAAGTCCAATTTTGTTACTTTACTTTTTTGCTTTTCTTCTGCCCTACTACCAGCATGACAGGCTAATTTCGTCCAAGCAGGCTACCAAACTAGACAAAGCAGTCTCAGAACGCACGCTTTATAAGAGTAGTAGAAGCGCTCTTATAATTGTTTTGGAAAAAAAACAGGAGATCGCAGGAGGCCTGAGAAGTTTTTTCAAATATTTATTTACTTAAAATTTGCTTCTAGTTCATCTTTTCCTATTTTTTGCTTGTTGGGTAATGCGTACCTCCTATAATTGGCAGTACTTACGGCGCGGCGTCAGAGCCATTGAAATCATTTAGAAATAGAGAGTTTGAACCCTATGTTTGACTAGTTAGAAGAAGAGCAACTAGCGTACTATTTGGTCGACTACTTTACAACATGCGTTATCCACTCTACTCTCTCAGTTACTATCTTTAGTACTATTTTGTAACTGTTTACATTTATTTTTTTGTCCCTGGTAATCTACCAGTTACTCTACCCGTGTAACTGGGCTTAACAGTTACAGTACGTACCTATGCACACCAGGTGTGCGTGCACAGAACTTTTTGCTGGAAAAGCAAGCAATTGGTCAAGAACAACAATAAAAAAATATGAAAAAATTTAAATATCACGTTGAAAAAAAAATTTTGTATGACGCCAGGGTAGACAATGTCTACCCTAGAGTGAAAATTTCCAATACAAACTTTTTTTTTTCAAAGTGATATTTAAATTTTTTCTAATTTTTTTTATTGTTGTTCTTGACCAATTGCTTGCTTTTCCAGCTAAAATTTCTGTGCACGCCACTGGGCCACGCCTGTAGGAAAGTCTGCAACCTCTACCGGACTGAATCATAATAATGAAACTGAAAAACGGTCCCGAAACGGAGTTTATGTTCTTTTTTCTTTTTTTTTTCTGGCAGCGGTCACTTTTCAGAGGGCCATTTTACCACAGATCAATTTAAGATTTTGTCAAACGAAGTAAAGCCATCATGTAGTTGCCAAAAATTAATTCGGTGTACTCATAGATTTAGAATGCGAATCACTTAGAATAAGGAATCCTTATTCTAAGGCGAAGCCTATGTCTATGGGAGTAGTAGATAGTATTTTTTTTTTTACAATATTTTGGCAGGGATAGTGATAGGATAGATTCTAAAAACTTTGACTGTTGTTTTTATTTTCTCCAAACTCAATGACCCTTTAAGCAAATTTCTCTATCTCTTATAACTAAGATTTTCACCATACTGCTCCATCTCAGCCAATGCAGGACTGAAAGTAGATTTTTGACGCGGGTCTATAAATAAGTGATAAAACTTGTTATATCGGAAGTTCTAAGTAAAAGACACTCCACACACTCTGTAATCTATACGCCTTTACCAAAAACACGAGATAAATCACAGAAAAGGTATAATTTATGTATGTAGGTAAGTAGGTACTCGTACATCTTCCTAAGTAGAATGGCTGAGTGGTTGTGGCCATCTCACTGGCCACTTTTTTGGCCTCCTTCGGGAAATAAATCGAGTTAAACAATAATATTTGCCAAAGAAGCTCCGGGACGTCCTTTCTTCTTCTAGTCTATTCGCTACTAGGTACTATCGAGGAAAGATCCACAGGCCCACTTTTCACTCTTTATTTAAATCGTTATAAATAAATTTATGAATGTGCTACAAGTAAAATTTCAATGAAAATAGGGTTAGAATCCATACAAGTTGCTTATGCGTTGGGACTTTGTCTAAATAATTCGAAATGACGATTGCTTAAGAACGGCTAGAAAAAAAAGCACTAAAAACATTTAGATGGGACCATAGACATTTATGTATATAGGTAGATTAGGTAGCTACTAAGAATAATATATATTAACACGTGAACATGCGAAAATTCTGCCACAATATTTAAAAAAAAATTTTTTACTTGCTAGAATAATCATTGAAAATTTGCTCAAGTAAATGTCTAGAAATAGCAATGAACTATTTTTACAGTGCAAAGTTTTCAGAAGGAACGCCTTTATACATAGCTAAAATTTTAACTTATGCCAAAAGCGGCCGTTTTTAGCAAAAGTTACAGCTCATCGAAGACGTTGTCTATGAAAACTATGCTATGTAAAAATAGTTCATTGCTATTTCCAGACATTGCAAGTAAAAAATATTTTTTACTCAAGTAACAGCACTTTCGCATGTTGTAACCCCCTTAAAACCAAAAGTGTAGCCGAATGTGCTTTTATTGTTTTTTAGATAAAATCAAAAAATTGATACGAGTTAAACATCGAAAATGTTATCTAGATTAAGATAAGCAAAAATAATGTTTGAAAACGTCCACAGTCTTGCCAAAATGCGGTTTCTTCTAGAACAAGTTTGCAATTTTGCGCCGGTGACGAAATCGGCACTATTGTATTGTCCTCACAAGTTTCATGGAGCGTGCACCTTATAGTGAAATGAAACAGCATGACATTTGGCCCCGCCCACAACTGGGTTGGTCGCGTCGTTTACGGTTAGATGCAAATGACCATTTCATATTGTGTAACTTGGTCAATCGGTTAAAAAAATAATAATATAGATATTAGAATATATAATATATAGATATTAGAATATAGAAAATATAATGCTGATCTAAACATCTTGGAAAAAACGCAAAAGCTTTAAGTTCGCTCGATAGAAAAAAATTACGAAGTTACCTCTAATATTTTTCGGGTGTATAAAGCCTTGAAATTTGTATTGAAAATACGTGACCAGTAACCAGTCTTATCAAATGTTAGAATATTTTAAAAACTTCATCTAGAAACCGAGTTATTAAATAAAGCTCGGTTTTTCGAGAGCGCGTGTTTCTTGGTGGTCGTAACAGCCACGGCTGAGAGCTCGCTATTTTAAACGTCATAGAGTTCAGTTCTGATTGATGCAAAATGAGGTTCTCAATGGGGTGCGATTGTGTAAGGAAATAGTCATGAAATCGTCTATCTCTATTGCTTTAAAAGGTAACGTGATTGGCTAGAAATGACGTGACTCATCACTTCTAGCCAATCACGCATACTTTTGAAAGCAATAGCGATATATGTTGAAGTTAGACAATAAGGCATCTGACGTTATACGAGTATTATATTATGAGATATGAGTTTTTCTAAAAGTATTTACACAAATACTCACAGTAATATGCACATAACAAAAGGTATGTTTAATTTTGATCTGAAATACACAATAATATAATTAATATTACCTAAACAAGTAAAATTAACTTTTTTTTTTAGTTTAAAGTCTATTTTATTTTACACAAATTTTAGTAAATAATATTCGCCAAACTGCTAAACAGTTTGTTAGCGATACGCTCTTACAAAATTTGTTCTTTAAATAAGCATTTTAGGCACTAACTTAAAATCTAATACTTATGGCGTCTAAAGAGAAATTAAAAAAAAAAAATAATAATAATTTTGTAGAATTGTACCTATGCGTTTAAAGTTTTAATTATTTAGAAAAGATAACAATGTGCTCTGTCATTTATTGTTTGGGTTACCAATTTTCAACTTATTTTCTTCCAGTAGGAGAGGACAGTTATTACATAACTTGGGAGTTAGGTATTTCCTAGTTCTCTCTCCATAATAGTTTTTGGATGATGGCTGTGATAGTTTGCCACTTTTTACTGCTCTAGTGAAATATCTATTTGGTTTAGAATTTAGGACTTAGGACTTAAAATCACGGAACTGGGCCCAAACAGATTACCCCAGCTGATTTAATAACCAGCTTGTTGCGTCCTCGTCGAGTAGCCAACGTAGATTAAAAACACATTTTTAAAGTCGGTGAAGAGTTTTAAATCATATTTTTATAATTAATTCAATTTCTGATCGTGCTAGAGCAACAGCGAAGCGACGAAGCGGCGGGTAGGACCAAAAAAAAGTTGGTTACCTACCCACAGTAGAATAAAAACTGGTCAATGCGAGTCAGACTCGCGTACCTGGGGTTCCGTAATTCGACAGTTTTGGGAATTTTGTTATTTTGTTTTCGTGAATTTCTCAAACGCTATATTTTCCTGTAAGCACATAATATTACCATGATATTTTTTCATATTTTTCAATCTACTTGTTCCGGAGATAAGGACATGGTTTTTTGTGTTTTTTCAAATATTTATCGAAATCAGTGCCAGTAAATAAATATAAAAGTATATATTTTTACAATTAGCTCTTTAATATCTTCGATTTGATACCCATATTGTATTTTTAGTATTTTTTTATCTCTTTTGTACTTATTGGAAATATTTTTAACAATTTCTAATTTTTAATATTTTTTTCAATATTAAATATTTTAAATCTATTGCTATTATTGTGCCAAATTTCAAGTCTTTATCTTTAACGGTGCTAATGTTATGAGGCTGTGACATACGGATGGACGGACAACGGAGTGTCATCATAAAGGTTCCTTTTGCACCTTTTAGGTACTACGGAACCCTAAAAACGAATCAACTGCGCATCGGAAAAGTTTTTAGAACCTTATTTTTTTTTTTGCAATGGATTGATATTTTATTTTAGTATCTCTTCCGCAGTTTCTTTTCCATACCGGTGTTCCTAGATAATAGTTGGCAACTTGGAAATCGGATAGCCTTCAAGAATTTAATTTAGTTGTGTCTCCTTTTTGTTAATTTTTGTAAAAGTTACAAAAGAAAAGTACATAAGTATCTAGATTTACCAGCGGAAAAAATACATCTAAGTAATTGATATATTGAGTTATCTTTTGTTACGAAAACTTTTTCAAGTGAAATGATGGGGCCATGCCCCCCCCCCCCCCATAACACACAGGAATTCCATACATTTGACTCGACTTCTCGATTCGATTCGGGTCTTTCATCAACTCGCCCCACAGTCAATTCGATCCAATTTCAAAATTTTTTTTTTTTTGTTTCCAACTCGTCCCACTATGTTTCTTCTATAAATTGTATGTCGGTGAAGTGCAGTCGCAAACAAACTTTTAGAAGTAACATAAATAAAAGACAAAAATATGCTCGAAATATAATTTAAAAAATCAACATAATTTATTTATTTACTCAGTATTTTAAAGGTATCACAATTATTACTTTTTATTGGAACCATATACAGGCTGTAATCGTTAAATGTGACCAGGCGATTATTCCGTAACTGTAATGATTAAATAAAAAATGTAAATTTAAACTGATATTGAAAGTACGTTACCTAATCAGTAAAATTGATGTTTAATGTCAAAATTTTGGATACTTCTCGTTTGATTTTCAAAATGTTATTGATGTCATTTTACTGATTAGTTAACGTTCTTTTGATATCAGTTTAAATTTTTTTAATATCTGTAATAGTTACGGAATAATCGCCTAGTCACACTTAACGATTACACCCTGTATACTTATAATCAAATTTATTATTTCTAAAAAAATGAAATATACGATACTGAAAACGTTATGTAATGGTTCGTTATTTAATAACTTAGACAACTATTATGACAAACAAATTGATAAAAGAAAAACATCATGGAAAAAAGTTTACCTTCAAAATTCCTTTTGCATGTCGAAAAACAGTAAGGACACATGCACTAAAACTGATTGAAGACGACATGTTGCTTTATGTGAGTAAAAAACAGAATAGTGCTTTATGAGAGAGAGATAGAGAGAAAGAGAGAAAAGAGTTCTAAAATGTACTGGTTTTACAAAAAAATATTGTTACTTTTTAGTTGCTAATAAATTTAAACAAGCACAATTTGTATAAGATTACTTTAAAACAATAAACACTTTTCTCCCTGACATTAATTCGCGCTTTTTTTTTGTTAAAAATGTATTGAGACGAGTTGAGAACGGGAAAAAATATTTATTTTCAAATGTAGTGGGACGAGTTGAGAACGGAAAAAATATTTATTTTCAAATGTAGTGGGACGAGTTGAGAACGGAAAAAAATATTTATTTTCAAATGTAGTGGGACGAGTTGAGAACGGAAAAAAATATTTATTTTGAAATTCGTCGACTTATCTAATACGTATAACATCTATACGTATAAGGTATAGTAGATAGATCCTTGAAAATGGAAAAGAAGCAGATGCCCATCCAGAAAAACGGAAAAAAAAAATTATTATTACACGACGATAGCCTTGATCAAAGAGTGTACTTTGGTACATATATTTACAAACCTAATGTACCATGAACACTCGACGTCATTTGAAACCGGAATAACAACTTCAGTAATCCAATAAACAACATCAACATCACATAATAGGTCTTTACATATGAAATTGCCATTTTCTATAGAGAATTTGAAGCAAACTCAATTTTCAGTACTAACATTTTTACATTTTTTTTTTTTAGGAATGACAAATCCAAATTATGTTTTTTTTTTGTATGAATGAGACAACATTAAGCTAACAGCAACAATAATTTAATTATTGAAAAGTGTCAGCTGTAATAAATTATATTACGAATCTTATCATGGAAATGGATGGCATTAAGGACAAACTGTTTTTGAAAATTCTATTTTGGTTATCAAAACGCCAATAAAAATAAAATTTTATACGTAGATGTAGAAACTTGAAATCGACTTTGAAACAAAAAACAAATAATGGAAATAGCTATTGAATTACAAGAATTATGAAATCATGAATCTGTAAGAAAGTTTCAGCAATTTCATACGTAAAGACCTATTATTTTCCTAAGCAAATAGGGATGGTAATTACAAAATTAAAGCAGGTTTCAAGTAACTCGAGTGAGGTACCTAACTTTTTTCATCTTGATCCTTCCTACTATCATAGTGGTCTGAAACACGATCTATGTACGCCCACCCTTAAGTTTAGATCAGTAGCTAAGTGGATGAACTCTATTTACTTGAAATAAATGTGGTTTTCGAGTTGCTCGTCGATCTTAATACCAAAGTCAGTTACGGGTAAATTGTACCGCAAACGGGGCTTAATTCGACCCGAAACAATTTTAATTTTAACTGAATTATTACTTGTTTTATCAACTTAAAGCGATATGTAAAAGTTTTAGCGTCCCTTTTACTACATATGCGAAAAAATCCTCAGTGCGAGAGGGACGGATTCGAGGAAAAGTAGCAAAAAGCCGGTTTTTATTAATATAAAATATACTAAAGTTGCTATCAAAATTTCGTTTAACCAGGTCCTAGATACTGTTACAATCCATCTAATAAAATATAATTGCAGTCCATATGTCATTATAAATTGTCAAACCAGGAGAATTGGTGTCGAAAAAGACTTCTGTTCAATAAATATTTCTATCGAGCCGAATTTCTCCAATCGCGTTTCTGTTCTAACAGATCCCTAGAAAAAGAATCCAAAAGTAATATACTATTTTATCAACATAATACATTATTTACTGAAGTAGATATGCACGTTCTAAAAGTGTCGATTTTTTTCCGTAGCGCCTTAACTGGCACGCCTACTTGATTTTGTAGACTTTCGTTTCATTATTGTTTGCAAAGAAAATGTTATTATATTAATATCTTCAGCGTGGATTTATTAGCTTTATAGGCGGTTTATTGAAAGGATCTTGCTTTCGCTACCTAAATATTGGCTTTTCAAGGTAAGTATATACCTTTTATTTATAAGGTCTTTCAATTTAAATCGAAAGTAATTTAGGAGGTGATTCAGTATATTTGATACACCACATTCCACTGCAAAGCACTTTTTTTTGCACGAACTTTTTTTTCACTTCTCAGTACAAAGTGGTCCGATCAGCTGACTCAGTTTGTATGGACAAGTGAAGCAAATGTTCGCGCAAAAAAAAAGTACTTTGCAGTGGATTGTGATGTATTAACGATACTGAATCACCTCCTAAATTACTTTCAATATAAATTGAAAGACCTTATATAGTATATATTATTACCGACTCTGAATTCTCAGGATCCTCTAAATGGAGAAATCCTTCCAAAAAATACTCCATTGCTACATTCTTCGTGACCTAACCTACATGTTTGTATGTATGTATTTTGAAGAAAATCAAATGATATCGCGATGTAATATGCAAGTAGCGCCATCTAGTTTTTTTAGTAGCAAACGAACGACTGAAAAGACAGTCCCTATCACCTACACTGACCTAAAAGGCCGTCTCGAGGGTGACAGTTACCAAAAGCGGCTCACAGCATTTGGGATACTTTGATTTTATTATATCTATTAGTTTAATTTGATGACAATATTACTATATTATATAAGTATTTATAGTCTATCTCATATAAAAAATATATATTATATATATATATAACGGATTGGGTTCGTTTGGCTCGTTATCATCAGCCATAGTTAATATGCGCAGTGGGCGTTTCGATGGGAAATGTTGGTTCAAATTATAACACTAACTTCGGTAAGTGATTTTTAATGCACTGGATGATAATTTACAATCAAAATTAATTCACTCGAAGGAAACGGTACGCGACAGTTTCTAAGCGTGTTCCCTGTTTGGCGGCCGGAGCATAGATAATACACCCAGAAGAGCAAGACTGCGGCTCGCACCGCGCGCTGCTACGCCGTAGACTCTGTCAAACGCCGCCGCTTGGTGGCGCTGGCGTCCCGTTTCATAGAGCTTCCGGTAAATGGCGCTAGCGTCGCGTTATTCCGACATATATATATATATATATATATGTATATATATATGTGTGTATATATGTATAAAGAAGATACCAGCCTTCCTACTCTTTGCAAAGTATCGATACTAAGAGCATTTAGTTATATATACCGATGTAGATATTAGTTTGAGTTCATTCGTTTTAAGTTAGCTTTTCTTGTTAAGAGCCGTCGTTACGCGCAAACCTCCATACAAACACTATCACCACATTTTGGGTTGTCTATGGAATGTTATTATAATATTTTAGGCTGAGTTCATTAACATTATCTAGATCTATCTTTAAGTGAAACCAAAAACCGTAAAATTTGAGTAATATCTTAACAACAAACCCCTAAATAACGTAAATTAACGTTGGTAAAAAGCCGTTAATTTATGTTATTTAGGGATTTGTAGTTAAGATATTACTCAAATTTCACTAGTCAAATGTGCTTTTTTTTTTTAAATTTATTACTGTTCAAACATCCAAAATGTTATCTAAATTAATGTTAACTAAAAATAATGTTTGAAAACGTCCACAATCTTGCCAAAATGTGGTTTCTCTTGAAACAAGTTTTTAATTTTGCGCCGGCGACGAAGTTGGCACGATTGTAAGCGTGCACCTTATAGCGAAATGAAACAGTATGACATTTGGCCACGCCTACAGCTGAGTTGGTCGCGAGGGGGGGAGGCTAAGCGGTCTAGATCCAGAACAAGGAGCCGAATTATTTTTTTTCTTGCCGTGGCATGTGGTGTGTCGTTGTCTAGAACTCATTGAGTAGAGTATATTATATATATTTTTTATCATTAAAAGTTGTTACTTTTAGCATCGATTCTTACGTCCATGACTTTTAGACCATTTTCGTTATGGAGTCTATCTATTGTTATGAATTTGTAATTTTTGTATAATGTACCATATTTAAACAACGAAAATGCCGATTTATTATGTAGTTTTAAGGTCACGTACTCGAACACTTGACTTTGCAGTTTTGTTTCATAACTTTGTAGATTTGTAATTTTTGTTCAAATTATTGAAGTCTATAAACTTTTTTTATACTACGAAACCCTCAGGGCGCGAGTCCTACTCGCACTTGACCGATTTTTATTTTAAATTTATATATATAGAAAAGCGAAATTACTGAATCACTAACTCATCAAGAAATCCAAACTAAATGAAGCCTACAAACTTGAAGTTTAAGATTAACTAAATAAATTTTGATCTAGCAATTCAAATTCAAATTCAAGTTCAAATTTATTTATTTATTATAAGTGGGTACAAGATGAAGGATATGTACATGTTTATGCTTAGTCTAGAACAATGTGATACCATTAATAAAGGTGTTGCTGTTTCCTAGCTAGGTTTTTAGGCCTGTAAGTAAGGAGTAACAGCGCCCTTCTCCTTGGGTTGGGAGCAGTTAAATTGTAAAGTTAAAAGTAACTTGAAAATTAAAATAAATTTAAACAAAAACGAAAGGAGTGAGCGTCAGGGTGGTAGGGTGTATGCGTGTGTGTTTGTAAGGGTGTGTTATTGTGTGAGGATGTGTTAGTGATAAGCGTATTCCTAGCCCTACGACTGTGGTCTTGGGATCAGTTTATATTTATTACTAGGGAGGTAGTGTGTGTGTATTGCGAATGTGCGTGAGATGAGTATGAGTGATAGTGTGTGTGTGAAAGGTAGTGTGAAATTATAAAAGCATGAGATGAAATGTTTTATAGAAGTTTATATAAATTAGGGTGAATGTCTATTTTCGTGAAGTTATGAAATCTTCAGTGTCATCGTAGGATTTGCACAAAAGAAAAGAAAGTATACTTTTTTTGCATTTGAAATGGGGTAATCCGTGGATGGGTAAGTGAAAATTAATTTCATTATACAAAAATGGACCGAGATAAAAAAGGAATCTTTTGGCAAACTCTGTTTTGGGAAGAGGGATAGTACAGATGCGATCCGCAATATTCCGTTTCTTTATCCCTTTAAGAGGCCCCTGTATGCCTTGATTTTTACAAAGATTCATACAAAAGGTAAAAACTGATTGTGAAGTCAACAGTTTATTTTCTTTATATTTTTTTTTTCATAAGTATTATTTAGCGACATCTAACGTCTCTTTACAGCCCAAAATGCAAAATTTTATGAAACGCCATCATAACAGCTGTCAGGATATCGTGAATATTGCCTTGTTTTTACGCAAAGTTTAGCAAGTTGTATCTACACTGGAAATAAAAAAGAGAGAAATACAGACGTCGTTCATGTAAAGAAGACTAAGTTTATACACTTTTCTATAAATAAACATTTACCGTTTCATAGAAAACAGTTTCCACCTGAAAACATTTCACAAATTCGGCGCTTTTTGAATATCTCGCCATCTTGCACCTCTTGATGAGAGATGGGTCGGAGTGCGGGGGATTAAGGAAACATACAATTCAATGTTTACGAGAATTACCCGTGAAAAGTATGACTTCTAGGGTTCAATTTTATTGTAGTGTAGAGGGACAATATTTAAGAAATACACCATCTACTTAAAAAAAAACAAGTGTGAACTTATGTTCCGACAATGGCTGCTTTAAGGGGCAGGTAGTCGCCAACGACCTTTAGTCGACCTGTGTCCGTAGAAATATCGACAGAAACTATAATGAAATAACGTTCATATCAGCGCGCACAGCATTACGACGTCGCTGGGTCTCCGGATAGCGCAAAATAGGAGAAAATAATACTTTTCACATGGACGCCATGGACAACTGGCTTTTCTGAGCAATATTTTCCTCGTCTTTTAATCAATCAATAATGTTTATTGCGTTCCACAAATGGTAGTACATGGTCTTAGATTTATGTAAATATGTAGCTTTAAAACATTTGTAGACCCTGTTGGGCACAGCAATCTGGCGTAGGAGAGGTGAAGAAATTCATAGTATTTAATTAGTAGGCAATTTATAACAATATAATTAAATATTTAGCATATAATATAGATTAGATTTGTTTATTTAAATGAAGTAGTTAGTTTTATCAGACAGTTTTAAGAAGGAAGGTTATCTGTAAGGTATTGGTTTATATTATAATAACTTTCTGTAATAAGGAGAGACTTCAATTTTGTGAGGAAGCTTGTGTTGTTTTCTTCCTCGATGATATGTTTTGGTAGTATATGTGCAAGAACCATACAAATTATTAATAAACTATTAGTGGTTTCAAAGAAATAACCAATTTTACTTAATTTTTTGAACAATATTTTCATACTGTTACTTTTCATACTTTTAAGGCAAGAATAGTTTTCAGATTTTTTTTTATCATTATTTAAATAACACTATTATTATTATTATATATTTTTTTTCATAATTTTTTAATATCTCATTTAAGAGAAATATCGTTACCAGTAAGATGAATGACGCTGGATCAGGGTCCTGGACATTTTTTTTTTCAAGAAACACTGCTTAAAAAAAAACTTATTTACCGATTTCAATTCTGACAGCAACTTAAGAACAAAACAAAGCCTTTATAGAATACCATTTTCTAACAAAGCCCAAATTTCCGCATGTCTGAGTGAGCTCTACTTTTCACGAAAATATTCGTAAATATGAACATTGCTTCAGGCGGTTCGACACGAGGGCAGAGGGCGCCTTTCATATGTATTTGTACCTACACGAGATGATGAATGACACACTCCAGTAAACATCTATTTTATTGGTTGTCGGTTGATATTACATTTCAGTAATTGATATTACATAACGTATTTACTCACGTGCATGTAAAATGTGCCTATTGAACGTTTAAATTTATTTATTTATTTAATACGTGATTGGTATCACAGCAATTAAATTTATATAATATACATGTTTGACAGGTGGTAGAGCTGATGCCGGGCTCGACTGGGGAGGTACCACCATCTTACTTGGAGACCCAAAGTAAGAGGACAGCTAAAAGGCAAAAAACCAGGAGGCCCACCATGCCTGGGACCGATGGATAGCGGTATATCCATCCCTAATAGCCGGGCCTTATATGGAACAGACTGGTGACGGGCAGCGACCTGGTGCGAGGGTTCCGGCACCGCGCTCACCAACCCGCCTGGAAAGGCTTATGTCCAGCAGTGGATGAAATAATAATAATAATATAATATGTTTTTAATTTCAGACCAATATAAAAACGAGTGTTTTTTTACAGTCCATATTCTAACAATAATTCAATTTAAAATTAAAAAATGTCCAATATAAAATACAATAAAATTAAAATTAAAGAATTAATTTGCACTACTTAGGTCTATTTATTTTTTGTTGGGGGCACGTTGCACGGACCTCCAATGATCTAAAATTGGGTTTTCGTTAATTTTACCAACGATCATCCTTAAGATACTATTGCCGGAGTTTCCAAGACGATCCCAAAATGATGCTATCCTGGATCTAAGCACAGCGAAGAAATCAGGCACTCTGGCCTCAGCGAACATGCCCGACGCGCTACAGTAGCGTGGTTGTCTCAGCAATATTCGCATTGCGTCATTATATTGTACCCTATTGTCTAAATGTTAGACACCAATAGTTTTCTATGCCAATGACGAAACCAAAAACCAAAAATTGCAAATCATACAATTTCAGACAAATCAATTACGTAAGAAATATAACGGTTGTAGGCAGATGTCTGATGCGGGCGGTTCCTTTTCGGATTAAAATATTACTCCTATTTGGTGAACGGTTATACGTTCATGGAACGTTGTAGGTAGACGTCTGATGCGGGCGGTTCCTTTTCGGATTAAAATATTACTCCTATTTGGTGAACGCTTATGCGCTCATGGAACGTTGTAGGTAGACGTCTGATGCGGGCGGTTCCTTTTCGGATTAAAATATTACTCCTATTTGGTGAACGGTTATGCGTTCATGGAACGTTGTAGGTAGACGTCTGATGCGGGCGGTTCCTTTTCGGATTAAAATATTACTCCTATTTGGTGAACGCTTATGCGCTCATGGAACGTTGTAGGTAGACGTCTGATGCGGGCGGTTCCTTTTCGGATTAAAATATTACTCCTATTTGGTGAACGCTTATGCGCTCATGGAACGTTGTAGGTAGACGTCTGATGCGGGCGGTTCCTTTTCGGATTAAAATATTACTCCTATTTGGTGAACGCTTATGCGCTCATGGAACGTTGTAGGTAGACGTCTGATGCGGGCGGTTCCTTTTCGGATTAAAATATTACTCCTATTTGGTGAACGCTTATGCGCTCATGGAACGTTGTAGGTAGACGTCTGATGCGGGCGGTTCCTTTTCGGATTAAAATATTACTCCTATTTGGTGAACGCTTATGCGTTCATGGAACGTTGTAGCAGGGGGGGTCTCACTTGACCACGTGACCCGCGATAAATACCTACCGCGACGCAACCCGTCGTCGGCACTAGAGTCAGTCGAGTGTTACCCATACTCACGCTCTGTGATACACGTTCTCACTTGTACCTACGCGTCTCGACTTTTCATGTTCTGTTCTGGCCATGGATAGTCAAAGAAAGCTTACATCCATACTTGATACTACTTTTATTAGGTCCTCAAAATATAAGTATATAAATAATTTATTCTCAGTCAAGATGCATATTAGGTCTATTTATCAATATACAATACAGTTGTCATATACAAGGTGACTTTTTGATCATCGTCCAAATTCATACGAAGGGCTTGGTAAGTGATCAGCATCATGAATCAATTACAATTTTTGTGATATTCGTAAAATGAAATTTAGACTTCCCATAGTTATTCACTCCCAGTCCTGAGTGAATCACTATGGGGATTCGAAATTTAATTTAATGAATTTTACAAAAATTCGTATTGGTTCATGATGCTGATCACTTATCAAGGCTCAAGTATGAATTTGGACGATGTTCACAAATTCACCTTGTATAATGTATGAGTAATAAAACAAAATATTACATCATTCATTTATAAATAATTTTACAAACTAAAATATATGGTGACATTAATTTATGCAGCCAAATTCATACTGAAGACACGATAAGATGTCGGTATCAAGGTTCGATGACCTTTTTTGGGAAATTCGAAAATTATTTCCTTATTTTAAGAAACCCTGTTCCCTACAAACGCAAGCCTAGCGACGAGTCAATTACTATAATAGGTAGGTCAACATATTATTTGTGAAATTTACAAAACTTGTTATCGATCCGTGATACTGATCATTTACCAAGCATCCAGTATGAATTTGGCTGCATAAACACCTTATAAAATACCTCTTTCACGCGTGCAACATTTTAAACAACCCTACCGAGTGAACAGTGATTTATGACCTTGAGACCGTCACAGTAAAATAAACTCTAGCGCGTAGTAATTCCATACATTCTCGCTTGCACGCACGTGTGGTACCGACTGTAGGCAATTATAAAAAGTTGCCGAAGGGCGAGTGCGAGCTAGTTTGTACTTTATTGCTGCTTAGCGAGAGTAGCTATTTATTTCAATGTTTTTGCAAGGTGATTCTTCTGTACGTAGTATTTTATTCTGTGGTTGTAGGTAGACGTCTGATGCGGGCGGTTCCTTTTCGGATTAAAATATTACTCCTATTTGGTGAACGCTTATGCGTTCATGAAACGTTGTAGGTAGACGTCTGATGCGGGCGGTTCCTTTTCGGATTAAAATATTACTCCTAGTCGGTGAATGCTTATGCGTTCATGGAACGTTCCTGAAGACGTCGCCATATATTGGGGATAATATTGGTACGGTAGCCAGGAAAACTATGTAAGGTAGGCCAATGAGTTGTCTGAGGCGTACAAGTTGGAGTGCGGGGTACGACAGGGGGGTTGCCTCGACGAAGCTCTTCAATTTGTACGTTAATTGTTCGCTGGTCGCCCACCTAAATAATATTTGTTTATCACTTGTAGAATTTAAGTTAACTAAGCTTCAGTCTTAAGATTTTACTAACAAAATGAATCATTGTTATTCGGAAATAAATAAATTACTTACTATTATTATATCACCTCCCGAGAACAGTGACCGATTGGGCTTTGGTAATTTAAGTAGAAAATTAAACGGGATAAATGAGAAATTCTCTGATGTCACGTTTAAAAATTATATTGGCCTACGTCAATGAAGCGTGAAAGTGCAAGTTAAATAAAAAGCGTAAAAGCATACATTCCATGAAAAGAAAATAGTTGTTCATACATTTTGGCCGGGTAAACTCGGGTAGCTATGTAACTTTTCTATGGAACAGCTGACTTTTTCGCGATTCGAGGGTTGTCTCCATAGTAAAAGTTGTTCGTATGGACGAGTAATATAGCCAGTTTCCGGCTTCCGCAACTTCATCTTAACACCCAGTATATTTTCAAATAAGTAGATCTACGAATATTTACATATGAGCAAATATTTTTAAAAAAGTCGCAGTCGGCGAGCCGAACGGCATAATTCGTGCGCCAGCTTTCCTCCTTTTGTTCAAGATGTTTGCCGGTAATATATTCTAACTCACGAAATCCGGTTGGTTATGGTTGTAGTAGTGACGCGTAAAGATAAATAAGCGCGTTTTGTAGCGCTCTCGAGGTGAAAAAGTGCATGTTCAAGCACTTCTACAACCGTAGCCAAACGGATATCGTTATCTGTAGTATTACTATGTAGTATTATATTACTATGTAGTATATAGGATGGGATTTGGTCGGCCGCCTGGATTCGTGCTGGGGGCTCGGTTGGTGATCATTGAACCTTGTTCCTGGTCCCTGGCCGGGTCTCCGGTATAGGTTCGGGCGGTTGATTGGATTTCACCTTGTATAATAATATTTTACCTATAATTTTAATCGTATATATATTGCTACATAAATTAAATAAACATTTAATCTAAGTAGTTCATGTACATTTATTATTTTATTACATATATTTTTATAAGATTAAAATTTGACTTGTGAAACGTGTATTATATATACCTACTTTGCAAAATAAACTTTTTGAATTTTGAATTTGAATTTTTGTATTGTATACCTACGACGAAAATACCTATATAATATAAGACTTGGAAAACTGTTGGGAATGGAACCCTTGAGAGCTCCAACAATATTGCTGCCTATACTTATACTCTACGGTTTCCATCAGAGATGGAAAGGAAAATTAGGTCGCAATAATACGCAGCCCCTTTTGGGTAGACAAGTTTCTTGCCAGATAGTATTCATAGATTCCTTCTGCCGACGGTTTTACACGCGGTAAAAATTTATCTTTTTAATAAATCTGTTCTCACTATCCCTTAATTAAATAATAGTCAAATATACGTAAATGTAATCCAATCCGTTTTATTAATCCAAAGTACACAATTATAAGAACGCCGTCGGCCGGCTTCTTGGTAATACTTACCTAATACCACGTGAAACGGACAAAACAGTTAAATTGTTTTGTCTTGTTTTTTGTTGTCTGCGTTCAAACCACTGAACGATTTTGATGCGATTATCGTAATTGTCAACCTATAAAATAACATCCAATCCGAATCCTGGCGATGCTATTCGTAGATTCGAACTTGAATTTCATCACAATAGCCTAACCTCTAAGCCGAAAACTGATGAAACAACGATTATACATAATTCGAAAAAATTAATACTTACTATAGATTTTTCTCTTAACGCGCCGGCCGGCCTATAGACACTAAACTATGCATGCCAGTACCAGGGGTAATAAGGTGTTTTGTTTTTAGGGTTCCGTAGGAACCCTTATAATTTCAACAACAAGGAACCCTTATAATTTCGCCATATCCGTCTGTCCACGGCTTAGCTTAGAGACTACTAGATTACTATTAGTATAGATAGTATTACTATTAGTACTAGAAATTAGATACTATTAGTACTAGAAAGCTGTAATTTGGCAAGTGTATACATATTTACTTATCACGCCTATAAAGTAAAATTTTGAAAAAGATTTTTTTTTAGGGTACCATAAAGTGGGGGTGATTTTTTTTTCCTCTATCCTCTAGTGTGAGGTGTCGTTGGATAGGTAATTTAAAAATATTGGGGGTTTGAGAAGACCATTTTTCGATCCAGGGTTCCGTTCCGTTTGCGAAATATTAAGCTTAAGTGTTAATTTTTGTTAGAGTCAAGTGTCCCCCCCCCCCCCCTGCCAGCGAAACGGTTGTATTTGGAGACGTGAAGAAATCACAGCAGTAGTAAACATGACGAAATTAAACGGAAAACTATCACAGCTAAATAGGCTTTACAAGTTAACGAGTACAGATCGCGCCAAACTTTTAGTCCCCTCTAAACACGGGGCGATTCGCATCAGCAGGAACAAAATCTATGGACCGTTCTCGGGAAGAGCAACTTCCGAGCGTACTAGAAGTTTTTCGCGATCTGTATTAGTCGACAATCTTATAAAATGTACTTGGAGAAAAGGTCCGCATATTGTGCAGGGCAACTACAGAACCCTACGCTGCGCATGGCCCGACACGCACTTGGCCGTTTTTCTTTTTACTGTTTTCTAGCAGACCACAATTTTCTGTAAAAGTTATGAAATTGTAACACATTGAAAGTGTTATGATTTTGAGTATTAATAATAAGTTTTATTTAGCATGCCTTTTCTGTAGCCATTTTCTTTAGCGTTGTGCGTTGGCTTCGTCGAATTTGAATTAATAAGTGTTAACAGTTTTATTGTGTTATCAAATCAAAGTATAACACTCATGATTTTATAACATTTATGAGGTGTAACAATTACGATTGTATAACATTTATGAGGGTGTTTTTAAGTCCTCTAAAAAGGCCATTTTGCATCACATTATGATTCTGTTCTAATGCTGTCTCTTTTGCACGCGTGAAAAGACTCTATCCTACTTTCAAATCATTTTATGATTCACCCAAGTCGGCCTTTTTAGATCACCAAGTCCCTGGTAGTACAATATTGAAATCTGCAAAAAACAACCAATAACTGTAAATGTGGTAATTTTTACATTATTATTCACATACTCTACTGATCGCCCAAAAAAAGATAAAATGAAAGTAAGAGTATTGCTTTTTAATGAAGAGTCCATTTTTACCCGCAAGTAACTGGATATAATGGAAACGTGTCCTGTTGTGAAATATTAGTATATATTTATAGTTACTGATTGATTAGTTACAGCAACGCACAAAACCTTTTGAATTTTTGAAAAATTTCCGTTATTAACAAAGTTAGCGATAGCGATATTTTGTCACTTTTTGTATGATATCGTCTGATAACGTCACGCGACATGCCGTTAAGCTCACTTTGATTGCCAATAACTTCGTCATCTTTCGAGATACCGAAAAAATAATTTTGCTACTGTTTTTAACTTTTTAAACGCAATTGATTTTCATGAAAATCTTAATGATGTACACGGGCTCATTGCAAGTTGGAAATGACGATGAGTAGAACACTCCGGACCCACCATACCCCTAGCCATACCCCTGGGGGTAGGGTGGGACGGAACCATACCACCGTTAGTAGTGCTGGGATTTGATGGAAAAATAGGAAAAATCCATTAATAAGATATTGATACACCAAGGGTTAAACACTTTCAGGGTAAATTGATACACCAAGGGTAAAACACTTTCAGGGTAACAAGTCCAAGTGACAGGTGAATATATTTGAAGTAAATGAGTAGAATATATACATACCCCTAGCCATACCCCTGGGGGTAGGGTGGGACGGAACCATACCACCGTTAGTAGTGCTGGGATTTGATGGAAAAATCCATTAATAAGATATTGATACACCAAGGGTAAAACACTGTCAGGGTAAATTGATACACCAAGGGTAAAACACTTTCAGGGTAACAAGTCCAAGTGACAGGTGAATATATTTGAAGTAAATGAGTAGAATATATACATACCCCTAGCCATACCCCTGGGGGTAGGGTGGGACGGAACCATACCACCGTTAGTAGTGCTGGGATTTGATGGAAAAATCCATTAATAAGATATTGATACACCAAGGGTTAAACACTGTCAGGGTAAATTGATACACCAAGGGTAAAACACTTTCAGGGTAACAAGTCCAAGTGACAGGTGAATATATTTGAAGTAAATGAGTAGAATATATACGTATAGGTACACTCATGGGCACAATTAACCGGCCACCCATCTTAAATGCCATATCGAATGTTTATGTTACCTAACGCTATAACTACTGAGCGTTACTTGATAGGTGGGTATATCTGCAATAAACAAAACAATCATATCCACGTTTCATTTATTTTTATGACTTTTATTCAACAATAATCAGTTCAGTCGAAAGTTGACACTCACACTGCTCGTTTTCTTTTTTTTCGAAAAAATTGTGTCGTAACCTTTTGAAACAAATGTATCCTTCACACAAAACGAGCAGTGAGTGTCAAATTTCGACTGAACTGATTATTGCTGAATAAAAAGTCATTAAAATAAACAAAACGCGGATACGATTGTTTTGTTCATTGCAGATATACCCACCTATCAAGTAACGCCTAGCAGTCATAGCGTTAGGTAACATAAACATTCGATATGGCATTCAAGATGGGTGGCCGGTTAATTGTGCCCATGAATGTATTTCAAGTAAATGAGTAGAATATATTTGAAGTAAATGCTGGTTTATTCGTCCAAGAGTAAATGTAATACGCAAAATTTTTTGACCTTCCTGTTTGACAAAAATAAATAATATTGTGTACTGACAAGGAAAAATCCTCAGGCCTATGAAAGAGAAAACTGGGTCAAAGGCAATTTTCCCATTCTGATTATTGCACAGATTGAAATAGTTTAAAAGGTATTAAAGAATACACCAAATTCTTAGACAACTAAATTTTTAATTGCATCCAACAAGTTATTCTTATAAGCTGAATTCTTACAAACGCAATCTTATAACCAAAACATAAATGCTAGAAAACAATTCATAAAGTATCCTTAGTAGGTAAGTCAGATACAAAAGTATATACAGGGTGGAAATAAATTTAAAGGGGCGCATAGTATTCATATTTAGAAAAACAAATAATTAGAAATTTCGTAAAAGTAACTACATATTAAAACTGATTTAGTATTATTTAATGGTTGAGATTGTGAGAACAAAACCAGTTCTAAATTAAACTTTATAACATAAAAGACAAATATGTACTAAATGTATGACAATCAACTACATAATTCCCCAAAAATACTTGAAAGTTCACTCTGTAGTACACAACTAACAAAGTAACACTACCGAACTAATATCAATCACATAACTACGCATAATTTTTTATAAAATTTAGAAAAATAGACTTTTCTAAACCACATACTTTTGTCTTACATCTAAATAATTAGCAAAACATTCTTCACCATCACTCAAGAAATCTTTGTCTCAATAATTAAAGCATAATTATAAATCCTTACATACTTGACAACATTCCGAAGGTCTCCATCTATGAATACTATCACCCCAAGGATTTCATTTCTAACCCTTAAATTCTTAATACAACCGTAAATTAACACAATGTCAGTGATCGACTAAGTCTAATAAGGAAATAAAAGGTAGGCATTGCTTGTACCATAAACTCTGGGATCTATCAACGGTATAAGGTTCACAAGCCACTGGCACAGTCCAGGCTCACAGTTTGAAGCCATGATTTCACAATTTCGCTGCAGCTGATTTTTAGCCTGTGGACAAAGAAGATTTATAGTCGTGCGTCATACTGGCTATAACCAGCGCCCGTAGCACAGTGTTATACGTGCTACGCGACTTAGTTGAATCACAAGTTGCGAGGAACGTGACGTACAGGTCAATCACAAAAACATCGTGTTACGCTCCTCGCACTTGTGATTCAACTAAGTTGTGTTGCGGGCGATTAAACACTGTGCTACGGGTGCACTGCTGTGAAATGTAAAAGCTGTTGTATTTCTCTTTTAATCAATAAATAAATAATTTTACCTACAGTTCTTAAAATAACAAAAATATAAATTGGGATTAGTTTCCTTTCAACAAACATGTAACGTAAACTTAAAGGTTTAGTAATAATAATAATCACAAAACACAATTTATACTATTTGTAATCAAATATCATAGATGTGTAATAATCACAAAACACAGTTTTTATATTTTGTAATCAAATAATGGGTCTTTACATATGAAATTGCCGTTTTCTATAGAGAATTTGAAGGTAACTCAATTTTCAGTACTAACATTTTTGTATTTTTTTTAGGAATGACAAATCCAAATCGTTTTTTTTGTGTTGAATGAGACAACGCTAACAGCAGCATCAATTTAATTTTTGAAAAGTGCCAGCTGTAAAAAATTATTACGAGTCTTGTCATGGATATGGATGACATTTAGGACGGACTATTTTTGACAATGTGATTTTGGTTATCAAACTGACAATAAAAACGAAATTTATTACGTAGATGTAAAAACTTGAAATCAACTTTGAAACAAAAAACAAATAATGGAAATAGCTATTGAATTACAGGTATTATTAACTCATGAATCTGTAAGAAAATTTCGGCAATTTCATATGTAAAGACCGATTATCATTGATGTACGAGATGTAGTTCTGAGTCAAATACAAAAAGAAATCTCATACAAAAAATGTCGTACACAAAATAAAATATTCTTGTTAACCATTTTGCATTAATAAGTATATAATAATAAACTTTATAATTCGCGCAAGTAAGGAGTTGTTGATCATCTTGGCTTGGACTGTATGAAACTCGTCCGAAAGGCCAAGTCGCCACCATTCAAACCTATTTTTTGTGCTCAACTCGACCACAAATACAAAACACAGTCAAGTGAAAAATGCATTTAAACCAAATATCTACTATAATGTTACGAATTAGGGCTCACGGTTCAATCCGTTTTCGTGTCATGCGTGAAAACGTAATATGTATCCGTTTAGATGCACTATCATATAGTACCATACATACACAGCTACCAGCATAGACTAAGTATTACTACGTATAGACTAGTAGTTCCCATACATCAGTTTGTAGCCACAAAAAAGGTGTGAAATTCTAAATCTAGATGGCGTTGCTAAATCCTCTAACGAACACGACGAATTGGTGACGCTAGTGGCACAGCGATGTGTAACATGAAAATAATTCCTACTTCGATAATAGATGGCGCTGAAATATTTACTGTTAGCGTTGTCAACTTAGCGCCATCTAGTTTTTCTAAGCAAAACTATTATAGCTACATGTTTACTTGGTAACCATGAGTTTACTTGCAGCCAATTAAACAAATTATGCTTATTTGCAACACTTGGTGACATCTAGTGGTTTACGTATTATATTATTTATTTTTGTTATATATTAGTGTATATATTCATTTATTTGTGTGTATATATTTGCTATCCATTTAATTATTATTATTTATTTTGTGCACAACCTTCGCGTTATTTTTTCCAACAATTAATTTCCACCCAAAGGTTGTCTGGAAGAAATCGCTATATGTGATAAGGCCGCAAATTGTTACCTTCTATCATGAGTTTGTTCTTTTACCTTATTTATTTATTTTGATGTACAATAAAGAGTATTTGTCTTGTCTTGTCTTGTCTAGTGTCGTAAGGGCGCGTAAAAAATTTGCTCCGCCTTGATGTATGAGAGTTGTCGGTCTATACCACAGAACTATTAATAGGAATAGAAAGGCCATGAAAGCCGTGAGTGCGACGCACCGATTTGATCAATACGTCAAGACATAACCCGTGGGCCTCTCATTTCTCAACCGAACGCGTTAGAACAAACATATTGTAAAAATGGTGTATTGCAGCGTGGCAAATTGTTCTAACTCATGAAATAACGCAAATTAGACATCCAAAGGAATTTCATTTCACTCGTAAGTAATTTAAACATGTATTTACTGTGATATTTACAGAATAAACCTCACGGTAAATAAAATTTCAACCTTACCATGAAATATTTGGCGTTGTAGCGAGTAGCGTTGAAATTAGACAATATTTTGTCCATTGCAGGTTATAAAGAGTGTCACACATTGAGTTAGAATATTAATGCCGCAATGTATATTTTTTCAAACATTATCAACACGGACCTAATTGTGTCATAGTGCGGCCGCTGGTCATGGCTATTTATACACATTGGCACAGTGCCATGACGTGTTTGGTATTTTACATCTAAGCTTCATAGAAATACGGTGTTATTTTGGCTGTATGAAGACGGGTGAATCTGTGTGCGCCGCGTATGTTTACTACGTTATTCTAAAAAGTGGCGACAGAGGTTCTCGAATAAAATTTGTGTCACGCCATCCCCGTGGTCTATATGTAGCAATACTTAGTCTATGCTACCAGTGAGCTCAAAGATGACACTGACGTTCAGTACGAAGAAACCATATATCTAAGGTCAGTTATACATATGTGCTCTAATCTATGGTCAATGTCTTCTTTCAAAACGTAGATTAATATCCTACGTAGAATTATAAAACTACGTAATTTTGAAGTCTACGTTTTTGTAAGGCGTGTATTTCAAACTGCGTATCCGACGTATTTCTGACGTAGAATAGCGAGCCCTTGTACGATATAGACTACAAAATAAAGCCAAGAACGATCTCGTTACATGAAACATTTGGAGAAAATTAAAGAGTTCCCACAAATCGTGATTTATCTTGAAAATTTAAAGTTTATTAAATTTTTCAAGACTTTTTCTATTAAATGTAAATAACTACCTCAAATCTTGACTGTTGGTCGAGTTGACCATAAAAATAAATAGTTTTAATCAAATGGTGACGACTCGGCCGTTCTGACGAGTTTCTTTCGGCCGCGTTGGCCAACAAGACCAAATAAAGAAGGAACTTCCGGATTATGTCCTTTTAACACACACAAAAGTGGACGACTTTTATACTTGTAAACCAGAAAGGATATTAAGAAAATATTTGAAAAACATGTTTTGCAAAAACATTTCAGAGGCCAGTTTTACCAGAATCACTATGCTTTTACATTCATTCATTTCACTAGCTGGACTAAGCTACCACTGTCGAATCCCCACCTCAGAATCACAAACGAGAAGCAATGTGTCAAGAGAAACTCACCAAAAACTCAACAATTAAGTATCACTCTTCCAAAGCTTGATAGTTTTGTCGTTTTCGAGTGCTGCAGAGGCGATGATGTTCTCGGTGGGGTGGCAGGCGGTGCAGAGTACGGTGTCCGTGTGACCCGATAATCGCTGCACTATCTCTTTCGACTGCAGGTTCCAGATGTACACCAGGTTGTCTTCTGAACCGGATACTATCCACTGCGGATGAAAAAACGCATGTTTTTAATTATACTGCTGGCATTCAGATTATGTTGTAAAAACGCTTGTACTTAACCACACATAAAATAAAACTTTATTATGCCTGACCAGTTTCGCTGTTCAGGATTTTCTAGCGCCTGTAACATTTATTATGTACGAAAACTACAAACAGAGCAAGGAGAATTCTCAACAAAAAATGACCGGCGGCGGGTCTACCGCGTAATTCTGATTTTCATCAACATCAACCTGAGATTGAAATTTGACGTGCGTGCGAAAGAGATGGCATGTTAGGCGGGCGTCGTCGCACGCACGTCAAATTTCAATCTCAAGTTGATGTTGATGAAAATCAGAATTACGCGGTAGACCCGCGGTACTCAAATGAAACTAGTTGAGCCAACGTTGTTACGTAATTATTTCCTTTTTTGTTCAGAATTCCAAACAAAAAATTACCAGTACTCAATGGAACCTAGTTGAGCCAATGTTGTTATGTAAATATTTCCTTTTTGGAATTCCCCTTGCTCTGTTTGGTTTCATCTATTGCACGTCATTAGACATGGATAAAATTGTCAAGTACACAATAATTAAGATAAAAGACCCTAAAAAATGCTGTACAGCGAAACCGGTCGAGCAAAATTAAGTTATATTTCTGTTTTTTTTTAAACATAATGTGTAGTACAATACAAAAAATACAAATACAAAATCTTTATTTATCATTCAAAGCGGTTTAACATAGCTGGGTTGGAGACTCCTTTTAAGTACGTAAATACTTGTATTAGGAGACCCCGCTCTTCCACACAGTTTTTTAGTTTTTATATAAAGTTAACAATGACAAGTAAAGATGACAATTAAATTAAAGTAAATTCCATAAAGTGCCAACAATCATAAGCATCAACCACTGCTAGCTAGAATTTGTCGCGTTTAACGCACACGATGCAACTGCGATGGACTGTACAAACGGGTTGCGGCGATGGATGTATGATAAATAAACGACCATTTTTATCGGTGTAAAATGACAGATAACATACAGAGCTACAAACTTATCTGTTCCAGTGGGAAATTATTTGCGACGCTCTCGTCGACTAGCGTCGATGCTTGTCAAAGTCATGCTAAATGGCCGTTTATAACTTTTTGCAACCAGTTGCAGAGTTCATCGCTGCAGTTGCAGGGATGATGACTATTAGTCAAATTAACAACCCTTTATGAAAGAAACGATGTTTGTATGAAAATACTTAGAAGTGACGTCATAACTTTATATTTTGGCAGAAGGCAAATGAATAACTTCTACATTGTTTCATTGTATTAAAATGTTTAAATTGAACTTCGTGCAAAATGATGAATGAAGTAGGCACTATTTTTGAATATTAATTTTACGCATACAAGTTTTTGAATTTATTGACAACCCTGGCATCATCCCTCAGGGACAGTAACCGACGCAGCTGAATGACATATGCGTCCTATAATATCAAAAGCTGCTATCTCCACTTTTGATGTTTTTAAGATATGATCTGTTTTTAGTTATTCATATACTAATATCAAAAGCTGCTATCTCCACTTTTGATGTTTTTAAGATATGATCTGTTTTTAGTTATTCATATACTAATATCAAAAGCTGCTATCTCCACTTTTGATGTTTTTAAGATATGATCTGTTTTTAGTTATTCATATACTAATATCAAAAGCTGCTATCTCCACTTTTGATGTTTTTAAGATATGATCTGTTTTTAGTTATTCATATACTAATATCAAAAGCTGCTATCTCCACTTTTGATGTTTTTAAGATATGATCTGTTTTTAGTTATTCATATACTAATATCAAAAGCTGCTATCTCCACTTTTGATGTTTTTAAGATATGATCTGTTTTTAGTTATTCATATACTAATATCAAAAGCTGCTATCTCCACTTTTGATGTTTTTAAGATATGATCTGTTTTTAGTTATTCATATACTAATATCAAAAGCTGCTATCTCCACTTTTGATGTTTTTAAGATATGATCTGTTTTTAGTTATTCATATACTAATATCAAAAGCTGCTATCTCCACTTTTGATGTTTTTAAGATATGATCTGTTTTTAGTTATTCATATACTAATATCAAAAGCTGCTATCTCCACTTTTGATGTTTTTAAGATATGATCTGTTTTTAGTTATTCATATACTAATATCAAAAGCTGCTATCTCCACTTTTGATGTTTTTAAGATATGATCTGTTTTTAGTTATTCATATACTAATATCAAAAGCTGCTATCTCCACTTTTGATGTTTTTAAGATATGATCTGTTTTTAGTTATTCATATACTAATATCAAAAGCTGCTATCTCCACTTTTGATGTTTTTAAGATATGATCTGTTTTTAGTTATTCATATACTAATATCAAAAGCTGCTATCTCCACTTTTGATGTTTTTAAGATATGATCTGTTTTTAGTTATTCATATACTAATATCAAAAGCTGCTATCTCCACTTTTGATGTTTTTAAGATATGATCTGTTTTTAGTTATTCATATACTAATATCAAAAGCTGCTATCTCCACTTTTGATGTTTTTAAGATATGATCTGTTTTTAGTTATTCATATACTAATATCAAAAGCTGCTATCTCCACTTTTGATGTTTTTAAGATATGATCTGTTTTTAGTTATTCATATACTAATATCAAAAGCTGCTATCTCCACTTTTGATGTTTTTAAGATATGATCTGTTTTTAGTTATTCATATACTAATATCAAAAGCTGCTATCTCCACTTTTGATGTTTTTAAGATATGATCTGTTTTTAGTTATTCATATACTAATATCAAAAGCTGCTATCTCCACTTTTGATGTTTTTAAGATATGATCTGTTTTTAGTTATTCATATACCCTCGCCTTGTTACAATATTTGATTACATTATGATATTAAATTTCCTAGTTATTGTTGTTTTTCATTATTATAAACTGAGAAATACACGATATCTTTGAGAAAAATCGATTTCAAATATGGAGATAGCAGCTTTTGATAATTCCATACAAATAAAGGTGGATTTGACGAGTTTTGATAATATTAAACTATGGATTTGGCAGTTTTTTTCACGTCCACATGGTTGAATGACTTGGCATGATTTGAAAATGAAAAAAAAAGTTAAACTAGTTTTAACATGGTTTTGAGCTGGATTTATAGCTGCTTTTGAAAATCTTAACTGATGCGTCGCTTCGAAAGTAATCACGTGGTATACTACGTTTAAAAAGTTTGTTTTTGGATTTGGTAGGTTTTGATATTATAGGACACATATGGCAAATCCAATTGTTTTGATATTATAGGACACATATGGCAAATCCAATTGTTTTGATATTATAGGACACATATGGCAAATCCAATTGTTTTGATATTATAGGACACATATGGCAAATCCAATTGTTTTGATATTATAGGACACATATGGCAAATCCAATTGTTTTGATATTATAGGACACATATGGCAAATCCAATTGTTTTGATATTATAGGACACATATGGCAAATCCAATTGTTTTGATATTATAGGACACATATGGCAAATCCAATTGTTTTGATATTATAGGACACATATGGCAAATCCAATTGTTTTGATATTATAGGACACATATGGCAAATCCAATTGTTTTGATATTATAGGACACATATGGCAAATCCAATTGTTTTGATATTATAGGACACATATGGCAAATCCAATTGTTTTGATATTATAGGACACATATGGCAAATCCAATTGTTTTGATATTATAGGACACATATGGCAAATCCAATTGTTTTGAAGCTACTGTGACCAGCGGACGCCCCGCAACGTAGCTCGCGTTGATCCCGTTTCTCTCGATCCCACCATAGGAATTTCATAAAATCCCTTAACGGATTCTACGTCATGTCTATAGCATTATAATTGTTTTTAGCTAAAACTAATCTTTGGGTGTTATATTTATTTCTTAAAAACTCTTTGCAAAATTAAAAAATAGGCTCTTAAGGTTAAACGTCAGTCGCTTAGCACAAAGTGCATAACTTAACTTTGTTTTCCTTGATAAGAAATGAAAAATTGAAAAGCATTTTGGTCTGTGGCAATTGACGCCAATCAGTATTAGTGATATTTATAAAGCAAGAGTTTGAAATTGTATACACAATTAGTCATGATTAGACATCGGATTGTATGCGCTAACAAGGTGCCAAAATATGCATGCAAATATGCACTAAAAAAGGCCGAAATATTCAATAAAAACTGTTGATAATATGCTCAAAATATGCACATTGCATAATCAAAAAACCATTTTTATTTTTATTTTTATATTTTTTAATTAAAGACGGTACAAAAACAGCGAAATATTCTTAAAATTATGCATAGTTTTTGTGACAATACACAATTAGGTATTTTTCCAAATTTTCGAGTGCAAATTTGCGACGTTTGTCACCCAGTATCAATTTGTACGCCGAAAACGACCTCTCTACATCAACTGACGTCATTGGACAAAATTTAAAATTTGTCGGCATTTCTGGAGATACCTGTTTAGGCAGGGTACGACCTGTGCCGTTGATGTAGGCATTAATGTTCTTTGTGTCTTTAAGACTTGGGGCTCGCGCCCTACACGTCTTCGTCAACTGGGTCCCTATACGTACTCGTACCTACCGCTACTAAATAAAATATGCACGATTGGGAAAAAATGCTAAAATATGCATTAACGCCGTAATTAGAGAGTTATATGCATTTGCATATGCATATGCAAATATGCAAATGCATAAAATCAGATGTCTAGTCATGATCTTTTCAAAACCAACTTGAAATGCTGTTCTAACTTTGTATAGACAAGATCATGACTAATTGTCCGTTAAATTTCAAACTGATGCTTTATAAACCTCATTAATACTGAACTATTGGCGTCAATTGCCACATACCAAAAGGTTTTTTAATTTTTAACTTCTAAATAAGAAAAACAAAGTTAGTTATGCACTTTGCGCTAAACGACTGACGTTTAACCTTAAAAGCAGAGAAGTTAAATATTTATGTTGATACTTTTTACTTATAAGAGTAATATTGCATAAGAATTTATTATTTGTATAGTTACGACT
Source organism: Ypsolopha sequella (assembly GCA_934047225.1). Lineage (NCBI taxonomy): Eukaryota > Metazoa > Arthropoda > Insecta > Lepidoptera > Ypsolophidae > Ypsolopha > Ypsolopha sequella. The sequence continues at coordinate 8,324,384 of OW203987.1, forward strand.
TGTTTTAAACCTGATGTTTACACTTGGCAATCCTGGCAGAGGGCCAGTATAAGATAAACGATAAACATGATGTAACAAGTGCACTATTAATATAGATTCTGTTAATATACCAATTTATTTTCGTAACTAAGTACATAATAGTTACGAAATTAATTTAAAAAATATATACATATTGCCTTTATCAGCTTGTATCTTTTGTATTTTATATACTTTTGAATTTTTGAATTTTGAATAATTATCACAATAGAATCCAAGATATATTTCGGGCCCCACTGGGTCCGGCATCATTATTACTCCAACTGAGGCCGGCCCCAAATATATTTTGGACTCTATTGTGTTATCTTATAATATTGTGTTTCATTTATGTGTATTTACCTATATATAAAAAACAAAGTAAATTAAATTAATACATAATAGATCAAATATAATACATAAAATGTTTTTTTTTTACGTTCTTTAACTAGGTAGGTATTTATATAGGTAATAGGGTGTGTATTGAGGGAAGCTTTAAAGTGGATATATCACCTCTCTCGTCTGAAGGACCTACAAGTTACGGCCGAATATTGGATGACAGCGGACAGCGGCGCGGGGCGGGGCGGCAACACGGCACGGCGCGGTGACATTGGCCTTTGAACGCATCGCTTTATTGCCGCGCCGCGGCGCCTTCAAGTTCAATACAAGTATCTGCATTTGAACCTTAAAAGCATTAGGGTCAACCTGGGTAATTGTAAACAGGGGTAGTTGTAAACAGCATTAATAACTTTTGTATCTTGCACGTTTTCGGACTGCTACCAAAACGGAACGCACCTTGAGTCTTTTGTCTATGACGGAAATGACAGATTTCTAATGGCGTCCGCATAACCTCACTTTAAAGTGTGTGTCAAAAAAGCTCCCAAAAAAAAACAATTATTAATTAGTCATATAATTGAATAAACTGGTGTATTGTATAAAATTACTGGGTAAGTTCACTTGTTTCATGTTTTAATGGATAGGTAAAGGAATGTGCTTTACATATTATACTTGTTTTAACCAAAAACATTCCCATACACGTGGCAAAACGACGTTTACAATTACCCATAAAAAAAATGTTTATGGGGAATTGTAAACACAAAAAGGGGTAATTGTAAATATTAGGGTAATTGTAAAAAATATATGTTTCCACATACATTTTAGTACAATAGAATAGTGGGGTGAAAGTGAACTTTTTTTCAGGTCTTCAGTATGCCACGTGTTTATGTCAGAAAGCGAGAGAATAAATACTCCTTGGAAAATCTAAAGAAAGCGGTCGAGGATGTTAAAGAAAAAAGAAAGACTTATAGAAAAGCAGAAGAAGCATATGGTGTCCCCATTTCAGTGATTTATCATCGGATAAAGGGAAGAAAAATTAATATTGAAAAAATGGGTGCCGGTGTCCCAAAAGTTCTTCCAAACAATGTAGAAAACCACATTGTTTCGTGCTTAAAGACTCGTGCTGAGATGGGTTATCCTGTACAAAGAGAAGAATTAAAACAACTTGTAAAAGAATATGTGGAAGCAAGTGCTCTGAAAACACCTTTTAAAAATAATACGCCTGGTGACGACTGGTATTTTAATTTTGTGAAAAGGCACCCAGACTTAAGCCTAAAAAAACCTCAAAAAAACGCCTCAAACAAAGTGCGTTTGGTGAAGTTCTCACATCAGACGAAGTAAAAGAAAAATTGAAAAATGCTGAAGAAGAAAAACTGAAGAAGCAATCTAAAAAAAAGAGTTCTAATATACAAGAGACAACGAAAAGGAAAGGGAAAAAGACGTCACGTACAGATACTACAAAAAAGATAAGAATAGAAGCAATAAGGAAAGAATGTTCTTCATCAGAAGATGAGATGATAGTACCCTATGCTGAGAGTGAAGACAGCGAATATGATGCAGAGAATGATCAAGAAGTAATTGAAGAATATGAGGAACCTTTGCTAACTAATCCTGATCGTGGCAATTTTATATTAGTGCATTTTAAAGGAGGTAAACGATTAACTACTGTTTATACATATGCGTGTATTGTGGATGATGTAGATGAAGATGAAGGGGAACTAAAAGTTACATGTCTCAAGTGCATGGATAACACCAAAATGCTATTTTCCGTACGAGAAAATGACACAAGTTATGTCTCTTTTGATGATGTGATAGGGGTGTTGAGGGAACCCACCCTATTTTTGAGAGGCGAGAGGATGTATTATAAGTTCCAAAAACCTTTAGATGTCTTCGAAAAACCTTAGCCTTACTCTTGTATTTTAAAAACTTAATAAAGATATTATGTGATTAGTTCATCTCATCGTTTGTTTTTATTTACCCCTTACAAAACTCATATCATTATTTTAACTATTAAGAATTTGTTTACAATAACCCCACTGTATCTTGATTGTTTACATTTCCCCCAGTCTTATTTATATGAATCATTTAGGAGCTAGTTTACAATTTTTACAAATACCCCCCAGTTGAGTAAACAACTTGGTATCATTTGTACACATTTTAAAATGATTGCATTTTAGATTCACACTACGAGAGAAGCGATAACTATACTAGATTCAGATTTGTGTGTTTCCATTTACCCCAAAATGTGTTTTTTTGTGAAAATGTCTAGGGCAATTGTAAACACCTATTTTTTTAACTTCCTGGTGGTGCAATATTATTAAATATTGTCTCAAAATTGGTATACACTCGCATTCAAAAACACTCCCAAAACTTATTGCTATGGTGACACAACTTGATAAAATATCAAAAATAAATGTGGAACAAAGTTGTTATTTTTTTTACTTGCGTTTACAATTACCCTGGTTGACCCTACGTTTTTCCGGAACTTTTTTCCGGAAAAGCAATCAGAAGATCAGGTTTGACAATTAAAAAAATAAGAAAAACTTTAAATAAAACTTGGAAAAAAAAGTTGGTATGAAAATGTTCACTCTAGGCAGTGCCTACCCTGGCGTCATACAAACTTTCTTTTTTCAAAGTGTTATTTGAATTTTTGCATATTATTTTACTTGTGAAACTTGGCCACTGAGTGGATAGTATTCCGATGCTCCAGGAATACTACACAGAAAAAGAAAGCTTCCGATAAATGATTCAAGTAGTCAGTTTAATGAAATTTTAGACCCTCCTTGCTTGGAATTAAATTAATCAAAGCGTACAGAAAGAAAAAAGTTTCCATTGCTTGAAAGAAACTCAAGGCTTCCCTTCCCAGCGTCATCCGAAAATGACTCTAAAAGTTATTTCTCTTAAAGGTAATTATAAAAAATAAACGAGTATATATTCTTAGTTAAACTACAAAGAACAACTTCATTCAAGGAAATTATTCTTGCGTATAAGAAACAGCATGAAAATATTGTTCATAGTAAAGCTGTTTTTAGACTAACATTAAGTAAAATTGGTTATTTCTTTGGAACTACTAATGGTATTTCTATAGTTCTTGCACTAAAATACAAGGAAAATATTGCTTGGAAAAATTATTTATGGGAATTTTTTTCCTTCCATCGCGTCCATGTGAAAAGTATTATTTTCTCCTATTTTGCGCTATCCGAAGACCCAGCGACGTCGTAATGCGGTGCGCGCTGATATGAACGTTATTTCAATATAGTTTCGGTCGATATTTGTACCGACAAAAGTCGACTCAAAGTTGTTGGCGGCTACCTGCTTGATTATACTCAGTTCTAAACCAAACGGGGCATTTGTCCTAAGCGTCATGACAAAAAATGCATTATTTTATTGTACACCATGCGTTTGGGTGCAGATTTTTACGCAGTGATTAACGGGTATCGAGTCCAAAACACATGGTAGGCCTACAGCTCACGTTCGTTTGCGGTATCACACGACATCGCAAGGTGTCACGACGTGACGTCGCACCTTAACTACCAACTCACCTTCCCGCCAGTGACGCTGAAGTTAGCGAAGATGCAGTACTTCTCATTCTTGTGGCCCGTGTAGGTCTTCAGGCACTTCCCTCTGCTGTAGTCCCACAGCTTCAGCGTGTTGTCCAGTGTCGCCGCGAGGATGTATTTACCGTTTGGAGAGAATTTCACGAATGATACTGGAGGATTGTCGTCATCGATGAGCGTTTTTAAGCATTGCCCAGAAGCTGTATCCCAAATTCGACTGGAAGAAAAAAGTTTCGTATTTATATTTCAGATTTTAAAGGACTATGTTTTATAGACCGCAATCATACTCCTCGAAAATCTAAAGTAACAAAAAACAAGACACACTCATATGTTGTATGATATGTTCGATATGTTGGCACCGCCTGCCTATACCTATATGGCTATCTCTCAAACTACTAAATACGCGAAAACGTCCTAAGCTTTTTGTATTTTTAACTTTAAGCACTTACGATAAGGTGCAGTATAATTCGTGTATCGTTTTTTAAAGCACATTGAGGCACTGCTACACACTTCACCTTGGCGCTATCAGTAACGAACTAAATTCAAATAAGGGCTCACCCTGCAAGTGGGCTGTTATTTGTCGGGCCGCTTCTTATGCGCTGACCCGGCATCTACTCGTATTTTTGATCGAAAGGACAACTGAACTTTTATTTTCATTTGAGCGTGTATTTCTCTTTAGGAAAGTTATTCAGTTTGATCAGCAGAGTATGTGGACTCATTTAAAGACAGCATTATATTTACACACGGCACATAATAGAGGAGTAACATACCATAGTCCGTCGTAACTAGATGATACAATAAGACTGCCGTCTCTATTGAAATGTACGGCCGACACAGGATCTGAATGTGCTGGTAACGTCTTCAAACATTTGCCTGGAAAATAATAAAAAAGCAATTTGGTTTATGTGGCAGTTCAGTCATGGTAATTGTGATATATTTTAAGAAATTATCCAAGCTGACTACGTAGGTATGTACCGACACAAGCCTGACAGGCTACCTGTTGGCAGTTATTGTTGCAGATTCATAGACGTTAGATCTATATATGTCGTGGGCAAATCGTAGAATTGGGCAGATCGTTAGATATGAAATAGAAAATCTTTCATCAAAAGTAAAAAATAGGTGCGAAGTCAAGCAGAATGAGGAGGGACAAATTTGGGGAGCTGAGCAAAGCGGAACGCAGAGAGTTGACCTTCCTAGTTTTAACAGAAATATGATCTGCCTCTTTCTACGATGAGCCAACTAATACCCTAACTGATTGATCCATCAACGCCCAGACTAAACATAAAATTTGGCTGTAAGTTTCTTGTCTCAGAACTCATTTGAGTAAATATATTTATATACCTAATTGTTTATGAAAACCTATGCTTTTTGATATGTCACAGATGATGTAAGAAATGAAATAAAAAGGAATTTACAAAACATGAAAAAGTGAATTTCTAATTTAAATTAATGTGGTAAATATTTCAGGAGAAACAAGGTCCATGCGGGAACCATATTGATGGTTGCTGGAATATGATAATTTGGTATCATAAATGTGGCAAAATTCATTCAGTTTCAAAACTAGTATCACTAAATCCTTTTAACTGGAGTCCAAAGAAATAGCAACCCTGTACCCTCCTCCACTTGATGCTGCAACACCCTTCTCCCTTCAATGTGTCCCATTCCATGTTTTTTTTTTGGTTAAGCAATAGATGCTACATGCTACATGATGTAAAATTGTGGAAATAATCTGTTTTTGAGTTATCGCTAGCCGCAATTTTCAAAACTTCATGGTATGACTATATATATATATAGTAGAGCGGGTGCGGAACCGTCAAGGCGAGAGTCCTACTAGCACTTGACCAGTTTTTAAATTTCGCCATGTTCCCTTGAAATTAAATTCCTGTAATTACTCAATTATTAGAATGTATTAATTATTTTACCTGTTCTAACGTCCCATATCCTGACACTCTCATCGAAGCTGCCGGATACAATGAGATTGCTCTGAGGGTTGAAGTTACAGCAGAACACGTAGTTGCTGTGCCCTTTTAGTGTCTTGAGGCATTTTCCTGAACTTAGCTCCCAAACCTGTGTAAAGTATTTAAAAATTCTTGAAAAAAGTACCTGACATGGTGGAGCCTCAATAATTTGGCACTAGGGAGAAATGGTTTAAAGTTGGTTCAATTAAAAGAGTTTTTCACAATTTCGAGGATAGGTTGAAAAAACGAACTTTGCAAAACGGGTCATACCCTCGACTGAAACCTGCCGCCACACAAATCAAAGGAATTGCTGCCTTCTCGACTGTCAATATAAAACAAGCTTCAGACTGCTTGTGACCTGACCCTTGTCCAATGATAATATTGATAACATTTGCATTTTATGACAGAAGTCATACATGTTGGAAGTATCGTTTTCAAAAATTAAGTAACATAATACTGAGAAGTGAATGGATCACTTTGCAACGTCTTGGTAAATGTATGACTTCCTTTTAAAAACTGAATAATAAAAAAACACTGAATGTAAAAAGTCACCATTAGTGATCATAACAAAAATAACTAGTTAGATAAATAGAGCACCATTCTTATCAAAAGCTCTGATAAACATGAAAAGCTAGTTTCTATCCCAAGCCCTGCAATACATCAATCTTATCAGATTGTCCCAGAATATAAACACTATTATCTTTAAGGAATGAAGATAAAATATCAAGCAACTTGTAACCAAAACTTATATTAGGAACATCACATTTTACACAATCCGCTTTGAATTAAATATATTGACTTGTTATTTATACTTACGACATACCTATTTGAATAACAAATTGAGTTACAATTTAGGAAACTCTTCTATAACAAGGTAATAAATCCATAATAAAATGCTTTGGTTGTTAGTTTATAAGTTGGCATCTTAATTAACTCTTTGATGGACACAGGAATACCATAGCTGTTTTAACAATAAAGCTTACTGTTGTTTTATTATTTATATCTGTAAAAATGTCTATATTAGCCCCTGGCTGTGCATAACCTGGGCTAATTTTACCCTACTTTTTATTCTGAATATGTAATGGTTTCTGTTGACAAAAAAAAAAGCAAAATCAGATGGGTGAAGCCACGGGCAAGTCAAGAAATCATTCTGGATATTTAGAGATCAAGAAATATATATAATGTATGTGTAACATATTTTTCGTAATTTAAAATATTTTCATAAAGCAGTTTAACTTGGATGTCTGCTATTTTTTGCTTTGTTATCTAATATTTTGTCAGTTTCTTATCTTTTACGTATGACACTTGTTTGTCGTTGACCATCCATAGCACATCTATTCCTTTACAATCTTTATTTATTCTATTTATAGATATGTAAGGTATGACAAAGTAAAACCATAGTTATGTCAGAACTCGGAAAAAATCACATATGGCTAATCTCCAGCAATACCTAACTCTCCTTTTTTATCAATTTCTATCTGGTGGTGGCTATAGAAGCCGTAGCTCAGTTACGAGGATGTTGGTTTCTCAGTCTCAGGATATGGCTTCAACCATGCACTGAAGCGTTTTTCAGAATGTATGAGTTTAGTATTTGTATACTTACTATCATTAATATACCATCATCAATAGATCATACATCAATTTCCATACTAGGAGAAATAAATTACTGGTGAAATATGAATATACAAATGTTTACATTTTAAGTCACAGACGTAATTTCGTAACCCCTCTGACACACCTACATATTCCTAAAACATTTTACTAACTCACCTTTAATGTTTTGTCATCACTAGCACTGACTATCAATCTACTGTCTGATGACCAGGCCACATCACTGATACCCATTTTGTGCCCAGAGATTGTCTTCTCAAACTTGCCATCGTAAGCACCCCAGACTTTGATGAGTTTGTCAGCCGCTGAAATTATTTGGTCAATTAATGATTTGCAATGCTAAATGATTAGTATAACAATATTGCCTATCATCTCTTAAGAGCACTGTGCTCACCCAAACTCCCAATTTCCACGGTTCAATATCATTATTTATGAGTATTTTCCAAAATGTTTAGTTATCCCATACATTAATCTGTGCCTTGAACCTAAAACATTTACCAAAATCAAATACACACAATATTTACAAGTGATTAAAAGTAAATATAAAATTTACACTCCAGGATTTTTAAACGCTTGTAACTTTTGTGTGTATTTGATTTTGGAAAATGTTTTAGGTTCAAGTCATAGATTAATGTATGAGATGAGCCACAAAATTCAAATTTTTTAGAAAATAGTAACAAATAAGGATATTTTTAGCAAACAGCGCTTATTAAGAGTTCTAGCAAACATGGTGCCCTTAAGTTCTAACATCACATACCTCAGTTTTGATCTTTCACTTATCTTCAGAATTCCAGATAATGTTCAAAACACTCAATATTTTGTCTAAGGAGGGCAAATAATGAACCAACAATTTATGCCGCATTTAGTTTTTCTATTTTATTCAGAATTTTTAAGTTAGGGGGTAGAGAATAATAAAAACTGAGATAGGTATGCAGTGTTGGAATATAAGTGAAGATATGCTTGTTTCACTAGTACCACATATATTTATAGTTGATTCATATCCAAGGTCCACAATTAACATTTAGAGCACATGGCAAACTGACAGATGATGTATTGTTGTTAAACATAATGATTTTACAATGGAGTGGAGACAATCTATAATGTAAAGGTGTGAAAATGGCATGACCATCTAATTCTTGCATAGAAACAGCTTTGTTACGAGTGTTGTATCCAGAAACTAAGGTTTTAACTATACAAGTGATTTTATAGTCACATTCTTCAAGGCCACACATTTTGTTCTTGTGAAAATACGCCCAGAATGTGGATTTCGCCTCTTTAAAATTGTTCAAACATTCTCAATGACGCCCAAATGGTTGAAAATATGTTACAAATAGGTACTTACAAGAACTAGCCAGCCACTCTCCATTTGGACTGAATTTGACAGACGAAACAGCCTTCGTATGACCAGCAAGAGTGAATTTCAAGGTGTAATTTGGTTTCTGAAAATGAAAATTGCGAAATTGAGCGGCAATATGCACGTGTCTCGAACAAAAAGTTCAAGTTACATAAACATGTGCAGGCGGTAAGCCTGACGCAAAACTGTGCAATAAATAGGCGGAATGTACAATACGTACAGCAACGGATGACTTGTTAGACTGTGGGGCGCTCTGGGAGAGCGATGTTGGCCCTGAGAGATTTGAGGACGGCCCGCCGTGTGGCTGATGTGCAGCAGGATGGCCCGGGCCGGGTCCTAACGGCACCATGTTTCAGCGGATCGACGCACTACACTTTTCTTTCTTTGTCACCACACACCGTCACAAATTATCACCAAATATCAATATATTCGGAAACTGCAGTCACTGGAGAATCACAATTTATCACCCACTTGTGTTTATTGTAATTTTTATCGCAATTTTTCAAAGAAATATCCCGATCCAAGGCGTCGTGCATTTCGCGAAAACAGTGCTGCCAACGTGAAAAAATTTCTCCCGCTCGCTTCCTCGACTCGACCCACTACGTCATATTCTTTCTTGTCTATGGTCATTAGTGATGTGCCAATCCAGCAATGAGAAGTTTTTGACATTGTAATTAGGTATCAGTCAAGTACGGTTTTCTCAGCTAAGGTAAATGGATACCAACTCATGTTGTTATAAGGTTGTGTCACGAGTTTCTGGACCGGTTGGATAAGGAATCAATAACTAGGTAAGCATTCCAATACGCCCGGGCCACGTTCATAAATTAGGGGTCGCGACACAGGTTCTAATGCCACCTCCGTCGCACGCATTGAAAATTGTATACCCTATCCTGCTGTCAGTGTTGGAACCTAACGAAAGTGTTAATTTATGAACATTTGGGTATCTGAGTAATGAATTTACGGGGTGTAAAATGTAAGTGTCAAAAGTGAGTTTTATATTTTTGACAACTCTGACAAGGCTTATGAACGACTTTGAAAATTGTTCGGAGCTGTTCGAAGCTCTTCGTTTTCACTCGGGTAGTTGTGAAATGAATGGGTGACAATTAATTTTTACCTTTACCCCGATGTTTAGAAACGCTACCCTAATAGGGATTCACAATTCTAGCAACTATGTACGCGTTTCCCCAATAAGTGAATGTGATAAGGAGGAGAGGACAGCCTTTCACTACTCTTGGTTTTCACTAGACCGACTCTAGATGCATTCATGACCGTGCCGTTCTATCCAACGAAAGAATCGAATCGACCAAAACTAGTTGGATTTGTCTGTTACTATTGCCGAGTGTGTCTTCGTGTTTTAGTTTTTAAAACCATAGACTGTATTTTTTCAACCTGGCAAGAATATTTGACCCTTTTGACGTCAAGGTTAGAATTGACATTTGATTTCAGAGGATCTGTGGGAAGCCGCAAAAAAAGTTTTGGGATTTTAAATTTTGTAAAGAATATTCTCAAAAATGGCTCTCAACAAACTCAGTATCGATTCTCTTAACCTTGCTGGTAAACGCGTCCTCATGAGGTAAATATATTACAAAGATTTACCGCATGCTATGCCAGTTTTATATGACATCGGTTTTCATCTTATTCTCTTGCAATTATCCTATTTCAGAGTAGACTTCAATGTCCCTCTGAAAGAAGGAGTCATTACAAACAACCAGCGTATCGTTGCTGCCCTCGACTCCGTGAAATATGCCCTCGAAAAAGGAGCTAAGTCAGTCGTGCTCATGTCACACTTGGGTCGACCTGACGGTAACGCAAACTTGAAGTACACACTGAAACCTGTCGCTGAAGAACTCAAAAAGCTACTGAATAGGTAACCTTCAAAAATATATTCTAACATGCTCATATTTTTAACCTGATGCACAAGAATGCATTCAAAATATGTACTTTTGTATCCAGGGATATCACATTCCTTCCTGACTGCGTCGGACCGGAAGTAGAAGCCGCGTGCGCCGACCCTCCGGTAGGGTCCGTCATCCTGCTTGAGAATGTGAGGTTCCATGTTGAAGAGGAGGGCAAGGGTGTTGATGCCACTGGCGCCAAAGTCAAGGCTGATCCAGCCAAGGTCAAAGCCTTCCGTGAAAGCTTGAGAAAGTTGGGAGATCTTTACATTAATGATGCCTTTGGTAAGGAACTATTTGATTTTAGATGATAGAAAAATAAAATATGCTATGGTCAAAGCCTTCCTTGAAAGCCTATTGCAGACTAGTAACCAGGTGCAGATTACTGCAGATCCAGGATTTCTTTCAGGAAGGGGAATAATTGTGTGATTTTACATTAATTCCATAAAATTCAAAAATAATATTAAAATTATTATGTAATTATAATGTTTTTATTTTTCATTTATACAATATCATACATTATTTTATTTATTACACTTTTTACATTTACATAGCTATTTAAAACACATTTTTATAAAGAGAACAGACATTGTGTACAAAGGCGGCACTAATTGCTTATAGCAATATCTCCCAGGCAACCTTTAAAAAAGATAATAAAAAACTAACATAAAAATAAATAAATAAAAAGATTTTTATTCAACAGAACACAACACATATTACTTAAAGACTATTTAGGATTAGACAGGTTCTGTTGAAAAGGTTGGTGACTCAGCTTTTGTCCCTTAAGCCAGAAGCAAAGGGATGCTGTTATTCTGTCAAAAAAGGGTATTGTTAATTATAACAAATAATGTGAGGGCTATTTAAACTAAACTTACATAATGATAACATAATAATAGAATATATATTTTTATTGCGTAGTAAACAAGAAAGACATAAATGTACTTAAAATTAAAAATATATGGAATAAACATAAATATTACATACTTCAATAAAAATAAGGGCAGGATATTTAGATGAAGCTTTGTTTTGACGGGTATTCGGCATAAAAAAAATCTGAGATGTTCCGGGTGTGACTCTTTAGCTTCTTATCTATGTAAAAGTAGTATTTGAATAGATAGACAAGGTGGTGATGTGTTAATAACATATATGGGCATGGATCGACCCTATGCAGCCCGACCCGGCTTTTGAAGCGGCAAAATGCACACCAAAAATTGTAGTAAGAAGGTAGCCTAAATGCTTAGTTCCAAAATGCTAGGATATAATTTAAATAAAGTAAAAATGAACTGTCACCCGGGCGAAAACTAACAATCTTTGTAAGAAATGTAAAATTCACTTTGACAGTTAAATTTTACCTTTACCCGGGTGTTTAGGAACATTACCTAAGAGAGCTGAGTAAAAGCTCAATAAAGTGACAAAACTTATTCTTTCATCATAAATGATGCCCATTCCTTTTTTTGGACACTTCTTACATAATAGATTGCGGTATGTGCAAGTAATGAATAACTAACATGTTGATAGCCACAATTTTAACACATTGTAGCCGATTCTGAAGGCTTTAACTTTAGTTTTAGTACTGTCAAAACTAAATTTTCATCGTTGCAAAATAGTTCATAAGTGTAAAGAACAGAAGCTAAATTACTTTGGAAAAATTTAAGTATTGACAGCACTAAAACTAAAGTTAAAGCCTTCAGAATCGGCTTTATTAACTTGATAAATGTATAAAAAAATGTTTTTTTTTTTTCTAATTAATCAAAACAGAACACTTAAATCAAAAATTCATTAAATAGTAATTCAACAAAACCTTATTACCTATGTATTGTATATGCTGCCAACACAAAGTTTCCATTGACTTCTGTAAATTTGAATTTCTAAATTTTTTCAGTTCAAAATTTTGTAATTGCACCCATTGCTCTACCCCCTGTATCCGTGCCTGCTAGTAACTCCACCGTTTGTCCAGAGAGATCTACTAGACTCTTTAAATTTTTGACTTTATTTTGTAGATTTTTCTACAAAATAGTCATTTTTCTCCAAAAATTCTAATACAGTTTGCCAGGGTGACAGATTTTGCTCTTAAATCATAGATCTGATTTTATAAGCTTGAATTTATTTACATCTTTTTTTGTGGTACATTTTTTATTTATATAAGTTTTATCCCTTATCCGTTTAGTCTGCAGTATAATTCAAAAACTGCTAGGTCTATTGTACTGTTTAGTATAAAAAAAAAAAATTTACAAGATTTTCCTTACCCTGGCATCACAGTATGATTTTTTTTTATTGGTGTATTAAATGCACCATCATCTTTTTGAGAAGATTTGTGCATATCACTACTTTTTGTTTAATGTTGTTGTCTCACTATTAGGTTTTTTTTAGGCACTGCACATAGAGCCCACAGTTCTATGATGGGAGAAGGCTTCGAGCAGAGAGCCAGTGGGTTTTTGCTCAAGAAGGAACTTCAATACTTTGCCAAGGCTCTTCATGAACCAGAAAGGTATAAATTCAAATTCAAATAATTTATTTTGTATTTAATCTTATAAAAATATATTTAATAAAATAATAAACGTACATGAACTAAATTAAAGGTAAGTAATTATATATAATTAGTATATTTTATTTATGCAGCAATGTGTATATATATATACGATTCAAATGATAGCTAAAATATATAATTATATCCTGCATAATAATAGGTTACATATATAAATACATGCCTAACTCCGCCCATTCGATTAGTCTTGCTAAAGAGAAGGGCAAGAAACTTAGCAAGATAATGTCATTTTTTTTTTCCTTTTTTTTATCATTTCTGTTACATACTATATTTTATACTATACAAATAATAAAAATATTATGTTTATCAAATTTCTTAGTAATTTTTTGAGCCTTGTGAAACTCATTAGGGGGAAGAAGGACAACAAAAACTACAACTTTGTAGGTTTTCTCTTTTAATTTATGCTCAAATATATTTTTCAGATCCTTTAAAATTTATCAAAAATATAATTTATTGTAAGGAACCACACTAAATAAAAATAATATATCTCTTATTGCTGTAGCTGATTTAATCCTTGATAGGAATATGTTGTTTTACAATTGCTATTTTTTTCTAATTCTTGTAAGGACTAAAATCAAAATGAAATGACCAAATTTTTATTTGCTTTATAAATCAAGTCGATTATTTCTTCAGGCCTTTCCTTGCAATCCTCGGTGGAGCTAAAGTAGCGGACAAGATTCAACTTATTGAGAACTTGCTGGACAAGGTCAATGAGATGATCATTGGTGGTGGCATGGCATACACATTCCTGAAGGAGACCAGGGGTATGGCGGTTAGTATTGTGGACAGAAAAATATTAATACAAAGTGACATTTATTTATATAGCCAAATTCATACTCAAGACTCGGTAAGTGCACAATGTCAAGGTTCGATGACCCTTTTTATCGTAGATTATTTTTTTCGTGTTCTCTAGAAACGCAAGCCCAGCCCTAAGTCTGTTAATACAGGAGATCAACATTTTATTTTGCGAATGTAGCAAAAAGCGTTATCGATCCGAGATACTGATCACTTACCAAGCCTGCGGTATGAATTTGGCTGTATAAATAAATGCCACCTTATATAATTGAATCTTAGTTCTTAGGCCACATCTCTATAGTAGGGAGCAGCGGGAGCTCTATATAAATGCGCTGAATGCATCCTTAATAGTCTTCTGCACAATTTAACTTCTACTGTTTGCAACATCTCTACTGTTTCCCAAAAAAAGCTTTAAATAAACAGCTTGTAGTCAAAATAAAAAAATAAAACCAAAACGTTTATTCAATTTTAACATTAGTTTTAAACTTAGAACTAGTGCTTGGAGACCTTTTAAGCAAAATATTGCCAGTGCCAGGTGACCCCAGGTGTAGTGTATCCATCATTCAATACATTTTCAAATTATCTATCCTTTTAATATTTTATACAGATTGTGATCCATTTTCGAACTTATGTAAATTACTAAAAAAGCCCCAAACTTGCGTTTTTTTTAATCTTTTGTTTTTGGGTTTAGATTGGTACATCACTGTATGACGCTGAAGGTGCGAAGATTGTCGTCAAACTGATGGAAAAAGCTGCAAAGAACAATGTCAAAGTGCACCTCCCAGTAGATTTTGTCACTGCTGACAAGTTTGATGAAAACGCACAGGTAATTCAAAGTTTTTTTCGTAAGGCGCCACAGTATTTGGCGATATTAAGCCCCTTAAGGGGCTATGCGAATTTTATTTTTGTCACTGTCACTCCAAGCGAAAAATCACGCAGTGCGAGAGGGGCGGATTCAGGACGAAAGCGAAAAATGTTAGTTTTATAATTTTTATAAAAAAACTAAAATAGCTAGCAAAAATTCAAATATCAGATCTCTAGATATTGTTGAAACACACCTAATAAAATATGTTTGAGTTCTCTATTATGGTTCCTATTCGTCAAACGAGGAGAAAAAGTGTGTTTGAAGACCTCATTTCAACTATTACATTTCTAAGCTGATTATTCCATGATTAAATACCATATCTTGATATTACTTTATATTTGTATTATCCTACCGATTAGTATAATAAAATAGCGAGGGTGTATTTTTTTAATTTTAAGTTGGTTCAATTCCCGGGTGAGATAAGCGAATTTTAGAAGATCTTTGAATGCAGTTTTGTTTCTTTTAAAAAATAAAGGAATGTTTCCTTTCAGTAAAATGAGCTAACTAAAGGATTTAAGGTAGTTCCCATCCAGGGCCCTTACATTTTTTCCACCCTGTATTTGTTTGTAATTCAATGAGCGGTTTTCCAGACTGACCTTCATCAAGCTTTCAGAGGTAAACACAGATGGCGTTACCCTGCTTTCAAGTGTCAAAAAGCAAAGATTATTTTTTAATCTGCGGGCAGCAAGATAAAAATCGTCAATTCAATTGTTAAATCCAACAACACCCTTCACAAAGACATTCCTAATTTATTGTGTTTATATTGTGTTGTTTCCTATCTGTATTACTTACGTTAATAGCTTGGTATTTCATTCAACTTTCAACATTGTCAGCCCATGCGTTGTAGCTAATTGTAAAAATATAGGAACACACAGTTTAATTAATTACGGAAAGAACAATCTGAGCAATAATACATTTGAGGCATGCATTGACCATAAAAAAACAAAGAAGCAAAGAAGAAGTGTCAAAATCATAAGAATCCAGTGTTGCCAGGACGACATTTTTTGACACTTTTAGTACAGGCTGCGCCATCTATTGAGTCGTTCGGTACTACTCTTTCTTTTTTAATTTGACTTTGAAAACCCCTCATTAGTTTGTGTGTACCGTTCTGGTGTGAAATTGTTTAGTTCACTCGAAACAGAAATACTGTTCCGCAAAAGACAATTGTATTAGTTGGGAGTTCAGAGTCGAAATCATTATTTTGTAAAACTTTTTTGTACAATAAAGACATGTATTTGTATATGCACATATTGCACATAATAGGGTGACCTTCCAACTAAGCTGCAGACTTGGAGCTGTATTTTTGAATCATTCAAATTTCAATTCGCATATGAATCCGCATGATTCGCATACGAAAACTTGAAATCAGTATTTTTGAAAATTCTCTCCGTGAATTCTGCAACGAGTGGTCTGACCCACTCGTTTTCCGATTTCTACTAGTAGAAACCATAGAGTATATTGAATATGGTAGAAACTATGCAAGAATGACAAGAAGAAAATTTCGATGTCGATGCATCGATGAGACTGACATGACATTATAACTTTTTAATTTACGTTCCGTTCACCTCCATCTGTTAACGGTTTTTAAAATAAACGAAATATTGTTTTCCGGTTTTAATTTTTTCTGCGTGAAACGAAAACCGTTTACATTGATTTCTACTGATTCAAAAATACGTAAAATCGTGACCAATAGAATTGAATTTCGCACGTGAATTTTTTTCGTGCGTGAATATATGATTCTCGGCGAGTGATTCAAAAATACAGCTCTTGGTTTTCAAAAATGTAAATACTTTGTTTTAGTCTGGCGTAGCGACAGTCGAGTCCGGCATTCCTGAAGGCTGGATGGGGCTTGATGTAGGACCCAAGTCTAGGGAACTGTTTGCCGACCCTATTGCCCGAGCCAAGGTCATCGTGTGGAATGGGTAAGTTTTATAGACTTCTAGAAGTAGTAATTATGGTAAAAAATAATACTACGTTATTCTTGTATAGATATTTCTCTTTGAAAATTAGAATGTCCTGGGAAAAGCTCTGTTTAGTGGGACGTCGCGTTTTTTTTTAAATATTTTTAAACTAACAAAATTTGTACCATATTATTTAGAGTCATTTAAATAAAATATGGTAATCTGGGGGCACGGCAGTGCCCCCGCCGAGTCTCGCGGAACGGCCGTACCATCCTTTTCTCGAAGCAACTCACGGCACTTTCAACCCCCCTGTATCTTCGTTGTGGGGAAAGCTAGAAGTCTGAAATTTCAGTAACCATGAGTACTTACTGATCCTACTTCTTACCCCAAATTACAACTTTGTACCTATATTTGATTACGAAATATCTCAAGTCAAAGTTCCCTTATTTTGTCACTGACTGACTGACACATCATCAAAAGTCTAAAGGTGTTCTAGCAGGCCTACAAACTTGAAATTTTGCATGCGGTTAGTGTTAAGTGTACATTGCAACAAAAAAATATAAAAATGTTATTTGCGGTTGGTAATCTAATATTTCCGTACAAAGTCTATACAAAATGTATGTTTCCAGCTACATCTATAAATTTGTATGACACTAGATGACGTTGGTGGTATGCTGCTTTGCATTAAAGACATCTACCACGAAAAATTCTACCTCGTGACGCTAGATGGTAAAAAGTGTAAAAAAATGTATACCTTTATTTCCGAAAATAAAGCAAGTAGTAAAAATAAAAAGTAAAACCGTTAAAGTGCGAAAAAAAAAGCGGTAAAGTGCGAATCGAACTCGCGCATAAAGGGTTCCGTACCCCTACACAATACGGGTACGGAACCCTAAAAGTAAATAACAACCATATAGATGCCATAGCAACATTAAGGCGACAAAAACAAAGCGATAAAACGGTAGCGCCTGACAAACAATTTGGTACCTTTTTAGTACGGAACCCTAATTTTCATTATTTTACTTTAAAGTATTTACTACAGACTGCCCAAAGTTAAAACTTGTACTTGTATGTATTACCGTTCTAAAGATAGAGCCTTTGTTATAATAATCTGTTCCTTGGGTAAGGAACCCTAAAAAGGGTGGTTTATAATGTTCGATACATTCACAATTAGTCAATTTAAGAAGAGAATATCAACATTTCGTAATTAAGTCACTAAAGAAACGGTAAAGTGCGAATCCGACTCGCACATAAAGGGTTCCGTACCCCCACACAACACAATACGGGTATGGAACCCTAAAAGTAAATTGCAACAACATAGATCTATGCCATAGCACCATCAAGGCGACAAAAAACAAAGCGATAAAACGGTAGCGCCTGACAGAAAATTCGGTACCTTTTTAGGAAGGAACCCTCATTTTTTATTATTTGTTATTTTACTTTAAAGTAGTCTGCCTAAATTTTCAACTTGTAGGTACTTGTATGTATAACCGTTCTAACGATAGAGCCTTTGTTATAATAATCTGTACTTTGGGTAAGGAACCCTAAAACACATTTAGTCTATTTAAGAAGAGAAATATCAACATTTGGTAAATAAGTCGCTATTAAACCGGATAAGTGCAAGTCGGACTCGCTCACGAAGGGTTCCGTACTACCATCACACAATATGGGTACGAAACCCCAAACCATTATGGTAAATACCAACAATAAAGATGACATAGCAACATAAAGGTGACAAAAAACAAGGCGCTAAAATGGTAGCGCCTGACAAACAAATCAGCACCTTTTGAATAAGGAACTCTAACATTTTTCTGCCCAAAATTGTTGTATTATAAAGATAGAGCTGAAACAAATAACGTCGAATAATTGGACCCCCCTTGGATTTTCATTTCATATTATTATTTGCCGTGATAGAGGACAAAGTAACATATATTATGTGCAAATATTTACGCGCTATATTCACCTATAACGGCTGAAGCTGTAGCCCCCGTGATAGATGGATAGACAGCGGAGGCTTAGTAATAGGGTCACGGAATCTTAGGATACGGAACCCTAAAAATCAAGGTAAAAGGTTATTTATCCAGTAAAGCTTACAGGAACAATAAAGCTGCTAATGTTGTATTATTTGTATATGCATCCTCTATGATGTAGGTATAATGAAATGTCTTTGTACTCGTTAGTCATTGAATAAAGACCAGCCCCCCTATTCTGTATCTTAAGTTGCCAACTGCACAGAGTGCCTATCGTCAAAAACATAGATAAAAACTAAACTTTCAAAATTGCTTTTAGTGGGTATTGAACTATTTACGAACTGTGTCGTCACTTCAAGTGCTAACATGCCCTTAGACAATCGGAATTCGATAGTATATCTATGTTTTTGATGATAGATACCTAGTCCAGAAGGCAACTAGAGATACATAATAGGCCCGCAGGTTTAGACATAATAATGTACTCTGCGGTTTAGACTGACAAGCCTGCCTTTCACTTCATGGTCAAAAGAAATATTAACCTGCCTGTTGCATCTAATTGTTGATAATAATAATAATAATAATAACTTACCGTAAAAATGAATATTGCAATGTAGCCTGAAATATTGTCCACACCTAGTTGTCCCTATACCTGGAGATGGTTTATGTTGGTTCCATTCTTTGTCATTCTCTATGTATGAGAACATTGAGTCGTCGTATGACATTAGGTTTGCGGTAGTCGAGTATGTGGAAGCGCATTGGGATGAAATGCAACTTTATACGTGTGACGAGCGTGGAGACACATTAACGCTGACCTGTACTCGACAGCAATGATGAAAACTACCACCTACGGTTCCGTATCCGAACTTATGGGAGCCACTTCTTTGTATCCATTTACTTTCGAGGTTTACAAAAATGACCGTTTGAGAGGATCATTTAGTGGCGATCCTGGGACGCCAGTGAAACGTTTACAATTCTCTGGTAGTTTCTTAGGTGGTCATTATGAAGTGCTCCTTCCCGATACTAGTTTCTCTGGAGTATGTCCAAATGATCAGTAAAAGGGAGTGGGCTTTAAGAAAATCCGTAGCTGACGTGCAAGAAATATTACCCGAGAAGAAAAAAAGGAGGACTACCTACAAAAAGAAATGAGATCCCATCAAAAACATAAAATGTACAAAAATGTCGAGTCTCGCAATGCAATCTTTCCACCGTAAAAAGTTGTGAGATCTTATGTAAAGCCAAGTCTGATATTTTAGTTTGTATGGAAGCACCTTTTCATTTTAGTTAGTATGGGAGCACCTATTGAACAAATGTATCATTAATTGTTTCCTAATTAGTTACCTACCAACATTAAGTGACTGTATTAATATTAGTCATCTTTATTTCTCTAATAAAATATAGTGACTTGGCAATCGCAGAGCACAAATAAAGCGCTGATGCGTAGAAATATCTTCTCAAATCGCTAACAAATTAGTATTAGGTAGATATGTTGTATATGTTGCTGTGCGATTGCGAAGTCACTATATTTTATTAGAGAAATAAAGATGACTAATATTAATACAGTCACTTAATGTTGGTAGGTAACTAATTAGGAAACAATTAATGATACATTTGTTCAATAGGTGCTCCCATACTAACTAAAATGAAAAGGTGCTTCCATACAAACTAAAATAACAGACTTGGCTTTACATAAGATCTCACAACTTTTTACGGTGGAAAGATTGCATTGCGAGACTCGACATTTTTGTACATTTTATGTTTTTGATGGGATATACCTTTATATTCTACATATTTACTCATTTTACCATGTTATAAGCGAATTTACTTAGCTGTTTCACGTTGAATGATTATGAAGATAATATATGTACCAAACGCTATAGTTTTCATTTCTGTTAACATAAAATATATCGTCACGACATGAATCCCCAAGGGGGTGTCAGAGATGTTACCGAGTGTGAACTATGAAATCCAAGCCACAGCCCAAACTCGGTAGAACCGCGTTTCACCGACAATTATTACGTCCCAACGTGACGGTTGGTGATCCTTATCGCCGTTCTTCGGGCACAAATAAACGCTTTTTAAGGCATGCAGGTTTCCTCACGATGCTTTTCTTCGTTCAGCAAGTGGTAAGCAGTAAATAATACAAATACTATGCACATCAATTCAGAAAAACTTGTTGGTGCATGCTCGACCAAGGATCGAACCTGGGTCTCAAGATTGAGAGGCCGGCGTTCTACCCTTGAGCTACCGCCGCTTATATTACTTAGTTTTAAATTCTATTTAATCTTTAATTCTATACCTTCCTGTAGAAATACTGGTTTTTTGTTTTTTAAAAATATAAATATACTGATAAATAGGATAATACAAATATAAAGTGATCTCAATATACATTGCCTATGTCTATTTATTTTAATTAAGACTAAACTGATGGCGGGTCCAGATCGGACCCGAAATATATCTTGAGATGACTTTATATTTGTATTATCCTATTTATCAGTGTATTTATATTAAAAAAAAAAACAAAAAGCATTAATAGCTGTTATAGTATATTTAATTTTATAGAAATGCTTAGTATTCAAAACACTATTGAGAAGTTTGTTATTTAAAAATAATTGCTGTGGTCTTGTTCTTAAAGTACATTTTACATTGCAGGCCCGCTGGCGTGTTCGAGTTTGAGAAGTTCGCTGGAGGCACCAGAGCTCTCATGGATGGAGTTGTCAAAGCCACTGCCAATGGCACCATCACCATCATTGGTAAGACTTACTTGTTGATAATTAATTATTTAAAAACGGGTAACCTTACATGTATTATCTTGCGATACGCGACATGTGAATGCGCAAATGATTTTTTAGGGTTCCGTACCCAATGGGCAAAACGGAGCCCTATTAATGTCACTCCGCTGTCCGTCTGTCTGTCCGTATGTCACGGGTCTCTTAGACGGAATGAGATAGAGAAATTTTGACCCAAAACCGAATATTAAATTGAAACATAAAATAATTTTTCAGGGAGGCCTCATTCCGCCCCATACACGAAAATGAAGCCGAAAAAAAATTTTTTTTTTCTTACCCCGAAATGTCGGATGTCATTGTCTAGAGCTCATTAAGTAGAGTGTAAATGTACTTTTTATTTTTTTTTATCTTCGAAAATATAGAAATGGGAGGTGTAGTGCTCTATGGCCTTAAGCCATAGAGACATTCTTGATAACTTCACTTTGACTTTGACTTGGATTTTGGAAAATAAACAATAATGCTAAAAGGTATTTTATCTTCATAATTAACTGTTTCCACACTTGTCAATCTTCCAAAGTCAACAAACATACCAAATCACCGATCGGAGAATTTGCTCTTCCCAACTCTAGATTCGATCATATTCATATTGACCTAGTAGGGCCACTGCCTGTTTCTAGGGGAAATCGTTATATTTTAACAGTTATTGATCGATTCTCAAGATTAACAGAAGCATATCCTCTCAGTAACATTGAAGCCGAAACAGTATCTCGCAGGCTATTTACTGAATGGATCTGCCGCTACGGTGTACCTTTAAGAGTCACGTCAGACCAAGGCCGACAGTTCACTTCACAGGTTTTTGCAGCACTTTCCAAGCTATGTGGATTTCAACACATCAACACTACAGCTTATCACCCATCCGCCAACGGCCTCATAGAGAGGGTGCATAGACAGATAAAAGCTGCCATAAAGTGTCATAACACCAATAGATGGTCTGATGAACTTGCAATCATCATGATGGGCATCAAGGCATCTTACAAAGAAGATCTGAAAGCTTCACCCGCTGAAATGGTTTTTGGCCAACAAATAAGACTACCTGGTACATTTATTAATCCCACATCTGACGATGAATTCGAACCAAATGAGTTCGTTAACAACCTCAAGCAAACAATGAAAAATCTCTCACCTACACATGGAACTCGTCATGGCAAACAGAAAATATTCATGAATAAGAGCCTTAACGCTTGTACGCACGTTTTTGTACGAGTAGATACACCACGCACAGGACTCCAAAAACCTTATGAAGGACCCTTTCTTGTGATGGAGAAACAAGATAAGTTCTTTAAAATCGATATGCATGGACAGTACAAGAACATCTCGATCGACAGAGTAAAGCCTGCTTACATTCTATCAGAAATAGAATCAGATGATGTAACTACTACACTTCCTGCCAAAAAAAGTGTTCGGTTCTGCATTTAACTCTCTACTTTGTACTTTTATATCTTTGTTATCTTCAAACCGTTCCCCAAGGGGAGTGAATGTAGTGCTCTATGGCCTTAAGCCATAGAGACATTCTTGATAACTTCACTTTGACTTTGACTTGGATTTTGGAAAATAAACAATAATGCTAAAAGGTATTTTATCTTCATAATTAACTGTTTCCACAGGAGGCTATCAAAGTTGTCATTTTTAGACCATTTTTGTTACGGGGTCTATCTCAAAGACCAAAGTAGTTAGGAATTTGAAATTTCTGTATATTATATACCATATGTTGTATTAAAGCAGCAAATACTGAAAACGTCGATTTGTGATGTAGCTTTAGGGTTACGTCCCCGAATACTCAACCAACTTAATTTTACAGTTTTGTTTTATACAATTTGTAATTTTTGTGCAAATTATTTAAGTATAACCTATTTAAATGCCATGGAACCCTCAGAGCGCGAGTCCTACTCGCATTTTACTGGTTTTTAAATAATTAATTATGAATTCAACTTACAGTAGTTACAAATCTAAAACTTACTTGTTGATTTAGCAGCTGATACTGGATTCATCATTGTATTTGTTTGATTTGTCAACAAAATAGATGAATCTCGACCTTCAAAAACTTCTTATTATATTAACCTATGACCCCCTCCGATAACTTCTATTGCTATTTTTTTTGCAAACATGTAGACGAACCAAAAAAACAAAAAAATTTAACAAACCCATATTGTTGTAAAATATATATGCAGAGAAAACTATTTGTTAAATCCCATAGTTTCAACTCCACATATAGCATTTCTGTCATTCATTACGTAAAAAAATGTAGTATTGTGAATCCTCACAAATCGTAAATCTAAAACTGGAGCTATTGTCAACAGGTGGCGGTGACACGGCCACCTGCTGCGCCAAGTGGGGCACCGAAGACAAGGTTTCTCACGTGTCTACTGGTGGCGGTGCTTCGCTCGAGTTACTCGAAGGTAAGTCTCTTTATTTAGCCTCCTTTTTAAAACGGGACATTACCTCTTAGAGAGTGTAAAGGGTATTCGCCAATCCAATGTTTAATTAGAAAGGAAAACTGCATTTGAA
This sequence comes from Ypsolopha sequella, assembly GCA_934047225.1. Taxonomy (NCBI): domain Eukaryota; kingdom Metazoa; phylum Arthropoda; class Insecta; order Lepidoptera; family Ypsolophidae; genus Ypsolopha; species Ypsolopha sequella. The sequence goes on from OW203987.1 coordinate 8,348,471, forward strand.
CATATTATTTTTTAGGTTTATGATATAAAGCTGTATACAAACAATAATTTGAAGTTTATCGCATCAAAGACGCTACTGCTTTGACGGTCTGCGACATTCAGTAAAGATGTATTTATATGCCAAAAGTCTGCTGATAATGTGTTGGTCGAATCTCGGGTTACCAGTCCATATGACACGGATAGTGTTGGTCGAATCTCGGGTTACCAGTCCATATGACACGGATAGTGTTGGTCGAATCTCGGGTTACCAGTCCATATGACACGGATAGTGTTGGTCGAATCTCGGGTTACCAGCCCATATGACACGGATAGTGTTGGTCGAATCTCGGGTTACCAGTCCATATGACACAGATAGTGTTGGTTGAATCTCGGGTTACCAGTCCATATGACACGGATAGTGTTGGTCGAATCTCGGGTTACCAGTCCATATGACACGGATAGTGTTGTTTGAATCTCGGGTTACCAGTCCATATGACACGGATAGTGTTGGTTGAATCTCGGGTTACCAGTCCATATGACACGGATAGTGTTGGTCGAATCTCGGGTTACCAGTCCATATGACACGGATAGTGTTGGTTGAATCTCGGGTTACCAGTCCATATGACACGGATAGTGTTGGTCGAATCTCGGGTTACCAGTCCATATGACACGGATAGTGTTGGTTGAATCTCGGGTTACCAGTCCATATGACACGGATAGTGTTGGTCGAATCTCGGGTTACCAGTCTATATGACACGGATAGTGTTGGTCGAATCTCGGGTTACCAGTCCATATGACACGGATAGTGTTGGTTGAATCTCGGGCTACAGGTCCATATGACACAGATAGTGTTGGTTGAATCTCGGGCTACAGGTCCATATGACATGGATTCATATCCCGTAGGGGCGAAGTAGTGCGTGCCTCGGAAGGCACGTTAAGCCGTTGGTCCCGGCAAGCAAAGATAGCAGCCGTTAAAAGAGGGGACGGTTGTTGCTTCGATCCGCAGGAGATGATAACACTTGTGTACGCGTCCCCAGGATGGTGGCAGAAACCACAGAACCCGACTTGCTGTATCTGTCTCTTTGGAGATAATTGTGTCGTTTCGGTGTAACACGACGACTTAACGTTTTTGGCAGGTCTAAACTTAATTTAAGCGTTCTGCCTTTTTCTTTTTGTATCGAAAAGACAAAGACCTGTCAAATAAGTTAAGTTGTGTTGTGCCGAATTGACACCACTATAGTCTGTAAAATATAGCTTGAGCCCTGTGACCGCTGTCAGCGCTATGCATGTTTAAGCATGAGAAAGAGAGTTAGAAATACAAATTGTATAGCACTGTCCTGCTGTCACAAGGCTCAAGCTATATTTTACAGACTATAACAATAAAAATAGCTTTACAAAAAATAAATCCTACAAACATACTTTTGCGTGTTATGCGAGTATTGATGCCGATTCTGAAGGCTTTAATTTTTGTTTTAGTACTGTCAATACTTTTTTTTTCTAAAGTAATTTAGCTTTCGGTCCTGGCTTTTAAGAACTGTTTTGAAAATGTAGTTTTGACAGCAAAAAACCCAAAATAAAAGCCTTAGAATCGGCTCTATTGTATGTGTATTTTTTTAATTAAATTAAACTGTAAGCATTTCGCTCGACGATGTCATAAGTATACAAAACTGGTCACAATTAAGTTTATAATTATAGTGGAACTTGAAAAAGAAGACTTTTATTAGTAAGATTATGTTTATTTTGCGAAATCCATCGCTATGAATACCTACTCAAAATATTATTAGTGTTTGAAATGGTTAAGTAAAAAATTATTTTGATTTTAAGGCGATATGCGAAAAAAATACGGGTGTTTCTTTTCTGTTTATTTCATGAAATACACGGAAAATTGTAATAAATTTCTGGTATATGCATTTTGACTATATAATCTAGGGTTTTGAAATTGGAAAACATGTTTGGATAAATTTTCCTCGATAGAAATAGTTGTTGAAATGAGGTCTTCAAACACACTTTTTCTCCTCGTTTGACGAATAGGAACCATATACAGAACTCAAACATATTTTATTAGGTGTGTTTCAACAATATCTAGAGATTTGATATTTGAAATTTTGCTAGCTATTTTAGTTTTTATAATAAAAATATAAAACCAACTTTTTTCCCTTTTGCCGTGAATCCGCCCCTCTCGCACTGCGTGATTTTTCGCTTGGAGTGACAGTGACAAAAATAAAATTCGCATAGCCTCTTAAGAATAGCGAAGATTTTGCTACATATTTTCTTTTGTACCGTCGGTTCTCAAAATAATTAAGAATCCAAATACAGTCTTAAGTCTTTGGCAAAGACCAGCAACGGTGAAACAAAACTTACATTGATAAAATAAGACCTTCTAGTTTTATCGCGAAAAAATATTTGTTATATTATAAAAGTGTCCTGTCAAAAACACAATGCTTCATAAGAAAATAGAATAGAAGTTATTGGAATGGAGCTTTGTTATCAGAATTTGTTGTTGTGTAAGTTATATGGCATATATTTTTAATAGGCTTGGATTTTTACGTACTTGGTATAGTACGTTTCAAATACCAAGGCCCCATTGCACTTTAGACGGTCATTAGGCGTTAACAATAGGATTAATGATAACAAAAGATACCTGGCCAGATACGCGTGCCAATTTGAAGTGCTCCAAATTAGATAACAAAAGGCAAACATTATGAGCCCCATTGTCAAGTTTCTAGTGCAATAGGGCCTTGGTATTTGAAACGTACTATACATTTACTTGGTACAATTACATTTTGATTTACCTAATACATGTGTATCCAAGTATCCGTAATGTATCGTAGATAATAGTTACATTGTGTAGAAATAGTATTATCTAAATTATAAAAATTAAAAATATTATTGTAAGATATTTATATTTTTGGTATTCATATACAAGTTGTTAAGAATGTTGCGGAAGCCGGAAACTGGCGATAGTACTCGTCAATATGGCGATAGTACTTTCCGTGCAAAAAATTAGGAAATCGTGAAAGAAAAATAGGTTTGGTCAAACATTTTGGTCGAGTAGAACAGCTGAAATGTTTTTTGCGATTTGTGGTTTGGTTCTACGTATAACCAAACCACCAGTTTTCAGCTTACGCAACTTCATCTTAACATCTTGTATAAAGTAGCTAGGTACAGGTCGCGTCAAAATTAAATGCATTCGAGTGAAGTTAGCTCCGGCGAGACCGATAGAAAGAGATAGACAGAGATGTAGATGAACTTCAGAGGCGCATTTAAGTTTGACACGACAATTTGACACATTTAAGTAATGCACATTATGTTACGTTATTTTTTATTATTATTATGAATTCTTTAAATATTCATTGATTCAAATATTTATTTACAGGTAAAGTTCTACCAGGCGTAGCAGCTCTATCCGACGCATAAATTAGATCTTAAATACGCCATAATATAAGTAATTATATGTATTTATTTATTATTTAGAAAGTTTATAATCAAAATACAATCCCATCAAGATTGTATGTGCATGAAAGTTTTATACATAGAACAAGTGAGATTTATCAAATATTTATTAGAATATTTTAGTGTAATCGTAACACGTTGAAAAATAATAAATGTTGAAATATTTTTGTATCGTTTTATTAGAATACTTTTGAAGCCTTCTAGCTACCATTACTTTTGCACTCGACGCACGTTACCGTCTGCGTAAAATGTTTTGTATTAGAAATTCTGGTTCCCCTCGTCATAGATAAATAAAGGAAGGGATAGATTGCTCACTCCATACATTAGAACAAAGCCCGCGTAAAACTTATTATTTTCGCCGGTACCTAGTAGTTCGACTTATTATTTTTGATGTCGCTACTATACTAGATAAATTGTGACATACCTATCTATCGAACAGTTGATGAAACGAAATTCGATGTGTGTGTGTGTGTGTAGCAACTATACTGCGTCCACAAAAACAAAAATTTGCTAGAATACGACAATACGTGTGACAATATGTGCGCCATCTACCGGAATTCAGAATAACCATCTGCACGCTTAGTTAGATTGCCTGATTAAACACCTGATGAAGAATTCACTATTTTCTGATGCGATGGAAAATTTTGTGTTTTTATTCATAAAATAAATAAATATGGTGAACCAGAACAGTAAAATGCTATATTTCGTCGATTTCAGACAAATTTTATTTCCAGCTAGACAAGTAACGCCATCTAGCAACGTTATTTTTAGTATTGCGAACAGTACAAGGAGATAGCGATCTATCCTTCCTTTAATTTATCTATGCTCTCGTAGACCGCTGTACAATTTCCCATATAAATATTTTATGTAGTCGTTAACGTGATGTGTATCGAGTGCAAAACTCAGTGTAGGCCTACTGATTCTTAGCCTGCTACGTGTTACGTCTATGCATTTTGTTCTGGAAAGTACGCTTTAGTTAATAACTCGCTTTATCTGATGTTTTTTTTTTTTATTTTCCCCGGTGTCCTAACGTAATTTTTTACCTAGTACTACATGCCAAATTTCAATCGGCCATTCTTGCACGTCGTGAACGGACAGTCACCGAAGCATCGCTTTTAGGACTTCCATTTTTACAAGGAACCTTGAAAATTATTTCTCAAACTTTTTGAAATGACTTTGATATATGCAAAAAAGTAACACGTGATGTCCCTTTTTATGCCAAGTCGTATTGAAGGAGGAGACATTCCCGGATAAATGCCAAATATTTTCAGTGGCTGTTTTTTTAATCAATGTTTAAGTAATTTCAACACCAAACGGCGTGGCGCAAATATGTAGCCCTCCCCGAGAGCCGCTTACTCGTACTTGTGCTGCTTGAGGTTTTCTGTCGACTTCGCAGTGGTGCAGTTGGTATTGGCTGATATCGCACGAAAATTTTCATTTGCTGTTTTTTTAATCAATGTTTAAGTAATTTCAACACCGAACAGCGTGGCGCATATACATATGTAGCCCTCCCCGAGAGCCCAAAAATCTTTAATCTAAGAATTGATTGTTAATGTTTAGATGGAAAATTCAATTATTTTAAATCTTCTATTAATATCAGTATCAGCGGCAGTAGCTCAGGGATAGAACGCTGACCTCTCAATCTTGAGATCCAGGTTCGATCCCCGATCGGGCAGCAACCAATGAGTTTTTCGGAATTTATGTGCATAGTATTCGTTCTTACTTACCACTTGCTGAACGGTGAAGGAAAACATCGTAAGGAAACCTGCATGCCTTTAAAAGCGCGTATTTGTGCCCGAAGTACGGCGATAGGGCTCACCACCCATCACATTGGGTCGTATCTAATAATCGTCGGTAAAACGCGGGTGTACGCGACTGTGACTTGCATTTCACAGTTCACACTCGGAACACCTCTGACACCCCCTCGGGGATTCATATCATGACGATATGTTTATATAATATATTTATTTATATAATATATTTATTTATATAATATATTTATTTATAAATATCAATAAAAATACCTTTACTGCGGATCGATTGGGCGATCAAGTACATAGTCGATCCATCTTTAGTTATTATAATAATGCAAAATGCACTTTACGCATTAAACCGTAAAACAAAGAATCATTATCTAACTATCAACTCTAACCAGTGGGTCTACCGCGTAATTCTCATTTTCATCAACATCAACTTGAGATTGAAATTTGTCGTGCGTGCGACGACGCCCGCCTAACATGCCATCTCTTTTGCACGCGTTGAATTTCGTATGCATTTGCTTGAAGTTGATACAAATGAGAATTACGCGGTAGAGCCCCTGATCGTTTAACCCGGCCTCAGTATTGCGGAAATATATTCCACCGATAGTATGGTTGGGTCACCAAGATGACCCCTATAAAAATGCCTAGTATTGCAATAGCTTAAAGGATTTCGGTATTCTTTATAATTGCCTTAAATTACTATTATAAAATGGATTTTTGGTATACATAGACAAATTCAAGTTATGATGTTTTTTCATGATACATTTTCTAAAAGGGTACAAAAATCAACAGAATAGACAACAGTTGTAAATGATATCTTAGTTATAACTTACAATAGGGAAGATGACAGGGTAAACAAAATATTATTCTATTTATTCCGTTATTTAGATTATCAAAAAATATTGGACACGTATTTTTTCTTTTGTCAATCAAACAAAAAATTACAGTGATAAAGCGCGTCAAAGTTTGGGAGTGGGGCCTGGTGACGTCACGCCTAGGTAAAAAGTGTACTTAGGCGTGACGTCACGCGGAACTTTAGCGGGCTATATCTTCATCATTTTTTGTTTAATTGACAAAAGAAAAAATACGTGTCCAATATTTTCTGATAATCTAACTGACGGACTGATTAATTTGAACATTTTAGTCATCATGCCTATTACATCAAATATAAGTCTTACAGCTCATCATTTTCACGCTACCCAGCAAGTGTATATTCATCTTTTTGCCGTTTGGCCGCGTCTATCAACCGGTGCAGGCGCAAAAAAGACTGAACTGAAAGACGGTAAGAAACACAAAGGGGGGCGGGGAACTGTTTGCTACAGCTACTGTGAAATTTGGCAACGCTGCACAAATTTACAAAATATACATGTATTTCAAAGTGTCGCGGGTCATATTGACCAACTGTGCGCTCGTCGGGTTAAAGGGCATGCTTCCCTTCCCCTCATTTTGGCGTTGGAAGTCTCCTTTATAACATGTATATACTTAGATATTTTGTTTATATTCCTATTGTAATCGAGACTATTGTGTGCAGAAACCTCGAGGACAGCTCAAGAGTAACAAAGAGCCATTAAGGACCTCTCGTCGACTAAAACAGCGAAATTGACGAAAAATTGGACTTTCAGCGTTTGTGGATAAACAATAGTTCCCTAGACGCTGGCTATCGATTTATAGGCATCGCGCAGGCGTCCTAAAGCTAGAGTTTGATACCGATAAATTAGAACCATATGCAACCAAACTAATAAAAAATATTGACATCTGGGTTTCTACTGATACTATAATTCACATAATTGTTTTGTTTCTTTACTTTTATTATTTTGGGATTCGATTTTATGTATACAGCATATATTACATACAATGTTCTAAGCAAAACAAATGCAGTGTTAAAAAAATGGAGATATATATGTTAAATTGGAAAGGTTAACATGCTTTGACTCTCAATCAAAAGCGCTTAAGACATTTCCGATCATCAGTCAAGTGGTCCACTTGGCGAGGTCTCGCGCATGCGCCGAGGATTCCAGACCAAACATTTTTAAGGTAATATTTCCCATGCAAAGGTGTCAGTAATATGTAAGCAACGGCCAAGCCTCGTCGCCGGTATACCGGCTGACGGAGAATAATGACCGCACTATATCTCTCTACCTAGCCGCCTGAATTCTATCAGTATACAGTATTAATGTCTCACGTCAATTGTTGTTTAGTGCGTATTCAATATTGTATGTCTATATTTGATGTTACTTAGCTAAATTAGAAGGTGAGTCCTCGTCTGTGTAAATTTAAAGAGTCATGCATGAGCACATTTCTGTTTTTAATTGAGCACTTGTTATTTTGTTAGATGTTTTGTTGTGAAGATGTTTATTAAACGAAAGAGGTTTAATTTGTTAAGTTAATAGGTTAAGGAAAAGTTTGGATTGTAAAGCAACAGATAAAATATTTCAGACCAAAACAAACTGTAGCCACTTTTGCAAAGATTTTTCAACTCTAATGATTTGCCTAGCACCGGTTTATCTAGTTTCAGATAACCACCTTGTATCGAAAAAGGCATTTTGTAATATGGTATTGACCCCGAATTGTTTTAACCCGTAAAATCTATCTTGCTTGCTATCCATTGTTTTAGTTATGAAGAGAATTCAAAAGATTTATACGTTTAGTAAAAATAAGAAGTTACATATTCATCTTTTGAAATATATGCCATTTCTATATTTTTTCTCGTATACTTTATACTCATATCTTGGTCAAACGAGGAAAATAAAATTTTGAAAAAATATATATTTTCTAATGAGGAACAGCAAAATCAAAAGTAAGTAATGTAGGTTAATATTTTTAAAAGGGCTTAAAACTCAATTAAGATGATATGATTAAAGAGAAATCCATCACTTCGGATACTAATTAATAATAATCTGATTAATAATCAAAGGTTTAGTCTTAACGTCATTTAGAGTGCATTACTTGAATTTTGTTTCTAAATTATCATTTCTAGTTTGCATGTTTTGCCTTTAAAAGCCTTTAGATTTTTAAGCATAGCTTAGTCACTTTTTTGCTATATAAGGTCTTTCAATTTAAATGGAAAGTAATTTAGGAGGTGATTCAGTATCGTTAATACATCACATTCCACTGCAAAGCACATTTTTTTGCGCGAACTTTTTTTTCACTTCTCAGTACAAAGTGGTCCGATCGCTGACTCAGTTTGTATGGACAAGTGAAGAAAAAGTTCACGCAAAAAAAAGTACTTTGCAGTGGAATGTGATGTATTAACGATGCTGAATCACCTCCTATATTACTTTCCGTTTAAATTGAAAGACCTCATATACTATACAAACAAAATAGTAGTTTATGCTACAAGGGCGCAAAGGAATAAATTACGAGGACGATTTAAAACACGAGCGTAGCGAGTGTATCATACTACGTTTTTCAATGCATAGTGTGAGGAAATGAAAACAAATATAATCTTCTGAACTTTAAATTATGATTGGCTCAAAAGGACTGTATCCAAGGCCGTCAAACAGTGGAAAAAAAGTACAACATTTATGGTCCACAGGAAAGGCTGCAGGTTAGCCAACCATTGTAAATAAATAAAAAAAATAATAATAAAGCCCTAGGGCAAAATAATCGACTTTCTGTTCGGTTTTTATGCATAAAAAGTGGGCCTTTACGAGCACATGCATTGAAAAGTTTTTTTTTTAATCCTCGTGTGGCCGCGAACCGGAATGATTGTTCGACAAACTAAATCCTTGTCAATAAATTGTCTCATACTTGTACTTCCATGCAAAAAAGGTAAATAAACGGTACATTTGTTACATACAAATAAGTATTTATATACAACATAAACCATTCAGCTTAGTAAGTAGATGTAATACATATTTACAATGTTTTGTGGGACAGATTTCAGTCCCAAGTCCACTGAGATATGAATAATTCATGGGTGTACTCGTACTATAATGTCGAATATTATCTTCAAGTTTTCTACGGATTTTCATTTTAGTCAAACCAGAGCGTAATTTTGTCTCGAATATAAGCTTTGAAATAAGCTTTCTTCGCTGCCTTATTTTAGGTGAACAGAAATAGGATAGTGTCAGGATTGTAGCAGATGAAAATCTTTAGTCTCTGCCTACCCCTCTGGGAGACAGGCGTAAAGTAAGTTATGATACCTAAATTATATGTCACAATTTTTTTTACATTCGACTGATGACGGCCCCACACCGAGGGCCGAAATATATCGAGTTATAATTTTTTTTAATTGTTTTAATAATAGTAGTAATCAAAAGCTCGTAAAAGTTAAATATAATATATTTATAAGTAAGTAAATCGTTTATTTGTGAGAATTCGGGTTTACAATGGATGTTACATATAATTACAGTCCCAACAAATTCAACCATGTCATGGCGTACAAATATTTGGTCGTATATTTAAATCATGCACTAACAAAAAACAAATTGAAAATAATTATAATTATAAAATATGTATGTCAATTAAATAAAAACAAATGTCACTATATAATATGTAAAAAAATCAAAATAAATAAAAACTTGAGGTTGGAACAAAACAATCTTAGTGCGTGAGTATAGGTATGTATAGGTAGAATTAGAATAAGCATCCCTATTTCTGCCTAACCTTTACCAACTGTAGTTCAGAGAACAACCACATCAATTTCCTCAGTAATCTTTTGCTTTACATAACTGCAAGAAAACTTTGCACCGACCACATACGCCCGCCCTAGTTTGGTTGAGGTTATAGCGTGACTGCCCTAGCCGGCTTTTCGTGATGCACCGAAACCACTGTATGTGCAAACGGGACAAAACACAGACTAATTCTAAGTAGTTCCGTACATCTGAAATCTGTGTACTGGTGGATGCATATTTGCATATGTATTCGGAATTGCATTTCTATGCAGAATTCATCCCATCGCGCTGGAACTCCATTTGCCTGGGACGTAAGAGAGACGTTGAGGTGGAGGGGGAAAAGGTTAAGGTGCTATATGTTGCGAAAGGGCTGGCCCTTTAGATGTTTTTTTAAATTTATTTAATAGAAAAATTATTGAAAATCTGCTCAAGTAAATGCGTAGATATAGCAATGAACTATTTTTTAATGGCATAGTTTTCATAGACAACGTCTTTATGAGCTAAAATTTTTATTTATGCTAAAAATGGCCGCTTTTGGCATAAGTTACAATTTAAGCTCATCAACGACGTTGTCTACAAAATCTATGCTATTTAAAAATAGTTCATTGCTATATATCTACGCATTTACTTGAGCAGATTTTAAATAATTATTCTAGTAAGTCATTTTTTTTTTCTAAAGTGCCAGCACTTTCGCAGCATATAGCGCCTTAAATTAAATTTTTGTCTGTATTTTAGAGCTTCTTTTTGTTTACGCCTGTGTAATTTAGGCATTTTATATTGTCACGTCATGAACCCGAAGCAGTGTGAAATGTAAGTCACAGTCCACACCCAGCACACCCTCGTTTCACCGACGATTATTACGTCCCAGTCCTATCGCCGATCTTCGGGCACAAATACATGCTTTTTAGGGCATGCAGTAAATAGTATGCACATTAATTCCGAAAAACTCATTGGTGCATGCCCGACCGGGCATCGAACCTGGGTCTCAAGATTGAGAGGCCAGGGTTCTACCCCTGAGCTACTGAAGCGTAAACCTTAGAGCAGTGTTTTTCATTTCATTTGAATACGCGACCCCTTTACAAATTAAAAAACTCTAGTGACTCCTTAGGGCCATGAACGAACAAAATGTTTAAAAGAAGCCGCGAGAGCTCTGAAAGTAAGTATAGGCGGAAGCATAGCTTTTCTAGGGTTCCGTAGTCAACAACAAGGAACCCTTATAGTTTCGCCATGTCCGTCTGTCTGTCCGCGGCTTAGCTTAGAGACTATTAGTACTAGAAATCTGTAATTTGGCATGAGTATACATATTTTTCACGCCGATAAAGTTGTACAGTAAAATTTTGAAAAAGATTTTTTTAGGGTACCTCATTTACACGTAAAGTGGGGATGATTTTTTTTTTTCTCATCTATCCCCTAGTGTGGGGTGTCGTTGGATAGGTAATTTAAAAATATTGGGGGTGTGACAAGACCGTTTTTCGATCCAGAGTTCCGTTTGCGAAATATTAAGCTTAAAAGTGTTAATTTTTGTTAGAGTCAAGTGTCCCCCCCCCTGCCAGCGAAACGGTTGTATTTGGAGACGTGAAAAAAATCACGGGATTAGTATACATAACGAAATTAAAATGAAAACTATTACAGCTAAGTAGGCTTTACAAGTTAACGAGTACAGATCGCGCCAAACTGTTAGTCCCGTCTAAACACAGGGTGATTCGCATCAGCAGGAACAAAATGTATGGGCCGTTCTTGGGAAGAGCAACTTCCGAGCGTACTAGAAGTTCGGCGCGATCTGTATTAGTCAACAAACTTATAGAATGTACTTGGAGAAGAAGTCCGCATATTGTGCAAGGCAACTACGGAACCCTACACTGCGCGTGGCCCGACACGCACTTGGCCGGTTTTTCTATTGCCCGTGACCCCCCGAGTAAGGCTTCGTGTCCCACCTAGCGGTGCGACCCACAGTTTGAAAAACACTGCTATAGAGGAAACTGGTTCAAGCAATAGGCAACCAAAATGAAAGTCTAGTTCTGAATACAACTAATCACGCTATTTCCTTCATGAATACTATGTTTTTGCATGAAAACACTATTATTGAAACTGCCTGTGTTTCTTCGACGTATTCACGAAGTGTTTCTAAGAATTTTCAACCTTTCACAGTTTTTTAACAAACGAGCTAGCGTGTACATAGATTAAATAATATACAGGGCGTCCCAAAGTTATGGGACATGAAGGGAAAGTACCTTAAATATCGTAGATAGGGTATTTTGCTGAAAGAAGACTTTATGTTATTTTTAAAAGTTAGTAATTCTGCATTCAAAGATTTTCTAAAAATTACTTGCCTCGTCTGGGAATCGAACCGACTTAAATGTAAAAAAAAACACCCCTACTTTTATGATGCCAATCGAAAGAATGGCCAAAAAATAATAACTCTTCTTAAGTAAAATAGTATTTTAAAAGAAAGGAATAACGTAAAATGTTTGAGTCAAATTTCAAGAAAGTTATTTATTACCGACGACGACGTTCGAAAAGTAGCGATATTATCATTCCATAGATAGCAGCTATTATTATATTATACAGTGTGTCCCTCGTACAAGTGCACATCCGAAAGTGGGTGAAACTAGATCTAAATATATCGACAAAAATAAAGAAAAAATATTTTTTTGTTTTTTTTTTAATCTTGAAAAAATACTCCACCTGGGTATCTTTGTATGGGACGCGAGTGCAGTGCCTTTGGTTAACCGCTCGTGGAAAATATTGTATGTATGATAGAACGTTGTATTTTTTTTTTTTTGTTAGAAAGATAATGGAATAGGCAATGATAAATAGGAATAAAAGTATAGTGAAACGGGGACATTATTTTGAAAAAAATTACTATTACTGAAAAAAAAAAACGGAAAAATTAAAGAAATAATCTTTTAGGATATTATTTTAATGGTAATGGTAGTTGATTATGTTTTGTTTTTGATTTGATATGCAATGTCTATTCTTAAGGATTATAACAGTTTTATTTCATTGCATTACTCGCAATATATCAAAAGTTACGACATATTTTATACATAGTTTCCATGGTAGGCAAAAAAAATTTAAAACGTAAATTTATAAAACAAAGATTTTCTAAAAAAAATTTTTTTTTTACGATAAAATACGGTCTAGTTTCACCCCTTTTCGGATGTGCACTTGTACGAGGGACACACTGTATATAAGGTCTTTCAATTTAAATGGAAAGTAATTTAGGAGGTGATTCAGTATCGTTAATACATCACATTCAACTGCAAAGTATTTTTTTGCGCGAACTTTTTCTTCACTTGTCCATACAAACTGAGTCAGCTGATCGGACCACTTTGTACCGAGAAGTAAAAAAAAGGTCGCGCTAAAAGTGCTTTGCAGTGGAATGTGATGTATTAACGATACTGAACAACCTCCTAAATTACTTTCCATTTAAATTGAAAGACCTTATATACAGTGTGTCCCTCGTACAAGTGCACATCCGAAAAGGGGTGAAACTAGACCGTATTTTATCGACAAAAAAATGTTTTAAAAAAAATTTTTTTAGAAAATCTTTGTTTTATAAATTTACGTTTTAAATTTTGAAAGACCTTATATATTACTCATGACTATATATTACTCATGTTTTATCAGTTAGAAATCGAAAACTTTTTATCAATAACAATCTATGGAAATTTACATTTATATTTCACACTACACTACGTAATCCGTCGCACCTATCCAGTTTATTTTGTATAAGTAACGTCTCAGTTGATTTATGTTAAGAGCGATATCGCAGCCGGATTGTGAAAAACCCGCCTTCGAAACAGAATACTTAAATTCAAAATTCACACAATAATTATTTACTTTGTATTGTATTCTGCTAACTAGAATTTCAAATTTTTTTTTAATAACTTTTAAATGGATTTTTTATTTAAGTGTTGTTTCGATTAATTAGAAAACGGCGGGTATTTCACAACCCGGCTGCGATACCGCTCTTTATAATATTCGTATTTGTAAGTAAAACAACGACTTCATAATTTATATATCTATACAAGGTGACTTTTTGATCATCGTCCAAATTCATACTGGTGGTTTGGTAAGTGATCAGTATCATGGATCAATAACAATTTTTGTAAAATTCGTAAACTGAAATTTCGACTCCCCATAGTGATTCACTCGGAACTGGAAGTGAATTTGTATACAAGGTGTATACCAGGTCACCTTGTATACGCTTGTATACAAGGTGACTTTTTGATCATCGTCCAAATTCATACTGGTGGCTTGGTAAGTGATTGGTATCATGCATCAATAACAATTTTGGTAAAATTCGTAACATGAAATTTCGACTCCCCTTAGTGATTCACTCGGGACTGGAACTAAATTTATATGGGAAGCTGAAATTTCATTTTACGAATTTCACAAAAATTGTTACTAATACAAGATACTGATTACTTATCAAGCCTCCAATATGAATTTGGACGATGATCAAAAAGTCACCTTGTATATATTTCATAATAAATAATGGTCCATGCACGTTATTGCAGAAAAGCAAAATGATCGGTGGTTTATTTTACATAATTGCTTACATTATGTATCATTATTCAAATATTTATCCTGTATATTTATATTTATGACTTCTACAAATTATTAAGAGTGATTTACGTGGTTTAATGTTCGTTTCAATTTCGTCCGTGCTTTTTAACATTTTTTTTTACGATGCATGAAATGAAGTGTTTTTGTTGAAATATTTTTAGGGCTCAGTAGTACTTAAAAGGTAAAAAAGGAAACTTTATGGTGAGACTCCGTCCGTTCGTCCGTATGTCACAGCCTCATAACTGTAGCACCGTTAAAGATGAAGACATTCAATTTGGCACTCGCACTTGGCCGGTTTTTTTTGTTAAGATGGTTTCATCAAAATTGGATGTCCTTATGGTAAAAACTTGTTACAAATAAATTATTAATGTTTGCAATCGCCTTACATACATATACTCACGCCTGTCTTCCAGAGGGGTAGGCAGAGACTTCAGAGTTCCATCTGCTACGATCCTGACACACCTCTTTCGCCTATTCTGCAATTGCTCATACAGCCTACTAACACTAACCCTTAACCCAGCAGTAAGTGAAACAAGTCCACAATGCCGGACTTGACGTGGCTGCTGCTAGCGGCGCTGCTTGGAGCCGCTGCAGCGCTAGTTATCCCGCTAGCGCTATTTATGTACTATCTGCAACCATTCGAGAAAAGGAAACCGGAGGATAACATGCCTATACCCGTCACTTTGCCAGCGGTGAGTGACCAACAGAACTTAATATTTAGACACCAAAGACTAGATATGGAAACTTGATAACTCGGGGTGAGGTAGATGGGTGCAATAAAAATAAAAAAACTTTTTTTAAATAAATTAACATAAATAAATGATTTAATGATTCATAATTTATGACTAAAAGTTTAAATTACCTTAGGGATAACAGCGTAATTTCAGAATTTCAAAAAAATGGACGTTCTAATTTACAGGAACTAATGGAAACTTTGCGTTTTTTTTCATAATTTATTTAATTTAAAACATTTGATGTTCTAATTTACAGAAACCAATGGAAACTTTGCGATGGCAGCATACACAATACATAGGTAATGAGGTTTTGTTGAATAACTATTGAGTGAGTTTTGAATTTAAGTGTTCTGTTTCGATTAACTAGAAAAAGGCGGGTTTTTTACAATTCGGTTAAATGTGTAAGACCCGAGTCCTATGGACCAAAAAACATATTTATCTCGATAACCTTATATACCAGGTGGTAGAGCTGATGCCGGGCTCGACTGTGGAGGTACCACCATCTTACTTGGAGACCCCCTCGATGTAATTCGGGGGAGAGTAAGAGGACAGCTCACAGGCAAAAAACCAGGAGGCCCGCCATGCCTGGGACCGATGGATGGCGGTATATCCATCCCTTATAGCCGGGCCCAATATGGAACATACTGGTGACGGGCAGCGGCGTCACTGGTGCGAGGGTTCCGGCACCGCGCTCACCAACCTGCCTGCCCAGCGTGTGTGAGTATGGGCAACTCTTCCAGGATGACCGCCGGGAGTGGCAAAGTCCTGGAAAGGCTTATGTCCAGCAGTGGACGAACTAGGCTGATGGATGGATGGTATGTATTAGACAACTAGTACATAAGTCTAAGTGTATCATTATATTCTGGGGTTCAATAACAAGGTTACACTCGCACTTCGTATCTTATGTATGTATGTACATACTACATATTTTGGGAACTTCGGTTCTGAATAATTTACGAGCCTACTTGGTAAAGCCATAAGTGCGTGCGTACATAAGTAAGTAGTTTGTATGTTATCGGTTATCGTAGACGTGATTTCTTGCATTTGATTTATTAAAAATCTTTGGAATGAAATCAATTACTTAAGGCAAATACATGCTCAACAGTTTTTTTTTTTTTTTTCATAATTGTTTTTATTTCATAACTTAAATCTTATCATAATACAAGGATGAGGCCTCCTATTAAGTATAAAAATACCTGTACCAGGAAGTCTCGCTCTCCATAACAAAAATTTTCATTAATTTGTAGAGATGAAACGGATATCCGGTTACTATCCGGTATCCGGCCTATCCGGCCATATTTTTGGTATCCGGTATCCGGCCGGATAGTAGTCAGTATCCGGCCGGATACCGGATACTTAACTCAACATACAAAAAGTCGTTTAAATCACAAAATAGTTGTATCAATGATTAAATAATCTAAATTGTAATACATAAAGTGAATAAGAATTGAGCTATGGTAGATAAAGACAAGCTTTACATCAATTGTTGGGAATAAACGTTTATGCTTTTCTTCATACATTACACCAGCTTCTTTTGCTCTCACAATATACCGAATGTAACTCAATATGTATCTTTTAATAAAAACACATGGTCATACTGAAATCATACTAAACAACTTTTCCAAAGAAACATACTTGTGGAAATGAAAAAAATACTCATTTTGAAAACCTATTTTAAATTTTAAAAGGGCACTGGCCGGGCAGGTTGAATTTTGTTTTTTCAATATGTTACTTTGGAAAATTTGTTCAGTATGAACAGTATATTACGCGGTTTCATTTAAAGATACCTGTCCATTTATATACAGTATAAATTTCGTTAGGATCGGAAATTGTTTTGCGTTTGCAAACCAGCATTTGTATGATTGTGATACGATCATTTAGAAATGATCTTCATTTAAAAAATGCACGAATAATCTCGCCCACTTGCACCCACACGCACCTTGGTGCGTAATATTTAGACTTGCTCAATTAGTGCGAAACGCATATCTTGAGCCGGATATCCGGCCGCCGGATATCCGGCTATCCGGCCTAGTGCCTCGCCGGATATCCGGTATCCGGCCAAATCACTATCCGTTTCATCTCTATTAATTTGTCATGAAAATAAACTAAATAAAATAAATGTAGGCAAAAAAACTTAAAGAAAAAAGTAAATTATGTAATATCTAGAGAGGGGTGTGTTTGTGTGTGAATGTGTGAGAGAGGGTGTGTATGTGTGTGTGAGTAATATCAGTAATATCCAACATGATCTGTTTTAAGTCCAAATACTTAAAATAAATATTACGATAGCCATAATATAGCAAAAATTTTATATTTACTTTTGTAAAAAAAACGAAAGTCATCGAAAGTTACCTGTGATTTATGCAAGAATTCTGTTACCCCTTCCGAACTCCGAAATTATGTGTCTTTAAAATTTAAGTTAATTATTTTTTACGTACTTTTTCCTCCTACTTCGGGCTATTCGGATACGCAGCGATCAGCGTAACAGCCACTTTACAATCCGCGCTGATATGAACGTTATATCAATGTGGTTTCCGTCGATACTTGTATCGACACAATTGTGTTGCTAATTTAGGGTATGTATGCGCCTTAAGGGTCGGTTGCGCCAAACATGCTATCGCTTTTGGACAATTTAGCTTATTAAAACAAAATATTTTTAACGAATAAAATTTGTGAAAGTGGTTAAGAAGTTGAACTACATTATAATTTTTCAGACTTGACACAAGTATCACAACCACCGAGAAAAAAAATCGGAAAGATCAGTAAAATCACGGAAAACTTAATTTGGCTGTGGAACTAGTATGATCAGTCTACTATTCTAACTACAAAATAAAATGCTTTTTTATAGAGTAAAGAAATTAAAGTAGCTTTTACAGATTTTTTTATTTTGTATTTCCTTTTTTTATTTTAAAAGAAATACTCAAACATTCTACATTTTTCCTGTACAGAAAAATTATGCAAAAAGAATTTGCATGTTTGTGTATTAATTTTTAAATAACGTAAGGAAAAAAAAACAAATATTATATGAATAAGGTACTTTGATCTCTAAGCTAAAAAAAAATATTTCAATTTGGAACAAAAAAAAAATATTTTTTTCTGTTTGCAACGCCATATTACGTTTTTCGTGATTTTAGTGATCTTTCCGATTTTTTTCCTCGATGATTGTGATACTTGTGTCAAATCTAAAAAATTGTAATGTAGTTCAGCTTCTTAACTACTTACACAAATTTTATTTGTTAAAAATATTTTGTTTTAATATGTTAAATTGTCCAAACGCGAGAGCATGTTTGGCGCAACCGAGCCTTAACTTAAATACTAAACGAGCTTGGTAAACGGGGTTATATCTTAGTCATGCCGTTACGAATTGTGCTGACGATATAGCGTACAAGCTTATTGCCTTGTAAATGCTAAAAAATACTTTTGCTATCAATAAATTAAGCTGATGCCCAGCTGGGCTGGGCATGCCTATAGTTACTCCAGTTTGATCTTCACCAGCTCCCAAGCTACATAATACTTGTTATAAAATTATATGTAATATTCATACTGGAGGCTTGGTAAGTGATCGGATCGATAACACTTGATAATTTCGCCTAATTATATGTTGACCTCCCATAGCAATTGACTCGGAGCTGTGGGTCTACCGCGTAATTCTCATTTTCATCAACATCAACTTGAGATTGAAATTTGACGTGCGTGCGACGATGCCCGCCTAACATGTCATCTCTTTTGCACGCGTTGAATTTCGCATGCATTTGCTTGAAGTTGATACAAATGAGAATTACGCGGTAGAGCCCCTGGGCTTGCGTTTGTAGGGAAGACAAAAAAATCCACGAATTTCATAAAGTGTCATCGAACCTTGATACTGAACACTTACTGAGTGTTCAGTAAGAATTTGGCTGTAAAAATTAATGTCACCAAACATAATTTGAACGATATTCTTTTTGTCAATTTGTATGGTTTTGATTATGTTTGTGATAAAAGGCCACTCAAGTATTCAATCAAAATTTATTCATGCATACTATTTGTGATCGTTGTGTGCCAATTTACGTTGTATTTGTTGAACATGAACTTAGATATATTCTCTTAATTGTCCTCGTATCCTCTTTTTGAACTAGGTATTTCCTAATTCATTATGATAATAAATATTTTTACTTAATAAAAGCTTTTTTTACTGTTTTATTATATATATACGAGTATATACAGATTTTTATGAATGTTATAGTTGAAATTAAATAAAAAATAAAATATATATCGAAAGTTTTATTTTTTATTTAATTTCAACTAATTCATTATGTAAATATTTCTATCGACCAGGACATCCTGAACGAGTTAACACGAGGCGCGGGCTGCACACCAGAGGGCGCTCTAAATGCGATGCTGCAGTTCATCTTCCAACAAAGCACGGCCGATACTCGCTGGCTGCGCCGGCGCATGGCCACGGAGCTCGCTGAGCTGCTTGCCAAGACGAGTAGCGGCAAGATCTTTGAGTCTCTAACTGTAAGTTAACGTATCAGTGAGCACGGTCAAGCCATAAACATTGACAACTGCGGAGTGGCCAAAACAGACCAAGTCGATTTTTGTTAAAATTCAGTCGCATCATTTTTGTGTAGAAAAAACGCTACACTAATTTTATAATAGTTTTCAACTGCACACTATCTTTAGAAAAAGTATTCATACATAGTAACATAAAAATTATAGCGCTGGTATACCAGATATACTACATCATTCATCATAAAATCATTGATTTCTGCTTTTTTCTGCCAACCCAAAGCAAATCTATTGTTTACTCTAGATAGCATCAAGGCAAGCCAACTGTACCTTAAAGCATGTCGGCACTAAGATTCATTTTTACACATACATATAATAGTAGTTTATGCTACAAGGGCGCAAAGGAATAAATCACGAGGACGATTTAAAACACGAGCGTAGCGAGTGTTTTAAACGTAACCGAGTAATTTATTGCTCTTACGCCCGTGTATCATACTACGTTTTTCAATGCATAGTGTGAGGAATTAAACAAATATAATTTTGTGAACTTTAAATTGTAATTGGCTCAAAAGGACTGTATCCAGAGCCGTTAAACAGTGGAAAAAAAGTAAATAAATTAAAAAAATAATAATAATAAAGCCCTAGGGCAAAATAATCGACTTTCTGTTCGGTTTTGATGCATAAAAAGTGGGCCTTTACGAGCACATGCATTGAAAAAATATTTTAAACAGCATGCACCGTGACATATTTAAGGTGAAATTTAATCAACCGCCTGAATTCATACCGGAGGCTCGGTTAGTGATCAGAAACAAGGTTTAATGATACCATTATCTAAACCATTAAAAAAACAAATTTGTTCTTGTACGAAATGGACTAGTTCAAATACAATTCTAAGTACAGGCTGTATGTGAGCAAACATTTTTTTTTATTTAGCCTGTAGAATCATTAAACATTGTTCCTGATCAATAACCGAGTCTCCAGTATTAACTGAGTCTCCAGTATGAATTCTGGAGGTTGATTAAATTTCACCTCGAAACTATGACAGAAATAAATTTCTATGTTTGAACACTTGGCGATTTATCCATCGCAAGGAGATATAAATTAACATTATATCATTGCAGTATAGAAACGCAGAAAGAAAAGTAAATCTTTACCCACATCCAGATTTACTTTTCTTTCTGCGTTTCTATACTGCAATGATATAATGTTAATTTAAATTTCACCTCATATAATTTCTTATCATTATCACTCGATGAACGGTAAAGGAAAAAATATGAGCCGATATTAAAATCCGTAGAATCCACGTTGGGGCGAAATAACCGGTTTCAACATACATATTCAGGTCAGCGCAGAAGGCGCGCGTGAAATTACCAAGACCGCTCCACATTCTCGGCAAGACTCTCGCCATAAAGGGGATAAAGTATATGAGTAAAGGAGATAAACTATTGCGTTTCGCCCTACTCGTATAGCTTTGTCCCCTTCCGGCGAGAGTTTTGCCAAGAAAGTGGAGCGGCCTTAAGGGATTATAAAAGGTATGCCAATAATGTATGTCTGTTTAGTAATGAGGGTCATAAAGTCATCGGATCTTTGCCCCGTCTACAGAGACGACGACTTTTTACTGGTGGTAGACTCCGGCTGTGTCTTGTTACCACGCTCGTCATGACGAAACCACAAAATAGATACGACGATCTCAGATGAAGTCGGTCGAATGCCAATACGAATTTCTGCCGATATGATGATATCGGCAGAAATTCGTATTGGCATTCGACCGACTTCATCTGAGATCGTCGTACGTACGCGTCTATGTGTGCGTCAGAGCTGTCATATGGACCAAATAAAAAGTCCGTAAAAGACCGAAAACGTATAAAAAGTCCTAAATCATCAAATAGGACTTTTTCAACCGTGAGCGAGTCCGCGGACCACGGACCGATCGGACTTTTTCGGGCTTCGGGTTAGTCCGTTCAGTCCGTTGGTCCGTTGCTGGTCCGTTGTGTGTAACGAAATGATTATGGATGGTTTTATGCAAGTATAGCATGACAAAATAATGTTATTCGAAGGATGTGATGACGAGTTGACGACTAAGAATCGAAATATATGTTTTGCAGGTATGTATTCATTCATATTTTCTTCATATTGTCCATACTTAATTTTTTGACTATTATAAAGCTACAAAACGGTAACTCACTGACTGACTGACTGACATGGTTGTTTAGTTTGAAGGAGTCTTTTGACATGGTAGTAATGTATGAAAACAATGTCAGTTGTCTAATACTGAGTGGGGAAAAACCTTGACATTTGACATTTTTTGACATTTGACATGGTTTTTTGACATTTTAGTGAGACGTGTCGTTGTATGGGAGGTTTGAAATTTTTTTCGAGTGAGTAGGCGAGCCCGAAGGGCGAGCCTACGAACGAGCACGAACGAGCGAGCGAGCGAAGTTCGTAGTGATGTACCTGGGTACTAGGGATGGGAAAGATTGACATTTTTGACAGAACGAGCCCGCGAGCGCGAAGCGCGAGCGGGTGAAGTTCGCCGGGACAAGTACGCGAGCGTGAAGCGCGAGCTTACGCAGTTCCTAGGGATGTCCTCGATCTCTAGGGATGGGAAAAATTGCCTTTTTTTTTTAAGGGATGTACAGAAAAAAAAATTGTTTTGGCCATATCTTCGGAACGGAAGGTGGTACATCCCTAGGGGTCGGACCATAGGGTGCCAAAAAAGTTTTTTTTTTAATGTCAAAGCTTTAACCGCCCGTATCTCCTAGACGGCTTGAGTTAGACCCATGTTGATGGGTGTCTAAGAAAAGGTCTCGCCAAGATCTAGCCCCCCACAGTGTCAAAACTTTAACGGCCCGTATCTCCCAAACGGCTGAAGCTAGACCCATGTTCATGGTACTCTAAGAAAAGGGCTCGACGAGCTCTAACTGAAAATGAAAAAAAAAATGTCGAAAAAAAAAATACTTTTGCCAAAACTTTAATCGGCTATATCTCCCGAACCGTATGTCCTAGCGAGTTGCGGTTTCGACTTTAGTGATCGGTTTGCCGAGGGCTTCCCGACCGCATAAAAAAATTTGACATTTGACAGGTTTTGACATTTTTTTGACAGGTCCAAAAAAGTGCTCCGATTCGCTTGAAACTCGGTATCAAGGGGCAAATGGGGTCGGTGATTACGAATTCATTGTTAAATTTGACACTTTTTGACAACCGACAAGGATTTTGACACTTTTTTGAAAAAAATTTGATCGGACTCGGCCTTGCTGGCGCGTTCTCCGTCCTCACATGCTCGTTTTTCGGCCTCGCTAGAAAGACACATGAACACTACTTGCTCCTTGATACCGAGTTTCAAGCGAATCGGAGCACTTTTTTGGACCTGTCAAAAAAATGTCAAAACCTATCAAATGTCAAATTTTTTATGCGGTCAGGAAGCCCTTGGCAAACCGATCACTAAAGTTGAAACCGCAACTCGCTAGGACTTACGGTTCGGGAGATATAGCTGATCAAAGTTTTGGCAAAAATAGGTATATATATTTTTTTTCGTTTTTTTTTTTTCATTTTCAGTTAGAGCTCGTCGAGCCCTTTTCTTAGAGTACCATGAACATGGGTCTAGCTTCAGCCGTTTGGGAGATACGGGCCGTTTAAGTTTTGACACTGGGGGGGGCTAGATCTCGGCGAGACTTTTTCTTAGACACCCATCAACATGGGTCTAACTCAAGCCGTCTAGGAGATACGGGCGGTTAAAGCTTTGACATTAAAAAAAAAAAAACTTTTTTGGCACCCTATGGTCCGACCCCTAGGGATGTACCACCTTCCGTTCCGAAGATATGCTAAGACAATTTTTTTTCCAACATATAATCGCTTCTATGAAAAGCAAATAAGGTCTTTGCCATTAGACTTATTGTGCTGGAAGGAAATTAAAAAAAAGTTGCTAGGGTATGCCATCCTCTTAATCGAAGTTTTCAGGTATTTCAATATTATTCAATAAAATACACGACATTTTTTCGACTATTTATCAAATTGTAGCACAGCATTTATTGCATAACTCTATTGAAGTAATCTAACGGACTGTTTCGGACCAACTCGGACCGGACCGGCTTTTTACCGAAATAGGGCTAGTCCGTTCGGTCCGCTGGAGTTTAGGGCTCACCATAAAAGTCCATCGGACCAGGTCCGAGTCCTATTTGAACGGACCAACTTAGGGCTTATATTTGGTCCATGTGACAGCTCTGGTGTGCGTGCGCCTGTTTTCGCTAGTTATGCGGAGTAAACCTTCTGTAAGTGGTTATTTTGTGACGAAACCGACGCCAAGTGACACGTCGTGCTCTGCCATGACGTCATGAGTAGCCGTACCGAGGGAGTGGTTACAGGCAGTTGCGTATATTCATTCGTCCGATACCGACTTCGTAGATTTTTCCGAAAGTCCTTGGAAATTTTATTTCTTTTATTTTATTTATGAACAAAAATCCACAGCAAATACAGTAAACATAAATATTATATTAACTAAATATAACATCAGCTAATAGTGCCAATAATGCATTTTACTATGCTAAATAATTAATATGTATACATAATTTCACACTATGAACTAACATGATAATCAGTATATAGAAAACTATACTAAAAGAAAGACGCAAGACTGTGTTTACTTACTAAACTAGATATTATGTCGATTCGGTGCCACATATCTGACAGGACCAAACCCGATTCAAGCGCTCCGTCCTTGTCATTTCAATACCGAAAGAAAAATACAGATTAACGCCCCGTGCGCTTCATCCTAGGTCTATCCATCAGGCGCGTAAGACCATTGTAGGTAAAAAAAAACTACAAATTGTAATTGAAAAATGAAAATTTCTTTATTTCAAAATAAGTTACCTAAATTATTAAAACTCTAGTTCCCACAGAAAGTTTCCTTGTGTAGTGGAAACTAGGCTCCTCCCAAAATATATTTAAACATAAAGAAATTTAGACGTTAATTTACAGTCTAATAAGCTTAATAGGTATATCATATTTATATAATAAAACAATATAAACCCTACTTATTTACATGAGTATGACAAAGACATAAAGATACTTATTGTTAATAATGTACGATTTTGTGTTGTATTAGAGATAGTTTGTAAGTTGTGTGTTATACAGGATGTTAAGATGAAATTGCGGAAGCCGAAAACTGCCCATAGTACTTGCCCATACGAAAAACTTTCCATGAAAAAAAAAGAGAAATCGAGAAAAAATAAGTTGTTTCAAACATTTTGGTCAGGTAGCTATGTAACTTTTCTATGGAACAGCTGATTTGTTTTTTTCGTGATTCGATTGTTGGCTCCATAGTAAAAGTTGTTTGTATTGACGAGTACTATCGCCAGTTTCCGGCTTCCGCAACTTCATCTTAACACCCAGTAAATCAAATTGCATTCCAGCTTCGCTCCCTAGAAGTGGGCTCCGAGTTCCCCAGTATCACAAACATGACGTTACTGAGCGGCGAGTTAGAAGAGGACGGCGCTAGATTGAGGTCCTTAGACTTGAACTTCGACCTCGCCTATGACGGCAACTTCAGGATCGACGTCGACGCTGTCATGCTGCTTGGGAAGATTGCTAATGTTTCTATTACAGGTACGTTTTCAAGGGCTCCGTCAAAAAGTGTGGTGTGTGTCTGTGGCATAACTCGAAAACTGGGCCCTTTAATTTATATAGGAGGTGATGGAATTTTTGCAGAACGAATGGATACGAGTAGATTTATTGTCATAGGTTGTAGTGTGGTCCCCTGGTGTTAATTTTGCCGGTGTTGATGATTAGGTTTCAAATCCAAATACTTTGTTTTTGTCCAAATACTTTAATGTATAAGGATTCAGTATAAAATATTAAGTATGATCGACGTCTGTCAATGTGTGCGTCACACGGCTAAGTGGTGATACAGGGGCGCGGGCGCAGGGAGATCCCGATGCGTTCCGTATTTGTTATCTAAACAGTCGGTCTGTCTGCTCTCAATGGTTGTATGTTGAAGAAATAGTGCATGAAAGAGGCTTTATTCTTCAGAAAAAAAACTACAAGGGATATAGTCAGTTATGTCTGTATTCTACGACACCATAAGAACACAGCAAAAGGTAAGCGCTTCAAGGTATGTAACTGGGTTAAACGTAAGCCATTAAAATTCTTATATTTTTCTTCTAACTTATTAATTGAATACATGAATTTCTTATCGCCGAGCTCTTAAAAATATTTTACCAAAACGTAAGGGGCTTACGTACAAAAATACCCATTTTTGCTAGTAATGCCAGTTCTGCTGATCATGATGTCATTATTTTAACTGAAACTTGGTTACATGATGGGATATTTAGTAGCGAGCTTTTCGACAACAGATATATAGTTTTTCGCCGAGACCGTAACTATAAACAAACTAAACAAATAAATGGTGGTGGAGTTCTTATTGCTATTAAAAAGGAATATCAAGTAATGGAACGTATTCATTGGCATACTACTGCCGAGGATTTATGGATATCAGTTGAATTAAACATTCGAGGACAACCTAGTAAATATCTACATATATCTTGTGTATATATTCCTGGTGACAAAAATTATAAAATAAATCTGAAAAACTATCTCAATAAACTTTCTAACATTACTTCTGCGCATGGTAATAACTATTTCTTAATACTAGGAGATTTTAACTGTGATGAAATAAAATGGTCACCTAAATCATATTGCAAATCTATGGAGGGTATTGGCTCTGGTTCTACTATAGCTAATCTTATTCTGGATACTGCATCTTTTGCAGGGCTAAATCAATATAATTATCTTCATAATATCTCAGGTAATATTTTGGATCTAGCAATGTCAAATATCGACATCACAGTTCAAGAATCTCTAGAGCCTTTAGTACCTGAAGATGTTGCTCATAGAACTCTTTCTATTGGCATCCAATTGGATACTGTTCCCTCTTTAAAAGATAAAAGAAAATGTATATATTTATTTGATAAAGCTAACTACGAACAAATTAACTTAAAATTAAATAAAATTAACTGGAAGGATCATCTATCTTTGCATACGTTAGAAGATAACGTAAATATATTTTATAACATATTAAATAATGTAATTGAATCCTGCGTTCCATGCAAAACAGTGTCCAAAAGAAAGTATCCTCCCTGGTTTTCTCCTGCTCTTATAAAACTTACAAAAGAAAAGTTTAAATATTTTAAAAAGTACAAGAAATATAGTAACCCATTGGATTACTTAACTTACAGTAAACTTAGAGCTAAACATAAGCTACAGAGCGATGAATGTTTAAAAAAATATTTACAACAGGTTCAATCAAATATTTCGAAAAACCCAAAAGCGTTCTTCTCATATATTAAATCAAACAAAAAAAGTAGTGACTTTCCAGAAACCATGACTTATAACGGAGAGGTAGCTAATGAAGGAGAGGCTATCTGTAATACATTTTTAAAATATTTTAGCTCGGTTTATGAGAAGGATTCTTCTTATAATCATGACAACAATCAAAATATCAATGATGATTCCTCTTCCAGCATTAGTAATATCTACCTAACACAAGAACTAATTGAAACTTATATTAATAACTTGGATGTAAACAAGGGTGCAGGATCAGACAGCATATCGCCTTTCTTTATTAAAAACTGTGCTAAAAGCCTATCTCGGCCTTTGTTTATTCTATTTACCGCGTCTATCAGCAAAGGTACTTTCCCAAAAATTTGGAAAGAAGCCCTTATTTCTCCTACACACAAAGATGGTCCTAAAAATGAGATAACCAATTATCGTCCAATTGCAAAGTTGAATATTATTGCCAAGTTATTTGAAAAAATAGTGCACGATCAAATTTTTGGTGCTATCAAAGCTTCCCTAAATGTTAAACAGCATGGTTTCGTCCCAGGTCGATCAACAAGCACAAACTTGGTACTCTTTACAAATTCAATTCTTACATCTATGAATAACCGAATGCAGATGGATGCCGTGTATACCGATTTTAGTAAAGCTTTTGATAAGGTGCATCACCAGACACTTATACTTAAGTTGCAAAAGATCGGTATTCACGGCACCCTTCTTCGATGGCTCGCTTCATATATTAGAAATAGACATCAAGCAGTTGTGGTTGGTGGTTATAGATCAGATTGGATGGCCGCCACCTCAGGTGTGCCACAAGGCTCTATTTTAGGTCCACTTTTATTTAACATATTAATAAATGACATCTGTCAATGTTTTCATCATTCGCAAATATTTTTATATGCAGATGATCTTAAAATAATAAAACCGATTAAAAATATCAATGACGTTGCTTTACTTCAAGAGGATTTAAATGGGTTTCTTGTTTACTGTAAACAAAATTTTCTTCATCTCAATATAAAAAAATGTTTTATTATAACTTTCACACGAAACCTAAATCTCATTCAATATGACTATACAATTGATGGTGCAATATTAAATAGAAAATATGAAGCGAAGGATCTAGGAGTCACTGTTGACTCCAAGTTACTGTTTGATACTCATATAACTAATATTGTCAATAAATGATTAAAAACACTAGGATTCATAATGAGACAATGTAAAAAGTTTAATAATATAGATACATTAAAACTTTTGTACTTTACTTATGTCAGAAGCCAATTAGAATATGCAAGTCAAGTATGGAATCCTCTATATAATGTTTACATTAAAAATATTAATAGAGTGCAAAACAGATTTTTAAGATTCCTAAACTATAAAATGCATCATCAATTTGAAACGTATGACCTAGCCGAATCTTATTATAAAATTCCATCATTGATAGTTAGGCGTGAAATTGCTGATCAACTCTTCCTTTATAAGATTATCAATAATAAGCTTGATTGTAGTGAATTAACTCGATGCATAAATTACTACGTCCCATCTAGACAACTAAGAGTTACTCGTACTTTTTCTTTACCAATTGCTAACTCTAACTATTTTCAGAATGGTTATATTTATAGGGCATTAAGTCACTATAACTATAAATACCTACACTTGGACATTTTCAGTATTTCATTTTATTGTCTAAAGCATAAATTGTGCAACCTACTCATGTAAAATTATTATTCTTATTAAAATCAAATTTACTCTTAAGTAAGTACTAGTAAATATTTTTCCTTCAATAAAGACACAGTAACTTACTCATACGCTACCACAATTCATTAGCCACAAAATGATCGCTCGAGTTGTCTACAACTTCTACACCGAAACCTGTTCATGTGAATTGTGAAGCGTTAAAATAAAGATGTACTATTATGATATCATATTGACTGACCGATTCTCGGATTTGTCAGTTGGTATTTTTTGTTTTTAGAATAACTTGAATTTTTGTAAAATGAACATAGTGCAAACAAGTGCTTTACTTCAAAATTTTCATTTTTCAAGATGTAATTATTTATTTTTTTCTAGATTAGACTACTTTCAAATAATTATTTGACAGTTAAAAACTTTTGTGAAACCCTATAATTGGTCTTTGTTTGTATACTTATAAGTTTACCACTATTATTTAAAATGACGATGTTTTTTTAAATAAGCATATTGTAATTGACTGTTGGGTTTCCGAATAAAAATTATTAAATTATTAAATTATTATTATTATATCCATAGGTCGCTGGTTCATATCCGGCTCGAAGGACCATGAAGGAATGTTTACCATAGGGCTGACTGAAACTTGCACGTTTATTTAATTTTGAATATTTCACAAGATTTTTAGATAAATTAGTACAAAAAGTATTATTAAGAGAGATAGAGTTGCCAGATACAATACATAAATTCTACATTTAATGTTGGTGTTGCCAACATACTTTATAGCGCGTCTCCGTCTTCGTAGGTGAAACGAGTCGGTCTTTCTGCTCTCAATGGTTGTATTATAAAGCTATAGTGTGCGCAAGCACTATGCGTAACTGAGATGCAATGAGTTGCGCTTAGTGCGGTCTAACCTTGTTTTAATAAGACATTAGCCGAGATGTCACACTTCAATTACAGTTGCCACAAAATAAGAGGCCCGTTTTGACAGATAAGAACGACCATAGAATATAACTTTACATGTAATAAATGAAACGGTTAACAAATAATTATTAACTTATTGGGTTTAAAGAAAATAAAAAAACGTTTTTTAATTATCACGGAACATATTTCAAGTACTATTTTCACGCATATTCCAAAATAAAATGCAATTTTGAATTACTACACAATGTCTCAAAAACAGTTACATTCTCAGTAAATTTTTTCTTAATAATAGTGTTGTAACCAGATAATCGCCTAATTTCAGGGACTCAATTCGATTCCACGTGAAAATAATTAACTTGTTTTAATATTAATAAAATAATTGTAATGATCTGTAATTAGCTTTTGTGAGACCAGTACACAAAAAGCCAAGTTTAAATTTCCTTTTTTTTTATGCAAATATAAACTTTTTAGATTTGAACATTTGCATGCATTTGTAACGGTGTCGCGTATACCGAAAAATATAATATAATAATTGTGCTAAATAATGTTACACACCACTTAGCTTTTAAACTTATAGTTTACAAAAACAAAAAATATATATATAAAAAACATGCATTTATTGCTTAAAGTCCCATTTTTTTTTTATTAATGAATTGTTTTACAGGCAGTTTTCCATAAATCATCCTATCAATAGACAGATTGGCTGGTAAGAAATATGGCAGTATTTTTTTTTATAAGGCATGGAGCTGTTCTTTTATCTTGAAGCCTACATATTTTTCTTACTGGCCAGTATTTTATATCTATCAACGCTCAGACCTCTATCTAATTTGAGGTCAGTGAAGTACAACATTACAAAATATTACTGGCACGTAAGAATTTCCATTTCAGATTCTTTTCGTAGAGAAAAAAAATTAAAAGCTGGTTTTAGCACCCGAAATATCTTTCTATCACCATATTGGAAGTCGTTGTGCTCCCGTTTGTTTTTAGTGTTTTTTTTCTTGTGACTTTAGGCTTTACTTTTGAACTGTTTATATTTTCTTTCACGTTGACTTTGGCAATTATGTTTATTCTGGAAATTATAACCAATAAAACTGAAAATATTTCAAACGATAACAAACTCATAATATTTTGAATCGATTTCTCGTGAGAATCGGTTGACATAGTTACCGATTTGCATGGTTCACATCCATAGATACGTTGCGATGACATATGTCAAAACGGACCTATTACATTGTGACTACTTTAATATGTGTCAAAACTCACCATTTCCCTTGTCATTGAATTTTCTGAACAAAAATGTGACTTAGCAACAACAATAACTCTGAAATACAACCACTGAGAACTGATAGACCTACACACGACACGAAACGAACGAACTGCGTGGTGTTCATTCATTCAAGTCAACCATTCGTTAATACATTTTTATAATTTCGTTCGTTCGTTGTCGTCGCTCAGTTCGTTTGCATGGTTTTTGGTCTTACATTGTGTTATAATTTTTACTTCGAATAAGAATATGTCCCTATTTTTTTTCTCAGCAACCTCCTTTATGCGCTATTTCTCGAAAATGCAAATAACGCGAGGAGACAGACTGATATAATTCATATCAGGGGTACCAGTATAGTAGAGTGGTCCCCTGAAGGTATGAAATTTATAAAATTAAAAATATATATATATATAAATAAATCTTCTCGTATCAATGATCGTTGTGAAAAATCCCGTCACCTCCTATACCATTAGTTACGTAGGTAGTGGAACCCCAGTAAAAATTGGAAAAATATTCAATGAAGTCAAATTTTGAAAATGTTATAAAAATTCATATAGGGTACCAAAAACTCATAATAGTGTACATTGAGCCAGGGTACCATAATACTTGAATGAGTGTGTAAAATTACTTTAAAACCAAATCAAATCATATTTATTTGTAACATAAACCAAACATGGTACACAAATAAGTTTACAAAATCATACACTAAAATAGCACAGTCATAAAAATGTTACAAAAAAAAAGACAACTTTAAAAATAATACGACAAAAGAAATTGGATAAACAGAAATAAAATGACAACGTTTAAATAATAAAATTGTAGCAAATTGTGAAATTCATAAGAAGATGAAGATTACATTGTATCAAATGTCAAGAAGTACTAAATAAAATTAAGATTCAATTATATTATAACAAAAATTACGTCATTGTCGGCATTAACCGACGATATTCCACAAAAAATCCTTCGCACTAAAAAAGACAAATTTCAGTTCAATGGACGCGTAGTATTTGAGTTGTGCAAACGGGAAAAAAAACATCGAGGCTTCTTCACTCCTGAACCCAGAAAACTACAGCTGATACAGATTAAATATTTCATTCAACGCGTATCTCTTATTTTGTTCGAAGCATAGCAGTTTATGTCTTTAATATTACGTCGATATATCGATATATATATAGGCCTGGCCTGGCCTGTGTGTTGTGTAGGTTGTCATAAAAACTTCCAAGTTATAAAACTGGTAAAGAAAAGCTTTAATGGGCACTACCCGTTCTTTACAACGAAGATAACCTTTTAACAACTACTTTCAGAGCCATTTATTTTCTACTTTCTTGCGTAATAAATAACTAATAAGCTATCGTCTTTCAGTGCTATAAGCTGCCTATGTAATATCTGTAGGGCGATAAAGAAAATAACATAAAATATATATATATATAATTTATTTATTCGGAAAACTTACAGCACAAGAAATAATATATCATTTTAAAACTATTATTTGCAGAAGGCTAATTACAAGTTTCCACTTATATTTATGGATCAGGAGCCGTATATTTGAATCGTTCGTTTTCAATTTACGTGCGAAAGTATATACCCATCTCACGTAGCACATCAGAACTTGTCATTTGGAAGATGAGACAGGTATATATTTTCGCACGCGAATTGAAAAAGAACGATTCAAAAATACGGCTCCTGGTATATATAATATATGTCTTGGTCAGATCGTGAAGTATGAAATCGAAAAATTTTCACCAAAAGTCAAAAATAGGTGAGACGACGAGCGGAGCGAGGAGCGTGTTAGGTTTACATGTAAATAAATTTGGGAAGCCGAGCGAAGCGGAGCGATGCGACCCCTCCAGTTTTTATAGGAATTTGATATGCCTGGGCAGATCATGATATGGCCAACTCTACGATCTGCCGACGACATTTATACAAAGAAACATAATAGGCCCTCTGGTCCTCTAAAAGAGTCGTTTTGCATGAATAACATTATGATTCTGTTCTAATGCCGTCTCTTTTGCACGCGTGAATAAACTCTGACTCTATCCTACTTTCAAATAATTTTATGATTCACCCAAGTCGGCCTTTTTAGATCCCCTGATCACCATACCCTTATATTCCGGGGGCTGGCCGCTCCAAACCCTACCTCATCGTATTACCGGCAATAAGGATTTGACAGATAAAATAGACCATTAGTGGTCCTAAAATAAATTGGTCTGCCGTGGCGCAACCTGGCACGTTTTGACCAAGATTTTTTTTAAGCAGCATTTTTTCCTATAAATTATTTTACATACTTACCGAATAAAACTAATATGCTGAGATAAAGACTATTAAGTTGAACGTGAATCAGCAAGTCTGCCACGTCAAATGTTGGCGGGTGTTGCAGGCAGACCACATTTAGCAGTCAGCTGACAGCCATATTTTACCTAATGGACTTACCGAGTGAAACCAATTTTTTATATTAGATCAAGTAAAATTGCATACATAAATTTTGGTCTGCCAGCACGCAGCCTAGCAGTTTTTCATATATGAATGGTTTTGTCAGTTACGTATATACCGTAAAATGTTGAATAACTAAGAATATTTAGGGGGTGAATGTATACATACATAAATACGAACAGATTTAACTATGGGTCCAACTCCGAAAACGCCGAAAAAAAAATCTGCTGTTTCATACATTTTGATCGAGTAGATCGTGCGTTTGTATGAAACTGACATTTTTTTCGCGATTTTAGAGTTTTTCCATAGTAAAAGTTGTTTGTATGTATGAGTATACCTGCTAAAGTTTCTTAATTTTTTAATTTAACGTAAGGTAAAATATGGCTGTCAGCTGACTGCTAAATGTGGTCTGCCTGCAACACCCACCAATATTTGACGTGGCTGACTTGCTGATTCACGTTCTACTTAATAGTCTCTATCTCAGCATATTAGTTTTATTCGGTAAGTATGTAAAATATTTTATAGGAAAAAATTCTGCTTAAAAAAATCTTGTTGAAAACGTGCCAGGTTGCGCCACGGCAGACCAATTTATTTAAGGACCACTAATGGTCTTCTTTATCTGTAAAATCCTTATTGCCGGTAATACGATGAGGTAGGGTTTGGAGCGGCCAGCTCCCGGATTATTAGCCTCTTGTATCATAAAGCCCCAAATTATTAAGGTCATTAAGTAGAACTGAACTCTATGACGTTTCATTATTATTGTTAAAATAGCGCGCTTTGCGCCGTGGCTGTTAAGACAACCGAAATATGACGCGCTCTCGAAAAACTGCGTTTTTATTAAATAACTCGGCTTCTGGTTCAAATAAAGACATCATTTGTTCAAACTAGCTAGATATCATTCTAACAAATTGTATAAAGAAACAACCAACTAAATCCTGAAATCGAATCGAGAGAAAATCAATAATTCTAAAATTAGTAAAATTGAGGTTTACAAAAGATTGTATTTGAAGTAAATATATTAATAAATTGACGTGGTTTGTTCAAATTTACTTCATAAACGTTAGGAGAATATAGGTGTATTTTTAAATGACTGTGGGTTTCCTGAGTATAGCAATAAAATCATCCAAAGTCTGTCATTTCATTTCTATTTGCATATAGATATGTCATTTCATTTCTATTTGCATGTCTTTCCCTTTGAGGCGCTACGGAAAAAAAATCGACACTTTTAGAACTTGCATATCTACTTCAGTAAATAATGTATCATTTTGTTAAAATAGTGTATTATTTTTGGAATCTTTTTCTAGGGATCTGTCAAACAGAAACGCGATTGGAGAAATTCGGCTCGATAGAAATATTTATTGAAATGAGGTCTTTTTCGACACCAATTCTCCTGCTAGCCTAACATGGCCAGCGTTTAACACCTATTATTAACACCTTTTGACACAACAAAACACCACATTCTATGTGTTTAATGTCAAATTGGGCTGTCAAAAGGTGTTTAGAGGGTGTTAAAAACCGACCATGTTAGACTAGCTGGTTTGACAATTTAGAATCACATATGTACTGCAATTATATTTTACTAGATGGGTTTTAACAATATCTAGGACCTGGTTAAACGAAATTTTGGTAGCAACTTTAGTACATTTTATATAGATAAAAAACTGACTTTTTGCTACTTTTCCACGAATCCGTCCGTCTTGCACATGGAGTTAACAGGGACGCTAAAACTTTTACATATCGCCTTAATTAGTATTTAATACTATTCCAGTGGAAAGCCTGAGCGGCAAAGTGCGTGTGATGTTCCGGCGAGCGCCATACACGCACTGGGCTCTGGCGTTCGAGACCGTACCCCGACTGGAGCTGAGGGTGCGTGGCCGGTTCCAGGTAACCTAGTCTTTGTGCTTAGATTTATTTCATACATTTTATTTGTATTTAAATAAATATATAAATACATCGTCACGACTTGAATCCCCGATGTCAGAGCTGTTTCGAATGTGAACCGTGAAATGCAAGTCTCAGTCCACACTCGGTACACCTGCGTTTCACCGACGATTACTACGTCCCAACCTGATGGGGTGGTGAGCCCTATCGCCGTTTTTCAGGCACATGTACACGCTTTTTAGCGCATGCTGGTTTCCTTATGATGTTTTCCTTCACAGGTTGTTTTCGTTCAGCAAGTTCATTATTCATTATTTCGTACCACGCCGCCATAGGAGCAGGTAAACTTTGTTAAAACTGACTGCGTAGACGAAATAATAAGTTTCTTAACACTTTCGCTGCTGAAACACACCAGTAGTGCAATCGTTATCATACACACCGCAATTACACCCCAGGCGCTTTGCCCTTCTAGATGCCAGTGCGCATTTACACCCTTGTCACCCGTTTTTATTATGCGCGCCAGCCGTTCTAGTAAACAGTCAAACCGCATGTGCGCATGTGCACATGCAGTTTGACAACAATCCGACCGGTGGTACGCATTACACACCACTGAGCAAATAAAACATTACATACATGTAGTTTTAGCAATACAGGCTTTTCTAAATTTAAGATGAGCAGCAGATATGTTGTTGAAGTGATTGAAGTCATCAGTAGTTGAAGTGATTGGAGAACAAAATCCTTTGACTGGAGCAACTACAGAAACTATGATAATGGACAAACGAACAGTAAAATTATCTAATTTAATCTAACAGTGATTAGTTTTGTAAGCGACGAAGTGTGCAACGGGTTGCAAAGAGTCATAAACGACCATTTCGAATGACTGACAAGCATCGATGCAAGCATCGAGCATCGCAAATAATTTCCGATGCTCTCTGCATAGTATTCGTATACAGAGCCACAAACTTATCTGTTCGGGTAAGGCAAACTAAAATGGCTTCTATATTCACTGAATGACAGTCTTCGCCACCGGAACAGATAAGTTTATTGCTCTGTATGTTATCTGTAATTTTAAAAGGTAAATAAAAATGGCCGTTTAATCCATTGCCGCAACCCGTTGCAGAGTTCATCGCTGTGGTTGCATCATGTGCGTTAAACGCGACGTCATAATTTTTAGGGTAGACAACTGAAGCCGCGTCTTGCCGGGCTGATCGCGGCGCACATACGTCGAGCCGTACAACAGAGACATACGCTGCCCAATTATAAGATTCGGTGAGATCTATATGTGGCAGGCAAATTGCAAAATCGTCAATTTACAAACGGCGTCGTCAGTTTCTAAACGCTCGCTATCATTTTCTAAAAATCCGAAATAGAAAGTCTCACCAAAAAGTCAAAAATAGGTGTGACAACGAGCGGAGCGAAGTGTAGCGGAGCGAGGCAACCCTCAATAGTTCTAACAGAACTACGATATGACTTGACAAATTATAATATGCCGAATTCTACGGTATGACGAAACCGACGCAAATTGCAAAACAGCGAGCATTTAGAAACTGACGACGCCGTTTGTAAACTGACGAATTTTACCATTAAAATTATGAAGAAATAAAATTGATTTATTAAAATGGTGTTAGGTACAGAGTTTGTATTTTTGTGCTCAAAAATCTGCCGGTTATTTACAATTACAAGACAACTATATACTCTATATAAGTTGTGCTTTTTATATTATAAATATCGAATCCAACCATCACATTTGTTGCGCCTAAATATAACATTATATGAACTAGAATGGTAACTGCGACCCCCTTAAAGACGCTTCGCTTACCACAGTTTGAAAGACACTGATTTAAAGTAATATTTTCACTGGTATATTATTACTTTAGTGACAGCTTTGGCCAACTACATCAGTTGTTTACTATCTATCTTTCAGTGGCGTGCACAGAACTTTTTGCTGGAAAAGCAAACAATTGGTCAAGAACAACAATAAAAAAAAATATGAAAAAATTTTAATATCACTTTGAAAAAAAAAGTTTGGATAGGAAATTTTCACTCTGGCGTCATACAAACTTTTTTTTTCAAAGTGATATTTAAATTTTTTCATATTTTTTTTTATTGTTGTTCTTGACCAATTGTTTGCTTTTCCAGCAAAAAGTTCTGTGCACGCCACTGCTATCTTTAATATTAGTGGGTGCACTTGTGTAACCAGCGCGCCTATTATGTATGAATCGGTTGCCAACTGGGTGCCTTTCATCAAAAACATAGATATACTATCAAATTCCGATTGTCTAAGGATATGTTCGCGTTGCTCTTTATTTTTTATATGTCATTGACATATTATGTCATGTCAATGTAAATAAGACATAAGTATTATTAGAAGTTATTATTTCAAGTGGCCATATCATCAAGGAGTATTAAATTTTCTTCGGAAAACTTGAGACTTTCGATTTCCT
The DNA here is from genome assembly GCA_934047225.1 of Ypsolopha sequella. Classification (NCBI taxonomy): domain Eukaryota; kingdom Metazoa; phylum Arthropoda; class Insecta; order Lepidoptera; family Ypsolophidae; genus Ypsolopha; species Ypsolopha sequella. Next base: position 8,386,021 of record OW203987.1, read on the forward strand.
TTTTGTCCTGCTGACGTCACGTCAGTTCTATAGAACAAATGGGAACTACGAACTACCGCACTGGAAGTGATGACACAGTCAGTGGCGGCGTTAGGGTAGGGCGTGGTTGGGCGACCGCCCAGGGCGCCAGACATCAAGGGGCGCCAGCGCCCCCTCGTCAGTATGGATCACGGGATGGCGCGGTAAAATTTTGTTAAATTATGTTAAAATAATTGGTCATGGTTGAAGATTGAAATAATCTTTTCAATGTTTTTTTTTTTCCTTTTTTGCACATGAATAATTTAGGAAACAGATAGGGGGCGCCGTAGAATTCTCGCCCAGGGCGCCGTTAATGCTAAAACCGGCACTGGACACAGTTCGTAAATAGTTCGATACCCACTGAAGGCAATTTTTAAAGTTCCGTTTTTGTCTATGTTTTTGATGATAGGCACCCAGTTGATAACCGATCTAAAGATACATTATAGGGGAGCTGCTAATGCTTATTTTGTAAATTTCAGCTACAAGCCATTCTTCCCGAAGTCAGAGCCAGGGAGCACAGACGGAGACGAAGGTCCAACTCCTCACGGAAAGTTAACAGTTCGATTGATTGAAGTTACTAGACTGCAGTGGTCTGGTGGGGCGGGCACTGTCAGAGCGGCGTTAGCGGTCGATTCTCATGGATGGGTGAGAGAGATATTTGATCTATACTAATAGTAAAAGAGTCGTTACTGTATATCGAATATTTTTGCGAAATTTAAAAATGGAATGGGTTATTAGTATTACTTAGGCCAAAACTACAATTTTTCAAATTTTTAGTCTCTGTATATCTGTATGTATGTATGTATGTTCCATTTTAGGTATAGAACTACTTAACGGATTTGAATACGGTTTTGTTTATTATCATTGTTGTGAATCTAATCAACAAATAGAATAGGCTATAAGAGGTGTTGATATAAAAAACACCAAACCCAGCCGAAAACGGAGCAAAGATTTAACAAACGCGGGTGGAGCCGCGAACGAAAGGCTAGTATTTCATAACAGAGGAACTAATGAATAATATTAGTGTCCATAGCTCTTCAAAAAGTTAAATAAAAGGTGCATTTATGAGTAATTCTACAAAAACATGGCCAATGACCATGATAAAAATTTCGATTGTAAATCTAAAAATTGATTTTAAAAAGTATTAAAAGCGTTACAGAAACTGCTTACGCATACGTACTTATAGTTTTTGTTATGTATGTACTCGTCAGGTATCGCTCCGCCGTGGCGTGCTGGTGCTAGACGTGGTGATGTCGTCAGTGGCGGGCCCGCTCGGGCTGGTGTGCTGCCAGGGCGTGGGCGCCGTGCTCGTGGACACCGTGGTGCCCATGTCGCCCGCCTACCGCGCCGACCTGCGCCGCCTCGACATTGTGCTGGCTATAGACAACAAGCCGGTTAATAATGTAGCGCAGGTGAGTCGCTAGCTGTGTGTGTGACGTCATCAGCGGCGGGCCCGCTCGGTTTGGCTGTTCTTGCTGGGCTGGCTGTTTATCTAGAACATCCTCAAGTTTAACACATTTAATCGACTTTTTGTTCGGTTTTGATGCATAAAAAGTGGGCCTTTACGAGCACATGCATTGAAATAATATATATGTACTATTAATGCACACCGCCTCTTCAGCAATCTTATCGTACAATTTCTTCCATCTAAAGGATATCTGGAAGGAATCGCTTTAAGTAATAAGACCGCCTATTTGTACTTACCCTTTTGTGGTGTGGCAATAAAGCTATATTGTATTGTATATGCAATACGAAAAAGTCTTGATGAAATCCATTCATCATCAATTATTTAAGAGCCTAGCTCTTGTCGGTGTAGCATCTTCACTCGTAATCTGTCCAAAGCATTGAATATTCAATGCTTGTTACGTAACCTATTCACTATCCGAAATGTTTCAGAGCCGCGTGGCCCCACTGCCATTTAAATATGGTCATTTTGACTGACGCCGCGCTCTCTATTTTTATTTTATTTTATACACTTTTTGTACCTTTACAAACATAATTTTCAACACATTTTCACATAAAAGACAGACATTGTGTACAACGACGGCACTTATTGCTAATAGCAATATCTTCCAGGCAACCTTTGGGTGGAATGAAAAAGATGTTAACGATAAAAAGGGTAGCGTTAATGCTAACAAAAAAGCAACGTGCTAATTTTAACCAAAATGTAATATTAATTAACATAATAATCTAATATATATTTTATATTTAACATGAACAAAATACAAACACATACAAAAAATAAAATAAACGTAAATAAATAAATAGGTATACATACTTAAATACTTAATATTAGGGACGGGATACTTATATGGAGTTCTCTTTTGACGGGTATTCAGAATGAAAGAATATCTGACTGAAGAGCTTTTAGACTTGGAATACGTTTGTGTCCAGGTCGGCAAATTACTTCGAGCGATCGAACGTCGCGCGGTCACGATCCGCGTGAGGCGCGGCGGTGGGAACCAACCGAGGAAGGAAGATATGGGAGACGCCAAGAAGATGCGCCCCAACTTCTCGTTCAGACGCGTCAGTGAGGTCATGGAGGGGGTGCGACTGCAGGGGATGAGGGCCGCGCACTCCTGCTGTCTGCAGGTACTGTTATTGGACTTACAGAGTATGGATGTGAGAATGATATGAATGAGAATGAATCAATGAAAATGATTAATTTATTTATACAACATAACTCAACGTATCCACTATTGCATTTCAATTTCAATGTAACAATTGAACTAAATAAATTTAAAACTATAATAATATTAGTGTACGGACAAATGTAACATTGATTCGTGTTGCAACTTTGCACATGGACTATTTGAGTCATTTACATTATAAAATGTGCTATAAGACTGGCGAAATACTAGAAAAAGAGTCGTAGTCAATAAGACTGAATCCTCATCCCACAATTGATATCCGCCTCTCAATCAGTTTCTATACCTCTGGAAATCTGTGTATGTAAAATAAAAAATATATATATTGCCTTTATCAGCTTGTTTTTTCGTTTTTTATATATAATTATATAGGTAAATACACATAAAAGAAACACAACTATTGCAGAATAACATAATATAGTCCAAGATATATTTCGGGCCCCATCAGTTGGAGCTGATGCCGGGCCCAGTGGGGCCCGAAATATATCTTGGACTATATTATGTTATTCTACAATAATTGTGTTTCTTTTATGTGTATTTACCTATATAATTATATATAAAAAACGAAAAAACTGTATGTAAAATAAAAATAAATAAAAAATGTATGTTTTATTTCATTAAACAGGTTTACATAACATAGGTACTGAAAAGGCCTACGTTAATTATATATTTTGTGCCTATTGTCTTAATAAACGCCTTAAAACTTTAAAAACCTATTAAAACTCTTCATTCCAGGAACCTGAATCATCGCCATCGAAAACGAAACCGGAAGAACCACAAAACGAGACAGAAACACAAAAACAAAAACCGGAACCGGTCCGCCAACTATCAAAGACCAACGATGGCTCCCCCGCGGCCGCTGCAGGTAACTTCGGACTGCGCAAGCGACGATGTTCTGTCGAGAACAAATCATCTGACAGTTCAGCCGGAAGTACGCCTCCCGCTTCCGGTGAAAGCACCCCGCTCAGGCAAGCCAACGCTGCCAACAAAACCGTCAAGCATCCCGACATTCCCATCATTAGAACTGACTCCTCCGAATGCAAAGTATCCTCAGAAACCCTCTTCGATGAAGACCAAGACCAAGTGTTCGAAACTGGTGGGCCCAGACAAAGCGAACATGTCGAAATCTGCCAAATGTACTGGACTAAAAGCGTTCCTATCAACTCGATCATGCTATTCGATGAAGAAACAGAGTTCAAGCTGAATGAAAATCATAAATACCTTAATATAAATATCTGGGCGACGGTCCCGGGGGACAAAGAGGAGGTTTTGTTGGGATACCTGAACATACCTCTGCCAGTAATGTTGAGTGAGTGCCAGGACTCGACAGTGCCGCATCATATGAAGAGATATCAGTTTTTACCGCCCGATGTGGATATCAAGTTCAGGTGAGGATAAACTGATCTTAGATCATAGTCTCCTAGATATATTTTCCATTAGTAAATGTAGGAGATAGGAGATATAATAGAAACTCACACAATTTAGAATTACATTATACAAATTAAATTATACAAAGACTATAGAAACATTTGTAATAAAGCAATTAAAACTTCAAAGAGACTGTACTACCCATCACTAATTGAACTTAATAAAAATAGGCCTAGAAGGTTATGGAAAATACTAAAGGAAATTGAGAAGGGTACCTGTCAAAAATCAAAGCAAATAATGCACTTCTTTAATAATAAAAAGTTGATTGACCCACTTAATTATGCTAATACATACTTTTTTGTTTAATTTTAGAACGTACATATTAATTGGTAGGTAATTTTAATAAAGATTAATTTTAGTTTTATAATTTTGTTGAATTTGTTATTTATAATAATAATAATAATGTTTATTTGCGTAAAGAGAACTTAAGATTAGTACATTCAAAAGGATCTTACGGCTAGTGAAAATTATTTTTTGTAACCATAGTTTGCAATCACATTTCTGATAAATATTTGATAAGTGTTCCTATTCCCATAGTGTACCAACTACTTTCAATTCTGCTTTTGCTGTCACGCATACCGCAAACGTACGAAAGAGTGAATATGATAAAAGGAGATCTCTTTTACTGGATGTTAAGATGATGCTGTGGAAGCCGGAAACTGGTGATAGTACTCGTCCATACGAACAACTTTTACAATGAAGGCAAATCCCGAAACGCTGTTCTATAGAAAAGCTACATAGCTACCCGACCAAAATGTACAAGACATTAACACATAGGCTACATTTTATCCCGAAAAAAAAACACTGTTCCCGTCCGAAAAAGGATGACGTTAAACAGAATAGCACGCGGGCGGAGCCGCGGGCAAAAGCCAGTTGTTTATAAATTCAAGAAACAAGTCGTCAATAAGACCTCTTTGGTTTCAGCAAAAGCCACAAGCTGTCGTCTCACCCCGGTTTCGAGCCATGCCTGTGTTTCGGAGACGCGCTCGTGTGGTGGGAGTGGGAGGGTGCCGGCTCCCCTCGTGCCGCACCCCGTGTCCCCCGCGACCCGCCTGCTCCCCGCGCACCCCGCGTTCCGCGGGCGACGCATGACTTTGTCAGGACGCACTTCCACAGGTCGACGCAATGCGATTTCTGTAATAAGAAGGTATGAAGGGTTGGATTTTTTGCAGCTGAAATGATGAGTTTTACGACCGAGTCTTTTTTTTCTTATAGTTTTTTTACTTTAGGTTGTTAGTGGTTCTGGCCCAGTTTCGGAACTAAGAAAATCTCGGTTTACAAATATGTAACTTTAAACTGTCGCGTTTCATACACATTATAATTCTACTTATTATATAATGTCGTGGGCAGATCGTAGAATTGGGCAGATCGTAAAGTATGAAATCGAAAATATTTCACCAAAAGTCAAAAATAAATGTGACGCCGAGATGAGGTTTACACGTAAAAATTTTGAGAATCCGAGCGAAGCGGAGTGGAGCAAGGCGACCCCCCAAGTTTCTACAGAAATATGTTATGCCTGGGCAGATCATGATATGCCCAATTCTACGATCTGCCGACGACATATACAAGGTGACTTTTTGATCATCGTCCAAATTCATACTGGAGGCTTGATAAGTGATCAGTATCTTGGATCAGTAACAATTTTTGTGAAATTCTTAAAATGAAATTCTGGCTTGTGTATTTAAATTGTATTTAAATTTTCACAATTTCTTTTTGAACTTATATTAATAATTTGCAATATCCCGCTAAACACTCTTACCATGCTATTCAAAATGCAGACTCAAGCACCGCCCGCCCTCCCGCATAAAACATGCACAAGCAAGCAGTACGAGCATAAAATAAAGCAATTTTAAATAAGAAACAAGAAAACTTATCGACACGTGTTTCGCCTCTAAATGTGTTGCTCGCCCGACCGCTCGACAGCAAAATAGTAGTTTATGCTACAAGGGCGAAAAGGAATAAATTACGAGGACGATAAACGTAACCGAGTAATTTATTGCTCTTACGCCCGTGTATCATACTACGTTTTTCAATGCATAGTGTGAGGAAATAAAATAAATATACGAGGGGAGGCTGAAAAGTAATCTACCTAACTATGAAAGAAAAGACGTAACTGGATAGTTTATTTTGATTTTTCTATATAGTCCCCTGCTAATAAAATGCACTTATTACATTTTTCAAATATTGAATTTAAGCCATTAAAAAAAAAAAAAATCGGTTTGTCGTCAAAATAGTCAGAAACCGCTGCCTTCATTTCGTCATCGGTCATAAACCTTCGTCCCCTGAGGTCTTTCTTGAGAAGTCTAAACAGAAAATAGTCACAGGGGGCTAGATCTGGGCTATAAGGGGGGTGGTCAATAGTTTCGAAGCCATTGTCTTTAATTGCTAGCTTTGTTGTGCGTGCGGTATGCACTGGTGCGTTATCGTGCAAAATCAGAATTTCTTTGCTTAGTTTACCTCGCCGTTTTTCTTTTATTGTCTCTCTTAGTTGATATAATAAGTTTGAGTAATAATCAGCATTTATTGTGGTTTTCTTCGGTAAATAATCTATGAGCAAAATCCCTTCTGTGTCCCAAAAGATTGTAACCATAAGTTTACCGGCCGATGGACAGACCTTGAATTTCCGAGGCGGCTTCTGATCCTTAAATTTCCACTGTAACGACTCTTGCTTACTTTCCGGGTCTCATTGTCGAATCCAAGTCTTATCACATGCTACAATTCTAGAAATTATTTCTTTCTCTTTCCCTCGACTCATGTCCAAAAACTCTTCGCAACATTTGACACGCCTCTCCATGTCAAATGCAGTCAACATTCTAGGGACCCAACGTGCACTAACCTTGGACATGTTCAAATGCTCATGAATTATTTCATTGACTCGCTCTTTACTGACGCCCACATCTCTAGCTATCTCCCACTGCTTCACTCGTCGGTCCTCTAATATAATTTTTTTCACCCTGGCTACATTTTCATCGGTGACGGCCGAAACTGGTCTTCCGCTACGAGGATAATCTTCGAGGCTCTCACGACCTAATTTAAACTGCCTTGACCAAAACTTTATAACAAATTCGGAAGAACACGAACTGCCAAACACACGTAAAATACGCTGTCTGATCTCCGAAGGCGTATTCCCTTCTTTAGTCAAATACTTAATCACCGCACGCTGCTCGATTTTATCCATTTTCACTTTTTCTACCGACATGTTCGAAACAATTGTAGGAGACAAATAAACGTGATGCAATAAACAAATGAATGTAATACATTTTGAAAATAGAATAACAAACGAATATAAATCCATACCAGCCAGCATTATTTTTGTGTATATTTCTGACCAAGGAGATTACATGTCAGCCGCCCTACGTTACGTAATCTTGTAAACTTTAAATTATGATTGTCTCAAAAGGACTGTATCCAGAGCCGTTAAACAGTGGAAAAAAAAGTATAACATTTATGGTAGACAGGAAAGCCTGCAGGTTCGCCAACCATTGTAAATAAATTTAAAAAATATATAATAATAAAGCCCTAGGGCAAAATAATCGACTTTCTGTTCGATTTTGATGCAAAAAATGTGGGCCTTTACGAGCACTTGCATTGAAATCTCTTTTTTCATCCTATTCGATAAGGAGCATAGGTCTCTTAGGGGGCAACAGAGGTCAAGGTACCAGAACTCCCAGAAAACGCAAAATAAAATTCTCATATTTCATTCCCATTAAATAAGTAAGAATGTTTATTACGCAAAACGTGCAAAGTTGCGGCGTGGTAGACCGGCGTTTTGCTGTCCTTAAAAAGTGTATTGGTTCAATTATATTGTTAAGAGGATAGTTTCCGCAAAACCATAATTTATTCTTCCTGGTTTGAAGAATCTAGCAATACTACATAAAAAAGAAAAAACATGTATTTCTTTCGGAAATATACACACTCATATCGGAACAAAATCGTCAAACGTCATTCCAATATTGAGAAATAAAGTGCCAAAGATGTCTCTAAAAAAGTTTTCATGTCGAGGTTTGCTTATTAAAGTAAAAGCCCGTTCATATTATTTATGGATTAAATTCTGTATAAACTTTATCAAACTCTTTAGCACCGTTGCTTTATTTTTAAATAATAAAATTAGTGAAAAAAGTTATCATTTTGACTTTTTTCCAGAATCCGTCCCTCTCGCACTGCGGGTCTTTCCGCATGGAGTAACAGGGTAGTATGCAAGCGGAACCTATCCTCTTAATAGGGTTGCTTGTAGTGGCCGCCCGCACCAATTATTGTTCTCCATAGTTTCAATTACCTATTTCTACAATGGAATACCGTGATAATGTCTCCACTGGTTGTTTGCTTAAATGAGGAAGATCCAATAGTCATGTTGATATCATCTGACCAATAGCTAATGGTCTGGCCACATTTCCAAGGTTAAAACACTTTGAAGAAAAGCAAAAATGATTACGGCAGATACTCGATGAATGAGTGAATCCACTGCTGACCATTTCCAAGATTTTGCCACTCTTGGCGGGGACTCTTGGGAAGAAATTTTTAGTTTACCCGAGGATATTCGAAACGAGCCAAATAAACATAAGTTTAGGAGGTTTCTTAAAAAGTATCTTTTAGAGACACTCAAAGCATTAACAAAGTATTATTTTTTCTCTTTTATATTTTAATTTTAAATAACAGATTTTTTTTTTGTTACTCACGAGACTCATTCCTGCAGTCAAACTGCTTATACAGTTATGCAGGGCATTGTTTTAAAATATAAGATTTGTTTCCTGTGTAATAATTAAATAAATAAAAAAGCTACTCATAAAATTATCATCCATCTTAATATTTATCGTAATTATAATCATATCTTGTCAAAAATCTGTTTGGGGCAGTTCCATGCCCTTAGAAAACTGTTAAAATGATGTGTATTTGTTTGTCACAGATCTGGCTAAAAGACGCGATGCAGTGTCGCAACTGTGGACTCTGCTGTCACAAGAAGTGCGTCACGAAGTGTCAAGAATCGTCGCCTTGTGTACCCAAGGAAAGAGGTATGATGCTCTTTGATACATTCATTTCTTCTTCTTCTAAATTCTTTATTGCACAAAACACAGTTTAATGTACAACAGGTGGGCTTAATGCTAGAAGCATTTTCTCCCAGTCAACCCGACAGAAAGTACAAGAAAGTTACAGAGGCAGGTGTGCAAAAAAGCTTTACAATTTTAAACAAGAAATAAAAAATTAAAAAGACATTTATGTATTGATAGATAAGTTTTGTAATTAAATACTAATAACATAAAAAGTAAGCTTCATAAAAAATATATATATAAAATATATAATACAAGAAGATAATATACTACATAAATACTTATCGATTTACAAAATAGGATTATTAGCAATAATTAATCTGTCAGTTTCTCATCATCGCGACAACTATATAATTGGTTTTCTGTTAGATTCTGAATGATCCAGGATTTCAGGATGACAAATAAAACGTAGCTATTGCTATGATCGCTAATTACGCACTAACTTTAATCTACCAAAACCAATGTGGACGTACCCACACTTACATGAGTTTCCATATACCCGCTTCTACGAATATACACTACGTACAAACATAACCTTCCTTCACAGTAAATAAAAAAACAACCTTTTTTTACATACTAATTAAATATATATTTTTTTTCTGGGAATGTCTCTAAAATTATAGCGCTGTTTTCCGGGTCGGTTCCTAAATAAATTCTTAGTTTCGTCATTATTAGCCTCTTGTTCTTGCTCCTCAGTAAGAAGTGACGAGTAGGAACACTTCCTGACTAGAAGCTGCCTCTTCCTCAACCACTAAATTCTGCTTCTCCTCCGTCTGTGAACCTTCTTCCTCTGTAGCCGACGATTGAAGCATCGCGTCGCTTGAAACATCTTACGAGCTAGCAGTAGTTGATTTTGAGGGTTTATTCGAATCTAAAATCCAAAAATCTGACAGGTTCACTTCCTGCTGCGCATTTTCAACATTTTCAGGGGCCGGTGTAACAGGTGCATTAGGACTTATAATCTGGTTCGTGTGTTTCTTAACCGTACAATTCAAACTAGGTATGAAGACAATGTAAATCGCCCGACCAATCTTTTTTGTTATTTTCCCAGATAACCAATACTTCTTGTTATCCTTATTGCATCGAACTAACACATCTTGGTTTTTATTAAATTTTAAATATTTCTTGAGCCTCGATAGTATTTATGCTGTAAGGACTGTTTTTGTTTAACAACACTGTTCAAATCATCGTTGACTGGAAGTGATGGTTCCTTAAAATTATTCAGTAAATCAAATCTAGATCTTAATTTGTGACCAAACATTAATTTAGCCGGAGTCTCCCCCGTTGTTGAGTGGACAGAGTTACGGTAGTTGAAAAGAAATTCCCGCAACTTACATTGAAATTCCTTTTTATTACAAGAGGAAGCAATGATGCCCTTTATACCCTTTTTAACTATTTTTACATAAGCTTCAGCCTGTCCGTTGCTGGCTGGCATATAAGTAGCCGAAGTTAAGTGTTTTATACCATTTAGTGAGCAAAAATGTTCGAATTCCTCAGACATAAAGTAAGAAGCATTATCACTGATAAGGGTCTGCATTATACCAAATCTAGAAATAACCTCTTGTAATTTATCAATAATAGCAGTTGAGGAATAACCTTGACTCATTTCAAAACATTCAACCCACTTTGTGAATGCATCTACTATGACTAAACACGTCCTATTATCTATAGGCCCTAATAAGTCTATGTGCACTCGCTGCCAGGGCTGAGTAGGGAACGGCCGGGGAGTTAAAGGAGCGCGGGGTGATTCGGGACGTAACTGAGTGCATACGTCACATGCACCTGTGTGTTTTTCAATGTCTTGGTCTATATTTGGCCACCAAAACCTACCCCGAGCCTCCGTTTTTGTTTTACAAATACCTAAATGTGCAGAATGCAATTCATCCAAAACCCGTTTTCGATACAATTTAGGTATGATTAATTTGTGACCACGCAGCAAACACCCATTTTCCAACGACATCTGTAACCTGCATTTAAAATATGGGCCAAGGTCATCTACACATTTTTTTGGCCAACCATTAAGGCGATTACCATCGCCAAATTAGCAGCTCGATATTTGTCACTACAAATATCAACGGAAACGACATTGAAATAACATTTATATCAGCGCGCAATGCATAGTGGCTGTTACGACGCTCGCTGCGTCCTTGAGAGGGCGAAATAGGAGAAAATTATACTTTTCACTTGGACGTGATTACTCGATTGAATAATCTTATGTTATGTTTATAGCTATAAAGTGTATCTATTTATCAAAGCATAGATGAATTCAATCGGCCAAGCCACTCAGGAGCAGTAGGGAATTTGAGGTCAAAAAACACCATTCAGTAAAAAAAAAAATTCATGTGGAAGTTTTGGTGGTATGAAAAAGAAAAATGTTGCATATGTTGTCTAAGAGTTGATTATTCATAATACATTTTTTCATTATTTTTGGTTCGGCCATAAACGAGGAGTAGGCTTTAGAAAGTACCCATTTGGCAATAGTAAGGCCCTTAATAACAATTTTTTTAACCCGTGCTAAAATATCATCTTTGGATGTTTGTTCACGAATCATTTGCAAATCACCTGTCGTTACGAAATTCACATATGCAGCGCATTCCGTAAATGCGTCATCGTCACTCGCAAGTAAACTGCCACTCGCTTCGCCTCCAGACCAGTTCTTATGTGACGTCACCAGTGGGATCATTCTACTTCCTTCAGTTATATTATCTTCAAACGCACGGCTTAAGTTATCTGCACAATTTCGTTCGCTTTGGACATATTCAATTTTATAGTTGTAAGCGGACAAAAATATTGCATAGCGCTGTAAACGATTTGCAGATACCTCTGGTACACCTTTTTCAGGTTTGAAAATAGATAACAATGGCTTGTGATCTGTGCGAAGTACAAAAGGTACTGATTTACCATATAAATATTGGTGGTAGCGTTTTATCCCAAATATAATAGCAGTGGCCTCTTTTTGGATCTGGCTGTAGTGCTTTTGACAGTACTCTTGATGCAAATGAGATAGGCCTTTCTTTGCCGCCCTCAATTTGAGCCAAGATACATGCTAAACCAAAAGGCGAGGCATCAACTGTTAGAATTAATTCTGCCTCAGGATCAAAGTGCGCTAAATTCAGATCACAATGCGTTCAGATGCTAGCTCATTTTTTATTTTATGAAAAGCTATATCTTGTTTAGTTGTCCATTCCCATTTAATCCCTTTTTGTAACAAGCCATACAAAGGACCCAAAAGAGTGGACGCATTTGGAACAAAAACCCTGTAATAATTTACTAAACCCAGGAAACATTTTAATTGTGTAATATTACAAGGTGGGGCAGCACTAACTATGGCCTGAATCTTCTCAAGAGATTTATGAAGTCCATTTTTGTCAATTACGACCCCTAAGTATGAGACTGATTTCTGAAAGAAATGACATTTTTGTTTTTGGAGAACTAACCCTGCGTCCTACAATCTTTCTAGAACCAGATTTAATCTCTCTTTGTGCTGATTCCTGTCAGAACCTGTCACCAAAATGTCATCTTGGTAAGTAAGTATGCCTTCCATGCCAGATATCACACTATCAATCGTTTTTTGAAATATTGCAGGCGCGCAAGACAAACCATAAATTAAACGAGTATAGTGGAATAACCCCTTATGGGTATCAATACAAGTTAACGGCTGTGACTCATCACTATGCATAATTTGAAGATATGCTGATGACAGGTCCAGCTTGGTGAACTCTTCACCACCACGAAGCTTGGCAAACAACTCCTCGATTCGCGGTAGAGGGTACCTATCAATCTCTAGCTGGTTATTGATGGACACAGAAAAATCTCCACATATCCTTACATCACCATTTGCTTTGAGTACTGGCAAAATAGGACTAGCATAAATTTGGGTACTCGATAGGTTTTAAAACTTCATCTTTTACCAATCTATCGAGTTCACATTCTATTTTACTCTTCAATGCAAAAGGGACTGGACCGGCTTGACATCGGATTTTAACGTTAGACCGACTTTGTATTTGTTAAAGCAACCTAATTTATCTTCAAATACGGGTTTGTATTTTATATACAAGTTTTGGATTATCGTTTCATTAGTGGAGGAACCGTAACATAACATTTTCTTTTTCTTTTAATTTTTGTATTTTAGATACTTAATTGGGTTTATTTGGTAGATTTTTTTGCTTACTAAGCATACTTAGTTTAGATTTCAATTACATACATACATATTATACTCACTACTGTCTGCCAGATAGTTAGGCAGAGATTTCAAATTTCCATCTGCTACGATCCTGACACACCTCTTTCGCTTTAAATTATTATTAAAGTTTCTAATATTTTTGTTCGTAAATAAATAATTCTTATAAGTTCGTTCGAAAAGATAGTGTCATTACATTACATCTTGTGTTTTCTAGCTGGTGAGGTGAAAAGCTGTATGTGTCACACTAGAGCAAATTATATTGTTTCTTGTGCCTTTGAATCCCGTACCACGCTCAGGATTCTAACTTAGAAAATCCTTCGCTTGCTCGAGATTCAAACTCGGCACTCGCAACAAAAAAATCTTTGCTCTCTTGTTGCACAAATAACTATTGTCTCATTTACTCGCCCACCAAATTATATGACGTTCCGATCAACGATAGTCGAGTTATCGTAGGACAAACATTCATACATACATACATACAAACGCCGGATTGTTCAAGTAGACTCGGAGAACTTCGTTCGTTTCACTCGCCCGTTCAATGAAAAATTAAGGTTCTAAAGTACATGGTTAAAAAACAAAACGAAGAGTCTTTCTTTTCACGAAGCCAAGCACTAATGATTCATACGGAATTTCGTGCAACTTTCTTCGTTCGAAAGGAAAAACATCGTGAGGTGATATCATACTGAAAGTAGAGCATTCGTTTAAAAATATTATTATATGCAACTATTTCAATTATAAAGCGTCGAATGATTCCTCTGGTTACAGTTTTACTTTGCATGCATACATACATGCATATAATCACGCCTGTCTCCCAAAGGGGTAGGCAGAGACTACAGATTTCCATCTGCTACGATCCAGTCACACCTCAATCGCCTCTTCCACATCCATCAATCTAGTCATACAAGCTCTTCTATTCCGGGTACTTTTAACATGGCCCTTCTTCAGTATGTCGCCAATTTGGTCAGCATACGTCCTTCTAGGGTGACCTGGTCGAGCTGTACCTTCCACTTGCGCACCATAAATTTCTTTCGTCACTCTACTTCCATTCATCCTCTCTACACCACCGAAGCATTCCTTTTTCTATTCTAGGAATCTAAAAAGGCCGACTTGGGGGATTCATAAATATTCATAAAAGTAGGATGAGGTCAGAGTTTTTTCACGCGTGCAAAAGAGACGGCATTAGAACAGAATCATCATCCAAGCGGCCTTTTTAGAGGACCTGCGGGCCTATTATGTATCTCTAGTTGCCATCTGGACTCGGTGCCTACTGCCTATCATCAATACCACATAGATCTGCTATCGAATTCGGATTGTCTAAGGATATGTTCGCACTTGAAGTGACGACACAGTTCGTAAATAGTTGAATACCCACTTAAGACAATTTTGAAAGTTCAGTTTTTATCTATGTTTTTGATGATAGACACCCAGTCCAGTTGGCAACCAAAGATACAGAATAGGGGGGCTGGTCACGAAATCTTCTTTCAGGCCGCAAAGATGCCGTATGTCGATATTTTTCACTCTGTCATTCAATATTAAACCACACATTTTTAAAGTTTTACTTTATGTCTCAATATTTTGTAAACTAGCCGCCATGGGGCCGCGGCCGTCCATACGTTACGTCATTTAAAACTAGGGGGGAGGTCTGGTCTGATGATGGTAATACAGAGAAAGAAAATGACATCAAATTTGTAGGAGAGTGGGGTCATTAGATAATGACGATAGAATGATGGTAAAGGAGTGGGGGCGTTTGACAATTAGCAAAATTCGTTGACGTAAGGTATGAACGGCCTCTTACATAACAAAATTTTCCAAGAAAAGTGTATGTCATGTCACACGCATTTCCTGAAGGCACGTTCTTGGATGAGCTAGCTATAGCTAGACAATCACTTATTTAAATAGTTATACAGCCAAATTCATACTGGAGGCTTGGTGAGTGATGAGTATGAGGGAATAATAACACTTTTTGGTAATGTTGAATATAGTAATTGACTCGGGGCTGGGCTTGCGTTTAGAATTAGATAGGATATAGCTTTGGCTCTCAAAAATCTAGTCAAAGTTGTCAAATTTCACGAAATTCATATAACTACAAATAACTCGAAACCTATCGACTTTTTACTGAGGTCATATTTCGATATTCTGGTGAGTCATGAGCTAGCGTGTCAGCCCTCCAAGGGATAACGTTGACTTTTGGGACATCCTTTTTGTGGGAATATACAGGGTGGAAAAAATTTAAGGGCCCTGGAGGAGAACTACCTTAAATCCTTTAGTTAGCTCATTTTACTGAAAGGAAACATTCCTTTATTTTTTAAAAGAAACAAAACTGCATTCAAAGATCTTTTGAAATTCGCTTGTCTCACCAGGGAATCGAACCAACCAAAAATTTCAAAAATAGACCCTCGCTATTTTATTATACGAATCGGTAGGTTTGTTATTCGGGATAAAATGTGTCTAATAAATATTTGGTCTTAGACTCATCTGTTGTACGTGATACCCATGAAATTGAATATGTATTACAAGTTCTTTATTAACAATACCTAGTACTTTTCACTTGTAATGTAATAATGATACGCCATTATTACATAATGTCAGCACGGAATGAAAACAAAACAAAACAAAATTTGAAATTCGAATTAATACTTTTGTCGATTTTAAAAATGTTGAAAGTTATCGTTCGGACTTCAGTTGCTCCGCGTTGCAAAAAAAAATACGTTCCCCTTTTAAACTTTTCGTCAGTACGCCTAGTGCAAGAAGGAATTGTGCTGTGCATAGATTTATTATTACCATTTAACGATTTTCTTATCAAAGTCTTCAACAAGGTACCTACTTGAGATAAATAACATTAGCAAGCTTGTAATTCTTACGATGTCTTTGGATGTTAGTGAGATAAGAAAATTATAATGTTTCATTTACTTGTTACAAGTGAACAGTACTAGTTATTGTTAATAAAGAACTTGTAATAAATATTCAATTTCATGGGTATCTCGTGCAACAGATGAGTGTAAGACCAAATGTTTATTAGACAAATTTTATCCTGAACAATAATCCTACATTCTGTAGCGTTTCTTTTTAAAAAATGAGTTTTAGCTATTTTATAATCACGAGTGTAATGCCTGTAATAGTGTAATGCGAGGCAAGCCTGGTGACAGCCAAAAAAAGAGGTAAATCAGGATAAAGAAACTGTATAATTTGTCTTTTAAATGAACTAAAAATAACAAAACTGAAGTAAAAAATATGGTATAAAACACAATAATATCTGCAGAGTATTGGGTACGTAGGAACTTATAAAATCAACACAAAAATTATACCTAGTTCATCTTATTTTAGGATTTTGGTTTTCCTTCAGCTTAAAACGACGCAATTTGTCCACAATATTATGGATTTAAATTTGGATATCGAAACTAGTTTATAGGATCCCAGAAACTATTATTTCGCGGAAATTTTAATAACTTTTAATCGGGAGAAAACGTAACTTTAAGGTGTTAAGAGCAATCGTTATCTAGCTTTACACTAAGGAAGAAAATAATTGATGCTGGATATCCAGACTACTGGATGCTAGGCTACAGATACAAAAACCTGGTAAGGGTGTCTTCGTGACTTAGGTGTTTGCAGTCTTCCTGGGAGTAGTCGATCAAGCCAAGATTGTCTGGCACCGACCTCTGTTCCAACACAGGAAGCTTACCCTATCAGGGTACGTGGTCCGTGCATCCGGCCTCAATAGGTACAACCGTACAAGATGGTGGGAGAAATTGAAGAAGAATTGGGAAGAACCCTTAAAAAAACCTGAAGGGTCGCTGTAAAGAAATAAAACAACAGCGTCAAGACATGCCAATGAAATCTGGGCTAGGGAATTAATGTATTGGAAACGGGACAAAAGGGATTTACACAGAATGAAACAAAAAGTACACAAAACTTACCAGGAAATAAAGAAAAAACTGGCTTCCATGGTTCTATGGCAAATGTGCTCTGTTTCAAGAATCCAAATAGATATCAAATTTTATATTTTATATTTCTGTAGCAAATTTTGTCTTCCTTGTACCACGATACTCTTTGATATCAGAAAAATAACAAAAAATGTGACAAGATATTCCAAATTTTTGAATTTGAAAATTCAGTAAAGCAATCAACGATAAAGAAAGACTAAAAATATATGAAAAAGGTTGAATACCTGTAGCGAATGCTACAATTCGTATAATAAAATAGCGAGGGTTTATTTTTTAATTTTTGGTTGGTTCGATTCCCGGTCAAGACAAGCGAATTTTAGAAAATTCTTTGAATGCAGTTTTGTTTCTTTACAAAAATAAAGGAATGTTTCCTTTCAGTAAAATGAGCTAACTAAAGGATTTAAGGTAGTTCCCCTCCAGGGCCCTTGAATTTTTTCCACCCTGTATATTCCCACAAAATGTCCGCTTACTTTTACCTTCGATATCTTTGTTCGCTATCTTAGAAAACAATCAGTTCTCTGGGTATAAGAAAAACATTTTAACCCTTATACCTGACTTGTTTGGTTTAGCAATTACGATATCAGGGGGCCTATAAAGGCCAACTTGGGTGAATCATGAAATGATCTGAAAGTAGGATAAAGTCAGAGTTTCTTCATGCGTGCAAAAGAAATGGCATTGCAACACAATCATAACATGATTCATCCAAAGCGGCCTTTTTAGAGGACCAGCGGGTCTACCGCGTAATTCTTATTTGTATCAATTTCAAGCAAATGCATGCGAAATTCAACGCGTGCAAAAGAGATGGCATGTTAGGCGGGCGTCGTCGCACGCACGTTAAATTTCAATCTCAAGTTGATGTCGATGAAAATCAGAATTACGCGGTAGACCCGCTGGTGTTATGATTCTATTCTAATGCCGACTCTTTTGCACGCGTGAAAAAACTTTGACTCTCTCCTACTTTCAAATAATTTTATGATTCACCCAAGTCGGCCTTTTTAGATCCCCTGCAGCTCTTATTCAACCAAAACAATTTTGGAAAATTCAGTACCAAACCCAACTTCAAAAGAAGACTTTTATGTTTCTTTTAAATCTTATTTATACTTTGACTTCGTGCCAAATGTGTCTCAACTTGGTGAAATGTACAAAACGGTCGACTACCTTTTTATCTTTGAGTTTTATATCTAACTCTGAAAGAAGTAAACTTCCCAGTCAATTGTTAAATGAAACTCTTTCGCTTTTATTATGGAGGCTCACCCTTCTTGTCCCAAAAGGCCTAAACTTTACCTAAAACCTACATTAAGTAAATTGCAATATCCATTACATATTTCACTGACATATCGCATAGGAACATTCGAGAACCGTAATGCGGTAATACCCGGCATTTCCCAAGCGGCAACCGGTCATAAAATAAAATTGTATTACAGAAGTATGTGCAAACGTTACAAAGTCTTTGTGCGAAATAGAAGCTAAATCCGCGGACACATTGCGTGAATGTTACAACTTACAAACACATGCGGAAACTTGATAAAGAATGCTCCACTTTATTTTGCTGTTAATTGCCCATTCGAATGACTGCCTAGTAAGACACAGAACGGTTATAAAATCGCATTTTTTGCGCCGATAATCTAGGTTTTTTTTTAGTTTGGGAAGGAAATACATCGGCATAATCGTTTTTGTTAGCATATTGTTTTCGATGAACCGTGGCATGGCCGGATATTATCGGATTTATGTAAAGATGTCGAAAGTAGTTCAATTTTATGTATATTTATTCATATTATGGATTAATGATGTTCATTGATTAGTTTACAATTTGCTCCATAATTTAGTTGAACTGGTTACAGTGACATGAAAATTTTCCGTAGGAACGTAATAATAGTAGCAAAATTTTGTGGAAATAGGTTTTCAGACTATAACGGAACCACGCAGGAACCATATACAGAGTGTTAAGACTCGAACTTGACTTGCGGGACTCGAAAACTGGCGGTAGTACTCGACCATACGAACAATGTTCCGTGAAAAAAAATCGAGAAAAAATATATCTGTTGTTCCATACATTTTGGTCGGGTAGTTATGTAACTTTTCTATGGAACAGCTGACATTTTATTTCGCGATTTGAGGGTTGGCGCCGTATAAGTTATTCGTATGGACGAGTACTGTCGTCAGTTTCCAGCTTCCGCAACAAAATATGTTTTTGGGGTTCCGTAGTACCTAAAAGGTAAAAAAGGAACCTTTATGGTGAGACTTCACTTTACTTTAGCACCGTTAAAGATAAGACTTGAAATTTGGCACAAAAATTGCATTCATTTGCCCACATAACAAGCTTGAAAAAAATATTAAATTGTTCAAAATATTTCCAATAAAAAGAGAGAAAAATAGAATGTCCTAAAAATACAATATGGGTATCAAATTGTAAATATTAAAGAGCTAATTGTAAAAATATATATTAATATAAATTTATATAAAAATATATATATTTGGCTATATTTACTTGCATCTCGAGAAATCATCGAAAAACCACAAAATAATGTATGCCCCCCCTTATCTCCAAAACTAGTAGACCAAAAAATATATAAAAAATCATGGTAATATGTGCTCACAGGAAAATATAGTAGTTGAGAAATTCACGAAAACAAAGTGAGAAAATTAAATTTTCAGTTTCCAAAACTGTCGAATAACGGAACCCTAGGTATGCGAGTCTGACTCGCACTTGACCGGTTTTTAAAACTCATTACTCGAATTATATATATTAAACTAATTAAAATTGCTATGGAACTGTAACATTATTAAATTTCTAGGCTTTATAGTTATCATAAAATTTAAATTAAATTTAGATGTACGGGAATCACGACACCTTTTGTAAACGTTTTGTTTTCTTTTGGATTACCAAGGGAATAAAATTTTACCATGTTTTTATATATTTTTAGAACTCATTCATAAGGTTTTTTCATTTGACACCCCTCACGGTAGATACCAAGGAAAGAAAAAATTCCATACAAAAATGTATGACGTCATTGCGGGAAAACTTACCAGGTGACCAGTAATTGTGTCGATTCGACGTAACACAACTTAACTTGTTTGACATGACTAACCTTATTTTAAGCATCTTTTTCTTTCTTTATCGAAAAGACAAGGACACCACGCTAAATTAAGTTAGTCCTGTCAAATAAATTAAGATGTGCTACACCGAATCAACATAATTGTCCAACCAAGTCGGAATTACTACTAAAACAACACACCGACTTGCCATGAATAAATATCACTGTACTCAAACTTTCCGCGCACCGTAGCTAGAGTCACTGTAGCTAGAGTCACTGTAGCTAGAGTCACTGTAGATCAGAAGAGCTGATTAGATCGTTCAAAAACACAAAAGAACTACAAAAAAGTGTAATTTCCCGGACTACTAGTGAAATTCTGCATGAACATTCCAAGAGCTGAATCAACCAAGCTGCTTTAGTTAATATAAGCTGCGGGTGGATATATTTACATTGATTCTTCTCTTTAAAAAACACAATCAAAGTGGTGTGCTGACTCCTTTGAGGTGACTGCACCGACAAGAACAAAATACAAACACACCGGGTGTACATTAGGTACTGGTATAAAATATATGAATGGCTACACGGTCATACCGAAAAATTACATTAAAAGAAAAACTGCGCCAATGAAAAAAAATTTTTGATGTGACTAAATACTGGAGAGACGAGACCTCAATTTTGGACTTGACTTATAAAAATATGAATTAATAAGAAATTATCGTATCAGACGATTATTATTATAAAAATATAAATGAAAATCTTTTTTTTTTAAATCTTATTTATTATATGAGCCATACATCTTGAGATTAATTCGGCTTAAAAATAATTACAACTTTAGATGTTATAATGATGTGTAAAACAGTTGTGATCACTAATGAAAAAAAAAATGTTCTTTCCTTTGGCTGGAGTTGCTCAAGTAAGATCAGTGGAGTATGTGCTTTCATTTACATTTAAGGCATATATGTGTCCTTGAGTGACAGGTGGAGATAACATATCTCCATCTGCTACAATCCTAACAAACCTCTTTAGCTTCTTATTAATTAAATGAGTCATAGAAGCTCTTCCATTCTGGCTCCTTTAGAAACAAAATACAATACAAAATATCTTTATAATTTTACCAGATCCATCAACCGGCAGCCTGCCTCCTCCCGAGCTGATCACCACAGAAGCTGACTCCATCATCGATCCTGACTCCGACGAGGAAGTGGAAAGAAAGGACTCGTTAGATGTACACGAGGAAGGTAGGATTGTACACAGGAATGATGATGTCGTGAACATCTTATTTGTCATTTGTAGATAGAAGTTCGATATTATTAACATTTTTGGAATCTCTTTCACAATGTCAGGAATATTCAAAACATTGCGTTCAATTTATATTTACACTGTAATGTCACTGCACACTAATAAATAATATGACAATTTTATTGTAATTCGTGAGACGTGATGATCTTATCAGTCCCGTGACGTTTTATTCTCGATATTTGGGGCGTGACATGATATGAAATGTATTAGGCTCTATCGCTTGTAATTTCTGGTTGAAATTCTGGTAGCATTTCGTTGCTCATCAAAGTTTGCCTTATAATACTAATTATAATAAAAAGAGTTAACCAATGAATCGTCATGGGAAGAATAAAAATTGTTGAGAGAAGAATAAAAATACTTGTACAAGTTTTTTAACATTGTTATATTGTAGAATAGTTTAAATATATATATATATATATATATAGTTACCTTTTTAGTTAAGAGGCCTGCGGAGCAATCCTAGTACATATACAAACGAAATACCAAAACCATTTGTAAATCATAGATATTCTTAAGGTAGAAACGTAGTGTGTATTTATTCCAATTGTATTACAGAATATATAGGTTTCCAAATATATATTAAATAAGAACGCAGATTTTAACATGAGATATGAGAAAAATAAGCTTTCTTTGGAGATTTTTAATTGCTTATTATGTCGTCTTTAGGTCCTTGTCCTTTCAAAATATATATTTGGGAACCTAGATATTCTGTTATCCAATCGGAATAAACACAAACTATCCTAAGAATATCTATTTTATTACAAATGGTTTTGGTATTTAGTTTGTATGAACTAGGGTTGCACCGTCGGCCACTTAAGCTTTCTGGACATCGTGAAAGAGGGTATTCTATATGCTATGGCTGAAGATTTATTTGATATAAAAGTCTTGAGTTTTATATAAAATGAACATTGCTCAAAATTTGCTTCTTGCAGTTTATTTTTGGCACGATACATATTAAGTCGATTGTTTTGTTTGTTTGTATGCAGACGAATTACTCGAGTGCTGATTCGAGGCGTTATGATTGTATCCTCTGGACACACACACATTTGCTCGTAGGTTTTATGTATATTACTAACTTTATTACCTAAAGTTGCTGCTTTAAATGAAAGATATCATTGTTTCCCATTTTTCTTTGTATAAAGTGATGTTTTCTTTGTGTTTTCTCTACCTACACTTTTAGAATGACCCATTTTCCTGCTACCAGTGGCGTGCCTGAAACTTTTTACTGAAAAAGTAAAGACAATGTCAAGTATGACTAGTAAAAAAAAATAAAAATAATAGAAAACGACTTTGAAAAAGGAAGAATTTTGAATGAAAATGTCTGCTTTAAGGCATGATAGCATGCCTTGACGCCACACAATTCTTTTTTCAATATTGTTTTTTTTTTATATTTTCAAATTGTTTACTAGTCATACATAACATTGTCATTGCTTTTCCAGTGAAAAGTTCTAGGCACGCCACTGCCGGCTATGTCATAGATAGGCAAGGAGGTATGCTTGCATCCGCTTATTATCGTAGGCTGTGAAAATAATTGCTATGTAAAAATGTATTTCTTGTTGTATTCCAATGTCATAATGCATCTATGTACAATACGATTGCTCGTTTTTAGCTAGACCTTACCATATCATAACACTACTTGACCAAAAAGTATGTTAAATGTGATGCTCTAATTATTAATTTTCGTAAAAGGATGCTCCTTTCATATTACAAACAATCTACAACATTCTTACCGGCCCATTTAATTTCACAAGCAAGGCTACGACTTTCATTACATTCAAATAAAATTACATTATTTGATTAGGACATTACATACATATAAAAACCTTGAAACCGTTGCATTCTTTGTTACCATCCGAACAACCAGTACAAGTGGCCATCTACTCTATTACTTGATACTAAATCAAATTGCACAACATGCTAAGGCTTAAAGATCTTATATAACTTGCCTTCCTATAAACATAACTATACCATAATTATAGTATGAGCTATCACAATAGCTTCTTTAGTGATAGTTAGTCTTGGTACATGTACCGACACTGTATGGGCTTACCAACAATCCTTACATAATAAATAACACTTGCACCGAAAGTTTTATGAAAAGCGAATTCGTTCCGAGAATCATATCAAATTATCCATCACAAGCAAAGAGGCCGAACTCCTTATCTGTTCTCTACATTAAACTACGAAAATCTCTCAGAGCCAAGAAGATGGATCGCTAACTTCATGACAAGGCCATGCCAAGAAAATTAACTTGAAATTCTTTAACCTTCATGACATAGGATCTCACTCTAAAAAAATGAAGTTTCATGAGTAAAAGAGAAATAGCCAAACCAGAAAGAGAATGAAGGTCGTTTCTTATGGCGTGCGCGTTTCAATAGAGGTTATTACTCCAGTTTTGGTATGAGCTTCTTGCTCACACCAAATACTCGCCAGCCTCCGAAGGCGCTCTCATAGAATTTTCGGGCACCACAGATATCACAAATCACTTAGCCATAGACTTCTTGTCATCCACTGAGATTTTTCCGTATCTGCCGGCGTGAAGAAAATAGAGATGGGATGGTATTGAATGATAATTGTATACAAGGTGAATTTTTGATCATCGTCCAAATTCATACTGGTGGCTTGGTAAGTGATCAGTATCATGGATCAATAACAATTTTTGTGAAATTCGTAAAATGAAATTTCGGCTTCCCATAGAAATTCAGTTCCAGTCCCGAGTGAATCACTATGGGGAGTCGAAATTTCATTTTACGAATTTCACCAAAATTGTTATTGATCCACGATACTGATCACTTACCAAGCCACCAGTATGAATTTGGACGATGATCAAAAAGTCACCTTGTATAAGGTCTTTCAATTTAAATGGAAAGTAATTTAGGAGGTAAATCAGTATCGTTAAAGCATCAAATTCCACTACAAAGTACTTTTTTTTGCGCGAACTTTTTCTTTACTTGTCCATATAAACTGAGTCAGCTGATCGGACCACTTTGTACTGAGAGAGAACAAAATTTCGCGCAAAAAAAAGTGCTTTGCATTGGAATGTGATGTATAAACGATACTGAATCACCTCCAAAATTACTTTCCATTTAAATTGAAAGACCTTTTTATAGTAGTGCAATCTCACTTATTTGTTGACAAAAAAAGTTTGCCCTCCTTACGACGTCTTCTGGCTAAGTGGTCTGTGGTAGATATATTGAGCAAATCCCATATGCCCGTAATGCTCATCCATGTGTATGCCAGGAGGCGGGGCTATGAGCGCGCTGGTCGCAGGCTTGCGTCGCGCCGGCTCCGCTCATTCCTTGTCAGCTCCGAGATCAAGCTCCTCTTCACGGTCCCTACCGCCTTCGCCTAGTCATACTCCCAGGTAAACAGCTTGAATGTTAATGATCATTCACTTTGAAACATAACGCTGTGGTAATTAGAGCAAGAAGGGGATGAATGAGATTTGTAGCAACGGTTTATACATATACTCATCACTTGCTAAAGGTACAGGTGGTAGAGCTGATGCCGGGCTGGACTGTGTGGGTACCATCATCTTACTTGGAGACCCCCTCGAAGTAATTCGGGGGAGAGTAAGAGGACAGCTCACAGGCAAAAAACCAGGAGGCCCACCATGCCTGGGACCGATGGATGGCGGTATATCCATCCCTGATAGGGCTTTACATGGAACAGACTGGTGACGGGCAGCGGCGTCACTGGTGCGAGGGTTCCGGCACCGCGTTCACCAACCTGCCTGCCCAGCGTGCGTGAGTATGGGCAATTCTTCCAGGTTGACCGCCGGGAGTGGCAAAGTCCTGGAAAGGCTTATGTCCAGCAGTGGACGAACTAGGCTGATGGATGAATGATGCTAAACGGTGTAGGAAAACACTATAAGGTTAACCTGCATTCTCTATAAGGCGTATTTATGTCCGAAGTATGGCGATAAGGATCACCGCGTGGCAATTAGGGAGGTGGAAATAGTCGGTGAAAAAAAAGTGTACGACTGTTGACTGTCCCGATGACAGACCACGCTCAAAAACACCTCTGACACCGCTTGGAGATATACATGTATCGTGACGTGTATGTTAAAACAATTTTCGCGGATCCGACTGAAAATCAGTGAAGATTCGTTTATGCTGAAGCGGGATATTTTTGCTGTTGCTTTATACAAAAGTCTGTAAAATGTACCATCGAAGAAATTGCCGCAGACCCACTTTCCACTCTTACCACTATTGCAATACAGGAAAAAATTAAGTTTATGGAGTTTTCCTCGATAGTATGTCGTCCACAATGGGTTCCGTCCACGTAAACGCATTTTGAAAACATTTATAAAATGTGACTTTATCGATATTAGTGTCGATTCGGTGAAACACATTTTTACTTATTTGAGCGTTCTGTCTTTTTCTTTCTGTATCGAAAAGGCAAAGAATGTAACATCGAATCGACACAATTGTTTACCGCCGCCCCAGATTAATTATCCATCTACAAAGCCTAGTTATGCCGTCGATAAACAGGTGCAGAAACAGATACTAAAGCTTTGAAAGCCAAAAGGATGCCACCTGCATAGAAAATAGTGAACGTACCAGAAAAAAAAGGTTGCCCCATAAATCCAATCTAACGCAAATAACCTTTTAATGTTGTTCAGAAAACAATCCTTGGACACGGTAGTGAACCCGTTCGCTACTTGCGGCGCTACATGGCTGCAGAAGGGCGGGGTGCGAGGGATGATAGAACCAGCGTTGAGGAGCGGTCTGCCACCTGACGCGCTTCTAGCCGCTGCGAGGGAGTCAGCGCCTGAACTCGCTGCAAGGCTGTCGCTGCAACAGATACATGATATGGTAAGAGAGTTTGTCTTTTAATGGATCACAAAGGTTTTTAAGGGTTTCAATAAATCCGACTCGATTGGTTATACCGGATGTAAACAGACTGCTACCTTTAAATAAAAGCACTTTTCCCAAGAAACTTACCCGCGCCACACTCATGACACTCCGTACATTTCCGCCAATTTAATTACTTACAACTCTCGCACGCGTAATAAGCTTGTCCATACACGCTTGTGCACATACACACGTGCAGTTAACAAGCGTTAATGAGCCTTACTGAGTACTGCAAGCACACGATCGTGCATCTCATTTGTGGGTGACGATAAACTCGCGGGGGGAGGGGAGTGTCGCTTTTTTACAGAGTAATAGTTTATATTCTTTGCCCGCGCAAGCCATTGGGAAATATTTGAGTTTCAAACAAAAATGCGTAAACCCTAACCCCAACGTACCGGGATACAGACGTTTTTAGAGGCAGCATCGTCCGTGAAACAGCTGTTCCTGCACAGCGTTCTAAAATAGACCTTCTTCCTCTGAGATTAAGTCTTTAAGTTACAGTTGAAGTTAGAGTTGTTCAGTAGGATCAGTAGATTATGTGGTTTTATTTAAAGGCCGCCGTCTATTTACACCCTGTGTATCTAAGATTATTTTTAAAGTAAGCCGTACGAAGGTGTTTAGTAGGGGTCCGAAATATATATTGATCAAAATTTTTATTTTTACCTTTTTATTATTAACATTCAGTAAATTAAAGCTACATTAGTAGGAAATAAGTGATCCAAAGTTTATTTGAAAAGTAAGTTATTGCATTTTTTTCTTCTTTTTGATAATCATATCATAGCGAAATAATCATATCGTAGCAATTTGATAGCGCGAAAGCGATATCATGTGCTCATTGATTATACTTTTCCTATATAATTATCTATAGTTTTCCTACAAAGCCAGCAAAAGCGCGGATAAAAAATCTGAAGTTAATTATTCTAAGTTTTCCGAAAACCCTTTTGAATAATGAACTTCAGCTACTAACAGTACAATGATTATGGTTATCACAAAGTATTCCACGCGGGTAGAATGATGCGTAAATGGCGAATGCAATTTCGCCGAAATATCGGTGTTTCGTAAAAAAAATATACAGCCGTGGTAATAAGAACCCGTTAAAATACATTAAATTAACCGAAAAAGTTTGCCGGCAGCTGTCAGCGGTCCGCGAGGAGCTGTCAGCGGATGACAGCGGCTCTGCGGGCGGCGATAACGACACCCGCGCCTGCGCACTCACCGCCCTCATGCTGCACTGCTGCGCGGCAGCACAACTCGCGCAGCAGACCTCCGAAACCGCGACAACTTGAAGTGAACAGACTATATCAGAGACTAACATGAAGTGAACAAACTATATCAAAGACTTAGCACGATTATTGTATGTCCCTGTGAGGCACGGTGCTGCCTGAATAAACGAATAATGACTGCTCATTTGAGATTTTTATAGTATGCTTGATTGATTGGTAAGATTCATCCGGCTCGATACAGGTGGTACAGGTAGTAGAGCTGATGCCGGGCTCGACTGTGGAGGTACCACCATCTTACTTGGAGACCCCCTCGAAGTAATTCGAGGAAGAGTAAGAGGACAGCTCACAGGCAAAAAACCAGGAAGCCCACCACCATGCTTGGGACCGATGGATGGCGGTGTATCCATCCCTAATAACCGGGCCTTATATGGAACAGACTAGTGAAGGGCAGCGGCGTCATTGGTGCGAGGGTTCTGGCACCGCGCTCACCAACCCGCCTGCCCAGCGTGTGTGAGTATGGGCAATTCTTCCAGGATGACCGCCAGGAGTGGCAAAGTCCTGGAAAGGCTCATGTCCAGCAGTGGACGAACTAGGGTGATGGATGAATGGATGGATCCGGCTCGAAGGACCCAAAAGTAAGCTTTATGGAAGATGTACCCGGTTCACAGGACCAAAAAGAAAATAATAGCTTTATGTATCAGAGTAATGGTTCTTTTTTTACGATTCCGTAGTACCTAAAAGGTACAAAAGCAACCTTTATGGTGAGACTCCGTTGTCCGTCCGTCCGCATGTCACATCCTCATAACGTTAACGCCGTTAAAGATAAAGACTTGAAGTTTAGCACAAAAATAGCATTAATTTGCCCACACATCACGGTGTCAAAAATAATATGAAAAATTTTAAATTGTTCAAAATATTTCCAAAACAAAAGTGAGAAAAATAAACAATTTTATCCTAAAAATACAATATAGGTATCTAGTTGTAGATATGAAAAAGCTGATTGTAAAAATATATATTATATATATATACTCGTATATATATATATATATATATATAGCTTTTATAGCATATAATATAATGGCATATATGGCTATAATGGCACTGGCATCGAGAAATCTTTTAAAAAAAACACAAAAATATGTATGTATCCCCTCCCTTATCTCCGAAACTGGTTTACCGCAAAATATGAAAAAAATTGAGCACAATTGAGAAATATAAAAAAAGAAGT
The DNA here is from genome assembly GCA_934047225.1 of Ypsolopha sequella. Classification (NCBI taxonomy): domain Eukaryota; kingdom Metazoa; phylum Arthropoda; class Insecta; order Lepidoptera; family Ypsolophidae; genus Ypsolopha; species Ypsolopha sequella. The sequence goes on from OW203987.1 coordinate 8,414,925, forward strand.
AAAATATATATTTTTTTTTTATATTAAAGTACAATAAGGGTATCAAATTGCATCTATTTCGAGAAATCTTTAAAAAACCACAAAAAATGTATGTCCACCCCTTATCTCCAAAACTGGTGGATCGAAAGATATGAAAAAAATCATGGTAATATGTGTTTACGTAAAGATTACAGGAAAAATATAGCGGTTGAGAAATTCACGTAAAAGAAATGACGAAATTAAATTTATCATCCACGAAACGGAACCCTAGGTACGCGAGTCCGACTCGCACATGCCCGGTTTTTTGTATCGCTACGGTAAGCAGAATGTATATTTATTTGTGGTCAAAAAATAAGCTGCTTATCGCAACATAAAAACAAAGGAAAGTTACAGTAAACAAGATTGGCGCGTGTTCACGCAAAAACAAACAAATTAATTTCACGTGCGTCTACTAAAATGATCACATCACGCAGCAAACAGCCAAATTACCACAACATTTCGACGTACTTGATGCGTAGATTTGAACTAATTTCAAAAGAAGATATAAGTAGATAAGCATGAATATTATTTGCATAGTCAAATACTGTACTGGTTTTTTTTTTACAGAGGTAATTGATAATTGAATCGTTTATTAATTGACTCGAAACGAAGATATCCGTCATAGATCGAAGGTGACCGACATAGCCTGCCGAATCAGTAAGTTGAAGTGGCAGTGGACTGGCCATATCTGTCGCCGACGTGATAACCGTTGGGGCCGTAAGGCATTGGAATGGAGACCACGTACAGCAAAGCGCAACGTAGGCTGCCCTCGTGCCCGCTGGACTGACGATCTGAAGGACGTTGCGGGTGGCGGCTGGATGAGGATTACTGAGGACCGCCAAGAGTGGCGTAATATTGGGGAGGCCTATGTCCAGCAGTGGACGAATACGGGCTGATGGATGGATGGACTCGTTTATTATTTTTGGCATTAGTCTACCTATTATACAAAGCTGACATTGAAACTTTAAAATAGCAGACGAAAACTCCGTTATTTACGTGACGGCAATATCCTCATTCGAATTTTACCTAAACAAAGAAATTTCGTACACGAAACCAGAAACAGCTGTAGGATTTCTTGCGCTACCGGAATTTAAAACTTATCTCGTGGTTACATGGACTACTTTTGATTGGAACTATAAACAAGGAACGTTTACGTCCGATGAACTGCGCCGAAAGTCCGTATGGAGAGGTACCTGGCTACGTTCCAAATTTTCCTGAAATAGCACAAAGGAGCGACCTCAGCTTTCGCGACGGAGAAAAATCAACTTCTGCGAAATGTCAGCGGATGGTGGAAAATTTTGTGCGTCACGGAGCGTGTGCTTTATGCTTCGCCACGTTTTGGTAGTTAATTTGTAACACAGAATAAAACAGATACTTGGGTTGGGTTTATTGGTCCTTTCTTATCTAGCGGCGGTAGCTCAGGGGTAGAACGCTGGCCTCTTGTCTTGCGATCCAGGTTCGATCCCCGGTCAGACATGCACCAATAAGTTTTTCGGAATTTATGTGCAAAGTATTTGTTTGGTTATAAATAATGAAGGAAAACATCGTAAGTAAACCTGCCCTAAAAAGCGTGTATTTGTGCCCGAAGTACGGCGATAGGGCTCACAGTCACCACCCATCACGTTGGGAAGTAATAATTGTCGGTGAAACGCGGCTGTACAGAGTATGGACTGTGACTTGCATTTCACAGTTAACACTCGGAACACCTCTGACACCCCCTCGGGGATTCATGTCGTGACGTATATATATTTTTATCTAGGAATAATTTCATCGGGATTTTGGAACATTATCTACATATCTCGTAAGTATGTACAGATTACCGGAAGGATTTTGATTATATAGGTTTTGATGGCACATAAAAAAAAGAATTGTCGTCTCATTTGTACGATATAATGCATAAAATCGAATAAAAATTTAAATAATTTCATCTATCGCCCAACTTACACTTCCCAACCGTCTTGAAATTTCGGGTAATTAACATGTTTAAAAAATACAATTAAGTAGTTAAGTTAATTCTTGTATTTTAAGCTTCAAAACGTCCCATTTTCACAAATGATTTTCCTAAATAATAGGTCTTTACATATGAAATTGCCGAAATTTTCTTACAGATTCAAGAGTTCATAATTCCTGTAATTCAATAGCTATTTCAATTATTTGTTTTTGTATGAAAGTTTATTTCAAGGTTTTACATCTACGTATCAAATTTTGTTCTCATTTTCAGTTTGATTATAAAAATTAAATATTCAAAAACAGTTCGTCCTGAATGCCATCCATTTCCATGATAAGATTTGTAATATTTTTTAAAGCTGACACTTTTCAAAAATTTAATAAATGTTGTTGTTAGCTTAATGTTGTCTCATTCTTACACAAAAGAAACCATTAATTTGGATTTGTCATTCCTAAAAAAAATGCTAAAATGTTGGTACTGAAAATTGAGTTTCCTTCAAATTCTCTATAGAAAACGGTAATTTCATATTTAAAGACCTAATAATTTGAAAACCTTGAAAATACAGTTATATCGTATGTAGGATATAAAGGATAGCAATAAAACGATTCGAAATCGCAGTACTGTCTAGCCCACAGAAATTTGATTACCGTTTGACTCGATGCGTTTTTCAGGGACAACATATTTTATTCTACTAAATATTCTTATGAATTGATTGGTAGTTCGTTGATACGTAAGTAAACCGAAATGTTAAAAAAAAATTGGGTGAGTAATCCCACGTCAAAATATCTATGCAAAATATGACAGTGTAGTTATGCTTTGACTCTGAACTGCTTAAGGCGATTAGTATCGCCAAATTATCAGCTCAATGTTTGTTGGTACGAATATCGACGGAAATTACATTGAAATAACGTTCATATCAGCGCGTAATACGTAGTGGCTGTTTCGACGCTCGTCGCTGCGTCCTTGATAGGGCGAACTAGGATAAAATATTACTTTTCACATGGACGTGCTTGTTCGATTGAATAATCATATGTCAGGTTTATAGCTATCAAGTTTACGTATAAATGAAAAAAGCATAAATGAATTAAGCCGCTTAGGAACAGTAGGAATTCAAGCCCAAAAACAACATTTGGTTGATTTTTTTTTTATATGGAAGTTTTGGTGGCATGAAAATAAAATATGTTGCATACGTTGTGTTAGAGTTGATAATTTATATATATTTTTTTCAATATTTTTGGTTCGGCCATAAACGAGGAGTAGGCTTTAGAAATTACCCTTTGGCGATACCAAGCCCCTTAAGAGTTGTCATGTAGCTACCGATTTATTAGATGTAGAGCAAATGTTGTACACACAACATTGTGTGTACAACATTTGCTCTACATCTAATTCCGTAACTATAGATCACTACTTTTATTACGTAGGACTATAAATTATACAAAAATCCATGCTAGCTAGACATTATGGAAAACTACTTCAACTATTTTATAATAATTTGGGTTGCGCTATAAACCGTGATAGACGACGAGGTCATCTATTTGTTGAAAGGAAAAGTAGTTTTGCTTCAATATACCTATTTATTTTTGCTCTAAATACGAAAATGTGTGAAACTACGAAGTTGATGTAAATATTGCGTACGTACGGCTTCGTCTTTACCAGTTTATTTTGACTTTATAAACACAAATACAGAGCACGGGACTCCGGATATGTTATAAAGATTTACAAAACTAATTTCACAACTCTGTTGCTATTGCTTTAGGTGGTAATTTTGCTTGTACAGTTTCTCTACATAAGATTGTAGTTCTACATCTTTGGCTTAGATTCAAGGTTGAGGAACTAATGTTGAAACTCGTCTCGTTTTGGCTTAGACGAGCAAGTGCGTTCAATGGACGACATAAGACGTCAAAGTTGATGACTGATGACGCAATGACAATATTACAACAGCAGCGGGTGCGTTGCTTTTGCTTATAGATTACGGTGAACGAAAAGATTATGTAAAGTTTCCCCATCCATGGTAGATATATTATGTACTCGGATTCGAAGGTTTTTCTGCGTCATTTCTAAGATATTTTCGACATTAGAACGAAAATCATTTTCTATCTAGAAGCGAATTTATGTCAAAACAATTATCTTAGACTGGCACCCAACAACACAACTCAGTTAATACATGTTCATGTTTTGTCTTTGTCCCATCAAACCATAAAGATAAAGACATAACATAAACTATATGTTTATTAAGTACTTAGTTGGTTTGTAAGCCCTTGGTGCAAGTAAGCCTTAATTTCAAGTGTCCCTTGTGAAGTACCTTCAAGCTTTTTAGCACTTTTAAGCATAGATTTAGAACGCAGCGAATCCTAAGTCTCAACTGAACACTTTTTCGAATCATATTTTGTCTGTCACAGATAATATAATGCTATATAAACGTTTTTTTTTTTTTGGAAATTATGTTCTATAACTATAATCATTTAGATATTAGACTGCAGCTAAAATCAATATAAAAATACATGGGTTATAATAATGGTGAAAAATCATTTATGTATATAGTAAAAATGTATTATCGTGCTCACTTATTGACACTAACCAAAGTTTGACTGTCAAATTAAAACCGTTTGGTTTCCGACAAAAGTAAAAAACATTTAGCTAAAATCTAACCAAAACAAATTATTGTCTACTTTCTTGCTGATTGCTCAAGATCACGAAATTTGTTGTTTGCAAGGCCAAGAGGCCAAGTAAAAATTATCCACCGACACGCACGAAATTTAATCCAATTATAATAATTAGCAAGTATTAAATATTAAGGACCTACTTGTGATTTTAGTTTTGTGTTATCCTGTTTTTTGTTTCTGCTGCAGTAGAAAAAATAATAATAATCTGAAAGCATAAAAAAAAAAGATTTTTATTCAACAGAACACAACACAAAACACATAATACTTAAAGACTATTTAGGATTAGACAGGTTCTGTTGAAAAGGTCCAAGCTGTTAATTAAACTATCCACACCACCAAAATTTTACATTTTACTTCACCTTAGTTTTTATTGCCTCATCTCCCTTTAGTCAAAACCCAGTTATACATAAAGGTAGGTACCCAACTTTTTCAAAAGAACGCTCTATGTAATAAAATTAACTTTTAACAAAAAAATTGTAACCGTCTTCAAATGTAACAGCAGTCATTCACTAAATAGTTAACAATAATTGTATAATGAATGACCGATGGTAGGTACCGAAACAACACATTTTTCCCGACTTCTTTCTTAGTGAGAGACTCCTGTTACATTTGAAGTCGGTTACTATTTTATGGTTAAAAGTTCATTTAATTTCCATTATTTAGTGTTGAAGGGTTGAATTGAGAAATATTGGTAGTTCTTGCAAACGCGCTGTTGATATGAAATGAAGTTCAAGTGAGTATAATGACTACGTTTAAGTAGCTTCCTGCTACAAACACAAAGTGATTGTCGATATGTCGAGTGATGTGCTGTCGTCCGTTGAGGAGCACTATGGTGATGAAGCCAGGATAAAAGGTCAGGTGGGTACACTGGCAATTTTCAAGCAACTCCCTGCAATCAGCCGTAATACAAACTGATTGCTGTCATCCGTCGAGGAGTTTTATGGTGATGAAGCCAGGATCGAAGGTCAGGTGCGTATTCTGATAATTTCCAAGTAATATCCTTCAATCAGCACCCTAACACAGTAATTGCCACAATCTCGAGCTATGTGCTCTTATCCATTGAGGAGTTATATGGTAATGAGGCCAGGATCGAAGGTCAGGTGGAAGAATGTCAATTTTCGCGTAATACCCTGCAATCAAAATCCTGGTATAAAGTGATTACCTCAATCTCAAGAGGTATGCTGTCATTTTCTGAGGAGCTCCACTGCCTATCTCTGAAGACCTTGACCAAACCCAAAATCTGACATACCTTTTACAAAAGTTCAATATTTGACACGTACAAAACGAGAGTAAATACAAAAATATTCACTTAGCGAAACACAAAATAAAATTTATTGTACAGTAAAACAACATATTATCATAAAAGATCTAGATAATATTGATATATTTGAGCATTTGATAACAACGAAATTTTAGCAACAGACTACGCACTAAGTCCGCGCGAGTTTACAGGTGGGCTAATTTCTCATAGAACAGTTATTAGATTACTTACTTATTTAGTATTTACATAATTAGTCAGTAGACTAATATACTAAAAACTAAATAAGACCTGGAAGGACACTCTTCCATACAAAAAAAGAATCATTCAAATCGGTTAAGAAATGACGGAGTTACAAAGTAACAAAGCCAAAAAAAATACAGTCGAATTGAGAACCTCCTCCTTTTTTGAAGTTGGTTAAAAAACGAAAACCGCATAAAAATGTGGTGGTCAACATAAAAGCTAAAATACATAGCGACTGAAACGGATGGACTACAGCTCCAGTCCTACCACAGTGTAATGTTATTTTATTAGACCATCCTAATGTGCATGCATACACTCCTATGCTAAATTAGCAACTCAATGTGTGCCCGTACAAATATCGACGGAAACGACATTTAAATATAACGTGCATATCAGCACGCATTGCAAAGTGGCTATTACGACGATCGCTGCGTCTCCGGATAGCGCAAAATAGCAGTAAATAACATTATACACAAGGACGTGACGGACGGAAAAAGGCTCGAACAATAATTTCTTAGATTTAAACGTTGTCTATAATTTCATGAAAGAATAATTAAAACCGCTTCAGGCGTTCGGAAGGTGAAACTTTCAATTAGGTATTGTTTGTCAAAAAAAAGAAAAAAAAAAAGGAAAAATTTATTTTTGATTTTGTTTAAATGCCTATCATATATTTTTAATTATGTTTTTGGACCACCCGTGCAGGAGGAGTGGACCTTCAAAGACAGGTCCAAATTGAAGTTAGAGTATGCATTCCGTCTTGAAAAATCCCCTAAGTAACACTCTGTAACAGTGAAAATTACGTAATTCTCTATTTAAGTATTTAATTTTATTTGTATGTAAGAGATAGAATAAATCTATTACTTATTCTGGCTAATTTAACTTAGGCGTGAACATTACCAAATTAAAATACTTTTTATCTAATCTGTAAATCTTAATTATTATTAACTGGTTCCTAGTTGCGACCGTAATAAAATTTCAAAACCACAAAGTTCGGTGTGGCCACACGGAATGCTAGCACAAGGAATCAGGGTGGAAAATCGATTTCGTCGTCAACTGACCGCATCCTTCATGATACCACAACAATCGTACATATTGAAAATGAAAAGGTGATTATGGGCCGCAGTATAATCAGATAACATGCCAATTTTTATCTCACACAATGGTCAAACATATTGGAAACGTGACGGCCAGGATTGAGAGCGAAGCACAGAGATCCCTTTGTGACGGGATTATGGAGGTCGAACGTTCCCATAGTATTATATTTTCTTTGAGTTTCCGCAGCCAACATGCGTCAACTGCGCAGCAGACAGAACGAGAAAGCAGACATTTGTTGTTGTTGCTCTCTCGGTTCCGCACCACGCTTCTTTGTTTTGGCGATGATATAAAGGCAAGTTGCGCACGCGGCGCTCGAATTTAGCAGAGTTCTGCCGCGGACCTAGGCGCGCTGCGTTTCGGAGCGGTGGTAGCCAAGATTTTTTCCAATTTCCCCCACTCGTGAAAAGCTTTCACACAGCGACCCTGAACTCGTGAAATATTGGACTAAGGAAGCTGAAAGGAGTTGTGCAGTGACTTTTAAGTGCATATCCAAGTGCAGTGATGAGGCCTCCTCAGGAGTACGAAGGTGGCGCTCCGTTGCCGGCGGAGGCCGAAGAGAGAGATGCTCGTGCGCCGGCGATGATGATCTGCGCGAGGCTCGCTGGGAGAGCCATCATCAGGGTCGTGGGCCGCTGTGAGGATGCACAGGAGAACAGTCAACTTGGTGAGTAAAAAACACGCAATTACTTACCCATAATGTTAGATATTTTTGTTAACTTCCACTAACAGTAGTCTAGCGTCATGTGTGAAGATAACAAAGCCTTTTAATCTAGGCTACTCATGATTATACACTGCACTCGTACCTAACGTTTACCGAGCTATTTTTCATCTATAACTACACACTTATATGTATAACTAATAGTTACTACTTCCTGTAAGGTTGCGCATTGTTGCCTGCCTTTGTTCTATATTTTTTTTTCAAACAGAAATGAAGCCTTCTCCGCAATCATAAATAATTATTGTTTACATCGTTATCTCGCATTTATTGCGTAGGTGTCAGCTACTAAATTATACATGTCAATATGTTTAGTACTGTTGTCCAAATATAGATTGGGGTCACAAAACTAGCAATTAAGGTCAAGATAAAACTTTATTATGAGATCTCAATATTAGTTATCTACCTTCGTCCAAGTTATCTACTCAAGATTGCCCTAATGAATGAGCGTTTGTGTCATTCATTGAAAAGGATTTCCTTAATTAACGTTTTACCTTGACCAATCAAATGAACCGATAAATACATACTTAATTACTATTACATACGGCTTGAACACTCACGTGTGATTGTTGTTGACTATATGTCAACCGTTTCACCTATACAATTTCGGCATTATCAAGGTGGGTGTCGTTCTTAGGACGACGACGCGACGTGGCGTTCACCATCATCGTTGTCAAACGGACATATAGGTAACAACAATCAGAAGCGAGTGTTCAAGCCGTATGTAATAATAATTTAGTATGTCAGCTAACGCGAGTTTGAATAAAAATACATACGTATATGTATTTTGTACATGAATTGAAATACAAAGCGTCATCATTGATGGCTGTAGGTAATGCGTGTACCTCTATGTCCGCAATATCTTACTTATCGCATCAGTACAATCAACTACGTACATAAAGAGATTTTAAAAACATTTTAAAGATAATACTAATATGTTATGAAAGCAATTGCAATGAGAACATTACTCATCTATCAATTCTCGTATTAGTGAGATCTGTAATTTAGATAGGTACATCATACATTCATACATACATAGTATGTATCTAAGTATGTATCTGTTTACATTGAGAAAATTTTGATAAACCCCACACAAGTAATTCCTGCTGTTTCTACTAACACGTTACAAAAGAAGTTGCCCGAACCTCTTTGATGGAGAAAATATAAATATCTACTAGTAAATAAATACTTATAATAAAATCGTAAGAAAAAGAGGTTTGTCCATACAAAGATAAATAAAAAAAACAATTATTTTCCAAAGAGCTATCCGAGCTTTATACAGTTTTGCTGAGACAGTGCTACAAGGATCTGGGGATTTAAAAAGGCCGACTTGGGTGAATCATGAAATGATTTGAAAGTAGGATGAGTCAGATTTTCCTCATGCGTGCAAAAGAGACGGCATTACAACAGAATCATTATATGATTCATCCAAAGCGGCCTTTTTAGAGGACCTGATAGCGCGTGAATGACAGTTGACAGTGACAGGGGCTCGGAGCAATTACTCCGAGGCTGAGCTCCGAGGACAGGGGGGTGCAGTCATAGTAAACTATGGTGCAGTTGTGGAGCTGAGAGTATGGTAGCGACGTTAGTTTCGATTTTGGTCACAACCAATCCACGCTCAGAATCTTATTCTGAGAATCTACGCGCCATAAGATCCTCGTAGGACTTATTTAGAATATAGTTTTAAATAAATGTTAGTCCTTTTTGTCTGTATGTCGATATCATTGCGATTCACGTAAAAACTACTATAAGGTAAAAATAAATAAACTGATTCGGATGGTGTTGTCTAGGTTATAGCCCCAGGTGTAATTTAGATTTTAACTTATTACGATATATGGCATCCAGAATAAAATTTACCTGTAACTTGAACTATGTAAATTTTCAAAGAAACACCTTACGAAAATGAGTCAAGTAATGTGTTTAGCGCAAACTGCCGCGGGTAAAAGCAAATACGTGTATTCTGAGCTTTATTGCAATGTATTTTGAATCATCTTGACGGAAATACCGGAGTAGGTAAAATATAATGAGCCTGAAACTTGTACAAATCAGAGATCGAAGGTGACCGACATAGCCTGCCGAATCAGTAAGTTGAAGTGGCAGTGGACTGGCCATATTTGTCGCCGACGTGATAACCGTTGGGGCCGTAAGGCATTGGAATGGAGACCACGTACAGCAAAGCGCAGCGTAGGCCGCCCTCGTGCCCGCTGGACTGACGATCTAAAGGACGTTGCGGGGGGCGGCTGGATGAGGATGACTGAGGACCGCCAAGAGTGGCGTAATATTGGGGAGGCCTATGTCCAGCAGTGGACGAATACGGGCTGATGGATGGATGGATTATGCAAATACACTTTCATACGTAGCAGAACACCTACTTTAATAAATCATAAAATAAAAAATGGCATTATATAGATTACCTAAAAAATCCATTTCACAAAAGTAGGTCGTCTTCAAATTTAGAGATTGCAACTACTTAATAGTGAATGGTTGGTTATCCTTGCCACTGTTAAAGTAAGGCGTTGACCTTTACGCTTAACGTCACATCCCCCTACTACTACTAATTTAAACATATTATTAAAATCAATATTTTTTCTGTTTGTTACTTTTGATTGTAAGATAGAAGCGTTAACTAGTCCTTGTAGTAGCGGTAAGATCATTGAAATAATATTTCTCAAGTGGGTAATTAAATTAAAGTTAATAAATATAATTTTATGACTTTGATTGTCTTTTGATTGTTGATTTATATACATACTGTACTTAATAAAATAACATTTATGATAAAAAATTCATGTGAAATATATTTCTGGCCCTATCCTGACCCCGGCTTGTGACTTGATATATGTAATGTACTTAATATAATGACTGATTATGTATATATTATGTAAATCAACAATAATTAAATTAATTAAATCCGTTGCGCTATCAAGATGTCACCGTGTGTCACACATACCTGCACCGGCCGTGGTGGGTACCTATTTACAAAATTCAACACTTGATAGAGTTGCGGTTGGTTTCCCAATTATGTCTGTAATATGTTACCGAATAGCCCCAGTTCACCGTTGCTTATTGGAGAATATGCAGTGTTACAACAGTATTAATCGGCGGTGTTATAATTTTCACGACTACCAAGATATATTGCCCCTGACTAGAAAAAAATTGTGCTATTCACCACGATGGGTAACACTCGGCGGATACAACAACTTTGGCTTCTGCACAATGTCGCTTTTTTTATACACACTCTCACAGCTTCGGTAAGTGCACCATATAGTGTAAGATTAATAATAATAACGGCTGGTGCGCGGGCCTTTTCTTTTTCGAACAAACTCGGCCCTCAGCGATATATTTGTTGGCCCTAGATACCTTTACACGGTGCACGGTTACCTTTATGCCATAGTTTATCATGATGTGTTTGTTGTAAACTCAACCATAATGCCTTTGTTCTTAATCATCATGCCTTTGTTAATTGTGTATACTTATATATTTCAAAGGACCATTACAGGAACAAAGTATTAATGTAATTACAAGCACACTTCCTAATGGCAGCAATTATGGAAAACTTATTTTACTATTTAACAACACCTTGTTAGCTTACCTAAGAGGACATCGACAAGGAAATACAAGAAACGCAAGTTATCTAAGCATTCATGAAGCAACAAATCATCCTCTATCACGAACAGAATAAAGTGGAAAATAGATTGTATCTTGAACATAATCACGCGAAAATGCAACCGAAAGTTTTACGCAAACGATAACTCTACGCTCGTTTAGCTTCTTTCGTAAACCACGAGTATATACAAGCTGCTGCTTAGCCATTATGATATCTATTCACAGAGAAAATAAGACGTTGATTAGAGCTACGATATAATCCTGCAAGAACGATAAGTCATCTTAAAATTGGGTAACTTTACCAAGGCCATTGTGCTCTGCGATCATTCTTATTGGCCTTTGTTGAGCTCATTATTTATATATATTTTAATTAATTAAGCAACCAAATATCACCTGAGTTTTTCCAGTCATAAATGTTTGCTTCCATTCGAAGTGATGTTTGTTCGAGTAATTGACGCAATAAATTCAGTAGAAGCACAGAAATAGGAAATAAAGCTCTTTCACGATGTAGCTTTCACTTGGATGAGACGGGTGGACTTTGATTCAGAAGGAACTATTACAAACTCCGGTGGAGGATGCATGGTTCATACAAACAGAATATCAAAATCATGTCTAAATTATACATACACTAGCTTTTGTCCACGGCTTCGCCCGCGTTTATTAAGTTTTTGTATAGTCGTATCGAATCTGTAAATATTTTTCTGCTCATTATTTTTTTAGTACGTAGTTGACCTGACTCTGCTTTGAAGATAGAGTGTTTTAGATTCTTATCATCTCTAATTTGATGTAAAGTGTCTTTGGCCGAGCCGCTTTTCTGATCGACACTATTTTTGTTCTCTGAATTAATCGTCTGAATTAATTATATCTCTTTGGTGGTCTTTGATAACTGATTTAATCCCCTAGTAGATACATAATTATGTTTGGCAAGGCTGAAGACCAAGCCGCGTTTCTGAACGACACTATGTTTTGTTCCCATAGGAACTGATTTATGTGATAAAAAGTAGCCTATCCTATTCGAGGTTTCGAACTACATTTGTGCAAAGTTTCAGCCCAATTGGTTCAGTAGTTACGGCGTGAAGGAGTAACAAACATCCATCCATCCAAACTTTCGCATTTATAATATTAGTGGGATATTCTTCAGGTACCTGTTGTGTTGTGTGTTTATTCAGATTGTATTACAGGATTACAGGATGGTTTCCAAATATCTATTTTGTATGAAGACTGATATAAACATAAAATATGAGAAAAAGAATAGTGTTCTATGGAAATTATAAATGCTGTATATTTCTTCTTTACACCAGCGTTCATGTAAATACACACTACCTAAATAATGTATATAATTTACACATTATTTTGGTATTCCGTTTGTATGAAATATGCATCCTCGCCGATCTTTTAAAGACTTTATGATCAACTTTGTTCACTCCTAAATGGGCTTCGACTTCGACTACAATTTAGCAGAACAGTTTTATTTAATCGAATTCCAGCAACAAACCACTTCCGACGCAGAATTAATTATGGCTACGTGCCTGTGGCTTCGAGCCTCCTAGCTCTCCCCATTATGTATATATACGTCCTTGCCAATTTCACTTTCTTGTAACCGACAGTTAACACTCGAAATATTTGTACCTAGATTCCACTCTGTCTTTAAAGTACCTCCCGGAAGACCGAAATACGAACGCAAAATCCTTACTTATCTTAAAGTATGCGGAAGCAACACACGTTGCGTGCGCAAGAGTTGATTCTCCGATAGACATGGTAAGAAATAGGATCGATTTAGATCATCTCCACTCAACAAAGCACTTGCAGAGCTGAAAGAACGGTGGCAGTGACTTGTTGACCTTATCGGATCAATTTATTCCTTATCGAGATAAAACATGCTGAAGAAAGGTCACCGCGGACACTTCCTTGTTTCGTGTATGATTCATATAAATAAAAAACCGGCCAAGTGAGTGTCAGGCACTATATTTACTAGGTACAGTGGAGACCGCATCAAGTAAGACACATTGGACTTTGTACCTATCTTATATTCTTCTCTGTAGGGACTAATGTCGTACTGCAACTGTATAGCTTGATGTGGTCTCCACTGTACCTGTTTTACACAACTACTCGACATTGGCGGAACTAATGTGCGGACTGTCACATTATCGGAAGCCAGATAAAATGGCATTGAATTGAATTTAATTGAACTTCATCTAAGTAACTTTCAATGGAATTTGTACGAAATATACTATGAGAAAAAATGCATCTCCAAGTTACGTTTAGGGTAGGAAACATTTTTTTTTTTTTTCATTATTTATTTTACCACTTTGCCGGCGTGATTAATATGTATACCCATGTCAAATTAAAGGTTTCTTCTAGTACTAAGAGTCTGTGAGCTATACCGCGGACAGACAGACAGACAGATGTACGGACATGGCGTAACTATAAGAAGCATCCTGCAAGGGTTCCTTGTTGGCTACGGAACCCTACAAAGTTGAGACTTAACTAAAGTACTGATTTATATCCTGACCTGAATTAATGAGATCTCTGTGTATATTAATTTTATACTTTCATAACTTTTTGGGACACCTGCTTTAAAAGTTTTAACGAAACGTTACTCCACAAAACACAAAAGGAAAACGAAACGCCAAATGTCAAATTGACAGCCCGGAATATGGGAGACTAAAAAAACAGCTGTTTCTCTTCTTTGCGCGAAACAAAATTAAACTAATTAATTTTAAAGTTAAAATCTTATATTTAATAAGCTCTAATATTCCAAATGTTAATTTGACTTGGTCGCTTAATTATTTGGAAGATGTGTTGGTGGCATAGTTAAAACGACTGACTAAAAATAGGTTACTCTTGTAGAGTCCAGTTTGCAGAACGTTTTATAGATTTATAAATAACATTCAGTGTGCTAGTGGCTTCTGTGCGTTACATTCTGCTAAAAACACGCAGTTTTTGTTCTAGAGCTATGGCTTTAGCTGTGACAAGAGTGGTTTTGAGATGCGAAGACGCTAACGAGTCTCAAGCTTTAGGTATAGTTTTTTTACTTTTTCTACTAGACAAAGAAAGCTTAGAAACTTCCTAGTTAGCTAACTATGACGTAACTGTAATATGAGCTCGTGCAAAAGTATTTCATCACACTTACTTCTACTGCTCTTCTTTTATAACACTGAAGTGCAATTTTCTTATGAATGTGATTTATATTACTGTCACTCACTTTACTACTAATAGGGAGGTGTCGTTGATTTTCCATTTTGTTCCAACAACACACATCTCTATTCTTTTCACAATTGAAACTACAAATTATCTGTTTGGCTTACAGAGGATGTTTATTCAAATAGTGTTTTTATTTCATTTTATAGTAACTTGACATACCAATTGAATGAGCAGAGTGATAAAAATTTACTGTCATCCGTTCCATAACTAACCGAGTGAAAACGAACAACTCTAATTCACGTTCATAAACCTTGTAGAAAAGTAAAATTCACTTTGACAGTAAAATTTTATATTCACCCACAAGTACACTCACCACAAGTACTTGGAACACTACCTTAGTGAGGATTAGATCAAGTAATTGGTACTAAGTTTATAATACATACATTACATATACTCACGCGTGTCTCCCAGAGGGGTAGGCAGAGAGAGACAACAGATTTCCATCTGCTACGATCCAAACACACCTCTTTCCTCATCCATCAATCTAGTCATACAAGGTCTTATATTCCGGGTACTTTTAACATGACCCTTCTTCAGTATGTGGCCAATTTGGTCAGCATACATCTAGCTGTACCTTAAACTTGCATGCCATAAATTTCTTTCGTCACTCTTCATTCATCCTCTCTACATATACAAACCACCAAACTTTAATTTAATAGTAAGTTTAGCTGATTTTGGAAGCAAAAGTTTAAGTTTTAGCACTATCAAGTTTGTTTGCCAAACCTTTAAAAATTATCATGGTTAATTTTGAGATTTATTTAGACAGTTTATTTATGTAGTAAATTTTATGTCTCTCTCTCCGCAGACCTGTCAGAGTGTCAGCTGATGCAAGTACCAGATGCAGTGTACCACCTCATGCGGCACACGGAGCTCAAGAGTTGTGATCTCAGCGGCAATGTCATCACCAAGATTCCCCCTAAGTTTGCTGTTAAGTTTAGTTTAATCACAGGTGAGAAAACATTACCATAACGAACTCACAAAATGAGGCTCTCATTTATTGATAAAGAAATAGTTCCAATCTACCTTAACCTCGCTAGACCATACATTTTTAACATATCAATCAATACTTGAAATTATTCATTAGATTAAAATGCCTTTAAACAATGATCTTGCAAATAAAACACATTCTTGGTAACTGTTCCACTTTTATATGTATATTACACTAGCGACCGGTTTCGTTATAATAACATCGTCAGGCTTTTAGATATGGCTACAAATCATAAGATGGAATATTGTCTTTGTATACATTTGTGATGTGATGACAAACATGATTTAAAAGGCGTTTTGTTCGTGCATTTATGGAAGCGTTCAACAAAAAATTGTTAGTATTATAAAGTCAAAGTGCACTGAAATTAATAAGTAAATGAATTAAATTGAATAGAAATCAAATGAAAATTAAAATAAAATTAAAATTAGGTAAATGTTTACATAATCAAAAAAGTCAAAAAAGAAAGAAACTGATGTCAATAAATAAATTAAATTATTTGGTGTAATATACATATAAAAGTGGAACAGTTACCAAGAATGTGTTTTATTTACAAGATGTTTCAAATGTTCCATCAAGAACCAACAACGACAAGTATCAATTTCTTTAAACAATGACTTTGCAATCACAAAACTTCTATTAGTTCTAGGCTTGTCAACTCCAAAAAAGGCATTTCTGAGATTACCAAGCTCGACATCCAATGGGAATTGGACATATGACGCGGGACACACCACATACAATGTGCTTAGAAAAACAAACATATACCTCAATTTTTTTATCATTTAATAAAAAATATTAACACAAATGTATGAAAAGCTTTTCTAATTATTAAAATAATTTTATTTTTTACGTTTAAAACTATACCTATTTTGCGATTTTGTGCATAGGGTCCACACCATCACTGAAGTCCTATGGATTAAGGAATTTTGGTTCATATTCCAGAGACAATAAAGACTTCAGTGGTGGAGCGGACTCTATTTACAAATTTTTGTTTTGCAATACGTAGCTATAAAATTCGCCAACTGCCCAACTCGAGGCAGGCACCCGTATCTGCCCAATACGAGATAGATACCTAATATCATATAATCACTGATTTTTGGGACAAAAGGGGGTCTGCAAGGGGTCGCAGCAGGACAGGCCAAAGTTGACCCAGAAGCTGGATGTACCGGAAAATCCGGGACGGTTGGCAAGCCTAATTGGTTCCCATCTTTTAAATTTTGTATTACCAAAATCTAAATATATTCAGTGCAAGTTTTTTTAAATAACCAAAATTTTGTGCAAACAGAATAGGAGAGTATTGTAGAAGTAAATACATATTATCTATATTTATTATAAAATCACAAGTTCGTTTTTACTGCTTTAGAGAAAAAAAAGTACATTTGTTAGCGCCCTCTTAAATATGTAAAAAAATAAAACTGATATTTGCCTGTTTCTGTCTGTCTCTGTTTGCTTGCATTTTTATCTTTCCCCACTTTTGGCGTGTGGATTGGTCGTGGTCAAAATTGGAACTAACTCTGCTATCATATCCCTTGTTTCACAGCTGCGCCTCCCGGTCACTGTCATCCACGCGCCATAAGATCCTTGTAGTACCTACTTTACTATTTATAAAGTGTAATTTGGTTCATAGAAGAAACAGCTAGGTGGCTCTATAAGATCCACGCGGATGAAGTCGCGGGCTATAAAATTGTGTTCTACGCATTTTATAACTGTAGAATCTAATCTATTCCAGACCTAAACCTATCCAACAACCAAATGGCGAAGCTCCCAGACGAGATGTGCACCCTGGCCTGTCTCCAACGACTGGACATCTCTCACAACAGTTTTGTGGCGCTTCCACCAATAGCAGCCCAGTGCCCCAGTCTTCACACTGTCCTTGCTCACCACAACCAGATTATTGGTACTTGATTTGTTTTGTTTGTTGTTTCCAGGTAAATGTATATTCTGCTTCCTATTCTATCAGTTAGATAGATAGTAGAATGTGTAGATTGAATATCAGTTTAAAAAATTATATCTAGTTTTTGAAAATGATACCGCCATTTTATAAGTTTTTATAGCTCGCCACTAGTAATATCTGGAAGCATAAATCCGATCATATAGTTTTTGGAAATTCGGATTTCTTTTTGATTTTCTAATTGTGTATAAGTAATAATAATTTTATTAAGGGTACCTAGCAATGATCGTCGCAATAGTTATGTCGTCGGCACATCGCAAAATTGGGCATATCATGATCTACCTGGCGGCGTAGCATAGTCTTTAATCGCTCGCGACGTCACTAGTTGAATCACATGTGCAAGGAGTGTAACGTACTGTTTAATCGCAAAAACATCGTGTCACGCTCCTCACACTTGTGATTCAACTAAGTGGCATCGCGCGCGATTAAACACTGCTACGCCACCAGGGCATATTATATTGCTGTTAAAAGCTCCGCTCTGCTTCGCTCGGCTCTCCCAATTTATTTACATGTAAACCTAACACCAAGGATTAAATAACCCATAAATTCTATTCTATTCTAACTGCGATACCTTCAATCACCGAAATGACATCGTACCGCTTATAACCGGTTGGAAATTTGGGTTTTTGTATACCGCAAAATTAAACTAAAACCGGTTAAAACCGATTGAGAATTTGTATTTTCTTTCAAATGCTACGCGCGTTACTCGTCTCTCTCTCTCGTCTCGTCCCCTCGCTTACCGCTCTAATACCCGTACGTAACACACTGTATCGTCTATATATTGGTACAGAAACAGGAAAACGGTAAAATAATGGTACAGAATTAAAAAGGTTCCATAAGGGCTACCGCTATTAATTTTGGTAATTTTTTGGCTTATCGGTGCCGCTTTCAACCCCTGCCTAACACGCTCCGCTCGTCATCGCACCTATTTTTGACTTTTGCTGAAAGATTTTCGATTTCATACTTTACGATCTGCCCACGACAGTCTCTAACGCTAGTATTTTAAACAAAAACCTTATGGTCGTCGCTAAAAATCGGTATTTATACAATAAAGTATAATAATTTACTGAATATTATTGTGTTTTATAAGTTTTAGTATAATATCATAAACATTCTACGTATAAGGTGTCATCAGTTTATGGCGTGTTTGAATACTGATCTATTGCTGAAAAATGTCGTTTGCTGTAAAATATAGTTGACTTGCTAATCGTTTATTTTTAAGTCCGATGACGGACTACGATGAGCACGACATCATTATTTTTAAATTTTTGGCATAGCCCTTAAGTCCATACAGACCAACTCGAGACGATATTACAGCCATCTGTCTGAATAAAAAGTTAATTTTGTTTCCCATTGATCACCTCCTGAGATTTAAATTAGTTGAAAAATACTATCTGTATAATAAAAAACCGGGGAAGTGCGAGTCGGACTTTTGCACAAAGAGTTCCGTATCACCACAGAATACGGTTACAATATGGGTACGGAAGCCCTAAAAACATTATGGTAAATAACAACGATAGTGTTGATTCGGTGTCACACGACTTAACTTATTTGACAGGACTAACCTCGTTTTAAGCGTCCTGTCTTTGTCTTTTCAATACAGAAAGAAAAAAAACATACTTCAATCATATAAGTTAATTCGTTTTATACCGAATCAACCCCAATATAGATGATATAGCAACATCAAGGCGAAAAAAACAAGGCGCTAAAATGGTAGTACCTCAAACAATTTGGCACCCTCTAAACGCGGAACCCTAGTTTTTATTATTTTTAATTTTACTTTAATATATGTACTATAATTTTACCGAATTTGAAACTTGTGTCTTGTATGTATACCGTATTTAACCCTTCTTTGAATAGTGGTGGAAATTTCCATCATAACATTTAGAAAGCAAGATATTATATATTTTTTGGTTACTATTTCACGATGCAGAAATATATAATTAAGTTTTATTTGCTTTTTTATATGCATATATACTTTTGCAGTATTTGCAAAGAAAATAGACCTAACCTAAAAATGAGAGCTTACGAAAAAAAATCATTAAAATTTCATGCTTTTCTGTTTTTTTATGACTATTCTAAAAGTAGAAGAAAACAAAAAAATATAATTATATACAAATTTGAAAAATAACTTTTGTTTTATTTTGTTAAATTTTACCCCTTCAGAAACGAAAAAGAATTTCTTCATTATTTTTCCCAAATATTTTGATCACTTTTCATAAAAAGTCATGCAATGAAGGGTTAAGATAGAGCTGAAACAATAGTTACACGTATTCTATGAACATTTATTATAACGGCTGAAGCTGAAGCCTACGTGACAGACGGACGGACAGACAGCGAAGATTATTTATTAATTCGGGTCCCGTTTGGCACTCTTCGGGTACGGAACCCTAGAAATTAAGAAGTGCGTTGCAAAGATTTGTTCAAATAAAATAATATGGATTTTTTTGATTTTTACAGAAGTAGACGTCCAGAGATTAGAAAGATCTCGAGCCCTTGAGTATGTGGATCTCACTGACAATCCAATCCCGCCCAGAATATACGACGCTTTAAAAGAGATGCAGCGGCCCAAAGTGACCGTGTCGGAGCGGGAAAAAGAAGACTGGGAAGACCTTGACCTCTAAAGATATAACAGATTAAGACTATATCCACTCAGGGCCAGATATGATGTCTTAAGGCGAGCGAATGAACTTTTGCTACGCTGTGGTAGGTTTTACCACGTTGCCACGTGATCACTTGCGATGCGTAAATTATTAGTACGGGCAGCGTGTGGCATCGCACCTACGCAAAAGTTTATTCACTGGCCTTTAGGGATTGGTGCAATAATATGCAAAATAAAAGTGATTCTTGCTGGCCCTAACTAAGCTGTGATTTCTCTCTGTCAAAAGAGAACAATATCAACATGACTATAATTAAGGACTGTAAAAATTATGATGTTGATAGATAGAGCAATGATAAGATAATGAAGTTTATTATTCTAGTGAATCTTTGTCCTAATTTGAGATTTGTACTCTAAAGTATTTTTTGTACTTAATTAA
This sequence comes from Ypsolopha sequella, assembly GCA_934047225.1. NCBI lineage: Eukaryota > Metazoa > Arthropoda > Insecta > Lepidoptera > Ypsolophidae > Ypsolopha > Ypsolopha sequella. The sequence goes on from OW203987.1 coordinate 8,435,646, forward strand.
GAATAATGATGCAGACAAATCATTTTTAGATTTAGACTAAAACAGCTTTGGTATTTGGATTTTTATGATATTAACCATTCTTTTTATGCAAATTTTAAAATGTACAATGTACTGAAACATACAATGCTAGTCCATCGCTATGAGTACAGTTTGTAATAAATTTTAAGAACATTATGTGTAGATGTGACAGAAAAGACGTTGGAATTCTTTGATATTGATGAGTAATGGTGTTGCAAAAGACTGTTTTGTTTACAATACCTATGTATCTGCTAAAGGAGAAGCAAGCCAACTTTGAAAGCCCTCATATTGAAATCATGCCGAACAATATTAATATGTTAACAGCTAGAAACCGAAATGTGGCTAAATCTTGGTGCAGCCACTTATTGATGCCAAAATCATAAGCTGGATTTGAACCAAATTGTAGCCGCACTTTGGTTTTTAACTATTCTTGCTTTTTTCCCATGCCCCTATGGCTTGGCAAGCCCTATGGGATTTTTCGTTAGACTATTAACTGAGAATTAAAAATGTATGAATGAGATGTATTTCGTATATCTAAGTGTTTTTGGTGCTCTCAACTCCTGGAGTTTTATTGTAGTCACCTCGTAGAATAGAATGCAGGTCAGGCATTTGGAGACAGAAGATTTTTATTGATTTGATGATTTGATATACATAAAGGTGACTGATAAAGTCTTTATTATGATCAATTCTTATCTTTTAAGCCCTTGTGATGTGTTTTTTAATGTGAAATATTGATTAATGTATAATAAAAAAAGCATTTAATGCCTCCGGCAAAAACTGGTTTTATTAGATTTTAGAACTTCTTTACTAGACTAGAACTTTTTTTCGTAGGAAAATAAGTAAATAAAGCATGAATTAAAAGATTACCCCGGAAATTTCTGCAAGTTAAAAGTTGTTTATTTATTTTTATACTTAGTCTATGTTTTTACTAAATCGATCCACAGTATCCGTTGCGAATGTTGCGATAATAGCAAGGAGGTAAGTAATTTTCAAAAATGGTCAATTCACATAATTTTAGAGCTACTTCATTAAAGTTTTTAAAAAGGGGCAATTTTAAAAGTTCATTCAATGTGGACTAATAAAGATAAAACTAATTTTTAAACGCAGATTTTTCTAAGTGACATTTAGTTTGAAAAATCGCCTAATAACAAATGAAAATATGACCTGATATAATTATATTATATAATATATATTATATTACAAAACCTCATTGCAAAGACAATATAATCACGCTGAGGCATTACGCAAATTTACAACCATCCATGGGATTTCGAATGGAGCAAGTATATGATTAGTGGCAATGGATAGGTAATGAGTAATTAGCTATAAAATCGTGTATTACGGGTGTTTTGTCTCATTATTTGACTTAGCCGGTGTATGACGTCATAATTCTTTTGTATGGTTTTTTTTTCTGAATCCTGTCGTGTGGATTATCAAATGCAAGGGTTTTAGGAGCTGATTGTAAAATGTACTACATATTTACATTTCTGCCACTTGATTTCTAAAGAAACAATAAAACATTTTCAAAACACACCAACTTTGAGCTCTTTCAGGAAAACGAGTGGCAGACATGTAATGATGTCAGTACTACATTTTTACAATAAAATAATGATGACGTCATACACCGACTAAGTCAAACCATGAGACAAAACACCCGGTAGTACACGACTCTATAGCTCATTACCTATCCAAAGCCACCAAGCAAAAACTTGCATCGTTCAAGATCCCAAATCAGACTCATAAGCACAGCGTTTTGCATATGTAATGCATGTGCGACCTTCTTCGTGCAGGCATAGATGTAAACTTTGTATTAAATCATATTTAAAAATTCACTCTAGATTGTCATTTCTGTACAAAACACAATGCAAAATCATTTTAGTATACTTTCTTTATATAGTTTGTTTTTTCAGCAATAGATACATATAATATCCATGGCTGGTGAACACGGTCTAGATGATGACCCTCGTCTAAAAGGAATGGCTCGGTATTTTAATGCTAGCACTTCCAGAGGTAGAGCTAACGTGAGTGTCAAGCATTTTTAATAACATAATACTATTGTTCCAATACACAATACTCTATCATTTTGTCTACGGTTTGCCCGTACTGAAGTAACAAACTGAACACTCGATCTCACTATATCTTTTCTTAGCTGGTGCCTGTATCATATTAGTAACTTCTGCCAAATTTCAAGTTTGTAGGGTCTTTATCTCGGATAATCTGAGGTCTGTATAGTTTAGGAGATTTCTTGATGTGATGAGTCAGTGAATGTCAGAGTGAATCGAAAATCGATTGTCGATTGTAATAAATTATTATGGAAAAGATAGTCTTCTAGTGTTTACCGCCTCATTTATATATGTACCTACCCAGAGTCTCTGTATTGTACTATATTGTGTATTACTTTATTGACGAGATCGAGTTTATTGGAATGTTATAGGAGACAAGAGTGTTAACTTTAGGGACAATTACAATAGACGAAAAGGTTTGTATTAAATGTTAGTAATCTGCAACAGGCAGGCACTTTTATTTCATTACTGTCTCAATCTACTATCTCACTATTTCTAAGTTATATAAGGTACGTAGCAAAGCAGTGCGAACGAACTCAATGTCTGTAAGTAAGTAACTGATTCTAAACGCTGTGAAAGCTTAAATTTATTCATTGCACAATATAGCGTAAAAAAAAACAATATTATCTTTTAAAATACAAGAATCACCTGCAATGAAAAAAAAAATTTGAATGCGCGCGCGCAGCTAAATTATCTTCATTAGATGTCGTTTAGTTTTTGCGAAACTGTTGATGACGACATGCTGTTAAATAATGTAACTTCAGACAAATTTAACGTAAGTTTGGCTGCTGCAGTCTTAGAAATATCTTACAATGGTGTCGATTGGGTGTAACACGACTTAACTTATTTAACAGGACTAACCTTATTTCAAGCGTCCTGTCTTCGTCTTTCGGATACAGAAAGAAAAAGACAGAACGCTTAAATTAAGGTTAGTCCTGTCAACTCCTGTCAAATAAGTTAAAACGTGTTACACCGAATCAACACAAATGTATCCTCTAAGCACAGAACACATTTATTCACAACATAGAGGAAAATTATTCACAAGCACAGACCATTTGGCCATTAGACATCAACCACGGACAAGTGAGATTTTTTTCCGCCATTACCAGGGCGTTGCGGGGTACTTAGCATGGAAATAGAGCATAGTACTGTGTTGAAGAAAAAGGTTTGTGCTTTTTACGACGCTTCTAACTAAATTTAATGGCTTAGTGGTCTGTGGATGAGCTACATACATACGTCTCGTCGTTCGTCTTCTCGAGTAACAATTGTGTATAATGTTACCTGTAAGTACTGTTAGGTAGTCCATGGGCCAGCTAGAAGAAAATTGTATAATTTTTGGAACTCATTTTCCAGGGTAAGGACCCTGTCTAACTTATGTCAACTCTCAAAGTGGTAGCTTAAAGAAATGATGACGTTATGATTTTTGTATGGATATTGTCGTATACTCGTATTTATGGTAAATTGTCAGTTTGATTAGATGTCACTCATTGTCATTACATTACTAGGATTTTAGCACAATAAAGCCTACATAATTCAGGTTGTAATATTACTCATTCTCCACAATTTATTGTGCTAAAATGGACAAATACCTTCGTCCTCAAATATTCGACGAAGACCCGTCATCAAATATTGATCATACCCCGGAGTGGAAACATTGGAAAAAGACATTTGAAAATTTTCTGAAAGTTGTCTCCTCGGAAGGCAAACCACTATCGGAGGAAACGAAATATCAATTATTGGTAAACCACTTATCACCAACAGTGTATACTCACATCGAAAGCTGTAAGGATTATCAAAAATCTCTAAATAAGCTAGAAGGGTTATATGTAAAGCAACCAAATGAAATCTTCTCTAGACATAAACTAACAAAAAGAACCCAGCAACCTGGTGAGTCAATTGACCAGTACCTACAAGCGCTCAAGCTCCTTGCTAAAAACTGCAACTTTAAGGAAGTCTCTGCCGAACAACATGAAAACGAATTTGTACGTGATGTATTCATCACCGGGATTTACTCCCCCTCTGTGCGCGAGCGGCTTCTCGAACACTCCTCTCTTACCCTAGATGATGCTCAAAACAAAGCACGTTCTCTGGAAGAAGCGCACTTTAATAATGAAGAATACCAACAATCAGGCAGTAGCAACACTACCACACCAATAAATGCGGTTTCTACAAGTCAAAGGCGAAATTATATAAATAAGAAGAATGCAAATGAGCTATGTTATTATTGCGGCAATAAAAAACACCTACGCATGAACTGTCCTGCCGGTAGCGCTACCTGTCTATCCTGCGGCAAAAGAGGACACTTCGCTAAGGTATGCAGAGCAAAACAATACAATGCTTTCCTTGACGTCGATGAAAATAATGATATTAAAGAAGCAGAAATTCAAAAATCGTCTTGCGTAACCGCTGCCACTGCGGACCTCAGTAAAGCTACGATCACGATAACTATTAACGGGAAATTGACAGCAAAAGCACTTGTTGATACCGGAAGTACTGCTAGCTTCATAAATAGCAGTCTTGTAAACCAATATAACATTGAAAAACAACCATGTAGACAAGAAGTCACTATGGCAGCATCAAATCTCTCATCAAAAGTAAATGGACTTTGCCATTTGGACATCAGTGTACAAGGACAAAAATTCAAAGCTAATTTATTAGTTCTAGATGGGCTATGTACAGATGTTATATTGGGCCACGATATCTTAAAAAAGCATGAAACTCTTGAAATGTACTTCGGTGGGCCTCGAGAACCATTGAAGCTATGTACTTTAACTCAAGCTTCCATAGAGCCAGTGAGTCTCTTTTCAAATATGCTTCCTGGAAGACCGGTTACTACAAAATCACGGAAGTTTTCAAGTGATGATATAGAGTTTATAAGAAGCGAAATAAAAAATCTCCTCTCCGATGAAATAATTGAACCCAGCTCATCTCCATGGCGAGCACAAGTTCTGGTTGTCTCGAACGATAATCATAAGAAAAGAATGTGCATCGATTACTCTCAAACCATCAACCGCTTCACTCAACTTGATGCGTATCCCCTACCGAGCATTGAAGACATTGTAACAAAGGTTGCCAAATATTGCGTTTTCAGTAAGATTTATTTGAAGAGCGCCTATCATCAAATTGCTATTAAAGACTCAGAAAAAACTTATACAGCCTTTGAAGCAGACGGCAACTTATACCAATTTAGAAGAATACCATTTGGAGTAACAAATGGCGTCGCAGCCTTTCAACGCGCTATCAATGAGATAATCAAGAAAGAGAATTTACAAGGAGTGTATGCATATCTAGATGATATTACACTGTGCGCCATAGACAAGACAGATCATGACAAAAAATTGCAATTATTTCTTGAAATTGCTTCTCGCTACAACTTAACTTTAAACCTAGACAAGAGTGAGTTCTGCAAAACTGAGATAAACATACTAGGCTATAACATAAGCCAAGGCATAATTAAGCCAGATCCTGAACGCCTTAGGCCACTCTCGGAATTGCCATTACCGACAGATTCTGCTTCACTTCACCGAGCTCTTGGGTTTTTTGCTCATTATTCAAAATTCATTCCAAGGTTTTCTGATAAATTGCAACCGCTAGTCAAAACTGAGTCATTCCCCTTGACAGAAAATGCGATAAACGCATTTAATAACCTTAAAGAAGAAATAGCAAAATCATTAATTCACGCCATTGATGATAAAATTCAATTTACTGTTGAAACTGATGCCTCAGACCATTCTATAGCTGGAATTTTGTCACAAGAAGGCCGACCTGTTGCATTCTTCTCAAGAACTTTGACAAACACCGAACGTAACCATTCTGCTATCGAAAAAGAAGCCTGTGCAATTGTTGAAAGCCTTAGAAAATGGCGTCAATTTCTAATCGGCAGGCCTTTTCAATTGATTACAGATCAAAAATCTGTATCATTTATGTTTGATCAAACTCACTCCAGTAAAATCAAGAACGACAAGATCCAAAGATGGCGATTAGAATTGTCAAATTATTCTTATGATATAGTATACCGCCCAGGAAAAGAGAACATTGTAGCTGATACACTGTCACGGGCCAACATCGTGGCATCTTCGGCTACTGTCGATAAACTAGCCGAAATTCACAGAACTTTATGTCACCCAGGTATTACGAGAATGATCCATTGGGTGCGCAGCAAGAACCTTCCATACTCTATTGAAGAGGTCAAGAAGATGATATCAAGGTGTAAAATATGTGCAGAAATAAAACCCAGATTCACACAAACCCGTGGAACCCTGATTAAAGCAACTTCTCCTATGGAAAGAATATCGATAGATTTCAAAGGTCCACTGCCAAGCAAAGGATCCCCTAACCGATATATACTGACAATCATAGACGAATATTCAAGATTTCCATTTGCCTATGCATGTCCTGATCTTACTACAAACACTGTGAAAAATAAATTACAAGAACTCTTTTCGATATTCGGTATGCCTTCTTACGTACACTCTGATCGAGGTACCGCTTTTCTTGCTAATGACTTGAAAGAATTTCTTCATGATAAAGGAATAGCTACAAGTTATACAACTCCATACAATCCACAAGGAAATGGACAAACTGAAAGATACAATGGCATTATATGGAGGGCTATTCAACTAGCATTAAAAAGCCACAACCTTCCAATAGAAAAATGGGAAAACGTTCTATCTCAAGCACTCCATAGCATCCGTTCTCTCTTGTGTACCGCAACCAACTGTACACCACATGAGAGAATGTTTACACATCCACGCAGATCATCCAACGGACAATCGATGCCGACATGGTTAACAGGTCCAAAAAGAGCGCTGATGCGCAACCACACTCGGACAAGTAAATACGACCCAATCGTAGAGGAAGTGGATCTGATAGAGACGAACCCGTTTCATTCCCTAGTACGAACATCAAATGGACGAGAAGTTGTTGTATCAAACCGACATTTAGCACCCACTGGTGAATATGGAGTGAACGACACTGAAGAAGAACTGACTTATTCTGGACATGACAATGTTATCGCAGAGCCACTGCCTGGCACTAATACCGTGGAGCCACTGCCAAGCACTAGTACCACAGAACCTGAATCAGATCCAGAGACGCGTCGTTCCGGAAGGCAGTGCCGTCCACCCCAGCGCATGTTAGACTATGTGCTAGATAAATAAAAACATTAAATTAAATGTGCTCATTTTAGATACTCCGGGAGAATGTCGTATACTCGTATTTATGGTAAATTGTCAGTTTGATTAGATGTCACTCATTGTCATTACATTACTAGGATTTTAGCACAATAAAGCCTACATAATTCAGGTTGTAATATTACTCATTCTCCACAGATATTAAAAAAAAACTGAAGCCTACCGTGTATGGGGAAAAGGGCTTTATGCGCTGACTGTAAAAATATACTACACTAGGTATTACATTTCAGCCACCTGTTTTCCAAAACATAAAAAAATATTTCAAAACACACTAAGTTTGGGCTCCTCCAAGTAAGAAACTACTATAGGAATATTTGTAAAACATACGTCAAATTACTCGTTGCATCCTCATGACATGAAAGCCAATTTTTTTAATGATTATAATGTACCTTTATATTAGCTACCACTTTGAGATGGTAATTATAGTTTTTTGGCATCCTTACTAACCTCCCTAACTACTATTAAAAAGGAAAATGGGTACCACCAAATTATCCCGATATTTGACTGGCCTATGGACTATAAAATAACTGGTACTGTATAAGTGTTTTAAGTTGTTTATAAGTATATTATATTTTAATTTTATAAGCTTTTTATTATTTATTAGTATTAAAACAATTTAAAATAATTATAACTCGATAATTTCGGTCCTCGGTATGGGGCCGTCATCAGTCGACTGGTACAAATAAATGTTTAAAGTTGTATGATTCTACTATAACGAAACATCAATAGTGGAGCAAAAATAAAACATCGTAGTTATTATCTGTCACTCACTGTCAAGCACGGTTTTCTTGTGCAACTGCAAAATCATTTTGGTTTCTGTCTGTAAAATATTACATAAGGATACACATTCAGGTAAATGAACTAAATCGCTTTATTGTCAACTGTAAAATATATACTTATTATGTTCATTTAATCGGTCAAACGTTATTGTATCGTCTAATTGGTAATATCTCTAGTGAACTTGCTCAAATCCTTGGTGCTCATAATTTCAGAATGGCTGGTGGTGGAGAAGATGCAGCAGCTGAAGCCCAGCTTAAAGGACTTGCCAAGCACTTTAACAGTGTGACCAACAGAGGAAGAGCTAATGTAAGACCACTATAAAATTTATATTTTTAGGTTATGAAAAGTTTATCCTTGGAAGGCAGCCGCCTTCTTTATTGCCCTAATCTTATTAATACGACCTTTCCACTCGCAGGATACATACCAAGGGTGCAGATTATAAATCAAACCTGATGGTGCTAAAATATGGAATGCTATTGAAATTATTGATTTCTTGTGCTGTCTGAAAAAATAAAATCTTTTAACAAAATCAAGCTTTTCTTTTTAAATTCTCTTAAAGTTATATTTCTGTCTAACTCTGTTATTCTATTTGCAGGTAGCAAAGGCAACTTACGCATTCTTCGGAGTCGTCATCTTGTACAATGTCCTCAAGCCTAAAGCAAAGAAGTAAACTTTTGGTTAAGTCATAAATTTTAGCTCTATATTTATCTGTAATTCCTTTATTTGTACAGAAACATGATTTAGTAAATATTAAAATCATATAAAATCACTCCCTAGTTTTTCTTTCTGCAAAACAAACTTTCATGATAAGCAGTAGACTAATAAATTCCAACAGGAAATAGCTATCATCAGTTATGTGTATGAAATAAAGCTTATTGTCACATTGGCAACCCCTGTTTTGTTCAATTACCCACTCCTCTAACATTGCACTCAGTCTAATCCCTGGTACAGTACTCCCAAAGTGATAATGCATATACAAATCTATAGCCAAGCGTCCGGACATACCACGCGACTGTATTGATTGTATAGAAAGTGTAAGGAAATATGAACATTGGCGAAGATTTGTATGCGCATGATTACTTTGAGAGTACTGTAGTGATGTACAAGGTCAGTAGTATTTTACAACTATTGAAAATTATTTATTTCACATAAAAAACAGTTTACATTTTGAAAGTAGTATCCAGTGGCTCCCAGACTAGACCATGGTGAGTCTGTACCATGGATGCCGGTAAACAGATTACAAATTAATGATATACAATTTTCGTGCAGGTGGCTAACAAAGGGAGACTAAGATATAATTAAAATAAAAGATCATTTGAAAAGTTGATTAATTAAAACTCATTTATGATAACTACTAAACAATAGAATTTTTGTGGACAAAATGGAGCAGTTGCGGTCATAATACGTTGCTTACCACTCCTTAACGAAGTTAGGGCGATATGCGAAAAAAAAAAAATACAGGTGTTATACGGGAAAATTATAATCAGTTTCTGGTATATGCATTTTGACTATATAATCTAAAGATTTCATTTTGGAAAAAATGTTTGGATAAACTTTCCTCAATAGAAATAATTGTTGAAATGAGGTCTTCTAACACACTTTTTCTCCTCGTTTAACGAGTAGCAGCCATGTACAGAACTCAAACATATTTTATTAGATGGGTTTCAACAATATCTAGACATTTGATTTTGGACATGTTGCTAGCTAGTTTTGTTTTTTTAATTTTTTTCCCTTTTGCCCTGAATTCGCCCCTCTCACACAGTGCGATTTTTCGCTTGGAGTGACAGTGACAAAAATAAAATTCGCATAGCCTCTTAACAATAGGTAGACCGATAGTTTGTAGGTATGTAAAATACAACAAAATAATTTTATAAACAATTTATTTATAATGTTTACAAGTTTGCTGAAAATAAACAGGTATAAGTTTTATGTTGGACACAGGGATAGCTTAATTTTATCAGATCTTTACATGACTTCAAAATATAAATTGCAATTTGTTCTCAAAATACTCTGGGCTTAAAAGTTACATAGATAATAGTCATACTTGTGTTAAAAACAAGCCATCAAAATTACGTGTTTGTAAAGAAGCAATATAATTTCAACGCCATGTCCTTTTGTGCAGTATATTTTGCTCTCAGTACAAAATTGTATACTAATCGTCATTAAGCGTTGGCTTAGCACCTAAGAATCTGCAGCAAAGATGAGATCGTTAAAATTACTGTGAATATCTAACATCAATTCTAATAATTTAATATTTAGGGATATAAACATAAAATAATACAGCTTAATGTAAGTGTTAATATCGAATATCCCATAATCAACATTCAATGACTAGCTTCTTCATCTTTTGTTCATATTAAAATGCACCTTTCATTATAAAGTCTATCTAAAAGCGGTCTCCGCCTACACCAGGCTTCATTGTGTTGTTCCCTAAATGGCGTAGCGTGATCGAGCTCAATTACCTCCATAGCCTCTTCAATAAATCACAGTTATGAAGCTCTAAACCTTTTCAACACTTTCTAACATAACTTCAAGCTTGTGTAAAATCATATGATTTGTAAAAACAGCACAACAATAATGGAATGTCGGCAACACGCCGTATCGTTGTATAACATTGTATATTCACCAAAACCATGAAACTAATGCTGCATTCCGCCCATATCCCGCAATAATATAGGACAGTAAAAGATAGTTATTATGCTACGGATGGAATGCAAAAATATACTATGAAGCTTCAGCGCAATATCTTCTATAGTAATATTCTCAACAACCGAGCACTTTTCCGAGTAGTACAAAATTTAAATTTTATTTCGTATAATATCATCATTATAACGAGTATGCGACTATAATGAGTATTCAAAGCAATCTGAAACTTCTATTAGCGGTTATCTATTAGAATTCTAAACGCATCGATTTTTACAACTAAATATTTCGAGTGTATTTTTATCACTATATAACTGCTTTAGGCGTAGCAAGAGGCGGAATATTGACGTTGCGTTTTTCGCCCCTGAAGAAGTCTCTGAGTCGAAACTTGGTCTAAGTACTATTTGTTCGCTTCGTGTACTATCGTGTAAAGTTGTATGTCTGCTGGTGCAGCGCCGGTGTAGTCGCGTCCCCTTCTGAGTCGCTCTCCTCGGAAGACACACGCTCGGCGGCGCTTAGAGCTACGCGGGCGTACTCATCCGTGTCTATGCTTTTGCAGAAGTGGATTGCGTATCTGGGGGTAGATAAATACAAGTTCATGACCAAGGAGTCTAGTATAGCAGAACATATCGAGCTTTAACCGCTCGATACAACATGTCTATCCCTCTCAAGGTAGATCAACAGAGTGAGAGAGAGCACTGTATCACGCGCTATCGAGCTTGATGTGGTCTAGACTAGCGGCAAGCAAAAACAGAGACAATTTTGCTGATTATCGGTTGCAATGCACGTTTATCATATATTTGGCTTATGTTTAACCGCAATAACATTTGACAACACTGCCTGTCTATGATTTAAACTAAACGGCTCTCCACAATATATATTATGATCGGGATAGCCGACAGTTTCAGCAGATTCAGACTGCCTTCATCTAGGTGATTGTTTAAATCATTAATTAACCTCAAATTCAATAAATTATTATACAAATCTAGACACAAAATAAAAACATTATTAGTGAATGAAAACCGGCCAAGTGCGAGTTGGACTCGCGCACGGAGGGTTCCGTACTATTACCTATAAAAACGGCAAAAAAACATGTCTGTTGTATGGGAGCCCCCTTAAATATTTATTTTATTCTATTTTTAGTATTTGTTGTTATAGCGGCAACAGAACTACATCATCTGTGAAAATTTCAAATGTATAACTATCACGGTTCATGAGATACAGCCTGGTGACAGACGGACAGACAGACGGACAGCGGAGTCTTAGTAATAGGGTCCCGTTGGTTAGCCTTTGGGTACGGGGCCTAAAATCACTGTCTTAGTGTCAAAAACCTACAGATAAATCAGTAAATTATCCAGGAATTTTAACCAATCAGTGAAAGGATAAATTATCTAGGAATTTTAACCAATCAGTGAAAGGAATAAGAAATGTATTTTTCAATGCATGTGCTCGTAAAGGCCCACTTTTTATGCATCAAAACCGAACAGAAAGTCGATTATTTTGCCCTAGGGCTTTAATATTGTTTTTTTTTTAATTTATTTACAATGGTTGGCTAACCTGCAGCCTTTCCTATGAACCATAAATGTTATACTTTCTTTTTCCACTGTTTAACGGCTCTGGATACATTCCTTTTGAGCCAATTGTAATTTAAAGTTCACAAAATTATATTTGTTTTATTTCCTCACACTATGCATTGAAAAACGTAGTATGATACACGGGCGTAAAAGCAATAAATTACTCGGTTACGTTTAAAACACTCGCTACGCTCGTGTTTTAAATCGTCCTCGTACTTTATTCCTTCTCGCCCTAGTAGCATAAACTACTATAAATGGTATATCGTACCTGAGTTTTTCCCGTAGAACCGACTTACAGGAGTACCGCGGCATCTTGAGTAGGAAGAAGCACGTGTAACTCTCCGGCAAGAAGTGATCCGGCGGGTGATACTTGTCCAGAACCTAATCAGAACATTAACCTTTTTAGTTATCTTTATCGCTAAAACAATAGATCGCAGTCCAGATCGTGGCTTGGATACAGTGGCGTGCACTGACATTTTTGCCGGAAAAGCAAGCAATTGGTCAAGAATAATAAGAAAAAAAAATATAAAAAAATTTAAATATCACTTTGAAAAAAAAAACGTATGACGCCAGGGTAGACAATGTCTACCCTAGGGTGAAAATTTCCAATACAATGATTTTTTTTTCAAAGTGATATTTAAATTTTTTTCAATTTTTTTTTACTGTTATTCTTGACCAATTGCTTGCTTTTCCAGCAAAAAGTTCTGTGCACGCCACTGTTTGGATACATCTTACAAGGTTTGCAAACGATGTACAGTACAAGGTTTATAAAATTACAATTTGATATTCGATGATGATTTTGCTGGTGTAGCTCATCATTATTGTCAACTCTGAACGTTATATTATATATAACTATACTTCGGATTATATGCACTATCAAAGTGGTAAAATATGTACGAAAAACGGCCAAATATGCAGTATAAAAAAATAAAAAAACTGTGTTTTAGATACATTTTCCATTGTCTAATTCAACATATGCATTAATACATAAGTAATTAAACATATAACCAATACAGTTTTCTGTATAATTAATTTTATTTTTGGTTTTTATTTCAGTAAACTATTTTTCTAGATATTAAATATATAGGGCAAAACAGCATCTGATTTATTGTGAATATTTTCCGATATTGTGTTAGAAACTGCTTTTTGGGTTCCAATTTTGTGTCAAATTCGTAGTTTTGTACGAAAACAGACATTATAAAAATAAAGGCCCTGTTATACGTAATTACGTCCTAAAAAGCGAGATGTATGCATATAATCCGATGTCCATATACAGGGTGTAACAGAAAGGTGTAACCATATTTGAAGAGCTTATTCAGTAAATGGTATAGAACAACTTTTACTATGGAGCCAACCTTGAAATCTCGGAAAAGGAATCTGCCCTTCCATACATATCAGCCGAGCGGCATTGCATTTTTCTATGAAACAGTTAATTTTTTTTTTCGAGATACAGGGTTTGTTCTACAGTAAAAGTTGTTCTATACCATTGACTGAATAAACTCTTCACATATAGTTACACCTTTCTGTTACACGTTGTATAACATAACAGCGTACGGTCGCCACCACGACAAGCTTCATAGTATACATATAGATACGTATCCAGCTAAAGCTGTTAGCTATAGTCAAGTTTAGCAAAGAAAGGGCATGTCGTCGTCGTAAGGCGATCACGAGTGTCGAATCAATCTTCACTGCAAATTGAAATTGAAATATATGTAGTTTATTTTGTAAAGTATGTACATATAATACAGTTTTTACAAGTCAAAATTAATCTCATAAAAAAATATTTAATAAAGTTCTAAACGTACATGAACTAAATTAAAGGTATATTTAATTTATACAGCAATGTATATGTCGTCGGCACATCGTTGAATTGGGCATATCATGATCTGTCTAGGCATATCGTATTTCTGTAAAAATTAGGAGGGTCGTCTCGCTCCTCTCCGCTTCGTTTGGCACCTAAAATGTATATACATGTAAACCTAACACGCTCCTTTTCGATTCGCTTCGCTCCGCTCAGCATCGCACCTATTTTTCGAATTTTGGTGATAAGTAAAATTCCAATGATAGGTAAAATCTATAATTATATACTACACACTAAATACATGCATAAACTCCGCCCATTCGATTAGTCTTGCCAAGAAGAAGGGCACGAAACTTTGCAAGATCATGTCTTTTTTTAGCATTTTTATTTTTATTTTTTTGATCTGTTCTTTTACTGATTTCTGTTACAGAGGCTTATACGTATACAATGCATAATTTATTACAAAATAATACAATAAATATAATTTAAATTAGAGATGTTAGGAAATATAATTAATTTTATTGTATCCATAAATATAATATATAACAAATTTTCGAAAAATAAAAGTATTGTTTTCATCATCCCTAATCATAAGTATCGTGAATATATAACCTACCCTGTGACGGAAGTTGCTGACCAAATCAACAACCTACAAATACAATACAATACAAAATACAACGTTTATATAAATTCGCTATTTACCTGTAAAACAAAGTCCCTTTGCCTCGGGTCCTGGGGCGCCCGAGGCAGCCTTGTGCGACCCCACACGAACCGCAGGAAAAGGGCTCGCTCGGACCCTGATAGTTCTTCCATCACTTCCCAGAACCACTGCACGAGCGGCGCGTTCGGTTCTATGCCTGAAAATTGCATAGCAATAAATATCAAGTATTTATAACAAAAAAAAACTGGTCAAGTGTGAGTAGGGTTCATGCCCTAAGGGCATTACGATATTACCATCACGTAAAAAATGTAGAAAAGAAACTGTAAAATTAAGAATTCCACCTTTAATTGAAGATAACGATTTTCAGAATTTATCTTTCACTTGTGCTACAAGACCTTCCTCCCTCCCCGGGAATTAACCTAATGGGATGCGTTCAGTTTGATCGCCCATCTAACACTGATAGCAGGATAGCATATATAAATTCAACACGTCCAAAAGAGGTGGCATGCTAGGCTGGCGTCGCCCGACAATCAAACTGAACTCAGCCCATGTTTTGATGATAGTCAGTAAGCGAGATTTTGTGTATAAAATACGTTTTGAAATGCTATCGGTGTTACTACAAAACGGTGTTTAACTTTAGACAGCGTTTAAATCTGTTGCTGTCACTCTTTTACAATATGAAAGAAAAGGCGACAACAACAGATTTAAACACTGTCTAAAGTTAAACACTGTTTTGTGGTAACACGGTATATCTTTATATTGCGTAATACTACAAACTTAGAAGATTTGCAGTGCGTCAACACGGACAGACAGTCGACCACAAAAGTGATTCTATAAGGGTTCTGTTTTTCCGAAGTCTGATTACCAATTTGGTTTGCGCCGTGCGCCCGGGGACTACGACGGGTCCCTCGCGATAATGTTCCAGTCGGGTTTCCTGGTGTTCTTGCGGGGTCCCCAATTTGGGGGCGGTTTTATTTAAATAAATTGTTACTACCAGTTTGATGGTTAAGTATGTAAAGTATATTTGACGAAAGATGAATCAATATTTAAACTTAATTATACGTGATTATTCATATCTAAAAAGAATGCGGCAAACATGCAGACGTGCCGCCACAATGAGCTACGAAACCCTAATAATATTTTTAAACAATGCCAGTAATGAAGCCGAGATATTTTGTATCGGACTGAAATCACTATTTCCTAGATAATGTTTACCTTTATAAGTAGCGGAGGCGCGGAGCGTGTGGACGGGTATGTCCGGTGATCCACACACCAACGTCTCCAGCTCTGACGCGTTGAACAGCGCCAGTAACGGAGCCGGGACAACACGGGACATGCCGTCCCGGACCGCACGGACTTGTTCGTCGAACTCGTGCAGTCTGCAAGGAAATTATTTTCAAAGTTAATTTGGAAGCCTTAGTTTTCTCTACTTGCCTGTAGGTTCCCGGAAAAATTCACAGGATAAGCAATGAGGGCTACTATCGACGTCAGGTGGCGCCACTGAGGCGACAGGTATAGAGAAACGTCAAATGCCCGCGAAACGGCGAAAGCTTTGGCTTTTTATTAGTTATTTGTGTATTAGTCGACATAAATTCATAGTTTCAGGTTTATTATTCAAGGTACGGTGCAATGAAAGTAAATGAATTAAGATTAGAGCTAAAGAAAAGAGGGACTAAAACAAAACTTAAGTCCTCCTTTCGTTTTGGAACATAATGGAACTGCACATCATTGCGGCATTGTTTATTCACATTTAAGAAAGAAAAAAATAATAATATTATATGTATAAGCAAAACAAAAAATCGAACTTCTATGTAAATCTAACCTAACAAACCTTTGACATATACCTTACGTGCCAGTGGCGCCAACTGGTGGCCTTTATAAAAGTAGACCCCATTGTTTTAACAATTCATGTGCAATAATAAAAAAGAATCTTACAACCAGATTATATCTACACTGACAAAAGTTAACAAGTCGCGAATGTCGCGATCAAAAATAACATGTTAATGTGTTTGGTGACATTGAATATGTTTGCGAAATTTGAAATTAAATGGTTTATTAGTATTTATTGATTGATTGGATTTCACCGTGTATAATATATATTGCTACATAAATTAAATAAACCTTTAATCTAGTTATGTACATTTATTATTTTATTACATGTATTTTTATAAGATTAATTTTGACTTTTGAAACGTGTATTATATATACCTACTTTGCAAAATAAACTATTTGAATTTGAATTTATTATATTTTAGAGTAATACAATAATTTTCAAAAGTCTGTCTGTTCCATTTTAACACGAAACTACTTAACGGATTTCGATGCGGTTGTCTTTAATGCCATCGTGGTATGTAAATACTTTAATGCACAAAAATAAACATTGCACAAACATTGCGAATTAGCATTCTCTACCGGTCTGGTCAACCTATAGGCTATAAGGTGTGCTAATAAAATAACCGCCAAGCCGTAAATTGACGATATTAGTTTTTATCTTACGTGCAAATAATTGAAAGATACTTCCACGCAAGCAAAGCCGCGCGAAAAGGATAGTTACGATTAAGGTTTACATTATTAATTATTTTACCGGTAATGCAGAGCCAGTTGCAGATATTCATCCTTATTGTCGGGCGTCACTCGCTTGTGTCGAGTCGATAACGGCACCTCGTGACCAGCGGCCGATGGGATTGAGAATGGAAGTTCTAGGTTTTGCAGTTCCTGTAAAAAAATATAATGTATACAACATAGAACAGAAAGGTGTAACCATATTTGAAGAGCTTATTCAGTCAATGGTACAGAACAACTTTTACTATGGAACAAAACCTGTATCTCGAAAAAAAAAAGTCGACTGTTTCATAGAAAAATGCAATGCCACTCGGCCGAAATGTATGGAAGGGCAGATTATTTTTTTCGAGATTTCTGGCTTGGCTCCATAGCAAAAGTTGTTCATACCATGGACCTTTTTGTAACACGTTGTATATTAGGTTGGGCATGTAAAGAGAATTAATGAAAGAATAGTGACGAAAGAAACATAGTCTGAACCGTCTGCTGACGTGTTATTTGATTCTAAAAGTCAATTCGTTTATTAGTTAATATTTGGCTAAAAGTTAAGTTAAATATGTTAAACTACTAAATCTATCAATTATTGTAATTGGATTCACCTGTAACATTGTAATAAATAAATAGTGGAAGGTAAAACTTTACCGAGCCATCCTAGAAGGACGTATGATAACCACATTGGCGACATACTGGACAAGTGCAGAGTCAAAAGCATCCTAAATGGTACGGTAATCAGTGCTAATAAGTCCAATGAACAGCTATATTTAAATAAAATAATATATAGCTAATTGGCTATAAGGTTATTGTTTTTATTCTCATTACTCTGTCACTTGTATTCATTTGACTGACGCCGGCCCCAAAGTAGGTCAAAATGTATCTCGAAAATATTTATTTTATAAATTTAATCGAAATGTTTCTAACATCTTTCTAATATCTACTACCTTATTATTCGGTGTCATGTCTCGGATACAAAGCAGGGCAGGTAAAAAGTCCTTGTCAACTTCAGCCAAATCCTGAGGTCGTAGTGTTTGTCCCGCCAACTGGCGCCATACTCCTTCAGCCAATGACAAAGAGAGGGGCGACCCAGTTCGAATTGCGATACCCATCAGAACACCTGTTGACAATTTGCAACAATCAGTTTACAGTACTGTCCTGTTAAAGATGCAAGTTCACACCAAAAGCAACTATGTTGCAAGGGAATACGCACTATCGTACACCAGCCTCGTATATTGAAAGTATATATGCAATTTATCACTTTCGATAGGATAATTAAACAAGACCAAACAAAATCCGCTGTGTCCGCAAGATGCGTCTTTTACAGCGCGTTCCGAATGTCGACATAATCGATTTTATCGCGTCAATGGTCATTCCGAGTCAGAGTTAGCGCGATAACGATATCCCTACAGAAGTCGCTATGTCGTCATAGATGACGTCACTACCGACGCCATAGATGCATGGTTCCGATATCTTGTGAGACAAGGATGGCATATCGCAACCTTGGTGACTAAGGGTGAAAAAAACTCAGTCTCATCTTTTGATCTCTAGACTTTAACAATTTTCTTTCATATGAGATGTTGTGCAGTGTTCGCAGTAGGATTCAATAGGAAAACGTCTCCGCGTCCGTTCGGCGTCACCATCAGTAGAGGGAGGGAGTCGTTTTGTAGCTTCTCGCACATTTCTGTTATACTCTACATATATTTATGATATCTACTAACCAAGAAACCGGAAGCAGTTGAGATGTAGTGCAGTGTTCGCAGTAGGATTCAACAGGAAGGCGTCTCTAGACGCGCCCGCGTCGCCGCGTCCGTTCGGTGTCGCCATCAGTAGGGGGAGGGAGCCGTTCTGTAGCTCCTCGCACATCTCCGCGATACTCTCACTGTAGCCGCCGCCACAGTCGTCCACACTCTCACCTGGGGACGAAAATACAATAATGTACTATGTTATCCAGCAGCGGACGTATTTGGTACCTTGGCTGGTTACATGATCTTAGTTGCTTCAAGAAAAGTGAATATGATTTAAAAAAAGTTCTTTCGTCCTTAGTTTCTATTCCCCTGTTGTGTAAGCGTAGGTAATGCCGCAATTTTTATCGACTTTATCCCATTAAGACCGGCTAGAACAATGCACAACTTTTCCTTCAACGGTCATTAAAAACAGTTCAAAGTTCAACTTGAACTTTATTTCACAAACGGCGTCAACTCGTGCACTGACCGCTTTCCTGTACTATAAATCGCATAGCGACGTGCGGAAGACAAGGATATAGATTCGTATCGCTCTTTGTGTTAACGTAACTCAGTAAAGGTGGCTGGCCTTACTTTAAATAAATCACCATACTCAGTCATCGTCCGTTACCGACTTCCGTAGATTTTTGCGGAAATCCCTGGAAAATCTGATAAACACTTCGCCTCCTGTCACTCACTCAGTATCTGGGCGAGCGTCCTTTATCTTAGGTCTCAAAATCATCAAACGCGGTCGTGGCCAGGCGTGAGACCATTAAGTCCAAAAAACTAAACAACGCAACTTACCCACAAACTTGACCTTCCACACACGGTGCGGCAGTGCTAATGCGTCCTGGGTGAGCGCAGGTAGCCGCGCCACCATTTGTCCGAACACGGACCTCATCCCGCCGGGTCCGGCGAGCCCGACGCCACCCTTGCGCGAGCGCCGCGCCGCCACGCGGGACAGCTCTACCACGGGACCGTGTTGACGCTCCCGAACCATCGTCGCCATTATTGCCTGTTACAACGAATAAAGAGGTTAATTAAAGAAGCTGGGGGTCTACCGCGTAATTCTCATTTTCATCAACATCAACTTGAGATTGAAATTTGACGTGCGTACGACGACGCCCGCCTAACATGCCATCTCTTTTGCACGCGTTGAATTTCGCATCCATTTGCTTGAAGTTGATACAAATGAGAATTACGCGGTAGAGCCCCTGGACATGATCATGTGCAGTGTTTTGTGTGTCTTCTTACATGCCACATTTTTTTTTGTATTGTTTTGTAGATTATACAATTTTTTTTTTTTTACCGACTGATGACTATGTAACCACTGACGGGGCCGATATATAGGTATGTATCGCCTAAAATAATTTATACCAAAATCTTTATAGGGTTCCGTACCCAAAGGGTAACCAACGGGACCCTGTTACTAAGACTCCGCTGTCCGTCTGTCATCAGCATCAGGCTGTATCTCATGAACCGTGATAGTTAGACAGTTGAAATTTTCACAGATGATGTATTTCTGTTGCCGCTATAACAACAAATACTAAAAAATAGAAAAAATAAATATTTAAGGGGGCTCCTATACAACAGACATGTTTTTTTTGTCGTTTTTATAGATAATGATACGGAACGCTTCGTGCGCTAGTCCAACTCGCACTTGGCCGGTTTTTACATATACCTCCACTGTACATTGCACTTACAGCATTATTCATTGAACAAATAGCGGAATCTAGAAGCGACCCAACATGCTCAGCCCAAATGCAAGAAGGAAATCAATCTTGATGAGGGAGATCTCAATGAAACTTTGCATATTTCCTTACATTAAATATACTGAACTTTATATAACCCAATTTTACAACGTTGAGTACTAATATTGTGTGGGACAAGTTTTTTTTTAACCTTTCTAAAGGCAGTTTCTTTGATGCTGTAGAACATCAAATTCCTCAGTTGATCAAGTTGGTCCAGACACAACAGCGGCAGGTTGGGACACACCAGCTCGGAGAACTGATGCAGCAGAACCTGAAAACAAAATTTAAATTTAAGTAGATGTAACCATTAGCCTAGCTTCAAGCACCCCCAAAAACAATATTAAACAACAGATAACGTAAAAAAACATTCTACGATCGGATCTTAAGTCATATATCTTAAATAAATCTGGAAGAAATATCTTTATAGAGATAAGTTTGCCTTTGTACATGTCAATTTGTTTATAGTATGTTTGTAAATGTTTATTTTCTGTGTACGATAAAGAATAAGAATAAGAACAAATAAGGAATCCACCCTAGTACAGACTCGTTCCGCCACCAATAACATATAACGATGAATTTGTAGTTTTTATAGTTCCGTGTTTTATATTTTCTTGCTAGTCTGTTCTCAAAGACTATAAAAATCTCAAGTAAGTCACCAAACATATGAACAATTTGTCATATATCGTGATGAGACCCGCGTAAGAGGGAACAAAGTAGACTGATTATAACGTTGCCCTGTCCCCGCACTTCCCCTCATTCCGATACCTGCTGAAGCTCAAGAATTCAATAGCTTGACAAAATATTTAAGGCTCGGGTCACATCAACTATTCGTATCCGGGTAAAAAAGCACAAACTTATTGAAAATAGACTTGCGGGTCTACCGCGTAATTCTGATTTTCATCAACATCAACTTGAGATTGAAATTTGACGTGCGTGCAAAAGAGATGGCATGTTAGGCGGGCGTCGTCGCACGCACGTCAAATTTCAATCTCAAGTTGATGTTAATGAAAATCAGAATTACGTGGTAGACCCGTTGGTCTGTTCCTGCGTTTGGCCCTAGTATACAAGGGACTCACCAGCCTATTACAAATGACATACGGCACCATTTCTCTCAGCAGATGACACTCGAGCGGTGGCGGCGGTGGCGGGCGGGGCGCGCGTGGCGCCTCGATGCACAAAGCCACCGTGTGAGCGCTGCCGCACGCTACTTTTGTGACGCGCTTCCCCTGGAACAACATAACATATCGTCAAGACATGAATCCCCGAGGGGGTGTCAGAAGTGTTCTCAACAAGTGGGATGTAAGTTACAATCACACTTTGAACACCCGCTTTTCGTGCGTGAGCCCTATCGCCGTACTTCGCACGTAGACCAAACACTAATGTGCACCGCGGGAATTGAACCCACGATCTCTAGGTTAGCAAGCGAACGGCGCACAGGCGAACTCTACCAATCGGCCACAGAGGTTGTAGCGAATACTTCTCTGGAATTATTAAAATACTCTGATTATAATGTTACTTTAATATGATCAAGACCCACGCATGATGCATAGTACATGTATAGACTTGCTTCATTCTAAAATACTCTGATTATAATGTTACTTTAATATGATCATAATCCATGCATGATGCATAGTACATGTATAGACTTGCTTCATTCTAAAATACTCTGATTGTAATGTTACTTTAATATGATCATAATCCATGCATGATGCATAGTACATGTATAGACTTGCTTCATTCTAAAATACTCTGATTGTAATGTTACTTTAATATGATCATGATCCATGCATGATGCATAGTACATGTACAGACTTGCTTCATTCTAAAATACTCTGATTATAATGTTACTTTAATATGATCAAGACCCACGCATGATGCATAGTACATGTACAGACTTGCTTCATTCTAAAATACTCTGATTACAATGTTACTTTAATATGATCATGACCCATACATGATGCAAAGTACATGTACAGACTTGCTTCATTCTAAAATACTCTGATTATTACAAAAAATTATATTTCGAATGTTGTTTCCCGATACCAAAGGTTTCAGACCACTTGCACTTAAAATAAACCGATATATGTTTCGAGTCAGCTGAGGGCATGCGCGACGCCATCTTTGACTTAAATTAACTGCCAAATAAAAGTAGGACGAGCAACCTGTAAAGCGAGTAGAAGCCTCGGCCGTTGCGCAGCGAGCGTGGTGCCGTCGCCCAGTTGCCCCTCGTCGTTGTCGCCCCACGTGTACACCTCGCCTGTGTCCGTGCACGCGACGCAGTGGAGACTACCTGTAACACGGAATAATCTTCTTCAACTAAACATATAAAAAAGTATGCTATATTTATTTGTTTACAAGAGGCCCAAGTAATATTTTCTACGTCGACGGCGTTATTTTGAATTCAGAGCGAAGCGAAGGATTCTCAAATAGAATGCTGAGCGTAGCGAGAAATTCGAAATACTCCACCTGAGAACAAAATATCTTGGCTCCGAGTGATACACAATTTTTCATCACTACCTATGAGAAAAAGAAAATGCTACGAGTACCTGGTATTTTGTGGTATAGTAAGTACGGGTTAGCATGGCGATAGCGGTCATTCACCCCTTCTACCACTGTACTCGTTTTTGTGGTAGCGATACTTCCATATGTTCCGCGTAACGTGCAAAAGTACTGTTTCTAAGCGTACTATAGTAGCGGGGCCAATATGGCCGCTACTTTAATACGACAGTACAAAAGCGATGAATGAAATGAAAAGAAAGAAGAATACAATATAGTTTTTTTTTTCAGTGCATATTGCTGCTAATGCCTAAACTGCCAGTAACTTCTTCACAAATTATGCGTTCGACCTCTTTGGTTTAATAAAGCTAATTTACCAGAAGCAGGAGTAAAAATAATTTTAGAACATATGCAAAATATCGCAACCGGAAGCAATTGCAATATGAGTGTCAATTTGGCTGTCTATAGGCAACTATAGGAAGTGCACTATCTGTCAACGATTGTATAGAAAGCGGAAATACGCCCTTAGTCGAAGAGTGGCGAATATTCCTACGCACATTATTTAAATGGTACTACTGTAATATGCTTGAAAAAAAAAACGCATTAAACGCGTGCCGTAAATATTTACACTCCAGCAGCCCATCGAAGCTTCGATAACATGTTTCCTATTTCATAATAGATCACTAAAATATAGAAATATCTTATTTACAACATAAATAGACTGCGACCTTTAAATAAAACCACATACTGAACAACTTTCTGAAGAAAAAACCCTCGCAAACCTTTAGAGAAAAATATATTCAACTGTAACTTAAAGACTTTATCTCGCAGAAGGAAGGTCTATTTTAGAATGCTGAGCGTGAACAGCTGTTTCACGGACGACGCTGCCTTAAAAAACACCCGTATCTCGGTGCGCTAGGGTTCACGTCCGTCGCGCGAGCACTCGATATGCTCTGCTCCCTGCTCGCTAAAGCACCAGAGTGTGATGTGTTTGTAGATGGGATAGGATGTGTGATGAGTGTGTGAAAGATAATGCTAGAAAAAATTATGTTAGTTAGTGCTTAAAATAAAATTATGTATACATACAATATTGTAACGATTTGGTCTGTAATTAATTACTGTAATGTTATAATATTTAGAATAATAAATAAATGTCTAAATGTCTATTGTTTGAAACTCAAATATTTCCCAAACTGATGGTTTGCGCGGGTATGTTTCTTGGGAAGAGCGGTTCAGTATGATCCGTAGAATATGTGGTTTCATTTAAAGGTAGCAGTCTGTTTACGACCGGTATTTATAGTTTACCCGTAGCAATAGAGACAATCATCTTCCCCTGCATGCCCGTGACGCGCATCGGTCGCCGCACATGATCGTAGCTGCCGTGGCCGAGTCTGTGATAGTCACCTTTGCCCCTAGACACACAGCGAAAATTATATTGGTAAATACAAATTACTCTTCTTCAAAGAAATATTTACACCCTGTCACCAAGAAAGATAGGCAGACACTACAGATATTCATCTGTTACGATTCTTATACACCCCCTTCGCTTCTACATTTACCAATCGAGACATATAAGCTGTTTGACTTTGGTACTTTGGTCTCGCCTCCCTTCATTATTCCGTCAAGTTGGTCGGCGTTTCGGCATATGTTTTAAGTAGTATAAGTACTTGAACTTATCAATTACTAGCGACCCGCCCCGGCTTCGCACAGGTGCAATGCTGATACTAAATATACTACAGAATGTCTTTATATTCAACGTTCACAGCTTTTGTAATGTATTTAAGGTACTTAATTGGATAAGGATTAATGCTGTATTGCTTAAAATCGCTTCGTAAATAAGCCGTAATGGTTATTGTGGGTTATCCCTAAGAGATAGACAAATACCATCGCGGACTTTTTTTGTAGACATTTTTAAGGTGTACAATACTGTACTACATTATTTTGATCTACCTCGTAGGGTTCAGCCAGCGTTTGCAATTTAAGCGCAAAAAAATGCGTTTATTTACGACATCACATTAGAAACCTCTAAAATTATCACTGTTTCTCTACTATATTATGTATGTATTATACATATAAACCTTCCTCTAGAATCACTCTATCTATTAAAAAAAAAACGCACTAAAATCCGTTGCGTAGTTTTAAAGATCTAAGCACACATAGGGACAGACAGACAGCGGGAAGTGAGTTTGTTTTGTACTATGTAGTGATTAATTTATTTTGTTGATTAGCATGTAGTGTAATATCATTTAATATATATTCATACAATTGTAAACATTTGAAAGTCATGGCACTACCCCAACAACTTCCCCATTGCCAAAGGTTAGCTGGTAGAAAATACTAAATAGTATTAAGCTGGCCTGTGTACAAAAATTTAACTTGCGCAACAAACAATTTTATTATCATTATTATGTTATTCTGGAGCGGTTATGTGAAGCTCTTCCTATCTCTTACGCTACATTTATTTTGGCATTCTTTTTTTGTCCATTCTCTCTACAGGCCCAAACCACCGAGATTTGGTGCCATCTTTCTATCTCTACGGGGTTAAAGCAAACACTTACCAAGTGTAAACGCTTCCACACTGACACAGTGCGACTGAGAACTGAGACCCGCACTCTACTTTGACAACACGAAGTCCTTTTAAGCAGTCGATGCGCATCGGAAGCTTGCATCCTTCGGAACCGCCTCTACCTATGGGAGAACATCAATTAAATCAATTAATATTCCAGTTTCAAATATCTTGTATCTCGTATGAGAGGAATGGTTACGGGAAAACATCAATAAAATCAATAAACATTCCAGTTTCAAAGATCTTGTACCTCGTACCAGAAGAGTGGTTACTGGAAAACATAGACAATACAGCCCCGAAAGACGTCTATTGTTCAATATCTTGCGTACAAAAAAGTCTGTCAACAAGCCGAGGCATGAAGAACGGGATATTGCAATCCTATTGGCTCTTCCAAGGTCATTCTATCTTAGGTATATCGCCACAAACTTATCTTTCCCGAAGACGAAGACTCACGTAATGAATAAAGAAGCCATTTTGGTTTGGCCTACCGAAACAGATAATTTTTGAGTGGCGAATTATATCTGCTCATTCAGTCAGATGTGTTGACAGAAATCGGTCGCCTGTTATAAGGAGTCTATGTGGGCTGTATTCGTCTATTCTGGAAAACATCAATAAAATCAATGAACATTCCAGTTTCAAAGATCTTCTATCGGAAGTGGTTACAGTAAGTTGCGTAGTATGAGTAATTTGTCCATTACCGAATTCCGTAAATTGTGCGGGAGTCCCGGACAAACTTATCAACGTTTAGCCTGTTTTCACTCTCTCTTTCTGGGCGAGTCCACTTCCAACTACCGTAGATTTTGCAAGAATCCCGGACAGATTTATTAACGCTTAAGGGGGCCTTATCCCAATTTCGTCTCTTTTCTGATTCATTGTAAACCATGAAACTGTGATATTTCGTATCTGAAAAAAATATATATCTTAGATACATTTTTTCTCCAGATTTTTTTGCGGTTCAAAACGCGATACGTTATACTTTGCTCGATCGAAAAAAAATCCGATACTTGGTCAATTTTTCACGTTTTTTTTCGTTTTTATATAAAATTTACATGACTAAATCGTAAGAAAATGACAGAAAATTAACGAAATTATAATTTAGTAAATACTGTTGAGGATAGTTTTCTGAAAATTTCACTATAAAAATGTTTTTTGAGCGAATAACTTGTTTTTCAAGAACGCGCGATGTTTCGATTGTCGTAACAGCCACGGCTCAGAGCGCGCTATTTTAAACTGTAATAAAAGACCATAGAGTTCAGTCCTACTTGATGCAAAATGAGATGCTCAATGTCAGGGATAACGGGCTCCTAACCTGCTTCCACTCTCTTTCTGGACGAGCGCTCTTCTTTTCGTCTCATAGACGCTTTCCATCAGGCGCGGTGACTCCCAAACGAGCTCATTATACGTTTAAAAAACGGTCAAGTGCGAGTAAGAATCGCGCCTTGAGGGTTTCGTACCATTTAAATAGGTATACTTAATTAATACATAAATTTCTAACTACTTTGGTCTTTGAAAACCCTGTAACAAAAATGTTATAAAAATGACAACTTTGATAATCCCCCCCCCTTTTTTTTCTTATTTTTGAAGATAAAAATAAACAAAAAATATATATTATACTCCTACTCAATCAGCTCTAGACAATTTTTTTTCGTATATATAAATATTTTTATTCGGTTTTGGGTCAACGTTTTACGCAACATATCAAAATTTCAGGTCTCTTTCATAAGTTTGTTCTTTTACCTGATTTATTTATTTTGGTGTACAATAAAGATTATTTGTCTTGTCTTGTCTAAGTCCGTCTAAGAGCTAGAGGCCCGTGACATACGGACGGACAGATAGAGAGATAATAGGGCCCCGTTTTGCCCTCCCGTACGGAACCCTAAAAAAAAGTATGTGCTCACCGAGCTTCCCGTAGTCACCGTCGCCCCACGACCAGACGTTATCATCATCGGTGATGCAGAGCGTCTGAGCGTCGCCCGAGCCGCACGCCACGTCTATCACGCGGTACATCGCGAGAGCTTCCATCTGAAACGATCCATTTATTGTACTTTTAACCAGTGAAATAAAATGAAATATATTTACAGTACTCCCAAAGTAATAATGCGCATACAAATCTATAGCCGAGCGACCGGACGTACCACGTGACCGTATTGATTGTATAGAAAGTTTAAGGAAATACGAACTTTGCCGAACAGGGGCGAAGATTTGTATGCGCACTATCACTTTGGGAGCACTGTATTTGTGTAATGTAGGTATAACAGATACACTTATTGCAAGTCAGTTTTTATGTAATATTAGTATTTAAATAATCTATGTGTATAGGTAATAGTTTTATGTCGTAAATAATAATATGGGGAAATATGCAGGGAAATAATAAAGGTTGGGTTTACTTAAATTTAATAAAAAATATACACTTAAATAAAATAAAAATATAGAAATAAGGAATAAATAATACTATAAATATATGCAATACAATGTATTGTACATATGTATTGAATACATATAATAAATATACGCCTAACTCTGCCTATTCGATTAGTCTTGCTAAGAAGAAGGGCAAGAAACTTAGCAAGATCATGTCTTTTTTTTTTCATAATAACACCGATTCGGCGCAACACAACTTGACTTAATTGACAGGACTAAACTTAATTTAAGTGTTCTGTCCTTTTCTTTCTGTATCGAAAAGACAAAGACGAGACGCTCGAAATAAGGTTAGTCTTGTCAGTTGCGTTGAGCCGAATCGGTACCATTATTAGTTACAACTAAAAAGTAGGCCTATAATTTAATTGAATAAAGAGTTGCGCGGCCTATGTCGAGACTAATCAAGTCATCCATTTGGTTGGTTTGTTCTTCTTTCACGCAGCAAGTTACAGTTTCAGTGACAGCCCATACTTAACACCTCTGACATCCCTTCGGGGGGAAATCATATGTCATAAAGATACATGTAAAAAGGTAGACCCTATTTCTTACCATCTTAGGCACTAATTGATCCTCAGAGTCCCCGTGCCCGAGCCGTCCATATCTCCCTTTGCCCCAAGTGTAAATTCGTCCTCGAGCTGTCAAACAAGCCGAATGAGCTCCACCGCAAGCTATAGCTACCACTTCCATGCCGGAGAGAGCTGTCACCAGCTTGGGTCGGTCGTAGCTCCTGAAGGAGGAAACAGTTGGTTGAAAAAGAGAAAAAAAAATAGATGCCTTCGGATTTATGATAGATGTTAGTACGTATATAGGATAAGGATGCAAACATCGCTTATAAAAGATCAATTTATCGATGTTCTAAAAAAACTCAATTTTTTAAATTGTATAATATGTTTATTTTATATTTAGAAACATAAATTTTTCAGAATTGTTTAAGTTAAAAACAACAATCATGTTCCAAACTCACTATAGTGAGTGAATTATCCAGAACAACAAGAAGTTCATGCAACTTTACACAGATTTCTTCGTAACATTTTTTTTTAGTTTTCTGCACACGGTTTTAAACAATGAAATGCCTGATACTCCTCATAAAAGATCGGTCTAAGCATTGTTCATAGATAACATCGATGTTTCCAAACATCGAGGTATCGTTTGCATCCCTAATATAGAATATTTTGTATTTTTTTTTTGGTTGTGTTTTTGTTTTGTCACCGTATCCATTCACTTGGAAACTCTGAATACTATTTATTCTAAAAATTTTGAATTTGAATTGCCTGTCTCCCAGAGGAAAAGGCAGATTTCCATACATTTCCATACAGATTTCCGTCTGCTACGGTCCAGACACACCTCTTACGTCTCTTCCAAATCCATCGATCTAGTCATACAAGCTCTTCTATTCCGGGTGCTTCTGACATTACCCTTCTTCAGTATGTCACCAATTTGGTCAGCATACGTCCTTCTAGTGCGGCCTGGTCGAGCTGTACCTTCCACTTGCGCACCATAAATTTTTTTCGTCTCACTACTTTCATTCATCCTCTCTACATGTCCAAACCACCGAAGCATTCCTTTTTCTATTCTAGTCACTACGTCTTCTTTCAGGCCGAAATCAATCTATCTATACTAATATTAAAGACAATTCTGAAGGCTTTAATTTTAGTTTTAGTGCTGTCAAAACTTGAATATTTCCAACGTAATTTAGCATCTGTTCTTAACACTTAAGGACTATTTTGCAATCAAGAAAACTTAGTTCTGACAACACTAAAACTAAAATTAAAGCCTTCAGAATCGGCTTTAATAAAGTAGTAAAAAAGTTTGCGAAATTTTAATTTAAATGTATTATTAGTATTGTACTGAGGTCAAAATATTTTTTTTTAAATTGTTTATCTGTCTGTCGGTTTGTCTGTCTCTTCCGTTTTAACTCGAAAACCACTCAAATAATCAAAGGCTTTGGATGCGGTATTCTTTATTATCATCGTAGTGACATATCAACAAAGGCCATAAGGGCTGTTGATAAAATAACCGTCAAGCCGAAAACCGTCGATAGTTGAAACTTCCACATGTGAGCGAAGCCGCAGGCAAAAGCTAGTTATAAATAAAATCTCAGACTGGGGTAAACTGGATAAGTCGCTGCCTGGTATCATAGACTAAGAATATTTAGTCTATGTTGGTATGCGACAGAAAGAGATACGGGTTCGAGCCTGTCTTGTGATTTATTTTGCTCATACAATGTCATAGATCTAGCACTATAATAGTAGTTTATGCTACTAGGGCGAAAAGGAATAAATTACGAGGACGATTTAAAACACGAGCGTAGCGAGTGTTTTAAACGTAACCGAGTAATTTATTGCTTTTACGCCCGTGTATCATACTACGTTTTTCAATGCATTGTGTGAGGAAATGAAAACAAATATAATCTTGTGAACTTTAAATTATAATTGGCTCAAAAGGACTGTATCCAGAGCCGTTAAACGGTGTAAAAAAAAGTATAACGTCTATGGTACACAGGAAAGGCTGCAGGTTAGCCAACCATTGTAAATAAATTTAAAAAAATAATAATAATAAAGCCCTAGGGCAAAATAATCGACTTTCTGTTCGGTTTTGATGCATAAAAAGTGGGCCTTTACGAGCACATGCATTGAAATAGAATTTACTAGCTTACGGATTCGTCGTGTGCTTCGAGTTTGCTGTCGATCATAATTATGTTAAGACTAAATGGACGGACGTACAAAAGAAAACTGGAACAAAACCGATACCTTTTCACCTTTGAACAACAAAAAAAAAATGCAAAATTGTTCTTACACTCTGTTCCCATGTCCAAGCTTCCCATCTTCCCCTTCCCCCCAACTGTACACATCGCCGTCAGCCGAGAGCGCCAGACAATGCTTCCCGCCAGAGTTACACGCAACTTTGGTGATGAACACGTGTTGTATGGATGCTAGGAGAGTAGGCGTGGAGACAGAGTCTATGCCGCCGATGCCGAGACGACCGCCGGCGCCGTAACCTTCAGAACGAAATGTTATCATTCAACACATATATAATAAGGAAAGCCCCATACACCACTGCCTGTCTTCAAAAATTTAGTCCAGAATGATCATTACTTGTCACTCTGATTCTTTCGTGGCATATTTTATTGTTTGAATGTATGACAGGGTCCGTAATTGATACTAAATGTTATTTAAGACCTTTCGAACATTATGTTGCAAATAAATTAAATTTGAAATTGTTAATATCTAAAATAGATATATCAACTATAGACGCGCGCGTAGGGTATAGACGTATTGTTCTTTCGTTCTCACAAAAAATATCTAAAAAGTGGTTTAAAGTGCACCGATAACTTTGTTTTTCTTTTCAATGTTATGCTAAAGCTGTGAACTATAAATCATTGTAATTATAATTCTAAAATAAGTTCGTATTTCACCGTAAATACCGTATAAAGTGATAAAGTGATCATTTTTTGTCATTGCTGTGACCTTGTTTGGCCAACCGTCAGATTAGGCAAACAAAGGAAACGGTCAAGATCCCTTTACGTGTGTGCGTGTTACGTACCTTTAACCAGTGCAGCTCATATCAGACTGGGCAATATATTGGATATTTTCGCACGTTTATTATAAGCAACGATAGCTCAAACGTAACGCTACTAGACTACGACGCCGACGACCAAGGTTCAAACCACGAAGAAAATCAAAATTTTTGTTGTTGCTTTTTGTTCGTCTAATTTTTCCTTGCATGGTTATCTTTTGACCGTGCGGCCATCCGATTGCCCCAGTATAAAAAATTATGGATGACGAACGGAATATCACACTTCGCAATAAAAAATCTCCGATGATCCCCACTATAGAAGACTTACGTAAAATAATCCAAGAAGAGTTCTCAAAGCATGAAGACGCACTGTTAAGAAAAATATCTGGATTCCTGGAAGAAAAACTAAAGCCAATCAGAAAAGAGATAGAAGATGTCAAAGCGTCCATGACCACCGTTAATTCTAAATTCGAGTCATATAAGACGGAATTCGAAAATACCGGTACTGCAGTTACGGATTTGAATAAGCAGAACAAGCATCTTCAGGAAGTAGTCCAGGACCTCACTACTCGTCTTGCTCATACCGAGCAGCACGCTCGTTTAAATAACATTGAAATCCAATGTGTACCTGAACACACGAATGAAAATCTTTACACAGTCGTAAAACAGCTAGGCAGATTCATATCAAGCAAAGTAACGGAGACTGACATTCATCACTGCACAAGAATTGCCAAAGCCAATAACTCGTCATCCCGACCTCGCTCGATTGTCGTGCAGTTTGCTAGCCCAAGGCTGAAGGACGACTTTCTAGCTTGTGCCATAAAATACAATCGAAGTAAACCCAACGACAAACTTAATTCATCACATTTAGGACTTGGAGGTGACAAAAAACCCATATACGTTGTGGAGCACTTAACACCAACCAACAAGGCCCTTCATGCAGCAGCAAGACAAGCCAAAA
Organism: Ypsolopha sequella; assembly: GCA_934047225.1. Classification (NCBI taxonomy): domain Eukaryota; kingdom Metazoa; phylum Arthropoda; class Insecta; order Lepidoptera; family Ypsolophidae; genus Ypsolopha; species Ypsolopha sequella. The sequence continues at coordinate 8,468,360 of OW203987.1, forward strand.
AACAATTAGGCTACAAATACGTATGGACGAGGCAGGGCAAAATTTTCATGAGGCAAAGTGACACATCAAACCATGTATTTATCCGGGATATGGACTCTATAAACAAACTTTTTGGCACAACGTTGTCCACATCTTAAATCAAAGACATTGCTTTTGTTTTAGTTTTAAGTTAGTATTAATTGAGTGGTGTAACTTATAAATTCAAACAAATTTTTATGACCAACGTACCTATAAGTATCTACTACCAGAATGTAAGAGGCATAAGAACCAAGACGCATGATGTTTTTAATAATATTCTTTGCAATGATTTTGATATTATTGTTATAACAGAATCATGGCTCATTAGCAGCATACACGATTCAGAAATTATTGATGATCGGTACATAGTTTACAGGCGGGATCGAGAAGATGCGGGCTTTCATAAAGATAAATTGATGGGAGGAGGAGTTTTGGTAGCCATCTCTAAGAAATTTAGCTCAAGACGCGTGCCAAGCCTTGAGAGTAAATGTGAAGATCTATGGGTTAGTGTCGATATCAAAACAAGTGACAAAATTGAGGTAATTTATATATGTGGTGTATATCTACCATCTCCGATAAAAAAACATATATTAGAACATTTTATAGATAATACAAATAAAGTAATGGAGACTATTGAAAATGCAGCCATTTTGGGTGACTTTAATTTAGGTTGTATCGATTGGTCACCTTCAGGCACCATTAATTGTAAAAACTCGTCCCTTGCTAAATCACTTGAGGAATTTATATCGCTAAATGGCCTTCATCAGCACAATTTAATCAAAAATAAGAAAGACAAAATTTTAGATTTAGTTTTAAGTAATATTCCTATTGTTAACATAGTAGAATCATGCAGCCCACTAAGTGTAATCGACGAACATCACCCACCACTAGAGGGATGTTTGTCATTTAAACTTTTAGACACACTAAAGGCAATTCCTCGAGCTACTCCTAACTATTTTAAAGCAGACTACAAAAAAATTACTTTTGAATTGGATAAGATCCCGTGGAACACGAAGTTCGAACCTTGCAAGGATGTTAACGAAATGACCAAAGTGTTTTATTCTGTATTGCATGAAATTATAGAAAAGCATATACCTAAAAGACAATGCCATACTAAAAGCAAATATCCAGCTTGGTTTTCTAAGGATTTGATAAAACTTTTAAAAGAGAAATACAAAAAGAGACGATTAGTTAGAAAATACAAAAATCCACTCGATACACTTGAACTAAGCTTGCTATCTAAGCGTTGTGAGGACCAGGCTAAAACATGTTATAAGCAGTACATAGCTGATATTGAGCACAAAATTGCAATAAATCCCTAATACTTTTGGTCATTTATTAAAACACGTCGTAAAACCACAAGTAACTATCCTTCTTCAATGAGTAATGGCAGCACTATTGCTAAGGATGGAAAAACCATTTGTAACCTTTTTGCGTCACACTTTGCTTCAGTATACGAAACTGAGACTCCGGTTGCAAATGATCGTTACCAAGAGTGTTTTACTAGTAACACATTGAGCACTATTAACTTTTCGCAGGAACATATATATAAAGGCTTAAAAAGACTTGACATATATAAAGGATCGGGGCCTGATGGCATACCATCAATTTTCTTAGTTAATTGTGCTAAATCTCTTGTCTTACCACTCCATATTATTTTTAATAAATCCTTGCAAACCGGAATATTTCCCGAATTATGGAAGACTTCTCGGGTGGTTCCCATACTGAAGTCAGGAGATAATAGCATGGTCTCTAATTATCGTCCAATATCTATTTTGTCTACATTTGGCAAGTTGTTTGAAGCACTGCTGCACCCTTTTCTGAACAGTCACATCAAACAACATTTGACTGACTACCAACATGGCTTTGTACAGAACCGATCCACTAATACGAATCTCCTATCATACTTGCAAGAACTGGCGCCATGTGTGGACAAGCGTCATCAAATCGACGTTATTTACACAGACTTCAGTAAGGCCTTCGATAAGGTTAACCACGCAATTCTCATTTCCAAACTTAAATCATACGGCGTTACCGGCACCATGCTGCAGTGGCTGTCCTCGTACTTGGAGGGTCGCAAATCCAATATAGTTATTGATGGATACCAATCTCACAATATTTCAGTAAAAAAATGTAAAAAAATGTATTTTATTTTATTTGATATACAACGTGTAACAGAAAGGTGTAACCATATTTGAAGAGCTTATTCAGTCAATGATATAGAACAACTTTTACTATGGAGCCTACCCTGAAATCTCAAAAAAAAACTACCCTTCCATACATTTCGGCCGAGCGGCATTGCATTTTTATATGAAACAGTTTTTGTTTGTTTTCGAGATGCAGGGTTTGTTTAATTGTTACACTTACCAGTAGCGTACACCTTGCCATCTGGAGTGACAGCAAACAACGTTTGTTCCCCGCCGAGAAGTTGTACCGGATTTAAAGCCGCGAGGGCGTGGCAAGGAGAGGGCCCGCGGACCTATGGAATCACAGTTTGTTAGGCCCGAATTTTTTGACAAAATCTATTGCTGTAGGTAATTTCAATTATATTGTTATGTCATCAAACATTAAGCGTATTTTAGGGATCCGTAAAAAACTAAAACTCTTAACGCACCTTTAGTGTTCGTTTGTCATACAGACGGCCGATTTGTTTGGGGTGACTTTAAAAGAAAATGTCACCGGTCGGCTTTTAGCCCTTTTTCCATAAAAAAGGTATGATATGATATGGTATGATAAGTATAAAAGTGGGCTAGCGGTACTTTTATCAATAGTTATAGATTTAAGGGGCTGCACAATGCTAAAATTCAGTCCTGCTCTAACGCGTTTGTTTTTTGACTCTCTATCCTGCTCTAGTCAGATCCCGCGCACGCAAAACTTCAGTTATTTAGAAATCGCGGGTCCATTAGGACATTAACCATAATTTCTTTATGTAACAAAGATGTTTTTTTCTAGTTAGTATCTGCGTGTGTTGTTGTCTGTCACATGAATCGACATTTTCAGCAGATTAAATCTACAACGCATACTTGTCAGTCCCTTTCCTAGGGTTTCGTTCACAGAATTATTTTTGTAGTCGAAGGATCGAGTCTCCAGTTTTGTAAGGAGATCGTAAGAAATAATTATAGCGCAAAAAAAAACATGATGTATGCAAATAATGCCTGAATAATCGATCCTTAACAGTCTTATAATACCTCACATTGCTTTATATTTTATATCAACAATACTGCACCAATCAATCTAAAATAAAGGTAAAAGACACGGCTCAGAGCGCGTTATTTTAAACAATAATGAAACGTCATAGAATTCAGTCCCACTTGATGAAAAATGACGAGCTCAATGTCAGGTACTACACTCTTAATAGGCAAAGTAATTTTCGAACACGATAATACCTTGGCTCCCTCGACCCCGCCCAGCTGTCCGCGGTGGTTGTGTCCCCAGCCGTACACGGTGCAGGCACGGGATCCGCCGCCCCACCACCCGTTCCACTCCTCTGGCCGTCTGGACATTGTAACAGATTTATATATGACGCCTGTGTGGTCCTATAATTTGTATCACTCTGCAGGAAAAATCTATAGTCAACTTGTAAATGTAAGAAATCGGAGCATGCAGTTGGAGCTCCTTAATAAATACATTGTCACGACAAATCTTTGCTTTGCTTTGAGCTTATCATCCACACACTACAAATAAAAATAATTTAAGACTACATAATACGAATAACACGTCACGATATGAATTCTCGATGGTTTGAGAGGAGTTTCTGAGTATGCACTGTGAAATGCAAGTCACAGTTCACACTTATACACCCACGTTTAAACGACGATTATGACATCCCAGCGGGGTGGATGGTGAGCCTTATCTCCGTAATTTGGGCACAAATATGGACCCAAGGCTTAACGTATATTCCGAAGCACACAAATCTGCCACCGCCTGTTTGAACCCGCGGCCTAGAGTAGTCGAGATAGTTGAATATATTCAATTTTGTGTATTATCAATCATTTCAATACCATTTTACTGCTTTGGTTAACTGTTCTTTCGAGCCAGACATAATTTATTCATGCAAAAAGAAGCTGGTGGAGTCGGAGGAACAACTGTAAATTATTTAAGTGGATACTTCTCATGTCGCTTTTTTCAATCAATGGCGGCTATAGATATAATAATACGACTGTCACTTAATTCGTTCGAAAATATCGTTTCTTGCATCTTGTATTTTCTTGCTAGTGAGGTGAAAAGTTGTATGTGTCGCACCAGAGCAAAATGATTTGTTTCTTGTGCCTTTCCCACAAAAATTTACTTTGCTCTCTTGTTGCACAAATAATTATTACATAATGAATCGCATACATAATGCAACGACTGTATATTTGCTTAGAAGGGATTTTAACGGGGTTTATCTGCTAGACCAGTGGGGTATTTTGTGGAAGGTTTGAAGCTATGTATCATTTGCCCTATGAGAAAAGGGAGCTAAACAGTATCTATTTTAGTGAAACAAGTCAGAGCAAAAGCCACCCAGGGCGAAGATTGTATTTACCAAAGCTAAGGATTTCGACTTAATAGCAAGATATAACAGAAACTTACTTGTTAACCCAATGCAATAATTGCTCATCATGCAATTTGGTGAACATCTGATTATCCTCCCACGGGTGCTGCGTGTCCGGTGTGCTGTCCTCAGTGTTGTACACCCCAAGGTCCGCCAGTCTCTTCCTCACATCCGATACGAACGGCATCGGTAAGGAGACCCTTCTGGTTAGTGCGTCCAGGGTCCTCATACAGAGGCAGTATCTCTTGAACCACATCCAGCGCGGGCTTTCGGGGCCGCTGCATAGTCGAGCGTCGAGGCGAAGACCGCAGGCTAGCCATGCTAGCTCCTAGAATTGTTCAGACCAGTCAAACTCTTATCGTTCATGGCGTTGTACTAATGTATTTATTTATTTATTTATTATCAACAATGCACAGAAAAAAAGGATTTCTTCCAACAAGACAGAGCATTTTCTTAAAATATTTGGTTATTCCAAAAATATATATAATAAGATTAAGAGTATATTGTTGGTACAAAAAAACTGGTAATCTTATTTTGATAAAATTTTATTCTCAATTTTTTTGCTTATTTCAAGAGTAATATATTTAAATTAAGATACATTTTGAGTTAAATCAATAAACTGGACTTGCTGAAATCAAGGCAATACATTTTCTCGAATCAATATTAAATATCTTTGGTCAAGAGGTGGGTACTCTTATCTGTTTTGAATTAAGAAAATTAAGTTTAATTTCAAGAAAAATATCCACTTCGATCAATAAAATGTTGTTTTAAAGAGATTTCTTTTGGTTTATAATCAAGAGTAGAAATGTTGTTGTTTAGTAAGTATATACTTAAATGAAAACGTTAAACATTAATGTTTAGAAAATAAAACTTTGTTCTAAAATAACACTATACTAAAGTTCGTGACATTGATTACTCGAATTGAAAATTTAAATCATTAAAATAACTACATTTCTCTCACACCAAGATGGGCAGTGAAATATTTTCTTGGATTTAGAGAACTTTCCTGGAAACAAAGAAAAAGTTAATTACAAAATGACAAAATTATTGTCTTACAATAAGACAACATAACTTTACCTTGATAAAATTATTTCACTTTGAAATTTACAGTGTCTGAACGCAAGAGTATTTTTTATTGTCGTTCGTACTAATAAAAAAATTCTTATCCGACGCGCGGCCGACATTTGCTTAGTGACGGACGCCGAGACGTTTCAATTCAATGGACTCGATCAGAGAATTACTGTTATCGTGGGAGATCCCCGAAGTAGTGATAAACAATTTTGAAGGTATGTAAGTGTTCATATCCGCCTTTATGTATTATTTTTCCTATACAACCCGCCGGAAATATCTGCGCACCCGAAACCTCTCGCAGGGGTTCTACCACGGACAAACCCCGAGTTGCAGATGCGCAGATATTTCCGACGGGTTTTATACCTCTTCCTCATCCGTGGTCTAAGTATAGGGGTTTCCCACTGAAAATCGGCCACTTTTAATCAGGGAATCTTCTAATAACGGGGGCAGTGCTGCTGGGCAGACTTTTTTTCACAACGAAGTTTTGCTGTCTATTGACAGTAAATACCTGGCTGTACGGTTTAGGCACCTACCGTCGATCACCAGAGCCTTGATCGCTAAACTAGGTGTTCAGTGCCTGCTCTTTTCGAACAAATAATTTATTTTATTATTTAAGTTATATCTCCTTGCGATGGATAAATCGCCAAGTATTCAAACATAGAAATTTATTTCTACCATAATTTATTTTATTATCTAGGTTAGGACTATGGGACTGTAAAGTCAAACAGTAGAGCTACAAGGTCTAGTTAACTTTTCTGCATCCTGTTCATTTTATTTAATACTTACCACTTGCTGAACGGTGAAGGAAAACATTGTGAGGAAAGTGAAAACAGTGAAACGCGGGGGTACCAAGTGTGGACTGTGACTTGCATTTTCACAGTTCACACTCAGAACACCTCTGACACTCCTTCGGGGATTCATGTTGTGGTGATATATATATATATATTTATACTATTATATAAATTTATACTATTTATACTATTATTATTATTATGTTCCATTTCTATATGTTGTATGCTTGTTCCCCTTTTTCTTTTTTGCAGAAAATGGTATAAGTATTGAACTTTTGCCAAAACTGAACCCGGACACTTTAAAGGAATTGTGTCCACGCCTGGCAACCAGGATAATCCTACAAGAAAAAATTCAAATCAAAATTAAAAAGGGTTAACGAATAATCTTTTGTATGGTAAATTTTAATTTGACAGCGACACCTTTATTAGTACCGATTCCATTTATGTTGATTGGTGTGAATTAAATGGTATTAGGTACAACATAATAATGTTGTGCTACAAGATGTTAATAATGATATACCCAAATATTATATCATCAACAAAATTATTCTGAAACAATGTAGCAAATGACATTTTATTTCAATGTTTTTTTTTAGACATTGTTCATTATAGTGCTCATTTTAAAGCATATAAAGTGGTACAAACTACACGTAGAAGTACCATTGCCTACGGAAATGTGTCCACAAATTTGGTTTCTCAAGTTTCTTAAATTTAGATTCCTATGTTAAAGGTGATTTTTGATATTTTTTAAAAATAGAATTATGTGTGTGAGGTCAACACCAATAATGTTTTTATTTGAATATACGTCTACGAAAATTTGTACACATTGGTTTCTTAAGTCTATAAAGTAAATTTAGAGTAGTGTAGCTAAGTCTGATAATAACTGAGCATATTTTCAGTATATATTTTGGGTTCGATTATTTACATAAAAGCAATTTTTTTTTAATCCACCTGCTGTATAGCTGTTAAGCAAAAAATGTTGATGAATGTCAAAAATATAAATATATAGACCTCGATAACATGTCTAAAATCATGCTTGAGGTTCCATTGTGGGAAAATGTATCGCTTTTTGTGTAACCAACCGTTTTGTAAACGCTTGTATTTTTTTCTTTATTGTTATTGTGATGAGCATCATAATAAACCTGTTTGGAAATTCAATGGCTTAATTCTTTTTTTACAATTATGTCGGTGCAAATTTAATTGTTTACTTTCTTTTAAGGGCTTATTCTATGTCACTCAAAAATTTTATTTTAATATAAAAATGCTATTTCTATTCGTTAAGTTGCATAGAATATACCCTTAAAAGAAAGTAGACAATTAAATTTACACCCTGTATCCAGATTTGTATAATCCTGAACCAAGACGAAACAAACTTAAATCAAGTAAACCTTAAGTTTTAATCTAAGACAATAAATTCTCATTTTAATATTACTTCCTACTTAATACCAAGTTAATAAAATCTTAAGCTGAGATAATAATTTAGGTGTAAGAAAACCGAGAGCATCAAATTGAGAGATTCGGATTTAGATCTAAATGAATATTCTCTCAAACCTAAACCATAATAATTGAAACCAAGAAAATCAATCTTCATCTTATAACTGAGATCTCTCCATTTATAACAGCATATTCTCAATCCAAATAAGTAAATACTTTTAGCAATAAATAAATAAGTTAAAAGAAGAATAGTGATTGTTAATGCAAGTAAAGATAATCTACATGGAAATTTAAATATTTTTATTTCATGTCAACATTTTCTTGATTATCAAGATAACTGTTTCTTATGCCAATTAATTTGCTATTTTCATTTAAATATATTTGTCTTGGAACAAATGAAAAATTTCAAGATATTTTTTTACTGACACGAAGTAAATATTCTCTAACGTCTATAGGGAGAGGATCATTTTCTTGGTTTTAATAAATTTACTTTGATGCAAAGCAAATTGTCTTAATTTGAGTAATCTGTTTTTACCGTGTGTAATATACATGAAAAATTCTAAAACTAATGTTTACATCTATAACAGAATGCACAGCATTCATAATTAACGTGATACATAAATTAAATTAGTCACAAAACTAAGTGGAAAACTAAAACTAATATGCAATTAATACCTAATTTATACATTAAAAAGCACAAAACTAGTATGATGTAGAGCAGATCAGAGCTCACATCCACAAAATAAAAGTGGCAGAGAGGGCTATTGAGCGTGCTCAAGAGCGCGAGGGCTAGATAGGCATCTATCTAGTGAATCGTGTACCGAACGTAGATTCAACAACGAATTCTAGAAGATGTCGGTTAACGAATAGCGAGTGGAGATGGGCGGGACATCTGGCTATACGGAAAGCCGGACGGTGTAAAAAAAAGAAACCGAGGCCAGGAAAAAGTTTAGTAGGTAGACCGATGGCCCGATGGCGAGAGACCGACATCCACTAATTTATTAATTATTTATTCCTTCAAATAATATTTATTGTATTGTACAAAATTGTGTATACCTTTAAGTAATGTGTGTGCAGTAGATGCGAGCCGGTCCTCAACGCGGGCTCTTCCAAGTCGTACTGCGCTTGCAGTAGCTGCGGTAAGCGCTGCAGCGCTGGCGGGCTCGCGGCCGCGGCTTCACCCGCCTTGCCGCACACCACGCCGCGCAGGCGACGCACGCACCACACGCGGGCGCGCCACGCTGTAACATTGTGTACCATTATTATAGGTCCGAGTAGTAAATAATGCACATCGTATCGTTGCGTCATCTCTGTCGCACGAAGCACTTACAGTCCGGTGACAGAGATGGCGCTCTACGAAGCCGAAATTTGCCGATGTGCATTATTTACTGCCGGGTACTGAACCGGGTGTTCACCAATAGTTCAGTGAGGTTTATAAAGCATGAGCTTGAAATTTAATGTGCAATTAGTCATGATTTAGTCCAAACAAAGTTAAAACAGCATTTTAAGTTGGTTTTGAGAAGATCAATAGTGTATACAATTTACATGAGTGTATACAATTTCAAACTCTTGCTTTATAAACCTCACTAATACTGAACCATTGGCGTCAAATTGCACAAATCAAAAAGCTTTCCAATTTACAATTTCGAAACAAGAGAAACAAAGTTCAGTTATGTACTTTGCACTAAGCTACTAACAATTACTTTTAAGAGGCTATGCGAATTTTATTTTTGTCACTGTCACTCCAAGCAAAAAATCGCGCAGTGCGAGAGGGGCGGATTCAGGGCAAAAGGGAAAAAAGTTGGTTTTATATTTTTATTAAAAAAACTAAAATAGCTAGCAAAATTTCAAATATCAAATCTCTAGATATTGTTGAAACACACCTAATAAAATATGTTTGAGTTCTGTATATGGTTCCTATTCGTCAAACGAGGAGAAAAAGTGTGTTTGAAGACCTCATTTCAACAAATAATTTCTATCGAGGAAAATTTATCCAAAGATGTTTTCCAATTTCAAAACCCTAGATTATATAGTCAAAATACATATACCAGAAATTTATTAAAATTTTCCGTGTATTCCATGAAATACACAGAAAAGAAACACTCGTATTTATTCGCATATCGCCTTAACATAATTTTATCTAAGCGAATGTTCACTCCCTTAACTGCGTCGCTGTGTAACATTTTTGTTTATTTTCGTCGCCTCTGTTTTTTTAGGTTAGTTTTTTAAAAACAGAATAAAAACTTGTGGCTATTGGTAAGATGATACCGCCCATTTCAATCAATTCCCATAGCTTAATTTTTAGAAGATTTCTTTTAATTTTTTTCGGAGAATATACGCCATTTTAGGACATAGTTTCATTATTTTTTATGATTTTTTAAAGAATTGTCCGCTATGACGTCACTTGAGAATTTTAGACATTATACTGATTATGATCCCTGCGTTCCGAAATAGAATTATATCGCTAAAATCGATTACGAAAGTATGAAGTGAATGGCTTATGATCCATTGTAATTCTATTTCGGACCGCAGGGCATGTGTGATTGCTTATAAAAAAGTGGTCTGTCTCTGTCTGTCTACTCATATGTCATCCAGCTGTCAAATTAGTCGAAAGCAAATTATTATAAATTTATCTTGACAGTGTATACCATTTCTAAACAGCCATTTCCCAAGTGACGTCACACGAAAGCAAATGGAAGTTGCAGCCTTTTCGTAAAAATATTCATCATCATGAAGTTTTTTAGACCACAAGTTCGAAAATATGGCTTATTAAACCTAAACCTCGAAATGGTTTTCGAATTAACACACCATAACATAATTTAATCAAAGCGAATTACAATGGGTAAGAGTTAATATTAGCCAATATTTTAGTTCTTTGTATGGGGCCTATTTCACCAGTGAAAAACACGTTTTAAAATGTATGTTCTGGATACAGCTTATCAGCAAGTTATCCAGGCCCTGGACACAATATTAATACTCACATAAAGTGGGCATCTGAGCACAAATAGCCAGGGCTTGCGCTAACCTCGGCGCTAGCTGGTGATCGTTGGATATCGCAGCGAGCAGCGGGCCGTCTAATAACCGCCACGCCAGCTCCACTGATGGACGGGAGAGCACGTAGCGGTCCGAACCGCTCTCCTGGACATATTCAACAAAGGGATAAAGCAAGTTATAAAATACGTAGCTGAAAAGTCAGAGAAAAAAGCAATTTTTAAATTTACAAAATTGACAAGTAGTAAACTAGTTAAAAAAAAATTATATAAATTATTATATTTTTTAAATTTTTTGATGATTATACTGGTTTTTGTACGTTATAAAAAAAATAAAAAAGTACTTATAAAGCTATTTCTATGATCTAGATCAACGGAAGGGATTCCTGGGTTTCCCATATACTAGAAGTTAATGACTATTTTCATCTAACTCTACAATCACGTACAGAAGTACCATTTAAATAATGTATGTAGGAATCTTCGTCACTATTCAGCAAACTTCGTATTTCTGTATTCTTATTTTTACTTTCTATAGAATCCATGACAGATGCTTTACTTCAGGTCGCCTATAGACAGCCAAAATTACACCCATAATAATCGCTTCCGGGTCCGATGTTTTGCGGATGTTCCAAAATAACTTTGACTTTTATTTTCTCTTTCCAAATACTCTAACAATTTATGATTCGGCTCGTTTTCGAGAATACGAACAAAGGCGAAGATTTGTATGCGCACTGTATCTTTAGCAGATCTGTACTTGTCCCGTCAGTAATTAATGCACATCGTATCGTAGAGTCATCTCTTTCGCACGAAGCACTAACAGTCCGGTGACAGAGACGGCGCTCTACGAAGCCGAAGATAGTCGATGTGCATTATTTACTGCCGGCTACTGTACCATGTTTCGGACAGATGAACACACACGAGGCTTTGATATGTTTTATTAAGGTTTGACCAAGCCGTAGTTAAAACTTACAGCAGCCATGTTGGAAGGTAGTACTGGATGTGCGGTAAATCTCCATCCCCATCCATTGACGGAACCGTCGCTAGTGAATCTCCATCGTAACTCGTCACCTGAAACAAATTGTATAGTGCGAGGGTAGTTCTTCAGTTTTGATAATTTTGCTAAGTTTCTTGCCCTTCTTAATCGAATGGGTGGAGTTGGGAATATATTTATAATATGTATTGTATAATATTAACTTATTTTTATGTTATTATTTATTTTATCTATACTCAGATCGTAAAATCCTGATTATGAACTCGAAAATAGTGCAAAATGACAATTTTTTTTGCAATCGTCTCTTATAAAGTCAACGTTTTTATACTTGGCATAAGTAGTAAGCAACAATGGCGTCTCAATAAAATTTGACATTCGTAGGGATCACTGAATGAACTATTGAAAATCAAGCGAAGCGTAGAGACGAACGGTTGGTTGGTTGGTTCTTAGTTTCATTCATTCACATAACCATAGACACTTCCTGACAGTTTCTATGCAAAAGAAATCGATTTTATTTTTGTTAATCGATTTTTCTTGTTTTCACAACAATTTACCAAACGGTAAAAAAAAATATTACTTGAAAACAAAACATTTAATTTAAAGAGAAAATCAAAAGGTAAACTGTTTATCGATATGATCGATATGATGATATCGATTACGAGATATTTCAACGAGTTAATCGCAATCATTAAAATTTTCAATCTAGATAAACGTCATCTTGTTGATGGATAAGAATAAGATACAATTTATTCACTGCAAACAAGTAAATAAGTACCTAGGAAACACAATCCAAAATCAGAAAAAGAATCGATTGGATGATCGAAACATTCTGAGATTGTTCCGAGATGCGAGATACGTTCCTTCACCTGAGTCGATGAGTTCAAGGGTAAGTAGGTATGCAGTTTTATTCGTAAAGACTAGGAACACGAGTGTATACCTAACTTGATTTGAGTAAAAATGGCGAATAGTGGGTTTTATAATCATCGATTCAAATAATAAGCCACCGATAATGATTATTCTTCGACAGATGCTTACCCGGCACGAGTATTTCGTTTCATTTACAATGGGATGCGGATGACAAGACATTTTAGTCGATTATTATTATATATTAAAAAGATCGCGCTTAATCGAATTACTTGAACAAAAGAGACAGTCCACAAAAATATTTCGTACACCTACCTCGTTTTTTCATTCACTTAATCCCATCCCTACAACGAAATGTCAAACTCATCTGTGTCGTTTTGTTATCCTGTGTGCATGAATTCGACAAAATACGTTTTTTGCATATAAAAATGTAATTGAAAAGGACAATTTAATGCATTTTTCAGTGGTAATCTACGTTGCGTGATTCTTTCGGAATGTCGAGATATGTGACCGAGTGGTCTTTGTTTACTACTTATGCCAAGTATAAGAACATTGACTTTACAGAAAAAAGCCATTAAAAAGAAGGGTTTTCTTGACAAAATAATGAATTGAATAACTTTTTCTGCTATAAAAGTACAGTTCATGGATGTATACCTAAACTGGATTGTGCACTGAAGAATGTTACGCGTAGAAAAATAGACTCTATTTCATACAGTTAAAAGTTATTTTATTATGACATAATCAACTAGAGAAAACGTGCCGAGCGGGACAACACACAGTCGATGCCCGTGTCCTACTCGCACAGTTGCCATCACAAAAAAAACAAATTGCGATGGTAGGCTTGAGTTTTTCACGATTTAGTTTTTCAACGACTTTATAGTATTTAGCTTTTAGTAAATACTTGTTCATGACATTTCTTTTTTTTAACCGACTTGAAAAAAAGAGGAGGATCTCAATTCGACTGTATTTTTTTTGGGGTATGTTATTCCTTATCTCCGTCAATTCTGAACTGAATTGAATGATTCTTTTTTTGTTTGGAAAAATTTTCTTCAAGGTAGGTCCCATTTTAAGATTGACCATGATCTGATGAAAGTTTTCAGAGATAGGCAGTGGAACGCCTCAGAAAGTAACAGCGTACCACTTGATATTAAGGAAATCACTTTGTACTACGATGTTAATCGCAGAGTATTACTTGGAAATTGTCAATCTTCCACCTGACCTTCGATCAGTGGCGTGCACAGAACTTTTTGCTGGAAAAGCAAACAATTGGTCAAGAACAACAATAAAAAAAATATGAAAAAATTTAAATACCACTTTGAAAAAAAAAAATTTGTATGACGCCAGGGTAGACAATGTCTACCCTAGAGTGAACATTTCCTATACAAACTTTTTTTTTTCAAAGTGATATTTAAATTTTTTTATATTTTTTTTATTGTTGTTCTTGACCAATTGTATGCTTTTCCAGCAAAAAGTTCTGTGCACGCCACTGCCTTCGATCCTGGTCTTATTAAGTAATTACCATAGAACTCTTTAACGAATGAGAGCACTTAACTCGAGATTGCGGCAATCACTTTGGTAGGGTGCTGATTGTCGGGCATTTCTTGGAAATTATCACAATACCCACCTGACCTTCCATCCTGGCTTCACCACCATAGAACTCCTTAACGAAAGACAGCATACCACTCAAGATTAAGGCAATCGCTTTGTATTAGGATAGTGATTGCCGAGTACTACTTGTAAATTGTAATTTCTCCACCTGAACTTTGATCTTGGCCTCATTACCATAGAACTCCTCAACGGGTGACAGCACATAACTTGTGATTACGGCAATCAGTTTGTATTAGGGTGCTGATTACAAGGTATTTATTAAATATAACCAATTATTACTTGTCCTTCGTTCTATATCAACAGCGCGTTTACAAGAACTATCCACATTACACAATTTGACCCGTCAACACTAAAAAATGTAAAATAATAAACTTTTAACAAAAAATAGTAACCGACTTTAAATGTAACTGCAGCCATTCGCAAAAAAGTTAAAAATAATTATAAAATGACCGATGGTACTGAAATAACACTTTTTCCGACTTCTTTGTTCCTCAAAAATATGTTCTTTAAAAGTCGCCGCGTTCCCTTGGTTATAGCAACACAGAAACCAATATAAGAGCGCCGACTTCTAGAGAACATATTTTTCAGGAAGAAAGAAGGCGGAAAGAGTGTTATTTCGGTACCATCGGTCATTTTATAATTATTTTAAGCTTTTTAGCGAATGGCTGCAGTTACTATTGAAGTCCGTCACTATTTTTTTGTTAGGTTTATTTATGTTTTACATTTAGTTTTATCCGTAAATGTAAGATCAATCATTCCATAATAAAGTTGGGATTATTCTTATGCTTGCAAACTGGTAACCCTTTTATCTAAAAATGGCGCCACGGCCGTGACATTTGAAAACTAAATTGTAAAATTAATAATTTTTTGCAAAAATGGTTAAAGCATGCAGCGTGAAGGGCTGCAGAAGCCAAATTTTTGGGAATTGTGGGATATCGTTTCATAGGTAAGGCATAATTACAACGTTTTCTCGGAGAAATGATACATGTTTACATTGATACCGCTAGAGTAACCATGATATTGGGTTTTACATTACAGTCTTCCAAAAACTGAAAATATCCGAAGAAAATGGTTAGAAGTTTTAGGAAACGAAGTAAAGTGCAAAAATCCAGTAGTCTGCAGCCGCCATTTTAAAGCAGAAGACTTTAAACCAATAAAATAAATGTTTTGAATACGGTTTTTACTACACGTGGTCTCAATCAATTATTTTTAAATATGGTTACCCTACTTAGACAGAGATGAAATAATCTAGTATGACTTCTCGTTCTTCACGTTTTTTGAAACAAGTACTCAGTCCTGTTAGGGTATTAGGTTCATGGTACAGTTACACAAAATTGGAAGGCAAAGGGAATTTAGCCCATACAGCCATGTCTGAGGGTTTAATAGGGAATGGTTGAATGCATCTCAATTTATGACCAAACCATAGTAGGATTCGTGACCGCACCCTTGTTACATGCGCGGTGAACTGCTGGATAGATTTTTGTGCGATATTTATTAATTTAATATTTATTGCTTTTTTGTTTGGTTGAAGTTTTATTCTGGTCAAAATGTCATATACTGGGCAACAAAAATGACGAATAATCAAAATGAACCAAAAAATCAACAAAAACTCACGAAAATTGTTAGGAAGATCTTATGGCTTGGAACATAGATAGGTAACCTATAGCATGAGTGTAGATAAAGTAGTGTATGACACTATAATATAACTAGGTATTAAAACACTCAGACTCTAGTCACGGTATTTAGTTTCACTTTTGAAGTGGATACTTCCATGTTCGCATCTCGTACAGGGGGGCCAGTTCAGAACTTGTACGTCACTTCCGTGATCGACTTCACGAAAGAATTCCGCAGATCGAGGCATTTTCGTAGTAAGTACTTAAAGTAGTCACAATGTAATAGGTCCGTTTTGACATATGTCATCGCAACGTATCTATGGATGTGAACCATGCAAATCGGTAACTATGTCAACCGATTCTCACGAGAAATCGATTCAAAATATTATGAGTTTGTTATCGTTTGAAATATTTTCAGTTTTATTGGTTATAATTTCCAGAATAAACATAATTGCCAAAGTCAACGTGAAAGAAAATATAAACAGTTCAAAAGTAAAGCCTAAAGTCACAAGAAAAAAAACACTAAAAACAAACGGGAGCACAACGACTTCCAATATGGTGATAGAAAGATATTTCGGGTGCTAAAACCAGCTTTTAATTTTTTTTCTCTACGAAAATAATCTGAAATGGAAATTCTTACGTGCCAGTAATATTTTGTAATGTTGTACTTCACTGACCTCAAATTAGATAGAGGTCTGAGCGTTGATAGATATAAAATACTGGCCAGTAAGAAAAATATGTAGGCTTCAAGATAAAAGAACAGCTCCATGCCAAAAAAAATACTGCCATATTTCTTACCAGCCAATCTGTCTATTGATAGGATGATTTATGGAAAACTGCCTGTAAACCAATTCATTAATAAAAAAAAATGGGACTTTAAGCAATAAATGCATGTTTTTTATATATATATTTTTTGTTTTTGTAAACTATAAGTTTAAAAGCTAAGTGGTA
This sequence comes from Ypsolopha sequella, assembly GCA_934047225.1. Classification (NCBI taxonomy): domain Eukaryota; kingdom Metazoa; phylum Arthropoda; class Insecta; order Lepidoptera; family Ypsolophidae; genus Ypsolopha; species Ypsolopha sequella. The sequence goes on from OW203987.1 coordinate 8,485,222, forward strand.
TGAAACATTATTTAGCACAATTATTATATTATATTTTTCGGTATACGCGACACCGTTACAAATACATGCAAATGTTCAAATCTAAAAAGTTTATATTTGCATAAAAAAAAAAGGCAATTTAAACTTGGCTTTTTGTGTACTGGTCTCACAAAAGCTAATTACAGATCATTACAATTATTTTATTAATATTAAAACAAGTTAATTATTTTCACGTGGAATCGAATTGAGTCCCTGAAATTAGGCGATTATCTGGTTACAACACTATTATTAAGAAAAAATTGACTGAGAATGTAACTGTTTTTGAGACATTGTGTAGTAATTCAAAATTGCATTTTATTTTGGAATATGCGTGAAAATAGTACTTGAAATATGTTCCGTGATAATTAAAAAACGTTTATATATTTTCTTTAAACCCAATAAGTTAATAATTATTTGTTAACCGTTTCATTTATTACATGTAAAGTTATATTCTATGGTCGTTCTTATCTGTCAAAACGGGCCTCTTATTTTGTGGCAACATAAATACTTTGACAGGAAAGTTCTTTTGTGGAAAGAGCTTTAGAATGAGCTTATTGACTTGATGTGCGCATTTTTTGACAGATATGTGATTTCTAATGATGCATTATTATGGTTTTTAAAAGTTCATTATTTGTTATTATTCAAAATAAATTAATGCTTATTTGATCGGAATATTGAAAGAACTGAAATTACCTCGCATCGTGAGTGATTGCGCTGCCTTCACCGGTATACGAGTATACTACTCTTGTCTATGGCCATTACACTGACTCAAAGAATATAGTACTCTTCTATCACTGACGCATTATAAAGATATCTATGGCCGTCTTAGAATTTATGATGGCCACCATTTAATTTTCTAGAGGCGGCTTCAGATGTCTAAAGTAAGGCCAACGAGACGATTTAAAAAAGGTAAACAATATTTCAGGGGTTTAAAACATTTTTATTTGAATACATTATATAAAAATTTTAAACTCCCTATTCTAACTGTTGTCGTCTGTATTAGACGAAGATGATTCATCGGAAGAGTCCGAATCAGCCGTATTTATGACAAAACTATCTATTGTATGTATTATTGTACTTACAACAACAGTAAAATCAACACGAAAAACTAATAGTAACAGATTAATAATAACAAAAAACTAAACAAATACATAAACGAAAGAATACGTATCACTTCGAACGCAATCCAAACAGGAAAGAACTTGTTCACAAAATTCAAAATGGCGACCTAATGTTGGTAGCTGCGGTACTGACTGCTTACCTGTACCACGATCCACGCAACGACAGCTGTCGTCGACCGACTGACGCCATTATGTCGACCAATCAATGACGCCATTATTGCGTACGAGATAAGAATGGAGATAACTCAGTAAAGGTCCGATTGTTTACCTTTTTTAAATCGTCTCGTTGGCCTTACTTTAATGGCTGTCATTATTAGTTTATACCCAAGGCGTTTATAAGCTTCTTGTTTGCTTAAATATAGCCAATATTTCTTCCCACTGCTTGGAGCTCAGTGTTCCTTCCTCATTGTTTGAGTAAAGAGGCGACTTAAGAAGTATCCACTTAAATAATGTACGGTTGTATATCTGACAAAACCCGCTGAATTTTTACGTCTAACTCGTATTTATTCATCCCTTACCATTCACAATAAGCTCCTGTGCCCAGTCATTTGGCTCACGACCCGACCGGGTCACTAGCACTCGGCCGGTCGCGTCCGATATCGTCAGTGGATCGTTGCGACGCTCAGTCGAGCACCCTGGCTCGAAGACAACCCTCAATTGACACGCGCCGGGGATTTTCACCACTCCTGTTGAAGGAATAGGGGGTGAAGTTGCATGCTGTGCGGAAGTGAGCTGTTGCGTGGGATGCTGTTGAGCGCCAGTTCACGTCTCTCGAATGATGGCATGGCGTAGTAATATTTTTCTCATGGACAGATGCCGATGATTCCCCAAAATATTTCATGCTGGTGTTTTTATGGATTTGTTTATGATAGTGGACTTAACCAACCTTAAAATTGCCTTGTGTGCAGTTTCATTGGCAAATGCAACGTAAATCACAACCCAAATCTATCCTCTTAAATTCCATTTAAAGAAAAATCGTCAGATTTAAACACCTTACCTTGGCTCTCGGAGACGGAATGGCTAGTACATTTTATAGATGTTACATACCAGAGATATGCGTATCGTCTTGGTATGGGTGCGGACTGTCGATAGTCTGCGGTTGAGGGGGTGCCCTGCCGCCCCCCGCCGCCGCCTCTTCTAACTCACACACGCACACTTCCACTATCATGTCCGCGACCGCTGGCTTGCTGGCGCATAGTGCTGGAAATTATGAAAATAAATTAGATGAAATTTCATGTTCATGTTAAAAAGCAAAATAGTAAGGACTAAGAAAACCCTTAAACTGAAACCTATACTCCATTCCACAAGTCGAACTCCCAAATAAAATCCCCCATTGGTTAATGCGCGTGACATTCATTAGCCAATGTGTTTCTTAAGGTTGCCTTACATGTCAGATTTTTTCAGTAGGTTCATAGCTCTCGCAGTGGTCGGACGTGCGCCTTAGTGAAAAAATATTAAGGTGGTAAAACCAACACAATTTCATACGATTTTATAATTGGATACATGCCCTAATTACTTCAAAACAGACTTCTCAAATATGGCTATAAAAATCAACAAAAAATCTAGTTTCCGCATATGCAATAATATTATTCGAATATTGTTTAATTATTACGCCATTAATAAATCAAAAGTAGTTAAAATTTGCAAGATTTTTGTGTGTATTGGTGAGACTTACGCACACATAGAAGTCCATGATAGGTCGTACAAATACGTTTCATTCATAAAACTTTGTTCCGATTGTAGCACAAAATAATAACTTACAATATTGTTAAATTTATTAACGATATAAAAAACAAATCAATGTCTCAGGTAAAATTATTTCAAATTAACTTCAATAAAAAAAAAACATTTCTTATTTTATTATTACAAAAATCGACTACCATAATTCCTTAGAATGTATTTTTTTTATTTGTCACCGTACATTGTGTGAAGATTCGGAACGGTAGCGGCCATGTCAACATTGCATATTTATCACGTCAAGCGTTTTAAGTGCTAGCTTTTGACAGCAATTCACAACGCTAATCAGTCGCCATTGCATGAAGCGCTCGATCTGTGTTGAACACGATAATCAACAATGGCTGACGCTCAACTGATTTCTTTCTGCGTAAACAAACGTGAACGAAATAGATTTTTAGAGATTCAGTGTGATAAGTACAGCAATTCGTTATAAATAGAGAAAAGAAAGTTATTTGAATGCCACCACGATGAAGCGTGCTGTTATCAAGCATGAATATTCCGGGCACAAAGTGAACAGCAAGCGTTCGAGAGCTGCCATGAAACGTTGCTATGGTGAAGAGAAAAGGTAAATATTTTATCGCTATTTTAAAAATTAATTATGTTAGTCAGAGTGTCGATAAGAGGGCATGACATACAACATCTTACCATGTTTACTCTAAAAATATTGTATTTCCTTCCAGTCGACCTGGCGCACAAATAAGCCGAAGGGTTCTTGTGACCAACCTAATGCTGCCATAGAAGTGCATCCAGAAGGAAGTTCTTCTAATCCTACACCTAAACGCGCCATCCGAACATATAAACAAAAATTGACAGACATGCCTCGTAAAAAAAAATGTCCTTTTACACCTACTCGTGAGGTATCACAGATTCGCAGGGACGTCAGGCATGATGAACAGACAGCTGGACCCAGCAATGAACCAGTAGATATTATTTGGACACAAGATGCAGACATGTAGAAGCACGAATTAAGCATTGAAAAAACATGTGGTGTTTCTAGTCTTGAAGGCTTACAAGGCTATCGTATAGTAGATATTCAATATTTATTAAAATGGTCTTTGAAAATCCAAACTGAACACAAAAAACACTGTACTTGTGGCCACTTGGAGTTTGTTCGAGAAGAAAGAAATGGACTGAGTAGCACTTTCCAATTTAAATGCAACACTTGTGATCAAATTTATGTAGGAAAGACGGAGGGTGTCGAGAAAATCAACCAGTCATTTGTGTGGGGAATTCTAACCGGAGGGAGTTATTATGCCCAAAGTGACAATTTGCTTGCCGCTATGGATATACCCACGATTTCACAAAAAAAGTATGCAAAAACTGAATTACATTTGGGAAAAGTATGGGAAGAACACTAGTATAAAGAAATGCTAGAAGCTGGAAAAAAAGAAAAACAAATTGCCGTTGAAAAAGGGCACATATGCTCGGATGGAGTTTCATATATAACAGTACATGTAGATGGAGGCTGGTCAAAGAGGTCTTATGGACACAACTTTAATGCCAATTCAGGAATAGTAAGTTTAGTCATTTGATAAGTTTTAGATTTGATTTCTTGAACGAGCGAGCAAAGTTTTCTGATAAAGTCTATTTGAACAATCTGGTGTTTTATATGTATGTATGTATGAATTGTTGTCTTTATCTCTTTATAGCTCTTTACCTATAGATTGTTTAATTTTCAGGCTTGCATAATTGGAAAGGAAACAAAAAAATGCTTGTTTTTGGGCATAAAAAATAAATACTGCAGCATGTGCAATATTTATTATCTCATGCAGTATATTCATCAAAGCCTTACTTTACGTTGTAAATTAATATAATATATTTTTTTGCAGGTATTGTTCAGGGTGAAAACGCCATTGTGGAAGTAAAATGCTTTTCTTCCGTTGCAAGATTGTCAAAGACACTGGAAGAAGTAGCACAAACAAAAAAAAACTTCACTAACATTTAGTAACAGCCGCCTGGACGTTAATAAAAAACATAATTACTTTTACCAAGTATGTGCTCTAGCTGTATATATAATATAATATAATAAATACTATGAATTTGTGAATAAATAGGTACTAAGATAAATACTTTTTTTTTCAGATCCAGGGACAATTGAAAGTGGCTCAGAGAGACAAGTGCTACCTGATTTGCTTTGTGGACGTTGGCAGCCCTATAAAAGTAATAATAATTCAAAAAGATGATGAGTTCATTAAAAACATGATTCCAAAACTGAGTGACTTTTATAGAAGATGCGTTTTGCCAGAAATAATTTTAAGGAGAGTACCTGCTAATCAAAAATGCTTGGAGCCTAAATAGACAAAATTTAACAAAATTTAACTTATTTGACAGGACTTAACTTAATTTTAGCATTTGTCTTTTTCTTTCTGTATCGTAAAGACATATAAAAATATAAAATAAAACAATTAAATATTCACTTTGCGTTTTTACTTACCAATTATTCCTTTCCTATTTTTTTTTTTTTTTAGTTTGTTCTATTTTTACATTAACATAATTCGATAATTGGAAAATGTGAAAAGCTTTTGAATACCATTGTTAATTATATTTCTTGATAAAGATGAAAATTTCCCAAGTATTGGAAAAACAACTTATGTCAAGGTGTAATTATTGATTTTTTGTAAATATTGAAGAACAAGTTGTATATTTACTCATTAAATTTGATATAAAAATGAAAACTGTAAGCTAACATGTATTATGGAAAATGTTTTTTGCCTCTGTTGTAAATTTGCAAAACTTGACATGTGTTGTTTTTCCTCGAGACCCTTCAATTAGTGTAACCCATTCCGTTATCGATTTTCGATAATAATTGGCAAACAATAGACATAAAGCCCAATCACGCCTTGTGAAGTTAGAGTTAGACGGACTAGTGTTAGCTAAAAAAAATTTTTATGTTTTTTTTTGAAACCTTTCGTTATCAAAGGGAAGTGCTTCATGAGCTGATTGTAAACATATTCTACATTTCATTTCAGCCATTCGTTTAAAAAAAAAAAACAAACACGAAAATTCCTCAGCCGTTTCCTGAATGAAGGACTTAGTATTGTTTGGAGAACGTTTTTTTTTTTTTGGAAACGAGTGCTTGAAATAAAGTGGTGCTGTACCAAGTACATTTTTACAATCAGCTTATGAATCCCTTTCTTTTGAAACGACACAAAAGTTTGCAGTAAAATAAATAAAAGTGTCCATACAAAAAATCATGTCGTTATTGAAAACTTATCAAAGACACATTAGCAGAGGTTTAATTCAGAGAACAAAAAATAGTGTCGATCAGAAAAGCGGCTCGGTCTTCGGCGGACTTCGGCCTCGCCAAAGACACTTTCCATGGTGATCAAATTAGATATGATGAGTATCAAAAATACTCCAAACCAGAGTCAGCTGTTTACGTACTAAAAAATTACAGATTTGATACGACTGGGACGTAATATATTCGTCGGTGAAACGCGGGTGTATCGAGTGTGGACTGTGACTTGCAGTTCGCACACGGAACACCTCTGACACCCCTTCGGGGATTCATGTCGTGACGACATATTAATATTATTATTGATACGACTATACAAAAAATTAATGAAGGCAGCCGAAGCCGCGGGTAAAAGCTAGTTCAATATAATCCCGCTGTGAAGAATATGTAATAAATAAATCATCTTGTTTTTTTTTATCTAAATATTGATAAATGTTTGTTTCATACCAATGCTGACAATAATTGTATAATAATCTATATTTTGTCTTGTTTTGCAAAGTCAATACGTTGCCGCTCTGCTTCCGCGGTAAAATACGGAGCGGCAACGTTTTACGTTTTGTATCGATTTGATTTTTATGAATGAATAAACTCACACATTGGCAGAACTGCCTTTACTAGTGTGCGTATTAGTTTGACAACTAATGAATTTATGAAACATTTGGAAGTATAGTAAAAGCAAAGGGATTTCACATTTATTATCACTCCAAAGCGTCGTGAAATAAATTGCTTTATCCGCATATCAACTCAATTAATACCCAAAAGCAACAATAACAGGTATAATCATTAATTTGTTCTAGTTTCTTAGAGCGTGGCGCCATCTAACATTCTGAGCTCATTTCTGTTTACGGCTTTACCACCTTAAAGATGTCTGATATTGTGAACCTCAGTAGTGAGAAAACGTAAAAGACACCCTATTTCGTCAACAGAAAAAACTTCAATTTGCAATGCTTTAAGAAAATATTATAAATTATAATGCATATTAGTTGACCGCCGGCATGTAAGCTTTTACTTTAAAGCGGACCGGACCGTCCTCGCTTATCTCTAGCCACGCGCATTAACCAATGAGCTGCGAGTATTTTGTTTCCTAGGAGTTCGACTCGTGGAATGGAGTATGATTTCTACATACTCATATTTTAAAAGTCTGGTTAAATGTACGGTTTCCCTTAATGTAGATATAATCAACATCAAATTTTCCAATTAATCAAAGGTTTTCCTTTTTCTTTCTGTCCCGATGTTATTTTAAATCGGAAAATTATATTTCAATCGGAGTTTTGTAACAGATCAATGGACGCATGAAAGAATGGACTGACACAGAAGCTTTACTATAATAACGCCCTTTGCACACTGACGCCGCGAAACAGCGATAAATTCTGTCTCAATGTATAAAACATATCGATTATGTTGCATCTCGCTGTTTATTTTCGCGTTTCTTCAACAATTCGCTACGTTTTCAAAGACAGCAAATTCTTACCCATTAGTACATCAGTGATAATAATGACGGAGCTATTAGAGTCGGGCATCCTTCCGGCGGCTGCCAGCTTCAGTAGATCGACCAGCGCCCGCGCATCCGACTCGCCCAGCTGTGACGTGAACTCGTCTAGTACCAACTGGAACAGGTTATATGAACATTTAATATATCATCACAACTGCGGAGTGTCTCAGATAGCCGTTCATAAATTAACAATTTCGTCAGGTTCCAACACTGATAGCAGGAAAGCATATACAATTTTCAACGCGTGCGACAGAGATGGCATTAGAACACGTGTCGCGACCCCTAATTTATGAACGTGGACCCGAAGTGGTGGAGGTGTTTGTAGTGTCAACTGTGCGGTTAAATCACTATTTATACATTTAAATCCACCATTTTAATCACGGATCGGCAACCGGCGGCCCGTGAACCACTTAGGTGTGGCCCGCAAGTTTCGCAATGACTGCACGATAACTATATTTGGTTGTAAATATTTGTGTGAGCAGACATTTTCCATTCTGAACTATCTAAAATATCATAAGGTTGCCGACCCCTGATTTAAATAATGCGCGTATGAACCTTCTTCGGCAAAGGTCGTATGTCCGAATTCTTTATTTTTATTGACAATTAAGTACATGTACAGAATTTTAATTCTTTCCGCCAAACTTATTCAACATTTAACATAATGATACAAAAGGAAATTGTGCCAAAACCAGTGGCGTAGCTATCGGAGGGCAATGCGGTGTAGTGCCCCGGGACCCCCAAAAGATGTTTAAATATCTAAATCGAAAAAAGTATTTTACTATAATTTATTTTCGTTTAGTTTAATTTCGTCATTGTTTTGTTTTTAATTAAATATCATTGCGTAACTTGGCGACCTCAAACACGACCTATAAAAAATGAGAAACTTTAAAAAAAAAAAGCTTTGTTTCTATACGAATTATATTGCACAATAAAGCAACATTCAAATCGAAAAATAGTAACCGAAACAAGTAGTACATCACTGTCAACAATGAAGTATTACATTTTTTAATTCACACTTGCTTATAAATAATTACGATACTTTGTAGGCATTTAAACGTCATAGGCGCCATCACTCAGTGGCTCTATATTAGTGCGTCCACTGCTGGACATAAGCCTTTCATAAGACATAGGACTTTGCCACTCCCGGCGGTCATCCTGGAAGAATTGCCCATACTCACACACGCTGGGCAGGCGGGTTGGTGAGCGCGGTGCCGGAACACTCGTAACAGTGACGCCACTGCCCGTCACCAGTCTGTTCCATATAAGGCCCGGCTATTAGGGGTTGATATACCGCCATCACCGCTAACTTCAGGCTACTACGAACTAACATGTTATGGACTATGTTGGTTGGTAGTGGTTTGACACTTCAATGGTCGGACACGTCCGTATGGCTTTATTCGGTTTGTTTACGTAACCGTACTTACCAACGATAGTTGAGCGTGGTGAATCTGTTTATTTTGATAACCACTCTCTTTATCATCTCTGTGTAAGACTCTTTTTTAAATTTGCCGCCTTTTTCCGGTCTAATCTTTCGAAAGCTAGACTTTATTACCTTGGGCGCTTCCTGCTGCACAGTCATGGTGGCTGCTGCGACTGATATGGCGCTTGAGCACATCACGGAGTGGCGAGATGACACAGACCCGCTCAAAGGAGTGCTGGTTCCACTCTGAAATAAGAAAAACAGCATCGAAAAATTATCAACAGCAATGACATTTTCAAGATCTTGGGTTTTATTTGTGGTAGATTTATAATATTAACATAAAACGTTAGCCATCACGAGCAAACCTCCATACAAACGCAAGTACAAAATTGTGAGGTTTCAATATGTTTTTATAATATTTTAGGCTGAGTCTCATGAAGACCGTCCTTCATTACATTTACTCTGTTTTGTTCAACCCTTTAGCTTCTTCTTACTTGAAAGGTCGCTTTGTCACCTAAGGCAGGGAATATAAAGTATTAAGCCGGAACCCTCGCACCAGTGACGCCGCTGCCCGTCACCAGTTTATTCCATATAAGGCCCGGCTATTAGGGATGGATTGGATATACCGCCATCCATCGGTCCCAGGCATGGTGGGCCTCCTGGGTTTTTGCCTGTAAGATGTGCTCTTACTCTCCCCCGAATTACTTCGGAGGTGGTCTCCAAGTAAGATGGAGGTACCTCTACAGTCGAGCCCGGCATCAGCTCTACCACCATATACACATGTACGAGTATAATTATATTATTTACGTAAATTATATGTTTATTGGAAATATTATTCTGTACAGCGAATCGACACATTTTTTTCTTTTAAGAGTTCCTCCATCCAAAGGTTGTCTGGAAGTGATCGCTTTTTAGTGATAAGACCGCCAATTGTACCCTACTTTACTTTTCGAAATTGTCTGTTATTTTGTTTTTTGGTGGGCAATAAAGAATATTGTAATGTAATATTGAAGGTAAAAAATTATTTTTGATGGTTTGTATGCAAAAACGTGGGTTGAGTGTAAAAACAAACTATATCCTTGAATTTTAAATAAATACTAAAAGAAAACTAAATAAATTACGTACTTACATGGTTTTTAAGCAAACTACGTATAGAAATGATTAATGTTTCTAATATAAATATTTTTAAAAAATGCTAAATCCTGGATTTGAACTTGCGACCTGCGACTCAATAATATTTAGACTATCCAAAATTATGTATTTCGCTATAAGACAATTCCTTAATTTTTTATGACAAGTAATAGATACGATTTTAAAAGAATTCATCTCGCAAAAGATATGGTGGAATGAAACGTGATACGGTCATGCAGTGTGAAATACTGACCGGCCAAGTGGTCCTTTCGGCAGGCGCCTCCCCGCCGCCGGTTTGTGCATCCACCTCGCCGTCCTCGTCTTCTGTCTCGGGTTCTATTCCCGATGGAGCGGGGGAACTGTTGCACGCTTCGTGTTGTCTTAGAGCTTCTACTAGTAAGCAGCGCGCCTGGCAAACAATGGCAGATTAAATATACGTGTATATACATATACTCACACCTGTCTCTAAGTGGGGTAGGCAGACATCAGGGATTTACATCTGCTACGATCCAGACACAACTCTTTCACATATTTTATAGAAGAAGGAAGATTCAAATGTAATTGAATCTGGTTTAATTGGTACCTAAGCGACAGGAATTTTTTGTTTGAATTGACTGTTTTACCGGGATTTATAAGTTTGCATATTACGTAAATACAAAATAGCCCAATCGACCGTGTTTTTCTTGGTTTTAAGAAAAAAAACGTGAGGGCTTCCATTCCTTAAAGGAACCATAATGCATAATTGATCGTACTTTTAGAGATCTAAAAGCAGCGATAAAAACTGTTGATTCTTATAGAAATATTGTAAGATATTAATTAAAATAAGTGGCATTTAAACAGTTGTACAGATCTGCTAAAGATATAGTGCGCATACCTTCGCCACTGTTCGTATTCCCGAAAACGAGCCTAATTATAAATTGTAAGAGTAACTAGTAATTGGATACTTATTAAAGAGAAAATAAGAGTCAACATATGCAAAAAATGGGAACGGGAAGCAATTACGGGTGTCATTTTGGCTGTGAAACTGAACTGAACAATCTGTCATGAATTTTATAGAAAGCGGAATTATGACCTTTGCCGAAGAGTCGCGAAGATTCCTTCGCGAATTATTTAAATGGAACTACTGTAAAGAGTTGGTACCTGAGTGATATGCAACACCAGTAAAATAAGTGATAACGCGTGTTGTACAGCGACCGGGGGCTCTAGAGACAAGGCAGCCGCTGCCAATGACGGCCGCGGGCTCTGTGGCTCTTCTATTGATGCTTCCTCAGAGTATAAACCTGTAAATTAAAATTACTATTATATAGTGGCACAATGTGTTTATTTAAATCGAATATGTTGGGATATTTCTGATGAATAAAATCCGAAACGAAGATATCCGTCAGAGATCGAAGGTGCCCGACATAGCCTGCCGAATCAGTAAGTTGAAGTGGCAGTGGACGGGCCATATTTGTCGCCGACGTGATGACCGTTGGGGCCGTAAGGCATTGGAATGGAGACCACGTACAGCAAAGCGTAACGTAGTGACCGTTGGGGCCGTAAGGCATTGGAATGGAGACCACGTACAGCAAAGCGTAGCGTAGGCCGCTCTCGTGCTCGCTGGGCCGACTATCTAAAGGACGTTGAGGTTGGCGGCTGGATGAGGATGACTGAGGACCGCCAAGAGTGGCGTAATATGGGGAAGGCCTATGTCCAGCAGTGTACGAATACGGGCTGATGGGTGATGTTGGCTAAAGAAACCGATATAATACTGCAGAATGTTTGTTATAATCACGGGAAGATTGGGCAAAACGTGCAAAGATGACTTAAGGAGAGACATCATGAGCGCAACAACTCCGTTGTGGGCGTACGCGACCACATGTAATGCGCAATTACATGCACGCTCGATGAAACTTGCGAAGACAGTACTATCACACCAATTTCGTTGCGGGCACAAAATTGAAAACGCGTGTCAGGAGAAACACAAATTTTGGCAATATTGTAAAGGTTTCCAAATATTGGTATTATATTGGTTAAAATCAATCTAGACATAATTGTCGATGCGAAATGGTTATTTATTTTATCTAAAATATTAACATTCAGCTACACTTTTGTAAAAAAAAAGCTTATCTTTTTCAGGGCTTTTTTGTCAAGATATAATTCAAAATTCATGATTTTGGTTCCCATTTGGCATAGATCTAGATAATTTCAATGGGCACATATAGACATGTCACAATTTTGTGTTCGCGTTTAAATTGAGGTCTGAGCTTGAATCCGCTTATCACATTCAAACATCAAGTCGCAATCTAAGCTAGAGAATACTTAAAAAGTCCTTCAAAGGTTGGTACGGACGGGTTCCGTTCGTTGATATATATTAAACCTGAAAAGACGTTTTTGATAACTCCATATGAATGTCCAATATATATTTTAACAGATAACACAATTTTTAAACTTTTATATTCTTTATCTTTGCCATATTTAAATTTACTTTTTCGACTCCTGAAGGAGTCGAAACATATTGTATTTATTAGTTTTTTGTTATACCATACACATTTAAATTATGATTAATATTTGCGATTGTCGGCACTTGGTGAAACATCAGACTTTAATTTTCCCCATTTTAAGAGTAAATTTTCTGCGTATCAACACCGAGTTTTCTAACTACCTGATTCATAATAAATTGACACATGATTTTACCCTCTCTTCGAAATTGTTATTTACCATCTGCAATAGAACGTTAATACGTTTAGGGAATTAATATTCCCTAAATTTAATATTGTGATATTGTGAAACAGTACATGTGTTTGTAAAATTTATTGAAAAAGGCGTTACTTTGCGGAAGTCCATCATGAATTTGTTGTTGTCGAGCTTTGCTGTCGAGCGGTCGGGCGGACTACACATCCCGAGGATGCCTCGTTTAGAGGCGAAACACGTGTCGATAAGTTTTCTTGCTTGTTATTTAAGATTGCTTTATTTTGTGCTCGTACTGCTTGCTTTGCATGTTTTATGCGGGAGGGCAGGCGGTGCTTGAGTCTGCATTTTGAACAGCATGGTAAGAGTGTTTAGCGGAATATTGCAAATTATTAATATATCCACAAATACATGTGTTTTTATCAAAACGAAATTCAAATTACCTAAGGAATGCGCTCCGAGCGGATCTTTGAGGCTCGGGAAAGGCAGCGGCGCTACGTCAGCTTGCTGTTGACAGTTCATGTTCGGTCTCAGCGAGAAAGCGGCTGAATGCGACGAGCCTGCAGCGACCCTCTGAACGCCTTCCACTCCGACAACGAGGGCGGGGCGCCGGTTCACGCACGTCGAGCCGTTGCCTTGCTGGCCGTGGTCGTTGTCACCCCATGCCCATACCTGAAATGAGGAGATACAATTTGGAGAAGATTCAGATGTAGGAGGAACTATTTGTTTTATCTTGCTTGGTATTTTATGGAAATTACAACCTACTATCTTACCTGTTGCCTTGCTGGCCGTGGCTTGCTTACCGAGCCTAGTCGTAGTCGCCTTTACCCCACAATACCTGTCGGTATCAGTTACCTGATGGTCGCTAGTGACAGTGCCCACAGCCACGTGAACGATCCGACGTCCACGCCACGCCTCCACTATCCGCGGGACACGCACGCACGTCCTAGCAGTGATCGAGCCGGTAGTAGTCGCCTTTACCCCACAATACCTGTTGGTATCAGTTACCTGATGGTCGCTGGTGACAGCGAGACAATGCAAGGCGCCCACAGCCACGTGAACGATCCGACGTCCGCGCAACGCCTCCACTATCCGCGGGACACGCACGTGTGCGTCGCAGCCGTGACCGAGCCGGTAGTAGTCGCCTTTACCCCATGTCCATACCTGATCGAAAATAAATGACATTCAGACCAAGGAATCAATATGATAATGGTTTCGCAAGAAATACTTTTTTCTACTTACTGTAGAAGGGGAAAGCCAAAAGCACCCGGAATAGAGCTTTTATGAAAATGTGTCAGGATCAAAAGTTGAAGAACTCTAGTGTTCTGCCTACCCCTTGGGGAGACAGCATGCAATTTTTTACAAGGAAACACATATAAGATTTACTCACCTCTCCATCCCTAGTCAACGCCAAACTAAATTGCGCACCACACTCAATTTGAATGACACCCATTCCATTCAATCTCTCAACATTCATCGGAACAGCACTGCCGTCCGCGCCGCCTCGCCCTGAAACATTTGCGCCTACGTTACTGCAATAATGAACAGTTCTTAGAAACGTACGCAAAGAAAATAATGGGGGCTACCATTACTATCTAACTTACGTACCGGTTGGCGAGTCGCACTCACTTGATTTCTTCCTAACTCCCGATCTAGACAACTACATTACAATGATCACAAAAGCTCCACGCGTGACTTTTATAAATAATTCTTCCTTGATTTATTTATTTAACCCTTCTCCTTTCATAGGGCACGATCACGCTCCACTGTCTAATTATTCTTCCATTAAATTAACATTATATCATTGCAGTATAGAAACGCAGAAAGAAAATTAAATCTGGATGTTAGGAGCTCTGAACCAGGAGCTCCTTACATCCAGATTTACTTTTCTTTATATCTCCTTGCGATGGATAAATCGCCAAGTGTTCAAACATAGAAATTTATTTCTATCATAGTTTATTCTTCCATTGTTTCAGCTAATTGCAAAACTAGACAGGCTATGGATGTTAACATTTTGATCCCTAAAAGTGGTTTAAAAGTTTACTTGAAATTGGTTAAAAATGCTAGCTCTAACGAAGTGGTAGCCCCCAATATTGTTAGCGTATTTACCCAATTTACCGAAGTCGCCGTCTCCCCACGAGAACACTTTGCCACAGGCCGTCAGCGCTAGAGTCTGTGCGTCTCGCGATCCGCACGCTACTTGTACCACCCGGAAGTTTTCTAGAGACTCCACCTGAAACGGAAGATCACTTTTCAAAACCAAACCAGCATAGCGGGCTGTCAAACTGATGCACGATATATTAATTAGTCTATAACGATGCCATATACGTATATCAATACTATATATAGAATAGGGATGATGACTATTAGTCAAATCAGCAACCTTTTATGAAACGTCAAAAAAGATTTTTTGCATGAAAATACTTAGAAGTGACGTCATAACTTTGTAAATAAATTTTGCGTATACATGTTTTTAAATTTATTGACAACCCAGGCATCTTCCCATTATTATAATTTTAATTGATCAGTAGAAGTAGACAGGTGGCCGGCTTCATAGCGTGATGATGTCATCATATCGAGGTTGCTTGCTAGAAGGGCAATGGATGAAGCTGGAAGTTTTCTAGAGACTCCACCTGAAACGGAAGATCTCATTTCGAAACCAAACCAGCATAGTGGACTGTCATACTGATGCATGATATATTCATCAATCTATAATGATGCGATATACATATATTAGATCTTTACATATGAAATTGCTGTTTTCTATAGAGAATTTGAAGGAAACTCAGTTTTTAGTACTAACATTTTCGCATTTTTTTTAGGAATGACAAATCCAAATTATGTGGTTTCTTATGTGTATGAATGAGACAACATTAAGCTAACAGCAACAGCTAATTTAATTTTTGAAACGTGTTAGCTGTGAAAAATTATTACGAATCTTAACATGGAAATGGATGGCATTTAGGACGAACTGTTTTTGAAGATTTAATTTTTATAATCAAACTGAAAATAAAAACAAAATTTAATACTTAGATGTAAAACCTTGAAATGAACTTTCAAGCAAAAAACAAATAATTGAAATAGCTATTGAATTACAGGAATTATGAACTCATTAATCTGTAAGAACATTTCGGCAATTAGACCTATTATCAATACTATAAATATAATAATTATTATTATTTTAATTGATCAGTCGGCTGGTGGCCGGCTTCATAGCGTGATGATGTCATCATATCGGGGTTGCTAGCTAGGGCAATGGATTAAGCTGGCAGGAAACCAGAGACAATGGCATGTCAAAGAATATATAGAAGCGTATTTATTGAAGTACATGCAAAACGCAGATTAACATGTATAAAAACGGGGTTTGACTGGTGCATTGATTAACTTATAAAAACATTGCGGCAGTAGCATTTAAAATAGACCGAGGTCCGTACTAGCCACTATTTAATCTTTAATTGGCAGTCAATCTGTCACGAATATAAGAAACAACTTTTGTATTTATTCGATATTTGGGGGAGGCGTGCTATCATCATATTATTAATGGACTTATAAATGAATAGTATAAATGAGCTTGTTCGTCTTGTGTGTTTCAAGAAAAGTCACATGAATCTGTTAAAGGAACGCTGTATTTTATTACCGCGCAGAAAAAATCGTTGGAAACATTTAAGTTTGTTCCAAGCATATTTATGTAAGTCTAAACGTTAGAAGGTACATTCGGTTGATTTGAATTGAATTTTCTTTAAGGCTTTGACAAAATAAAGCTTAAAGAGAGTGGCAGCCTATATCTAGATACGCATTTGTAAAAACCTCACCATTTTCGGTAACAGCTGCGTAGTATCATCGCCATGGCCGAGTCTGCCGTACTCCCCAAGGCCCCAAGTGTAGAGATGTCCGCGCGCGGTCACGCACGCACTGTGAGCAGACCCACAAGCGATGTGGACCACGCGTTCACTCGCCAACGCTTCCACGAGTCGAGGCGTGTCCAATGTTTGACGGTTACCGTGGCCCAGTTTGCCATCTTCGCCTTCACCCCACGAGTATACCTGTAGGTAAATTAAATATTAAAGTCGAAAAATCATGTGATGAAAGCTTGTTTATTTAGGTTGTGATTTAGTTTAATACTTTTAACACAACAAAAATAACAATTTCAAGCATTTTCGAGATACATTTCGGCCCACTTTGGGGCTGGCATCAGTCGAAACAAAGTGGGCCGAAACATATCTCGAAAATACTTGAAATTGTTATTTTTGTAGTGTTTATAAGTTTAAAACTAAATGAAAAGCTTATTATAGCCAAATAAAAATATTTATGTCAAGTTTATTTAGGTTGAAACTGGTTAATCAGCGAATACAATGTCCCCATTTTAGTCCCTTACGTAGCCTTTCGTGGTATCTAAGGACGTTTTGTTATTGCTAGGAATTTTCACTAAGCTAAAATATATAAAAAATAAATATAAACATATCGTCACGACATTCCCGAGGGGGTGTCAGAGGTGTTCCGAATGTGAACTGTGAAATGCAACTCACAGTCCGCACTCGGTATTCCTCTAAAATATATATAACTACTGCGGATTTAATAAATTTGCCAGAATATAAAAAGTGAGTGAAGGTAATGGTTTTAGTTTATTCTTAGCAGAAACGGGTAAAACTACATTTAAGATCTGTCTCTTTCTGACACTTGGTTTACTGATAGCTCTCTTGTATACATAAATGAAACTATAGAACTGTATGCTGCAAAATTTTCGACTGACGATGACTTTAAGTGGGTCGAAATACATGTCAAGAAGTTAATTTTTCCTGTTTTATTTATTGATATTTTAATACAAAATAAACATAAAAACATAGGAAAAGCAGTCATTTGATATTGTCAGAAGTAATCAGCACCGTCTGCAGAGAAACCTATCTATTAAAAAAAAATTGTTAACAGGTTAACTTTTACTTTTTTATTTTATATACCTTATTTGTCAATACTTTGTTCCATACGACTGATGACGGCCCCATGCCGTGGGCCAAAATATATCGAGAAAAAACGCATTTTTATTGTTTTAATATCAATAACTCAAGCAAACAAATAAGTAAAGCTTAATAAAGCACAATATACAAGGTGACTTTTTGACCATCGTCCAAATTCATACTGGAGGCTTGGTAAGTGATCAGCAATTTTTGTAAAATTCGTATAATAAAATTTCGACTTCCCATAGTAATTTACTCCCAGTCCTGTGTGAATCACTATGGGGAGCCGAAATTTTGTTTTATGAATTTTACAAAAATCGGTATTGGTTCATGACGCTGATCACTTACTAAGGCTCAAGTATGAATTTGGACGATGTTCGAAAATTTACCTTTTATATTTTTATAACATCGATAAAGTAAAAAAAAAATATATCATATAAATGTTGTAAATTGTCTTTACTGGTAACACCTGATTTCCCCATACAAAAGATCTCTATTGTTGCTATATTAAAACTGTTTTGGCAAAGAAAGTGGGGTGGCGCCCCTATTTATTTCACGACTTTCTTGACAATATTTATTTGTTTGACGATGTTAAAGTGTTATGGCGTTACCTTGCCATCAGTGGTGAGGGCTAGGGAGTGTTTCCCGCCGGAATGTACCGCGATGCGCCGTATGAGCACATGCGCGAGATGCGGGTTTGCACGCGGACTGGACACGTTGTTGCTGTGTCCCAGCCCGAGGCGGCCGTTCGTGCCTTCTCCACACGCGTAGATCTGTAGACGGGTTAAAAGATTAGTGCAATTATCGTAAAATTACTAACTAATCTAGACATTAAAATTAACTCCATACTTGTATACAATACAATACAACTTTATTTGTACACCATATAAAAAGGAACAGAAATATAAATACTTAATTTTTAACTAACTTATTATGTAGCACAAACAGGCGGCCTTATCGCTTAAAGCGATCTCTTCCAGACAACCTTTGGGTGGATGAAACTGTTTAGAATGATTGCTGAAATGGTGGTGTACTATTTTTAATAATAGATATATTTTAATGTTAATAGATAAACGTATTAATATATAATGATAAATACATACTAATAAAATATATAAAAAACAATAAAAAATAATATATGTGTATATGTCATGAAATTAACTGGAAAAAAAATAATGATAATGAATATTTAGGTAATCAGAGTGAAAGATAGTGTCCTTTAACTAGTCTCTTGAAGATAGGCAGGGAAGGGGCTCTTCTTATATGTAAAGGAAGATCATTCCACAAACGAACAGCTTGTACCGAGAACGATTTATTGAAGAAAGACGATGAGTGCTCCGGCGTGGCAAGAAGCAGATTCTGAGAGGACCGTAAAATGCGGTCATATATGAAGTTAACTTATTTTAAAATCTGTCAACACTGTTCATTTCTTTCTTTCTATACAAGGAATAGAAAATAGGGCTGGACATAAAAGTGCCATGCAAAACTGCACCTTGTTCACACATCCAAATGTGTGAACATGTTTGAGAAATCGCCACATTGTAGGTTTACTTAAGAGGGGTTTACCAACCGGATTGTGAAAAACTCGCCTTTTTCTAACTAATCGGAAGAGAACACTTACTATTCAAAATTTGCTCAATAGTTCCTCAACAAAACCTTATTACCTATATTTTGTATAAACTGTCATCGCAAAGTTTCCATTGATTTCTGTAAATTTGAATTCTCAAGTTTTATATTTTAAAATTCTAATTTACAGAAACCAATGAAAACTTAGCTGTGACAGCATACGCAATACATAGGTAATAAGGTTTTATTGAGGAACTATTGAGAAAATTTTGAAATATAAGTGTTCTGTTTCGAATGATTATAAAAAGGCGGGTTTTTCACAATCCGGCTGCTAAACCGCTCTTAAGTTTACACAATCGAAAATAATTTCAAGTGACTTACAAAATCATATTTTTTTTGTGTATAAGTATTATAAGAGCTGTTTTGCTCTTAATTTTGATGAAATTATTTATGTTTGTGCGTTATATAAATTGCGTATGAAATAAAAATTAGAAACAGTTTTTCTAAAAATGCTCCTACTTAAAATGTAAAATAAGATGGAACTGATCGTTTGCGTTCAGTTGGTATTCAACTATTTACGAACTGTGACGTCACTTCAAGTGCGAACGTATACTTAAACAATCTGAATTCGATAGTTTTTTATGGAATTCGATGTGTTTGATGGTTGGCAACCGATTCAAATATACATAATCTAGGCGCTGGTTTAGTTTGTTACCTGACAAGAGAAACAAGATACACCATAGTGACCACATAACAACTAACGTAAGTTTCTCCTGCACAGTGTGTAGCACATCCTGTCGGTCTCATATAGGCTTATACAGCCATCAAAAGAATATCTGCAGGGCACTGCTTTAACCGTCTGAAATAGACGAAAAGGCCCGTGATGATAAATACCACAACCTGTGTCAACATAAGATCACTTTTTGATTTTCTCACTTTTTCCAGTCTCATCTTTCGTTAGCCAGACTATATACTCTATGAGCCAGATTTTGTTTTGTGGGCCCTTAGTTTCAATGATGTAACTTTTGTTTGCGCGTTACGGAATCGGTACTAAAACAAAATAAGATAACTATTTTCTGAAAATACTTTCACATGAAATATAAAATACGATACCTTGCCATCATGCGAGACCGCGAACAAGGTTTTAGAGCCGCCGGCGATGTCTATCGGCATAATGGAGCTAAGCGTCGGAGAGAACACGGGCAGCTTCACTTTGGATCCTTTCACGCCACCCAGTTGGTCTTTGTCGTTCAGGCCCCACACGTACACCTTGTTGGGAAATTTAAAATGTATATTTATACTACACCTGCTCGGAAAGTACCTTCTTACTTTTTTGAAAACGATGCAGAAAATATGTCATTACTGTCATACAAATATGCGGGCGGAAAAAGTGTATGAAAATTCATTGTTAACGTGCTTGAGAGGGCAGAAAAAGCATATGCAAATCAATTGTTAACGTGCTGTTTTTTTTTTAAATAACATAAAGAATGAGCAAGTGGCCAAGTGGCCAGTATTATTTTGCGAACTCGTACATAAAACTCGAAAAATCATACTGGCCACTTGCTTTTCCTGTACATAATAAAAAATAAGAAGGAAATAAAAAGTGACAATCGCACGCGAGTCAGTCGGTTTCTTTTATTGTATCTTGATTAAAAGTAAAATTATACTATTTCCTCGCAGGTTTAGTATAAAGCACTATGTATCACTAGGGAGAAAGTGCGATTCCCAACCCGCCTTCGCCTCGGGCCTCAAACTACACCCTCGTTGGTAATCGTCCCCTTTCTTCCCTCGGTGAACAATGTACTATTATGTGTTTAAGGTTAAACATCAGTCGCTCGGTACAAAGAGCACAGCTTAACTTTGTTTTTCTTGTTAAGAAGTTTGTTGTGGAAAAGATATTTGGTCTATGGCAATTCGCGTCAATAGTTTCAGTATAAGTTAGGTTTATAAATCTTGAAATTTAACAGCTTGAAATTTAATGCAGAATGAGCCATTATTTGGTCGAAACAAACTTAAAACAGCATTTTAAGCTTGTTTCAACATAATCGTGACTAATTGTGCGTTCAATTTCAAAGATTGGCAAGAGAATTAACAAGCAAGCCAAACAAATGGTGTACAACGTTTAGCGAGAATAAAAATATATATAATTTTCTAAAATAGAAGAATTAAAAAAAACAATTTTTCAATCATATTTTGTAAACTATTATTAAATGTTTATGGAACAATGCATCGTTTTTTTACTTCATATTCATGCACATAAATTAAATAACACCATGAAAAAAATTGTAATCAGCGAATATTATCTCGGGATTTATCTCGGAACAATTAACTACGTGTCTGTCGATGCCCACCCCCACCTACCTCTTGCCGCGCGGGCGATCCTTCAGTTGTATGGACCAATATAACGTTTACTTACTTTAGAAGAGTCTACTGGCAGAACGGACGGGTTGTTTTCTGCAGATACAGTCCCCGTATTGTTTTCTTTCTCAACCCAATCTTCAGCCACAAAATTCATACTCTGAAACGACGAATATGTTTTATTTATCGATATAATTTAATAGAAAATTAATAACATCAATTGCGTGTGTTATTATTACCTGCAAAACTTCCGAATAAAGCGGGTTTGGTCTAAAACCATTGATGTAAAGTCCATGCACGCGACAGTCTGCGTTCACGTTCCTGTTCTGCTTTATTCCGATTTCAATACACGGGTAGTACTGTAGACAAAGAACACATTACATTAGTCACTTTTACCGTATATATTGTTTTATCATTTGGTCAAACGAATACCAGATTTTAGACTTTAGATACCAACAGGTGGTAGAGCTGATGCCGGGCTCGACTGTGGAGGTACTACCATCTTACTTGGAGACCCCCCCGAAGTAATTCGGAGACCCGAATTTGGGTCGCGACCTGATGTTAAGAATCGCTGCACTAGACTATAGAGACGGTCTAAGAATATAATATAGAAATGAAGTTATATACCTGTTTACAGTCAGACAATATCAGAATCTGCGCTAGATGCGCTGGCGGTCGGTCCCTGGGCGCGGGCGCACACGGGACCGCAGTCAGCTGCTGCAGCGCTGCATCGTCGAAGCTAGGTCCAGCCCGAACGCTGAGCGCTGCCGGACCGTGAAGCCCGCCCGGGACGCCAAGCCCGAGCCGGCGAATACGGACCCCGCAACGCATCTCTATGCGAATCCAGTGCTGAGGAAAATTTGTTGGGATTAATTTTATTTCTTTTTTCTTTTTTTTCTTTTAGGAAGACTTACAGCAAAATTATTACAATAGAAATGTTCTTATACAACTAAATGGCGATAAAAAAATCTTCACCAATTAGATTTAACAATTTTATAAAAGAAGAGTCATGATGGCGTCAGCCATTCATTAAACTATACATTTAGCAAACTTAATTCAGTTAAATATAACATAAGATTATGTTATGTATATTTATGAGCATAAAACGAAAAACCGTAAAGTCAATTATGCAAAATAAAAAGATAAAAAGAAGCAACAGACTTCATTTTAAAACTAATTAAAATGTTGGATTATCAAGGCTCTTTTAACTGATGAGGTACTTGTACAAAACATATCTACATCAGTAGAAATATTATTGAACAGGTTACTTGCTCTTGAAATAAATGTATTGTCTGTAATTCGTATTGCACGGGTAGATATAATAATAAAATTGATATACAAATGGTTTCTTTCCAATGTTTACCTAGACGCTCCTACATTATACGAATATAATTTAATAAATATGTTGAAAGGTAAAACATAGAGATACTACTTCCTTATAAGATCATACTGTATTGGACATACTAAACTACGTATGTTGATGAATAAAGACATTTTTATTTTCACACAGTGTCATTTAAATGGAATTGTAGTATGAAAACCTTTATCGACAAACTTCTTTCTTTCTTAAAGCACATGTTATCAAAGACTCGGCGAGATAGTATTAATATCCCTCATCGTGTTAACACGACATCATCTGAAACAGCTTTTCTTCATTCTTCATAAGAGTTTGATGCCAAGCAGGCGTCGCACATTGTCAACTTCACACAAGAAAGCGTACCCCCTAGCATGTCTGCAAATACGTTGTTTGACTCCTCGTTCAACCCCGTGTAGACATCATGCCCGTGACCTCCCGTCATTGTCTAACAAATGGTAGATTGTAATGGCTTATATATAATATATATAATACATATATATGCTACAGTTAAAACCAGTTTCAACGAGTAAAAACTAGTTCTAACTGAAAGCCTTTGTTACAACTAGTTTTGACTAGTTAAAACTAGAATTTACTTACAGAGTAATAATGATTCAAGTTAAAACTAGTTTTAACTATGAAAAACGAGTTCCAACTAAATGAGTCTTTCACCAAAAACTGAAAAATAGATGTGACGACGAGCGAAGCGAGGAGGAGCGTGTTAGGTTTACATGTAAGTACATACTGGGAGCTGAGCAAAGCGGAGCGGAGTGAGGCGACTCTCAATCCTTTTAATAGAATTAAATGAACAGTCACAAAGGCTTTCAGTTAAAACTAGCTTTTACTAGTTAAAACGGGTTTTACCTGTAACAT
The DNA here is from genome assembly GCA_934047225.1 of Ypsolopha sequella. NCBI lineage: Eukaryota > Metazoa > Arthropoda > Insecta > Lepidoptera > Ypsolophidae > Ypsolopha > Ypsolopha sequella. Next base: position 8,509,149 of record OW203987.1, read on the forward strand.
ATACATATATAATGTAATAGCTTCTATGGTTGAAATACATCTGATCCCGTTATAGTATGTCGTCTTACCTGTCCGGTTCCGCTGGCGCTCTGCCAGTAAGTATGCGGTTGCGAGTCTAGCAGCCGCCTCGCGCCAGCCCCCGGTCTACAGGACGACACTCGGATGGCTCGAACAGCGCCGCGCCACGGCACCGCAGACCCACCCGCCGCTTCGCCCCATTCCGCTACAGAACGACATAAGTGTAAAGTTTGGCGTGTAGCAACGTCATATCAAAAGAATGTTGTCAGTACATGTCTTCTCGTGGATGTCGTAAAAGACGACTAAAGGATTATAAAAGGTATGCCAACAACCTATGTCTCTGTAGTATTGAGGGTCATAAGGTCATCGGATCTTGGCCAAGACGATGCTCTGACTACCTATTCGACATCACTTTTTTTTACTCACAATGGGTTTACGCTTGGTCATTATCGCGCCTGATGGTAAACGTCAATAAGACCTAGGATTAAGTGCGCTCACCCAGAAACTTAGAGAGTCACAGCAGGCAAGGCGTTAATCAGTCTTTCCAGGGTCTTCCGGAAAAATCTACGGAAGTCGGTAACGGACGAATGACTGATACTACGCAACTGCCTGTAACTACTCTTCCGGTACAGCTTATCATGACGTCATGCTGAACACGACAAGTCGCTTGGCGGCATGGTTTCGTTATGAGGGTGGTAACAAGCCACGGCCGAAGCCTACCACCAGTTGAACCTACCAAATTTTAGCTCAATCAGCCACATATGTAATTTGAATCAAATTATTATTTATTGCCTATTTAGCCTGCTCAGTGTCCGTTTGACAACGACGGTGAAAGCCACGTCGTCGTCCTGAGTATCGGTGAAACGGTTGGCATATAGTTAACAACAATCACACGTGAGTGGTAAAGCCGCATATGTTAATAATGTAGTATGTCAGCTCAAGCGAGTTTTAATAACATTATCAGCTTAATCAGTACATTTTGAGTTATGCTGCAGATAGATACTGTGAGGATCGTTTCTTGATGAATCCCAGTTTTTTTTTTAATAAGGCTACACTTACATTGATCAGTGACTAGTTCCATTTCACTGACTTGTCCTGTCCAGCCCGGTTGTTGTGGGAAGTCCACCGTTAAATCGCGCCCATTACCCGAGACGCCTGCAGAAGAAACGCACGTTGGATAAAAAAAAATTAAATTGTAATTTACAGAACCCATGATGGCAACATACACAATACAAAGGTAATAAGGTTTTGTTGAATAACTATTTCTATTTATTAGAAAAAGTCAACAAAGTTCACAATCCGGCTGCGAACCACTCTTAATAAGTTTTCAAATGCTAGTGCAATGTTAGAGCTAGTTACAATTTATGATTCGGCTGTTTTTCGAAAATACGAACAATGGCGAAGATTTCTATGCGCATTATATATATTTAGCAGATATCTCTACTATAGTAGTAGCAGCTGAGAGCTTTGAGGCACACCCGCTTTCTTAGCTGACCCGATATTTATCTTTGGATTGAATAGGTAATTTACGTAAATCATAAATTCTTTTGTATTTGATTTCCGTACTAATTGTAAGACAAAACCCATATAATAGTATCGAGATACCACAGAATTCCGTACAAGCCATAAACATGTATTTTCTTCAGGATAACTTCACTTAAATAAAGACTTATTTATGTTAACGCATACTTACTTAGGAACAGTCAGTCTTCCCAATTTAGAAAAAAAAGTAGTCTATAATTTATCTTTAAATGTATTTATTTTTAATCTACCAGTAACGATCCCGACACTGGGGTACTAGCATGAACTTGGTATCGACTTGACTTCGATACGATAAATAAAAAATGTAACTCTTATTTCATTGTAATAAGGGTTATCGTTTAGAATTTATCGATTCTATCTGTCAAATTTATCTAATCGACGCGTACGTGCTCGCATAGCTGGTGTGGTAAACGCAGCCCCACTTGTACCGCGGCTGCGTGACGGCACCGTGTCGCCCACGATGAACGGACATACGTCGGACACGATCTCAGTGTGCACGCAACGCATTGCACACGCGGCCTAAGTAGTCATCAATTTACCAGTAACGATCCCGACACTGGTGTGGTCGACGCAGCCCCATTTGTACCGCGGCTGCGTGACGGCGCTACGCACGCGCACCGTGTCACCCACGATGAACGGACACGCGCCGGACACGATCTCAGCGTGCACGCAACGCACACTGCACACGCGGCCTAAGCCACGCCACTCCACCTGGGGATAAACGTAGCATTTTAAATGGTAATACATCACGAGCATGAAATTTTGATAACCAAAAACCCAACTGAAATTTCCTGTATAACGCAAAGCTTTAACGCGAAGGAAAAATCGCAAGTAAAAGTTTTATCATAGCGATGTCTAGACTATAAAGTAGTAAAAAGTTATGTTTGTACATTGAATATTTTAAAATGTGAAATGGGTTATTAACATTGTATTGAGGCCGAAACTACATATTTTTGAGTTTTTGTCTGTCTGTTCCGTTTTAACTCAAGAACCACACAACGGATTTGGACCCGCTTTTTTTATTATCATCGTAGTGACCCTGGTCAACATATAGGCTATAAGGGGTGTTGATAAAATAACTTCGAAGCTGAAAACGAAGAAAGATAGAATAAATGCGGGCGAAGCCGCGGGCGAGAGGCTAGTGATACGATTAAAGTTTGATCGTAGTTATGATAAACAATGTAATAACTTACATGCAAAGAAACTAAATTTTTGCTATCTCGCTCGACTTTTTGCACTTGCCCGACGTCTCCCAGAGCAACCTTGCAACAAAAAACAAATTTATTCACAAAATGGTACACTTCATTTCCACACAAGCCCGTGCCTCGCTTGAAATAAACCAATCAAAACTTACGCCTTCAAACGCCTTACAGCAACGTACTGTCATGCCTACAGTGACGACATCAGATAAATATTGAGCGTATTCGTCTTCAGACGCGAAGCAACTGCGCCAACGATACGGAGGGACTTGTTTCTGGAATAAAATGTTATCACATAGAGTGGGGGGGGACTAAAAAACCAACGATGGATAAAATGAAAAATGGCAAGCAAAAATATACGGGTGTCCAGGACAAATAAATATTACAACATTGACAAGGGTGGTTGGATTTACCAAGGTCTCTAAAACTAGGAGTCGCAAAAAATTACCTTTTCTGGTTTAGAAGGTAGCGGTTTTCTTTCAAAGACAGTGTCATCCATTCCTTGTTGAGGTAGCTCTAACAAATACGCTACTAAAGACTCCACCGTTGGGACATTTGAGCCTCCTGTAAGAAAAATATGATGAATGTAAGAGTCAGAAACGGTAAAAAAAATAGAAGTGTCCCGTACTTGGACGAATAAACCAGGGGCTCTACCGCGTAATTCTCATTTGTATCAACTTCAAGCAAATAGATGCGAAATTCAACGCGTGCAAAAGAGATGGCATGTTAGGCGGGCGTCGTCGCACGCACGTCAAATTTCAATCTCAAGTTGATGTTGATGAAAATGAGAATTACGCGGTAGACCCACAGGTCCCGTACCAACACTTTCACCAACGTATCAATCAACGGTTCATAACTTTGACTAATGTTTCGAATAGGACAATGGACAGACAAGAACGAAATAATAAAGGTTCAAAAACTATGTTTCGGATGTCATTCAAAGTACACATCTATGAAAACAGACAAACCTAAAGCTTGTATCGCGTGATGGACAGCATGTCTCGAAAACCCCATTTCGATCACTTGTTGAACATGGGACGAGTTCGCCCACGTGTTTAATTCCTTCCGCGCTGAAATACAAACCACACGAAAACATTAAATTATAAATTACAGTAAATTTTAATAGGAGATATTGAGACCCAAGGCTGTACTCTATGACAGCGAGCAGCGACAGTGGAGCGACAAGAGTGCGTTCAAATGCATAGATTTGTGTTGGACTCGTTGAACTGTTCTCGATGGCGGCGGGCGCGACAAGCGGTTAGATTAAAGGACACCGACGCCGCGCCGCACCGCCGACGTCGCTTTCGCACCTTTTGTCGCTTAGTTAGATCTCAAGGCTCTATTTTACTAAGTAAACTTTTTTGCTTATGATACCTTACCTATGTAAAAATAAACAATATATTATGTAAGATTATATGTAAAATCCAATCCGTACTTATTATAAATGCGAAAGTGTGTTTGTTGGTTGTTGGTTTGTCCTTCTTTTACATAGCAATGGAACAACCGATGGACGTGATTTTTGCATGAAGATAGTTTATGGGCCGGAGAGTGACATAATGCAAACTAAATCATCGCGGGCGAAGTCGCGTGCAAAAGCTTGTCGTTTATAATTTAACTAGTGAAATTATAGTTTTACATACATACATACATACATATACTCAAGCCTGACTCCCAGAGATCGCAGATTTCTATTTATATGAGATAGATGGAAATTATAATTTCAGAGTTTTGTTAGGTTGTTATTAAACAAACCTAACAAAGTCAAAATTATAAACAATCGTATTTTACAATCTCATGCTGACATAATGTACACATTTTCTCATTTTTTTCAAACAAATAATATAATTGCCTTGTATTTGCTAGTTGATTAAATTTAATATTTACCAATTTGATTTAGGTTAAGCTTCTTCTGGTATTCAATAAATAACAATGAGGATGATAACATTGAATGATGATGCCAGTCCCTTATCTACCTTAATTCTAACATCATAAAGTCGATATTTCAACTTACACAATGAGGACGTGCTGGTCGATGGACCCGTAGACACTTGCATGACATTGCTCTTGTCTATTATTGGCATTTCTGGGGGGGATTCGTGTTCCTTCTCGTCACCTGTAAAGTGTAAAATATGATAAATAGAAGGGTTCATCTTGATCCGGTTTATAAGGTAGCAAAAGTATGATTACTATTCGTTGAATTGTTACACGACATTGAATTGTTAAACAAACTGAATTTCACAAACGATCGCAGCTGGAACTGCAATCTGCATGTATGTTTAGGTCACAACTGAAAGCGACGAAAGAAATTTAAGTATGGTGCACAAGTGAAAGATAAAGGCCGCTCCATATTCTCCGTGAGACTCTCACCTGAAAGGCACAAAGCTATACGAGTAAGGCGAAACGCAATAGGCCTTTAGGCTCGTCCGAGCCACCCTGGAAGAACGTAAGCCGACCAAATTGACGACATAAGTACATACTGAAAAAGGGCAACGTCAAAAGTACCCGGAATAGAAGAGCTTGTATGACTATATTGATGGGTGTGGAAGAAGCAAGAGGTGTGTCAGTATCTGCCTACTCATCTGGGAGACAGGCGTGAGTGTATACGTATGTATGTATCACTACATAGTATAAAACAAAGTCGCTTCCCACTGTCTGTCTGTCCCTATGTATGCTTAGATCTTTAAAACTTCGCAACGGATTTTGATGCGTGCGAAGCCGGGGCGTGTCGCTAGTTTAGTATATAAAAATATATCGTCACGACATGAATCCCCAATTGGGTGTCAGATGTGTGAACTTTGAAATGCAAGTAACCCACACTCGGCACATCCGGGTTTCACCGACGATTATTACGTCCCAACGTGATGGGTGGTGAGCGCTATCACCGTACTTCGGGCACAAATACATTTTTTAGGACATGCAGTTTTCCTTCACCGTTCAGCAAGTGGTAAGTTCCTGGTCGCTGGCCGGGTCTTTGGTATGGGTTCGGGCGGTTGGTTAGATTTCCCCTTGTATAATTATAGATTTTACTTATCATTTGAATCTTATATATAATGCTGTATTAATCAAACAAACCTTTAATTTAGTTCATGTACGTCTATTATTTTATTAAATATATTTTTATAAGATTAAACTTAACTATTGTTATTATTATTATTATTATATTGTTGTGTATTATGTGTACCTACATTACAAAATAAACTATTTAAATTTGAATTTAAGTACGAACAAGTTTCATAATAGACTCACTGAACCTTAGATCTGAATATTATAAAAACACTCATAGTAGTAATCCCAACTGTTTTACACATCATCCAACATTGTAATTATTTTTAAGCCGAATTAATCTTAAGATGTATGGCTTATAAAATAAATAAGACTTGAAAAAAAAAAACATAAATTCCGAAAAACTCATTGGTGCATGCGTGGATCTCAAGATTGAGAGGCAAGCGTTCTAGCCCTGAGCTACCGCAGCTTTGTTTTGTATTTAGTAATTCAGTAATATCATTGATTTCTCAGTCGTAGCGCAGCGGACTCTGGAACTTGTGATCGGGGTTATATTATTATGTGCCCGAAAGACAGCGATACCCTACCAAGTTTTAACAAAAAAACATCCAGTAAAACACGAGTCTAAGAGTGTTACGTGTACTGTACGACTCTCAACAAACTCTCGGATATGTACACATCCAAGACAAATGGGCCAACCAATAGTCACATCCGTCACAAGGTAATAAAGTCTACGCCGTTTGCCTAATTGTCATGGACGGGTTTTACTCACCATGCGCATGCGCAGCCAACTGCTGCACAATAGCAAGCGCGGCCGCGGCTAGTTCTTTGGGTGAATGCGCGGCGGCTAGCGGGCTGGGACGCGTAGCGATGGCCAATAGGCGGCGCAGCAACGTGCCCTCTGTGCCCAGGTTTACGACGCTCACGTGACGTTCTAGAGGACCTAGGAAAGAAGGATAGGTTTCAAGAATTATAGAAGAAGCCTTTAGAATCCTAGCTTCGTCGCGGATATTGGTCTTGGTTTTATTACTTCAGAGTGCGCGACGATGTGACAAAAGGGCTTTTTTAGAGTTGCCGAAAGGTGCCAATTGCTACCCCATTACGAAGCCTCCTCTGTCTGTATGTCAGTCCGTCTGTGACAGGGGCCTACAGCTTCAGCGTAATAGGTAGCCAGCAGAAATTTTCACAAAACATGTGTTACCAGAACCTCTATCACGGGAAATAATAAAAATCCAGAGATTGACAGCAAAGTAAATAATTTAACCTGTCACATTTTTAAAAGCAAATACACCATTTAGTTTGATGAAAAATCAGTCACAATTATCACGATGGCATTTTTCTTCCACTGAATTAGTCGTATAATTTCGAAATGAAATATCTGGTGCAAATTAGTGGGAAGTATCTCCCAAGTGTTACTCACTAGCGTTATCTGGTGGTTGCATGAGAACTTTTCTCAGTTTTGTCCGAGTGGTCAATAAACCTCGAACCGCGCACAACACTAGCAGCTCCATCTGTTGTCTTCGGAGCCCATAGACGTCGAGTTCCGCTGAAATATAAGTATGATGTAGATACGAGATAAAGTGACGCAAGTGATAAAGGACGCCCCGCGACATTGCTCGTGTTTCCCGTGAATCTCGTTCCTCGAAATCGCAATGAAACAAGTGCACCGCCACATTCAGTGTGTAGGTACATACACATCAAATTTCCTCAAATCCTTTTTTATACAGTGCCCACGTTAAAGAAGAAACCCACCAGTCCAAATATCTTATTCCTGGGTCCAACCTTTTGGTATAGGCAGTGATAGATCAGTCAGATAGTCGTTCATTAACTATACCCGGGTTGCAACACTAACTCGTTCAACAATCAACTCGCGTCGCAACACCAACCGTTCAAAAATGGCAGTGTCGGTACACGAGTGTCGAATTTTTCAACATCGACTCTGAGCAGAGTTCGCAAAATTCGTATATGGGCACGTCAAAATGATAGATAAACAACCATACTAAATATAACATAAAAATGTCAAATGACGTCTGGATTGTCACTACACATTTGGCTACACAACGAAACCCGTTCAAAAACTCAGCGTTGCAATCCGTGTGCTCCTACCCCGCCTTTAATAAACGAACTTCAGGGTATTCTTTTATATATACAGGGTGTTAAGATGAAGTTGCGGAAGCTGGGAACTGGCGATAGAAACCGTCCGTACCAACTAGTTTTCGTGAAAAAAAATTGAGAAATCAAGAAAAAAACAGTTGTCTCATACATTTTGGTCGGGTAGCAATATAACTTTTCTATGAAACAGCAGATTTTTTTTCGCGATTCGAGGGTTGGCTCCATAAGAAAAATTGATCATATGGACGATTTTTATCACCAGTTTTCGGCTTCGGCAACTTCATCTTAACACACAGTATATTGTCATAATTGATTGATGGAATGTTACCAGGCAAATGATATGGATGTGTGGGCGTCGCTTGGGGTCCAGCTCCTAATAACGCAGCGCAGACCCGCAGCGCACTTTCACCACCACTAAGCGGTTGTATCAAGCGCTCGCATTCTATGTTTTGAACGCCGGTTAGCTCCGTCTGTTGACGGAATAGAAACTTTATTATTTCTGATGCACAAACAATTTTACAAATATAACTGTATCGATTTAATTTTTTACTGATTATTACACGATTGAACTCAGATTCGTTGCTCATCTACATGTCCGAAATTTGGCAGTCGTTTAATTGTGTTACTCATACAAATGAGAGCCGAAATAGTTCAGATTCGGCGACTTTAAGTAGCCAGGACGATAATGTCTACCGTGAAAAAAAAAACTCTTCTAATAAAGTAAACTACCGTCAGATTTTTAAAGCAGAAACACGCGTGTGAAAACTGGTTTGCTGACTTAAAAAGCCAGGGACTACTTGGGAGCCTGCCTAAATAATCAGCTAATTTTGTCAAAAAACTGTTTTCGATAATGATATACTAGGTGTTAGGAACAAAAGCTACCATCCACCATCAGCGTTAATAAATGAATGCCAACCTTAGTGAGCGTATTATCATCGTGCACAAGGGTCAGTTTGGCTCGCGGCGTCAGTTGCGTGACTATGGCATTGCGCGGCGGCGAGCCGGCGGCCGTCACGCGCATGCCCAGTCTCACTCGCCACTCCACTCCCCCCACCACGCCGAGCGCACCCGCTGAAAAACAATAGTGTTCGTGTAACCGTGTTTCAGCAGTTATTGTCACCTGTGGTCGGATTTTTGCAGTTACAATGTGTTCGCCTGTGTTTGGTCTGGCCGTGCCACGGAAACACTGACCATCATGTTATTACCACTGGACAGGCGGCTGTCAAATTATTTTTGTGCCTATTTGATTTACGCCATTTTGGCGTTGTAGGCAGCTACAAAGTTCCTAACTGAAATTTTAGCAATGTGCGCAAGTCGACGCGACGGTGATGTCAATCAAAATGCGCGAGAATCTCGGAATAGAAGACGCTTTTTGTATTAAACGTCAAAAATGGTTACTGGGAACTTCACCGGTGGCGCTTCAAATTGTTACAGTTTATTAGTGCATTTGTGCTGGACACCCAGTCCAGTGGTATAGGAGGTCAGACCTCGGAAGTATGTTAATCTATTACCTTTTCATCCTTGGTTGGAAGATAATAAAAGCTAAATTAACATTATATCATTGCAGTTTAGAAATGCAGAAAGAAAAGTAAATCTGGATGTGAGGAGCTCTAAAACGGGATTCGAACCCGGGACCTCTCGCTTGCCGAGCGATTGCTCTAACCTCTGAGCTATCCAGGTCTCAACACAACTCGTGAATTTTCCGATGTGCTTTCCCATACTGCAATGATATTTATAATAGATACCCACTTTACAGTGAGCCACTTGGCACCTAGAATCATAGAAATTTATTTCTGTCATAGTTTTAATAAAAGCTAGGCTATACCTACATCTTTTGATTCGCTACAACATCAATAAAGCAAGCGTTATTTAATGTAATTCACTTATATTTTAGAAGCGTTTTTACAGGTAACTAAAGGGTTCTTTAAGAAAGGTTAAAGGTGACCAAAAGGAGCCAAACAGTATCCATGTCATGGGTAGATCGTAACGTGAGAAATCGAAAATCTTTCACCAAAAGTCAAAAATAGGTGAGATGACGAGCGGAGCGAGGAGGAGCGTGTTAGGTTTACATGAAAATAAATTTGGGGAGCCGAGCGAAGCGGAGCCTACGATGTACCGACGACATCCATACCGGTATAACAAAGGCTTAGAGTTGAATTTCTACTTCAGTGTAGGAAGTAAACCCACGGACAAAACGACTTCGCCATTAAGATCTTTCTTACCAATAAGACAACTTGCAAGGCTCGGTGGAGCGGGTCTCAAGATCTGACCCAAGTCTTGGCTGGCGTGCGGCCACCAGTGCCAGTCACTCGTTACCTGTTCACGAAACAATGCATTGATTAAACTACGTTTAGCAAGACGATGCAAAGCGGGTCATTCCTACGGCTGACACCTGCGCGTTAAAGGAAATGCCACCGTCTCGACTCTCGACACAAAAGAAACCAAGGCCTCTGACTGCTCGTGACCTGACCCTCGTACCATGTGTAGCTGCATTTTATAACAGAAGTCATGTCGAAAAATATCGTATTCTAAAATTAAGCATCATAATAGTGAGGGGTGAATGGACCGCTTTGCATCATCTCGCCAAATACAGTATAATTATTTAACAAGAATGTGCAAAAATTGCAAATAGGAAATTTAAAATACCAAAATAGGATGGACTACTCGTATTACTGATTATCTACGTGCGTATTGCACGACACTGTTTCGTTTGACAAGCCTCTAGAGTAATTTCAAAATATACTCCACGTTACGAACCGAAGTTGAAATAGTATTTATCTACTCCCATACTGCAATTCAAAAGCAGTTTTTTAAGTACCTAGATTGTTTATCCGGTGTTATAATAATACATTATAACACCGCGATTCTGCGCTGCGATTGGCCCAATTTATTATAAAACCGCTAGACCCAATCAACAACAGAAATGAGGCATAATTCGCGACCTTATTTCTTAAGCAACGCCCCCTTTATCCTGATTGCCTTCATAATACCATTGTGCAACTGTAACATAATTTGACTTCGTTCGTTTCGTAAACAAGCACGAGTGTCCCAATATCTAATTATGTTCAGTTGCACACAATAGTTTATCTACGACCATCAAAAATATCGTCCTTATTTTTAATATTTTCAACCAAAAATTTCACGAAAAATTAGAAGACCACTTTTTTCTGAACCTCGGGTGCGTTGCCCCAGTAATGCTGCCTTGAAGGCCAATCAGGATAAAGGGTAAAAATAAGGTCGGGACTTTTTTATCGTCTCTGTTGTTATAATAAATTGGGCCAATCGCAGCGCAGATTCGCGGGGTTATAATGTAATATTATAACATCGCATAAACAATGTAGGTACTTATAAAACTGCTTTCGATGTTGCAATTGCCTTATTGCAGTATGGGAGTAGATAAAAACATTATTAATCTGTACGATGGATGGTGTGGATACGATCTGTGGGAGCAAGTTGTACTGTCAAATGGCTGTGATTGGATACCATACAGTCAACTCGAAGTTTTGAGAGTTTGGTGTCCAATCACAGCCATTCCACTAAACGATGAGTTGCACAACTTCCCCTCCCCCTTCCACCTACGCATGTTTACTACGGTTTTAGCGATAATTATAATTAATACGATTAATTATTATGTAATTATTTTTATTTTCGCAAAAGTAACGCATATGTAAGAGTAGTATTTTAACTTTAGTAAAACCTATTTATTCTAAAGAGAAATTAAAAAAAAATCTGATTCGGCACAACTTTATGCTAGTCTCATAATAATAAAACACGAAAAATTAAAATTACATACACAAAATGTGCATTTTTTCAGCAATCTTGACAGTGAACCAATAAAAAGTCACCATTTGTGCAGCCAACTGCATCTTGTCTAATAGCAGCGCCGTGATTGGTCCGTGCCACTGTGGCGCGGCGTGCAGCTGTCTCACGAGCGACACTAGCGCCGCGCACGTCGTGCCCGAATATGACGCGGTGGCCGGCGCACGCCATCGGTTGTCTGGAACAAAATATCCATTAGAAAGTTCGTAACCGGTTAACATTACATCACAAAATTTGTTAAGGGGCCGACCACACAGAGTGCGGTTTGCGTTCTGGGTTCTGCGGTCTAAACCACATATAAATATCTAAATAAATAACACGACTGTATGTACTTCGAATGCCAAAAAAGCGCGCTAAAAGGGAGAGCAATGCTCTTCCTTCACAGATATTGACTCATCTTACAATTCCTTCTAAAATTCAAAGTAGTCAGCCCCTAAGCCCCAAAAGCCCTAAAGTCAAATAACCGGGTTTGAATAACCAAATAACTTTTTATATCGAGTCCTTTTGTTTATGGTTTGTCGTGACAAGGACACATCGTTAAAATTTACTTAACCCGAGTTAAGTCAGTTAAGTTCGGCCTTATGGTGAATGTAGACTATAACGCGTTAGATAGTACAGCTAAAGTACACTTTACGAAAAAAGTTCGATATTTCGGTCAACTTAAGGGTCGGTTGCGCCAAACATGCTCTCGCGTTTGGACAATTTAGCTTATTAAAACAAAATATTTTTAACGAATAAAATTTGTGTAAGTAGTTAAGAAGTTGAACTACGTTATAGTTTTTCAGATTTGACACTTGATCTTGATCTGATACTTGATCACAACCATCGAGAAAAAAAATTGGATATATCAGTAAAATAACGTACGTAACGTAACGTAAACGCGAGAGCATGTTTGGCGAAACCGACCCTTAGAAGTGACCTTCATCAGACTGTTTAGTGACAAAATACACTTGTACAGGTTAAATCCCATAGTTTTTAAGAGGCATGTATTAAAATTAGTTTGGTATGAGATATTATTAGCAATGTCGATGTTTTTACGTACCGACTTGCTCTTCATCGAGCGTGGGCGCCGCGTGTGGCCGTAGCGCCGGATCTTGTGCATGCGTCTCGAGCCACAACCGACCAATCAGCGCTAAGAGCTGAGCGGCAACCGTGCGCCGCCATTCTATTGGTCCGTTGTGTTCCACCAGAACTCGTCGGAGTAACCAAAGGGATTGGATCTGTGCGGAACACAGTTTTATTTGATCACACAGCAAATTGTAGTACCGTTATGACATGAATGATCCAAATAGTGTCGGAAAGTCAAACTATATATTTTTTTTGTATTCCCCCTTGATAAAGAGTTATCCACTGTCTAGTCTTCAACTATGTTCATCAACATTTATAATATTATTGAGTACCTACTCGAACTGACGAAACTCCTATTAACATATCGCCACGACATCTATTACCGAAGGGAGGTATTTCTGATAGTGACTGGAGTCTTGATAGAATAGTCAGCACACGTAGAGGGTTCTTTTCACTGACGATTTTTACGCCCCAAGGTGATAGGTAACCTTATCGCTGTAATTCGGGCACAAACACGCTTTAAAGGGCATGCAGGTTCACCTCACAATGTTTTCTTTCACCGTTCAGCAAGTGGTAAGTATATTTTTATTCTTATTGAACACAGAAAACTTGATTCTAAATTATATAATAAAAGTTATGTACAATGGCGTGCTTATCTCAATAATGAGAAGTATACAAATATTATGCAATAAAGGGTTTGAACATTTTTGTATGGAGGCTGGCATGCCGAGAATACGACAGCTTAATTTTTTTTTCAATTTCGCATCGCAAAATTAATTCTGTATATTTTTTGTTCGTATATGTATATGTCCCTTATCTATACAGGTTTATATATACAGGTTTTATTGTGCGACGCAACTTTCAAAAATATCGAGATGGCTACTCTGAACTATGCCAAAATGTTCAAACCTCTTTCGAAAAACACATTGATTTCTGTTCGGGTGGGCAAGATTCGAAACCGCGTTTCAATATTGATCCGCTATTTGGTTCTTTTACTTACTTGTAAATAAATGAGATCTTCTGTGATCGGTTTGTCGTTGGCTGAAATGATACTGTAGCACAGTTCGAACCACGAGTCGGTGCAGAGTGACATTCGCATTTCGGGACTTTGGGCGCTCACTGCAAGGAAAAGAATGAAACACATTTGTCATGCAACATGAACATATCCGACACAGGTAATTAACTTTTCTCAAAATTATGATAGAAATAAATTTATATTTTTGTACACTTGGCGATTTATCCATCGCAAGGAGATATAAATTAACATTATAAAATAAAATTACTGTTCATATTACTTATAGCACTGGGCGCCCTTTGGCGAAAATAACTTCATAGTGCTTCCGTGTTACGGAGAATTCTAGAATCGGAGCACACATATTCGAATTTATTATTATGTGCTAGGTTGTTAGTTTTACAGTCTAAGAAAGAATCTGTTAATGTGTCGGAAGCCTGCTTTGGGTATTATTAGTCCCAATTTTTTTTTCTCTACTTTTGTATTTTACTAACCCTAGGATAGGCCTAATTAAGTTTTTTCTGTAATAATAACCATTTAAGTAAATAAATAAATTATATCATTGCAGTATAGAAACGCAGAAAGAAAAGTGAATCTGGATGTGAGGATTGGAGGTTTAGAGCTCCTCACATCCAGATTTACTTTTCTTTCTGCGTTTCTGTACTGCAATGATATAATGTTAACTTTTCTCAACTTCGAACAGGCGAGTGTTCACAAAATCACACGAACAAAATCTCCGTTACTTTAGTAAGATCTCACTTGGCATAACCCGAAGATGTTTTAAAAAGCTGAGGACATTTTTTTACAAAAACACAACGTATGGTCACGATATACATATATCCCCAAGCCAAGGGGATGTCTGAGGTGTTTTCGAGAGTGAACTGTTACCACTAGTAACAACCTCTTTTCACCGACGATTTTAACGTCCTAACGTAAAGGGGCGTAAACCTTATCCCCGTACTTCGGACACAAACACAAGCATTTTAGGGCATCCAGGTGTGTACCTCACAGTGTTTTCCTTCACCGTTCAGCAAGTTGTAACAAATACCAGACACACATATCCCGATAAACACATTGTTGCATGCCCTAGCGCAGGATTCGAGCCCAGGTGTCAAAATTGAGAGGCATCCAATACAATACAATACAATAAAGCACAAACTACACGAACCTCTCAACAACGTCATAGCAGTATGATGATTCAGTGCGAACGACGTCGGCGGAGGCGCAGAATGCGCGTGCGCTATCGCCAACAATCTTCTCTGTAAAGCCGCGACGTTTCTCCTTGCTATAACGCCCACTGCAGCTTTCGAGCTTCCAGCGGCCGCGCAGAGCGTCCGTAGCGCTGTCGTAGCTGCGCCGCGGACTTCGCCTACTGGGAACCACTCCACTACTGGTTCTGAAACGAAGAATGTTTGTTTTATGATATGACCGTAGCAAGACATGGAACTGCTTATCAGTACATGGCGACACGTCCTCGCCTTTTTTTTGTTTATCAATCGTAGATCTAGGTGAATTGCTCGTCAGCGATCCGTTGCGTGGTGGAACAATTCGCGGGAAATACTCACGCTCTGTGGCCGGCCGGCCGGCCAATCTCCATATTTATTCTAAATATTATTAGAGTGCATTACAAACTAGAAAATATCAATCAGAAACAAATCCAAAGACAAGAATTTGAAAAAGTAGGAATTTCGGTGGCGCAATTGGTGGCGCGCTTATGTTATGACTGTTTATTTCAGATCATAAATGTTGTTAGTAACAAAGTAACAAAGTATATGTACCTTGATTAATGTAACTTAACTGTTAATTAATGTAACAATTTGGCTTCGTCTGAAACTTTGAAATCACCATATTCGTATGGCTTTGTAGTTTAAGCACTAACACTGCTATCCCTATATGATTTACTTACCATTAACCCCCATAACGGTGTCATCGACCGAGGGCGGCGGCGACGGCGAGCGCGCCAACTTCAAGTCGTACTTCCCTTCCTTGCCCATTCTGTACGAGTTGGTCCCCCCCGCATCCCATGCCACTCGCACCCACCCGTCGTCGCCCAACTCGCCTATGACACGCCCTTCACCCCCCGGCACACCGTCCTGCAAGGTAATCTCGAATAAGAAAATCTCGTTAAACAATACTTAAGCTACAAATAAGCCAATCATAGCGCCGCATATTATAGTTAAACATCGCTTAGTTAGCTTGAATTATGAAATGGAAAATCGGGGATTGTGTTTTTAGATTGCTTTCACTTTGTAAAATAAGCGTAATTATAATGTTTTTTGATGATTTTTCCAACAATTGGTAAAATTGACAGGATATCGAGGTCCCGAGGTCGAGCCCCGGTTTTTAATTTCACTTCCAGATTATACGTGAATTTATGTGTTTACAGTCAAATGAATTGGCCAATCACAGCTAGCTATTTGAAATCTGCGCTAAAAACCGCGATGATTGTGCTAAGAACAAACTTTATGTAAGTGTAAAAAAAAAATTCACTTGTGGTAAATCAGTTTAAAAAGTGAAAGCTTCCAAATTTAAAGCAAAAATTCAACGCAAGATAAACCCAAGAAATATTTACAGGCACAACTCACAAAAACCTCTAGGTAGTAAAAAGATAATGATTACCTGATCGCCCCATTTCCAATCTTTCCCTCGAACTACTCGAGTACCGATTTTCATCAGCGAAGCTAATTCTGGTCCAGAAAGCGAAGCTCCACGAGCCCTGGCGCCTAATCTCTCGTCTTCATAGATTATCAGACAGTCAGCTGTAAAAACAAGAAGAATTCAACGATCTCTCTTTAGAGATAAGGTTCAAATTGCCTTGACAAAAAACTACATACATTTGGTCTTGAAAGTTTGGACGATAAATGACGAATGCAGCATTGCATCAGCGCCAATTTGTTTTAACAATGTCAGGCAGGAACTGAGAGATCCACCGTTGATTAGTTGTTCTAGCTCCGGGCCTTGGCAACCCTCAATCATGAAGGATAGTAAACTTATTATAAACCTGTAAATGAAAATCACAGGTCAAAGAAATTTCAACTTAGTTAAGCCAACACATATACCTAAAATTACTTACCGTGCGCGAGATGGTCGATTCAACAGATTATGCGCTCCGTAATTTGCACTCATTTTCAACGTCAACGGATGACTTTGTTCGCCTTGAAGGACTTTCGACCTTAGTTCCACAAGCACAAAGTCTAAAAACTTTGATCTTTCTTGTAGAACCATGTATTTCGAGTAGGGTATCACAGATTCTATGCCTTGTAGAGGAGGGGATAGGGGTATGGTGGGCAAGAGAGGAGTGGGAGGGGTAGACTCCGCCATATTAGCTCCTAATACACCGGACAAAGCGGCGTATTTGACACTGTCAGACATCGTTTGTGTGGAATGTAGAATACTGTTTATAATACTGTAGCCGCTCTTTCTTATGTCTGCCCTTTGTACCTGAAATAGACATTTTTGCTTTAGTAATAGATTTCAAAGAAGCCTGCAACATTACTTGAAACTATAGTGAAGTTACCTGGCAGTACAAAGCTCTCTTGAGGGTGTCGATGTCGCAAGGATCTTCCGTCATCACGAAATCGATGATAGCTGTTGTTATACTTTGCTGTTCCGGTGTTACTGCTTCTAGCATCCATCCTATATCTGTGGGTATCAAAAATAGGCTTTATAAAATAAAATCGGGATTTAATTATTGCGAAGGTGATTTAGAAACGTACCTTCTTCCTTACATGCAAGTTTAGAAACCCAAGCGTTCACAAATTTATTCCGTTCAGAATTATCATCATCCTTTTCTTCATCGGCCATTATGAGATCATTTTTGATATCGTCAGTTTGCAACAAAACCAACTTTTCGCTCTCCATAGATTCTTTCAATATCGAATTATCAGTCATATCGTTCATAGAACTTATTGAGATTTCGTTAGTAGGAGTCTTATCATCTTGTTCTCTCTCCGTTTCTTCTTTCTCTAATACTCTGAGATCAGTCTTTGGGTCCGCTCTAATTCCGTCGGAATTAGATGCATTTTTGAGATCCTTTTCTAGTGGTTTGTCTTTTGTTTTAGATTTTTGCTTGTTCGCTAGATTTCGTGATTCGGTGAGTGCCTTCGATGTTTCGACGGCTATTGGTGTAATGTCATCAGGTGTTTTTGTAGTCGACGTATGAGCGATGATTGATGATTTTAGTATAAGCGCATCACCTTGTAATAACGTGCCGGTTGCTTTTAGCATACTTTTACTAAGACTGTTTTGTCTATTTCTAAGGTCTTTTGTTGTTTCGAATCTGTAAAAAAACAACTCAAATTAGAACGTGTTTGATTTCAATAACATAACTTGTCAAGTCAAATTAAAAAGGCACTGAATAGGTAATGAAAGCGCTCATACACCCATCTAAAATTAATATAAAAGTTATATTCAGGTAAAAAATGGTAAAGCGGCTTTTCCACGATGTTATTCGTTTTTGCTCTTTAGGGTGATTTTTGTTTTCGTTTTTTTCAGTTTACCAAAGCACGTGCACTCCTTGTGTTTTCTGTCACAAAAAACGAGCCATTTTTTTTATTTTATACAAGGGTTAGGGATCGTTCAACAATTACGTGATCATTTTTGGCCGTTTTTTTAACCCCCCCCCTCCCTATGTGATCACAGCGTAATCTTTTGTTTTTAACCCCCCCCCCCCTCCCTCGCCTTAATTACGCAATCTTCGTCCGGGCTTAAAATGTTTGCTGTTTATTAGCACTGACACGTATGTCACGTTTCTATGGGTCTAAATGACCTAAATTTGGGAAGAGGGTGTGTCAATCTAAATCTACGTTTAACAGGAACAAATTAAACAGGAACGTAAATTTACGTTTGACAGGAACATGTAACCTACACATTTTAATATTTATTTACGTCTGTCATTTTTAAATAAAATTATTAAGCAGATACAATTATTAATAGACTTCAAAATTGGACGTAAATATTTAAATATAATTTATTTATTTTCGGAACCCCCCCCCCCCCCAAATAATCCAGATGTATATACAAGCACCCGACCCCCCCCCCCCCCCCTTCCGGTGATCACGTAATTGTTGAATGATCCCTTACTACCACAGCTTTTAAAATTTCCATACATAATGCGTTTGTTTTAGATATTTAAAATAATGAAAAAAAAAACGTAATATTAGCCTTCAAAACGCAAATAATGAAAATATGTAATTGCAATCGAAAACTTTCCTGTCCTTCAGTCTTTCTGGTAAATAATAAAAAACGAAAATGAGAATTCCCGTAATCCTCATGGATCATTGTCACCACAAACCGTCAACTCACACAGAATGCTTGTTAAAGTTGGGCGACTTGATGGCCCGCATCATCCGCTGGAACACCCGCTTGGCGTTGGGCACGCGGCGCGAGGGGGGACGCTTGCGCAGCGCGGCGACCGCGGGCGACATTGCCGCTCTCACCTCGTGCAGAAGGAACCGGGCCCTGTCTAGGGGCGCGGCGCACACCTAACAGGTTAACTTTAAATTTAGTGCTGTCTATGGCAGTGGCGTGCACAGAACTTTTTGCTGGAAAAGCAAGCAATTGGTCAAGAATAACAATAAAAAAATATGAAAAAATTTAAATATCACTTTGAAAAAAAAAAGTTTATATTGGAAATTTTCACTCTAGGGTAGACATTGTCTACCCTGGCGTTATACATTTTTTTTTTCAAAGTGATATTTAAATGTTTTAATTTTTTTTTTATTGTTGTTCTTGACCAATTGCTTGCTTTTCCAGCAAAAAGTTCTGTGCACGCCACTGGTCTATGGGAGTCGACACATTTGATCAATTTTAGGGCTGAATGTTGTATTGTGTGAAAAAGAAATAAATCGTCACGACATGAATCCCAAAAGGAGGTATCAGAGTATGTACTGTGTAATGCAAGTCACAGTCCACGCTCGTAAGCCCACGTTTCACTGACGATTATGTGATGTGTGGTGAGCCTTATCGCCCTACTTCGGGCGATTAACTTCAAACTTTTGCGTTTTGTACACGTGATGATACGAAAAAATAGGACTTACGCCATATTTAGAACAGTTATTTAAACTGATGGTATATTTAGACTAATAGTATCCTATAAAGCCATACAAAAAGCCCTGTTTTTTATTCTTAATATTTCTTTACCTCTTTATAACCTCTAGATAGTTGTTGCCTGGTCCTCATCAGCGTCCATTTGCTCTGTTGTACCGCTTTCACGATTTCTGACATCGCCGGGGACAATTTCACTTCACCGCATTCCATTTCTGAAAGAAAAGCCTTTTGGTTACATGTCCTTTCGTCACTGAAATCAAGTAGTATGTTTTACGGTCTATGATTTCTAAGCTAGTTGGTCAAAAAGAGTCTAGCTAAACCTCTTATATTCATATATCGATACAGATGTTCTACGTCACGAAGTCCGTTTGGCTATTGTTGTCTTCGATCAAATAACCCCTAGATGTTTTGAATCAGCGCACAAAAAGCGGCTCTGAAAACTGATGCTAAATTTATATTTTGTATCCCCTGATGATGGATTGATTTCCGAAACCGGTTGGGAAGTCTGCAAAAAATTATATATTTAATGGAACAAATAGTACAACTGTTTGTGTTCAAAATCAAGATGCTGATGCTAAATGTTTACGTCATTCGTTTCCTACCTTAATGCATTAATTTCAAGCTGAAAGATATAAAAAGTAATAATCACTGAGCTCTTTATTCGTTGGCTGGTTGATATGGTTTTTAATAGTTTTTACGAGCTACGAAAGAAAAATACAATTTGTCCTGAAATGGATCGTGGAATACAAATGTTATTGTAACCGCGGGGTTACAGAAATGCAGAGCTGATGGGATTTGAGGATTGATTGGAGAATTGTGGGTAAACTGACTGACCTTTGATGATGATTGTTGTGGGCGAGCAGACTAATGCGCTGACGGGCTGAGCCTTCTTGTTGGGCTGATGGAGCTGGCGTTTTGGTCAGGAATGTGCAGAATGTCTTGGTGTAACGTGAAGTAATACACAGCACTGTTATGAACTGTGAACACAACACTGGGACGTATGCGATATTGTTTGTGGCGGCGCGAATGTGTACACGCGTGTCGTTCTCTAGACGATTGCGGCGGAACAGTGTGAGTGAACCGCGGGTTGGCGCCAGCGCGCGAGTCCATTGTGTCGCCAGGTGGCGCCAGCGCTGCGCCGCGAAAATTAGTCATGCACATGCGCGAACGTCACGCTGGTAGCGTGAACATCCTGGGGGGGCCGGGGCTGCGGCTCCTCTTGAGCTGAATCCAACGGCAGCCTGGCTATCTTGAACACAGGTCGTCGCAGATTTCCATGGGCTGTGTCCAGATCCACAACTCGGATCACTCCATCCTTGCCAGGTATCGTGCGGAGAATTCTCCCCAGCTTCCATTGGAGCGGAGGCAGGTCATCCTCTTTGATGAGGACCAGTTCACCCACTTGAGGAGGGGAAGAAGGGGAGAGCCATTTGGAGCGGGTTTGCAGGGTATGGAGGTAGGATCTGGACCAGAGAGTCCAAAAGCGCTGAGAGAGCGCTTGAATGAGTTGAAACCGTTTAAGAGCAGATATGGGTCTGTCGTCAAAAGACTGCTCAGGTAGAGCGGTGAGCGGACGACCAATAATGAAATGTCCGGCCGTGAGAGGTTCAAAGTCCGTAGGGTCGGATGAAATTGGACAGAGGGGTCTTGAGTTGAGTACAGCCTCAATTCGAGCCAAAAGAGTAGAGAATTCTTCAAAAGTGAGGTGCTGTTCACCTATCACGCGATAAAGTAGTTGCTTGGTGGATTTTACGTTTATTTCGTGCAGAGCGCCGAACCAAGGCCCTTTAGGCGGGTTCAGTAACCAAGTTATGTGCTGATTCGCGAGCTTGTGAGTGATTGCATCATTGTTTGACCTGAGGAAGTTCTGAACTTCAATGAGCTGATTCCTAGCACCTACATAGTTTGTGCCGCAGTCTGAGCGAATGAGAACCGGAGTACCGCGACGTGAGATAAAACGTTGCAATGCCGCAAAGAACGCTTCCGTTGAGAGTGCAGAGACTGGTTCCAAATGAACCGCCTTTGTTGCGAGGCAAACGAAAATACAAAAGTACGCTTTTATGAGTTTCGCGTTCCGCAACGTGCTGGATTTAACGAAGAAGTGGCCAGCAAAGTCCGTCGTGACGTGACTAAAAACTGGCTGAGGAGTAACTCTGTCTACTGGGAGATCAGCCATGAGCGGAGCCTTAGGCTGAGCGCGGCACCGGAAACATCTAATACATTTAAACACGCGGTGTCTAATAATACGACGAGCGGACAGAATCCAGTACTGCTGGCGTAATATGGCGTGTAATGTGTCAGCTCCAGGGTGGCAGTGTATTGTGTGATAGTGATCTATAATGAGATCTACGAGCGGACTTGAGCTGGGTAGAATGAGTGGGTGTTGAGCGTCATACCTAATTGACGCGTGAGAGAGACGACCACCGACTCTCAAGAGGCCGTCCTTTATGAAGGGCGAGAGACGCTGGAGCCGAACGGGACAAACCTTATCAGTCTGGATACGATTAATGTCTTCAGCAAACTCATTGTGCTGAACAGAGCGGACCCAGTGCAACAGAGCGTCCCTGCGTTCACTAGCTGTCAACGGACCAGAGCGCCGTGCATCTGGGCTGTGCCGACAATTGAATATGAACCTTTTAATACAAGCCGTCACTCCGACGAGCTTGTCAAGTGAGCTGTAGCGAGTGAGCAAGTCCAGATCGATATCTGGGACTGCTATGTGTGCTGGTACCTTTTTGGGCTTAAGGCCTGGGAGAGCATGATGGCCTAGAGCGGGTGGCATCTTGGGCCAAGTGCAGGTAGGTTCTTTGAGCCAACTGGGTGACCACCAAAGGTCATGAAGTGAGAGAGACTGGGCAGACATGCCTCTGCTTGCACAGTCAGCAGGGTTGAGGTTCGTGGGCACATGCCTCCACGTATTGCTAGTTGAAGTAGCTGTGATCTTAGCCACTCGATTGGCCTCGAAAGTCTGTAATCGGTGAGGTGGGGTATTGAGCCATGCCAACACTATTGTGCTATCTGACCAGCATGTGTGTGTTTGAATGGCTATATGAGCTGACAGTTGGGCTGACACTCGAGTCATGAGCTGAGATAAAAGAGTCGCGGCTGACAACTCCAATTTCGGGATTGAGAGACGAGTCTTAATGGGTGCGACCTTGGACTTGCCAATGATTAGGTGTACATTGACATGTCCAGTGGTATTGCGCTCATGAAGATAGATAACGGCACCAAAGCCAGCCTCTGATGCGTCCGCGAACCCGTGAAGTGAGTAAGTAGACGTGGGTTTACACTTACAAATGTGTCGCGGTAAACGGAGGTTTGAGAGCTGAGGAAGATCCTCTGAGATGTGTTGCCACTCTGTGTGGACTTCTTCAGAGATAGGCTCATCCCATCCTATTTTCAGGAGCCAAAGCTTCTGGAGAAGAATCTTTGCGCGGAAGATGACTGGAGTAACCCAGCCATTGGGGTCATAAAGAGACGCTACTGTACTGAGAATGGAGCGCTTTGTGACTTGAGCATGAGTGGGCAGAGAAATGCGATAAGTGAACTCATCAGTTTGAGGAATCCACTGTATTCCCAGAACCTTAATGGAATTAGAGTCGGGACTGAAGTCAAAGTCCTTGGGCATGTCGCACTAGTCATCTGGGAACCGTTCAAGGAGCTGAGGCGAGTTGGAGGTCCATTTACTGAGCTGGAAGCCACCTAGGGCGAGTAACTCGATCAGATCGTTTTGGAGCGACTGAGCAGATTCCACAGAATCTGCACCTGAGAGAATGTCGTCCACAAATATTGATTTGCGGAGGACCTGAGCAGCGTGGGGGTAGCGATGACCTTCGTCATCAGCCAATTGGAGTAAAGTGCGGATGGCATGGTATGGGCTGGACCTTAATCCATATGTGACGGTATTAAGGGCATACGTGAGCAGGGGCTGGTCGGGTGAAGACCGCCAGAGAATGAGTTGAAAAGGTCTTTGCTCTGGGTGAATGAGTATATTTCTGAACATCATTCGGATGTCTGTGCTGAAAACTTGTGAGTGGATCCTGAAGGACATGATAATGTCAACAATATCTTGTTGAAGAGCTGGACCTGTATGAAGACAATCATTTAAATTGACGCCATTTGAGCTTTTACAACTTCCGTCAAAGACGCAGCGTAACTTTTCTGATCCTGGCTTGAATATGCCATGATGTGGGATAGAGAAATGGGATTTATGAGCAAAGGTATTGGGGTGACACGGCGACATATGTCCCAATTTTATGTAATCTGACATGAATTCTACGTATTTCGAGCGGAAGGGCGGGTTCGCTAGCAGCTTCTTCTCTAAATTGAGAAACCTGCGTAGCGCAATAGCGTGAGTGGAACCTAATGTCGGCGCGTTGTGCAGAAAGGGCAGTGTAACCACATATTGACCTGATGGTTCACGAGTAGTTGTGGTGCGGAAAATGTCCTCACACTGATCCTCTAATGGGCTGGTATGCTTGTAGGTTTGGGGTTCCTCGGATTCCCAAAACCTCTCAAGACTTTTGTGAATGTCATGAGTGGAATGCTCTGAGTCCGTGTGAGAGCCGACAATGTGAACTGAGTTGACCTGATTCGTGGGTGAGGTATGTAAACTTTCGAAAGGTCCAATCAATGTAAAATCAAATATCGTGCCGAAGGCTATAGGCTTGCCAGGGCCGAGCGAAACCTTGGTTCCGTCTAACACTTGACCAAGAACGTCAGATCCTAGTATTAGATCAACCGGAGCTGGTGTGTGATATTCTCGATCAGCAAGAGGAATCGGTGGGTGACCTGTTAACTGAGCGAGATCTGGAACCTTTTCCAACGGTAGGTACCCAGTTACGTTCTTCAATATATGGGCTGTGGCCGTGATCATAGGTGTGTCACGGTGAGTAGGTCGGCATACAATTGTGATTGATGCCTTTGAGTCTTGTGTGTGCTGATTTCCAACTCCTGCGATTTTTAGAGATGTATGTTTTAATGGTAAATTTAAAATTGTGGCCATGCGCTGAGAACAAAGAGTCAGCATACTTCCACAGTCTAACAGGGCTCGTGCTGAGTGAAATTGACCATTTACGTCTGCTATTTTAAGTGAGACGGTTGGCAACAAAATTGGCGTGTTGGTGACGTTCACTACACGTTGTGCGGAGTTACAGTAATTTTCTGTTGGAGTTGAAGTCATTGAGTGACAATGAGCTGAGTGTGTATGTGATGAGTGTGTGTGTGATGAGTTTGCTGAGTGTGCTGAGTGCTGGTCGTCCTCGCCTTCATAGTGCTCTGTTATTGTAGGTAGTCACTGTTGCCTACCTACCCAAGACCTACTTGGCGATCGCGATTGAGTGGGCGAGTTGGGATGGGACGTGTATGCCTGTGTAGCATGTGCCGAATGGTATTGAGGCTCATGCGCTGAGCGCTGTCTGGGCTGCTCACGTAGAGACGGAGGCAGCAAATGAGCAGATGAGCGTGTCGGAGACATGGCCCCATGGCGATGCAGTGAAGTATGGTGGTCAGACCGCCCACACTCCTTGCATGCACGTGTAGACCTGCACTCGTTCTCATAATGAGGACCCAAACAGCGTCGGCACCGGTTGCGTGAGTTCACAAAATCCCACCGACCTTGGACCGGTTGGTTATTAAATCCTGGGCATGCGATGAGTTTGTGTCCCCTATTCCTGCAGTATGGGCATGGCATACCACCGGTAGGGGAAGAAGGTTGAGCCGAATAACTCTGTTGGCGAGTGGGTGATGGGGATGATTGGGCCGAGTAAACTAGCTGACGAGCGGATGATGAGGACGGTTGGGCCGAGTAAACTGGCGCTGTCTCAAATGCCAAAAATGGTTGACGAATAGGACGGGGGGAGCGATTGTCCTGCCGAGGAGCTATGGGGCGGAACTCTTGATGAGCCTGGTAGGGCTGACGTGGAGTACCTCGAGTGGGCTGAAGCAGCTTATTGAGCTGAGCGAGCCTTTCTGACGGGCCGAGCCGTGCTGAAGAAGGAGCATTCTGTGACGCAAGGGACGATGACTCATTCTCCTTGCAGCGTGCGTGCTCTTCCAAGAACTCAATGAGGTTCTTGAGCGTGCGGAAAAGAGTGCGGAGCTCGCCTTGTAGTTTTCGCACCACCATGGACACGAAAACATAGTCGGAGTCTTTCATGGGCAGATCGAGGTTGCGGAGAGCGCTTTGCGCTGAGATAAGCGGAATTAAAAACGATGTGCGGATATCCGAACGCATGTGGATGTGCGGAAGATTCATGATAATGTCCACAAATCGGTCAATGAGCACGCGACGATTATCGTAACGCCTGGTGAGAATTTCCATGGCTATGGGATAATTCTCGTTGGTAGGGTAGAGGTGTTTCACCATATCATGTGCCTCACCCTTTAGGGCGCCTAACAAATAATGCAGTTTGACAGCATCCGAGACTGTAGCCATCTCACTGATAAGGCTCCTAAAAACGGCAATAAACGAGGGCCATTCTTCCACGTTCGAGTGAAACTCCGGAATTGGTATTTTTGGTAGAACACCAACGGGTGTACCTGAGCTGAGGGGTTGCGTCTTGTCCAGAAGAGCTGATTTTACTTTTAAATTTTCGAATGCCCCTAGTATAGCATCATAATTGCTAAATGCCGACTGAAAATTTTTTGTGTAGGTTGCCTCAGTTTCGTCGGACAAATCCTCATCGTCAAGGATCTCATAATATACGTCCTCTAACTTAGTTTTAACGCTTTGTATGTTTGCGTAACGAGCGGTGAAGTCCGCCACAGAATATGTTTTTCTGTCGCCTGCCTCGACCGCCGCACCAATCTCCTTTAACAGAACTATCGCCTTTACGGCCTCACGAAACATCGCGGCTTGTGATTTCGAAGGCATCTTAATCTTGTTAAACTAGGTGGTTGATTACTAAGATAAAATACGCAACGAGTTTGAGCTGAACTATAAGAGCGAACGTACAACTAAAATAATTGATGAGATAGATGAATAGAGCTGAGATACTTGCGCGGATGAAGTAACAATGACTATGTTCAAACGGAACACGGAAATAAACACGACAGAGAGAAAAAAAAAATTTTTTTTTTTTAAACAACCTGTATATGAGCTGATACACCAACGTGGAACACCCTATATGTGTACCATAAACATTAAGAGCAGAGACGAGAAGAAAAAAAAAATTTTTTACTATATTTCTGCTATATGCACCCGGTTAAAAAGCAGACAATAACACGATCAAACTGTCCGGAATACTATTACTGCGACGTGAGATTACCGCAACACAAAAATATCGAAAAGGGCTGATGAACCTGTTCACTTTTATGTTATTTGCCTTGAAATCATTTGCCGACAATACGCGTTAGTTCTTGTTTACACGAAAGTACCTTTACAACAACAACATCAGTCGTCGAAAATTCTATTTATAGAATAAAATACCTACCTACTTTGAGTGCGTAACCAAACAAAGAATGTATTCACCTAGACGAAATCAGCTCTAAATGAGTGGACAATCCAATGATGCAAATCAAGCTTTGTTAATACGTACGTAATAACGTGTGTACTTATGTACTCAACATACGTAACTTACGTATATATGTAACGTATATAAGTGCACGAAATAAAGCGAATTTATACTCGCACCAAAAAAATATCTCGCAAGATACCTACGAAAACTATCTTTGACAGTGGGGGTTTAATAAAGATATATAGTGGACTGTAACAAGCAATTGGGCTGAATGGATATAATTATATTATCTGAGCTGAATAATAATAACAAACGGGATGAAAATGAGTTTGTTCTGTGCCGGGGGCGGGGGGGGGGGCCGGTTCTATACCGATAAATGGAATGTTCTAGGCGGCGGCGGTTCTAATTACCTACCCGCAATAGGTATTCGAGACCACAAAATATTTTTTGCCGGGAAAGGGGGCAAAATATGTAACCGGGTGAAAATGGACTGTTCAGAATAAAATGTATATTTCGGAACGCATCCATCAATGGTCTATATATTTTGTCTATGGACTTGGAGCTGTCAAAAAATACGAGGGACGTGGAAATTGGTATAGATCGCGGACGATTTAATATGTGTTATTAAGGGATATTAACGGCAAATCGGTGCGGACATCGTACGAAACGGTATTCAGTCAAGGGCTGACAAATATGGCGTGAAGGCCACTTTTTAGTGAATTTCCTGTGTGTGTGTGTGACATAACCTGTGTCCACGCGGCTTCCGACAAGTGGACTTGTTAATTACTATTTCTGGGTTGGATGCATCCCGGGTTAGGAGGGTTGTGTTTAGATTCATCGTGGAAGGTGATCTACGTGTCACATCACCGGAACGTCTTGGAGTCCACGTGCAGCGAAAGGACTTCATGCGAGGATCAGTGGATGACGTCATCATACAACTGTCTGGTAGGACGTTTTATATTAAATATTATAGAATATAAGATACTTGTATACTATAAATCTGGGACAGCTTATGGGCCCCTGTTCCAGCTGCAAGTATCACCCTTTAGCATACAATTAGTGGTGTCTGAGCGTGGTTATGGAATCCTCGCACCAGTGACGTCGATGCCCGTCATTAGTCAGTATTACCACTTTTTATATGCTACAATTTCTGGTAGCAACGAGCGTTTTTATCAAACAATCTTTGGTAGCAGAGCGTGGTTAATCCCAACTTTGGTTTATATACATTTAAACAGCGGAACTGGGCGGCCCCAGTGTCATTGAACTGTTAACATAGCTAGGCTATTTACATGTACATGTAGCAATTACAAATTGGATTTGTTTAGTGCTTTGAGTGGATAATTGATTACCGGAGGGTACCACATTGATGTGGTTCAGTAATATCAGTATAAATTGTTAATTTAGTACATATCAAGTGTTCTTGTATTGCAATAACATTATATCATATAACGGTTTATATTATAGATTGGAAATCAACTTGTTAGCTAATATACGGTTATCTTGGCTTGAATGTATGTACTTACAAGGATGTATACAAGTGCATAGTGGAATGTGCATTCGGGTTTGTGTGTATTGTATACACCAAATATAATTTAAATTTGGTACTTAATGTTGTAATAGGTAGGAACCTATTTGTTTGTTTTGTATTACTGATACAGTACCTACATTGTTGTAATTGGGAATTACATTTGATAATTAAATTCTGGAATTGGGTGGGAACCTATTTGTTTGTTTGTATTACCGGGACAGTACATACATTGTGATTGGGAATTAAATTTACTAATTCAATTCTAGTTATAGATAGGGTATCTATTGAGCACTGCTTCTGTATTTTGTGCCTTGTCAGGGTGTTTGCTAAATAGTTTTTATTTATACATTTCCCGGTTTGTTGCGGCATGATGTCCAAGTCTCACAAGGCTGCGTTTGCGAAGGAGCTCCGTTGGTTTACAACCGTCCAGGGATTGCTTTCTCGTTCGGATCGCGACAATGCAATCCTGGAGAGAGCCGAGCGGATGCATCAGCGGCTGGCTGACGCAGAGGCGGCTGTGGCAGCACTGCAGGAAAGTGACGGGCCTATGGATAGGTATGTTACTGATTTAGCTCAGATAAAAGGGATTTATGATGCTTTAACAGAGGCGGCCTCCATGATCAAAAAGCGACAATCGGGCAGCCCGGTTGTTAGCACACCTAGACCAATAGATGGCGCCACTGGTAAGACGCTGGTTATAACGTCGAATAATATTGCTGATGTAAAGAGGCAAAATTCAGGAGGTCCTGTAGTTGTCACGCCTCAACCGGTAGATGGCGTGTCTAGTAGTTTGGCTAATTTAAAACTAAATAAATTCAATGGGAAAATGGAAGAATGGGTTTCATATAGGAATATGTTTACGTCATTAATAAATTCTAGGGTAGATTTATCAAAGGGGCAAAAGATGGCATACTTGATGTCAACATTGGAGGGCGAAGCCAGGTCGCTCATCCAGCACCTCAGGGTAGAGGATGATCATTATGATATAGCGTGGGGCTTATTAAATGATAGGTATCAGAACATGCGCTTACTGGCGGATGCGCATGCGTCTCAATTGTTGACGTTACCTAGGGTAACTGACCGGGCCCAACTAAGGTTGCAGTTGCTGACCCCGGTCACTGTGGCGTGTAATGCCCTTAGAACATTAGGTTTACCGGTGGACGAGTGGTCGTTTTTACTCGTTCACATTATTTTAGGTAGGTTGCCTAATGATGTGAGGTCACGTTTTGAGCGGGTGTCCGCACGAAAAGATGGCAGCACTGTGCCTAAATTTACGGACTTAATGAAGTTTCTTGAATATGAAGCTAGGGTAGCAGAAACATCACAAGCGGACTTGGCGCCATCTGGGGCGCAATCATTTTCGTCTGCTGGCTCATCTGAATGTGGGGAGCCCAGACAACCGCAGCAGTCGCGGGGACGCGATATGACGCGTTTATCGGCGGTCGCCGTGGTCGAGAGGTCATCGACCTGTTTACAGTGTGGCCATACGGGGCATGACCTGCTGAGATGTCAGCAGTGGCGAAACCTGCACGTCACCGAGCGGCGACGCATAGTGAAGCGTAAGGGCCTGTGTTTCGGTTGCTTGGGCAATCATTTTGAACGTAATTGTCCCGAGCCACGACTTTGCAGTGTTTGTGAGGGGCCTCACCATTTATTGTTGTGTGCCAACAGATCTGAAGCGGCTTCACCGGTCCCGCAGCAACGGAGCCCTACGGGCGGGGGTGCTTCAGGGAGAACTCCCCCCCCCCTTGGACAACGGGGGTGCGTCAGGGAGAACTTCCCCCCCCTCGGTCCAGGGAAGGCATGCTGTCGGGCAGAGCTCCCCTCCGTCGGAACGGAGGACTGCGGCGCGAGGCGCGCCCCCTCACCGGGAGGTGAGTTATGTATTTGCGCGTGGACCCGTAGGGGGCTTGCCTACGGGCTATCACACATATGGCCATGTAGTGAATTGGGCCCCTACGGGCGGGGGCCAATTGGAGTTGGCAAGGCCTAGGCCCCCCCTCCCCGCGCCGGTTTTGGTGCCAGCTGGCATGGAGCACCGTGTTAAGACGGAGTCACGGGGTTACTCACCGCCGTACCGCGAGTACCCGCGGTTAGAGTACCACCCGCCGTACTCAGGGAGAGTTGGAGGCTACGCTCCCCCCAGGGTGGGAATGTGCACACACCAGCCGTATTATTGCCAGTGGACTGGTCCTGCACTCCACAGGTGGGGTAGCCTGTAACTAGCTTGTTCAAGCCATGAGTACGGAACCGCGGACGGTTCTGTTGCCTACCGCGATGGCTCGCGTCTAGGGCCCCAGGGGGGATTGAGTTAGGGTAAGGGCCCTCCTCGACTCGGAGAGTCAAGTGGCGCACCGATTGGTTTTGAACCTGGAGGTTTCGTCGGTGCCGCTCTTAGGTATTGGTGGACTGGAGTTGAATCAGCGGCTGCAGCCATGGTTATAGACAATATTGTCGGCTGGCAGCCTTCTTTGGACCTTCCTCCGTCCATAATATCATGCACGTCAGGTCTGCATCTGGCAGACCCACGTTTTGTCATCCGGCCCCAGTCGATGTTTTCCTGGGCGCGGATTTGTTAGGATGGATCCTATTTGGTTTTAAAAGACTCTGGGTTCTTCTTCATTGGTGGAGGTATCCACAATTTTGGATATTCGATATTTGATTCGATACTTGGATTATTATGTTCGAACTTAGGAAATGGCTTTCAAATGAACATATACTGTTTGCAGATTTGGAGGATCCCAATATGATGGTGGTATTATGTTGAAATACCAACCAGTCAATGAAATTCATATATTTTGTCCCCAGCCGTGAGTGCAGAGGAGCGTTGGAACGCATTGGTACACGGTTCTTGTACTTCAGGCGGACCTCATCAAGTTTAGACTTCGAGTTCTGCGCGAGGATCACGCCAGGCTGAAGTGAGCGGTTGCTCGTTTGAATCCTTTCACGGATTATGAAGGACTTCTGCGTTTTGGAGGCTGATTTTGGAGAGCTGACCTGCCATACGGAAGTCTTCATCCTTTGCTTCTACCCAAGACGGACCTTTGGTAAATTTGTTGGTGTCGGATTGACACATACGTAACGCGCACGGGGGTTTTTAGCAATCGCAACGCTTGGGTTGTGAAAGCATACCTTGTGTATTTGTGTGCTTGGCCACCAAGGCCGTTCACTTGGCAGTGGTATCAGCTTTGACTACGGAGGCCTTCGTCGCCGCGTTGGATCGTTTCGTGTCGCGTAAGGGTTTACCTTCACTTATTCGCTCCGACAATGGCACAAACTACAAAGGTACTGCTAACTATCTAAAAGATATTGATAATTTTTTGTTTTGTAAATAACTATGCTAGTTTAAGTTAAATCTTCGCCCGGAAAGGGGTAACTTGGCGGTACAGTCCCCCAAATTGCCCTCACTGGGGAGGGAATTTTTTGAAGCTGCCGTCAAGTCGGCGAAGACCCACCTCCGCTGCGTTATTGGGGAAACTGTCCTAACTTTTGAGGAGCTTGCCACTGTATATTGTAAAGTGGAAGCGGTACTCAACTCTCGTCCTCTCTGTGGTCAGACAGGACTGAGCATCCTAGGGAAGGAAATTTAACTCTTTTGAAGGATGTGAACTTGCTATCCTTGTTTTGGCGCCGGGGCCGTATATTAAAGTTGTTTTTTGGCGGAGACGGAACTCCACGCGTCGCAGAGGTGTTGGTCGAAGGTTCGATTTTGTGACGAGCCATGACAACTTTCTCCCGTCTCCCGGTTGTATGAGCTAGTGGTCTGATTGCTCAGCCCAGAGCGGGGGACTGTTCAGAATAAAATGTATATTTCGGAACGCATCCATCAATGGTCTATATATTTTGTCTATGGACTTGGAGCTGTCAAAAAATACGAGGGACGTGGAAATTGGTATAGATCGCGGACGATTTAATATGTGTTATTAAGGGATATTAACGGCAAATCGGTGCGGACATCGTACGAAACGGTATTCAGTCAAGGGCTGACAAATATGGCGTGAAGGCCACTTTTTAGTGAATTTCCTGTGTGTGTGTGTGACATAACCTGTGTCCACGCGGCTTCCGACAAGTGGACTTGTTAATTACTATTTCTGGGTTGGATGCATCCCGGGTTAGGAGGGTTGTGTTTAGATTCATCGTGGAAGGTGATCTACGTGTCACATCACCGGAACGTCTTGGAGTCCACGTGCAGCGAAAGGACTTCATGCGAGGATCAGTGGATGACGTCATCATACAACTGTCTGGTAGGACGTTTTATATTAAATATTATAGAATATAAGATACTTGTATACTATAAATCTGGGACAGCTTATGGGCCCCTGTTCCAGCTGCAAGTATCACCCTTTAGCATACAATTAGTGGTGTCTGAGCGTGGTTATGGAATCCTCGCACCAGTGACGTCGATGCCCGTCATTAGTCAGTATTACCACTTTTTATATGCTACAATTTCTGGTAGCAACGAGCGTTTTTATCAAACATGGACTGTAGTAAATCGACGGGGGCTGGTTCAGTAACGGTTCGAAGGGCCAAAATGTAACCGCGGGGTTACAGAAATGCAGAGCTGATGGGATTTGAGGATTGATTGGAGAATTGTGGGTAAACTGACTGACCTTTGATGATGATTGTTGTGGGCGAGCAGACTAATGCGCTGACGGGCTGAGCCTTCTTGTTGGGCTGATGGAGCTGGCGTTTTGGTCAGGAATGTGCAGAATGTCTTGGTGTAACGTGAAGTAATACACAGCACTGTTATGAACTGTGAACACAACACTGGGACGTATGCGATATTGTTTGTGGCGGCGCGAATGTGTACACGCGTGTCGTTCTCTAGACGATTGCGGCGGAACAGAGTGAGTGAACCGCGGGTTGGCGCCAGCGCGCGAGTCCATTGTGTCGCCAGGTGGCGCCAGCGCTGCGCCGCGAAAATTAGTCATGCACATGCGCGAACGTCACGCTGGTAGCGTGAACAGTTATGAAAGTGCGGATAAGGTTTATTTTCGAAAAATCATAACTTAGCTCTATTGTTATTGTTTTATTGCGATGCATAGATATAACTATAATTGTATAACATACTTGGACCATGATTTCGAACTGATTTTGTATGTAATAATAGATCTAGAGGTTATTTGATCGAAGATGGTAATAGAGCGCTCGCACACGCACTTTTTTTTTCTAGTGTACGTAGCCCCGGGAGCGCTACAAAACGCACCACACACAAAACGCGCCTATCTGTACACGTCACTACTACAACCATAGCCAAACAGATTTCGTGAGATAGGCTATCTGTACCATTATCATCAACAAGTACTTCATTAAACATACCAGCTAAATATAATAACCACTATGCTCGCTTGCCAAAAAGGACTCTTCAGGACTGTACCGCTTGTTTTCTTTATGCATATACGATACGTTAGCTAGTGGTGTGTAGTTCTACCCTCGATTTTGTTTTTGTGTTTTATAAGCAAGTTGATCAATGTTATTTAAGTAGCTAGGAGACAGTCAGTCGAAATAATGTTATTAGACGAATCTTGGAACTGAGTGTACAAGGTGTATAGAAAACCTCAAAAGGTTTTCTATACACCTTTATGTACCTTTATAATTTATGTTTCTTTGGAATAAATAAATATTGAATATTGACTTTTAAATTATTATAATTACGTAAAAAAACAGTTAAATAAAAATTTTTATGAGATTGTGACCGATGCCGGGCCGGAATGGCCCGAAATATATCTCACAACATTTTTATTTAACTGTGTTTTTTAATGAAATAAATAAATAAATTAATACCGGATATTCAAATCAGAATAAACAATACTTCCAATTAGAATATTTAAAAACATAAACTCTTGTCCTTACCAGCCGTAGCAGTAGCCAACGCGTGTTCTTTCAACCCAGAGTGGAACAGCAATGCGGCAAGTAGCGCCCGCCTCAACTCCTCCAGCGGATGGTCAGGAGGGAAGTGGGGAGCACAACCCTCTCGTCTCTCGCACGCCCACCACAAGTGCAACGCTAGGGGATCCTGACATAATCAATACATAGAAATCAGTGAGTATGCTGACCTTATTGCACAATGTAGAAAGAAAGAAAGAAAGAAAGAAAGAAAGACATTTATTCGGTGAAGAGTGAAAAACACAAGACAGTTACACAGATAATTATACATTAACGCTTATAACTAACATGAAGACACAAAAAAAAGAAAATTACAAATAAGAGCATATATACATTATCGTGCATTCATCTCCACCGAAAAGGCCGCAACTCAGCATGTTGCTGTGCCGAGATAATACATATCCATAGAAATATATATACCCCGACACAGCGCTGGTATTCTGTTACGGCCAGTGCGAGTGACTTGCGGTAGCAAATGTACAGTTTCTTGCCACTAATAAAGTATATACAAGTATCTCTATACAGCTTCTAATGTTAATAACATAACAATGACAACCTACTAATCAATATACAAAATTATATACACAAAAAGCATAACTATAACTTTTTTTTAATTAAAAATAATGCGCAAACATTTTGTTGAAGGAAATTCCAAAAAAAATGTACAGAAGTTTTGGTATGATTTAATGAATGCATGTGAGTATGGCATTTCTTCCAGGAGGACCGCCAACAGTGGCGAAATCTTGGATGAAGACAGGCTGATGGATAGATGGATGTGAAAGAAATATGGGTGTCAGAATCGTAGTAAGAGATCTGCACTTTATACAGACCACTCGTCGATAGGCATGATTACATAATAATATAATTGAAAATGTATGTTTATGTGAAATTATTGTGGATTTGTGCAGCTTTTACTCGATTTAGTAATCGGTTTTCTCTTTGCGAACTTCCCGCCCCAAGACCCTTAGGGAAAAGGAAGACCAGCGTTGCAGTTGGTAAAAACAGAGTTTCCTAAAAATTTTGAAACTATTGTGGTTGTGTGAATGGTAGCTTGTTTTTGTATAATGTGTAGGTTTAGTTTAGCATTTAGCATGTCATTGTATCTATGTAGACTTTTTGCCACTATGCCTGTTGCCCCTATGACTATTGGTATGACTGTGGTCGAAGTTTTCCATAATCTTGTTATTTCAGTTTTAAGTAGATGATATTTACTTATTTTTCTATTTCTTTATGAAAATGTATGTTTATGTGAAATTATTATATAAAAATCATTATTATCATATATTATATTATACTAAAAAAAATCTCAGCATTTAGGCATAGACGGTATAATATTATGGTACAGAACGCCCAGTTATTGAACACAACGTATCAAGAGCGTTCTTAACACTATACGAGTAGCATTGTTATTAATGAACTTCTAGTTTAAATTAGGTTTTCCTACTTACAAGTAACTTAGGCTCAGCCAACGCATGCAATAACGCGTCAGCTCTCGCATGCGATGTTGCCACATCGATACGGGGTATCGGCGGCCGCGGTATTCGAGACGGCAACGGCGCATCGCTCGCTGGACTGTTGCCCCCAGTTGAAGAACCACTGCGTGCTTCGGCTTTCTCTTCTTCAAACGGGTTGGGGGGTTGCCAAACCTGGAATGATGGATTCATAGATTTAAGTTCTTTATTACAAATCAATAGATAAAAGTTTTTCTTTATGAGTAAACATTAATATTGTTCTTTATGGGAAATAAATATCTTATATAGACTTAATTTGGCTCAGTGAGTTGTGAAGTATTTAACGGGAACAGCACTCCACTTTCACTTAGCTAAGAATTTGTAACATAAAACTGTATTTTTATTCCCCTTTTCTGCTGAAAGAAATATCCTTTCAAAAATCATATCAAAATTATTTATCAACATGTGTAGGTTATGGATAGATGGATGGATGGATGGATGGATGGATGTGTAGGTAAAACCGATGGTAGTTAAGAAAAGGTCGCACCTTTTCTGGTTTTTTTTTACCGCAAGTATCAGTAAATCACAAGTAAATCATATTGCCTACAACAACAACAACAACAACAACAACAACAACAATACAACTTTATTTGTACACCATATAAAAAGGAACAGAAATATAAATACTTAATTTTAACTAACGTATTATGTAGCACAAACAGGCGGCCTTATCGCTTAAAGCGATCTCTTCCAGACAACCTTTGGGTGGATGAAACTGTTTAGAATGATTGCTGAAATGGTGGTGTACTATATAACTTTAAACTCTCGCGTTTTGTACACATTATAATATATATAATCGGGTCTACCGCGATCAATTTTTACCTTTTTACGAAAAGGGAGACGCCCGACGTTTCGAGACAGTTGCATGTCTCGTGGTCTACGGGAAACTGGCAAGTATGGCAAGGCGCAGTGATGAGATGCAGGTGACGACCGAAGTATGTTCCTTGTACCCGCAAAAACTTTAGTCTTTAAAATTAATTGTTATCTTATTCACGCACGGCACACAACACTCACAGTATCCGGAGATGCACTAAGAGAAGAAACCCGCGATTTAAATTTCCCGATGACTGGACTCCATGTGGGAGACAAAAATTGTCTATTATATTATATATATTATAATGGTGGTGTACTATTTTTAATAATAGATATATTTCAATATTAATAGATAAACGTATTAATATATAATGATAAATACATACTAATAAATAAATAAAAATAATATATATGTGTATATGTCATGAAATAAATTGTCAACTGGAAAAAAAATGCCTAATTTCTTTTTATCTTCATTTTTGATCTTTTTAATGACAAGTTCGTCTTAAGTTTAAATTTATTTATGTTTATTGTTGACATTGGGAAAAAAACACAAATAATATTATAAGAAATTTAAAAATTCGTTAGACATGCCCTAAAGAAGCGTCAATATAAATTGAAATATTTAATGGATATATATATCTTGCTCTAATCTATTTATGTGTATATTTTAATAAAAACTGCTATATATATAAATATTTATAACGAAAAGCCGAATTGTCAATATAAATTATGCGACATGAACTTGGAAACCTTTCAAACTTAATTATCTTCCAAGCCCTTATTATTACACTATAGTATTAGTTATTTGTATGTTCTTTTTTTATTATGACGTTCAACGAAAAGCACAGTAGTACCATTTAAATAATGCGCCTAGGAATCTTCGCCACTCTTCGGCAAAGGTCGTATTTCCGCTTTCATTCATGACAATTCACTCCCGGTCGCCTGTAGACAGCCAAAATGACACTCATATTTGCTTATTGTTCCGATTTTTTGCACATGTTCTTAAATGACTTTGACTCTTATTTTCTTTTTAATATTTTATTTTTTGTTTAATTAAAACATTAAGTATATAAAAAGTATTTTCGAAATATATTTCGGCCCACTTTGGGGCCGGCGTCAGTCGAATTTCTTTTTAATAAGTTTCCATATGCTTCTTATTCTAACAATTCATAATTCGGCTCGATTTCGTGAATACGAACAGTAGCGAAGATTCGTATGCGCATTATATGTTTACCGGGTCCGTCTTTGTTACCTGTAATCCACCCCTTAGAAACACGGCAGCAGCGAACGCCGAGGCTTCTTGTTCCACGGTCTGAGTCGGTAGAGACCTCGCTAGTCTGGCTCCACACTGTGACAGTCCGAACGCGATGTGCAATGCGCACGACGATAGCACGTGGTACAGTTGCAGGCTTGACGTGTTCTCCTGTAGTAAAACGGTTGTTATTTGAAGCAGACATTTTAGTTGGATGTAATCTTTACAATTAATATATCATTGCAGTATAGAAACGCAGAATAAAAGCGTTTGTTCCCAGTAGTTCTGTTGCACAGTTTTGTTAACAGAACTAGTGGGAATTTTTGTCCCACTGATTGATGGTTAATGTAAAAATTGATCAGAACTACTGAGAAAAGCATTCCTAGTAGCTTGGTCAAAAGAACTGGCAAACAGAACTACTGTTCCTACTAGTTCAGTCAACAGAACTAATGGGACAAAAATTCAAACTAGTTCTGTTAACAGAACTGTGCAACAGAACTACTGGGAACAAAGGTGTTGTATGCGAGGATTTTTGAAACGGGATACGAACCCGGAACCTCTCGTTATGGGAAGGAATTAGGCACATGAGTAAATTTTGTGACCAGGATAGCTTTGGTAGAACGATTGCCCGGTAGGCGAGATCTCCATGGGCGTAGCCGTGGCTGTGGCGTTTACGTGCAGGGGAGGCAGGTGCCCCCCCCCCCCCCCCCCTAGAAGGTGCTTGGGCTTTCGAACCAAAGAGTAAATAAAATAATTTCATATGATTCCTAAGACAAAATAATTTTATTTAGGTACTCTTTGGTTGCACTTAATAAACGGGAACTAATTTTTTGAACTTTTATTTAAACATTCGAGAGGTTATTATGATCAGTTGAAAAAAATAATGAGTAATTATTTTTTTTATCGGCGGTTGGTAAATTTGTGCGACAGTAAAACATAGACAGTAATAAAAAAACAATTGGCCGATAATTTCGTTTTACAATGTCAGTACTAAAAATACGTAAACAGACTAATAAATAAATGGCCAGTAAAAATTATGGAATGGGCAGTTAGATAAATAGTTCGGCGGTTCACAGGGAGCGGAGACTTCTGTACTGGAAGGTTCAAACGGTCTAAAAGCAGACTTCTGTACTGGTAATGAATAATATTATTATACTCAGCGCACCCCGACTCTAAACAGTCTTGTGGTTACTATCCCTTGAGTGTATATAAAAAGTCGGAGGCGTGGAGGGAGGGCAGCCCTCGCCCGCGGTAATAAAGTGCAGGCAACCGTGCGAGCCGAAGCGGCTTAGGCTGGTCGCCGCGCTTCGGGATGTGCAGCCCCTTCGCCCTTGTTACGCAAGGGCGAGAGGGCTGCACATCCCGAAGCGCCGAAGCCGATGCAGAAGTGAATTTGTGTCAAAAAAGGAACTTTACTTTATTTATGTAAATATTTGAAGAGATATGCGCTCTTGAAGGCATAAAAATGTGGTCCCCTCTCTGTGGGGGATAAAAATTTATAGAACTGCTTAGAATGAGATTTCTTACAGACTAATTTCGATTTGTCAACTGCCCACTCGTAACTGCCCATTTAGTTATTTCACTGCTCAGTATTTATTAAATGATCCATTTTATCATTTTTGTTTACTTTACTGCTAAGTTTTACCTGCCAAACTTGTTTATAAATATGCATTTTGTAATTTTTAACTTAACTTAATGATAAAATGATAATGATAATTTATATCTCGTTTCAGATTCGGTTAGATTCGGTCATTGTGACCGCGATAGTACCTACCATGTAACTATTAATTCAATACAGAACATTATCCGGATTCCTCGTGTGTTCATTTCCCACTCTCATATAAACTGAACACATCTAAACTCGAGATAAAAATTGGTTATGATGTTAGCCCTGGTTAAACTTATACGTCGCTTAATAGAAGTTTCCATTTTTCTCCGTACCCCTCTTTCCCCTTGCCTCCAATCGCTTATCTCGTACACTTATTTACTCGCTAGTAATTTTTCTGCAACACCTTTTGTTTCGTCTGTAACGAGACACAAAACACAAAAAAAAACCTATAGTTCTATTTACTGTAATTTCTTGTATTTACTGTAAATTCACGTATCTTACCGTGCATTTGTGTTTGAATATTTCATTGGAGTAGACCCCGACACACTTGTCGGTGACCCTGGAGATGTACGCCGCGTGTGGCTCGCGACTCAGCGCGAGCGTCGCGTCGGAGCCGCGCAGTTTGTTGACAAGCTCCACGGTACTAGCGTTGTCGCAGTCGAACGCTTCCACATCGTACACGTAGCCGGACACGACGAGCCATGCGCCGCCATCTTTTATGTGATTCTTTAGGTCGCATCTGTTGGAAAAGGAAGTGTTTGACACTTTGTACATCCGTACCCCTATTATAAATGCGACAGTGTGTTTGAATGAATGAATGAATACACATTTTATTGCACATAAATAAGAAGACAAGATACACACAAGGAACAGATAGAAGGCAAGAGCGGACTTATTTCTATAAGAAATTTCTTCCAGTCAACCTTGGGAAAACATAAACACATTTTTATCTTGGAAATTTTAATCTAAATCAGTGCATAACATTATTTAAAAGTTTGTTGATTTGTCCTTCTTTCACGCAGCAACGGAGCAACGGATCGACGTGATTTTTTGCATAGAGATAGTTTATGTGCCGGAGAGTGATATATGCTTCTTTTATTCTAAGAAAATGTAAAATTGAAATTGGCGGTCGAAGCCGCGCGCAAAATCTAGTACAAAATAACCTTCGAATGTTTTCCAACACATTAACGTGAGCAACATATTAATTTGATGGATTTGACGGTCATTTACTCGGTCCGAATTTCCGTTAATTTGGTAAAATGTGCTTT
Source organism: Ypsolopha sequella (assembly GCA_934047225.1). Classification (NCBI taxonomy): domain Eukaryota; kingdom Metazoa; phylum Arthropoda; class Insecta; order Lepidoptera; family Ypsolophidae; genus Ypsolopha; species Ypsolopha sequella. The sequence continues at coordinate 8,550,297 of OW203987.1, forward strand.
GGTCAACGAAGGTTGAAAAAATGGATTATCGGTTTTTCTAAACCCTCGAAAAATTATGTGTCATAGAATGAATGCATGTACAATATTAGCGCTTACTTTTTCACAGACTTGTTTTACTAAAATGGTGCCTACTCAGGTTTTTTAACAGTACAATATTTCACACGCTTAAACTAAAACCTAGCGTTCAACGCCCGTTGCATTTAATGTATGTTTTTGAAAAAGATAACTATGCTTACTTTCTAATAATATTAGTTGGAGGCGCCTTATTCTTGTTCAGAAGGCCTGGCCAGCCCAATTGATCAGCATCCAACTTTTCGGCAGATGGCAGCACTCGCGCGGCGCCATCGCAAGCGCGCGCAATGGCGATGAGCGAAGTCGTCGCGTCGGCGAGCGCGTTCGGCGACCGAGATGCGCATGCGCATACCCACGCGCCGAGCTCGCTTAGTACTCGTCCTGGAGGAATATACTTATATAATATACAGTAGCACTACGTATAGTTTCGCAATACCGTTCCCCGTCGTAGATTGCTTACAAACTTTGTACGTATGTCACACGGTATTACCGAACTATCTATATCTATACGTATATATTAATAATAAAATGGTAAAAATGTTGTGTCTGTACATTGAACATTTTTGCGAAATTTATATTAAATGGGTTATTAGTATTGTACTGAGGCAAATGTACCATTTTTAAAATATTCGTCTGTCTTTCTGTATGTTCCGTTTTGACTCGAGATACACTCGATGCTGGTTTCTTTACGATCATCTTAGTGACCCTGGACAACATATAGGCTATTAGGAGTGTCGATAAAATAACAGCCAAACCGAAAACGGGGCATATATTGAAAAAATGCGGGCGGAGCCACAGGCGAAAGGCTAATATCGGATAAGGAAATAATTCCCCATACAGTATGAAGTGTAATATAAGTACTTTCAAAAGGAGCGCTATTGCGCTTGGAGAGATATCAGATACATCAGGATATATGCAACCTTATAGGAGTTGATGACAGATGTTCGCGTAGTATCGAATCGATGTCAGCAGTACGTAACTTCATGAATTCGGTTCGGTGGATATGATCGCTAATGTTTGACGAATTTATTTTATTTTCATTTTATTTATTAGGCATGCACAACAGATAACAATCAAAGAAATTTCTTAAGTCTAAATAATAAATAAGAGTTTCGAGCTAGATTGCCATCCACGCACAGCATGCAAGACTTAATTTGTAAAAAAACATGAATAATGTTAAAATATAAAATTATAGAAAATTAAAAATACACAGACATACATATTATAAATTAGAACACACTTTTTTATGATTAGTAAAATGACATAATTTATTGAGGTAAATACATAAATAAATACTGAAAAGGAATTTGTTTAATTATTATTTAATTATTATTATTATTATTATTATATTAGAATTAGTCGAACAACAATAACGTGCAGTTGTCTTTGCAATATATCTGATTATTGTGAGAACTTACCAACAATATCAGCGCTGACAAGATCGCACAAGGCCGTCAGTTGTTCGTCATCAGCTCTGTGCACGGCGCGTGTGAACAGGCACAGTGTTGCCGGAACGTGTTCAGCCAGTAACTGGGTGTATTGAGTAAGAAGTACTTTCACGCCGCCTCGCGTGCTGCGGCCTCCTTGCGACCACATCGCTTCGCAGAATAACAGTCTGTCGAACGAGATATTTGATAGTAAGAAGATAGAAAAGAGCTTTATTTCAGACACCACAGAAAACAAAACAAATTAAAAACGAAATAGCCATATTCTGTGGTTATGAAAAAGGAGTCCAGCTCAGCTTAATGCCACAGCCGAAGCCAGAGCGCTGGTATTCTGCTGGATCCTACTAAAATTAAAACTAATAACTATAACATAATAATATCAAACTTAAAATAAAATAAAAAGCGTAAAGCATAAAATACATAAAAATTATAAGAAAAATAAATAAATTGTAGTAGTAGTAAAAGAAATATTCTGAATAAATTTTAAGAACATGTCAACCAAGTGAGCATTTTATTTATTTTATTTTTAGCACTATTGTGCTTTAACACCAAAAATTACAACACACATATATACAATATAAACAATCAAACATGATGTGTACAAAGGCGGTACAGGCAACATTAACAGCGCTGAGGGTTAAACCGTGGCATTATGCTGAGCCCGTGCCTTTTTGTTGCCACGACAAATGACGTCATCCGTTTTCTTTTAAGTCACCTGTATTTTTTCGTTATGTATAGGATAGTGTCAAATTTGTATTGTTCTTAGAGTGTTATTTTTGTGTGTTGTAACGATAAATAAAGCTTTTATCTATCTATCAAAATTAAATAAGTTAGATATATACATAAATGCTAATCAGACACAAAAGTTTATGTGCAATCTACGCATATTTTTAGTACAGTTCACGTCAACCAAGAAAGCAGCCGTAAGCTGTCAATTGCGCAGGATCAACACACGCGACTCTCCCTCCTTGTCTACAAGTACGTGAGCATCGATTCAATAAATGTGACAGATAAAATCGATTAATTCTAAGCGATAACCCTTACTGCAATGAAAGAGTTACAATTTTATTTATCGAATCGATGTCGAGTCACCAGCAGCAAATTCATATATTCATACATATCTTGCAAATTGGACGCTACAAGAGCTCGAATTAGGAAAGAAAGAAAAGGGGGTCATTTTGAAAGGGATTCGCGCACGAAGATTCCATTATCTATAAAAACGGCAAAAAAAAACATGTCTGTTGTATGGGAGCCCCCTTAAATATTAATTTTACTCTGTTTTTTAATATTTGTTGTTATAGTGGCAACAGAAATACATCATCTGTGAAAATTTCAACTATCTAACTATCACGGTTCATGAGATACAGCCTGGTGACAGACGGACAGACAGACGGACAGCGGAGTCTTAGTAATAGAGTCCCGTTGGTTACCCTTTGGGTACGGAACCCTAAAAACCAAATACACTCAATAAATAAACAGTTTCAGACAGTCTCTTAGTCAGAGACCTTTTTGTTTGCTGCATCTTAACAGCTCGTAAATTGTTAAGATGCAGCATACAAAAAGGTCTCTGAGTAAGCAAAATGCCACAGCAGGACTGTGACGCTGATCTTCAGAGGCCACGAGTTGCGACACATGTGATGTAACTAAATATTTATTTCGAAGGTTTATATAAGGTTAAATAATATTAGTTGGCAAAACTCAAAATATAGGTAGTACTAGTCTATATGAACTATGAACAATTGTTTGTATGGGAGCTAAGCGAAATTCTTAAAATTTGTTTTCACCTTTCCATACTTGACCAGTCAGCTGATCGGGGCAATTTGTATGGGAGGAAGAGAAAAAAAGTTGCGAATTTCGCTTAGCTCCCATACAAACAGTTGTTCATATATGTTTTGAGTTTCGCTAACTAATATTATTTAACCTTATAAAATCTCATAAGAGGAAAAGTAGATATGTGTGGAACAATATTACCTTTGAAATCTTATGAGCAAATCGCAGCTGGGGCTAACCGAGTCGTGTCCCTTTAATATCAGATCGTCTAATTTAGTCGTATCGCCGGTAATTGTGGCCGTGATTTGCGTTTGTGTCTGGCAACTTGTGTTTCGAATTAGTTGCTTTACCTAAAACAATACAAGGGAATATTAGGATGATATATGGGACTAAACAGCAGACATTTATTTACGCCTGGGACCGATGGATGGCGGTATATCTATCCCTAATAGCCGGGCCTTATATGGAACAGACTGGTGACGGGCAGCGGCGTTACTAGTGCGAGGGTTCCGGCACCGCGCTCGCCAACCCGCCTGCCCAGCGTGTGTGAGTATGGGCAATTATTCCAGGATGGCCGCCGGTAGTGGCAAAGTCCTGGAAAGGCTTATTGTCCAGCAGTCGACGAACTAGGCTCATGGATGGATGGAGACCGACAAAATTCTAAAAATTGTAGTTGTGGCCTCAGTAAATCTACGGACATGACTTTTTACTACTTTATTATTAGTATCGATTATTATTTTTTATGATAATAAATAACTTACCAAATGCATAAGAGGAACGGACGTTCCTTTTTCGTGTGTGTTCGTATTGAGTTGATATTCCACTGGACACCCTGAAACACAGTAACAGTGTAAAACACGACACTTGTTTAATTAACTGACCCGCTCGGAACGGTCCTCTTGTCTAGATATCGATTCAATAAAATAGCTCTATTATTATTTTAAATCAAACGAAATCCGATATATCTGAAATAAAAACAAAACAGAAAAAAAAGTATGTTTTTTTTTTATCTCGCAATTTTGTAATTTGCAAATTTCAATTGACTTGAGTGGTTAAATTATCCATCCATCCATCAGCTCGTATTCGTCCACTGCTGGACATAGGCCTCCCTAATATTACGCCACTCTTGGCGGTCCTCAGTCATCCTCATCCAGCCGCCACCCGCAACGTCCTTCAGATCGTCAGTCCAGCGGGCATGAGGGCGGCCTACGCTGCGCTTTGCTTGTACGTGGTCTCCATTCCAATGCCTTACGACCCCAACGGTTATCACGTCGGCGACAAATATGGCCAGTCCATTGCCACTTCAACTTGCTGATTCGGCAGGCTATGTCGGTCACCTTCGATCTCTGACGGATATCTTCGTTAAATTATGATCACTTTACAAAGCCAAGGAAGAGATAGAGATTTTGCCTGGGTAGCCGAAAATAGCGCGCAGGACCGAGATGTATGGACTCAGGAAGGGGTAATCTCGGCCCAGCAAAAAGACGCAATAGAGACTAAATAAAAAAACAACGCTACCTTGAGGAGCATTAGCACCGTCTTCTCTTGAAGTCGCTTTTGCACCACACTGTCCAGTCATAATGTCAACTTGGTCAAATTCCCTAAACAAAAGACAAACGATTTTAAAATCTTTGCAACACGGATGAAATACATAAAGATACGCAAGCAAGTTACTTACGCAGACAACTGTAAAGGCGTGTAGCTATCGTTATTGTTAGCCAAGAGTGCGTGGCGTAGCGCGTCTCTTAGCTCGCCGCCGCCGAGCAGCGACCACACTAGCAGTTCTGTCATAAAGCGAGCCCCGGCCGACACTACCGCCACGCCTGCAAACAACAATTGTAACTTATATGGAATATAAAACAGCCCAATTAGGATGACAAAACATGGGGGGTGGGGTTTTCACGGCCGAGCTACGTAAACAATGATATCGATTCGGCATAACACGTCTTAACTTATTTGACAGGACTAACCTATTTTAAGCGTCCTGTCTTTTTCTTTTTTTATCGAAAAGACAAGGACAGAACGCTTAAATTAAGTTTAGTTCTGTCAAATAAGTTAAGTCGTGTTGCGCCGAATCGACACAATTGTTAATGAAACTCAACAAAGGAACGAAATATTACAAAAATAATAAAAAATAACTTTATGCAGTATTTTAAACAGGTTTTTTAATTGAATATGGTAAAAAAGATACCATTCACATTGTCATGAACTCTGATAAGTATGAGGCCTTCATCTGACCTACGTGATATGGTAGGTAACATCTGCCAATAACTTTTTTAAAGTTTGGCGGAAACAATCAGAAATGTAATGTTGTTTTTTTTTCTGTGAATAATTTTTTTTTTTAATCATAACTGGGCACTGCAACCTAAACAAGCACCTTTTTACCACAGGTGGCCCGACAGCCCTCTATGCAGAGGTTGCCTTCTAGAGGACGAGACAGTGGAACATGTGCTACTCCACTGCTCTGCAACCGAAAAGACATGAGACGAAAAGCAGGGATCACGACGAGCTCCAACTTCCCTTCACTGGACCAGTTTATGTGTCAGAACGCTGAAGCTGTTCGGCTCTACTTTAAGAAGCTGTCCTGGCTGGGCTGACTGACCGGGGGGAAGTGCACAATATTCACGATTGCGGAGAATCAGTGCAGGACTCATCGCCCCCGCTACGAATTTAGAATTTAGAGACCTACATCATATATTTTTCTCGGTCCAGTATTACCTTGCTTAGGCAGGAGCGCTAACAAGTGATGCGCGCGCACTTGCGGCGTCGGCAGCAGAAGCGGCCAGGCGGCAGCTAGCGCCTTCCTGGCGGCCGCCGCGGCGCCCGCCCCCGCGCGCCCCTCAACCAGAGCAACGAGCGCCGCGTGCACGCCCCCGCACCACGAGTCCGGGGCGTCAGCTGCGATTGTCGCGTCTGGCCCTTTTGCGCATTGCCACGCGTGAACCTTGGAAAATAAATTAGATGATTTTTGGGATTTTTGTAGTAACTGTAACTGATTGGTTGACCAATGACACAATAATGAATATACTGGGTGTAAATGAGGTAAGAGGACAGCTCCAATTGGCGGCCATAAAGGAAACAAACTGACAACAGGTAGCGGCGACACTGGTGCGACGATTTCGGCACCGCACTTTCCAATCCGCCTGCGCAGCGTGTTTGAGTAAGGGCATCACTTCCAAGGCGACCACCAAGAGACGAAATCTTGGAACCCGTGTCCAGCAGTGGACGAAGACAGGCTGATTGATGGATAGATGGAAATGAACAGGTATGTTTACTTAAATGAAACCACATAATCTGCTTATCATCATACTGAACAGCTTTACCAGCGAATGAACCTGCAGGAATGAAAAGAAAAAAACAATTCCTTCTACTAGTTTTGAAAATCAGTAAATTTTGTATAGAGGTTCAGTTATTTTTTTTTGGGAAAGTTGTCTAGTATAAGCAGATTACATGGTTTCGTTTAAAGATTCTATCCATTCAGACCAGGTATAATTATTTTCACCTCACTAGCTCAAAATGTAAGATATAAAAAACGATATTTTCGAACAAATTAACTGACACACTCGTATTTTCACTAATATTTGATAGCAAAAGTAAATGTCGACTACAGTTTTCCATCTGATACAATTCAAACACACCGTGATAACATTGCGAGGCGGCTGCCATTGATTGAAAGAGGTGGCATGAGAATAGATAATTTACGGTTGTTTTTCCGACTTCTTTTTGGATGAAAAAGAACATGTCTGGCTCGAAAGAACAAGTATCCAGAGCCATAAAACGGTATATAAAAAAATTGAAATGAGTATTCGCAGCATTCTAAATTGAAATTACTTTTTTTCACTGAGTAGGCAAAATTGACGTTTGCTCACTGCTTTTAAGCAACAAAGGCGCAATTTTAGATCTAGTGAGGTGAAAATAACTATTGTTCATTTAAGAATATGACAAATACAAAGTATATGTATACTCACTTGTAGCCTCAAGAGATTTAGACAGGATATAGCAAGGCACTCATTCTCTCTGATTCTGTTTGCGTTGTGCGCAGCCATACTTTGATCTACGACTAATTTCAATAGTTTTTCAAGCAATCTGTAATGTAATTTATAATAGTTATATTAAATTATAACAGAGTAAAATGTGTAAAATAAGTCTTTGAAAAATTTTAATGTGTTAGTCTAAACTTTAGACACTCACCTGAAAGTATTATCTGACAGATCTATAACAAATGGCATGGAAGACGGTAAGTCTCTTGGCGTTTCTTTGCTCCAAACGAAAACGTGTGCCGGACCGCAACAAATGCCTACGAAAAAACATGTTTTGATTAATATGTGACTGAATAATGTTAAATATATCAATTTTACCTGAAAATAAAATTGTTATTATGCATACCCCGCTCCAGACCTACCAATAATTGGAGATGGTATCTCTGTTCACGTGTCAGATGTGACGTAACCCCACCGCAACGGCGCGTTTTAATCCAGGTTGACGACAGATGTCAAAAGTCGGAAGCGGCCGTTGGAGCGCGCGCGCTTTGATCTTCATTGGCGTTTCTGTTTCCGTTCGATGTAGACGTGTTAAGAAGAATTTCAATTGGAAATTCGTTATTTTTCAAAATTTCTCACAAATATAATTTTAAATGCAGTCATCAGGTTATCCATTTCATCAGTATAAATACATTGCCTGCGCAAGGAAGGATGTTTTTGAAATAGTTTTGACTTATGTCATCGTAAGTCTGAAGACGTGATAGCCACAGACCTTCAGTGATAGCTCAGATCGTTTGAAAATGTATGTTTGTCTACCCTCACAAATATAATTTTAAACGGAGTCATAACATCTCTGTAGGTCTGGAATGGGGTACTAGCATAATATACATAGTTGTCGAAGTCTCTTTTTCACTTACCATTAGGTTTAAACGAAGGGCTAAGCACTTCTAAAACTTGCGGTACAGGCCTTGATAACTGCGCCCTTTCTAGAGTTCCCCAAGCGTAGATCGTTCCTTCTGATGATAATGCAATACCATGCGCCGTACCCAAAGATAAATCTACAATCTTTACACCTAAGGCAAACGAAAATGAATTTTATTTTTATATCTTTTGAGGTGATTATTGACAATACCATAAAAATACTTATATAAAAAATTCTATAAAAATATATATATCGTCACGACATAAATCAGTGTCAGAGGTGTTCCCAAGTGTGAACTGTGAAATGCAAATGAAATGAATAAAACATTTGGTAATTTAATATGATTTAAAGATTTTTTCGTCTTTTATTGAAGTTTTATATATTTAATACACTTAATAAAATAATATTTATAGGAAGAAAATGTGATGTTCTTCTTAAATAAGACAACTAAAAAAATTATGAATATAAAGGGAAATGAGGAAAGCATAGGCGAAATTACTTTGACCAAATGTAGGAGAAATTGATATAGTGTCTTACTGAGAGGATAAATCGGTGGTCGAGAGGAGAGAAGCGTGGCATTTACTGCACCGAAAAGAGCATAGCTCTTAGATATTATATGGGTGATGTGTATTTTAAATAAATTTTCAAATTAAAGATTAAAGGTACCTTGTAACGCTTCTATCATCTTTGGTATTTTAAAGCTTTCTAAACTTCCGTGTCCGAGCCGGTAGCCATCACCTTTGCCCCACGTATACACTTGGCCACTGAAAAAGAAATCCACATCAAGCACCTGTAATGCAATTTTATGTTGATTCCTTTGGTAGCAAAGTAGTTTACCCGTCAGCTAGAGCGGCGTGCCAGTGTTCTCCCGTGAAGACGCGTGTTATTCGTAATACTGACAAAGAGGTTAAAGTTCGCGGTGTACCTCCTTCGCTGTCGCCAAAGGCTTGAACTGCGCCTTCTAATGTACAGCATAGCGTTTGGCCTTCGCCCCAGCCTGAAAAATTTATCTTTTTAAGTTTTTTCTTTCGAATCCACCCAATGGATACCAGTTTCACCACATGCCATCCTTGTCCAACAACCGAAAGATTGTCATACATCACAAGTTTACCGTCGGAGTATAGCTCGGTAAAAATAATACCACCAAATAAAAAATAAAAAAACATCCAAGTACGAGTCGGACTCGCGCACGAAGGGTTCCGTGCGATTATCTATAAAAACGCCAAAAAACGTATGTTGTATGTTGTATGGGAGCCACCTTAAATATTTATTTTATTCTGTTTTTTAGTATTTGTTGTTATAGCGGCAACAGAAATACATCATCTGTGAAAATTTCAACTGCCTAACTATCACGGTTCATGAGATACACCCTGGTGACAGACGGACAGACAGACAGACACACGGACAGCGGAGTCTATAAGTAATAGGGTAATAGGAGTAATAGGGTCCCGTTGGTTACCCTTTGGGTATGGAACCTCAAAAAAATGAGCTTAAACTTGACTCCCACCGCGCCCGATAAACGAGACCTAGGATAAAGTGCGCTTGACCAGAAAGTGGGAGAGTGAAAGCTGACTAGGCGTTAATCGATCTACACAGGGACGAATGACTGAATAACTGATATTCAATAAATTAATATTGCTTTTATCAGCTTTGTTTTATTATTCCTTGATGTATAATTATTAATATACACAGATGAGACACTATTTATATTATTATATTATACAAATTATAAATAACGATATATTTTGGGCTCCACTGGACCCGGCATCAGTTGAAATAATAATAAATCGTTTAATTCAGTCAATTATAGACCATAGTTACACAACACATACATTTTACAAATAATATTAAAAAATTGTACAATAGAAATCAAAAAAAGCTTAAATTAAGAATAAAATAATAGCTTACTCCAGTATTTTACAATTGGTGCATCCCATCTATCTCCTATCACCCTTAGAATGCTGTTGCTACTACCACGAACCCTAGATAGCAGAGAAGCGCACTTTTTGCGACGTACTGCATAAAAATCATCTGTGCGTGCATCTGCAAACATGCCAGATGCACTGCATGAACGAGGTAGCCCCAACAGCATCCTAAAAGCATTATTATACTGAACTCGTAGAGCGTTCATGGACTTTTGGGTATAGTTGGTCCACAAGCTGCTCGTATACATTGATGTGCAGTAAGCTTTAAATAGAGTTATTTTTACTTGAACTGTACAACGAACAAACCTGCGGGCCAACATGTTTGCCCTCACCGCTAACGCTCTACGTTCCCTTTCGACATCAGTATCATCTTTAAGATCATCAGTGACAATATGACCTAAATATTTAAACTGAGTTACTCTTCTTAAAGCTACTCCATTTAATTCTAGTGGAGGTATATGTGACGGACATTTGCTACCAGCCTTAAACAATAAAAACTCGCTCTTTTTTACGTTATAACAAAGGCCATGACTTAGCGCGTAAGATTCACAGGTGGAAATCAGCTTTCTAAGGGCACTGATCGATGGGGCGAGCAAGACCATATCGTCAGCATAACTAATATTATTGATGCATATACCATCCACGAAGCATCCAACATGCTGGTTGCTGAGCCTGGTGATCAGCGCATCCATGTAAAGGTTAAACAGCTTCGGTGAAGTTAAACCTCCCTGTCTAACACCGCACTCCAACCTGTATGATTCCGACAGACAACCAGCCCATTTCACAACATTTACTTGGTTCTCATACCAGTGTCTAAATATACATCTGAGTTCAACAGGAAGTCCCACGCACTTTAGTTTATCCCAAAGTATCTCGTACGCAACCAAGTCGAAAGCCTTCGACAAATCCAGAAAACACGCATAAACAGGTGTGCGCCTATCCGTGTAGTACTTAACAGTGTGCTTTAAACTCAATATTGCGCTTTCAGTAGATAAGGCGGGCCTAAAGCCAAACTGAGCGTCATGAAGTTGTAAATATTGATTAATATGAGAGTTAAGCACACTGTCCAGAACTTTCGCTATAATGGTAGCCAGTGAGATTGGCCGATAGTTGGACTTGTCAGAAACGTCCCCAGACCTGCTTTTGACCACTGGTATAACTACAGTTCTCATCAAATCATTAGGGAGGTATGAATGCCCTATACATACATTAAATAAAAGAGCAAGCACTCTTGGGAGATGAGGTCCCGCATTTTGTAGATGCTCAATGCTGAGACCATCATGTCCAGGTGATTTTCCTCTTTTTATTTTGGAAATAATTAATGCCAAATCTTTTGCCTGGAATCTAGTTTCGATATCTCTATCATTCATCTCATCACTGGGCACACTGGGTGAAGGACCTAGCGGTGATTGGACTCTGAAACAGTCTTTAAATAAATTTGCTATTTGCGTCGGCTCACACACCCCATCGACACTTACAGGCAGGCTAGGCTTAGCGTTCATTTTATTTGTATTTTTCCAAAAATTTCGAAAATCGTTTTTTTCGTGGTTTGATGCGAGAAGGTCCATTTTTAACTGGTCCTGATGATTTTGACACCACTTAAGCCGCGATTTAAATATTTTTCTGCTCTCAACCATTTCTTGATAAACCCTACCTGTTGAGGGTTTGTTACTTATGAGCCACATCTGAAATCTGAGTCTAGCCTCCCCATGTGCTTCGCTTACATGTTTATTCCAGCCAGTTAGGTGTTTCTTTCTACTTACAGTTTCTTTACCCTCATAACTCTCTGTTGCTGCATCACACAATGCAGTTACAATATTATTGTACAAATTTTCAATTATTTTTCTATGATCTATGTTATTGCAAGCTTTTTGACAGCAATCCTGAAACTCTACTGGGAAATCGATATTTTTCAGATTTTCATGACACAATTTGTAAAATTTATCCACTTGGTAACAATTTCTATCACCCCATAATATTTTATTTCTATTTTGAGCATCAAAAATCTTCTTAGGTCTGATCAGACCTAAGTTACATGTTAATATCAAAGGCAAATGATCTGACCATACTGGGTCATATTTGACACAAATATTTTCCACTGATAACAATGCTGACCTGGTAACTATTACATGATCGAGCCAACTTGTAGTCCCGTGTACGTCGCTTATGAAAGTAAAAGTATCCGAATCATATCCTAACATTTCAAAATCAGCACATAGCCACTCTAAGTCTTCACAAAACTTTAAAAGTTCATTATAAAATAATTTGTTTGGATGCGCGTTAAAGTCCCCAAGTATAAAAACTGACTCTACATTTGTTTCTTCTGTTATTGCATGTATAACACCAAGACACTCCATAAACTCAGGCACGTTGTCTTTGTTATCGGTAGGCATATGTACGGTAGCTATAACCAGAGTTCGGTCATCTGTCACGATCTTTATAGCCACTATACGAGGGTTATCACAAGGTATCACAGATACACGCTGAAAAACACTTTTACGCCACAGCAAAGCCACACCTCCATACGGCCTGCCCTTCAAAATACCAACAGAAGTATCCACCGCAGATGTCCCGATAGAACTGAAATCGTCATCAATAGTTTCCAGAAATGGTAAATCATGTGGGAGAAGCCACGTCTCCTGTAAAGCTATAACATCTGCATTTTTACATAACTCTCTTATATCTTCTAGAGACCGTTTAACGTTTTTACAATTAAAGGTGACAAACCTAGTCTTGTTTTTCATTGAAATAATAATGATGGCAGGATGACAGACAATAGTTACCACCACCACCGGTTGAAACGTCTTTAGTCGGGTCCAGAGTGCACCGGGCGTGTTTAGAGTAATCAGTGGTTTTATCTCAGTTTACGCCACTCGGGTAGGCTCCTTTCTTGCACCCCAACATATGTGTAGACAATACTTACCCATAGCGATTTCGACGACTATACATATAAGACTTTGGTGGACAACACATTAAACTTACCCATAGCGATGTCGACGACTCGCTCGATATTGTGCGCGTTGAAAGTAACCGCGTGCGGCGTCAAGCAGTTCTCCAGCGTGCCCTGACCGATGCGGCCGTGACTGCCACGCCCCCACGTGTACAGCGCGCCTCGGGATGTTATCACCGCACTGAGGAATAGTATAACATGCGTGAGGCGAAAGAGGTATGTTTGAATTGTAGCAGATGGAAATCTGTAGTCTTCATTTACTTTTGCTACCAAATATTGGTGAAAGTAATGTGTTTTAGTCTCAGAACATGTGTGACACATCACTACACAAGTCCTAAGATCGTCCGCTGCTGCGTCCGGGCGCGGGCACCCGTCAAGCTGTTTCTATTTATATAGAGCCCCATACGTAGAGCTGCGCTGCGTGACACGAGTCACCCGTTTTCTTGTAAAATAAATTTAACCTATGTGGTACTTTTGCTTTAGACGCCAGTATTGTTAGATAGACAGTACCTGCAGGCCGGTCCCGCTGCCACCCGCACCACCTCGTGATGAGCCAGGTGAGAGACTATAGCGGGCGCGTCGCGGGAAGCCGTGTCCCCGTGACCTGGAATAAAATAACATTAACCTAACCAGATAAGACGTCACTCACACCAGACGCACAGTCGCACACAGCCCAGTAGCCTAATTATGCGTATGTTAGGTTGACTTGCAGGGAACGCATAATTCACGCGCAGACTTGGTATTTACGTAACACGGTCGCTACAAGTCGACTGTGCGTTCGCTAAATTCGACCAAGACTATGGTAGCTTTCATTATTCATACAAGATGTGACATTTAGAAACGTCAAATAATAGTGGAATGCAACGTTGTTGGTGCGATTCTAAACACGCATTGTTAACGCTCGAGTACGAGAATTCCCTGTGCAGCAATTGTGTGATTGAAACCGCCCACAAGTCAATCACCCGTATTGAGATTTTAGCAAAAAACGATAATGACACCTATGACGTAAACGGCAGCGTGATTAGCACCAAATTAGCACTGAAAGAAATACGCTTTGCGTCATCGATGCCCCCACCTCAGACAACATGACACGCGACACACCTCATCAAAGTTCCGAGCCATTAAATGAAGTAATTTGTGTACGTTACCTAGCCTCCCGTCGTCCCCGCACCCCCAGGACCACACGCCGCCGCACGACGACCGACACAGGTAGTGCTTGCCCGCGCCGTGGCACGACACTTCCACTATTGTCTTGTTTTCTAGACCTGTTGATAAAATAATGTATACGTAAGAGTCTGCGTATCGAAAGAGAAGACTTTAAAAACACAAAAAATAAAAAATAAACTTCGTTTATTAACCATGTTTGTTTTGTTTGTAGTAATTTTGTACTAGACCCCGTAATACGAAACGCAGTGATTTGCGTCAAGCGATAAAGATTTTTCAGTTGGCTTCGGAATAAACCAGTCACATTATGTTTGGGGTTGTAAAAAAAACTCACATCTTTTCATAGCCAGAATTTATAGGTCTTTAATTGGCAATGACACGTGATACATTGCGTGATAGCCGACGACACAGTTCGGGCCACATGAAGCCGTCACTTGCCAGTCTGGCGTGAAAGTCCAGCATGTTTTATCCCCCCTGCATCGCAGCTTTATCTAGGGAGCAGGCTGATAAACGGTAGACCTAAAAAGCACTTAAACTTCTTCGCCACTTGTATAGTGCGCGCCAATCTTTTAGTCGCCTCTGAAGAAAGCCGCAAGAGGCGACGCAATAGCCGTTCTACGGTGTCAGGGGGACGTTACAGGAGCGACCCGCCTGCGTGCCACACCACACCCCCCGCTCGCCATTTAGCAGGTGTCAACACTATGCGTTAGTGTTAGTGCTACGTCCGTACACTATACATGCGCGCGTTGCATGAAAAGTACCTTCGAGGAAAAAATTCTATGATTCGTTAAGTTTGTCGTTGAATCTGTTTGTTATTGTTTTTGTTGCCTTTATTTGTTGTTTTGTTGATTTAGTTTGTTAAAGTTTATTGATGTTGTTATGCCTCGCGGACGTTATAGCGTTTTAAGGCGATAATGTAGGAAAATGGTGTTTATATTAATGCGTTTTATTTATATAGTTAAGATTGCACTTAAATAGTAAATAAATAATTAAATATGTAGGTACAACAAGTACACCTTCCCACTTATAGTTAACATTTAATAATCAACCGTTGATATTATTGTTTCCTTGACTGTACCTGCGCAAGCTTGCACTCGTAACTCATTCAGAGGCGACTAAAAGATTGGCGCGCACTATATTCTAGGTAAGTGCGTCATGTGATTTAGTGCCTGAGTCTTTCCCTCTTTATCTGTTTATAGATCTAGCCAAAATAAGCAAAATTGGTGCGCTAGAATCTTACGGGGTGGAAATCTAAAGCATTCGCATTTGTATGTAGCATTTTGGAGCACATTGATTTTGATGACCAACACAAATGTAACGAATGCTGTTATCAAAACAGCAAGCACCAAAAATCTTGAGGTATATTTATCCTTCGTAACATTCGTTATCACTATTTTCATAAACCGACCATATATATTTTTTTATAAATGCTTACAGTTCAAGCAACTTATGTTTATTTATATATATATTTTTTTATATTTATTCATACATTTGACATATAAATTTATAAATTCCTTTGTCTAACGTCAGGATCCAGCTATAGTCAACAAAATTCTAATTTATCATAACGGCATTAAATCGCCCGCACTCCCGCCTGTCGCGTAATATACATATGTATATGTACACAATGGGCCATGATGGCTCACGAAATCGTCATGAAGGGGACAATGATTTACATATTTACTTATTAATCGACTACAATTTATTTATTTTTCTTATCATTTGTATGTATTTTACACGTTACGCTTTTTACTATAAGTTTGATATTGTTATATTTAGATGATGTTATGTTCAGATTATTATGTTATATTTATTAGTTTTAATTTTAGTAGGATCCAGCAGAATACCAGCGCTGTGGCTTCGGCTGTGGCATTAAGCTGAGCTAGACCCATTATACGGCTATTTTATTTGTAATTTGTTTTCTCTTTTGTTTTGTTTTCTGTGGTGTTTGAAATAAAGCTCTTTTCTTTCTTCTTTCTTTCAAAGCTATATGAGTAAAGCGAAATGCAACAGAGTCCATCTCCTTTACTCGTATAGCTTTGTCTCCTTCACGACGATTTTGTGGGCCACCATTGTGTATTGGGGCCATGTGTATAAATAAGATATATTAGTGCATTGCGTACCAAAAAATTCGACTTTACCTGGAACTAGTTGCGGTGTCAAAGTATCATAAGGCAGGTTGTACACGGTTCCATCATGCGTCAACAGTAAGGCCAGTTTCTCTGCGCAGGCGATCTGCTGTACCCTCAACGTGCCCAGGGACAGAGGTCCAGTACCCACGCTCACCACTTCTTGTGCCGACTCTGTACACTGTAAGGAATATGAAACGTTAATAATTCAAACAAAATAATTACGAATCGCACAAAATGCACCGATATGGTTTGATAACCCTAACATTGCAAAGCTAAGTATTCTCTTGTGAAATCTACGAGATTTTTTATAAGGAATAAAAAGAGAGGATGGATGAAAGAAAAGAGACGAAAGAAATATAGATATAATATAAATATAAATAATAGAGCACAAGTAGAAGGCTAAGTTCTAGCGGGCTGCCTAAGGACGTATGCCGACCTAATTGGTGACATATTGAAGAAGGGCCAGATCTAAAGCACCCGGAATAGAAGAGCTTGTATGACTACCTAGATTGATGGATGTGGAAAAGGCGTGTCAGGATCGTAGCAGATAGAAATCTACGGTCTTTCAATACTGCGTTGGGAGAGAGACGTGAGTATATGTATGTAGATAATTGTATTATATTTGGATATTTGTTTGTAATTAATCTTTTCTGTAATGCACCCTAAATAATGTATTAGTATTTTGTGCAACTGTAACATAATTTGAAACACTTGGACACGAGTACTTGTTTACAAAACGAACGAAGTGAGTTTCATAATAATTTTGCACGAGTGTCCCAATGTCTAATTGGCCCCTTCTATTTTTCGTAAATATTTACGATTCGAAAACAGTTTCGAGGAATAGCTTTCAGTGACGTCATCATCACACATTTGAACACGAAAAAAAATTTTTTTTTAACGTATTTTCAAGTCTGACAATGATTCGACCATTCAACTTATTGCGATTACGTTACTTCTAAAAAAAACTGTAAATACTTATAAAATCGGTTTAAAAGAAAGAAAATAAGTATTATCGAAATTATATAGCTACATTTTTTTTTCGAAAAAGCAGACCAAAATAGCACATTGAAGTTAATAATCGACCGAATTATGTTCAGTCAATTGCACACAATACTTTATCTACGACCTAATTTGAAATATTTTCAAATAAAGACAATATTTTCAACCATCAACAATTTCACGAAAAATGAGAAGAACATTCGTTCATGAACCTCGGATGCGTCGCCCGACAATGCTGCCTTGAAAACAAATCAGGATAAAGGAGGCGTGGCTTAAGAAATAAGGTTAGGACTTATTTCTCGTCTTTGTTGTTGATTGGGTCTCTAGCGGTTTTATAATAAATTAGGCCAATCGCAGCGCAGAATCGCTGTCATAACGTATTACATATATTAACATCGGATAGACAATCTAGGTACTAATAAAACTGCTTTTGATGTTGCAATTGCCTTTAAGCAGTATGTGAGTAGATAAATATACTTGTGTTTAAAATGCCTTCAAACAAAACTTACCGTAACAAAACCTTTCAGCGGAGGTAACAATGGTGCGCCAAGCCTGTCCAAATGACACAGTAAAGCTATGCCCGCTTTCCTTACGCCCATTAGACCATCGCCACTCGGTATCTTTAGATCTCTGTGTACAACAAAAACATACATAAATACGTAATATCACACATGAATCTCTGAGGGGTGTCAGAGATGTTCCCAAGTGTAAACAGTAATATACAAGTCACAGTCTACATTTGGCACAACCGCTTTTCACGATTATTAATGATTATCCCAAACGTCAGCCCTACCGCCGTACTTTGGGTAAAAATGGAACACAGATGATATGTGCACTGCGGATTTCAACCCTCGACTTCTGGGTTAGCAGGTGAGCTCTCTACCACTCGGCCACAGAGACGGTCAAAGACAAACTAAAAATAGTAGATTGTTTACCGAAGCCTGGTAACTAGAAAAATCACACGATGTATTTAGGCAAACAAACGATGCGCTTGCGCCTATAGTTTAAGGTTCAACAAACTTAAAACAACATTTTAAGTTGGTTTTGAAAAGATCGTGACTAATTGTGCATTAAATTTCAAACTCATACTTTAAAAATCTCACCAATACTGAACTATTGGCGTCAATTGCCACAGTCCAAATGGTTTTTCGATTTTTAACTTCTAAACAAGAAAAACAAAGTTAAGTTATGCACTTTGCGCTAAGCGACTAACGTTTAACCTTAAATGTGAACTTTATAGCTTTATACAAATTACACACTCCGGTTTTCATCTCGACTGCGAGGAAAGATAAAAATACATAAGTATTTTCAAATTACAAGTCAATGAAAATTGTGAACAATTTTTTTCTCTCATTCTGAAATCCGCGATGCTTCACTGAAATGAAAGTCAATAAAATAACGATATCTAACAGTGATGTTCATTGAGTATTTATTTATAGGGAAGTTCCCTGAAAGATGGCCATTTCGATATTTGAAATAAGGATGACAATTCTCTATTAATTTGTGCCATTTCCATAAATGAGTGAGGATTATCAGAAGCTTTATGCAATTTTTCAAATTACTTTGCAGGCGTAAGACACTCTTTGCATAATAAATTACACCTTTTCAGAGCAGGAGAGGTATAAAATATATTAGAAATGGCAAAGTTACTCATTCGCGAACATTTCTAAACAAATTAGGTAGCAATTGATTAATGTACCGAATGTACTTGTCAGTAGGTGTCGGTAATGCACCATACATAAAAAGCAGACTTTGAAGTTCAATATCAACTTCTCACTGGCTCTAACCGAAACAAATTAAAATCTTCAAGAATATTGATACACTCTCAGTAACTCACTTTAAAAATAACTCTGTATTATTATTAGCAACAGTATCTGTCGAGGTGGCGGAATTCGGCGCTGGTACTTTCGCCATCCGCCGCAAGAAAGGCCCCAGTGGTGCTGTACATTCTTCTAATTTTATCCTGAAAGATAAATATTATATTAGTTACGGTAAGGTTCTTGTTACAGCTAGACTAGACTGATTTAGCGTAGAGCTGATGCCGGACTAGACTGTGGAGGTATCACCATATTACTCGCAAACCCCCCCCCCCCCGAAGTTATTCGGGGGAGAGTAAGAGGACAGCTCTTAAACATGGACGACCACGTGACCCACCAAGGCGGGGACTGATTGATGGCGATATATCTGTCGGTGAAATTATAGTTTCACTAATATTTTCATCTCCAATTGCCCACCCATATACAGGGTGTAAATGCAAACCCAAGAATTTCTTTAGGGTAGAAAGTATACACGATACTGATACCATTACGATAAAAAATACACCTTAGATTTTCACTAAAAATTACAAATAGTTTTATAAGCTATGCCTACGCATCTTATCAACGCCGCTCACTCACCCCGGAGCGCGGCCGTGACCGATCACATATTCAATACTCCCCCTTCCCCGCCAACCGCACCCCGCACCCCGCAACCAGCGACCGCCCGCATATCGGTGCGTGCAAAACCGGGCAGCGGCGTCACGGGTTTCTGCACCGCGCTCACCAACCCGCCCACAGTATGGGAATGGGAACACCAAGAGTGGAAAAATCTTGGAAAATTCTATGTCCAGCAGTGGACGAAGACAGGCTGATGGATGGATGAAAACTGATTCGTGAGGCTGATTTTTTATATTTTATTATTGTGCGTCTTTCTTCACCTACTCGTATTAAACTAAAACACGGCCCAAATATAGAAGCTAACAAAAGAATTTTTAATCTGTTTTTTCTAGAAAATCGATTTTCATGTAACATTACTGTACCTATTTGTATTCGGTTGCCGTCGTTGTTTCAAAGGAAGCGTAAGTAAAACATCAGCAGCTTTCAAAATGGCCGGGAGTTCAGCTCTTCGTGCGCAAAGTTCTACCCAGACACAGATGGACGTGCGCCAATCGCCGATAGGGACATTGCACCCTACTTCACTGCAATAAAGATGGGAATACATTAGCAAATGAAAACAAAGGCTGAAAATTGCAGACGAGCATTGAACTCAGTTGAATGAACTCGAGTACATTTTGTGATTTCAGTCTGCGAACACAACTATGCCATGTATGTAAATAATAAAAATACGGTAATTCGCATAGATTAAATGATGTTAAGGTGTGTTAATTCGAAAACTATTTCGGGATTTAAGTTTAATAAGCCGTATTTTAGAACTTGTGGTCTAAAAATCCTCATGATGATGAATATTTTTACGAAAAAGCTGCAACTTCCATTTGCCTTCGTGTGACGTCAGTTGAGAAATGGCTGTTTAGAAATGTGTCCTTTGATATCAAGATAAATTTATAATAATTAGCTTCTGAATGATTTGACGGCTAGATGACAGATAAGTAGACATACAGAGACAGAACACTTTTTTTGTATAAGCAATCACATATCCCAATCAATATAATGTCTAAAATTCTCAAGTGACGTCATATCGAACAATTCTTTAAAAAAAAATAAAAAAATGATGGTTCATTTATATACCAAAATAATGAAAACTATGTCTTAGGTTATAGAGTGGAATTACAGTTGGTTGTGCGAAAGCGATCCGTGCTCTGAAGATAAGGGCTGTCCTTATTTCAACTCAACAAAAACTCACCCGGTAACAACTTGGTGCAAGAACTTAGCGGCACTATCAACGACCTCCGCCCAGATCTTTTGCGACCTTGGTACCGCACTCGCGTCAGCACCCGCGAACAGCGCTGCGTCGGGTAATGCTCGCACAGCGTCCAATGCGTCTCGAAGAAGGGCAGAGCATACATCGGCATCCTCACCACACCGCCATGCACGACGCACTAGCGATAAAGCGAGACGAAGCGCCGCTCGGGCACCTACTCTGGCTAGGCCTAATGCACTGGAATTTTAAATATATTGTTAAATTCGTATTTTAACAAATTTGTTTAATAGAGAAGGGTGATGTGATCACCTAGAAGGGCTAGGAGAGCAGCCAAACCAAGTAAAAATTGAGAGGTATTAAGAACAATGAGCTAAGTTTTTATTATTTGCAACTTGTGCCAAGTTTTTTTTTTGAAAATGAAAATTTCTTTATTACAAAATTTATCACTGTAAATTACACTGTTAATAAGCATTTGAACCAAGACAGGCATTATTTCAATATGGGAAAACTAGCTAGACACCTCTTTTAATCTATATGCTCCTTACCTCTCAGAATCATCAGGCTGCTGTTCTTCAGGTGTTTCCTGGCCATCCCCAAGTTCTGGATTGTTCAGAGCACCAACCACATTGCTGAGAGCTCTGTTGCTGACTCCCACTGCATTCTTCTTATCTAACTTACTCTTTCTACTATCTTTGTTTGGGTTTTGATCTCTGAAAGGCGATATAAGTTATTATATTTATTATTTAAAAAATGTAATGTTTCATCAAACAAGAATTGCAAAGAAATAAAAAAATTGTATTTTGTGCAATTGTGACAAAATGTGAGACAGGGACACGATTGCTTGTTTAAGAAATGAACAAAGTGAATGAAGTCTTTAAAAAATCATAAGAAAATAATGATATACAATAATAATGAAAAATATGATGCAAAATGGCGTATATTGTCTGAAAAAAAAAAACTTCTAGGAATTAAGCTATGGGAATTAGTAATTATCTTATTGCAGTATGTGAGTAAATAAAAATAATTTGATTAGTCATGCATTATTGCAGAATTGACTCTCACTACTTTTAATTGTACTATGAAATTGAACTTTGAGGATTTGTCTACCTTTGACTTTGAGGAAAGTCAATGCATATTGGCCAGATCGTTGAACTTACCTAATAATAGCTACGAGGTGTCTATTGCAAATTACTATCAAGCGGCGGATCTGAGATATGAATGGGCAGCTGACTGCAGTTGTGATGGCTCGCACTCTTTGCTCCCAGATTAAAGACTCTATGAGGCTGTGAAGGCATTCAGGACCTGGAAATATAGTACCTAGGTAAATCCTACTAAACATATGAATCAGAACCCTTTATTGACTACTATAACAAAGGCTGTTACACAAAATATGTATCGTCGCTGCACCTGCAAAGTCTGCTATGTGACTTATATTTTATGTGATATTAATTTGTATCATAATTAATTTTAATTTAAAAGTCAAAATGCAACAAAATAAACAAAGTGCATTTTGCAGGTAGTACTCGACAGTGACGAGTACTATAACCAGTTTCCGGCTTTCACAACTTCATCTTAACACCCAGTATATATTGTCACAACATGAATCCCCAAGGGGGTGTTAGTGGTGTTCCGAGTGTGCACTGTGAAATGCAAGTCACAGTCCACACTCTGTACACCCATGTTTCACCAACGATTATTACGTCCCAATGTGATGAGTTTCCTACATACTTAAATGAAATAAAAAATCTACAAGTGAGATTTTTGTAATGCCTAGTCAGTAAAAAAGAAAAGTTAAGTTGTAATAAAGTATACGAAAAATTATTTAAAATTTTTGATATTATGCAGGGTTGGAAATTATCAAGATAATTACGCTGCGTGAAAAGTATCTTAAAATTTTCTGACAATTACAAATTATCGGATAATTTGCACCAGTGTAAGAAATTAATTTGTTATGTAGTTTCATAACAAATGCATTATAATTTGGGCAATTCTAACAAAAACAAATAAATTTTATGATTTTTATTAAAAATCTAACACAAATTAACATTAATTAATAGGCTGAGAAATGAGTGCTCTCTAAGGGTATGTGGATGGAAAAGTCGAAAGCAGGGTCTTTGACTTAAGAACTATGTTTAGACTAGTTAGGAAATAAACATACTAAAAGTCCTTATCCCTCCGAGTCGAGCCCGAGGGGGGGGGGCACAAAGAAGATCCCGTTTTTTGGTTTTTTGCTTACATCTCAACAACAGCTGGTTCTATAGACTTGAAATGTTGCATATAGATACCTTATATAGTGAAGGCGTCCACTAAGAAAGGATTTTTCAAAACACTCCCCCTAAGGGGGTGAAACGGGTGTCCAAAGTTTGTATGGGGAAACAAGATTAGTTAGACTATTTTATTCGAGACTTCACAGGAGTACTCTTATCTATAAATGTGTTTCAAGTTTTTTCAGAATTCAACCGCTAAAAGGGGGAAATGGGGTAAAAATTTTGAAAATCAACATGGGTATCTTTTGAATGGTTTATCGGGTCGCTGATTACGAAAACAACAACGATTTTAAAATCCAACGTGGTTGACGTGAAAAAGGCTTTGAAATTCGACCATTTTTCGAAGCTCATAGCTAGACAAAGATTGGAGATAGATAAAAAGTGTGAAAGCTAAAGTTGTAGAAAATTTTATCAGCTTTCATTATGTAGTAAAACAAAATTTCGTACAATGCACGGTTTTCGAGATGTAAGCAAAAAACAAAAAAACGGGATCTTCTTTGTGCCCCCCCTCCTCGGGCTCGACTCGGAGGGGCAAGGACTTTTAGCATGTTTATCTCCTAACTAGTCCAAACAAAGTTCCTAAGTTAAAGATCCTGCTTTCGACTTTTCCACCCACAAATTATTCGTTGCTTAAGCTATAAAGTAAAAATCATTTTTAGTATTATATTTTAAATTATTTAAAAGCGTTTTGAAGAGCTGCAGAAACGCGCGAAAGCACTCTATCGTGCGTTCGGTTATACGCAAGTACAGAAATACACATTCGAATACAGTTCAATTTCATGAATGCAATTTTTGTTATCAGGGGACATTGACGAAACCTTAAATTATAGTAAAATAAAGATAAGCAGATTCAAAAATATTTTAAGATAGGTGCTTGTTTCACTTCACACAACTCCATAAATACCTACTTTTATTTTTCATTTAAAAAAACTATGCTGTAGTATTCAATCTAAAAACATACATTATTAGTTACATGTATACTAGGACTAGAACCTGTCAACCACATATATGTACAGACATGTACTGAGAGTATAGCCGATAAACGGTTTGGCTTAAATTTTTGTTCACAAAACTTATTATTTTTTTGGTAAATAAATAATTCATCAATTTATTCAAGTGGTAAACCCTATCTCTGTACTTGTACACGCTTTTTAGGGCATGCAGGTTTTCTTACGTTTTCCTTCACCATTCAGCAAGTGGTAAGTAAGACAAATACTATGACTAAAATTAGGGTGAGTGTCCATCATAATGAAATAGATAACACAGCTAAGACTCACTATTATTTATGCGAGAAAAACTCTATGTTTCGGCTTCGTGAGGTGCTGAATGACGCGAAGCCTAATTAAGGTCACTCTTAAGTTGACCGAAACGTCGAGTTTTTCTCGCATAAATAATAGTCTTAGCTGTGTTAGCTATTTCGTTACAAATACTATGCACATAAATTCCGAATAACCTATTGAAGCATGCCCGACCGGGGATCGAACCTAGATCTCAAGATTGAGAGGCCAGTGTTCTATGCCTGAGCTACAACTGCTATAGTAAATAAATAATAGGGAAACAAAAACAACTAGAGTATATCTCACCAGGGTCTTGTTTCCATTTCAATTCATCAATAACTTGTACCGAGGCTGGTGGAGGCACTATCTTAGACTGAATAGAGGTTCTAAGCTCCTCCTCAGCAGCCAGAGCCGTGCAGGGCGCGCACGCGCATCCAGAATGAGGGCCACACAGGCCATCACAGCAAGTACATGTTAGTATCTATAAAAAACAAACAAACCAGCATTGTTGAAGATGTTTAGAAAGTTAGGTGTTTATATAGAACTGTAGCATTATTCTTACTCGTAAGCCGCAATAGTACTTCCCGCTGTCTCCGAGTTTCGCAGTTACTCCAGCGTTGTTAACAAGGCCACTTCCGGCCTCGAAAAACACCTCTCTATCCTGTAACAGGCTGTTGTACAAGCTGCAAAGGATGTCAGGGCTGTGAAGAGCCTCTTGCAAGTCAGGATTCAACCACTTCGAGTCTAAATGCTGTTGAGGACGAAATATGAATTCCTCTTGCTCTTCAGAAATGGACATTTTCCTAACCCTTTACTACGGATGATTTAGCGAAAGCATCGATGTGAAACTAAATTAACTAAAGCTCTGAGATATGTTTTATCAGAAAATGGTTATATTCTTTACATATTCACTCTAAATATATGAAACGAATAAATTAAAACACGCAAAATCGTCGATCGAAATCGAATTGTGACGGTCGACGGACGGACGACGACGGAAACCTGTCAAACTTTGGGGTGACAAGCTTTTTTAATTAATTCTACCATACAAATCGCACAGGTATGTGAGCTCGGTCACGAAAACTACAGTGAAATAAACTATTTACTACCATCTCCACTGTATGAAAGCGTTTATTTGTAAATAACAACTTATCCAAACTTATTCTGAATTAAATTACCTAACAATAAATACATTCTTTACGTAATAAATAAAAAATATTTCTTAGCTCTCCCAGAGAACCACATATTTATGCTGCTTGATATTTTTTACAGAGTCCACGGGTTTGCTTTAGAATCCAGCCACAGGCTTTGAGGTGTGGCGAATGGGGGATACAAGGGGGATGGGGAGCTATATCCGTGTACTTCACCTACTAGATGATTTTTAGTTCTTTAAAAATACCAATTCATCATTTCTAAAATTATAAACTTGCTATTTGAGGGGTTTTGGGGGAAGGGGGGCTAACCCTGGTATTCTCCCCCAAGGAAATTATAAACTGTTTTAGAACCCAGTTTGCCCATCCCAACAAACGTTTTATGCGTATTTTCACACACAACTTATTCTGTCACTTTCGGCGGGGAACAAGGTAACTACCGATACTTAACCAAATCACAAAAAACGCATACACATGCGATTTTCACGCCTGCATCATAACTTTACGTAAATAATTTCCGTTTTTGAATGTGTCCGTCAACTTAAATAGAGCTGGGAACACGTTTATCGATAAATAACAACACTGCCACCACTTTATGAGAATATGTTCAAGTAGACAACATTATTACTACAACCGAATAATTTTAACAGTACTGAGATGCTTCAAATGACATTAATTACAATGAAAAAGTAAAAAAAAAACTTACTTCTGTTCGAGACTAGTTTTGCAGACTTTTTATTTTATTTATTTTTTAGACTGAACAGGTATATTATTTCAATTCTAATCTAATCTTTTCTGAAAATCAGTTTATGATTTATATCTAAAGCTGGAGCTTTGGTTGTTTTATTAGTTAGTTAGCAAAACAACCACAACAATTATATCGTTTATGACGCACGCATTGCCGCAGTGATGAAGTGTACAACGGTTGCAAAGAGTTATAAACGACCATTTCTAATGACTTTGACAACTATCGAAGCAAGCATCGAGCATCACAAATAATTTTCGAAGCTCTCTGCATCTTATTCGTAAACAAGCCACAAACTTATCCGTTCCGATGGCGAAGACTGTAATGGACTAAAATATATAGAAGCCATTGTAGTTTAGCCCACCGGAACAAATAAATTTGTGGCTATGTTGACAGGTAAAAAAATTGTCATTTATTACACACCCATCGTCACAGTCCGTTGCACAGTTCATCGCTGCAGCGATGCGTGGTTGTTAAATGCGACAAATATAAATTGCAGTGTTACCAAAACCATGTCAATTATTAATAAAACATCATCAGTGAATGGAGAGAACTCCACCAATAAGAGCACCGCTCTTAAAATAAAATTGATTGATTGAAAGCTAACAACTCCGTCTCGCTCCACTTCGCTTAGATCATCGTTGCACAAATTTACGATTTTAGATAAAAAAATGAAACTTCTGATGTAGATTCGAACCCAGACACCAGACACCCTTATCCTGTATCTTTGGTTGCCAACTGGTCTGGGTGCCTATCATCAAAAACATAGAAAAAAATGGAACTTTCAAAATTGCCTACTTACGAACTGTGTTGTCACTTCAAGTGCGAATATATCTTTAGGCAATCGAAATTCGAAGGTAAACCTGTTTTTGATGATAGGCACCCAATTCAGTTGGCAACTAAAGATACATAATAGGCCCGCTGGTTATTAAAGTCTAGTGCTCTACTACCACACCAACGTTACAATATAGCTGAATAATAATATGATATGTTGTCACGACATGAATCCCCAAGGGGGTGTCAGAGGTGTTTTGAATGTGAAGTGTGAAATGCAAGTCACAGTCCATACTCAGCACACGCGCGTTTCAGCAACGATTATTATTCATCCCACTAATATCCCACTAATATTATAAATGCGAAAGTATGGATGGATGTTTGTTACTCCTTCACGCCGTAACTACCAAACCGATTGGTCTGAAACTTGGCACAAATGTAGTTCTAGACCTGGAATAGCACATAGGCTACTGTAGCCGCTGGCTACAGGATGCAGGGCTGATGGAATTTGAGTGGGAGAGTAGACAGGATAAGAAAAAGATTGTGGGTAAACTGACTGACCTTGCTTTGGAATGTTGTTCTCGATGGGCCGACAGGAGATGCGGTGACGTGCTGAGCCTTCTTGTTGGCTAGTTGAGCTGGCGTCTGTGCAGGGATGTATTGAATGTCCTGGTTTGAGTGATGTACACAGCACTTGTATTAACACTACACTTTAGGTACGCGATATTGTTTGTGCTGACGCGAATGTCTATTGTTTAGAGCTGTCGGCTGCGCGGGCGCGCGCGCGTGCGCCTAGAGAGGCTCGTCGATCCGAACAGAGCGAGACCAGCGCCCGCGCGCGCCTCGACCGGCGCGCGGCGGGGGGGGGGTCATCCCCGCATGCGGGTGCGAATCATGCGTCACGGTCTAGCGTGAACATCCTGGGGGGGCCGGGGCTGCGGCTCCATGGGCTGTGTCCAGATCCACAACTTGGATCACTCCATCCTTGCCAGGCATTGTGCGGAGAATTCTCCCCAACTTCCATTGGAGCGGAGGCAAGTCATCCTCTTTGATGAGGACCAGTTCACCCACTTGAGGAGGGGAGGAAGGGGAGAGCTGATTGGGGCGGGTTTGCAGGGTATGGAGGTAGGATCTGGACCAGAGAATCCAAAAGCGCTGAGAGAGCGCTTGAATGAGCTGAAAGCGTTTAAGAACAGATATGGGTCTGTCGTAAAAAGACTGCTCAGGTAGACCGGTGAGCGGACGACCAATAATGAAATGTCCGGCCGTGAGAGGGTCAAAGTCCGTAGGATCGGATAAAATCGGGCAGAGGGGTCTTGAGTTGAGTATTATTTCGTGCAGAGCGCCGAACCAAGTTATGTGCTGATTCGCGAGCTGGTGAGTGATTGCATCATTGTTTGACCCGAGGAAGTTCTGAACTTCAATGAGTTGATCCCTAGCACCTACACAGCTTGTGCCGACTCTGAGCGAATGAGAACTAGAGTACCTCGACGTGAGATAAAACCTAACAGGGCTCGTGCTGAGTGAAATTGAGTGTGATTGAGTGAATGTACGTCTGCTATTTCAAGTGAGACGGTTGGCAACAAAATTGGTGTGTTAGTGACGTTCACTACACGTTGTGCGGAGTTACAGGAATCTTCTGTTGGAGTTGAAGTCATTGAGTGAAAATGAACTGAGTGTGTATGTGATGAGTGTGTGTGTGATGAATGTGCTGAGTGCGCTGAGTGCTGGTTTCATTGAGTGAAAATGAGCTGAATGTGTATGTGCTGATTGAATGTGTGAGTGAAAATGAGCTGAGTGTGTATGTGCTGATTGAATGTGTGATGAGTGTGACTATATGTGAAAATGAGTTATTAAAACTTGAGCGCTACCAACTCCAACGTGCGGATAGCTTGTAACATCGACGGGGGCTACATCAAAAATGTAGCCGCTGGCTACAGAACTGCAGGGCTGGTGGGATTTGAGGATATGACACGGGAGAAGAAAAGATTGTGGGTGAACTAACCTGTTTTGAATGGGCTGGTATGTGCTGCGTGGCGTCTCTTCTTGGTGGTCTGATGGAGCTGGCGTCTGTGCAGGGATGTGCTAAATGTCTTGGTTGGAGTAATGTACACAGCACTAGTATGAACACAACACTGTTAAGTATGAGAGGTTTTGGTTGTGGCGGCGCGAATGTGTGCCCACGGATTGTTTGGACGATGTCCCGAGCGGAAGAGCTGGCGGCGCTAGCGCGCACGCGTGCGCCCCCGGAGGCGACTCGAGTCGAACAGAGTGAGTGAACCGCGGGCAGCGCGCGACTCGATTCTGTCGCGAGTTCCTTTCTGCGCATGCGCTGAAAAGCGCATACCGTCATGCTGTAGCGTGAACATCCTGGGGGGGCCGGGGCTGCGACTCCTCCATGAGCTGTGTCCAGATCCACAACTCGGATCACTCCATCCTTGCCAGGTATCGTGCGGAGAATTCTTCCCAACTTCCATTGGAGCGGAGGCAGGTCATCCTCTTTGATGAGGACCAGTTCACCCACTTGAGGAGGGGAAGAAGGGAAGAGCCATTTGGAGCGGGTTTGCAGGGTATGGAGGTAGGATCTGGACCAGAGAGTCCAAAAGCGCTGAGAGAGCGCTTGAATGAGTTGAAACCGTTTCAGAGCAGATATGGGTCTGTCGTCAAAAGACTGCTCAGGTAGAGCGGTGAGCGGACGACCAATAATGAAATGTCCGGCCGTGAGAGGTTCAAAGTCCGTAGGGTCGGATAAAATCGGGCAGAGGGGTCTTGAGTTGAGTATTATTTCGTGCAGAGCGCCGAACCAAGTTATGTGCTGATTCGCGAGCTGGTGAGTGATTGCATCATTGTTTGACCCGAGGAAGTTCTGAACTTCAATGAGTTGATCCCTAGCACCTACACAGCTTGTGCCGACTCTGAGCGAATGAGAACTAGAGTACCGCGACGTGAGATAAAACCTAACAGGGCTCGTGCTGAGTGAAATTGACCATGTACGTCTGCTATTTTAAGTGAGACGGTTGGCAACAAAATTGGTGTGTTAGTGACGTTCACTACACGTTGTGCGGAGTTACAGGAATCTTCTGTTGGAGTTGAAGTCATTGAGTGAAAATGAACTGAGTGTGTATGTGATGAGTGTGTGTGTGATGAATGTGCTGAGTGCGCTGAGTGCTGGTTTCATTGAGTGAAAATGAGCTGAATGTGTATGTGCTGATTGAATGTGTGAGTGAAAATGAGCTGAGTGTGTATGTGCTGATTGAATGTGTGATGAGTGTGACTATATGTGAAAATGAGTTATTAAAACTTGAGCGCTACCAACTCCAACGTGCGGATAGCTTGTAACTTGCGCGGGCCGAAATAACAAGGGCTATGTTCAAACGGAACACGGAAAATAAACACGATAGAGAGAAAAAAAATAAAAATTTTTTTTTTTTTAAACAACCTGTATATGAGCTGATACACCAACTTGGAACACCCTATATGTGTACCATAAACAATAAAAGGCAGACAATAACAGGATAAAACTGTTCGGAAAACTTTTACCGTAACACAAGATTACCGCAACATTAAATATCAAAAAGGGCTGATGACCTTGTTCACTCCTATGTTATTATGCTATTTCCCGCTTACACGAAACTAATAAAATACCTATCTACTGCCTCAAACTCGTAAACAACAAAGAATGCGTTCACCTGGCAGAAATCGTATCTAAATGTGCGGACAATCCAATGATGCTAATCAAGCTTTAATCAACGTAATAATACGTAACCGTATAACGTGTGTACTTATGTACTCAACACACGTAACTTACGTATATATGTGACGTATATAAGTGCACGAAATAAAGCAAATTTATACTCTCACAAAAAATATCTCGCAAGATACGAGAACTATCTTTGACAGTGGGTAGATTTGCACCTCTTCGCGCGATAGAAAACAAAGTGAAGTGTAGGTACTCAAAACGTTGTAACACGATATGAAACTAAAATGTGAACTATGTATTTACGAGCAAAGTTGAATCACTTCGAGAACATTTGAAAAGATTGGGTCGGGAATTACATGTAAAAAATGTTGAGCAAAATGCTGACTTTGAGTTTAATTAATTTTACGTATGGGGTTTATAAGGGCTGATAATTAATCCCTGGAAGTGACGGGGGGGTTTAATAAAGAAATATAGTGGACTGTAATAAACAATTGGGCCGAATGGATATAATTATATTATCTGAGCTGAACAATAATTACAACCGTGATGAAAATGAGTTATTCTGTAAAGGGGCGTGGGGGGGCCGGTTCTAACCGATAAATGGAATGTTCCAGGCGGCGGTTCTAATTATCTACCCGCGATAGGTATTCGAAACCACAAAATATTTTTTTGCCGGGAAAGGGGGCAAAATATGTAACCGGGTGAAAATGGACTGTAGTAAATCGACGGGGGCTGGTTCAAAACAAAGTTATGGGCCGACGGGGGATAGTCGGGGGGTGATATAAACCAAAAATTTTCCTGGATTGAAAATGGACTGTAATAAATCGACGGGGGCTGGTTCAGTAGCGGTTTGAAGGGCCAAAATTGTGAAAATGGACTGTAAGGACCAGAATTCGATCCGGCTCGAAGGACCAAAAATGTAGCCGCTGGCTACAGGATGCAGGGCTGATGGAATTTGAGTGGGAGAGTAGACAGGATAAGAAAAAGATTGTGGGTAAACTGACTGACCTTGCTTTGGAATGTTGTTCTCGATGGGCCGACAGGAGATGCGGTGACGTGCTGAGCCTTCTTGTTGGCTAGTTGAGCTGGCGTCTGTGCAGGGATGTATTGAATGTCCTGGTTTGAGTGATGTACACAGCACTTGTATTAACACTACACTTTAGGTACGCGATATTGTTTGTGCTGACGCGAATGTCTATTGTTTAGAGCTGTCGGCTGCGCGGGCGCGCGCGCGTGCGCCTAGAGAGGCTCGTCGATCCGAACAGAGCGAGACCAGCGCCCGCGCGCGCCTCGACCGGCGCGCGGCGGGGGGGGGGTCATCCCCGCATGCGGGTGCGAATCATGCGTCACGGTCTAGCGTGAACAGCTACTTTTTATCCCATAAATCAGTTCCCATGGGATGGCAATGGGGTGTCAAATTTCTTTAGAAAAGTTATGTTTTGCTCCTACACGCCCCGTACCTACCGATTGGGCTGAAACTTGGCACAAATGTAGTTCTAGACCTGAAATAGGACATAGGCTACTTTTTATCCCATAAATCAGTTCCCATGGGATGGCAATAGGGTGACAAATTTCTTTAGAAAAGTGAAGTGTTGCTCCTTTACACAAGCTCAAGCACACAAGGTCCTTTAAATTTGCACAAGCGCAAAGTACAAAAAAATTGTATCAAATAAAAAGAAAAACGGTCAAGTGCGAGTCAGATTCGCAAGTCAGACTCGCGTGCCCGATTTCGTCCGTAATTTGACAGTTTTGCGAATAGAAAATTTAATTTTGTAATTTTTGGAACCTTAACGGTGAGATTCCGTTGTCCATCCGTCGGTATGTCACAGCCTTATAACATTAGCACCGTTAAAGACAAAGACTTAGAATTTTGCAAAAAAAAAAAAACATTAATTTGCCCACATTACATAGCGTAAAAAAATTTTTTTTTTTTGTTGTTCAAAATATTTCCAATACAAAAGAGAAAAATAAAAAAAATATTCCTAATACCGCAATATGGGTATCAAATTATAAGTATTAAGGAGCTGATTATAAAATTATATAATTTGGCTATAATAACTTTTTCAAGAAATCGTCGAAATACCACAAAAAAAAATGTATGTCTCTGCCTTTATCTCCAAAACTGGTGAACCGAAAAATGTGGAAAAAAACCATGGCAATAAGTGCTTACGTAAAGATTACAGAAAAATATAGCGGTTGAGAAATACACGAAAAAAAAACAAATAAAATTTTCTGTTCCCAAAACTGTCGAATTACGGAACCTAGGTACGTGAGTCTGATTCGCACTTGACCGATTTTTTGTCAAATATTACAGGAATAATTAGCGTACTTACGAGTACAATCTACTACGCGGACTCAATGCAGAACTTATTGAAAATCATTTTTGAATTAGTAAACGTGCGACAACAAAATTTATAAGCAATCGTGCTTTTTTCGTTCAGAAACGCTGATACACCTTCGGCCCCGCCAAATACACTTTAGCTGGGGATAAAATATCTAGCCATCCATCAGCCTGTGTTCGTTCACTGCTGGAAAAAGGCCTTTCTAAAATTTTGCCACTCTTGGCGCTCCTCCGTCATACTCATCCAGCCGCTACCCGCGAAGTCCGCCGGGCCAGCAGGCACGAGGTCGGTCTAGGCTACGCTTTGCTGCACGTGGTGTCCATTCTAGGCCTTTTGGCCCCAAACGCTATCACGTCGGCGACAAATATGGGCCTACCCACTGCCACTTCAACTTACGGATTCGGCAGATTATGTCGATGACTTTCCGCAGTGCTTAAAGGCAAAAGTATTTGACTTAGAAGTTATCTCTTACCAAGGGCTTGATCCACCGACTTAAGGTCGCTTAACTAGCTATGGAGCGGGCTATGCGTGGGATATCTCTGATGAATACAATCAAATCAAATAAAAGATAAAAATAATTTCATTCGGAAACGCGGCTCGGCCTACGGCCTCAACAAAAACACTTTAGCAAAGGACATTTCAACGAACAAAAAATAGTTTCGTTTGGAAAAGCGGCTCGGACTTCAGCTTCGCCAAATACCATCAAAGATACTTTAGAAATTAAGATGACATTTTTCAGGGTATTCGGAAAATCATTCTATAAGGACAAAAATATTTTTCGAGGTACAGTTGCTTTGAAGTTATAGAGCTGAAATTTTGCTTCTGTTGCTAGGGTTGGGTTTAAGGATTTAATATATTTAAGAAAAAAATATTTTGCTTCACAGTGTTAACACACTATAAGAAGTTTAATTTAGAGAAAAAAAATATTATTTCGTTCAGAATTTACCTACATTTTTAATTATGAATTTTGTAAAAATTTTACCTTGAAATCAAATAAGTGATTGAGAAAATAATTTTATACTACAAAAAACCAAACCCACGCGGGCGAAGCCGCGGGCGAAAGCTAGTATTTCATATTTATTTATTTGCACAACATGTAAATTACACAGATGTAGAACAATGGTGTATTTTGATCATGTTAGCCTGTCA
The DNA here is from genome assembly GCA_934047225.1 of Ypsolopha sequella. Lineage (NCBI taxonomy): Eukaryota > Metazoa > Arthropoda > Insecta > Lepidoptera > Ypsolophidae > Ypsolopha > Ypsolopha sequella. The sequence goes on from OW203987.1 coordinate 8,584,697, forward strand.
CGGTGCAGCAGTTAGATTTGTACTTCATATTATAAGTATACATAATTGTGTTTATATTTGATTTTAACTTTTATATTATTTTTATATATTTTAATTATACATGTCAAACAAAGCATTTTGATTTAATTTTAATTTTACATTATGTCAGTATAAATAAAAGGAACATGATTATAATTTGATAGATGTATATTGATTTTAGTTTTGTATTATGCTGTCTGTATCATAATTTAAAAAGTGCTTGCTTGCACAGAATGTAAAAAAATATATATAAATGCGAGGTCAGCAAAATTTAATAAAATTTCACGAAATTAGATGATTTTGTCCGTAAGGTAGTCATTTATAGAATAATAGCACTGGTCTACTAATAACTGATTGAGCTTTTTTATAAAAAAATATTTTTTTCTTATTTTTTTCATGTGGTCCGGTAAATTTTTTTTTTTTTTTTTTTTTATTTATTTATTTATTTAATCTTTAACAACTTACTTATATTTAACAACTTATTAACTTTACTTATTTCTACATAATTATAATCTAAGCTGTACTAAGGGAGTAGCCCTGTTCCCTAATCTAAGTAAACTTGAAACTTAGGGTAACAGTGTCAAAAATCCCATGCAAACAAAAAGGTGACAAATATATATATAGGAAATCAAATAAATTAAACTAAATAAAAACAAAACAAAAAGCCTATACTAAAAGTTAAAATAAATGAAAGCGTGTGTTTTAGGGTGTGTGTATCGTGAGTAAATGAGTGAGAGAGATCAGTATGTTAGGTGTGTGTAGAAGTTATGTAAGTCCTATTCATTCCATAGAGAGCAATAGCAAAAAGACTTAAAACCAATTAAGTTTCAACTTTCAACAGGTTCTCTGTTTGATCAAAATTCAAATGAAGTAGATGTTTATAAACCATTTGTGAGCATTTTTTTCGGGTTAAGTGTATAATCGTGAGGTCCTTGCTCAAATTATTATACATAAACGGAGCCAAAAAAGTGGCACGGTTTCGAGCGAAATTGGTTCGAGTCAAAGGGGTGTCAAAGATACGATCTTGTCTGCGTTTTGATTCTAACTTAATTTTAATTTTGTCATAGTCAGCGGTGTTGTGTAGGTGACATAAGATTGCTTTTATATATAATTGTCTAACAGTTAATACTGTATTCTCACGATAAAGTTCTTCCGTGGGATATCGCCTTGGTTTAAACTTCATCACCTTGAGTAGCGCGCGTTGTGCACGCTCAAGGGGAAGAAAGTGTGTTTGAGCTGCTGCACCCCAGACAGTTATACAATAGCACAGTATTGACTGGGCCAGAGTGTGGTATACCATCATCAAGGTTTTTTCATTGGCAATATGCCGGAGGCGCTTAAAAATGTGTATGAGCTTACGTGTTCGTGAGGAGAGTTTCTTAATGTGGTCGGACCATGAAAGATTTTGGTCAAGGATGACACCAAGATACTTTATTGAACTCTGACGTTCCAGAGCTATACAGGTACAATTATGCAACATGTGACAAGTATGCAATTTAATATCAAGATTATCAGAAGGCTGGGTCTTAGAGTTGATTGAAAAGGTTATGTACTTGGTTTTAGTTACATTGACTGTAAGTAAGTTATTTTGTAGCCATGTGCTAACATCAAGCAGACCCCGGTTTCCATATCTTTCCACATCAGCCCAGGTCTTGCCGTGAAAAAGTAATACAGTATCGTCTGCAAAGGTTATTACTTGTCCGTTTAGTAGAGTTTTGGAACAGAGGTCATTAATGTAGACTAAAAATAATGTGGGTCCCAAGATACTCCCTTGTGGAACACCAAAATTGACATCGGCGTCAGATCCCTTAGAGTCATTAATTTTCACTTTTTGCTTCCTCCCTGATAAATAACTATTAAACCACAAGTGTGGTAAGCCACGGATACCCATGCTCTCCAATTTGGCGAGAAGTATGGGGATAGAGACGGTGTCGAAAGCTTTCGCTAAATCCAGGAAAATGCCCAAACATCTTCTCTCTGAGTCAAGTTGGTGAATTACAAATTCTGTAAGTTTTTTAACAGCATCCTCTGTTGACAGTTTAGTCCTAAACCCGAATTGAAATTGTTGTAGATGATTATGGATCGGTAGTTGAAACATTGTCAGGTAGGGTCTAGGTAATGCTAATTTATTTTTTCGACGCGTGTTTCTGTTGTTTATCTCGTTTACATGCCGGTATAAGTGCATGTGTTTGGTTCCAAAATTTGCTGTTTCTAATATATTCATAAATTGCTGGTCATGATAACAGCTTATACTGTATGAAATATGGTCTGCAGCTTTTAGGACTACGAATGTTTGCAAGTATACGCAGGCTTTTTTCTGGACTACGAAGAGATCATGTGCTGTCACCCTGCATTATCACCACGCGTCAGCATACGCATAGTAGGTCGACAGTTTTGTTTCATAGTTAGTGTTTACTTTTAATATGCTAAGTGCATAAATGAATTGAGACAGCTTTGTTTTAACTTTTTGAATATGGCTTTTCTAATACCATGAGTGTGATAAGATGATAAGCATGATAAGCATGAGCTAATAAGGGTAAAACTAGATTTACATCCTAATTTAGATATTACGTCGCAACGTGATGAGCGGTGAACTCTATCGCCGTACTTCGGGCACAAATACACGCTTTTTAGGGTTATTTTTACGATGTTTTCGTTTCACCGCTCAGCTAGTGGTAAGTACAAACAAATACTATGCACATAAATTCAAAAAAACTCATTGATGCTTGCCCGACCGGGGATCGAACCGGATCTCAAGATTGAGAGGCCAGCGTTCTACCCTTGAGCCACCACCGCTTTTAGCAGAAGTGACGTTTTATATCAGTTGATTAAGTGTTTTTCCATGAACAACTTAATCAAGTGACCTCCAGTAGCTGTCCCAAATGCCGGATCCGGCAGCTGAGGAACTTCCGAAATGTAATGCAAAAGCTTTAAGTCCATTTTTATCATTCTGGGATGATTTAGGTAACGTCTTGATGCAAAAGAAACGGAACGCACCGTCAATGCGCAAAATGGAAAAACGTATGAACAGACTGAACGGAACGGAACCAAACCAACGACCAACCATTCATTCACCATTCTTTCTTCTTCGGCTAAACAAAAAAGGTGTATATTATTTTGCGATTATCTGTTTTTACTAAATGATTGAAATTCAATAATTCCCAAATGGATGAGGATATATTCATTGAAAACAAGGATTTCCTTTGCAGTAAGTTTTATATGATTTTTCGTAGTGTCTCGCGAAATTTATGGTGTGTGCGGCATGTTCTGTTGATTGTAAACAACGTGCTGGATCACCTCACAAAATAAATGTTATTGTCCTCGTGAAAATACATGTATCATGTCCTTGAGGAAACTTTCAGTAGAATATCCTGTAATTATATACAATTACTGATGACGTTACCATATTTTTATGCTTGCTGTTGCTGATGATGAAAATACTCTGTTTGTACTTTCTTGTTTGAATACCTAACTATTGTTGTCTCAGTAGATAGCTATTCAAAATACATTATACAAAGGTGTTTTTTTTTGTATTACGTGTCATTGTGGCATGGAGTTAAGTGCATGCGTAATTAATTTCTTGCTGCTTTCATACAACCTGATCAAACAATTACTTGTAAAATTTGCCATGGTCTCTGCCATTCTTTGCCATATTATTAACATTTTAAACTTGTATGTAGGTGCCTACGTTTCATGTATACTAAAAACATTCATGGCTTATTTTCCTATATAGCACATAAGGTTAAACGTCAGTTGTCAGTCAAAAAGTGCATAACTTAACTTTGTATTTCTGGTTTAGAAGTTAAAAATTTAAAAATCTTTTGGTTTGTGGCAGTTAACACCAATAGTTCAATATTAGTAAGGTTTATAAAGCATGAGTTTGAAATTTAATACACAATTAGTAATGATCTAAGATTTTGTTTATTTTGCGAAATCCATCGCTTTGAATACTCTAAATATTATTAGAGTACATTACAAACTAGAAAATATCAATCAGAAACAAATCCAAAGACAGGAATTTGAAAAAATTCCCCAGGCCAGTATTTAAAACTGCGACCTCTTGTTATCAAGACAAGTATACCAAGACAAGTAGTACCAATTGCGCCAACGAGGTTCCTACCCAGACCGGTGATTTTTTTCCATCATACTTGTCCACTGTTATTTTGCATCTGCTTGATATACTAGCTTGTACTGCACATACAGAACGCTCACGAGGGTGTTATGTGATTTCACTCCTTGTTCTTAAGAAACAGATGGCGCTGTCGTCGCTACAATATTGTTGCTTCAGACAGTTAAGAAATTCACAGTTCTCATTAACTAAGATTATGTTTATTTTGCGAAATCCATCACTATGAATACTCTAAATATTATTAGAGTGCATTACAAACTAAAAAATATCAATCAGAAACAAATCCAAAGACAAGAATTTGAAAAAATTCCCCGAGCCAGGATTCGAACCTGTGACCTCTTGTTATCAAGACAAGCTCGCCACCAATTGCGCCACCGAGGTGTCTTTGGATTTGTTTCTGATTGATATTTTCTAGTTTGTAATGCACCCTAATAATATTAAGTCATGATCTGGTTGAAACAAAGTTAAAACAGCATTTTATGTCTCATGATGGGTCTCTGAAAGTGTTAATACACAAGTGCTACAAGGATCTTATGGCGTGTGAATTGGTTGTATCCCAAATCGGAACTACTACTATACTCCTTGTTAGACAGCTGCCCTGTCACTGTCATCCACGCACCATTAGATCCTTGTAGCACTAATTCATTGTGACAGTTGTTACCAGGGTTTGAAAGTATCAACATAAATATGCCCCTTGATAATTTTCATGATAATTATGAGATAATTGTCTGATAATTTTCAAACAGATATAAGCCTGGTATCCTTTTTTAACTGGTATTACATATCAACATTTACGTTATTTTAGTAGTTTACTAAATAAATTATACACTTTACAATCAAGGTAATCCTGTATTGATTTTTTGTTCATAATTTTGTGACTAAAATATTTATTATACTTATGAAAGACAATTATCATCATATATTTATCTTGATAATGATAATTATCTCGATATGGAAGGTTCAAACCCTGGGTCTTGCATTTATTAACCATGCATCCTTGCAGCAATGACTTGTGAATCAGGTAGCAAAGAGAAATAATTATATAGGACCATTTCATAAGACATTTACATGTAAGCATTGAGCAGTGCATATACTTTTTTCAATTTAAAGATTTTTGAATGATGTAAATGGCAGCCTTGGTAAATATTATAAAAAACGACAGTTGTCTTCAATACAAGTTTAAAATATTCTTTGATTGAAGGTCATAAAATGTCGCATTTCAAAGATATAAGCAACCAAAGTTTTATTGGAAGCGAGATTGCATGCTCTGTAGCACCATGCATGCTGCTAGTAGAATTGGCACACTGCACACCTACTCTTAAGTAAATTTTATTAGTTTTAGAGTGCATTACAAACTATGTAGAAACAAATTTCAAGTAAACAAATATTTGAAAAAATGACAGTGCTACCAAGGTTCTCATTTGGACCGACGAGTTTTTGTAACTACTTGATATACCAGCCTGTAATGCACATACTGAACCTCACGAGGGAGTTATGTGAAATTCAGGCCTTGTTCTATAGGAGGTATTGGGAAGACATTTTTTTGTGTCTATTGATTTCAGTATAACAATATAAAATTGGCAGTAAATCAGTAGAGGCCAAAATCTTTAAACCCCTTTGTAATCCTTCCCGGTAGAAAATGTCACAAATGCAAATTTTATAATATTTTACCAGAAGCTTGGTCTTTTGAGCTCTTTGTCAGCTTCTATAAACTTTGTGATTCACTTTAGGGATGATTGATTGGTCCAGTAAAATACTACTCTTTTCTGCATAGGTTCCGAGTCTAACCTACACAGTTTTTATTTATTTTATTTGGCCTAGTCTAAGCTTTCCAAAATACACAAAGCCAATTTCAACAAAAGTTCTAGCAACAAAAAACAGCATAAGGTTATTTTAGATTGAAATAATATGATAAATATGGAGTGCATGTAATGTGCTATTTGTTTGTACTGGGATGTTGATTGGTAAACTCAGAAAAACACCTTGCACACCTTGTCAACTTCATTCAAGAAAGAGTATGCCTGCAAATATGTTGTGTGACTCCACATGTAACCCTGAACCCATCATTGTCATGACTTATCCAAAATTATTATTAGAATACATTACAAACTCAAAGCAATCAGAAACAAATTTAAAAGCAAAAATATTAAAAAAAAAAACCTCTGGCCAGAATTTGAACCTGCGACCTCTTGCTTACATGACAGGCGTGCTGCTGACTGCGCTACTGAGGTTCGTATCTGGAACGACGAATTTTTCCACCATATCTGTACACCGAATTTTTGTAACTACTTGATATACTAGCTTGTAATGCACATACTGAACTCTCCCGAGGGCGTTATGTGATTTCACGCCTTGCTCATTCTGAACAGAAAGCGCTGTCGTCGCCTGTTACATCAGTTAGTTAAGAAATTCACAGTACTCATTAACTAAGATTATATGTTTTTATTGCGAAATCCATCGCTTTGAAAACTCTAATTATTATTAGAATACATTACAAACTAGAAATCTATCAGAAACAAATTTAAATCCAAAATGTTTGCTATCAGGAGGCTTAACTTCGATGGTTGAGATGTAGCTGATCCTTTTAGTCTGTGTCCTCTTGTACATTTGTAATGATGAACTTTGTTCCAGGTGATAACATCCTAGATGAGTTGACAAAGGAATACCAGTGGTCATCCTTGTTGGATGCAGCAGATGCATCTCCAAGTGAGATCCTGGCAGATGCTGCTCCAATCCTGGTCCCGCCACTGTCACCTATATTCAGTATAAAGTCTTCACCAACTGAAAGCAGCAGCTCAGACTCAGGAAGTGAAGATGATTCCAAAAAGTTTGTATAAAAATACATTGATTGATCTAAGAAAGGGCTTTGTAGATGACTGATTTCAGTATAACCATTACCCAAAGCTTGTAAAGGTTTAACTGTATTAAATCAAACTGCGAGTGTAAATTAAACCTCCATAAATAGCTCCTATTAAAGTTCTGTTTTGTTGATTTACCTTGTGGTTTGACTAGATAATATTAATAGATTCAAAATTTTAGTAAACCATAATAACTTATTAAATATTACTCGCCTACTAGAATGTTGCCAATGAAGTGCCATTCACAATAAAAAAATCACAATAGCAAAATTTCAGTAGTCAGACTTTTGTATTAAATATGTATTATGTGGTGAGTTTGTTGGCATTGTGAAGAGGGGCACTGAAATTCTTTGCAATATACATTGGCAATTTTAGTAGGGGTAGCAAATATTGAAAGCAATTTGACGAAAACCAAGACCTAGATACCAAGCCCTAAGGTCTGCAAATTGTCTATCAGTGGCCCGGAATCCATTAGAAAATACATAAAAATCAGATTTGTAATGAAGCATATTTTCAAGCAGCATCTGCGGACGGAATCCCTGCAATGTATTGTTTAATTTTTCCTGTCTGATAATTAGACTACAAACCATATAAATATTTGTTTTTTATTCCAGCTCCAGCACCAACTCTGAGAGACAGTCTTCGCAGTCACCCACAGACTGGAGTTCCACCTTCAGCTGCGAACCTCAAATCTTGAATCTTGATGATATTGAAAAGTTCATTTTGATTAATGGTACTGTTTCTGCCTTTGGGTATTGTCATGTTACTCTACAGTGTGTCCCTCGTACAAGTGCACATCCGAAAAGGAGTGAAACTAGACCTTATTTTATCGACAAAAAAATGTTATTTTTTTTTGAAAATCTTTATTTTATAAATTTACGTTTTAAACATTTTTTTGCCTACCATGGAGACTATGTATAAAATATGTCATAACTTTTGATCTATTGGGAGTAATGCAATGAAATTAAACTGTTGTAATTCCTTAAAAATAGACGTTGCATACCAAATCAAAAACAAAACATAATCAACTACCATTACCATACAAATAATATCCTAAAAGATTATTTCTTTAATTTTTCCGTCTTTTTTTTTCAGTAATAGTAAATTTTTTCAAAATAATGTCCCCGTTTTACAATACTTTTATTCCTATTTATCATTGCCTATTCTATTATCTTTCTAACAAAAAAAATACAACGTTCTATCATAAATACAATATTTTCTACGAGCGGTTAACCAAAGGAACTGCGCTCGCACCCCATACAAAGATACCCAGGTGGAGTATTTTTTCAAGATAAAAAAAAAAAAAATGTCTTTGTTTTTGCCGATATATTTTGATCTAGTTTCACCCACTTTTGGATGTGCACTTGTACGAGGGACACACTGTATAATAAGTACACATAGCTTTAGTTATAGACTTAATTTTGTTTCAGAACCTGTAGAATTAACACTGCCATCACTAGAAACCCTGCCAAATGTCAGGCCGCCGGAGAAGAAGAGGCCAGTTATGGCCATTGAAAATGGTGTCATCAAAATTCAGGTATGAGTTTAATAATTTTATGCTTGAATTTGGTGGAAAACTATACGTTTATTATTAAAGAGTGCATTATAAACTAGAAAAGATCAATTAGAAACTTTCAAGTAAGAGAAAGGTCTAGAATGAGTACCTCGGTGGCGCAGTCGGTAGCGCACTTGTTAAGGGCCTTACTATTGCCAAATGGGTACTTTCTAAAGCCTACTCCTCGTTTATGGCCAAACCAAAAATAATGAAAAAATGTATTATGAATAATCAACTCTTAGACAACATATGCAACAGTTTTCTTTTTCATACCACCAAAACTTCTACGTGTTTTTTTTTTTTACTGAATGGTGTTTTTTGACCTCAAATTCCCTACTGCTCCAGAGTGGCTTGGCCGATTGAATTCATCTATGCTTTGATAAATAGATAAACTTTATAGCTATAAACATAACATAAGATTATTCAATCGAGTAATCACGTCCAAGTGAAACGTATAATTTTCCCCTATTTCGCTCTATCAAGGACGCAGCGAGCGTCGTAACAGCCACTATGCATTTCGCGCTGATATGAACGTTATTTCAATGTCTTTTCCGTTGATATTTGTAGTGACAAATATCGAGCTGCTAATTTGGCGATGGTAATCGCCTTAAGGCCAGAGGTTGCAAGCTGGCCCGAGGAATTTTTTGAAAATATTTGTATCAAAATTTATTTCTATTCGAATTGATATTTTCTAGTTTGTAATTTGTGTTACTCATAATGCAATGCACTCTAACAATATTTAGAGTATCCAAATCGATGGATGTCGCTATAAAATATATGAACTAAATATTTCTTTGAACTCATTACATTACAGGGCATGCATATTGAAAACTGCAACAACGCTAAAAACAACTCAATAATATCCAGTAAAGGTAATTTAAGAAATACTTAATGTTATTCACTTAGCAAGTGAATTGTATTAAATAAAAAAACTGGTAAATTTTCAGGGAATGGCCTGCATCAAAATTCATTTTTTAAAGTTGTTAATGAGAATACAGTTAATACCTCGGTGACACATAAAAGTGTTGGAAATGAACAAAATAACAATCCTGCTGGGCACAAAACTAAACCAAATATACTTAAGAAGTCTACTTCTATAGTTATCAATGGAAATGATAATAACGCTAATTTGGTGATACCTGTTCAAAATTCCAAGGCAGCTAAGATTGCCATATCACCATTACAACAACCTACTGCAGTGAAGGATGTTAAAACTTACGTAAGTTGTTACTTGAATTTTAGGAATCCTGCATAGCTAGCATAGATTAAAATAATAGAGAAGTATTGTCGCTCGAAGAAGCATTTGACCAATGGAAACGCTGGAAAACCACATAACGTGACCGTAGCCTCGACAAACGACTCGTTCTGCGTTTTTATTGCTACATAGGGAGACAAATGTTCTGTACTATTTTAATCTATGCTAGCTATGCTGAGAAATCTCAGAAATCTTTATAGCTAAAGTCTCTGTGTTTGTCGGCAAATGCATGTTAATGTAAGTGCTGACTCCAGACTGACAGACATGAAATCTTGAAAATTTCTGCTTGCTTGTGCCAAATCAGCATATAAACCCGTATATTGTGCTCACTTGATGAACATTTTAATATATTGGAATTAAATATCTATTTCTTTTTATCATTAAAGGTACCACCAGTCAGAAACAATTTAGTGATAAGTCCGAAACCCGTGTTACCTACAAACAATGGCATGAACAGTGTGCCGACTGTACAAAGCAATGTGATACCTAATTCAGAAGTGGATGGAACGGACAACCCTACCATATACTTGTCTAACTTAAATGTAGCCGAGATGAGAGCGCTGAAAAAGCAACAAAGGATGATAAAGAATCGGTAAGAATTACTTAACCATTATCAGAAGGAACTCTCTGTAACATCTTAGATATAAAATATGTTTTTTAATAATATAAGTTGGAATACTTCACGCCGATTCACCCACTGCTTAAAAATATACAGATCGCCACAACGCCGAGGTTGTGTAAGAGGTGCTTTTTCTTGTGAACAAACAGTTAACACTAGCACGTCGTTTCACCGACGATTTTTACGTCCCAACGTGATAAAATATGAGCCTACGACTCATTCTTCGCGTCCAAGACAATTGACAAACGGGCCAACCCACAGAGGTCAACCAATAATCGCCTCTGTCAAAAGGCAATGAAGTCTTCGCCATTTGTCTAATTGTTCTGGACGAGCAGTACAAATACATGCTTTCTACGTTAGAAATAAATTTACAGAATGCAGGTTTTATTGATCACGATGTCACGATGTTTTTACTAGAGACCGTCCGGATAAGTATGTCGTTGCTCGCGACGCACTGTGGGAACATTTGTATGGAATCACGGAAATTACTACTGTCAAATGACTAAAAATAATTCACAAGTGATTTCAGGCAACTAACTTATGCGTATATAGGTGCTAGGTAGGTTACAAAGCTACATTTTGGTGTTGCCTTCTCTAACAAAAAAAAAATATCCTTCAAGGTTTTGGCGACGATATTTTATTAATTTAAAAACCCCGCGATTCCCGGGAATTCAATTTCTAATTAAAAACAAACTTCTTTTTTTTATAATCCTTTAGGCAAAGGACTTATTGCTTATTTAGCTTTAAACGCAAGCATAAATTGCAAAAAAGTAAACGCGTGGCGCCAACTTGAGCAAAAAGATGTACTAGGTAACTAAGTCTTGTTCTTTTAAGTTTAAAAATTTGAATTTCTTAAGGGAGGGCACATATGGGCAGCTGAATTTATTGTCAACTAATAGTATAGATATCCAGCTATTCACTGACATACATAAGTATATGTAGGCAAATGTAGCTAAAAGTGTAGGACCAAGAGTTTGAAAAAAAACCGTAGTTATTCTGAAATTATATTTAAACAAAACCGTAACCCTGAGTTTTTTTTCATTTTTTTTATTTTGAGTACGGTATAATGTAAACAAGAAAATAGACACTAAAAATTATATATATATATATATATATAATTGGAAACTATTGATCGAAACATTTAAATAAATTCTTTCTATAAATGTTTCTGAATGCAATAAACTGAAACAATCGAAAATTTATGAATTTTAAAAATTAGTAGAAAAAAAAGTACCAAACCCAAAAATTTTTTTTTGGTAAATTTGGAAGCAGCGTTTAATTGGTCATTCACAAAAAATAAAATTTTCTTTGTAAAAGATACAACACAAAAATTTTCTATTTCCGCGGAATTCCCACAGTGCGACGCTATAGGCACAGTATAAATATTGTAAACAGTAGTGAATGTTAGTACAAACGCTTCGATTCGAGCTCACACACACAGACTCGTGTTCTACGCGCCGTCTCAGCGAAATTCAGTGGAGAGTCGCCCGGCTGGTAGTATACGCGCAGAGCCGCAAACGCCGCTCCGAGGTGACATCGACAAGACGCGACGTAATTATCAGTGAGCGATAGTCGTAATGCTTCAGTGGCGCGTAGGTATTGAACTCGGGAATTCGGTTCACATTTACTACTGTTTACAATATTTCTACTGTGCTTACTTTACGAGGTTGTGATAGAGAGTAAGAGATACAATTTCTCTCACGAGCCTGCCGCCCCCACCCCGCGCTGTACTCTTTGTAGTAATCCCCCGCCGTGTCCCTGCAACGACGCGGGCGAAGGCTGACTGGTTCGATTTCCCTGTAGTTGTATAATAACTTCCACAGAGAGTCAGCTTGCCAATCTCGGCAGAAGAAGAAGGACTATGTGACGGCATTAGAGCAGCAATTGTTGGAGGCGCATCAAGAGATCGCCAGGTTGCGACTAGAGAACAAACTGTTGAAGGATCAACTTGACACTTGCGGCAGGAGTCGGAAGGTATACCTATACACATAACACACTACAGCAATAACCTTATGTATATGTTACCGGCCAAACCAGATTTTAAGACAAACAAATTTGGCCTAGGTCAGTTTTTGTAGTTTTTCGGAAATCCTTCAGCGCAGAAGAGAGCCGGTAGGTTAGGAATGGCGAGTCGACGTGGCGTGAACGCCATACATAACATTCGTGGTTATATCTTATGACAACCCATGACCACTTTTGCCTAGGCCAAATAAGTTTATCCTAAAATATTTATATAATTTTATATATTTTGTGTTTGTGTTACTATCTTTAATTATTGTAATTGGTTTGTCCGTTTTAATTAAAGTAAATAAATAAATAACATAATATTTACATTGTATATATTTATGTTCAAAGACTTCTAAATGTAATTTTAGAAATATCAGTCATTTTATGTCTGAAGTTATTATTCTCTCGGCCGTTCTGCATTATTATTATTCATCCACTTGTAATCTACAGTAAAATTTATAAAGGGGTATAATTTGTGTTAGTTTGCTAAACCGTGTTTCTAGAAAATTCTTTTTCTGTTGTAATTTACGAATTTACTTGGACATGGGTTATAGTTTGCTCCCTGGGGATGGGCAGTAAGGAGGCTAGCAATATACTATAAAGACGTAATCTAGCAATTTGTATTTTTTTTAATTTCAGTTACCACGCCTGGATCCTTCATTCTTGATTCCAAAGAAGAATATCGCTGTTATTTTTGCCATGGTTTTTATGGTATCCCTTAATTTTAACGTTCTAGGGTAAGACATTTTTGATTTACTACCAACCGTCATTGCTTTGCTATTACATTGATTTCAAATATATACAACGTGTAACAGAAAGGTGTAACCATATTTGAAGAGCTTATTCAGTCAATGGTATAGAACAATTTTTACTATGGAACAAAACCTGCACCTCGAAAAAAAAAATTTACTGTTTCATAGAAAAATGCAATGGCGCTCGGTCGAATTATATGGAAGGGCAGATTTTTTTTTTGTGATTTCATAGTTTGCTCCATAGTAAAAGTTGTTCTAAACCATTGACTGAATAAGCTCTTCAAATATTGTTACACCTTTCTGTTACACGGTGTATATATATATATATATTTTTTTTTTCCCCTAGATGGAACAATAAACCGTTTGCCGGCCCTCCAGTGCCGCACAGGAGCACGAGGCATTTGCTATGGAACGAAGACAGTGCGGAAGTTTCTGCCTCCGGTATGGTGTAGTGATGTCTGTGTATTTGCAGCAATAACCCAAGAACTGCGAAGCTGTTTGTGTTGAAGCTTGTGGGTGAATCGGATACGTACTGCTGTGACCAGTCGGCTCTAGGCCATGTAGCGTGTGCAATCAATACACTGGCGCCCTGTAGTAGGCGCGCGATCAAAATGTAATATTTACAGTTATATTTTCACCAGTGAACGGAAATTCGGGTGTAAATGGTGAAATTTTAAATGATGTTCGAAAGCAATAGGTAACACTGCTTTTTTACACGAGTAAAATAGTAGTTTATGCTACAAGAGCGAAAAGGAATAAATTATTTAAACGTAACCGAGTAATTTATTGCTCTTACGCCCGTGTATCATACTACTTTTTTCAATGCATAGTGTGACGAAATAAAACAAATATAATCTTCTGAACTTTAAATTATGATTGGCTCAAAAAGACTGTATCCAGACCCGTTAAACAGTGGAAAAAAAAGTATAACATTTATGGTACACAGGAAAAGCTGCAAGTTAGCCAACCATTGTAAATAAATTAAAAAAATGAATAGTAATAAATCCCTAGGGCAAAATAATCGACTTTCTGTTCGGTTTTAATGCATAAAAAGTGGGCCTTTACGAGCACTTGCATTGAAAAGTATTTTTTAGGAAGGAAGGGTTACAAGAATAGAAAAGCACGACTTTGTAGTTATTTCAAAAATATTTAATTTAAAAACTAATTATTATTAGAGTAATTGAAGTAATTGGTTTTTAGATTATAATGTTTTTATTGCGAAATCCATCTCTTTGAATACTGTACTTATTATTAGAGTGCATTACAAACTTGCAATCAATCGGAAACAAACTTGAGCAAAAAAAAAAAACGATGTACAGGTATGGTAGAAAAATTCGTCGTTCCAGATACGAACCTCGGTAGAGCGCCTGTCATGTAAGCAGGATGTCGCAGGTTCAAATCCTGGCCCGAGGAATGTTTTCAAAAATATTTGTGCTTTTAAATTTGTTTCTGTTTGATTGCAAGTTTGTAATGCACTCTAATAATAAGTACAGTATTTAAAGCGATGGATTTTGCAATAAAAACATAATCTAAAAACCAATTACTTCATAGACTTAGGATTTCGCTAGTTATTTTTGATGAGCTCTGACCCCGGTGAAAGTCGCAATAATTGTGCTAGCTAATAACCAATCTTACCTTTTATATCATTTTAATCAAAAGAAAAGCCAATTTACTTAATATTCACATGTTTATTGCGTCAAGGCTTATTTCGCAAAACTACGGTGTAGCTGTAAAACACAAATTACGACATTGGTATATGCGCCTTTGAAAATGCCGTACACGTCCATGGCAATTTTAATTTGAACTTTATTTTATTCTAATACAGCCGAGTTCGCAATGATTGTCGGTGTGTTGCAGTGACGTATTCTCCATAGGGTCATTCGGGCGATCGCCCGGGGCGGCCCTGTCTCAAGGGGCGGCCCTTCAGTTTCGTAATTTAGAATCTTTAGCAATTTTAACAAACTCACATTAAAAAAATACGTATTTGGCGGCTCACCCGTACGCACTCCCTTTTTTTCCCTCGCCAGTTGGTTAAGGGGGGCGGCCCAATCGTATTCGCCCGGGGCGTAGAAAACCAAAATACGTCTCTGGTGTGTTGTCAAACGAATCAAAACAGGAGCCGGCACTGAGGCTTTAAGGCTGGTTTCACGTTGAAACAAAAGTTATTGTGTGGAGTAAAGGAGTCGCTTGTGGCGCGCCTTGCTTTGCTACCGCGCCAGCCATAACACGGGCGCAGGGTCTTTGAGAGCGCTGGCGCCGCGAACGACGCATGCCCTTTGCAGGTGTCGCGAGCGGCGCTCGGCGCCCCCTCAGACCCTGCTCCCGTGTGCGCTGCAAATCCTGCACCATAGCCAAAGTCGCCTGTCAGTATAGAAGGCGCGCGTGAATTTAGCTGTCACCCCCACAGAGCTCCGAGGTACAGCGACGGCATCTGAAAATCTGAAACTAACTTCATTCCTGCTTTCTGTTTGTACTCACCCAAATATGGCGCGGTGCGCGACTCGTGTAGTGAATGGGCTGCTTTAGACTTTGTGGCACATTGGCATTAGAAGTTTTAAATGGTTTTGAGTCCATCCACATACCAGACATAGCAGTAAATGATGCATTTTCTAACAGAAGGGGAAGATTGCTCTTGCTAAAAATGCGATAGGTTTCATTTTTATAAATACTTGTAGCTTTTAAATAAACACACTTTGTGACTAAAGCCTTGCTGACGAAAGATGAAACTGAGTTTTTTTAAAACGAAGTTCGTTGTCGCATGTTATACTCCAGACGAATGAAAGCTAGGCTGAAAAAAGTGTAACATTTCGACCGGGACGTTTTGCTCTATCGCCTTCCATATACTTCTTTATCGCTTACGCTTCTTACCGCGTTTCATAGTACGGGGCGGGGTGATCGGCGCGAGCGGAGTGGCGGTTTGTTGCGCGTCGGTATTGAAAGGAATTTCGTTCATTCATTCCAACTGGGTTTCCCAAGATACCGCTTGACTTTTTTTTTCTAGCTGGCATCCCCAGAATAAATTAATTAAATTAGCTCGAAGTAATTCGGGGGAGAGTAAGAGGACAGCTCACAGGCAAAAAATCAGGAGGCCCACCATGCCTGGGAACGATGGATGGCGGTATATCCATCCCTAATAGCCGGGCCTTATATGGAACAGACTGGTGACGGGCAGCGGCGTCACTGGTGCGAGGGTTCCGGCACCGCGCTCACCAACCCGCCTGCCCAGCGTGTGTGAGTATGGGAATTTCTTCCAGGATGACCGCCGGGAGTGGCAAAGTCCTGGAAAGGCTTATGTCCAGCAGTGGACGAACTAGGCTGATGGATGGATCCCCAAAATAATGTCACTGCAGATAGTGAACATAGCATTCTTGTGTAACCCCTTCTTTCATCTCGTTGAAATCTTTCGTCGCAGTCCAGTCTTTCAATAGCCAGATATTTGATATTGATTTTTAACGAAATGACATTTGTACTGACCCACAGTTAATTTGGATAACGCTACAAATCGTACCTTCGGGCCAGACTGTCGAAACAGTACAGCGAAAGAAGAGTTCCTAAAAGTGAATCAAACAGAAAACATCCGTATAGCTGGCGAGCTGAACCGATGGATCGGCGGCGGCAAAACACTTAACTGGACTTACGACGTGCCACAAAATAGAAAAGTTTACATGAATGAAGAGAAAATTAATGGTTAGTAGTTTGGATGGACATAATAACCCGACTAGGTAATCGAGTGCACGATGCAGGTGGATTAAATTATGAGTCCTCAATTTACGAATGCGAAGACTTACTTGTTACACATACTATGAAAAAAAAGACATGATCTTCAAAAAAAAAAAAAAAAATCAAAAAGTTTATTTTGCAAAGTAGGTATATATAATACACGTTTCACAAGTCAAATTTAAATCTTATAAAAATATATGTAATAAAATAATAAATGTACATGAACTACTTAGATTAAATGTTTTTTTTAATTTATGTAGCAATATATATACGATTAAAATTATAGGTAAAATATTATTATACAAGGTGAAATCCAATCAACCGCCCGAACCCATACCGGAGACCCGGCCAGGGACCAGGAACAGGTTCAATGATCACCAACCGAGCCCCCAGCACGAATTCAGGCAGCCGACCAAATCCCATCCTATATACTACATAATAATAGGTTACATATATAAATACATGCCTACCTCCGCCCATTCGATTAGTCTTGCTAAGAAGAACGGGCAAGAAACTTGGCAAGATCATGTCTTTTTTTTTTAACATAAACTTATACTATACATCAAATTACTTATATCTACTTTAACCAAGGGATAAGAAAATACAAGACAGCAGGAATTCAGGTTAATGAAAAAAGAAAAACATATATATCTTTGCCTACCTGTCTCATATAGTCTATTTCCTTTTACAGTCTGTAATTAATTAATGTTAACTCTTAAGAGGAATCAAAAGTTAGGAAATTATATTAATTAATTAAATTATTATCTACTATCATCAAAATCAGTATCACTATAACACCATGCTTCACCATCATCCAAATATTCATTTATTTTATAATATGCCTTTTTCAGTAGGCCCTGCTTAATATACTGTTTAAACTTATTCTCTGACAAAGTAAGGACCTCCTTTGGAAGTTTATTGTAAAATCTTATACCATGTCCTACGAAAGAGGTACTCACTTTGGCGAGTCTGATTTTTGGAAAAGCCAGTTTATACTTATTTCTGGTTTCCTTACAATGTTGCTCACCAAGCCTTGGGAGAGACTCAACATTTTTTCTGACATATCTAAGGACTTGGTAAATATATTCACAAGGAACAGTTAATATATTAATTTCTTTGAACTTTTCTCTTAATGAATCCCGGTGCTTCATATTATAAATAGCCCGAATTGCTCTCTTCTGCAAAACAAAGACTGCGTCTGTATCCGCGGCTCTACCCCATAACAGCATGCCGTATGACAAAATGCTGTGAAAGTAACTAAAATAGACTAGTCTAGCAGTATCTACATCAGTAATTTGCCTTATGCGTCTAACAGCGTATGCGGCCGAACTAAGTCTACCACATAGGGCTTCTATGTGGGGACCCCACTGAAGACGAGAGTCTACCGTAATGCCCAAAAACTTAGTTTCGTTAACTAACTCCAGCTTGGACCCCTGCAAAAGCAAATTACAATCCACTTGAATTACATTTGGTAACGTGAATTTTATACATTTCGTCTTTTTTGCGTTTAAAACTAAATTATTTACAGTAAACCAATCAAGCACCAGTGATAAAGTTGTATTCGCGTCGTCAAGGATATCTTTACGTCTATTAACTTTAAAAATTAGTGACGTGTCGTCTGCGAATAGTACTATCTTAGTTAAGTCTTTAATTAAATAGGGAAGGTCATTTATGTAAATTAAAAACAGCAAGGGCCCCAATATGGAACCCTGCGGGACACCCATTTTAACTAATGCTCCACATGATTTTACCCCATTAATGTCTACCTTTTGAATACGATCACTAAGATACGACTTCATTAACGCCAAAGATTTGCCCCTCACTCCGTAGTGATCTAATTTACATAAGAGTGTTTCATGATTAACGCAATCGAAGGCTTTCGAGAGGTCACAAAATACACCAAATGCATCCTGCTTTTCTTCCCAAGCATCAAAAATGTGCTTAACTAAAGCAACTCCTGCATCTGTGGTTGACCTCCCTCTAGTGAATCCATATTGTTCACAGTGAAGCAACTTATTTAAATTAAAATGAAATAACAATTGATTAAAAACTATTTTTTCAAAAACCTTACTCAAAACCGGTAAAACTGACACAGGTCTATAGTTTGATGGGTCACCGTTGTCGCCTGATTTAAAAAGGGGGATCAATTTACTAAACTTCATTAAGTCAGGAAAGACACCATCATCTACACATTTATTAAAAATTAATGCCAAATAAGGAGCTATTAAATCAATAACAGAACTTATAACTTTCACAGATAGGCCCCATAAGTCCTCGGTTTTTTTCAAGTTAAGCGATTTAAATGCTTTAATTACAGTTAATGAATTAATATGTTTAAAAGCAAATACAGAAAGACACTGCGGTACGTTATCTATTAAAAGATCCTGCGCAAGCCCAGGGCTTGAATTTAAATCTTTAGTTGTTAAGGAAGGAATTTCAGTAAAGAATTGTTCAAAGGCATTCGCAACCTCTTTATCTCCCGTGACGACTTCATTGTTAATACTTAACTTAAGCTCGTTATCACGTTTCTTACTTTTGCTTAGTTTGCTAATGTTTGTTAGTTTGCTTAGTTTGATCTTGCTAAGTTTCTTGCCCTTCTTCTTAGCAAGACTCATCGAATGGGCGGAGCTAGGCATATATTTATTATATGTATTGAATATATTTATAATATTTTTATTTTATTTGAGTGTATCTTTTTTATTAAGTTTAAGTAATCCCAACCTTTATTATTCCCCTGCATATTTCCCCGTATTATTATTTATGACATAAAACTATTAACTATACACATAGATTATTTAATTACTTTTATTACATTAAAACTGACCTGTAATAAGTGTATCTGATATATCAACATTACAAAAATAAATATATTTCATTTCATTTCATGAAGCGTGCTAGTTTAAAAGTTAGCTGTCTTTCCAGTCGCTTAGCGCAAACTGCATAACGTAACTTTGTTTTTCTTGTTTAGAAGCTAAAAACCATTGAAAAACCATTTGGTATCTGGCAATTGACGCCAATAGTTCAGTATTAGTGAGATTTATAAAGTATGAGTTTGAAATTTAATTCACAATTAGTCACGATCTTGTCCAAACAAACTTAAAACAACATTTTAAGTTTATTTTGAAAAGATCGTGACTAATTGTGTATACAATTTCAAATACTTGTTTTCTGAATCTCATTAATACTGAACTATTGGCGTCGATTGCCAAAGACCGTAATGCATTTAATTTTTTCATTTCTTAACAAGGAAAACAAAGTTATGTTATGCCCTTTGCACTTAGCGACTGACGTTTAACATTAAGGTCCATAAGTCTACTTATTTTTTTAAATATAATGAATTTAATTTACAAGGAGCAAGGTACAGAGCTTGTTTCTTTTTTTGTTCATTAAGAAAGAAAAATTTACAACATTTCCTATTTTTAAAATTTAGAGATATTAATTAAAATGTCGTTCACCAAAAAAAACAGATACTAGTTAACAATAGGTAGCAGGGTACAAACGGCGGTCTTATCACTAAAAGCGATCTCTTCCAGGCAACCTTTGGATGAAGGAACTCTTAAAAAAAAGAAAATGTGATGGGTGTATACCTATTTATTTTTATTCAGAGTAAAGAAAAATTAATACTCCTAAGTTATATTTGAACATAATTGTTATAAAGTTTATTTTATACATTCGCCGATTTTATATATTCCAGACCACCTAATGGACGCGTACAAGTCCCTGTTCGCCAGAATGAACCTGGACAGCAATATCATCGACTTCCTCACGTCGAGTCGCGGTTCAGGCAATAGTATCAGAGACAAGTCTCGGCTCAGACGATTGAGAAGAAGCAAGGATATCGACTTGGATTACGAGACGGTTTATCCGAAGCCGATGCCTAAAGGTATTTTCTTTTTATTTTATTTATTACACTTTTTGTACCTTTACAAACATATAATAGTTTACAACACATTTTCACATAAAAGACAGACATTGTGTAAAAAGGCGGCACCTATTGCTAATAGCAATATCTTCCAGGCAACATTCTGTATGTTTAATGTTTCGAAATAAAGCGGAAACCTTTACTGTAAAGACCAGAAAACCACTTGACTGCTTATCCTCTGTAACACATACATATCGAGCGCATCAAGCTGAAAGAGCGTAACTACAAAATTTTACTTTGTATATATCTTTGAATTGGTCAGTTAGTTGGTTAATACTGTAATGCTGAACAATTTATATTAAATAAATAAATAAATAAATAAGTATCGACTAGTTATTTATAAATATTTTCTTAAATTATAAAAACGTCTTTTCACGTCGCAGACTTGGGCATAATAGTATCTATAACCAATGCAGCAACCGTTACCTGTTCAGTACATTATAGAGCTAATCATCCTTCAGCCTAGTTCGTCCACTGCTGGACATAAGCTTTTCCAGGACTTTGCCACTCCCGGCGGTCATCCTACTCACACACGCTGGGCAGGCGAGTTGGTGAGCGCGGTGCCGGAACCCTCGCACCAGTGACACCGCTGCCAGTAACCAGTCTGTTTCATATAAGGCCTGGCTATTAGGGATGGATATACCGCCATCCATCGGTCCCAGGCACGGTGGGCCTCCAGGTTTTTTGCCTGTGTGCTGTCCTCTTACTCTCCCCCGAATTACTTCGAGGGGGTCTCCAAGTAAGATGGTGGTAGAGCTTGTCTCTGATAAAGCTAATAAATATGGAGATTTGCTCAAAAAAGTCGGAATTTTTGGAATTCAGAAAATCTGTAAAAACGCCTTTCCAGTTTGATGCCCTCGATATGTTCTAATCGTGTAGTGAAGAAGACGTATCGACGACACCCATTGCTCCCCCTCCCCTGTATACGGATCTTGGCTGGTCTGTGACAACGTTCTTCGGTTCAAAATGACGGTGCTGACTTCTGTGTTTTATTTACAATACAGTACCTACGTCGAATCCTTCTGGGCTTGTAAAAAAGCGGCCCATGTGTCACTTCTCAAAAAATCCTGTGCCAGCTCGCACACTATTTGCTTGTAACTCTTGGTTAAATATGTAAAACTAAATACCTATGATTTATGGAAAGAACTGAAAAAGTATTTGGTAAAAAAAAATAACAGCCTTTCCTTTCTAAAATCCGCATTTTACGCCATTTTTTAAATCCTTAATTTCGGTATCCCTTGCGTTCAACGCGGTGGCGTGCGATGGGGAGGGTGGTGAGGCGGTGGTCGGGCCGCGCGTGGGGCGGTGCGCGCGGTGAACAATCGAGTGAGCATAATTTTAATTGTGTTAAGAAAAGTTGGCAAAACAAATGTAAAAAAAAAATATCGTTTTTCATTTCATAAATTGATTGTACTCCTGCAATACTATAAAGTGAAAAAATTTGGCTAGAGGTCCAAAAATAACCCTGTATATTTTGGCACCATGTTTAGCACGAGACCCGTTTTCGCATCACAAATAATGGAATTATGTGTGTTACAGTGTGTATTTAAGTTATTACTTATACTAGGAAATTACACACTGTCAAACTGACTATAATTTTTCAGGCCCTCCCTTAAATCGTGCGGATAGGATAAGAGATCTTGGCGTGATTCTCGATCCTAAAATGGATTTTAACCTCCACATATATCACATAATAAATAAGGCCTTTAAGCGACTTGTTTTCATTCTACGACAATGTCAACCTTTTAAAAGTATTTTTTACTTACAAAATCCTACATTTTATCTTTGTACGAAGTATTCTCTATTTTGGTAGTGTTGTCTGGAGCCCTAACTACTCTTCACTCAAACCGTATCGAGAAAATACAACATAAATTTTTGAAGGCATTGGACTATAGAATGAGAACTCTTTTTAGTGCCTACGAATCCTCCGAAAAACGTTTCTCTTTAAACTCGTAAATAATAAAGTTGATTGCCAAGCACTGCTCTAAAACCTATCATTAAGATTCCCAGGGCCTCGTCTCGTAAAGATTCATTTAACTTTTATACCTATACCTGCCGTACTAACTATTCAAAAAATCGACATGAATCGTAATCCTAATTCTTAATAAAGTTTTCAGTGACATCGACATTTTCTCCGAAAGTACATATGTACTCGTAAGGTTTTGCAAAATTTATCAAATGCATAATCCATTAATAAAGCCAATTCTGAAGGCTTTGATTTTAGTTTTAGTGCTGTCAAAGCTTAAAGTTATCCAAAGTAATTTAACTTCTAATCCTAACACTATAGGACTATTTTGCATTGAAGAAAATTTTGTTTTGACAGCACTAAAACAATGACAACATTAAAGCCTTCAGAGTCTGCTTATTATCATAATGTTAAAAGTTCATTTCTTTTTAAATATTTGCTTAGTACATTCTAACTTATGTAATGTGCAGTGGCGTGCATAGTACTTTTTTCCGGAAAAGTAATCAGAGGGTCAAGTTTGACAGTAAAAAAAATAAGAAAAAAATTAAATGGCACTTTGAAAATAGAAAGTTTGTATGACGCCAGGGTAGACACTGCCTACCCTAGAGTGAACATTTTCATACCAACTTCTTTTTTTCAAAGACTTATTTAAATTTTTTCATATATTTTTTATTGTAAAACTTGACCTTCTGACTGCTTTTCCGGAAAAAAGTTCTATGCACGCCACTGGTAATGTGTTTATAATGAGCTTTCAAAAATAAGTGTATCTGTTATCTATTCTTTAGGTTTGTTTGTGTTATTTGTAAGCGTAAATTTTTTTTTGTTGTAACTGTTTGCTAAATTAAATAAAAAAAAAAAATTGTACAAACGTATGTATTTCACTTACAGGTGTCACAAATGACTTCGATATGGGCTTCGGTGAGTGGACCTCTCTGCTCCAAGCCCTCCACAGGAGGGATGACACATTCTACATAGTGGGTGTGGGTAGGGGAGAGCATTTACTGTTGCCGGCCGTTTCACACAATGCTACCCGTCCACCGAAGATGGCGCTGATACTACCCGCTAAGACTGGCAATGGTGTGTATGATTTAGGCCAGGAGTCTCCAAGCTTTTAAGGGCCACACTGATTCCCCACTAAGTCCAAAGGGGGAAAGACGTAGATAGTTCATAATTCTAAAATACTGTAGTTTTGTCGTGCAAATTTTCGTATTGGTACTAGCCGGTCAGGATATCTTTTGTGCAGGGCACAGGACAGTACTCCGCTCCGTTCACAGTTTCGGTTGGTACTTCGGGCGAGTATCATTAAAAACATTGCGACGGAGTTAGCCGAAGCGTTTTCTGTGCACCTTGAAATAGTTTTGTAAATAACATTCATACAATAACGCAACTTTTAGACAAATACGCATGATAACGTTTCTATTAATATCGGTTGTGAGTTTTGATAAAACATAAATAGTAAATAGCATTACGTTATTACTGTAACTTTGCAAATTTTAAATAAACTATAGCGGGCTAGGAACCGGGCATGTCTGTGCTTGTCTTGGCCCGCGGGTCGTAGTTTGGAGACCCCTGATTTAGGCAATAGTTGTGGCATTTTTTTTACAAACCATAGGCTCACGCTTGTCCGCTACCGCGCCTGATCGAAAGCCTCGAAGAGCTTGATTAGAATGTCATACAGACCACTTAGCCATTAGACGTCGTCGTAAGGAGGGCAAACCTTTTTCGCCAACATATCATTGATATACAAATGTCATTCCATACTATCCCATCTCTATTTCCTTACTTAGTACCCTCCCCGTATTACCCCGCAACACCCCGACGCAAAAAAAAAATGGCGGAAAAAATTTCACTTGTCTGCATTTGGTAAGATGTCTAACGGGTAAGTGACAGGTCTCATCACTTCATACAATTTTACGCTTCTTAATCCAACGTTGTGGTTTTAAGTTCCAGTGCGTGTAAATATATGAACTGGCCTTATCTAATCAAGCTATAATGTCTAGTATAGAATAAAGTTCGTTCGCCCAGAAAGTGGGAGAGTGCAAACAGGCAAGACGTTAATTAGTCTGTCTGTCGGAGATTTCTGCAAAATCTACGGAGAATCGATGTTCGCTGCGAATTCCTAACGATCCGGTGACGGTATAATACTCGTACAAACATATTAGGATCCCAGTTTTACATTACAACGAACTAAATATGAATTACCATTATGGGCTCAGATTTGTAATTATTTATGTGTTGATAATGTCTAATGTGTTTTGCGGCAGCGCGCGGCAAGGCGTTGACTTGACAAAACTCGACTGTGGCCATAGATAAGTATACGACTGGCCGTGGAGCGTGGCCGGGCCCCGATATTCAGTATAATCTATGGCCCCGACTCCCTCCCTCCTATCCGTCATAAATATTGCCGTTGTGTGTGTGCTGTGGTTTGTGCGTACTGGCACGCACACATATTAGCCGCACTCGGTACTTTTCTCTAAAGATAACCTACTATTTCTGTATTTACTGTGCCTGTGTCCACTCTACCGGTGTTTACACAAGTTTGTATAGGTAGATATCCACAATCTGTCTCACTTACTGCACTCGCATTAGGCGTCTTCTGCGGGAATGAACCCGGGTCGTATCGTCCTTTTTTACTGTCTCGTGTAGTGTTACCAATATAAAAATATTACTTAAATGTAATGTAAAATGAGTTTTTTTTTTTAACTAAAACTCTTCTTTTATTTGCCAAATAAATCAATAGTGTTTATCAAAATAATAAATAAAAACAGTTTTTTTTTTTTTCAGATTCAGTTATGGGCGGTCAAGTGACACTGATGCAAATAGACTGCTCCGTCGTAAACACGTCGATAGTTCAACTGAATTCTGACACGTTACCTGAAAGTCTAAGGAAGACCAATGGAAAGACTTCTAAACCTACTGAAGACATCAAACGAACTAGAAAGGACAGCATTGATGCTAGTATTTCAGATATATTGGAGATACCAGCCAATAATATATCTAATATTCCCGTTAAAGTGAAAAAAGCTCAAAAAAGTGATTCAAGAATCAGTGGTCAAGTTAAAGATTCGTTCGCTCATTATTTGTTTTCTAAGCAAGATAAAGTCAAAAATGGGTCATTACAAAAGATTGGAAATAAAACAGTCAAGGCCAAAAGTAAAGAGAGAAGACGTGCTTAATTTGTTTTAGATATTATTATTTGAAGCAATATTATGCTTTAATAATAATATTCACAAATGTATGTGGTGCAATAATGTTTATAGACTTATAACAAAAAAGATAAACCAATGTGATTTTGTAGCCTAAACTATAATTTATCTTTTTTGTAGAGGATAAGTAAGTCTAATTAATACTGTATTAATAAGTTATATTTTATAGATCTCACTGCGAGTTTAATATATTTTATAAGTTGCATTGTTTTTATTAGTATGTTGCTAGTTACAATTATTGGAGTGCACATTACGGCTCTTGGGCAATTATGAAATTATACATACGTATTATAATTGTCACTCAGAGGTCTTTAATGGATCGAGGAAAGCTTAATAGTAGTTTATGCTACAAGGGCGCAAAGGAATAAATTACGAGGACGATTTAAAACACGAGCGTAGCGAGTGTTTTAAACGTAACCGAGTAATTTATTGCTTTTACGCCCGTGTATCATACTACATTTTTCAATGCATAGTGTGAGGAAATGAAAACAAATATAATCTTGTGAACTTTAAATTATAATTGGCTCAAAAGGACTGTACCCAGAGCCGTTAAACAGTGGAAAAAAAAGTATAACGTCTATGGTACACAGGAAAGGCTGCAGGTTAGCCAACCATTGTAAACAAATTAAAAAAAAATAATAATAAAGCCCTAGGGCAAAATAATCGACTTTTTGTTCGGTTTTGATGCATGAAAAGTGGGCCTTTACGAGCACATGCATTGAAAAAATTTTAACCTTATTTCCTTAATACACTTTACTATATTTGTTATTTATATGAAAGTTATATTACTTTGTTTTTATGTTTTATGTTTACTTGCATTTAATGTGAATGTGAAATTATACTTAATGTCTTTAAGTCCCATGTTGCGATAGTATAAAGTGAGATATTAAAGTAGATTTTATGTTGTCTCAAGGTATATTATGTTATGAAAATAAACATAACGAAATATTGGCCTGTTTTTTTCTCACAAATGTTGACTTTGACAGAAAAACCCTAAAAGAAGGGTTATGATATGACATTAGGTTGGCCGCTGTTCGTTTTATCCGTTCAAGGTGCTATTAGGATAGGACACATTTTACATAGAATTATATTTTATTGGTTCGAAAGCCAAAATACTAGATCAGTTTTTTTTTTTAGATATACAAGGAAAAAAATTCTTTGGCTAGCAACCCTGATTTGTTCTTATAGCCCCTGCGTTCCGAAATAGAATTATTTCACTAAAATCGATTACGAATGAATGAGGTGAATGGTGAAATAATCCATGAGTGAAGCAAATGCGTTCATTCATTCGTGTGACTTTCGTGGCTCATGCGACGGAGGTGAGGCGATGTGAGCGTTGAACGGAACGGAATGTCAAAAATTGTTTTCGCTCCATTATTTCAGCAGTTCAGATCAGACAAACCATGGTATATGTTTTATTAGGCCATGAGAGAAACAAATGAAAAGTCGTGTGGAACTCTTCGTCGAAAAGGAAGAATTTATCTATATATTTTTTTTTCCGTCACTATCTGAGTCTACGTTGAAGAACAGTGCTACAAACTCTTCTTGTTCCATCACGAATCACGGCACTTTGACGAAATAAAATAAAGTAATCGTATTGTATTCTGTGCTAAGAGGTTATGGTTAAGATGTATCTTTTTTAATGCGGTCCGAATCATAAGCTATCTTTCACATCGTTTGCTAGCTCACAAATTACGGACCAGTCATCGCTTACACTTTAATTCATTCATAGCTTTTATCGATGTAATTCTATTTCGGACCGCACGGAAAGTCTCCGGACAGGAATATAAAGCTGCGAGAAAGAGATCGCACAGCAATGTGAGAAGAAATGCGTCGGGGCAGTCATGTGACTTCTTTGTATACCTTCGCTTGATTCGCCACTTTCAGGTATCGAATCGTTGACGCAGTGCGTAAGAGTACTATGATAAAGAAGTCAGATTTTAGAGTTCGAACTTTTTTTTTTTAGGGTTCCATAGTGCCTAAAAGGTACAAAAGGAACCTTTATGGTGAGACTCCGTTGTCCATCCGTCCGTATGTCACAGCCTCATAACTTTAGCACAGTTAAAGATAGAGACATGAAATTTGGCACAAAAATAGCATTAATTTGCCCACATATCACGGTATAAAAAAATATGAAAAATTTGAAATTGTTCAAAATATTTCCAAAACAAAAGTGAGAAAAATAAAAAATATTATCCTAAAAATACAATATGGGGATAAAATTGTAGATAGTAAAAAGCTGATTGTAAAAATATATACTTTCACTATAAGGGTACGTTTCGTAACGTGTGATTATCACTCGGAGCGATGCGAATTTTACCCTGCATCGTTCAAAAATCGACCCGAGTGAAACCGAGGGTAAACGAACTGTTACCTGACAGTTGCGCTAAGTGTTTTGAAACGCTTTCGAGAAATGTAAATATCGCACTGACAGTGCGATTTCTAACTCTGTCTGGGCACCGATAAAATTCGCATGACAGTTGTCATTTCGGAGTTTTCTCGGGATTCGGACGAATTTTGATAATAGAATTCAACATTTCCGTACGAATACGGGAAAATTTTTCGAAACTGCTTCGACAGGATTATGGCTTGCAAATGCAAAGGTGGCAATGCCATCGATATTAAAAGCAACAGGTATTAGGTACTTTACTTTATTTTGATTTGAGGTTATGTATTTACTTGACGTGTGTTACTCCAGACCGTTTCAAAACGCTTTTCTCACGGGAATCACTCGCAAGAGTTTCAAAACCAAATCTTTCTTTCTCTTTCTAGTATATAGCTTTGTCTCTTTCTTAAATACGAGTGAAATTTCGCACGAAGATCACACGTTTTCAAACGTAGCCTAAGTATACACTGGCAGAGGTTTCGAGAAATCTTTAAAAAACCACAAAAATATGTATGTCCCCCCTTATCTCCGAAACTGGTAGACCGAAAAATATATTTAAAAAAGGTGATTATAGATCATCAATCATCATAACTGGCCAATTACAGGAAGACTATAGCGATTGCTAAAATGAGGTGAAATCGCATTACTCCGAATGAAACCTAAAATTTTTCTTTTATTTACCCTGGCGTTTAGGAACGCAACCTGTTATAAATGTCAAAAATGAAATCCAAAATAAATATAACCTTAAAAAATTCGTATTGTTTGCTAAGTAGTCTAAATATTTCGACGATAAATTAATTTACAGGTTTTATTGCATAATGAGCGTACTAAGATCGATGAGGACGTTACATCGTCAGTTTTTCTTAACGTTCAAGAAGGTTCCTTCAGCAAAATATGCTTCACAAACCCATCCAATGAAATTCATGGAAGCTGAAGACCGGTGGAGAGAAAAAGATGGTATCTCGAAGCGCTGGCAACTGATATACAAAGCTCCTTTGGACAATGTTTTAAATTATCTTACCACATACATAACAGTTTCTACTAGTGTTATAACTACTGTGGGTATTTACTATGCCCTTAATTATGATCCAGCTGATTTGGAGAAGCCCATCTATTTGAGCGAGGATGTAATACTGGCTAACTCTCCTGTAGAAGGTCTAATTTATGTGATAACATTTATAGGGTTTCATATAGCACTCAAAGCCTTGTTGTCTAAATTTGTGATCCGTATGTACCAAGATGGTGACCATTATTTGGCTGTGTACAGAAAACACATGTATAACTCTATTGGGACACATGAGTTTCATTTGAAAGAGTTCAAAAGATTGAAGCCACCACTCGTTGTATCATGGGGAGATGCG
Organism: Ypsolopha sequella; assembly: GCA_934047225.1. Lineage (NCBI taxonomy): Eukaryota > Metazoa > Arthropoda > Insecta > Lepidoptera > Ypsolophidae > Ypsolopha > Ypsolopha sequella. The sequence goes on from OW203987.1 coordinate 8,614,451, forward strand.
AGGTTTGCACTGGGAAAAAAACATGCTATCATATTAGAAAATTACTTCAAGACTCCAGAATATTTTAATTATTTGCTTTTTAAGAGAAAACCTACTGAAATCTGATTCAATTGAATAGAAATGCATTATGTTATTAAATTATTATAGAATTTTATTTGTTTATTTTCTAAATTTATTACTATCATCATCTACATCAGTAAATTTTTAAAAGAATCTCTATGAGATGTGCTATTAATTTATACTTTAGCAAAACATGGTACAAAACAGTTGATCAAATTCCTCACCCACTCACTGCTAAAATTTTTGTCATCTGCTCTGAACACTACTCATCAGTCTGTGGGGATTTTGTTACATTTAATTTTGTGGTCTTCTATGGAGACTGGGCCAGCCAGACCAAAGCAACAAAGATTTGCCAAATGAAGTCATACATAACTTAATCATAATCTATAATCGGTAAAGCTGATTCTGAAAGATTTAATTTTAATTTGAATGCTGCCAAAACTATTTAGTTTTGACATCACTAAAACTAAAATTAAAGCCTTCAGAATCAGCTTTCATCTTGAATCTTCATACTCTTCTTGCAGCATGTAATGAAAATATAATTATATTTTAACTATACTATATTTTAATTTAAAAGGGTACAGAGTAATATATTTCTAAAAACCACCTCCAAACGCATTGTCCCATTTAAGCCGTGAATCTCTTTTTATTGTTGCTGAATCCATCTTTTTGGCATCTGCATCAAAAGTATCTAAAGCTATGATTTGTTTTGGATCAGCTTCTAGTTTTTTGATAACGATACATTCTCCATTCTCTTTTAGAACTGTGTGCTTAATATCCTCTTCAGTTGGCTCACCATAAGGGAATTTAATTGGAGTAATTTTGACTAAATGCTTGATTTTCCATAATCTTGCATTAACTTCTGGTATGTTTTTGACAATAGTGACCCTTTCCTGTAAAAGAAAATATAAGTTTGGTAGAGCACAAAGATTAGAAAGAACCACTGACCATTAGTAATACACATGCGCTGGACTGGATATTAACAGTGTGATAATGAAGCCATTTATTATTGCCATTTTGGCACTGATGGCAATAGTGAGCAATATGAGAGTACTCGAAACTAATGTTAGAGATGAGAAAATTACGTTATCTATTGTAACAAGTGTAAATTTTTGTTTTTGGTAAGCTCTGTGGGGGCACTTAGAATCGGCACAAGAAGATCTATCATTCCCTGCATTCCGAAATAGAATTATATCGCTAAAATCGATTACGAAAGTATGAAGTGAATGGCTTATGATCCATTGTAATTCTATTACGGACCGCAGGGATTGTATGGCACACCCAGTCCTGGGTATTAGTATTACTGGATAGAACCAGAATATTCAAAATTCTCCTTACTTCTTCATGTATTTTAAAATCATTAAGTATTTTCTTCAGTTTCCATGAATTATTCTTTACTGGTTTTACACGTTCAACACGAAATAACTTTGATGGTGTGATCTCAGGTTCCTTGTAGTTTGGATCTCTAAAACAAGTAAACAGCTTACCTTCATTTACAAAAGTATTATTATATCTGGATTGTATATATGTATATTATATGTACATACAGTGTCCCAAGTGGATCTTCCAGAGTACAATTTAATATACGAGTAAATAAATAAAAAATGGGGAACGGTCCCAGGGTGTGGCAGATTTCATACGCCCATTTTGTTATGGAGTCCTCTTTTACGTTTGCTCAGTAGCCTGTCCATGTCCATTTTAATTGTAAAAGATTTTTTCTTGCACTTTCACTTGTTTTAGGAGATGCTTCTCTCCATTGCATGTTGACATTTTGCAAGCTTTTTTCTATGGTGCTTTGTTAGGTTATACATATAGATAAATAAAAAATATTATACCAAGTTTTGCCTGCGAAAATGACATGTTTGATATCGACTAGCACTGCATATAGCAGCTGCAGACTAGCACAGAATATGGTAATTGGGCCGTAATTTCCATCAGTAAATATTTCACATTGTATCGTACCTATTTAGCACTAACAGTATCTGATTTTAATCCAATAAATGTCATCAAAAATTAATTTTGATATAGTATCTGCCAAGAAGTTTATAACCAGACTTGAGTGCTTACCTCCGTCAGAGTGTCGATAAAGGGGCACGATACCCTCTATAAAAAGCTCCATACAAAAATAAATAACTTATATACATATATCTCTATTCATATTCATTTATTCAGTAAATTACATCTTCAAGTTTACAAAATGATACAGCAACACAAACATGTCAAAATTATTAAAAAATAAGTACGTCAAAATTATTTAAAATTAAATTAGTTCCATGTATGTCAAATAGGGATTAAAATAAAAATATAATATTCACTCCTCCAGAAACTCACTAAAACTGGAGCAATCCTTTGTTTTTAAAAATGTTTTTCTTTTACTTGTGAACAATGAGAAGCTATTACATTGTTTTACCGTGTCAGGTATTTTATTATAAATACACAGTCCCATTACATCAAGCGCATGACAGGTTTTAACAAGACAATGTATGTAAATGCATGAGAATATACCCATGACTACCAGATGTTTTGTCAGTAAACTCCATACGATTCGGCCTCAAATATTTTGTAACCTCCAGGATATACAGGCACGGGACATTCAAAATACCGAGCTTGATAAATAGCGGCTTTGAGTACCTGGCATGACCCTGGAGAGCCTTTGTATCATCTTTTTATAGGTTATGAAGGATCTATACCTACCAGACGACATACCCCATAAGTCTATACCATACGATGAGACAGCGTTAAAATAACCATAGTATGTAGATAATAGATTCTATTGTAAATAGATTGTGTATGGTCATGAACCATGAAAGCTTACTCTATTCCACGGTTTCAAATACTCTTTATTCTTGAAAGGTAAACAATTTGAAGGTCAAATTTTTGTGTGGCCTTGTTATAGACAGTAAGGGCTCCTGTATGGTTATAAGCTTCTTGGTCCCTGCTCAATGGTCATTAGCATTGCAATGTTACCTCGGAAAATACTGAATTCCACCAGGGTACCGAATACCTCCTTTTTGTTTATATCCTTTAGAACGGGAAAATGTGGACAGTGGAATGAAAGATTTCAATAACTGTCGGTTCATTTTTATGGTTGCGTTTTACTTGAATAAAAATCTTAGAGAAACATAACCTCTTTATTTTTCTTTTGAGAAAAGTGACACTTTTTTTTTTACTTTTTGTTTTTTTTTTCTCCCAGTCCCAAGAAAGCAAAAAGAACTTAGCCCCTACAGCCCTACAGCCAAGTATGAGGTTATATTAGAGTCCTCTCTAAAAAGCGACCTTGACCCGATTTGTCGATTCGGCGCAACACAACTTATTTGACAGGGCTAAACTTAATTTAAGTATGCCATCTTTTTCTTTCTGTATTGAAAAGACAAAGACAGGAAGCTTAATATAAGGTTAGTCCTGTCAAACAAATTAAGTTGTGTTGCGCCGAATCAACACCATTGATGTCGATTCAATGCAAGGAATTTTTGGTAGAAGTTCCTTGATTCGTTGTAGCACGATTTAACTTATTTGAGAGGAGTCAGGACTAAACCTAATTTAAGTGTTTTGTGGCATCCCCTTGTCAGGCTATGTCTATATTGGGGCCACTGAATTATTCCAAATCGATACCATTATAGCTGTTGCTAAAGGTTTTGTTCTCCATACCGGGTCTCCGGTATGGGTTCGGGCGGTTGATTGGATTTCACCTTGTATAATAATATTTTACCTATAATTTTAATCGTATATATATTGCTACATAAATTAAAAAAACATTTAATCTAAGTAGTTCATGTACATTTATTATTTTATTACATATATTTTTATAAGATTAAAATTTGACTTGTGAAACGTGTATTATATATACCTACTTTGCAAAATAAACTTTTTGAATTTTGAATTTTTACTTTTTTTTACTTTAAAGGTGTTGTTTTAGGTTTACTGCTTTCGAACCTAAAATAAATAAATCGCATTGATGTAGTTGATGACCATCATACGGTACGAATTCCTACTGTTGTAAAGAGTGGTTATCTGCACTCATAGCACAGTGTTGAATCGCGCTCGACGACTGCCACTTAGTTTAATCACAAGTACGCTCCTCGCACCTGTGATTCAACTAAGTGTCATCGCACGTGATTAAATACTACGCAACGAGGCTTGGAGCTCTACCGCGTAATTCTCATTTGTATCAACTTCAAGCAAATGCATGCGAAATTCAACGCGTGCAAAAGAGATGGCATGTTCGGCGGGCGTCGTCGCACGCACGACAAATGTCAATCTCAAGTTGATGTTGATGAAAATGAGAATTACGCGGTAGACCCGCTGATCATAATAATAATAATAATATTCATTTATTTCAGATAAATTAATCCATATTTATAAATAAATTGCTAAAATACTAAAATTTCAAAAGAATACAAAAAAAAGAAATACACAGAAACAATAATACAAAGTGTTGATGCTGACGCTATCTGCTCCATACTTGGTACGACGGAGTGTGTAGCGCCTGCCAATGTTTCATAAAGGGCCCGTCCGACCTGCTGGCGACACTGAGGAGACTGTTACCGCTGTCCCGCACCCTGCCCGCCATCGCAGTTGCTCGCCTGCGCATGGTGGTATAAAAGCAGTCAACGTGCACTGCGGCGAACATCCCCGACGCGCTGCAGAAGCGGGGCAGCCGCAACACCACAACCACAACATAATAAACCACTATTTTCCACTATAAACACGGCCACGATTTGGTCATGACCTCAACAAATGTAAAAAATTGTGGGGAAAAATTGGCTGTCAAATGTGATTGTGCAGCTAATTTCAGGCTATGGTGGTTGGTTTATTTACATAACCGACTTACCCACGATAGCTGAGTGTGTTTATTTGGGTTTTTTTTTGAATCGTGTGCCCTTAATTGGGGTGGGAGGGGTGTGGGGGGGGAAGGTCCCTTGTCCCTCTTGTTAGTTTTTTTTGTGAGGAAATGTGTAATTTTTGAGAAAAAAATTATTAAAGTTTAATAAAATTTGAGGTTATATTTACATTATTTTCTTAATCTGAAGTTGTACGGGATAGGATGTTTCAGCCATCTGAACCTCTACCAGTGCAGAAGTCAATTTATGGACCATAGGAACCTATCAATATGACACAAATTCACTTCTGCATCGGCTACGGCGCTGCGGGAAGTGCAGCCCCTTCGCCCTTGCGTAACAAAGCACAGGCACCCGTGCTCACCTCCGCAGCTTCGGCTTGTTGGTCGCCTTCGGCGACCAGCCTCAGCCACTACGGCTCACACAGGTGCCTAAGCTTTATTACTGCGGGCGGGGGCTGCCCTCCCTTCGCGCCTTCGGCTTTTTATATACACTCTAGGGGTAGTAGCCACAAGACTGTATAGAGTTGGAGTGTGCTGAGTTGGTTTTTAAACAGTTTTAACCTACCAGTACAGAAGTCAGTTTTTATTGCATGTAATTATTGCAGTTTGATAAGAAAATATCTCTACTATTTTAATTGTTTGGAAAAGAAATTATTATTTATAATTCACGTAGCCACAAGAGAAACGGAATGACGCTGTGACGGACGCCATTTTCGGCCGCACACATACAATAATATTCAATAGTATTGCGTGTGTGCACAGAATTATTAGAGTGTTGCGTGTGTTTTAACGTTTCGATACGACATTCACTTAAAATTTCTTTAACAAATTGCGTTTCGTTCACGAATATTTTCCAATTTTCATCTTCGGTTTTCACGAAAACTAAGCATTTCCTCAGGAAAAGAAAACCACTTTGTTTAGAAAAGTGACTACCCCCTATCGATTCCAAACCTCATTACAATTAAATAAAGGGCGCACGATATAAAAACCAACCCATTGTGCAGCCACTATAAACTACCATGGTGGACTTTTTACGATGGTGGATTTTGGTGGTTGGTGGTGGTTTTGGCACTTCAATGATGGGTCACGAAGTCCGTATGGGTTTATTAACGGTTTATTCGGTTTGTTTACGTTCTTACCAACGATAGCTGAGCGTGGTGAATATGTTATTTTGATAACCAGTATCGTAGAGATGTGCAAAACAGACAACGATGGGACAACGATGGGACAACGAATGATGCATATGCCAAAAGAAAAAAGCTGTCACTGTCTGTCAGTGTCAACAACAAACAACGTATGAAAATACGAACGAAACGAATTTCAATTTGAATTTTGGAGGCACTTTGGAGGTTGCTTTTTGTGTTTATTTTAGAAAATGTTTGAATTATTTTACTGTAAAGAATAATTTGGAGTTATTTATGACAAGGCGTATTACTTGAGCAGTTAACTGCATCAAAACTGACTTTGTCCTGTGATTACATTTATTTTATTATTAATGAAGAAGGTTCGCTTTATGACGATTGATAAATATACAAGTTCTACTCAAATGGACATCTCAGAGTGCCACTCTCCTCGTCCCTTTATTAATCAGCAAGAAGCTCCAGCAGTTGCTGATGTAAATGCTGACTTATATGCAAGAATTTTGCAAATGAAGTCAGACCCATTAGAGATTTACGAATCAAGCAATAGTTCCCCATACATGGTTACAAAGAAGACTGATTTGGGTTCTGTCCGTGAGTCGGAGGCGAGAATCAAGCCCTCTAATGAGTTGGAATTGAGCATGCTAGACGCTTCTAGTCAGGTACCAAGAAAACAGGTTCTTTCTCTTGCATACAATTCCCCTTTTGTTAAACTATCACCAAATGCAAGCCAGAATAACAGAACTCATCAAATAATAACTGAGAATGTACCTGTACTGGCATCAATTGAAAATAATGAAAAAAGTTGTCCTCAAAATTTTTCGACACAGGATAACAGCTTTTTTATAAGGAGAGAAAATGTACAGATGATGCAGTTACAGAATACAAACATCATGGAAAAACAATTCTCAAAGTTTACGTTAGATAAGGAAAATAATCCAATAGCCAAGAATGCTGAAATTATGAAAACGGGCATTCCAAATCAGACACCCTTTCAACATCACAATGTAAAGCACTATAGCCAGCCAGTCTCTTCTGTAGACACACAAATTTCTGACAATAATGACTGTAATTGCCACCATTGCAAAATCAGATGTATTGGGGCTACAATGCAGCACGTTAATTTTCATGGAAATGATCCTAGATCACAGTTTATTCCAAATAAAGAATGTATATCAAACCAGTGTCATTACTCAATGAATTGTTGTACACAATTTGTTCAAGAATCCAATCTATGCAGTACTAACAAACAACACAATCTAAATGCCTGTACTCCACAGTCTATGCCCCAAAATGCTGTAGATAAAAAGACTTGGGCCATTCAAAAATATGAGCAAAGTACAAAAAGTATAGACATTGAAAAGCCCTCTGCAGTTACTAAAGAGAAGAGAGAGCCAACTGTTGCAGATCTGTTCAAGATCATCAAATTACAGAATGAACAGTTGCAACTATTGCAGCAGAAAGTGGATAAATTTATATCATCCAACAACTCCTCACCAGTAAATAACCCTCAACCTGCTCTCCCATCACAAAACTATGTCACTGAGCATGTGACTCTAGAAACCGTTCGAAATGATCATCACAAGATTTCTATTGGTGTCATGACAAGTTTTGAAATGGTGCGAACTTCTACAGTTCTCAACAAGGAGATGCCCAAGCAGAATAATAGCCAAAGTGCTCAGGTACAGTGTAATAGGTCACAAATAAGTATAAAAGAAGTTGCACTCAGACAGCCAGTGAATCCAAACTTTTTGGATGGAATATCACCAGTGGGAAGAAATACACAAAATAGCTGTGACAGTAATGACTTCCACAGTCCACAAGAAAGAGATCATCTAAAGAATAAAACGCAACAGCAGGCCGAGAATGTGCCAGAAGAAAAAACCCTGAATGAACTTAGTTTATACAATGTTCAGGTTGACAATTCCACAACCCCAATGATATCTCCAGAACAATCAATGTACTTAGATGTTAGGGATTACAGCGAGTAAGATCACTTTATAATTACTCAACAATTGGTTGTAATTACTACTCTTAAATAATTATATTTTTTTCTTTCTATTTAATATTTAAATTTCTTTTGGGTTTTTAGTTCAGATTCCGGAAGTGATAGCCAGTCTAATGTGGGATGGACATACTACAATAAAGTCATGGTAACCATATTCTAACATCTATCTTCTTTATCTTAACATCTATATTTTATTTTAGATGTTTGTGATGTTTTCAGACTCATGTGAATGGAATGCTCCAAGATTCAAATATGCCTTCATCAGCGAGTGCTTTATTCAGGAATGCAAGACAACAATGCGTTCAGATGCAAATTGACAAGACCAACATTAGTGTCACGAAAAGGTAAACTTTCAAAAATATTGCTGATTTGACATTTAAAAGTAATTTTTATTTGCGTTTATTTATTAATATGCGATTTACAATCATTGCTAAAAAAGAAACACTGTCCAGATTGTGGCTCGTGATCATCTCACAGGTTATCTAACTTGTAGGGTAAAATTTGGCGATGACCCATTCGGGCTGCACCAGCCTCATTCACAACCAGCAACCACTGACACCAGCTTGAAAATGAACCTGCTGGCAGCCAAGTACCTGAAGCAGGCTCCTCAGAAGCAGAACACTCCTCGAAATATTGCTGTGACATCTGATGAAATGTCCTTTGCTACAAGGAATTATATGGACAGACATCAGCTATTGCAAGGTAAGGTATTGTAGACTGTAGAAAGGCATATGTTTCATTGCCAATTTTTGTCCCAAAAACTATTCTGTAATCTAAGTACTGGACAGATTTTGATGCAATTTTTACCATTACCCAGGATATTTATTGACAGATTTAAGTTTTTTTGTACTGTAATGTAACATAGATGTCACATAGTCACTGGCAAGGCAAAGCAAGCAGGTATCAATTATTTGTAAGGTACCAGGGCAGTTTGCAATGGAATAAATACCCACCCACCCCATAAACATATACATATATGTATAGGGCATTACACAGGGGCTTCAGTAAGTTAAATTAGCAGCTCGAAATAGGTCTGTACAAATATCGACAATAACGAAATAGAAATAACGTTCATGTCAGAGTGCATTGCAATGTGGCTATTACGACGATCGCTGTGTCGCCGGGTAGCGCGAAATAGAGAAAATAATGCTTTTCACATGTGTTAAGTTTGATATTTAAAAGTTTTAAACATCATTGTGTTAGATTTTTGTATTGCTCGTGTGTGTGTATAAGTTTTAACCTTGTCTCTTTTGAATTTAAAAAGTTTAAACTATTTATCAGTTTTTTAAAGCATTTGAAAGGTTATTAAAGGTATTTATTTTCTCGTTGAAGGTTAATGCTTTTAAGATTTTAAAACATCACAATTACGGGACATGGGTCAATATGTGTGATATATTTTTTTCAAAGTTTTGTAATATTCATATAGAAAGTTTAAACCAATTTAAAAACGTCTGTAAAAGCAGTTTTGATTGTGAAGCCCCTTAAGATGAAGTTGTGGAAGCCGGAAACTGGCGGTAGTACTCGTTCATGTAAACTACATTTCGTGAAAAAAAATTGAGAAATCAAGAAAAAAAATTGAGAAATCGAGAAGAAAAAAACCAGTTGTCTCATACATTTTGGTCAGGTAGCTATGTAACTTTTCTATGGAACAGCTGATTATTTTTTCGCAATTCGAGGTTCGGCTCCATAGTAAAAGTTGTTTGTATGGACGAGTACTATCAGCAGTTTCCGGCTTCCGCAACTTCATCTTAACACCCAGTATATTTCACAACTCTAGTCAGATTATTTTGCTTTGAAGTTGTTATTTTAAAAATTGGATCAATGGTGAAACTTGAACAATGTGTGTCAAACTATTCCGTTTGATAAATCATTCCTCAGAAGTGAAGGAGCAACAGAGGCCTTATTTATATAACTTCAATATCTATCGTTATCGTTTTCAAAGGTATCGTGATTGGCTAGAAGTGACGTCACACATTATTTATATATGTCACAGTCAAAAGTCATAACTGGTCAAAACTACTTTTGACTGCGAGAATGAGTCAGTCAAAACTAGTTTTGACTAAGGACGTAGTGTTGACTGATATTCGCAGGCAAAATTAGTTTTTCCTGCAATTAATGTCCTGCAGCTCAGAACAGAGCCGGTAGGGTAGGTATGGCAAGTCGCGGAACGCAGTTCCGCGACCGCCATACCTGACCTTCGTAGTTATTTTTTCATGACAACCCAGAAATACTTTTGAATCAAAATTACTTCAGACCAACTTAGTCAAAACCAGTTTTGACTGATTTTCGCAGTCAAAACTACTTTTGACAGTTAGTTTCGTACTACCTCTGTTAAAAACGGTAAACTATAAAATCAATTACTGTCGCTAAGTAAATAAAGTTGGTTGCAAATTTATCTACTTCTTAATTCATATTAACAAACCCTGTGATACTGTTAAATAACAGGTGATCCATCTCAGTGTCACAATAATACATTTTACAAAGATGTAGCCTGTAGCCAGCGTGCTAGTGTACAAAACTTTTAATAGTTTTTTAGTACTGTATTACTTAAGTTAATTCAAAACAAACAAATGTGAAATAAGGCCCCAGGTTTCTGTTCTTACCAAAAAAACGAAAATTTTTACCAAAGATTGAAGTGCTGACCAGCATAAGAAATATTCTTGACTGTCTATTTTTTTTTTATCAAAAGAGTTTCATTGCAGAGCAGCCTTGCCAGACTCATAGCAATCCTTATAATTTCTTGCCCTCATTTCAGGCTTGCCACCACCTGCCGCCGTAAGGTCACCGATACACCAAGGTAAGATAGACTTTGTATTTGATAATGATAACGATTCCATGCTCATTCATTCAGTATTATTTGCAATAACTTATTCTAAAACCGATTAAGACACACAAACCAGCAACTTAACAAATGTTAATTTTTCCTTTTAGTGTTGCCACAAGCTGCTTACAGGACTCCAACCTTAGAAATGCCAAGATTTCTAGACATAACAGCTTTGAAACAGCAGTCGAAACTATTATAGGGTATAAGCATACCAAATTGAATATTAACGGTGTTACTACAAAACGGTGTTCAACTTTAGACAGTGTTTAAATCTGTTGCTGTCACTTTTTTACGATATGACAGAAAAGGCGACAACAACAGATTTAAACACTGTCTAAAGTTAAACATCGTTTTGTAGTAACACAGTAATTGTCGAAATTATTTTATAGGTATACCTTAGTTTTACACAATAAAAGCCTCAAATTGAACAGACATTTATTTTAAACCTCAGATAAAATAACAGTAGACTACATTTTTCTTTCAAACATTGCAATTTTGTCGTACATTCATAGTGTTACGATGATTACAGGGTTATATTAGGGTTTAACTTGGGATGTAGATTTATGTAATAATAATACGTTAAAACAGTCCAATCCTTTTTTTTTATGGAATTGGCGCTCTTATCTTTACCCGCATCATATTTTTTCTACATTAATTCATTAATTACACCTTCCTTCATTATTTGTGACACCATGTATACATTTATAAACGCTATTTCTCCGTCTATATAACCCTGTACGCACATTTTATTCAATATATCTTCATAAATATCTACATTTATATAATATTTTCTCTGTATTGGTATTCATTCAGTCATTATCACAATAAGAGTTAATGGTGTCGATTCTGTGTAACACAACTTAATTGAAGTATCTGACAGAACTCGCCTTATTTTGAGCGTCCTGACTTTGTCTTTTCGATACAGAAAGAAAAAGACAGAACGGTTGTCAAATAAGTTAAGTTGTATTACACCGAATCGACACAAATATCATCGATACTCAGGTTCAGTAGGCCCAGTATTCTGATACCATTCACAAAAATAATAATTCATTATATTATCAATACGTAACTTTAAATTTTATATACTCTTTATATAGAGGTAATTAAGATGGCTCTCACAAATCACAATCACTTGTACTTCCATTCAAATATTTATTAACTTAATATCATGGTTGTTCATCATTGTCTATGGTTTTCGAACAAACCAATGTGTGACCCTCAGAACTATAACGTTATTGTTCTGAGGTGTGACCACGATCTAAATGAACGTGGCGAAAAGCAGAACTAACAGCGCCATTATATGAAACGTCAGGTTTGAATATCGTAGGCGTATCATATCCCCTGCGTTCCGAAATAGAATTATATCGCTAAAATCGATTACGAAAGTATGAAGTGAATGGCTCATGATTCATTGTAATTCTATTACGGACCGCAGGGATCGTAATGCTCTAAGATATCGTAGAATTCGGCAGATTGTAAAATATGATATATAGGTTGATTCGGCGCAACACAACTTAACTTATTTGACAAGACTAACCTTATTTTGAGCGTCCTGTCTTTGTCTTTACGATACAGAAAGAAAAAGACAGAATACTTAAATTAAGTTTAGTCCTGTCAAATAGGTTACGTGTTACTCCGAATCGATACAATTGAAAGTCTTTCACCAAATAATCAACATCAAGTGTGTCAACGAGCGGAGCTAGGGGGAGCGTGTTAGATTTACATGTCTTGAAAATAAATTTAGAGAGCTGAGCGAAGCAGAGCGAGGCGACCCCTGTAGTTTTATCAGAATTATGATATGCCTAGGCAGATCATGATATGCTGAATTCTACGTTATGCCGACGACATCTTAGGCGCTCGCTCACGTTCATTTAGATTCAAGTCGCACTGTAAAAATACTTCTAACACACAATTTCGTTACTAATAAATACATATAATTTCGCATTCTATACAACAGTGCCAAATCTATCTATATGGATCACTCTTAAGTACTATCAGTTTGGTTCTTTCTTTGGTAAATCAATTCAATAATACTCGTAACGTAACGTAACGTAACGTAACGTAACGTAACGTAACGTAACGTAACGTAACGTAACGTAACGTAACGTAGTACGATCATTGCGCAGCTTACAGCTAGTAAATATCTGTACAGGATGCTCTGAACCTATTCCTTGAAAAGGGTTATACTAGAGATCATTTCCAACAAATAATGCCTATCAACTAGGGGTTGAAAATGAAATTTTTTTTTCACGTAAAACACGTCGATATTTCAAAAAATACAAAACAAAAATGGTTAAATAACAAAGTGCCAAATAAGTGCCGAGAGAGGAATCATTATTTTTGAATAATTTGTTTTTCGTTACCAGTCAGAAATTTTGAAAAATATCATAAAAACCTTCGTAACTCGGAGACCATTTATTTTCCCCCTAGTTGATAGGGCTTAATATGTTGGAAATGGTCTCTAGTATAACTACTTTCAAGGAATTGGTCGAATTTCAGAGCACTCTGTATAATAATTAAGTTATTATAGTATTTAATTGATTAAAATGTTAACTTAAATACTAATCAATATAGTTAGAAACTGCCTACTAGAATATATTTTATGCACACCAGCACAACATACATATGTAGATCAAAGATTGATATTACAATAGATAAGTTTTCAATTCTCTTGCATCGCAAAAATTACAGATAGATTTATGATTTATTTAAAATCTAGAAAGATAAACGAATAAATGGATGGCACTTCTTTTCTGATTTCAGGAAAGTAGACATAAATATTTTTTTATTATTATTTAAGTAACTAACTATAATCTAGAGACAACTATTTACATCACTTTTTTGTCTTGTATGTTTTCCATTCACTTGACTAGAATATATAATTTATGATTTAATGATACGAATATCATTAATTAGTATAAGTAAATATTTACCAATAGCTCTCGCTATATGTACAGTACGTTAACGATTAATAAATACTTTTTTTTTTGCCAAAAATAAAATAACAATGGAAGTACTTACCCATTAAAAAAACGAATTTTAAAACCGCTCAAGATCAAAAATGTTACGAGCATTGCGAAATCAGTCGAAGTGATGACTGTTTTGATATTAAGAATCAATGAGCAGTTTCGTTATTAAAATTAATAACTTGTGCTTTATATCTATCTGTACAATTACATTTAATTTTGTAACCTAAATTACAACAATTAGATACTATTTTGTAGATATTCGCAATAACGGAAATATTTTGCTTCTATCGATTTATCGATTAAGTATTGTTCGTCCAAATCTAACTTTTTCAAAACAACAACATTAGGTGTAAATATCATAGGTATTCGTATTTAATTGTGCACCCTTTGCAGGTAAACTAGCATTGCCTAAATATCTGTTTCATTTATAAATTTTCGTCGTTCGATTCGTCACCGCTGCCTCTGGATTTACTTTCTATTCTAAGTTCTGCTAATCTTTGTCTTATGCTGTTTGGCCTGTAAAGTATAAGGTTAACTTTAATGTCATAAGGTTTCATAGGCAAAATTTAATTTCCTAGACCATATTATTCGCATAGGTCAGTGTTGCCAGATGAGGAAACTGATGTTACAGTGTTGGGGGCTCAAAATTACAGTGTTTGGGACCGAATTTCAGTAGAATTCATTCATTTTCATATTTTTCGACATTTTCAACTAACTTATGTGACTTTTGTACTTAACTTAACACTGTAATTTTATTAAGTGCTACAGTGTACAGTAGATCGTGTTAAATTACAGTAGATCTACTGTAATTACAGTGTGTCTGGCAACACTGGTATAGGTACACGTTTATGCAGACAGTTGTGTCGATTCGGCGCAACACAACTTAACTTATTTGACAGGACTAAACTTAATTTAAACGTGCCGTCTTTTTATTTCTGTATCGAAAAGACAAAGACAGGAAGCTCAAAATAAGGTTAGTCCTGTCAAACAAGTCAAGTTGTGTTGCGCCGAATTGACACCACTTTCCAACTTTCCTGGGGGGCTTTTCCGGAGAAACAGTCGAAGCGAGACTTTGAAAAGTCGAGCTAAAAATAACAGACAGATAAAACAAGCTTCTACGATCGAGAAGGCAAATACGACAGACTCGGAATTGCCCCCCTGGTCGTGCTACAGGTCTCAAAGTTCGTGCTGAGGACGCCTGCGGGGCGGAGACGGAGGCAGGGACAAGGCGGTGAAGGTCACAGAGGGTGTCAAAAGGGTTGCGGGCGGTGTGTGCTGGAAGGACGCGGGCACGCTCGCTCGCTCGCTCTCGACGCGGCAATAGAGAAGCATTATTATTTTTAACGCACACGGCGCGGCGGCGCACCGCACAATCTCACGATGGGTAAACCAATGAACGTTTTTCTCTAGGCGGCATCGGCAGGGCAAATCAATTTTGTACAAAAAAACGAAAAAAAAAAAACTACATACATATATGCATATTTCAGGGAATATAAAATTTGACGAAATTGGCGGTCGATATAACAGGTATTTCAAAAAGTACTGTAACGAGAATTATAAATGAGGGAAATAAACAAGAAAGCGGCGCTGTCCACTTTAAATCTCCAAAAAACAATGAAACGAATACAAATTGACATATTTAAATAAAAACAGACACGACATTTTTACTACTTAATTATTGGTATAGATTTGGTCTCAGTATAAAAAATAAATCAAAATAATCAGTGGTTGCCAAATAAATCATAAGATTAAATAAATCAATATCTCAACGAAATCCTCTTGTGTAGCGTGCGTTATAACGCATAACGCTATAGCGACGCGCTCGCACCTCGGTCTATCTACGCCCCGCAGGCGTCCTCAGCACGAAGTTGGAGACAAAGAGTCTTCAACCCGCGGCCCTATGCGGCCCACCGGGACATTTTTTGCGCCCCTCAGAGGCTAAGGAAATTTTCATCTATTCTATAAGACATTTTTAATTCACTTGTTTGGTTTTAAATTATTGTTGAGGCGGTATGTTTACGTGCGGCAATGTGCGGCCCTTTGACAGACCTGGAATAGATTATTGGTCCTCCAGCTAAAAAAGGTTGAAGACCCCTGTTGTAGACCATGGTTCGCTCAAAAACATATATTATAAATGTCTTTATTATTTTTTATTTATTTCAAAAACGAATGACAAGAGTAGACTTTACTCTTGGTATCAACATTGAAAGAACGCTTAGATTACCTTTCTGAGAAGAAGGAAGAGACGACCTGGTCCGCCGACACGGACTGTCGCTGGTACGCGCCTGCGCTGAGGTTGCTCTGTGGTATCTTGTAGATGCGTACGCACCGACTATTGTTCTCCGGTAGAACTGGAGCAGAAAACATATCGATAAGTTATGAGGATTCTTGTTATAAAGAACCGTAAGGATTCTGGTCATCTTCGCAAATGGTCAATTGGTCATATTTGCATTTCGTAATTTTCGTAACTGGTCAATTTGTCTGTGTGACCTACGTAGATGGTGAAGGTACGAGGGACTGTGTTGTGTAGGTACAGTGGAGACCGCATCAAGTAAGACACATTGGACTTTGTACCTATCTTATATTCTTCTCTGTAAGGGCTAATGTCGTACTGCAAGTGTATAGCTTGATGTGGTCTCCACTGCACCTTGAACGAATTTACCTACTTTAAGTTGTAAGGAAATTAGGAAAATATGAAAAAAATCATAAATTCTTCACTTAAATTATTCGGTAAATTTGATATTTTGTAGTTAAAACCATGAAAATTTGTATTTCGAGTTTGCGAACATGTCAATTTGTTAATAATCCATTTTATTGTAGTCATCGTCATAGAAACTAAAATGGTTTCCTACAATAAAACGAATTATTAGCAAATCTAAAATATATAATCTTTAATTCGATAGAATATGATTATTAGCAGATATTAATTCTATTATTTAGATTGAATTACCTTGCGGTGAGCTCGGAGGAGATACAGGAGCCATCCGCGTGAGTGGAGGTCGAATGTTCTCTTGTTCTGATGACACAGAGCTGCTTCTACTTGAGGCGGACGTGTTTTCCGATGTACGGTTGTTCTGGTAGCTGGAATCTTTTCTGAAATTTAATAAATTTATATAGGAATCTTATCTTACTTTGGTGTGTTAAATGTTACAGTACATTTTACGAACTGAAGGGTTTCCAAATAACCGTCGATCACTATATCTCTATTATTTTTGCGGTTGTCTTTATATAAATAAACTTACTTATTTTCGATGTTTTCATCTTCATCCATCGAGTAAGGTCCACTATTCTGTTTATTTATCTGCCGCATTAGCTGTTCGTAGTCGAGTCCCAGACACGGGTCGATTTCTCTACTCAAGGGAACGTATTCAGGCGCGCAAGCTACGTAGAATATATCCTGAAAAATTTAATACAGTCTTTAATTCATGAAAAGTTTTTGATCTATACATAATTTATAGATCCCTTTAGGCCGCTCCACATTCTCGGAGAGACTCTCGTCTGAAGGGGACAAAGCAATACGAGTAAGGCGAAACGCAATAGAGTCTATCTCCTTTACTCGTATAGCTTTGTCCCCTTCATAGCGAGAGTCTCGCCGAGAATCTGGAGTTTAAAGATAAAACAAATATTTGGGGATGGAGATATGCCTCGTTTCATTTGTCCTAAGTAGGTATGGTTACAGTGCCACGCAGCGCTAGTAACTTTGACGCATAGTCTTTCTACCTGTACCCCCGTTTATAGTCGAGTGCCATTGCCAAAATCGTGCGACAGAAATTAATAAAAAAAAACCCTTTTCTAAAAATGTATGTAATTTTTTGCATTTTTTTGTATATTGTCAAGGAATTTTCGGACCAAATAAACCACCTGTATAAAGCTGCTCGTGTCGGATGATATAAATCGGAATCTTAAGAAAGTGTGGTTACCCTGTTTCGGCAACAGCCCGTCAGGAAAACGGTAGACTTAGGTACAACCCGATCGCGAACATATAGCGTAGCCAGGATTTTGTTACGGGATGGGCACAGAAGGGCTGGCTTGATACAGAATTATTGTTTATTAAAATGGAATTTTAAATAGGAATCGAAAATCACTTAACACATAAATAAATTTTTTTCTTTAATCACACGTTTATGTTAAATCGGTCGAAACTTAAATATATTTGTTCAATCTAAAAGTTGTATAAAAACCCTGGGTCGGTCGCTTAGTTGATACGAATTGTTTTAAAAATGAAGTTGTTAACTCACCCTCTTCCCACAGAGCACTTTGAGTCCCGGAATGCAGGCCGCGTGCACCAGGGATCCATTGGCAACTAATCTTATTTCTAACAAGTCTTCAGCAAAGGCCATTATGTAAGGGAACGCGCACACTGAAATAAAAACATATAGTTCTAGGGCATTTGTAAATAAAAAACGTCCGTGGGATTTCGAATTAAGCAATATAAGATTGTTGGGAATGAATATAATCGTGTACTACCGGGTGTTTTGTCTCAGTTTGACCTAGCCATTTTTTCTGTATGGTATTTTTCTTTTTTGAAATCTCTCGTATTAGGCGTCAAATGAAAGGGCTTTAGGAGCTGATTGTAAAAATGTACTACATCATTACATTTCTACCATTCGTTTACTGAAAAAAACAAAAAAAACATTTTCAAAACACCCCAAGTTTGGGCTCCTCCAGGTAAGAAACGGCTAAACAAATACTTGTGAAGTATACGTCCACTTACTCATGATATCCTCACGACTAACGTAAACAGTACAAAATAAATTATAAAAGTTCATATTTTCAAAATTCCTTTCACGAAATTTTACATACAGAATACAGTATTTTCATGAAAAGAAAGGGTTTGTATATTTTTTAATACTTTTTGCTTTGTTTACGTAAGTCATGAGGATATTACGAGTAAGTTGACGTATGTTTCACAAACATTTCTTCAACCGTTTCCTAACAGGAGGAGCCCAAACTTGGTGTTTTGAAAAAGCTTTTTTGTTTTTTTTAAAACGAGTGGCAGAGATGTAATGATGTAGTACATTTTTACAACCAGCTCCCAAAGCCATGTAATACCCCACATGACGTTTCAGAAAAATATAAAGCAAAATTTCCATACAAAAAAATGATAACGTCATACACCGGCCAAGTCAAACTTTGAGACAAAACACCCGGTAGTACACGATTCCATAGGTTGCTTTTTTAACTTTATTGGAACTTAGGGTTTTAGGTTACATTCAAATTCGAAAAGGACCTAATAAATAAAAAAAAATTGATTAAAAATTAATTTTTTATAGAAAATGACCTGTCCATTGCCACCAATCATATACTTGCTTCATTAGAATTACTAAGTAGTTACATATGCCCCAGAAATAATATTCAGATGTCGTTCATCGAATTCTTCTGTCTGATGTCGAATTCTGATGTCTGTTAAATATTGCAATCATATAACATTCTTAAATTAAAGTTTGTAATTTCTTGCGACCTATTGCAGTGTTTGTCACGACTCTAAAGTTCAAATAATGTAAGGGTTCCGCAAATGTCCCGTAACTAGAAAGAGGTTCAATCACCTAGAGGTTCAATCATTTAAGTCTTCGGCCATTTTACGTAATCTTTATTTTACGTTATTTCTAATTCTGCACCTACGAGCGAAGACTCGGGCTTTTGCATTTGACAGCAGAAAGAAAGACATAGAGTTCGTTTCCTCTAGCCATACAAATCCTGATTGGATTTCAGAGAAAGCTGACTGTCTCTCTCACCTACAGCCGCGGGAACAGTGGTCCAATGGAAGTCATATTCGCTGTCATTCTCTAACCCTCGACTCGTCAGTCGCTCGAAGTGACACGTATCTGCAATTAAAATTGATTGAGCTATAGGCACCTAATTAAATTGACGAACTTTATTTTTTGAAAAAACTGCTTGTTATTCTAAAAAATATCATTAGCTTCGAATAAGCTTCACACAAATAATCACACCATCGATAGTGGATAAAATTTCATGAAAGACCTTCACAGTTACCATTACGAGGCGATAGCAGTCCACTGCTGTATGCCTGTATCTGTATCTGTCGTCAACAATTTTTAGTGTACAGTGGCCTGCAATGTTCTTTATTTTTAAAAGATTTTAACGTCTGTGTCGCGGCAATAAGATCTGCCGATATGTAGCCGTCATGTTAGCGACCGTACACCGCTGCTAACATTTATACCCTACCTTTACTGTAATAACCTAACTAGAGCGCCCGCTGCAAAATGATCCAAAACAAACTTTAAACGTATCCAAACAAAGGGGCTCGCTGAAAATCAGCGCTGTAGGAACTCTCAACAAGTTTCCGACAGCAAATGCTGAGCGGGCCACCTTTTGCCAAACAAAAGCTGTTCAATGTATGCTAGCTTAAGGATGTATGGTTAACCATGTAACACTTTATTTATAAGTAAGTAATTTATTTTGTAAGTTACTTGCCTTCTTGGTTAATTTGTTAGAATTTAAGTTAGTATTATAATATCTTGTTTTACTTTTATTTTTTACTGTGTTTTTTTGGCAATAAATTCCGTTCTTTCTTCTTTCTTTCTTTACACCAATACGCGATAAAGTTGATAATTTGAATTTACCAGCTTCGTCGATACTTACGGTTATAGCAAAGCACTATTTGTCCATCTCTGTCGTCTCCTATACGCAGTGCATTCACTAGGGTCCCTTTTCTCGCGGCGCTGTCTTCGCTTTCTGCTCTTTTTACTGCCTGCAACGAAATTGAATTTTTGGTTCGTAAAACTAATTTCTCTTTGTCACGCTTAATTTGTCTGTTTTATAATTACAAGTAATAAACTCGTATAGGTTGACAAGGATCTCCTCCAAATCCTGGGATATTCTCAAAAAATATCTAAATTGAAAGAAAAAGTGTGACAATACGCTTCAGTCTAATGTCGCCATGTATACGCCACATGCATGATGTTCTAAAATATGTAACGTCAGTAAACATTTTCAATAATCAACGACATAGATCGAAGGGTGGGTACCTCACTTGGTCAACAGACCGTACCTTCTTTTTTTGATAATGAGTATCATGTAAAGAGTATACTTAATTATTGTAATTAACTAAAAAAAAATTTTATACCAAGTTTTGCCTGCGAAAATGACATCTTGACAAGATGACAATGACAAAATGACAATTCAGCGTATTAGCACCAAATGCGCGCTGCATAGAATAAGGGTTATTTATTATAAGGGTTCCTTCTGATCCTGCAAAGGTTTTTATATACTCCCATACTGCAATGAGGTAATTACAATATCAAAAGCGATTTTATAAGTACCTACATTAAATTACCGAAGATATAATACTACATTATAATACCGCAATTCTGCGGTGTGATTGGCCAAATTTATTATAACACTCCTAGAGAACCAATCACAAGTAATGACGGTCTGTCTTAATTTCTTAAGCCACGCCCTCTACTCGTTCTCCCTTTTGATTGGTCTTAGGCCTCTACATGGGCTTGGGCTTGGGTATCATGACATATCATGACGAGTGTCCTTTTTCTTATTTTCCGTGAAATTGTTTTTGATGGTCGAAGATAAAGTATTGTGTGCAACTGAACATAATTATTCATTGGGACACTCGTGCAACACTATTACGAAACGAACGAAAAACAAGCACTCGTGTCCAAATGTCTCACATTATGTTACAGTTGTACAAAATACTATTATAAAATATTTCCCACCTGTCCTGTGCTAGATTCTAACACTTCCCAATGATGTTTGTAGCCGACCACCATAAACCCGACTTCTCCGTCCATTAGCTTTATCAGTATCGGTGACTCGCTTAGCTGGATATCCTGTAAATGAAGAATTAATTAAGTACATTATTGAGATAGTAAGGTTTTCCTATACTTTAAAAAAAAGTAAAAAATACTGGATAGATTTTAATCACAGATATGTATGAATTTAATTGTGTTTTCTCTGGACGGGTAAAAAGTGAATTTAAGAATGTTTTCTTTTCTCGTCTGTTAACTCTAGGTTAATTTTCCTATGTTGATTATGTTAGTCTATTAATGTTGCAGTAGATACTTACCCTGATATGTGTAAATTCAAATCCCATTTCGCAATCAGCCTTTGTTTCTTCCATTAATAACAGCACTCTCCTGCCAACCGCCACCGCCAGCATTGTCTTACCGCCTTCTGAAATTCCAAGACAAAATATACCTATATATAAACATATATTTAACACGACATAAAAAAGTGTTTAAGGATCATAGTATATAGCTAACTATAGTGTCTGCCTACCAGAGTAGACCAGTCTTGGCCGCCCTAAGTTTCCTACCACGCCAGCCTGCCAGTTATTTCAGGTTCCTTTTTTGGCCCTGTTTAACCTTTCTTTTCAAACCTGAGTTGGCGCACTGACCATCAAGGACTCTGTATCGTGGACAGGCGCGGACCATTCTCACCATTCTGCACCGGCGCGCTTGCTGCTCGTTCGTGGGCTCAGATTCGCTTGTCCTAATATTTGATTGACCTAAGCTCGGGTCTAGTCAGGCTATATAGAGAAGAGACACTGCTGCCTACCTTTTTGGAAGACAGGCGTGAGATTATGACCTATATCGAAACTCCCGATAAAGGTACTTTGCAAGGAATTTTCAAAAAATTCACATATGTAAGCTGAGTGCTCTTGCAGTAATGAGTCTTATAGCCAATTATATATTGCAGCGACTATCATCAAGACAGCTCTGGCTTTCGCACTTTATTGCCCCAAGGACCACGAGGCCTCAAACCGAGGATATCGGAGAGTTGAAGAGGGACTTTCATCGGCGGCGGATTGAGAGAATCCATTAAAGAAAGTCCTGATGGGGGCCATGTTTAAATACAGCAGAAAGAAAAAAAAAGAAAGACGGAAAATGCCACTCTAACCTGTATCAAGAAGATCGAAGTAATGCGCAGTTTTCGTCCGTGGCAGTCTGGCATGCTTGCAGTCCTGCAAGGGCCGCATTGCCCACGCGCCTGCGCACAGCTCCGGCAGCGGTAGCGCGTACAGCCCCGCGCCGCCCGCGCCCCCCGTCGTCGAACCCCCGCCGATCGGCGCGCGCGCCCCCACGCGGAACAACCCGATGCGCTCCGTCACCCGAGCTGTGCGCACGCAGCCCTCCCAGCGCAGCACCACACGCGTGGTGCCGCTCTCTGAAACGGGAATAAAGGGTCTCTAGTGTAGAGCCTTGACGTAAATGTTTAACAATTTGGATGATTTTAGTGTCTCAAAACGGAACATTGTAGCGTCTGTATCTCTGATCGCGGTTAGTATATAAAAAGTAAAGTAAAAAAGTTAATTGCTTCGGAAAAGTTACTACAGTACTAAAAAAAAAAACATACAAATAGTAAACTGTATAGAAATAAAAACACACACAATTTAAACTGGGGTCCCCAAACTCGGCCAGGCCAGTAACGCGGGGTACCAAAAATATGTTGCTGTGACAAAGGGTATCAGTAATAAAAATAAAAATATAAAAAAATATACGTATATATATAGGTACAAGTCTAATAAATTAAATTTCTTTAACAACATAGCTAAAATAAAAGCTGGGATTTAACGTTTCCAACCTATTACCTTCTAAAATATAAGTGTTGGAGGTGGTAGAGAGAAGCAGGCGTCCTTCAGCTAACTGCTCGGCGCAGACCGGCGTGGCTGGCAACGGTGCCGCGCGCCACACGCGCCCTTCCCACGGCGCGCGACGGTAACCGCCTGAACCTACGGGAAATGAGAAATACGATTGTAAGTAAAACAAAACGTGGATCAGCGGGACTTACCCAAAAAGTTCTTATGTTTTGAATTAGCGTTTATTATGCACTAAACCGGACATCAGACAGCGCGTGAAAAGACATCGTGGGCTGAAATTGTCCTTTTATTAGTAGTACCTACAACTAACCAGTGGACACCAGGCTAGTGGGCGCGTCTCCCCGGAGCACGGCGTCCAGTTTGAGAGCCTGTCCCACGTGCAAGAACCGCTCCGTCCTCGCCGCTCCCGCTCCGCCGGCGCCGGCGCCGCCAGACCACACGTCCGACAGCGCGCGCCGAGACAACATCGGCTGGAAGTGTGCCTTCATTAGTACTGTTACGCTACTATCTGAATATGAAGGGTGGCGTTAGGACGCGGAGTATGAAGATTTAAACTATTTAACTTTTTAATGCTTTGTTCTTGTCAAATCAAACCATAAAAACTTAACATAAAAAGCAAGTAACCTAAGTTATGTAGCTTTGCGAAAGCGGGCCTATAACAGAAAAAAATTGATCAATTTTCAAGAAAACAAAAATTTATGGCAATTAGAAGGTCTAGAGAGGAAAACTAGCAAAGTAAATGTACATGGGCATCGGTTCGTAGCAAATAAGAGCTACGGATAGGGTTGGGAAAACCAAAATATCTGGGCAAAATTTCAAAAAGTTGGAATTTTGGGATTATGGTCGGGACAAATAAATATTACGAATCAAATTTTTTTTTTAATTATTATAATTAAAGTAATTACAACAAAATACTTTTTTGCCCGCCAACCGTTGTTATTTGTCGGGACAATTTTTTTTTTGTCAGGACTCTGGACATCATATAAAATGTCGGGACAATCCCGACGAATCCCGACCATCTGGCAACCCTAGGTACGGAGGTTGGAAATGTGCTAGATACAATGCTGTGTATCCGTCCAAGTGTATAGCAAATTCTGACTACTGAGGTATAAATGGAGGCTACGGCGGCGTAACAAATGCAGGGGCTTAGTATAGTCAGCGACTCGGTGTAGTCAATATTTGCTACGACGTAGTAAAGTGGGGCTACGACTTAGCTAAGGGAAGCTATTCCGGAGTATATGTAGACGGTAAAGAGAAGAAGACAATCTGAAACTGGTCGGCTATTCTGATCATAATATTTATTAAGTTGAGCCGTTTGTATACATTATGAATTCTTCCCAAGTTTTATTAATTTCTATATAGAAGAGTGCAGTCAAAAACAGGAAATCTATCTGAGTACATTTGGAGAACATGGCATTTTAAAGTTGGAAAGCATATTTTTAATGAGACTACAGTTGAAAGATTACATACATTAATTAATACTAAATATGAAATATATTTTGTGGTAGTTTCTCTAATAAGTAAGTTTTAAAAACAATTAATAAAACTTCTCAGTTGTTTCACACTATGGCCAAACGAAATATGTCCAGTTGTTTCACATTCAGGCCCATCGAAAATCAATTTTTTTTTTACGAAAGACACGAAAAACATATATTATATTTCGTGTGAAATTCCTTTTTGCATTACAGTTTTTTGTGATTGGTAACGTAATGAGACTATACTATTAGACAACAAGTATTAAGACAAAAAGTGCTCCTATTAGTATAAGAATTTTTCATAATTGTCTTAACTGGTGCATGATGTGGATGCCTTTAATTAAGAAAACAAATAGCTATTTAACTTTTAAGATTATTCAATTTAAGTAAGTTTATTGTATTTCTTTTTGGTGTCCCTAAATAAATAAATAACAAATGCGTTGCCATAAAAAACCCAAAGTTCTTCCCTGCACCCTTTATAGTTATGTAAATTACTATATATATATATATATATAATGTTAAATTCGATGTGCAAAAGTGAGTTCCAAACAATTTATGGGCAAGTCGAGTCAGAATTGCGCACAAATGGTTCCGTACCAGCACACAATTTAGGTACAATATGGCTATAGTATATAGAACGGTAGCAAGTACTAAAATCTGACCAAATTTTAAACTTGTATTTATTACCGTTTTTAAGATAGGCTTGAAACGAATAACGTTGCAAAAATTCAATTTTTCGAGGATTTTTATGGAGACTTTCGTTGCGTTTCAATTTTTTTTAATTATTTTTCCTTAGTAACTGTATTTATAGTATTCTGTGAAAAGTTCGACTAGCTATCTATTACTGCTAAAGCTGTAACAGTACACCTGTAAGAGACAAGATAGACAGTGGCTTAGAGCTCCCGTTTGGCACTCTTCAGCTACGGAACCTTTCGGTATATTTTTCGATATCATTTTCTCATGTAATATTAAAATGTTGTAGCTCGGAACTTCCTCGGAATATACATATAAAATACATTCAATAATCGGATATCTTCTAAATTCTCTCATTGCAGTAGCAATATGGTCACATTGCTAAATGTCACCCGTACTTAGTTTGTAAAAGATGTCGCACTATTGAACTAGGGTAGCGAATGGTGCTCCCTAACAATACACAATCCGGTAGATAGTCGCAGTGTTGCGCCACGAAAGAAGTCCCGCAGAGTAATGTTTTATCGCCCTACAATAACAACTTTAACGGGCACTTCTGTCGTCTCGGTCACTTTAGCTGGTAATCGTGCATAAATAGGAGACTCACCACCTTGTGGTCGGAGCAGTGTTCTGCGTAGATGTCCCGGATGAGCGTGTCCAGCGTGCGCTGACGCTTCAACGCGAACGTCGGCGTCTGGAACGCTGCCTTCTCGCCGTTCATTAGCTTCACCTGGAACCATATACACGCTATGGTTTTAGCTACGACTCTCTGAAATTTCAAGAGGTCCATTAATCTATGGTTATGTTAGTAACACTTATAGCGAGGCATCGATGTCTAACCACAAATATCAGGAGACTTGCCTTATTACTTTAATTGTTAATACGGCACACATACGTTTTGTCACGCACACTAATAACACATGTAAAAAGAGGGCATAGCATCAACCTGTAGCCACGGACAACACAATACATCACATTTATAATATTTACATTGGGTCTCGAAGCCTGTTTTTGGCCTCATGCGTTCGCAAGCGCCACACCCCCTTTCCATATCTATGGATTCTAGGTTCTAAGCTGTTTTTTTTTGTTCACTCTAAGTAGGTATATACTATAATTGGACATAATATAACACAGTATCTGGGTACTCCCGGAGCAGCTTGAGGTCGCTGAATACTGGTGGGCACGGCAGCGAGGGTCCCAACGGAGGCACCGTGTCGTCACTGTACATGCTCAGCTAGTACCCTTAACCTTCTACTTGACAATAATGGCTAGATCCTCATCAGTAAGAACTCCCGGAACAGCTGGGGGTCGCTGAACACTGGTACGAACGGCAGCGAGGGTCCCAACGGATGCACCGTGTCGTCGCTGTACATGCTCAGGCGGTACCCCTCACCTTCCACTTGACAATAATGGCTGGATCCTCACCAGTAAGAACTCCCGGAACAGCTGGGGGTCGCTGAACACTGGTGGGCACGGCAGCGAGGGTCCAAACGGAGGCACTGTGTCATCACTGTAGACACTGAGCCGGTACCCCTCACCTTCCACTTCGGACACCACGGCGAATATGTCTGGATTTGGGCTAAGGATCATACTTATGAAAAATTTGTAGGTACCTACATCCAATGGACTAAATATTATTTAACATTATTAGGAGTACGGGACTCACTGTATTTTGTTTTTATATTTTCCCGATTAATAATAAGTATTATTAGTTCATTGCTTACATCATACAAGTATTTAAACGTCAATATTAATGTTACAGTTGTATTAATATATACAAGGTGAATTTGTGAACATCGTCCGAATTCATACTTGAGCCTTGTTAAGTGATCAGCATCATTAACCAATAACAATTTTTGTAAAATTCACAAAATGAAATTTCGACTCCCCATAGTGATTCACTCAGGACTGGGAGTGGATAACTATGGGAAGTCGAAATTTCATTATACGAATTTTACAAAAATTGTTATCGATTCATGATGCTGATGACTTACCAAGCCTCCAGTATGAATTTGGACGATGATCAAAAAGTCACCTTGTATAAATAATAATTAATATGAAATGGGAAGATACTTCAAATAGTTAGTACCAAAAATATAAAGTACCCCAGCGGTTTTGTGTAGAGTATGTGGTTTCAGATAAATTTGCTGAAATTATGATAAGACCTGGGCCTGTAGCAGTGTTTAATCGCGCGCGACGCCTCTAGTTGAATCACAAGTGGAAGGAGCGTGACGTACTGTTTAATCGCAAAAACATCGTGGCTCGCTTCTCGCATTTATGATTCAAACAAGTCGCACCGCGCGCGATTAAACACTATGCTACAGGCCCTGGATGGACCACCCGATCAATCAAAAGTTTATACGGGACCAAGTTATTTGTAAACATTTCTGCGAATTTAACTGAAACCACATACACCATACACATCCGGGGTATTTAGAGCTTACTAAAATTCTTGTCATCATCGTGCTGTGTAGTAGCTATCCTTATGTTCTTTACATATTAAATTACCGAAATTTTCTTACAGATTCATGAGTTCATAATTCCTGTAATTAAATAGCTATTTCTATTATTTGTTTTTTGTTTGAAAGTTGATTTCAAGGTTTTACATCTACGTATTCAATTTTGTTTTTATTTTCAATTTGATTATAAAAATTAAATCTTCAAAAACATTTCGTCCTAAATGCCATACTTTTCTATGATAAGATTCGTAATATTTTTTTTATTAAACTTTTCAAAAATTTAATTATTGTTGCTGTTAGCTTAATGTTGTCTCATTCATACACATATGACATAACATAATTTGGATTTGTCATTTGAAAAAAAAATGCAAAAATGTTAGTACTGAAAATTCAGTTTCCTTCAAATTCTCCATAGAAAACGGCAATTTTATATGACCTCGCTCTCGTGAACTTATGTTTTGTTGGGATCAAACTTAGTCAACTCTATTCCTATCTGCAAATACTTTCCCCCTCTCTTCCTTGTCATCCTATTCCAACATTGTCGATAAACAACCGATGTGAATAAAGGATACGAGTGAAATGGCTCTTCACGCACTGTGGGTTGAATGTGTTGTGCACGCAATCATCAGTGAACACGATGTTCACTATGTCGTTCCCAATGTGCCTCTTGCGCTCCAGCTGTGGACGATAATGGCATTTCATTGTACTCTTAATTCAATGAAGAATTCAGTTACACTGGTATTACATTAACAGTTTTCTTCGTTCAGCTTTAATTGCCTAGATTGCTAACCAAGCGATTAAATTTAAAGTTTCTCTTGAATTTAACACTCTAATTTTCATTTCAATTTAGGGAAAAGTGAAAAAGTTTTATTCCGTATTTATTTTAACGCTGACATATTTTTTTCTGTACAGATAATTAATTTATTTTTGTTATTAACATTTAAAATATTAAAAATATATATATTTACACAAGAAATTAATATTGCCTCTTTACGGTGTTGATAATCATTTCAAAACATGTGTTTATATTGTTTAGGCAGGAGCTGTGAATTCTAAATTTTAGCTATTTTGTATTAAATAAAGAGGACAGGACATTTAATCTGGCTAGATTATTGTAAGAGGATCGCCAATGCATGATTGGATTTCCAAATTAAAATTTTCAAAGCCCAAAATTGCACTTTCAGCCCTTTTTAATAAACAACGACCTACTTTGAAATTGAATACAGAAGTAGTGATGCAAATTCTTGGAATTGAAATTGAAGGACATACATTTTACTTAATGCTCACAAGGGCGTTATATATAACAGAAGTCGTAGCTACAATACCTGTTGCATCAGACAGTTAAGAAATTCGCAGGTCTCATTAACTTCAAAGCGATGGATTTCGCTATAAAAACATATAATCCAAGGTTATAAAGCCCCATCCCTAAAATTCTCGCATGTCTGCACAAAAAATATAACAATCGAATCAATTGTATCTACCGTCACGATTTATGACTATGCAGACGAAGCGATTCCTTACAAATAACCTTTTGATGTTTACGGATAAAACGTGACGCCAAATGTTTGGAATAATCACAGATATCAGGAGATTTCCCTTGTTTTCGTGTCCAGATGTCTCCACGTTTCTTGCCACTTATTTTACCGACATAAACACAAAAACTGTAGGTACGGCACACGTACTTATATTTCTCAAGCACAGTAAATAGTAGACATGCAAAAGCATCAACCTGCATCCACGGACGCCACGCCCCCTTACCATAATCTCCTGATATCTATGGGAAACAGGTGGTAGAGCTGATGCCGGGCTCGACTGTGGAGGTACCACCATCTTACTTGGAGACCCCCTCGAAGTTATTCGGGGGAGAGTAAGAGGACAGGCAAAAAACCAGAAGGCCCACCATGCCTGGGACCGATGGATGGCGGTATATCCATCCCCAATAGCCGGAATTTATATGGAACAGACTGGTGACGGGCAGCGGCGTCACTGGTGCGAGGGTTCCGGCACCGCGCTTACCAACCCGCCTGCCCAGCGTGTGTGAGTATGGGCCAGGAGTGGCAAAGTCCTGGAAAGGCTTAGTCCAGCAGTGGACGAACTAGGCTGATGGATGGATGGATGGATCTATGGGAATAATGATCGACGAATATTCCCGTCCAAAATTTGGCTTTGTAGAGCGTTGTCTCTGTCACTGGACTGTTAGTGATTCGTGCGACACTACGATACGATGTGCAATATTTACTGCCGCGACCTGTAATATTGCTACCAATCATTATTGTATGTCTTATATAGGATAAGCTAAGTTAGTATTTACTACGGCGTAGCAGGCCTGCGATAAAAATTTAGACTTACGCAGATAATGAACTCTATTTATTTCCCATACCATGCCCGGTAGCATAGTGTTTAATCGCGCGCGACGCGGCTTAGTTGAATCACAGGTGCGAGGAGCGTGACATACTGTTTAATCGTAAAAACATCGTGTCACGCTCCTCGTACTTGTGATTCAACAAAGTGGCGTCGCGCGCGATTAAACACTATGCTACGAGTGCTGGTGTGTGGTTGACTTGGGAGAATTATTTTAGTATTATGTCCACCTTTTGAATCATTTTAATTAATGTGTAAAAATAACGAAAGAAAGCCAAATTTATGAACGCAAAGTTCTGCCTGCCGCAAACAAATACAAGGTGACTTTTTGATCATCAGCCAAATTCATACTGGAGGTTTGATAAGTGATCAGTATCTTGGATCAATAACAATTTTTGTGAAATTCCTAAAATGAAATTTCGGCTTCCCATAGAAATTCACTTCCAGTCCCGAGTGAGTCACTATGGGGAGTCAAAATTTCATTTTCCGAATTTTACCAAAATTGTTATTGATCCATGATACTAATCACTTACTAAGCCACCAGTATGAATTTGGATGATGATCAAAAAGTCACCTTGTATAACAATTATTCGATGGATTCGATTGATGGTTCTTGGTAGAACATCATCTTCAATAAACTATACACATGGTAAATAAACATTGAAACGCAAACTGTGGTGAATCACCTTTGTTTACCATCTTAAATATTTCCTTAAATTACTATTAAAATTAATAATTTATTGGCCCGATGATGTCTCATACGAAACCGGTCACCTAAAGTAAAATAAAAATAAATATTTGTGGAGTAAAAGTACAGGAATTTGAATATAATTCATTGAAATTTTGCAATTTTATGCTACAAGGCAAAGTTAAATTGAAAAGGTCGTGCAGGTATTGGCCATGTTTATTACTTCTAGTTTGATTATATCAAAGAGTTCCAAATTAGTCGGGTTTTCAGTAACAAATTTTGAAGGTTACCTGTTGTTTATTATCCTTGGAGAAGGGCAGCATAGTGGAGATGTGGAACATAATTTCGTGACCCTGATGCATCGTGTAGATGGAGTGGCTTCCCGTCATGTCACCTGGAAACATCAAGTCAAGATAAATACTCGTGGTTTTTATTTATCTCTATACACAGAATGAATTGAAATGAAATGAACTGAATTCTTGAATCTTTGATGTGCTACAGGCATTTTTTTGTTTTATATCTATTGAAATGAGGCAAAAAAAAAATCAAAATATCTACAAGTTTTATTTTCCGCCGGTGAAAAATAGTGTCGCATAATTTCATAAGTAAGTCGCATGGTTTTGTAGTGTGTCACTCATACACCTTGGGTCTGTGTGTTGTATATAGTCTGTAGAACCAGTAAAAGTTTTTTTTCTCACTTTTACATTGCGGTAGCTGTATCACACAGTTCTTATTCTGAGGTCTGACTTAGCAACCACTCGGGAAAATTTACATCAGAGTTGACGTATTGGAGCGCGGATTTTGAAAAATTTACATCATCGTTGACGAATAGGAATGGGCGTTTTGGGATGATTGATGCCCGAGTTAACAAAAAGAAATGTAGTTTTTGGGATAATTTACTTCTTTTTGGTCGGCGAATCGGAATGCGGTACTTAGGAAAATTTGCGTCTGTGTTGATGAATTAGAATGCAGTTTTTAGCTGTTAGATAGAGGGTGCTTTTGGAAAGGTTTGTGAGCGTGTACTATGTTAGCGGTTGACTAAAAGGAGCCAAAAAGAAACCATTTTAGTCAACTATATCGAAAGAAAAGCGGATAATGGCCTATTATGTAAACGGCGCGGGTGGGGCCGCAGGATATAAGGCTAGTCATCAACTATAATGGGCAGCAATCGGGTCTTCTTACACGATAAAACTCTGCAATAAGCTGCCCCACTAAAGTAAATATATTGTTTTCAGATAAACTTTGATGGATATTCTTACTCCATAAAATACGCGGGTTCCTAAGCTTCCACATGATCGCACTTCTGCAATCAAGTAATTATGGTTGATCATTTTTTTAGATAATTTTATTTAGTAAAATGTTCTTTTCATTCTGATACTCAAGTTTACATGTTTTTAAACAAAAGTCATCATTAGAAAGCACTGTGTCACAGAAGCATATTCTTATAATTTGGCCTTGGAAGGTTATCAGTTTTTGGGTTGCAAGAAGATAAAAAAATAAAAAGTGTGCAAAAGTTACTCGAAGCATGATTATTTACATTTTTCCAAAGGTCTCAATAACTTTCTATTTATATGCCAAATTTCAGTTCAATCAGCCCAGCCGTTCTTGAATTATAATGCGGACAGAGAGACACGGCGAAAGTTTAAGAGTTTCCGTTTTATGATGAAAGTTTAACATTATTCTAAGCTGCCTCGGGGACGTATAAAATCCTGAATTTAATTAAAAAATAAGTAATTCGGAAAGAAAATGTTACAAATTGCGCGTACCTTTGACATCAAGCCCTCCTCGGAAGCGGTTCCACCCTCTTAATCGAATCTTGTCTCCCAAAAGCGATATAAATCGGTCCCATTTATCGTCGCCTTTTTCTGAAAGTTGTTTTAATCTTAGAAAAAACTTATGGGACATAAAAATAGTTTTTTCCGTATTATGAAATTCAGTTTTTACGTACCGTTAGAAAGCATTTCGTCATCAGTTTTCTGACAGGGTTTCATCAGCATTACTCCGATTTTAAAATTTACTGATCCTTCTTGCTCTTCTAATAGTAAAACGTCTTTTTGTAATTCTGCGCACGTGATCTGAAACGAAATATTAAACAATTAATTCGTTCTATTTTTAGAGCTGCAGACAAGCTTCAGAGATCGAAGGTGATCGACATAGCCTAGAATAACATAGAATCAGTGGGTTGAAGTGGCAGTGGCCATATTTGTCGCCGAAGTGATAACCGTTGGGGCCGTAAGGCATTAGAATGGAGATCACGTACAGCAAAGCGCAGCGAAGGCCACCCTCGTGCCCGCTGGACTGATGATCTGAAGAACGTTGCGGGTGGCGGCTGGATGAGGATGACTGAGGACCGCCAAGAGTGGCGTAATATTGGGGAGGCCTATGTCCAGCAGTGGACGAATACGGGCTGATGGATGGATGGAGACAAGCTTTGTCTAACGCTGTAGTAGTGATACGTGCTAAACTGTAGATGAGCTACGTGCTACGTTGTAGACGAGGTACGTGCTACGCTGTCGATGAGCTACGTGATACGCTGTAGACGAGCTACGTGCTACGCTGGAGATGAGCTAGGTGCTACACCGTAGAGAAGGATAGGTACGTGCTATGCTGCAGATGAGCTACGTGCTACGCTGTCGATGAGCTACGTGCTACGCTGTAGACGAGCTACGTGCTACGCTGGAGATGAGCTAGGTGCTACACCGTAGAGAAGGATAGGTACGTGCTATGCTGCAGATGAGCTACGTGCTACGCTGTCGATGAGCTACGTGCTACGCTGTAGACGAGCTACGTGCTACGCTGTAGACGAGCTACGTGCTACGCTGGAGATGAGCTAGGTGCTACGCTGTAGACGAGCTACGTGCTACGCTGTCGATGAGCTACGTGCTACGCTGTAGACGAGCTACGTGCTACGCTGGAGATGAGCTAGGTGCTACACCGTAGAAAAGGATAGGTACGTGCTATGCTGCAGATGAGCTACGTGCTACGCTGTCGATGAGCTACGTGCTACGCTGTAGACGAGCTACGCGTTACGCTGTGTACTACCTATATAGTGAATTTTGTTTTATTCGTTTGCATCCCCTTATGTTTAAATACATTCATACTACAGCGTAGTAAGTCTACAAAGTGAGAAATCTATGGAATCTTAGTACCAGGCTACGTCGTAGTAGAAAAAGAGGCAGTGAAAGTGCTGAGGATTACCAAAAAAAATATTATATATCTTGATACTTACCTCCCGCGGCACCTTGTCCACCTTTTCCATGGAGGGGAACTGGGTAAGAATCTGCTTGACCGTCGGTCTAGTCGGCGCTTGACCACCGCCGCTGCTCCACGCGCTCGGTGGAAGGGAGATCTTGTGCGCGCCCTGGACACAAGGATCAGCATTGGTCAAACTACACTATTTTAAGGCGCTACGGAAAAAAAATCGACACTTTAAGAACTTGCATATCTACTTCAGTAAATAATGTATTATTTTGATAAAATAGTATATTATTTTTGGAATCTTTTTCTAGGGATCTGTTAAAACAGAAACGCAATTGGAGAAATTCGGCTCGATAAAAATATTTATTGAAATAAGGTCTTTTTCGGCACCAATTCTTCTTGTTTTGGCAATTTAGAATGACATATAGACTGAAATTATATTTTATAAGATGGATTTTAACGGTATCTAAGACCTGGTTAAACGAAATTTTGATAGCAACTTTAGTACATTTTATATTAATAAAAAACCGACTTTTTGCTACTTTTCCACGAATCCGTCCTTCTCGCACTGAGGGTTTTTTCGCATATGGAGTAACAGGGACGCTAAAACTTTTACATATCGCCTTAACCCTATACCGTGCTAGCGGACGCAAAGCGGCGTTGTTCGCGCTGATCTCGTGGGAATTTCCTGAAATCCCTTTTTAGCAGATATCTACGTTATATAATAAACCTACAGCCTAAGTTTAAATATTAATATATTTTTTAGGTCCAATCGTTTCGTCTAGGCGTTCATAAATCAGTCAGTTAGTCAGTCAGGTATTTCAGGGCGTGCATAGAACATTTTCCTGGAAAAGCAATGAGAAAGTCAGTATGTTGACCAAGGTTAAATTAACAATACAAACAGACAGACAGAGACACAATTTCTAAAAATTATAGCATTTTATCTGTGACGTTGACAATACTAATAACCCATTTCATTTAAAATTTCGCAAAATTATTCAATCTACACGACTTTTTTACTACTTTATAGTATATAGATGAATATTTTATATTCACTGAATCATTCTGAAAAAATGTTGGCACCACCATAGAAAATTTTTAATTTTAGTATCTGCCGGTCATTGTATGGTTGAGAAATAATTTTTAATAAAATAAAATGTTTCGTAATTTCCAGGTCAAAGAATAAAATTTGTTCAGTATGACGATTTTAAATAACAATTTTGTATTGCCTTGTAAAAGTATCGTTAAATAATAAAAGCTCAGAACAATAATATTGTTCTGAGAATAAAAGGACTGGAGGATTGTCAAACTTTACGAATTGGTTCTGTGGTTTTTTCTTTGTTAATTGCTGTATACGGTAACAAAGACGTTAATTATTATAAAATTAAATGAAACTTGAGGTTAATTCATGATTTAAACAAAACGGCTCACCTCAATTAAAGAGGTGATTTTGAGGTGAGCCGTATTGTTTTACCAAACCATTATGCAAACCATTTATTTGCATGACAAACGAAACATTGAATACAAATCAGTTTTAATCGAAAAAATAAAACAAACATAAAAAAATAACACAACTGTAGAAATTGGGTACAATTAATGTTTCTTAGATTACAAATAATACTCTCAAAGTATTACGTAAAATATTAAAATGTTTATTTAAAAATTGTAGTACAGTCAAGAACACGTCAATTTATACAATTGCAGTACTAGATTAGTCCGTATAGTAAAGGATATAAGATAGGTGTATAGCTATGTATGTCCTTGACTATATATCTCAGAACATTAATGTTCTGTGCTATATATGCATAGTTTATATTAATAAAGGTCAAAGTAAGATTATAGCACAATAAAAATGAATAAATAGAGACAAAAATAGAATAAAACTCAACCACCCAATATAAGAAATATTTAATAATATGAATTAATATTCATTTAAATTGTAAAAAGGTTGTGTTAATAGGTTTTTAGTTTATTCTAAAATGTTATTAGACAAAAATACGCCTGTATCAAAACGCATTTTTTTGAAAATTAATATTTATTTAGATTCTAATTAGATGTTTAGGAAAACTGCTGAATTTATCACTAAAGTTGTAAGGATAACGTTGGCTGGTCATTAAAAGTTTCTACAGATAGAGGCAGAACACTTTTAATTAAGCTTATGAAACATAAAAATAAATAGTACTGAATTAAATCCCTAATATTAAATACCTAAACATTACAAAGAACATGACACTACTGTACATAAATAGGTATGTAAATATGTAAGTACTATAGAAAACTTTGAAATAAATTAATGTAAATTATTTGTGTTAAAGCTGGAAAAGAAATATTGCATAGCAAGTACGCCAAATGAAGGAATTTTGTTTGAATTACTTAGTTAGTACTAGTAAATAGGAAATGAGATTATTTCCAAAATTTCGTGTCGGTGCCAAATACTCAAGTTTGGTCAATAATTTGGTCAGGACAACCTATGATAATTCATGTTATTTTTAATAAAAAGGTTACGTTTAAAATTTCATATCAATCAGTGGTAGAGAAATGATTTGTGAATATGTAGAATAAATAAATTGTTCTGTAATAAAACGATACTCTGTACTGTTTTTATTTGCAAATGTACGGAGTTTAATTAGAATCAACAAATTAGTACTAGCTTTTATTGATCACTATTCTTAGTATTTGCTTTGTGTTATTCGATGCAAGCACGATTCTACGAACTTATCTGAAATATGTATAAAATTTAACCGATTTTAGTTTTTCGTGCAGTGGACATAGACTTCCGTATTGATTGCATTAAATTGATTTATAAAACTGGTTTGCGGTTGTGATATTTGAAGCACTAATGATTAATTAAAAATAACGTAAGGAATTTCTAATCTAAATTAGACTACTTTCATATTGATTATCGAAAACTTTACTTCTAACGAAAAAAAAAAATATTGTTTACTATTCTTTTGCTTTACCAGCGCCTTATTCCCCGATCAACGTAATCGGTCAGACATTGCAAACCATAATATGGGTAAGTACTATGTACATATGTATCTACGGAGCAAACAAAACTTATTTCTTGTTTCATTTTAAAGCACTTTCTAAGGAAGTTGAAACAGTTTAGAGAAATAAGTTTCTTTAAGAAGGAAGGAGTTTGTAACAACTAGTAAAGTTTCCTATGAAGTCTTGCAATAAGGATCAAAATGTAAATTACATTGTAGTTGTAAATTAAGCAAGATTTTTGATATATATTGTTTCTTTTACAATAGGTATAGCGAAACCGCCTTGGCTCATAATTAGCAAAGTTCATAAAATTGGGACCCTGAGAAAATAGAGAAAGGAATTTAAGACGTCAAAAACCATTGTTAAACCATAGATATTCTTAAGGTAGTGTGTATTTATTAATGAACTAGAATCGCTCCGCCGCCCTCTTAAGGCGATTACCGTCGCCAAATTAGCAGCTCGATGTTTGTCTGTATGAATATCGACGGAAACGACATTGAAATAACGTTCAAATCAGTGCACAATGCGTGGTGGCTGTTACGACGCTCGCTGCGTCCTTGAAAGGGCAAAATAGGAGAATATAATACTTTTCACATGGGCGTCATTGTTCGATTGAATAATTCTATGTTATATTTATAGCTATCAAGTTTATCTATTTATCAAAGCATAAATGAATTAAATCACCTAAGCCGCTTAGGAGCAGTAGGAAATTCAAGCCAAAAAACACCATTCAGTTGAAACAATTTTTCATATAGAAGTTTTGGTGGTAGGAAAAAGAAAAATGTTGCATATGTTGTCCTAGAGTTGATAATCCATAATACATTTTTTCATTATTTTTGGTTTGGCCATAAAAGAGGAGTAGGCTTTAGAAAGTACCCATTTGGCGATATTAAGGGCCTTAAGCAGACTTAATTTTCGATTACCAGTTTCGCACTAGACGCTAACCCAGTTCGCAAACAGCGAAGTGTTTGCTCGCCTATCGGGAACCAGACTAACAAACTTAAGTCACAGAAGCTGGCTGTTTTGAAAGCTCTTATCCAGCTTCGGTTTACTTTGGCAGTTGACACCCGCGCGCTGCTGTAATAAAAATGAATAACTTCAAAAGAAATATAAAAGAGTTTTACGATAAATAGAGTTTAGCAATATCCGGAACGAGCAATGCCTCTGCGTCAAAGCACCTTTCATTTTGCCAGTTTTTTTCGATAAGCCACAAAATGTGAAATGGCAGGAATTTGCTAAGCTACCTTTTGAATTTATATCGATGGAGCTATTTTTTTATTTGAATTTTAAGAATAAAAAATTTACAACAGAATGTATGGCAGTGGTATGGGTTTCGATAGTCGTTAAAGTAATTATTGAAAGCTTCTTGGCACAGTAGTAAAAATTAGTTGAGTTTATTCTTTGTGTACTAGAACTACACAAAACCTAAAACAACGCCGTCGGTTATCATGATTTTTGAACCATTAATTTTATAGTATGTACTCGTAATTGACCTGAAATTTCAGCTCAATTTGTTCAGTAGTTACAACGTGAAGGAGTAATAAAAATTAATCCTCTATAGAAACTTGACACTCCATTGCCATCCCATACAAACTGATTTATGGAATAAAAAGTGGTCTATGTCCTATACCAGATCTAGAACTATATCTATGGAAAGTTTCAGTTCAATTGGTTCAGTAGTTAGGCGGCGGCGTGAAAGAGTAATCCATCCATCCATACATCCATTCATCCATCCATACATCCATCCATCCATCCAAACTTTCATATTCATAGTATATTAGTAGGATAGTGGGATTAGGTACGTTGTCAAAGTAAAGTATAGCAAGCTTTGCGCATAAAGTGCAAAGATAATATATTATATATGTATCCCATTAGTATGTAGTATATAGCATGGGATTTGGTCGGCCGCCTGGATTCGTGCTGGGGGCTCGGTTGGTGATCATTGAACCTTGTTCCTGGGGCTCTACCGCGTAATTCTCATTTGTATCAACTTATGCAAAATTCAACGCGTGCAAAAGAGATGGCATGTTAGGCGGGCATCGTCGCACGCACGTCAAATTTCAATCTCAAGTTGATGTTGATGAAAATGAGAATTACGCGGTAGACCCGCTGGTCCCTAGCCGGGTCTCCAGTATGGGTTCGGGTGGTTGATTGGATTTCACTTTGTATAATATATATTTTAACTATCATTTTATCGTATATATGTTGCTACATAAATTAAATAAACCTTTAATCTAGTTCATGTACATTTATTATTTTATTACATATATTTTAACAAGATTAAATTTTGACTTGTGAAACGTGTATTATATATGCCTATTTTGCAAAATAAACTAGTATTTGAATTTGAATTTGATGAAACGTAGAATTTATTTGTACATATTTAGTGCAATGCAGAAGATGTAGAAACATAAAACCAGCTGGCTGGTATAGGTCAGAAGTCCACAAATCGATAGCTGTGTATCGTTTGTCATACTGCGGCGCGGTTGTGCTCATGACTTACAGGTTAAGCTCGTAAATAGCTCACTTCACTGCATTACATTCTATAGGGTGACTGAGTTGTGAGACAGAAGAAACGAAACAGGAAGTGACGACATCATATTAAGTTAAATGGTCGAATCCTTGTCAAATATCAGAATGCGTTCAAAAAAAATTACGCCTATAGAAATGTGTGATAATGACGTCACTGAAGATAAAAAAGACTTCGTATTTTTACATTTAATAAATTATACCATATAAGCTTATTTTAAAATCTGTCTATTAGAATCAGGTAAGGAAATCTATTCCTTGAAAAGCTTTTCGAATCGTAAATATAAGTGAAAAAAGAGGAAGTCAATTACATAAATCCAGAAGCAACGAGACTGTGAATGTTCGTATTATGCCAGAGCCAATGTTTTGAAAATCATTTGAACCTTTTCTGAAAATTGTGTTTCTCTTTTCCAAAAATCAAGAGGTGAACAACAATGATACAAATACAAATGGACTAGATTAGTCAAATGATTATTAGCTACGTCTGGAATAGTTAGTTATTTGTGTTACAAAATATTACTTGGGCCCTAAGTAATATTTTGTGCGTCGAGGGCGTCATTTTGAATTCAGAAGAAGCGATGGAATCTAAAGTAGAATCCTGAGCGTAGCGAGGAATTCAATATACGCTGCCCGAGAACAATATATTTTGGCCCCTCGTGATAAAACAATTTTTCATCCATACCTATGAAAAATTATTGCACAAATAATTGTTGCACCATGTTAGCTTCATCATTCACTATGTTTTCACGAAATTATATTATTTATCACTATCACTACTCAAACTCATTTTTAATTATTATTTGCAATAACTTAGAGAAGACTAACGTGAAATTTCTGAAAAAAAGAAATGAAAAGAAAGAAGAATATATAATATATAATAATAGTTTTTGAAGCGAATGATTATGCGGCCATGGGGCACAATTCAGAACTTGTACGTCATTTCCGTGATCGACTTCAGGAAAGAATTCCGCAGATCAAGGCATTTTCGTATTTAGTGCTTAACAATAATAGTATTTTGACAGGGGACTTCTTTCTTGAAAAAAAGTTGAGGATAATTAACCTTTTATTTTTGACGAGGGACTAATTAATTTCTTATTACAGATTAGGACGTTTTTTTATCGTTCATTATTAGTTATCATTCATGATAAATTTATGTTTATTTGATCGCAATAATAAAACAAAAAAATGACTTTGTAAGCTTAATGCGCGCGCTGCTATCAGGAAGTTTACATAATTCTTTATGTTTTTTTCTGTGATTGTCATCTAATGCCACAACATGCGTGTGTCGTATAATAATTAATAAAAATAGGGTATATTCAATATTATTTCAAGCATCCAAGATCTATAATAGTGAAATAAGAAGTGTGTCGTATCATTGTATGTGGTGCAACGGACCTATATGGAAATAAGCTTTTTGCAAAAGTTACTGGTACAAAACGGTCAAAAAAATAACAATGCTTTCCCAAAGCTGAACATGATGGCCAAAGGAACCACATAGCAATGAAGTATTCGCTTAAATACGAATTAATGTATAATTAATTAATAATTAATTAAAAATAATTAATTAGTTTAATTAATGAATATACTTAATTACAATAATAACTGTATCTCCGACACAACCTGCTGCTTTTTTTTTTTCAGCGCGCATTGCCGCCGTAGCCTAACCGGCCAGTAACTTCTTCATAAAACCTCTTTGCTTAAATGACGCTAATCTATAGAAGCATGAACACGGACCAATCAGAAGAGAGAATGCGCAAATTCCCATGGGAGTAAAATTTACTTTGGCTCCCGCTATCCTCTAAAGCCAATTGTCGTTTTTAGATTAGGCGTGATGAAAACAAATTATGAGGCGGGCAGGTATTATTAATTTGGAAAATATCGGCTATAAGTGCAACTTCAAATTTAATATCAATTTATAAAAAACATAAATTTTACGTGTTATAAAACATATCAGTATTTTGTCTCTTAGATTCTGGGTTATTCGTGTATAATGATATTTATATCATCATCTTCCCACATAAGCCCACGGTTGGTAAAGGCCTCTTCTTCGATGGGCTATTTTCCTCGGTCTCATCATGCATACCTTATCAAGGGTGAGTGCGTAGACCCCGTATTTATAAACCACCAAGTAGTGGCTCAATCATATATAAACATGTTAAGCAGGGTTAAATACGATACGTAAATTAGAATCAGTATATAATTTCTGACTGCGGCTCCTTTGCTAAAGTAAATCCAGCACTCAATCAGATTTGTTTTGCTCAAATCATCATATTAGAATTTCATGCGTATGGGTGTAAAATACAAGACATTTCTTATGGCTCTATGAGAGTATGATAAATATGGCTGTCTCAAAAATTCAAAATTCAAATAGTTTATTTTGCAAAGTAAGTACATATAATACACTTTTTACACGTCAAATTTAATCTAATAAAAGATATGTTATAAAATAATACATGTGTTCACGCTAAACAGCGTGACGTCAGCGCATGCGCAGAAAGGGTGACTCGCGACGGAATCGAGTCCCGCGCTGACCGCCGCTCGCTCGGTCTGTTCGGATCGACGAGCCTCTCAAGGCGCACGCGCGCGCGCCCGCGCAGCCGACAGCTCTAAACAATAGACATTCGCGTCAGCACAAACAATATCGCGTACCTAAAGTGTAGTGTTAATACAAGTGCTGTGTACATCACTCAAACCAGGACATTCAATACATCCCTGCACAGACGCCAGCTCAACTAGCCAACAAGAAGGCTCAGCACGTCACCGCATCTCCCGTCGGCCCGTCCACAGACATCATCAAAGGTCAGTCAGTTTACCCACAATCTTTTTCTTATCCTGTCTACTCTCCCATTCAAATTCCATCAGCTCTGCATCCTGTAGCCAGCGGCTACATTTATGGTCCTTCGGCCGGATCGAATTCTGGTCCTTACAGTCCATTTTCACAATTTTGGCCCTTCAAACCGCTACTGAACCAGCCCTCGTCGAGTTACTACAGTCCATTTTCACCCGGTTACATATTTTGCCCCCTTTCCCGGCAAAAAAATATTTTGTGGTTTCGAATACCTATCGCGGGTAGATAATTAGAACCGCCGCCTGGAACATTCCATTTATCGGTTAGAACCGACCCCCCCACGCCCCTTTACAGAATAACTCATTTTCATCACGGTTGTAATTATTGTTCAGCTCAGATAATATAATTATATCCATTCGGCCCAATTGTTTATTACAGTCCACTATATTTCTTTATTAAACCCCCCCCGTCACTTCCAGGGATTAATTATCAGCCCTTATAAACCCCATACGTAAAATTAATTAAACTCAAAGTCAGCATTTTGCTCAACATTTTTTACATGTAATTCCCGACCCAATCTTTTCAAATGTTCTCGAAGTGATTCAACTTTGCTCGTAAATACATAGTTCACATTTTAGTTTCATATCGTGTTACAACGTTTTGAGTACCTACACTTCACTTTGTTTTCTATCGCGCGAAGAGGTGCAAATCTACCCACTGTCAAAGATAGTTCTCGTATCTTGCGAGATATTTTTTGTGAGAGTATAAATTCGCTTTATTTCGTGCATATACATACGTATTACGTATATTACTAAAGCGTGATTTCATCATTAGTTTGTCCGCTCATTTAGATCCGATTTCGGCTAGGTATTTTATTATATAAATAGAATAGCATTTAGCTTCGTGTAAGCGGGAAGTAGCATAATAACATAAGAGTGAACAAGCCTTGTCGATTGTAATCTTGTAATCACGGTAATCTTGTGTTGCAGTAATATATTGCCGAACAGTTTTATCCTGATATTGTCTGCTTTTTATAGTAAATTTTTTTTTTGTTTTTTCATCTCATCTCTGCTTTTATTGTTTATGGTACACATATAGGGTGTTCCACGTTGGTTTGTCAGCTCATATACAGGTTGTTTTTTAAAAAAAAAAAATTTTTTTTTTTTTTTTCTTTCTCTTCTCTCTGTCGGGTTTATTTTCCGTGTTCCGTTTGAACATAGCCTTTGTTATTTCGGCCCGCGCAAGTTACAAGCTATCCGCACGTTGGAGTTGGTAGCGCTCAAGTTTTTAATAACTCATTTTCACATATAGTCACACTCATCACACATTCAATCAGCACATACACACTCAGCTCATTTTCACTCACACATTCAATCAGCACATATAGACACACTCAGCTCATTTTCACTCACACATTCAATCAGCACATATAGACACAC
Source organism: Ypsolopha sequella (assembly GCA_934047225.1). NCBI lineage: Eukaryota > Metazoa > Arthropoda > Insecta > Lepidoptera > Ypsolophidae > Ypsolopha > Ypsolopha sequella. The sequence continues at coordinate 8,658,480 of OW203987.1, forward strand.
TCAGCTCATTTTCACTCACACATTCACTCATCAGATACACATTCAGCTCATTTTCACTCTATGAAACCAGCACTCAGTCATCACACACACACTCATCACATACACACTCAGTTCATTTTCACTCAATGACTCCAGCTCCAACAGAGAATTCTTGTAACTCCGCACAACGTGTAGTGAACGTCACTAACACACCAATAATAGCAGACGTACATGGTCAATTTCACTCAGCACGAGCCCTGTTAGGTTTTATCTCACGTCGCGGTACTCTAGTTCTCATTCGCTCAGAGTCGGCACAAGCTGTGTAGGTGCTAGGGATCAACTCATTGAAGTTCAGAACTTCTTCGGGTCAAACAATGATGCAATCACTCACCAGCTCGCGAATTAGCACATAACTTGGTTCGGCGCTCTGCACGAAATAATACTCAACTCAAGACCCCTCTGCCCGATTTTATCCGATCCTACGGACTTTGACCCTCTCACGGCCGGACATTTCATTATTGGTCGTCCGCTCACCGCTCTACCTGAGCAGTCTTTTGACGACAGACCCATATCTGCTCTTAAACGGTTTCAACTCATTCAAGCGCTCTCTCAGCGCTTTTGGACTCTCTGGTCCAGATCCTACCTCCATACCCTGCAAACCCGCTCCAAATGGCTCTCCCCTTCTTCCCCTCCTCAAGTGGGTGAACTGGTCCTCATCAAAGAGGATGACCTGCCTCCGCTCCAATGGAAGTTGGGGAGAATTCTCCGCACAATGCCTGGCAAGGATGGAGTGATCCAAGTTGTGGATCTGGACACAGCCCATGGAGCCGCAGCCCCGGCCCCCCCAGGATGTTCACGCTAAACAGCGTGACGTCAGCGCATGCGCAGAAAGGGTGACTCGCGACGGAATCGAGTCCCGCGCTGACCGCCGCTCGCTCGGTCTGTTCGGATCGACGAGCCTCTCAAGGCGCACGCGCGCGCGCCCGCGCAGCCGACAGCTCTAAACAATAGACATTCGCGTCAGCACAAACAATATCGCGTACCTAAAGTGTAGTGTTAATACAAGTGCTGTGTACATCACTCAAACCAGGACATTCAATACATCCCTGCACAGACGCCAGCTCAACTAGCCAACAAGAAGGCTCAGCACGTCACCGCATCTCCCGTCGGCCCGTCCACAGACATCATCAAAGGTCAGTCAGTTTACCCACAATCTTTTTCTTATCCTGTCTACTCTCCCATTCAAATTCCATCAGCTCTGCATCCTGTAGCCAGCGGCTACAACATGTACATGAACTAGATTAAAGGTTTATTTAATTTATGTAGCAATATATATACGATTAAAATGATAGGTAAAATATATATTATACAAGGTGGAATCCAATCAACCGCCCGAACCCATACCAGAGACCCGGCCAGGGACCAGGAACAAGGTTCAATGATCATTAACCGAGCCCCCAGCACGAATCCAGGCGGCCGACCAAATCACATCCTATATACTACATACTAATATATAAATACATGCCTACCTCCGCCCATTCGGAGCAGTGCAGCGTCACTTTTACTAAACAGTAGATCAGAATAACGTACAAAACTTACTATCCCAAGGACGTAAGGGTGTCCTCGCGATCGCGTTTATATTCTCCACGCTATTCGAACCCACACGTGTGGATATGAATGTTTCGAATTGCCAGCAATAAACCCAATAAAATCGACAGGCAGACGAAATATTTCATAAGTAAAAAAAATAAAAAAAAACATGCTGTAGAGCTTTGTAACACTACAAAGTGTCACAGTCAATGTTTTACACTTGTTCGTTCGATACAACGTCTACGGGGGCCCAGGCACCATGACTCACCATTTTGTTGAAGAGTATCGCTCGTAAAAGCCCCGCGCCGCCCTCTTGGATAACGCTGAGTAGGTATGGTTCCCGCGCCCCGTCCACGCCTAAGTAGTTCTGATGCACTGCAACAAAAATACAACTTTGTGAAGTTATGACACAATGTTACATTCTAATACACTGCTCTCCAAATGGTTGTAGGTTGAGTTTATGGGTTTGTAAATAAACGATGCAGTAAAACGTAAGGAAAGGTCAGGGATAGTTTACTGTCGACCGAGTCACAGTGCTTAAAGCTAGGGTTGCCATCTCCAAATATGAAAACCACTATACTAAATACAATTTCTAAAATAAATGATCTATTAGACAATTATAAAATTAAAAGATGTATTGTTATTAGGTAAGTTTAGTTGTTTTCGATTTTTTATTGATGGAACGTAAGGTTGGCGGCTGTAGAATGCAGAATTAAAGTAGCTGCTGCTGAATTTTAAAATACAGGAGGTTAGTAGGACGCTTTAAAAAACCCAGGATATTTTGCAGCCGGATTGTGAAAAACCAGCCTTTTCCTAATTAATCGAAACAGAACACTTAAATTCAAAATTAATTTAATAGTTATTCAACAAAACCTTTTTATATGTATTGTGTATGCTGCCATCGCAAAGTTTCCATTGGTTTCTTTAAATTAGAAATATTTGAAATTCTAATTTACAGAAACCAATAGAAACTTTGCGATGGCAACATACACAATACATACGTAACAAGGTTTGGTTGAATAAACTTATTACGAATTTTGAATTTAAGTGTTCTGTTTCGATTAATTAGAAAAAAGCGGATTTTTCATATTCCGGCTGCGAAACCGCTATTAAGAACTATCCAAGACACCTCAGGACACCCCAAAAACTAGGAAAACAGATGGTTGGCAACTCTATAAAAAGCATAAATATTGCTGTAGTTATTTAGGAAATTATATTTAAAATCAGAGCCTTAATATCTATCCGTTCGTCTACGGACAGTAACTGGAAAACAGCTGGCCAAATTAAGACGTTTGGCATTTAGGTGGATAACTATCATTTGAAATAAAGAAAAATCATTAATATCGAACTCAGGGGAAGTATCAAAAAATGCGTAATATCAAGTTGCATTATTTTACACATTGATAGAACATTATAACGTATCAGAGTTTTTATGTCAAACTCAATCGTTTACATCATATATTTACGGATCTCTACACAAATCAATTTATCTGAACCTGCCTAGCTTAGGCTTTAGCAAGCAATTTTGTCGGTTAAGGGTTGACTAGGCAAACACGCTCAGTCAGAGAAGCCCTCACAGATCTAGTCTGTGCAAAGGGTACAGCAGGTAGGTATTTGATCGAATGGTAAACTTATCAACAGTAGCATTTGAACTTGGTTGTCTTCTAAGAGCAAGTACCATGATGTCTTAGTAATACATAGATGATTCTAGTTATCTAGAATCTTCGCTATACATATATAATTTAACGTCCCTCCGCACCTGAATATCTTCGTATTAAGGGGCTATACCGTGAAAATTGATAATTTTTGAAGTTATTTATCTGCTCTTTTAATGAAGTTCCAAGTAAAATAAATTAGTATAACAATTTTGAGACCTTTTACTAGATTTTGGTCTATCAGAAACGCGATAGGAGGAATTTCATTCGATAGAAATAATTATTGAAATCAGGTCTAAATTTACACTTTTTTTGATATTCTGACAAATTAGGATAGCATACAGACTTGAAAAATATTTATTTAGATGGGTTTTAACTACACCTAAATTACTGGTTATGGAATTTTTTGTAGCTGTTTTAGTTAACTTTGCATTAATTTAAAACCTACTTTTTGACAATTTTCCCCGATTCCGTCCCTTTCGCACTGCGGGTCTTTCTGCCTGGAGTAACGGGGACCTTTGCTAGCACGGTATATCACCTTAAATACAATCTCGTAAATTCCTTACGCTGCAAGGAAAATTGCCTTCTTACTATTCCCAAGCACAATTCTGCTGCTTATGGGAAGTCCTTTTCGGTCAAGGCCGTTCGTCTGTGGAATGATTTACCCACGAAGATACGTATATCGCCTTCATTGGCGATATTTAAAAAGAATTTAAAATCACATCATGAAGTATCTTTAGGTTGGTAGTCTCACTTCATCACTCAGTCTATTGATATTTTTATATATAGTATATTAAGAGTATATTAAGTAGTTATTATTATTATTATTTTTTTTTTTTTATTATTTATTTGTATGTATACGATATGTATGTATCAAACATAAAATATATTGTGTAAGTTTTGTTGGATAGGAGTATATTATATATTAGGCATTATGTATATCCACTTTATTGGTTTTGATTCTTCTTTTATTTATGTATTCTGTAAATTGGTATCCCCCTCCACATTACGTAAAATAATACTTTCTTCACCACCCAAAGGTTGGCTGGAAGAAATCGCTTTAAGTGATAAGTCCGCCCTTGTACAACATTGTGTGTTCAAAACTCTGTACTCAATTTTTTATTTGACCTTGTACAATAAAGTGTGTATTCATTCATTCATTCATTCATTCATTCATTCTGTCTGTTTGTTCTTCGCTTGTAACTTAAGAAGTACCAGATACATATTTATGTGGTTTCTTGATTCCTTGGTTTTAATTCATTATGTTAGCATAGATAAAATTAACTGAGCAGTGACTATTGCAGTCTGTGTATATTCAATGTTAGAGAATCATATTTACAGTTTATAGTGTTGTAATGTTACTGGAAAAACACGGATATTGTCGTATTTTCATTGGCAAATAAAACTTCTTTTAAAATGGTTTGTAGAGGACGCCCGTGTCTTCGTTCGCGTAGATTTGGGATGTACAGCCCGTTGTACTCGTTGAGAAGCCATAATAATTTCCTAAAATTCTTTGTCAATACACCTTTTAATCCCTTGAGGCACATATTATGTGCCAAATTTCATGATTCTATCTTCAACGGTTTAGACACTGCGCTTGTGTATGTCACGTTAGTCAGTTAGTCACGAAAATGTTTATACATCATACATTATTATTCATCATCATACATACATTATTGTACTATCCTACAAATTTGTTTAGTACTTACTGACCGGTTTCACCTTTATGGCATTATCAAAGGAATTAATATAAGTTCTTAATTACACAATAAATAGTTTACATCAGTCAGTGCGATTAATGACACCAGCTGTAAGATATTTTGAATTTGGTACCATTTAAAGATAAAAGCGAAATACCACTCGCTCACTCATCTCATAGAATCTCCGAAACAGAAACAAACTTGAAATTTGGCAGGCAGGTTCCTTACAGTTACACTACACAGACACTTACTAAAAAACATCTTGGTTATACAGGTGGCTCAAGTTTGTTATTTCTCAGGAGGAGCCGTGGGCAAACAAACTGCTTGTACATATAATAAGCATACAATGTAAGTACTCAAACAACACACTGTAGGTAACGTGTGTGTTCGTGGATTTCGCAACATCTTGAAGCTGCAATCTGTCTAACTAGGTCAAACTTAGGTACTTAGATACTGTTTAGAACTTCACGCAAGCAAGTACAGCAATCTTTTGCTGATTAAACAGAAAGTACATAGGTATCTAAGTGAGTATTATCCCAAAAAAAATGTATGTAATGTAGGTCGCCAAGACTCATAAAGCTAAAAAAGTATGGCTTAGCCCTGGCGAATTAAAAAAAAAATTGAAGACTCATTTTTTTCGTTCACTGCTTAGCCCCATATGACACTCCCATAGACCTATGGTAAGAAATTATGTCACTGGTCTTTGATGTTGTTATACTTTTTGAGCAATGTAGAGTTAGGGGCTTGACTCTACATGAAATTTCACAACTTTTTAACGCCTTTATGAGGAGAAAGTTATAAATTTGAAAATGTTTTCTTTTATTTGTTTGTGTGCTAATCACAGCCGGCATAATAAATTTCAGAATTCAGGGCTTTTGGAAGTTTGGAATAGAAATTGTTATATAATACACCCCTTTATGAAAAGTTAGAGAGTTAAAGTTACAGATATCTTAAATTTTTGTTGTCTCTGTGCTAATTCTGTATACCAAATTTCACGCGACGAAACGCTTCGAGAAAAGTTACGTAGCACCGTGCTTCCTTTGGCTCGTCTTGGATTGGGCAGTGCCGTGTCCTCCGATAGATGGTTGTGTCTGCAACTGACGTTTTACGTGACCTACTTACTACTCTCACTTCTGTCCTTGTAAACTGGTATATGGGTCACAAAACTCGAAAAGATATAAATCTTCGTAGAGATAATAGCAGGCCATCTTAACCGTAGGTTTTGGTAGTATATGTTATCAATAAATTAAATTAATTGCCGGCCCCGGCTATATTTCACGTAAATTCGCCAGTGTGGCAGATTATGTGGCCGTTTTCCAGCTCTGCAGATTTTGGTCACTTTAATTCAACTATTCGTTTTTATGAAAGTCATGGTAACAAAGTCAAGCTTTGATATGAATTAAATAAGATGGAATTTTTTTATAAAATGTATATCAGAGATTCTTGTGAATTGTAATTTTTCAGTTATTTAACTGATATATTTGAAATTTTCACCTTGTGTGCATTTCATTGAAACTACTCCATACAAACATTCTTAGATTGACTGGACTAACTAAATGTCATTTTTCTCAAATAAGGCTTTCTGTCGATGAGTCTTTTCCTGTGCCCTTCTTCTGTTCATTTATTTTAGCCACCCCTTTGCAATATTTAATTTAATTTTCAATGCAAGTGCTCGTAAAGGCCCACTTTTTATGCATCAAAACCGAACAGAAAGTCTATTATTTTGCCCTAGGGCTATATTATTATATATTTTTTTAATTTATTTACAATGGTTGGCTAACCTGCAGCCTTTCCTGTGTACCATAAAAGTTATACTTTTTTTTCACTTTTGAGCCAATCATATTTTAAAGTTCACAAGATTATATTTGTTTTATTTCCTCACACTATGCATTGAAAAACGTAGTATGATACACGGGCGTAAAGGCAATGAATTACTCGGTTACGTTTAAAACACTCGGTACGCGAGTAGTTAAATCGTCCTCGTAATTTATTCCTTTTCGCCCTTGTAGCATAAACTACTATTATTTATTAACAAAAATCCACAGCAATACAAAATGTATTAATAAAAAATTATTATTTGTAAATACTGCCAATAACGGATTTTACTATGCTAATTGTACAATGCATTAATAGTTACTAGGAACAGAATAATTATTTCATTTTATAACACACAATGACAAAACACAAGACTCATCAAAACAGTGAAGGATGTATAAAGGTGCGTGTGTTGTATATGCATAAGCGTGACAAGGTCTGTATGAGGGTGTGTGCGTGTATTTGAGGGTGTGTGTGATTCTCACTGAGTGTGTTCAGTCACAAACTATTCGATAAAAAGTAAAAATCAAGAATAACCTGCATGATGGAAAATAAAATGTTTGTTCAAAAGGCATGGACCTAAAGGTGGGCTTACATGGAATGAAATAACAAGCAAAACACCATTTCGGTCTTGTAGCGTGTCGGTGACGTGACCTCTTGTTTTGTCGCGTCGGTTAAATGAACCTAAATGTAAGTTTTTTCTAGTAAACATTAGAATTTAAATAATTAAGTTTGTCAGCTCACGTGAGTTTAAATCTGATAATTTCAAGTTTCTCGTGACAGGGTGCCCATGTTCGAGAAGAATTAAATTCCTATTATTATAATAAATTAATTCGATACTTATATCGCAAACCATTTAATTAAATAACTATTGTCAGCGTCACAGATATTTAATAATAATATATATAGCATTTAATAATATATATAGTAGCCTGAACTCTTTGACAACTGATTAGACCAGCGTTTCTTAACCTGTGGTCCGCGGACCCCTGGGGTCCGCAACCTATTCTATGGACCATTTAACAATCATAAATATGTTATAAACAATCATAATTTAGTTGCAAAAAAGCAGCACCAACTTTCTATTTAAAGTATTTTATATGAAAAAGTATATTTTTTTTGTAATTTGTAGAACTAAAATAAATGGTCCAAAATTTAATGCTGCTTTTTTACTAAGGGGGTCCTTAAAATTGTGCTTGATTTCTTAAGGGGTCCGTCTACATAAAAAGGTTAAGAAACGTTGGATAAGAGGAAAAACCATCCAGCGAGCTTACGTAACATACGCTTTTCGTTCATTTTTCGTCACAAAATTGGTTCATTGCAGGCAAAAGAATAATTTCAAACACTATAAAACCAGGTTTATTTCTGTACATTTATTGCTTCATAAGTGCTTTAAATCAGGGCACTCCGACTGCGTGTGACACTTTGTTATCGAACAAGTTTCATTAATCAATATAATTCATGGACTAACTAATGGTTATTGACTGCTGGCTGATGATGTAACTTTACTATTTTATTGTGACTTGCTGTCACGACCAAAATTATATCAACCAAATTAAATTAGACTTAGCACGTATATTAAACATTTTAAGAACTGAAGTGAATGACTTATGTAAAAATTGAAACAAACGTGAATAATTGAATATTTATTTTTCAGAGGAGGGATGTAACGTCATAGAATCAAAAAGAGAGCAAAAAGACCTAAAACGGGTAAACTGCACAAGTCTTGAAACATCAAGAACACCCAGATAAAAACAAACTCTCTACTGAATCATAAATATACATATACCTATATATTTAAATAGATTTAAGCAATTAAATGAAATCGGATACTTATCTTGGCTCGATGAATATATTATTAGTAGACACCTGATTTTATGCATTTGCATATTTGCATATGCAAATGCATATAACTCCCTAATTACGGCTTTAATGCATATTTTAGCCTTTTTCCCAATCGTGGATAATTTATTTAGTAGCGGTAGGTACGTATAGGGATCTAGGTGACGAAGACGTGTAGGGCGCGAGCCCCAAGTCTTGAAGACATAAAGAACATTAATGCCTACATCAACGGCACAGGTGCCTAAACAGGTATCTCCAGAAATGCTGACAAATTTCAAATTTTGTCAAATGACGTCAGTTGATGTATAGTGGTCGTTTTCGGCGTTCAAATTGATACTGGGTGACAAACGTCACAAACTTACACTAGAAAATTTGGAAAAATACCTAATCGTATATTGTCACAAAAACTATGAATAATGTTTTTGTACCGTCTTTAATTAAAATATATAAAAATAAAAATGGTTTTTTGATTTGCATTGTGCATATTTTGAGCATATCAACAGTTTTTAGTGCATATTTCGGCCTATTTTAGTGCATATTTGCATGCATATTTTGGCACTTTGTTAGTGCATACAATCCGATGTCTAATTATTAGTAATGCCTAATCCAATCAATTTAATATTACGTAGAATCAATAATAAATTCTTTATTTACCAGATATTTTTTCTAAAAATTTACGCGATTTTTTAACAGTTATTATAATTCAACGAACATGTTTTATCTCCTAAATACACATTTTTTTGTACGAATAAACAAAGTACATCAAAGGCCGAGGCTAGAACGTTTATAAATTTCATTTTAATGAAGTCGATTTGAAGTTAAAGCATTTCCACGAGTAGTTAATTCACAAACAGTAACGTTATCACAATATTTACAAGTATTTACCGTGCGAGGTGTACGTACGTTTGTGTACTATGTTTTATGTCACGTTATGAGTTTCAAAGGTATTTTCGAGTGTGAAATGGAAGTCCAAATTCGTACAAAAACGTTTCACCGACGATTATTACGTCCCCACGTGATGGTTGGTGAGCACTATCGCCGTACTTCGGGCACAAAATATAGACCCTAAGTACCTTCCGAAGCACACAGAACGAACAAAAATGTGCCCGTACGGGATTTGAACCCGCGACTTCTGGATGAGTAATCGAGTACTTGAACCACTGGACCACAGGCTTTATGTATGACTGTATCTGAATTTGTAAAACATTAGGTAGAGACAAAACTTTCTGTTTAGCTAGTATTTTTGTAGTACGACTGAAAAACAAAATAGCTTAATATAGGTTGGCCAAATAACGCGATCTAAACGATTTTTGTTAGATCGAAACGACCGATCTTACGAATTTTCTTTTATTTTTTATCCTGTTACGTAAAACCGTTATTGAATGGCTCTATGGTGGTCGTAAAAGAAGGGATTAGGCGATACGTTTTCCTTTTGGGGAGTGATTTCAGTCTAAGGAGTTATAACATGCGAAAGTGCTGCGACATTAGAAAAAAAACCATTTCTTACTTGCTAGAATAATTATTTAAAATCTGCTCAACTAGAAATAGCAATAAACAATTTTTACATAGCATAGTTTTAAAAAAACAACGCCATTTTAACGTCTTATTCAAACAAAAATTCTAACTAACGGCCGCTTTTGGCATCTGAAAACTTTGCTATGTAAAAATTGTTCATTGCTATTTCTAGACATATAGTTGAACAGATTTTCAATAATTATTCTAGCAAGCAAGAATTTTTTTTTTCTAAAATCGCATCACTTTCGTATGTTATAATATAACGCCTTAAGGCAAGGAATTAGAATATTGGCACTTTTTGGAGTATTTTTGACTATTCTCAATATGAAAGTTTGATAAATTAATAAAACATTTTTGATTTTTTTTTTCTAGATTTCTGTAATACAGAAACGCGATATATCGAAATAGTTTCTCAAAGTTAGATAAATACAGACCTCAATGATATTTTATTAGGTAGTTTTAAATAACATCTTTAATTTTGTAATTATTGGAATTTTTGCTTTTTATAATTTAGTATTTTTATTTAAGAGTATGACATAGCCAAAACAAAAACCAGTTCCGGGCGTGGCTTATTCTTGTTACGTTTGCGCGCGGGGGGAAATTCATCCCGGTCTCTAAGCTCGCGTCACCATAGCAAAAATACGAATAGAGTGGACGAGGCAGGGTTAAAAGTAATACGTATTTTATTTTATCTAATTTATAGTGTATTTCGATCATCGTCATTGATCCTACTTGCTATCACGTTGGGACGTAAATTTATTATGGTCGGCTAAAAGTGGTTTTTTGAGTGTTTGATTTATCAGTTGACCCTCGGAACATTTCAGACACTCCTTTAGAGATACATAATAATATCGTGACGGTTAATTGTCACCATTACCTATTCTTTAAATATTTTACGCCCGTTGAGCTGGTTTTACACTTGCGGGAAAATAAATTGGACCAAAAATTTCTTTACAAAAAATATTATTACAAAAATTATTACAAAAAGTGGAAACTAACAAATATTCTCAGAAGGAATGCACCACGTCACTATCTATCTCACTGTAGCCTATATTAATTATGCCTCTCTCATTCAACTACGTTTAACTGCCGTTATTTAAGACAATTTGCAAAACTAACATAGAACATTTTTTTTCAGGGTGTGGTGTCGAACTAACCTAATTACAAAAAATTGCTCATAAATTGGGTTTTTATTTTTTCTTCCTGATGTTACAGCATTTCAAGGTTTATTTTTGACTTTATCAATAGCGGGACTATTCAGAGTTGCGCAACAAAAGTTTTATTCTTAGAATTTAGAACTGGTAAGCTTTGACTCTCAAAAATCTATTCGAATTTATAAAAGTACCATCAACTCGAAGACTATCTACTTTTTGCTGAGGTCATAATTTGATATTCTGGTCTGTCATGAGCTGGCCAGTGGCGTGCACAGAACTTTTTGCTGGAAAAGCAAGCAATTGGTCAAGAATAACAATAAAAAAAATATGAAAAAATTTAAATATCACTTTGAAAAAAAAAAGTTTGTATAGGAAATTTTCACTCTAGGGTAGACATTGTCTACCCTGGCGTCATACAAAATTTTTTTTTTCAAAGTGATATTAAAATTTTTTATATTTTTTTTATTGTTGTTCTTGACCAATTGCTTGCTTTTCCAGAAAAAAGTTCTGTGCACGCCACTTGGCCTACCAGCCTTCCAAGGGAAAGCGTTGACTTTTGGGACACCTGTTTACCCTTGGGAGAAATCGCCAAGTGTTTAAAATATAGAAATTTATTTGTATCATAGTTTGAAATGTTCAGGTCCCTTTACGCAAAATGAAAAAACAAAACTCTTTTAGGATTAATTTGTTGTCCCTATGTTTGTCTGTTTGTCCGTTTGTCTAGGCAATTTTTCTGGGTAAAATCAATAAATGCTAATATTTACAGCCCTGTAAAACATACATATTATAACGTTTTTATGGCCTTTTATTTAACTTTTTCATACAAATTTTCTCCTTATGAAAATATAGAGATCAACACTTGACATAATATTTTGCATTTGAAAGAAAGCACAGAAAGGAACTGTAGAACAAATAATGTAATAAATATAAAAACCATATCGTTCTATTCTAAAGGGATTAATAATTTACTGTTTGTTCAATGTGGCGATAGCTTTGTTTATTATTACTTTTTTCTTTGATACAAAGATAACAAATATTTTCATACAAATACTTAAGGGCTATTTCTCCGAATTTGTAACAAAATATTAAGAAATAATTATAACGGTAAAGTACAACTTTTAGCTAAGACAATTTATTGTTAAAAGTTTGCTATATGCATAAACATATTTTAATGATATTATGGTATCTTCAAAATAATTGGGTTTTCCATAAGCGTGATATCAGATTATTTAAGGAATTTACGGCTGGTATCACGACGACGGATAAGCCAATTATTTTATTACTATTGTAATATAATTAAAAATATGTTAATGCATACAGCAGACTTTTAACTATAAGTTTTCTTAACTAAAAGTTGTATTTTTACTTATTGAAATTGTATTTCTCATCAAGAAGTGCAAGATGACAAGATATACAAAATAAGTTAATTGAATTTGTGAAATGGTTTCAGGTCAAAACAGTTTTCCATGAAACGGTAACTGTTTATACTTAGCAAAGTGTGTAAACTTAGTCATCTTAACATGAACGACGCCTGTATTTCTCTCTTTTTTATTTCCAGTATAGATAAAAATATACAAACTTGTTAAACTTTGCGTAAAAACGAGGCAATATTGACGATATCCTGACAGCTATTATGATGGTGTTTTATCAAATTTTGCTTTTTGGGCTGTATAGAGACGTAGTTAGATGTCACTAGAATATACTCATCAAAAAAGATATGAAGAAAATAAGCTGTAGACTTCACATTCGGTTTACACCTATTGTATGAATTTTAAGAAAAATACAGGGGTAAAGGGACCTCTTAAGGAAAACCTTGTATTAAACTATTTGTTATCTTAGTAAAAAATAATTCAAGGAAAAAAATAAACAAAGCTATCGCCACATTGAACAGTAGATAATTAATCCCTTTAGAATAGAACAACATGGTTTTCATATTTTTTACATTATTTGTTCAACAATTCCTTTCTGTGTTGACTTTTAAATGCAAAATATTATCTCAAGTGTTCATCCCTACATTTTCATAGTGAGAAAATTTGTATGAAAAACGTAAAATAAAAGGCCATAAAAACGTCAAAAGTATGTTTTTACAGCTCTATAGAGGGCCGTTAATATTGTTATTTATTAATTTTACCCAGAAAAAATTGTCTAGACAAACGGACAGACAGACAAACATAGGGATAACAAATTAATCCTAAAAGAGTTTCATTTTTTTCATTTTGCGTAACAGGACCTGAATATGTACCGACAGGATTATCTACGATCTAATAATTTTGCCATGCACTGTAAATATTTCAAAATAAATTTCTATATTTTAAATACTTGGTGATTTATCCCAAGTAAGTGTACCTATATAATTCGCAAAAAACTTCACTTATTGGACCTAAAATGGTGAGCCAATACTAGAGGGTAATTTCACGAAAAGGTCATTGACCGTTGTTAAAGATCTCAGTAAGTATAAGTAAATTAATTTGGGTTTCAATAACGATCACAAAATTATTCTTTTAGAGTAACATATATTATTTTCCCGCATAAAAGTATGAATTCATTCGTTTTGTTGTTATGACTATGGCACGATGTAGCTAAATCACTCATACGCATATTTTGTTGAGTTTTTAACGGCAGAAATATGATGCTCCTCGAAATATTACTTTATAAAATTAATTTCAATGTTTTTTGAAGTAGTTTTGGGAGATATTTATAGCTTGCAAAAAAGGGCACAGGTTCCACGTCTTACGGGCGCCAACGCTAGGCGTAGACTGACAATATCTTGCTGCTGCTGACTGCATCAGTGAATTTACGTATTTTTGGAAAAAGGGGGTGCTTTTTTTGACCCGAATAACGTGGTATTTGGAAAATGAATAGATATCATTCACGCTAATTTTATTAAAAAAAACCCAACAAAATCGCGAAAGCGATACCTGAAACAAAATCGATAAGAAGTGTGCAATAGAGGGTTACAAAAAAATTCATTGACAGTACAAATATGAATCGATTAACGTGGTTTGTGGAAAATGAATACCTTAAAGTTCAACCAAAAACATGTATTTTTTTTATGGCTATACGTAACCTAATTATTGCAACAAAATCATCCGAAAGCTGACATTTTATTTCTGTTTGTATTTTCGTTCCCCTTAAATAAAAAAGCTTCCTTTGTCTGTTTCGGTCTGAATTCGTCACTGCGCATTTTTCCGCTTGGAGTGACAGTGACCGTTTAAAACCTAATTCCTCGCTTTAACCCAAATGCCCTTTGCACACCGACGCCGCGAAACGCGGTAACGAAACTGCGATAAATTCTATCTCAATATATGAAAACGTATCGCGTATGTTGCATCTTGGTTTGTCTATTTTCGCGTTTCATAATTAATTTGCTATATTATCGCGTTTCACGACGCAAGCGGTTGGTTATAAATACATTTTCAAGAATTGTGAGTAGATCGATAATTATTTTTTTATAATGAAAAATAAACCTCGCTTTCATTAATTGGAATTAAATATAACAGGATTCATAGTGTACTATTTATAGTATGAGGCAACGAACTAAAATTTTATGGAAGCGTAAACTCGCTTAAAACTTGACGCCATCATTTATGTACCCAGGCGGGCAGGGCTTATATTTCTGTGTATTGCGTTGATCAGTCTTGCGCTGCGCGGTGCACTGTCCACACTTGTGAGCACAAAAAAATTATTAAAGAAGGAGGAACAAAATGCCGGGTTGCACCGTGAAATGGTGCATAAACAACTCGTGCAAACACTGCAAGAGTCATGGCATCAGTTTTTATGCGTAAGTATTCGAAGTTTTCAAAAATTTAAAACCAAAAACTCTAAAAACGAAATAACCTTATAAACGATTGACACATTTCCATGTATAGTGCTTTTTACATTTTCGTCTTTAAAACAATAACATATTTCAAATTTCAAATAGTTTATTTTGCAAAGTAGTTATATAAAATACACGTTCCACAAGTCAAAATTTAATCTTATAACAAACTAGTGTTTTGCGTGGTGCGCGGGCTGCAGGCAGCCCGCGTGAGTTGTAATTGTTCTTTGTTGTACTCTATTCATTGTTGTTTGTTGTTGCATTTAGTTGTTGTTGTAACTTTTTCGTTAACGTGACAGGACAAGGTATCGAGTAAAAAACACGTTTGAAATTGAGTTGCAACAAATTATCAGACGACATTCAAGTAATGGGCAGAAGTCAATTGTATCACGAAATGTCATCGGCCATGATCGGGTGGGAAAAAAGTCATCGGTCATGATCAGTTTTCAAAATTGTCATCGTCGTAACCGTAATAGCGCGTTGAAATACGTGTGGTAACTTTGATTCAATAGAAATGGACTAATTGTTTGCTATTGTGTACTCTGTGTAGCTGTCAAAAGTCCAAAATGTAAACGGTCGAAATGTGTTGGAACCAACTTCAACGGAGTCGAATCCCGCTAAGCCCAAGCTCAAACGTTTGCGAGATAGATCCAAAAGAAACTGTCTTGTAATGCCCTCGGGGTTAAGTGAACTCGGCCTCATGAACTCACATACTCGGCCTTCGGCCTCGTATGTTCGTTCATCGGCCTCGCTTACACTCGGTTCGGCCTTCGGCCTCACAGGCTCGGCCTCCGGCCTCGCCGCTTGGTGCTGTTTGGCCTCCGGAATCGTCCTCCGGGGTCGGCCTTCGGCCTCCCTAGAATGACATGAGATAAGGCTCTAGTAGCCGCGGTGTCGTGCTCGGCTGAAAAACTCGCATGTTCGGACTCCGAACACTGCCAGCTCGGCCTTCGGCCTCGCTGGCGCGTTCTCCGTCCTCACATGCTCGTTTTTCGGCCTCGCTATAACGACACTTGTAGGCTCGGCCTTCGGCCTCGCCGGGATCCTTTACGCGAAATGTTTCCTCTGACAGCTGTCAAGTGTCCAAACTGTCAACGGTCGAAATGTGCTTGAACCAATTCAACGTAGTCGAATCCCGCTAAGCCCAATCTCAAAGGTTTGGGAGATATGTCCAAGTGAAACAGTATTGTAATGCCCCCGGGGTAATGTGAACTCGACCTCATAAACTCACATACTCGGCCTTCAGCCTCGTATGTTCGTTCATCGGCCTCGCTTATACTCGGTTCGGCCTTCGGCCTCACAGGCTCGGCTTCCGGCCTCGCCGCTTGGTACTGTCCGGCCTCCCTAGAATGACATCAGATATGACTCTGGTAGCCGCGGTATCGTGCTCGGCCTTCGGCCTCGCCATTAGATCCGAAAAAATGTCTAATCCATTTTTTTTCGAAAAAGTGTCAAAATCCCTGTCGGTTGTCAAAAAGTGTCAAATTTGACAGTGGATTCGTAATCACCGACCCCACCTGCCCCTTGATACCGAGTTTCAAGCGAATCGGAGCACTTTTTTGGACCTGTCAAAAAAATGTCAAATTCTGTCAAATGTCAAATTTTTTATGCGGTCGGGTAGCCCTTGGCAAACCGATCACTTAAGTCCAAACCGCAACTCGCTAGGACTTACGGTTCGGGAGATATGGCCGACCAAAGTTTTCGTAAAAAAAAATTTTTTTTTTCCTACTTTTTATTTTTTTTATTTTTTTTCCAGGTAGAGCTCGCCGAGCCCTTTTCTTAGAGTACCATGAACATGGGTCTAGCTCCAGCCGTTTGGGAGATACGGGCCGTTAAAGTTTTGACACCGGGGGGGGGCTAGATCTCGGCGAGACCTTTTCTTAGACACCCATCAACATGGGTCTAACTCAAGCCGTCTAGGAGATACGGTCGGTTAAAGTTTTGACATTTAAAAAAAAAAGAAACTTTTTTGGCACCCTATGGACCGACCCCTAGGGAAGTAGCACCTTCCGTTCCGAAGATATGGCCAAAACAAAATTTTTTGTAGTAAATTTAAGAAAGAAAAAAAAATTCCCATCCCTAGTGACCGGGGACATCCCTAGGAACTGCGCCCGCTCGCGCTTCGCGCTCGCGGGCTTGTTCCGGCGAACTTCGCCCGCTCGCGCTTCGCGCTCGCGGGCTCGTTCTCTCAATAATGTCAAAAATGACAATTTTTCCCATCCCTAGTACCCGGTTACATCACTACGAACATCGCCCGCTCGCGCTTCGCGCTCGCGTGCTCGTTCGTGCTCGTTCGTACTCACTCGCAAAACTCCCATACAAAATCCCATACAACGACCCGCCTCACTAAAATGTCAAAAAACCATGTCAAATGTCAAAAAATGTCAAATGTCGAGGTTTTTCCCCACTCACAATTAGACACCCGACATTCCATACATACAACACTACCACCCCAAACGACTCCTTCCAACTAAACAACCATGTCAGTGAGTGAGTGAGTGAGTTACCGTTTTGTAGCTTTATATATAGTCAAATATATGTAATAAAATAATAAATGTACTTGAACTAGATTAAAGGTTTATTTAATTTATGTAGCAATATATACGATTAAAATTATAGGTAAAATATATATTATATACCAGGAACAAGGTTCAATGATCACCAACCGAGTCATAAAAACTACGATTTAAGTCTATGGTTGGCTAGAATTGGAATGGCGTGATTACCACTAGCCAATCATATTGCGATTATAGTAGTGACCAAAGTACGTGTAGTATACTCGAAATCACACACAACCTCCGTGTCGTGGGGCCATAATCCTAGGAAGGGATGAACTGAGATAGATTTCTATAACATTTTAGTTCGTTGGTATGAGGAGTCAAAAGTCACCACTGTTTCAATTTGCCTGCAATCGTTCACTGTTCATTATTTTTAGCTGGGACATTCATTAATTTATTTCGTGGAAACTTGGAACTTGTTCCTGTTGTAATTAAATATGAATAATGATAAAGGTTTGTCGTATTTATGACATAATAATTTATCTGTTTAAAATTATAAATGTGTGCTAAATAGTTCTCAAATTATAACGTGCTATGTAGAAAATATAATAATGCCGAGAGAACCTCCAAGTTTCAATTTCAAAAAATCACAACTTACTCATGCAAAGTCTGAATTTGATAATGATAATAAGGACGCTTCGATCAAAATTCGGCCTGATCCTATTCAAGGAATTCAATCTACATCATCAACACGCCCAATTCATGTCGCTAAAGAAATATGTCTCCAAATTATGTCTGAAACTATACAGTGTTAGCTCTCGGATAGTTTGGAAATCTTACAAGAGCATAACCAATTGCCCAGGTACTATAGATATATAAATATTGCTCGTTTTAACTACGGAGGGGATACACAGAATTCAGATGTTTGAATATTTATATGTTTGTTACTCAATCACGCTGCAACGGCTAAACTAGTGCTAGGCTAGTGCAGGGCCTAGAATAATAAACGGGCTATATTTTGTGACAAGGGTCCGTATAAGGTCAGATGCACAACTTCAATGACCATTTCACAATGTGTAACTTGATCAATCGGTTTAATAATAATAATATAAATAGGAATATAGGAATGATCTAAAATTTTGTAAAAAACGCTAAAGCTTTAAGTGCGCTCGATTGAAAAAAATTACAAAGTTACCTCTAAATTTTAATGTTTTTTGACTGTTAAAGGGCCTTCCTTAAATTATACAGCCTTGAGATTTGTATAAAAAATTTGTTAGTGACCAATAACACTGCCTAAACATTTTGAAATATTTTGATAACTTAATCTATTAACCGAGTTATTAAATAAAAACGCAGTGTGTTTCTTGATGGTTGTAACAGCCGCGACTGAGAGCTCGCTATTTTAAACTAAAAGGAAACGTTATAGAGTTCAGTTCTGATTGATCCAAAATGAGGTGCTCAATCTGACGTTATATGCAGTTGCACCCTTCAGAAATGTGGGGTGCGGTGCGGCCGTGTCACCGTTAGTTAAATTACATAATCACGATCGCAGCATGCTTGCAGTTTCGTGAGTATTAATTCACAGGATCCGTACTTACCTATTTTTGAAAGTAACGTGAATATTTGAAAAATAATATTTTTCTACTACCTTTATGAAAAAGTTCCATTTAATACTCGAAATTAGTTTTGAAAATCGAACTTTCCGGGCCCCGTTGCGGAATGACTATTAGGTCAGTTTGAAATATCGTATTGAAATTTCATTTATTGCAAAATTTGGTTCTTTTTGACGTTTGTCTTCATTTCATGCTAAATTAGGTTCTTTTTGACGTCCTTAGTCTGTCTTTATCCGATTCACGACATAATCGATTATATCGCGTCTGACACTTTTTTTTCGCAAAATGATACTGGCCACAAATAAAAACTGCCGGCCGAAGCCTGAAAAAAAAGGTAAAAACCGCGCCGCGCTTTGCAAAGTCATAAAATACATTCAATTTGAAAGGAAAAATTAAATATTTAAATACATAAATCAGGTAGTAGAAAAAGTATCGTTCGCAACGAGTAAAAATGGGTTTTCTTACCCTCGGAATGTAAGCTTTCGACGTTCGCCTTCGGCTAGCTTCATTCCCCGGGTAAGAAAATCCGCCATTTTATACTCGTCACGAAATATCACGTTCAGGTATAACAGCGACCAAAATAATTAATAATTAAATTTAACCATGTGGACTATATCATAAATGTTGGATGTTCGTTACACAATCACGCCGTTACGGATGATCGTAATTGCATGAAACGTTCATTATTGAAGTAAGTCCCAGAGTGGATTATATAATAAAAGTGAAAGTTTGTTGGTTTGTGGTGTGTGGTTTGTTTGACCCAAGATCTCGAAAACTTGATGAATCGACATGAAACTTTCACTATTTTATGGACAATATCCCTGCTTCTTTTGAAATTGTCACTTTGTTTTGTGTTTTGGTGTGCAATATAGAATATTGTATTTTATTGCATATTTTTCCTGAGATTTAGCAATTTTCTGGGTTTAAATTAATATAAACTCTTTGTAACTGCCATCAGTCGATTCTCCGCATTTTGTTAAAAAATATTAAGAAATAATTAACACGGCCAAATTACAACTTTCGCATAAGAGCAACAAAAGTTTAACAAACATATTTTAAATTATATTATGGTAGCTTCAAAATAATTGGGTTTTCTAGAAGAGTGAAATCAGAATTTTTTATTTAATTGTTCTAATTACTCTCTTATGGAAAATCTAATTATTTTGACTACCATAATATAATTAAAAATACGTTTTATCATATAGTAAACTATCTTTATACATTGCTCTTATCTAAAAGTTGTATTTTGGCCGTTATCATTATTTCTTAATATTTTGCAACAAATACGGAGAATGGGCCACATTATTATTAAACTGATATTACGTTATTATGAAACAGTGTGGTGCTGGTGTCATGTTAATTCTTTCTACAGGGTTCGTGTTGAGTCCATACTACTACTATAATAATCATTGTGATTTTCCAAGGCCAAAAATAATTCCCAAGGAACTAGGAACTTACTTGGAGACCTCCTCGAAGTAATTCGGGGGAGAGTAAGAGGACAGCTCACAGGCAAAAAACCAGGAGGCCCACCATGCCTGGGACCCGATGGATGGCGGTATATCCATCCCTAATAGCCGGGCCTTATATGGTACAGACAGACTGGTGACGGCAGCGGCGTCACTGGTGCGAGGGTTCCAGCACCGCGCTCACCAACCCGCCTGCCCAGCGTGTGTGAGTATGGGCAATTCTTCCAGAATGATCGCCGGGAGTGGCAAAGTCCTGGAAAGGCTTATGTCCAGCAGTGGACGAACTAGGCTGATGGATAGATGGATAGAACTAGGAATGACCCAAATAAGAACACCACGCGGGCGAAGTTTGTGAATTAATTATATTTTGTTTATTTTTGTTAAGGAGATCATGTAAAAATTATACTACTACCATGTAAGCAACGTATCCCTAAAAATCGAAGAGATCCTTAGGGAATACACTTGATAAATACGAATACCATTTTGGTCAATTTGGCACGGACGACAGGAAGAACTAATGACACAGGACATGTTTCTCAAACTTCCAAAAACAAACTACGAACTGAGTCTATCGTATGAGCTTGTATGTGATAGTAGTTTATGCTACAACGGCGAAAAGTAATAAATCACGAGGGCGATTTAAAACACGAGCGTAGCGAGTGTTTTAAACGTAACCGAGTAATTTATTGCTCTTACGCCCGTGTATCATACTACGTCTTTCAATGCATAGTGTGAGGAAATAAAACAAATATAATCTTGTGAACTTTAAATTATGATTGGCTCAAAAGGACTGTATCCAGAGCCGTTAAACAGTGGAAAAAAAGTATAACATTTATGGTACACAGGAAAGGCTGCAGGTTAGCCAATCATTGTAAATAAATTAAAAACAATAATAAAAATAAAGCCCTAGGGCAAAATAATCGACTTTCTGTTCGGTTTTGATGCTAAAAATTGAGCCTTTACGAGCACTTGCATTGAAAAATAATAAAAAGTCACTTGTATAAGATTTACGTATTAACAGCAACGATACATTTTTTTTATCCATCAAATGGATATAAAAAAATATTACTGCAAAGTTTCATCGAGGAGGAATTTATGTCCGTCTATCTTATCTAAACTAAACTGTAAAAATACCGGCCAAGTGCGAGTCAGACTCGCGTGCCTAGGGTTCCGTATTGTGGATGATAAATTTAATTTTGACATTTTTTTTTCGTAAATTTCTCAACCGCTTTATTTGTCCTGTAATCTTTACATAAACACATATTACCCTGAGTTTTTTCATCTTTTTCGGTCCACCAGTTTTGCATTTTTTAAATCACTATAGTTTTCTTGTAATTGGCCTGTTATGTTATGTTTTTTTGATATTTTTCGGTCTAAGTATAGTAAAAGTATATATTTTTACAATCAGCTTTTTTATATTTACAATTTGATACCCATTCTGTATTCTTAGGATAATATATTTTATTTTTCTAATTTTTTTTGGAAATTTTTTGAACAATTTAATTTTTTAAATATTTTTTTTGACACCGTAATATGTGGGCAAATTAATGCTATTTTTGTGCCAAATTTTATGTTTAAGGGTGCTAGTTATGAGGCTGTGACATACGGACGAACGGACAACGGAGTCTCACCATAAAGGTTCCTTTTGCACCTTTTAGGTACTACGGAACCCTAAAAATAATTTTTCCATTGAACTTTCTGTACGGTTCTGAAAGGTCGGGTAGGATGGTCTTGTGCGACTGATTACATAAACTCGTTACATTGAGAAATCCGCTTTGTTCACAGTGTAATGAAAGCCTTAATGGGTTAGTCCACGCTAAGATAACATCTGTGTAGCAGTTTGGTTTTATGCTAGGAAACAAAGGTAGAAAACATTATCATGATAACTAAAATCTTTAAATAAAACTGGTAATCTTCGAACGAGCGCTGCCCCTTGGTGAAAAAAAAACAACGGCCCAAATAAAACGCCAAATTTTGAAGATCAATATTATATGTGTCGCAGGTAAATTGTCAGAGCCGACAAATTCTCTTCGATATTAGGACGCACACAAAGAAATCATCCCCTAAAGGGGTAAAATAGGGATTGAAAGTTTGTAAGGACATTTAATTAGTTTTGAAGCTAAAACCATGAAAATTGGTATTAAGTGGCTGAAAGTAAAAAATTATGTGTATATATCAGAGTTTTTTAAAATCTTCCCCTATAAAGCGAAAAAGGGGATGAAAGTTTGTAAGGAATAATTGTTAACATGAAAACCATGAAAATTGGTACCAAGCTTTTTGGTTAGAAAATAATAATGATGAGTTTCAGCGTTTTTGTAAAATTATCCCCTAAATCAGTAAAATAGGGGATGAAAGTTTGTATAGGAAATTAGTCAGTTTTGTTGTTAAAACGATGAAAATAAAAGTATTTAGGATTTGGATAAAAAATTAAGAAAGACGTGTTTCAGCGTTTTTGGAAAATCATCCTCTGAGTTCTAAAAAGGGGATTAAGTCGTTATTTTTGAAGATAAAAATAAAAATTGAGATTACACCTTCCGACTAAAAATAAAGGATAAAATATCTCAGGGTTTTTCGAAAATCATCTTTTAAGAAGGTTAAATCGGGGTTGAAAGTTTGTATGAGAATTTCGTTAGTTTTGAAGTTAAAACCATGATAATTGCTATTGCCTTCTGATTGAAAATAAAGAATGACCTGTTTCAGGGTTTTTAGAGAATCATCCCCTATAAAGCGTAAAAGGGGATGAAAGTTTGTAAGGAAAATTTGTTACTCTGAAAATTGGTACCAAGCTTTTTGGTAAAAAATAATAATGACGGGTTCCAGTGTTTTTGTAAAAAAGCTGCTACTTCCATTTGCCTTCAAGTGACGTCACTTGAGACATGGCTGTTTAGATGTGTCCTATGCTATCAAGATAAATTTATAATAATTTTTTTCCGACTTGTAACGACTGAAGTTCCTTCATTCATACAGAAATATATAAATTACTTTGTACTGCTTTTATTCGTTATTTTATACCAGTAACTCCATCTATGATCTGAACTTCGGCAATTTAGAATTAGACCCAACCTATTTTAAATAAGTGGGCGTAGCCAAATATTAATAATTTAATTGATATTTCGTTCGTATGCCTTCATGTTTAAGTTCAATTTTAAACAAAATTGAATGCACTTATAGCTTTATGGAAGGAAATGTCATGTGGATTCCAGAAACAAATTAATAACAGCCTAAGATAAGGTAAAGGATTTAGGACGTATTAGCGACCTTATCTCACAGCGTCACAAGGGTCAAGCTACAGGGCATAGAAACGCTTTCATCTATATTTTACTTAGCAATTGGCGCCAGTATGATTTTTTTTAGAGTTCCCATGCAATAAAACACACATAAGTTTGGTCCTAGAGAATGTGTCAAATTTTATGATGTTGAAGCCATGTTCGTATTTTTTGTGAAACTTGTAAAATCTTGGAAGAAGCCACAGATCTACAAATGTCGGAGAGGTGGTGTGTTTTTATTGATAAAATTTGTTTAAAAACTTGAATTATGAAAGGTGTGTCATTTCATGTTCGGAAGCTAGGTCCGATGTAGTGATAATAGTTAAATGACTTAGAACACGAACATATAAAATAAAACGTGTTCTACCTCATGTTCTTCCAATTAATCGATTTCATGAAATTCAAAAAGGCCCAAAATAATTTGCATTATGAATAAGATTAAAATAGCAGTATTTGGACTAGTAAATTATTCAGAATTCTATATTTAAATGTTTATTTTCTTATTTTCTATAGATTTGAATGGCACGTCTAAAATTATTGTAGATCTATGTTTCACGAGTTGAAAAAGAGATTAGTTTTAATGTGTTTCACGCTCTTGACTGTTTTTGTTGAGTTTTAGCTAAACAGGCCTCAAGTAGTGTTTGACAACTAATTAATTTACGAAATAATGTGTCTGGAAGAAGGGCGGAGCTTAAAACTATGCAAAATTTGAGAAAAACCATAGGTGGGGACAAAGAAAGAGTGGACAGTTGGGTGACGGGACGCTCGGAAACAGGTCGATCTAGGAAACACGTCGCGTACAGTTTGGTTTCTTAGTTTAAAATAAACACCTCTAGGTCATAGGTCATAGGTCACCTGAAGTCTAGGTCTTTCACTAGTACGGGTGAAGCGGAACGTTTATAAGAAATCGCGTCGAAGTGTCGTCTTTGTTTGTGTTATAAAGTTTTAGCGTCGGTTCTGAAATAATTTATACTAGCGACGTGCACGGTTGTAATTCAGAGCTCTGAAATTAAGTGTCGGGAGTGAAGTAAATAGTATATTTTCAGTGTTAAACACGAACGCGATTTAGCTTTATATATCAATTATTTGTGTCACAATTTATTTATGTAAAGAATGATATATAATTATATCCCTCATTCCTATCCAAAATTTAGGACCTTTAGAATTTCTACATCTAGCTGTGCTGCTTTATATTCGATTAATAAAAAGTCTGTGAGAAATTCGAGATTTTATAGGTACTGCGAGCTACGGGTGTCACACCACCATATTATTTCTCTCCCTCTCACTTATCCACTTCTACAGGATTTTAGGTACAGGTACAGGAAGGAGATTTCTGCATAAAATTTCTCACATGACTTTTCTTAATTTCCATTTTTAGGTCTTCATAATTTAGAATTTTGTTGTGAATGATATATGAATACTTAGTTCTTATGTTAGGAACCCTTTCTGGTTTAGGGGCGGGGTCTTTGTGGACTGTGGTCTCTGGAGACGTCCGGGTGTTCACATGGCTGTTAACTCTGATGGGAAGCCTTGCCCAGTGCTTGTGTCGGAACCAGAGTTGGTGAATTCTGCTTCAGGGGCTCCTTAGGTTGCACCTGCAATATCCCGTCCACAGGTCAAGCTTAGAAATTTAGAAATTGACTTGATCAAGTCGTAGGTGTGATGAATGAATGCTTTAGAGGCAGTTTTTGTGAGGTTTTGTATGTCTGTGTAAATTTCTAGGGACACTTAGGTTATAAGGTGTTGTTTAGGTTGTTTCGCAGGAATTTGTTCGGAAGCGGTGTCATTTTGTGTGACAACGTGGGGGTAATTATTTGGTTGGTCAGGGAGATTACCGTCTAATTTTGTAGGGCCCCCACTTCATTCTGGACTCATCTGGGTCTAGAATCCCCTCAAATATCAAACATCTAGCTAAATCACCTTAGCGCTTGCAGCCGCCGATCGTCGAGTATCTACGGTTCATCAACCCCTTTTTCTAACCCAAACAACTGCAATATTATATGTTACACACACACACACACACACACACACACACACACACACACACACACACACACACACACACACACACACACACACACACACACACACACACACACATTTTACTATATTATCCGATAATTACATAATCATTTACCTAATTAAAAATATAACGTCGCGCGCAACATACGAAGTAATGAAAGTGTTATTCGTTAAACGTCTCACGGAGTGTCGAATCAAAAGTGGTTTTACATAGTGATTTAGTCATAATGTGTTTCGTTTTCCCTTGGATTTTCAATGGCAATAATAGCCTTGAAATATAGCTGAGTTCCAGAATACAGCTAAGTCGTATCATTTAACCAATAACTAGTACATTCGTTTTTCTTGATTACTTTATTTTTCTTTGTTGAATTATGATATACATTGTTTTGAGCATAACCGTTTTGTAACATAACGTAGTGTCCTAATCTACTAGACGATCACACAAATAAATCACGGCCAATGATTTAATTTGTAATTAATAAATCGATGTACTCTCAAGTATGTCATAATAACTTAGGAGACGTAGAGAGGTATATACAATACAATAACTTCCATCTACGGGTGTTGTCGCTTGCAGCGGTCATCGTTTGATTATTAAATAAATACATACTAAGTACTATAAGTACATATGACTGTACATAACACATATGTATATACATCTATAAGCAGGATATTTATTTAATTCTCTTTAGTTACAAATAGTCCGGAAACTATTTTGTTACAGATAGTACTCGTGACCAGGATCACAATTGTTTCCTTACAGACTACTATCCACCCAGAACTTATTTGTTACAGACTGATTTGACAGATGGATGATAGATGAGTAGACAGACAGAGCCAGACCACTTTTTTTATAAGCAATCACACATCACAATCAGCGAGTCTACCACGTAATTCTGATTTTCATCAACATCAACTTGAGATTGAAATAACATGATAACATGCCATCTCTTTTGCACGCACGTCTAATCTCAAGTTGATGTTGATGAAAATCAGAATTACGCGGTAGACCCGCTGTATAATTTCTAAGTGATGCTATATCGGACAATTCTTTAAAAATCATAAAAAAATAATGGTTAATTATTTTTTAATACCTAACTAGCGACCGCCCCGGCTTTGCACGGGCATGTATTATACATATAAACCTTTCTCTTGATTCATTCTATCTGTTAAAAAAACCGCATCAAAATGCGTTGCGTAGTTTTAAAGATCTAAGCATACATAGGGGCAGACAGGGGGAAATCCTAAAATCCTAAAATGGCGTATACTAAATGAAAAAAAAATATATTTTAGAAATTAAGCTACGGAAATTGTAGACCACCTGAACTAAGTTATCACATTATATCGTGATTATATATTCACGACGTAGCTCCATCTAGTGCGGAAATATAGCTATAGGTAAGGATGTGTATTTTTTTCAATATTGGTACCTACGGGCACAACCAACACCTACTGTCAGTGTACATTCTGTACAGGCCTGACAACTGAAATGTGACGTCATCACTAGTGGTACAAGAAAGACATTTCTTTAGGGGAGTTTGGCAGATTTATTGATTTTTATTTTATTTGACGTTTCAGATCGGATGAAAAATAGAAACAAATTTCACAACTTTTTTAAAATTTAATTAATAAATAATACAAAAAAAGTAAAAACTTTAAAAATAATACATAAATATGCAAACAATTCAAAAGTGATAAGTTTCTGAATTCTTATGAATAAATACGGTGCTTAAAAATAAAATGGGAATGAAAAATTTGTTGTTGAAAATCCAATAGTAAAATCGCATGTACCACTAGTGATGACGTCATCACTAAAAGCCATTTCAGTTGTGAAGCCTGATATAGAGAAGGTGTTGGCACAACCTTACTTAGGATTATATTAGATTTTCTGGAAATCGCTTTTCCGTTGATTGATAAAGCCACCCCAAAAGGTTCAATAGTAAGAAAGGCCAAATCAAAGGTCCAGGTAAACGCCAATCATCATAATAAAACAAGTCAAGTGCGAGTCAGACTCGCGCGTCTAGGGTTCCGTATTTCGTCACTATTGAGGAAATTTGGGAAAATGGTATTTACAATTTTTCCCGTAACTGTTTATAATAAATATTGTTATAATAACAAAAAAGAATTTATTGTACCAAATAATTAAAAAAGGTAGGTTTATATCGCGTGGTTGCAATACATAAATACTTTTTTTATTTAGTAAATGTTTTAAACTCTGTATTATTCCTGTAATCTTCACGTAATCACCTATCATATTTTTCGGTCCTCTAGTATTGTAAAATAAGGGGGGACATACATTTCTTGTAGTTTTACAAAGATTTCTCCAAATTGTTGCAAGTAAATATAGCTCATCTATATTTTTTAGGATTCCGTACATCTTTGGGTGCCAAAAGAGACCCTATTTACTACATCTCCTCGATCGGTCTTGTCTGTTTTAGTGCGGCTTGTTTTCGTCGCTTTAATGTTGTTATGGCATCTACATTGTTATTATTTACCCTAAAATTTTAGGGTTTCATACCCGTATTGTGTGGTGGTACGCAAACCTTTGTACGCGAGACTCGCACTTGCCCACATTTTTGTTATAGCTCTTTGATATGCAAATTGTATTTTTGTAAAATACTTGCTTAATTGATTTTCTTTTTTTATTATACTTCTCATTTTTATTCAACTTTTTTTTAAATCGCTTTAATTTTACTTAAATTTTCCAGTTCATAACCTATAATCGTCTTATTTTGTATTTTTCTGTCCACCAGTATCGGAGAAAATATTATACAGTATATGTATAATATTATATGAAATGTATATAAAAATAAACAATTTTCAATCTATACGAGTAATCATTGTAAAATATTATATATTTTTAGAATCTGCCATTTAGTACATACAATTTGATATACATTTTATATTCGAGATTTTTTTTGTCACTCGTTTCTAGTGGCATTTTTTAATCAATTTACATTTTTATATTTTTACACCATCATATAATATGTGCATACGCACGTAAACAGCATTATCTTGACCACATAAATCGATGCAAAAGTTATTGTGAGTATGTGACACATGGACGGATGGACGGACTGACAACGGACCACCATATTGGTTTCTTTTGGTCCCTTTAGGTATCAGTGGCGTGAATAGAACCTTTTTTTCCGAAAAAGCAATCAGAAGCTCAAGTTTGACAATAAAATAAAATATGAAAAATTTAAATAACACTTTGAAAAAGTAAAAGTTGGTATGAAAATGTTTACTCTAGGGTAGGCAGTGCCTACCCTGGCGTCATACAAACTTTCTTTTTTCAAAGTGTTATTTAAATATTTTCATACTTTTTTTATTGTCAAACTTGTCCTTCTGATTACTTTTCCGGAAAAAAGTACTATGCACGGCTTCTGTAAGTATATATTTAGGGTTCATTCAGGGTTCTGCATTAAGGTTCTGTAAGTATATACCTAACGCCACTGTTAGGTATATACTTACAGAACCCTAAAAAATCACTAAATTATAATAAACATCGTTAGTAAAGATCAACATTTTTATGTAACTACTTACTTTTACCGAGGAAGTATTTGAAGTACCATCTCGTTTGAAATTCGGGGTTTTCAAGGACTGGCGCGCTGGGGGGCCCGAATAGCTGAAACAAGACACTTCAAATTATTATATAATATTACTTTACGTTGTATATTTTGTCTCAAACAAGCGTGTAATACGATCATAATTCTTCTTTCTAGTAGTGGTGAGAAACAAGCCATCAGCAGCGACCGGCAATATTAGTATGAAAGTCCATATCTGTCGTGTTATTTGAATATGGAATGAGGTTTCGTTATGTTTACTCAACAGCAATTTACAATGTGTAAAGAGGTTTTTTAATGTTACTGGCTGAATACAAGTGAGGCGATGCAAAAAGGTAAACATGGCGCGCGAAACGTAAACATTTTATTGGATTAACTAAATGACTGATTAAAATTAACTCAAACGAAGAAATAGAGTCCGATGAACATATTTTGATTTAATGAACAGACATTGAATATCTGGACATCGAGGTAAGTGTCTAAGTGTCTACTAGTACCTAACAGATCAACTATTTGAATTGTAAAAAATAAAAACGTATTTTGCTAATGATTTGATTAATGATAATATTTTGCTAAATTTTGTTTGAATATCCACGCATTGTTTAAGAAAAGTACAACCTAAACAAGTCTTGGCGGCAATTGGGCGTTGATGGACTCACGTATGTGTGCCTCGACAAACAACACTAACCTAACTTGCCGGCCACAATTCCTTATGTTTTAATAAATATATATAATCCACATATTGTATTGTGTTATCGGGGAATTTTTCGCAGGCTCACTTCTTGCTTTTATTAGTATTGCAATAAAAGCCAAAAGTGGATCAGAGGAACTTTGATGTGTACATGGCAAGTGTCTAAGTTTCGAAATGTAGATTTACTTTATCCATAAAGTATACCTGAATATGTATGTCGTCGGTGGGACCACCTACAATGTCTTATAATCAGGGATAGGATAATCAGATCGATATATACCTAAAGTTGGAAAAGTGCCTTGAAAAAGTTTGTAGGTGTGGAGTCGGATTCTTAAAATATTATTTATTTTGATAATGAAAATTTTGGAATTTACGGCATTGCTTAAAACGTTACGATGATGTACCTAATACTTAATATTAGGTACATCATTGGAGCGTTTCAAGCGATGTTAAATTAATAATGAAAAATGAGAAATTTATGTTATTTAGAAATTGTATACAATTCCTAGGAAATTTATAAAATCCCAATTTTTGTTTATTTTATTTTATTTTATTTTTGATCGGCCTTCTGTTTTGCCTTTTGCTCTGTTCGGCGTAAATAAGCTTGGCATTTTATAAATTTTATTAATATATTTATTTAGATTGCCGGTAACATATCTATTAAGTATTACATTATAGTAACGTTTTAAGTAATTCCGTAATTCCGGGATTTTTACTATCAAAATAATATTATAAGAAGCCGACTCCACACCTACAAACTTTTTCAAAGACTTTTCCAACTTTAGGTATATGTCGATCCGAATATCCTATCCCTGCTTATAATACATTAATGCTTTCAATAGTGGTGTATTATAATTCTGGACTGGTATAGGAGTACAAAGCCATGTTGTTGTACAAACATTCGTAACTTTAAAATTGACTTTCTTGATTACTTTAACAATCGGTATGGATCAAACTCACCTCCTAGCACAATATTTATGGCTATTATTTACAAGCGTCTAAAGTCCAAATTATTGCGGCAGCAGAATTATAAAACGGGAACGTAATTTGTCGCTGTCACTACTGTTATAATTGATTGAAATAGGTGTTACTTTGCGGAAGTCCATCACATGAACTTATGGATATAGTAGTAATTAGTAATATTATTAGTAGTATTTGTAATTTGTAATATTACTAAATGTAGTGCTTGCTACGCCCCGCGCCCCGTAGCAAATATTGGGCAGATAAATATTTCACGATGTATGAGGAATATGAAGTAATGTGTTAGATACCGACCTCATCTTTCTCACCCAGCGAGTTGCCGTTCTCGAGTCTGTACCTCCTAGCCACAGCATCCACCGCGCCCGCGCCCTCGGTCGCTCCCGACAACTGAAACAATAATAATTTAGGTTTGCTATAGTTATTTACAAGTATGCGTATATCATCATCATCATCACCATCACCATCATCATCATCATCATCATCATCATCATCAGCATCATCATCATCATCATCAGCATCATCATCATCATCATCATCATCATCATCATCATCATCATCATCATCATCATCATCATCATCATCGTCACCACCATCATCATCATCATCATCATTAACAGCTCGTTTCCGCCCCAGCGGGATATAAGCCTCCTCTTTTTTACGCCACCAATTCCTGTCCTGGGATAATTAAATAATATTATTCAAATATAAATAAAGAAAATGATATTCAAATATTAAAAATATTATAATAAAACTTAAAGTCAACAAAAAAGAAATATATATTAATAGTGTAGTAATTGGAGTGTAAAAAATATTTAGCTTCCCCATTAAATGTTAATCGAAGTTTTTCGGAAGTAGTTTCCCTATGCTCTGGATACACTCCAGATAGCCATTCATAAATTAATCAATTTCGTCAGGTTCCAACACTGACAGCAGGATAGCGTATACAATTTTCAACAAGTGCGACAGAGATGGCATTAGAACCCGTGTCGCGGCCCCTAGTTTATAAACCCACCCCAGAGGCGTTACGGACGAGGCGAGTATAGACCATTAAGGTGCTTTAGGTAATTGTGAAGTCCTGATGGCTTTGATTTCAATGAAATTGTGCACATATCTTTATATATGTTTCCTTTTCCCTCCGGACCGCGTTTCGACCCATCTCTCATAAAGAGGTGCAAGATATTCAAAGATATTAAAAAAGCGCCGAATTTGTGAAATGGCAAAAACTGTTTTCCATGAATAGTTAAGTTGTTATTTAAAGAAAAGTCTATAAACATAGTCTTCTTTACATGAACGACTTCTATATTTCTCTCTTTTTTATTTCTAATATAGATAAAATTTATACAACTTGCTAAACTTTGCGTAAAAACGAGGTAATATTCACGATATCCTGACAGCTATTATGATGGTATTACATCAACGTACTTAAATATGGGTAGATAATACTTATGAAAAAAGCTGTTGATTTCACATTCAGTTTTTACCTATTGTATGAATCCTAAGAAAAATCCAGGCGTAAAGGGGCCTCAATCAAAGATATGATGACAGACGACATGAAAATGAAAAATGAAAAATATATTTATTGACACCAACAAATAACTTACATACTAAATTGTGACACTAGCCTCCATACTAGGATTCCCTGGTGACCTGGAGACTAGGTCCTTCCATAACTATATAATATAAAAAAAAAAATGAAAATATGCTAAACATTAAATTATAAATTAGAAACAAAAAAAAAAAATCTGTAGTTAAAATTAATAAATTGGGTGAACATGCTATAATTAATTACATATTACATATTAGGTACAATTAATTATTTTACTTTATCCTAAGGTAAAATTAAACTAACTTACCTATAGTGATAAAAATATTAATTCAAGTTCAATTTAAATAAATTATATTACCTATCACTTCATTACATTAATTAATTATTTAAAAATAAAAATAGGTATTAGATAAGTTAATAAAGTTAATAGAACGAACTCGATTTACAGGAAAAGCTTTCGTGTGGTGTGAGAGGGGAGGTGTGTGTGATAGAGAGTGTGAGGGTGTGTGTATAATGGGTGAGAGTGAGTGATTACATAGTTACTGTTCAATGATGTACATAATTACTGAGTTTTCGTGAAGAAAACAAGGAAGGAGGTATACATGTTTGCGTTAATCGTCTATTGCGGGCTAAGCCTTCTTCAGTACGACACCAATTTGTTAAAAAATAATAACCGTAGGTTATTAAAGCATCAGGAAAAACGGAGATCTACATAAAATACTTCATTCATTTTTAAAAAGCTTCTAGGGCATAGCCAGTGGCGTAAAGTGCACCTTCATTTCCTAAAGATTTAACCGAAAAACCTCTTTTTCTAGAAACAGGATTTGTTTTTAGAATCTATTTTCTACGTGAAGCTCAATCTAAGTTTGTGAGGGGACTAAGTGGAAATTTATGTGAGCAGAATTGATTTAACGTTGGAACTCGCAAATTGCTTTGTTTTCGTATCCGTGGCACGCAAAAGTTATCATTTTGAAATTGGTTGTCATGTTGTGTCGGGTAATTACACTTCGTTTTCAATCGCAGTTGTTTATCGGTGTAAATTACAGACATACTGTTAAATGTATGTTAATATTTCGTAGTCGAATATTGATCTCAAATCATCAAAATTCTGTACCTAGTTTCGGTTAGAGTGAGGTTATAATAAAAGTTGTCTTCACAGTTTCTTTTCAAAAAGAAAGCTGTTTAACGTGGTTACTATATAGGTAATGTATGAGGGTAGATTTGTTTATATCATCTAGTATTTATATATCCATGTAGGTATTTTATTCTGCGTTTGTAGCCAGCGAGCAATAGACTGTTACGAGATTATTTTCTTTGTTTTATTAAATAATCTGTCATACATAGTGCCAAAATATTACAGTTACATAAAATGCGGTTAAAATATTTATCATGACAATGTCCATTCAAGTGAAATAGCGAAACCTGTAGCTAACCATGTTTAAACGAGTTTATCTGATGATTCTGAATGCAGCGTGAATGTGAGTTATTCACAGATAAATAACATTTAATTATCTTGAAATGGATATCAAAATATAATGGCATTTGAACTAGTATGTTTATTTTAAAAGAGTTAAACTAATTTACTTGTTATGTTTATATTTTAAAAAGTATTTCCTATAGCAAAACAAGCACGAAAAACAATAATATAGTTGCAATCTGCATTCAATTAAACATTTTTTAAAATTTTGTGGGTCCACAACTAACTTTTCCCAAATTATTTAAGCGTATGTTTATAATTAGACAAATAAAAAACAAATCGAAAAAAATACAAATACCTTATATTCTCTCTAAATATTCATTTGTAAAAATATCATAACTTAGTAGCCATCGTTCTACATATTTGCTGTAGAACCGTAAAATTATTAGTACTATAATATATTATTTTATTTATGTATATCATTACAACTACATAGCTGCGTTAATTTTCTATCACATTTGAGCATTGGCTCGCCCTCTGCTGTAAAGGAAGTCAGTAGAAGTTGCTGTCATTCGCACTCTGAATAAGTGAGATTAAGTATAATTTGAAGCGATAAGACAACCTTTACGCAGTGCGGGATATGTTTTTTTTCACTACTAGAAAATCGTAAGAATTCCGAATGAAGCTAGGCTTTCTTCAAATTTAATGTTAAATACATATTATTCTATACATATAACCAAACGATTGTCGAAGTGCGTGAGTGTCCTTTGTCAGTGACAACATATTCCACGATGGAGGTGGTACATGTAGTAAAATATTATCAGTAATCAGTAATCAGTAATCAGTAATTATTTATTTACCATAATTATAACGGAGTTTGTTACATTACGCGTAGATTAATCCGTTTATAGTACTGACTTAATGTGAATCCAAACAATGTTTATTAATTATTAAATCAATAAGTCAGTACGAAGCACGTAACAAGTCTATATCTACCTTAAAGCAAGTCTAAAAAGTATGAAGCTAAGAATACTACGTCGTAGCAAGTGTTCAAAGTGAGAAGCTACGGGTGCTATGTCGTAGCAAGTGTTCAAAGTGAGAAGCTACGGGTGCTATGTGGTAGCAAGTGTTTAAAGTGAGAAGCTACGGGTACTATGTTGTAGCAAGTGTTCAAAGTGAGAAGCTATGGGTACCTACTATGTTGTAGCAAGTGTTCAAAGTGAGAAGCTACGGGTACTATGTAGTAGCAAGTGTTCAAGGTAAGAAGCTACGTGTATTATGTTGTAGTAAGTGTTTTAAGTGGGAAGCTACGGGTAATATGTCGTAGCATGTGTTCAAAGGGAGAAGTTACGGATACAATGTAGTAGCAAGTGTTCAAAGTAAGAAGCTACGGATACTATGTAGTAGCAAGTGTTCAAAGTGAGAAGCTACGGGTACTATGTTGTAGCAAGTGTTCAAAGTGGGAAGCTATGGGTACCTACTATGTTGTAGCAAGTGTTCAAAGTGAGAAGCTACGGGTACTATGTAGTAGCAAGTGTTCAAGGTGAGAAGCTACGGGGTATTATGTTGTAGTAAGTGTTTTAAGTGGGAAGCTACGGGTAATATGTCGTAGCATGTGTTCAAAGGGAGAAGTTACGGATACAATGTAGTAGCAAGTGTTCAAAGTAAGAAGCTACGGATACTATGTAGTAGCAAGTGTTCAAAGTGAGAAGCTACGGGTACTATGTTGTAGCAAGTGTTCAAAGTGGGAAGCTATGGGTACCTACTATGTTGTAGCAAGTGTTCAAAGTGAGAAGCTACGGGTACTATGTAGTAGCAAGTGTTCAAGGTGAGAAGCTACGGGGTATTATGTTGTAGTAAGTGTTTTAAGTGGGAAGCTACGGGTAATATGTCGTAGCAAGTGTTCAAAGTAAGAAGCTACGGATACTATGTAGTAGCAAGTGTTCAAAGTGAGAAGCTACGGGTACTATGTTGTAGCAAGTGTTCAAAGTGAGAAGCTACGGATACTATGTAGTAGCAAGTGTTCAAAGTGAGAAGCTACGGGTACTATGTTGTAGCAAGTGTTCAAAGTGAGAAGCTATGGGTACCTACTATGTTGTAGCAAGTGTTCAAAGTGAGAAGCTACGGGTACTATGTAGTAGCAAGTGTTCAAAGTGAGAAGCTACGGGTACTATGTTGTAGCAAGTGTTCAAAGTGGGAAGCTATGGGTACCTACTATGTTGTAGCAAGTGTTCAAAGTGAGAAGCTACGGGTACTATGTAGTAGCAAGTGTTCAAGGTGAGAAGCTACGGGGTATTATGTTGTAGTAAGTGTTTTAAGTGGGAAGCTACGGGTAATATGTCGTAGCAAGTGTTCAAAGTAAGAAGCTACGGATACTATGTAGTAGCAAGTGTTCAAAGTGAGAAGCTACGGGTACTATGTTGTAGCAAGTGTTCAAAGTGGGAAGCTATGGGTACCTACTATGTTGTAGCAAGTGTTCAAAGTGAGAAGCTACGGGTACTATGTAGTAGCAAGTGTTCAAGGTGAGAAGCTACGGGGTATTATGTTGTAGTAAGTGTTTTAAGTGGGAAGCTACGGGTAATATGTCGTAGCAAGTGTTCAAAGTAAGAAGCTACGGATACTATGTAGTAGCAAGTGTTCAAAGTGAGAAGCTACGGGTACTATGTAGTAGCAAGTGTTCAAAGTGAGAAGCTACGGGTACTATGTTGTAGCAAGTGTTCAAAGTGAGAAGCTATGGGTACCTACTATGTTGTAGCAAGTGTTCAAAGTGAGAAGCTACGGGTACTATGTAGTAGCAAGTGTTCAAAGTGAGAAGCTATGGATACTATGTTGTAGCAAGTGTTTTAAGTGGGAAGCTACGGGTAATATGTCGTAGCAAGTTTTCAAAGTGACAAGCTACGGATACTATGTAGTAGCAAGTGTTCAAAGTGAGAAGCTACGGATACTTTGTCGTAGCAAATGTTCAAACTGAGAAGGTACGGTTACTATTGTTATAGCTTGTGTTCAAAGTGAGAAGTTACAAGTACAAAGTCGTAGCAAGTATACTAAGTGGGAAGCTACGGATACTGCGTCGATGTGTACATACGATAAATATCTTTATTGTACAACGCAGAAGAAAAACAACAGAAACATTTAAGGAAGCAATTGAAATTAACAAAATATACAATATTTCATACTTTTACAAAAGGAAACGTCGAGAGCGGTGTAGGTGAGGTGCTTAAATATTGCAGAGTCACGGCAGGGCTAGGCTTGCCACCTGTCACTGAAATTTTGGGTCGTGACAGGGCGCGTAACGACCTTTTGTTGTACTACGCCCTATCTACGACCTAAATTAGCTTTGGTCTGGATAATTTGAATAATATTCTGTTATAACTTCATAAACAAGTGTTTTACAAACTAATGCTGGCAGCGGAAACGGTCTGATTTCTGATTGATGAAAATAACGCCAATTCACTGTGAGGTTGAGTTGGAATTTTATGAGTTGCCAATATTGAATGTGCTCGTCTTGTTATGTACGGTCACTTGAATCTAAGTAAAAAGGAGGATAATCTCGATCCTTGTTAACTTGGGTGGTCTGAAATAGAATAAGACCAATATGTTATATCTGTATTTGTTAGGTGGTCTGAAGTTGTGTAATACCTTGATGTGTGGGACGTGAGACACAAGATGGTTTAGTCCAGCAGCAAGACAAAATAACGGCTAGGATCCTTATTCTGGAGCAGTCGAGATAATCTTTTACCAATCGAGATTTTGAGTTCTATGCTCGAATTGGAAAACCTTGGCTCAACTGTCCTAGATTCCAGAGCACACGACGACAAACATTGTCCATGAAACGAATGTTGAATGGTGACAGTTCAATTCTCAGTCAATTTTCCCAGTCAAATTTCAGTCAATCTCAGTCTCAGTCCGCATGTCTTCTGACACCCACTCTGGGATACATGTCGTGAGGTTCTATACCAGGTAGTAGAGTATATGGTTTAATTGTAAATTACCTGTCCATTTACACCCACACCCAATATATATTTCTATATAAATAAAAGAATAACCTAACTGACTGACCTAACAACGCGCAGACCAAACGGTTGGACAAACGGTTAAATATACTGCAACCTTTAAATGAAACTACATATTCTACCAATCATACTGAACTACTTTTTCCAAGAAACATACTTGCGTGAACCATTAGTTTAGGAAATATTTGAGTTTCAAACATAAATGCGTGAACCTAACGCAACGAGATACGGGCGTTTAGTAAGGCAGCTTCGTCCGTGAAACAGCTGTTAACGCAGAGCGTTCTAAAATAGACCTTCCCCCTGCGAATTAAAGTCTTTAACCTACAGTTGAATATCTTCTTTGGTGTTTTGCGCGTGTATTTTTCTTCAGAGAGTTGCTTGGTATGAGTTCGCAGTTTTTTTACACTCTGTATAAATTGACATTTATTTATGCAGTGAAATTCATACTGAAGACGCAGTAAGTAGGCGGTATCAACGTTCAACGACCCTTTTTGGAAAATTCAATTTTTTTTTCCTTTTCCTTACAAACACAAGCCCAGCCTCGAGTGTGGAAAGACAAAATTTTATTTTTTCAAATTTCGCAAGTAGTGTTATTGGTCCGTGATACCGATCACTTAAAAAGCCTCCAGTATGAATTTGGCTGCATAAATAAATGTTACCTTGTATGTGTTCTTTTTAGGGTTCCGTACCTAAAGGGCAAAACGGAGCTCTATTAATGTCGCTCTGCTGTCTGTCTGTCTGTCCGTATGTCTTGGGTCTCTAGCTCTTAGACAGAATGACATAGACACCTGAATATTAATAATCATACACGAAAATGGAACCCAAACCTAAATAATTTTTTCTTACCCCAAAATTTCGTGTGTCTAGAACTCATTAAGTAGAGTGTAAATGTATTTTTTACTTTTTATATATTCTTCGAAAATAAAGTAACGGAAGGCTATCAAAGTTATAATTTTTAGACCATTTTTGTTACGGGTCTATCTCAAAGAACAAAGTAGCTAGGAATTTGAAATTTCTATACATAATGTACCTTATTATGTTGTATTTAAACAACAAATACTGAAAACGCCGATTTATGATGTAGTTTAAGGGTGACGTCCCCGAATACTCAACCAACTTCATTTTGCAGTTTTGTTTCATACAATTTGTAGGTAGTGATCAGTTTATTTAAGTATATTAACCTATTTAAATGGAAAGGAAACACAGAACTATGCACGGAACCCTCAGGGCGCGAGTCCTACTCGCACTTGACCAGTTTTTTTACGAGTTATTTTGACTACTACTAGAGTCAACTAGTCTCAAGTATGATGACTGCTGTAAAAATCAAATTGACACTGCACAAAAGGTACTGCAAACTATAAAATTTTCCTGGCCCAGATAGATACAAGGCAACGAATCAATGTCAATTATTGAAGTCGGTCATGAATTTCAACTTCCCTAGAGCACGGTGTCCATACATCATGTGTTGTCCGGTGATTTATCCGCCTTAGTTAAATTATTGCCAGCATCCTCCTATTGGTTGTTACATTTATTAGATACTAGCTTTTGCCTGCTGCTTCCCTTGCGTGGAAGTGTTCCTTCAATTATTGTTTTATTATATATATATATATACAGATTCTTACGAATATTAAAGTAGAAATTGTATAAAAAAGAAAATTTTCGATATATATTTCGACCCACTTGGGATCGTCGTCAGTCGATTATTGTTGGAGACAATCTTCAAGCCGGTGCGTGACGGGTACCAGCCGCCGCACGGTTTTAGGCTAATTTATAAATGCGCGCGTTAGATTTATATTCATTCATTCATTCATTCAATATTTCAATCAATCATTCTATCTGTCTTCATTCATTCAATCAGCCTTCATTCATTAAATCATTCATTTTTATGTTTAGTCATTCTCTTCTCTCTCTATCTGCGATCTTGTACATACACGCACGCGACACTATTATCCTTAAAATACAGCAACCAAAATTACACTCCGTTTATTTTACTCGAGCTATCCCGTCAGAACTCCCGTCCAGAAGATCTAGGAACAGCGGGCACTGACACCCCAACATGTCTAATATGTATATGACAATTATCGACGGTTTTCGGCTTGGTGGTTATTTTATCAACCCTCTTAATAGCTTATATAGGGTCACTACGATGATAATAAATTAGACCGCATTCAAATCCGTTGAGTGGTTCTCGAGTTAAAACGGAACATAGAGAACATACGAATAAATGGACAGATTAAAATAAAAATAAAAAATAGTTTTGGTTTCAGAACATTACAGCCGATTTCATTTGAAATTTCGCAAAGATATTCAGTGCGCAGACACGACTTTTATTATCAAATAATTAGTATAGATAGACTAAAGGGGTTCGGGAAGATAAACTATGCATTGAGAAGGTGTTAAAAATCTTGTGTTAAAAAATAATTAAAATAAATATTAATACATTTTCTGTTTTCTGTAGGCAGAATCAAGGTCTACCCTCACTTGAAATTCTTAAAGCTTTGACTTACGAAGTTTGCTTGTTAGCCGATGTTGTTATACTTTATGTTATGGTAACTTTATGAAAGCGTACTAAAACAACACAGAAATCTTGCCATGAGACGTTTTGAACAAAGACTACAGTTTTAGGGTTCCGTGGTCACAAGGAACCTTATAGTTTCATCATATCCATCCGTCCGTCTAGCTCAGACTCATAGTACTAGAAAGCTGTAATTTGGCATGGGTATACATATTAATCATTTTTCTAGGTTAATAATAATAATAATAAACACTTTATTGCACATAAAAAACACAGATAAATACAGATTAGCATTAAGAGAAAAACAGGGCAAAGGCGGACTTATTTCTGAAAGAAATTTCTTCCAGTCAATCATATTACCTCCCCTACACGTAATGTGGGAATGAATTTTGTTTCTCGTTTATACAATAGTGTGGGGTGTCGTTGGACAGGTCGTTTAAGAATATTGCGGGTATGTGAAATCCATTTTTCGACTCAGGGATCCGTTTGCGAATTATTAAGGTTTGAAGTGCTGTTTTTTTTTAAGTCAAGTATCCCCGCTGCCGACTAAACGGTTGTTTTTGGATATGTGAAAAAATTCACTATGTTACCAGCCAAACCCAATTTTAAGATAAACTAGTTTGGCCTAGGCCAAAGTAGTTCTGGGTAGTCATAAAAAAATAACCACGGAGGTTATTTATGGTGGTCTTCTAACCTAACCCTACTCTACTAGAGAGCCTCTTCTTGTTCTAAAATCTGGTTTAACAGGTAACATAGGTAAATAACGATGTTAAAAAGAAAACTATCACAGCTAAGTAAGCTGTACAAGTTAACGAATAATTAATAAAATTTAAATTAAAATTTCGTACAGATTCCATTGATAATAACTCAGATGAAGTTGTTACTTGTGTGAAACAGGTAGTAAATAAAATATTTATGAACCTTCTAGTCCACATATCCGATACGTACTTGGCCGGTTTTTTATTATTAAAGGTGAACCTCAAATTTTTGAAATGGTTTTAGGTAAAAATTGTTTTCCATGAAACGGTAACTGTTTATTTATAGAAAAGTGTATAAACTTAGTCTTCTTTACATGAACGACGTCTGTATATCTTCCTTTTTATTTTTAGTATAGATACAAATTATAAAACTTGCTAAACTTTGCGTGGAAACGAGGCAATATTCATATATTCACGATATCCTGACAGCTATTATGATGGTGTTTCATCAAACTTCGCTTTTTGGACTGTATAGAGACAGATGTCGTAAGATAATATTTATGAAAAAAATATATAAAGAAAATAAGCCGTTCACAATTTTAAGAAAAATCCAGGCGTTAAGGGGCCTCGTGTTTCATCAGAGTTCAAACTGTTACATATAGTGTGGGTAAAATCTGACTTCTAACATACAACTAATACCTAGTTCAGAAGTCACAGCTACAACAACAATTGTTAAAAAAAAAAATGCCGGCACTGTCCGGCATTCTACGTAGGTGAAACAAGAACTGCACTACACATACGCATGAACAATCACCGACACACAACAGATACTGTACACAATAACACGTTACCCATTTCCACACTCGCCAGATCCCATAACCAAACATTCAACAACTGCTTCACCGTTCGTGTCATCAAATCATTTCATCCCCCGTTGACTGACATATGAACTTAGAACATGGGAGTCCTCATACATCTGGTCACTTGGTGCTCACTACGGACCAGGACTGAACAGACAACACTGAACAACAGACAAACATAACACACACATTCCCCCATAACAAACATAGTATACACTCGTCATCTCTTACAACCCCTCATAAATCCTATCACCCCCTCCTAACAAACATTCTCTCTCGCAACTTATCTTCCTGTCATTCTTTCACCCCTTTCCAATAGTTTAGAATTAAGTATTAAAAAGTTCTTCGTCGTGTAAATGTCACCAATCTATCTTTCTATATTATATGTCAAATATCTATTTTTATAATTCGACTGACGACGACCACAAGTGGGTCGAAATATATATCGATAACAGTTAATACTTTTTCATTTATATTCATAATTTGTTTTTTGAAATAATAAAAAAAAGAGTTATCTTAAAAAGAAAACTGAAGTTAACCTGAATGCGAGGACCACCGAACAGGGTCTATCCTTCTTTACTTTTCTTCTACGTTTTTATATCGCA
Source organism: Ypsolopha sequella (assembly GCA_934047225.1). Lineage (NCBI taxonomy): Eukaryota > Metazoa > Arthropoda > Insecta > Lepidoptera > Ypsolophidae > Ypsolopha > Ypsolopha sequella. Next base: position 8,701,304 of record OW203987.1, read on the forward strand.
ATAGATACAAGTTAATTTAACGTGTAAAACCCAGTGAACCCAGTGTTTTATGCGTTCACTGGTAAAACCCTCATAAACTGATGTCGGCAACGTTATTTGGTAACGTGTTGTGTTGTATCTCATTTCAGTTCAATATCAAGTTGCATGTATCGTCGAGCTGTACTTGATCATCTTGCACACGAAGGTTCGGGCGTTGCTGTCAATCAGTTTTCATACCGCTGCTGTTCATGACGATGGTTTTGAAAAATTAATACTCTTAGAGCGCCTGTATTACAAGCTTATGAGGTAAATTATGCTGTAAGGTGTATCTACTTGATGGAGAACATAATAAACAAAAAATCACTTGTACTATCCCACAAATTTATTTAATACTTCCTGACCGGTTTCGCCTTTATGGCATTATCAAAGATGTAATTAAGATCTTATATTAATTCCTTTGATAATGTCATAAAGGCGAAACCGGTCAGGAAGTATTAAATAAATTTGTGGGATAGTACAAGTGATTTTCTGTTCATTATGTATTGCAAGTTCCACCAAGTGCCAACAATCAACAGTGTAAACATACTTGATGCAGCTTCATTCTAATACTAGTAAAACATTTTTGTAGGTACAGGTTCTGTCTTTAATATACATATTTATTTATATGCGACCAGTGTCGTCCAATTTAAAGGTAGAGATTAGTTGCGAATCATTAATAAATACAGTGGAACAATAAGTCTTTTACTTGAATTTTTATTGTATTGTATACATATATTTAAGTACACATAGAAGTGTTTTGTTAAGTTTCAAGTTACCTATATCATATACTAAGTATTTACTTAGTCTATGCCTATATGTTTTAAATTGAATCATATTTGTTACCAAGTTACCAAGTTCAACTTGAATTTACGGCAGCGGTTGCTAGAATTGAAAAATGTAATAAACAAGATCAGAACGGAGAGTTGATTTAAAATGCATCCTGGAATTTCAATCTAAAACCACTTCCGTGTACCAAATTTTTCTATTTGGCTTGTTTTATACTGAATCAGTTTAGATGCAAATATTCTTCAATTATATTTATTAATCTTAGTAAATAATAAATACAAATACAAAATACAAATACAAAAATATTTATTTCGGTAAAAAACACATTTTAACAAAAACATTGTTGAGGCCTTCTTGTAAGTATAAAAATACTTGTAACAGAAGACCCCACTCTTCCATAGCCATAAATTATTAAAATTTATACCAAAACAAATAATTGTAATAAACTTTATAACAAAAATTAAAATATTTACAGATGACAAATAAAAGTTGAATGCACGGTCTTATTCGTGAGTGTGTGTAAATGTGTGCCTAAGTGTTAAAGTGTGAATTGGGAGAATACGTGTATGTGTGTGAGTGTGTAGTGTGTGCGAGGGTGCGTGCGTAAGTGAAAAGGGTAGGTGAGTGAATGTGAATAGGTATTATGTGCGTAGTGTAGGTGTCCATATATATTTTTTTTGTTATTTCAGTAAAAATATGATATTACCATTATGGTATACATATTATACTTAATACTATTAACAACTTTTCTCTGTCTCTTCGTACATTAGAGTCTTGAGCCAAGCAGTCAGAGGGTTACTTTACATTCATAATATGTTTTAGAGTTTTGTTAAGCGTATTATAAAGATAGAAGTCTGTGCGACATATTGATGACTTGCAAAGGATGAAATAATTTACGTATGGTTTGATTTTACACCTAGTGGAGCGCTTTAAAATATTTTTTTTTTTTTAGTTACATAAACCTTTAGAAAAGGTTACCTTTAAGTGCACAGAAAAAACATACTGATAAGTATTCGTAATACGCAAAGGCGAGTTTGCAAGAAGTATCTTTAAGCCAAAATGAAGTGTGGCAAAAAAAAAAACATATTCTCAAAAGTTTTTTTAATCTTTATTTTCTTATTAAGGTTTCTCCCAACGCCAACGACCTTGAACTGAGTAACTTTGTAACCATTTTATACCGTAACTATAGCATTTTTTAATATGAGAAAAATATATAGTAATCTACTTGATACAAATAGTGATTTGGTTTTTTCTGAATTTTATTTTAATGTACAGAAGTGAAGCAAGAAAATTCCAAGTTTACCCTTATTTCTCGATTTTTTGTCCACTTGTAACAATATAACTGCTACAGTTTTTATCGAAACATTATAAAAAATTATAAACTTCTAGACAAACTAATATAAAATTATGTGGTTTTTTTAGTTCTTGGAATTTCATTTTATTTTAGATAAAATAAAATAAAAACACTCTATTTTCGCACTTGTCAGCTGCAGCAACTGACGTAACAGCCATGTTGCAGTGCGAACTGATAAGAACTTTATTTTAATATGGTTTTGTTCTAAATTTCAACCACCACGAATCGAGTCGCTAATTTTTCCGACGGAGTCACCTTTAAGAATATTTTAAATGTAATAGCTGTTCTTTGTATACTAAGCAGAAAATAATTTGTAAACTTCACAAAACTTGACATATGGGAACACTCAAGAGTTTATAATTATCATTTATTGCCTACCTAAATAAAATACGGGCCAAGTTCCGAACTTGTTCTCGGAGAAAGTAGTTCAGAACTTGTCGGGTAATTTATCTCTACAAGAAAAGGTAAAGAAGCCTTATGTTTCGGTTAATAAATACGAAAAAGTTTATACTATTTATTCTGATTAGAAACTAGTCTATTAGAAACTAGTTTCAGGAGTTTCTATATTCTGTTACGCCTTATCATAAAAGGGTAATAACTCAGATAAATTACCTTATTTGAGGCCATAGAGAACTGTGAACTGTGGCCATAGAGAACTGGGGTTGTTTTCCTCTATGACTGTGGCTAACTACCTATTTAGTAATATAGTATTTTATTTAGTATTTAGTACCTATTTTACTACTTATATTTGTATTTTTAGTATTAAGTACCTATTTAGCACCTACTTAGCTAAGTATTTAGTAATACTTATTCTATGATAATACTAAACTACCTGCGCTAAAATAAGTTACCGAAAATAAATACAAAGTATACCGAAAGAAATAATCATATTGAAGCAACGAATATGAACTTTCACATGATATTCTACACTTGGAGACAGAAATACTGACTAAGCGACTAAACATGGACAATGAAATACAATTTTTAACGCATTGTAGGAACCAGGTCAATTTCTATTATTGGTTATTGAATTACCTTTATAACTCGCACTTTTCGCAGAAGAAAGCCGGTAGGTTAGATTAGAAATCCTTCAGCGTATGTAGTAGTAGAGCACTTTAACTTTCACCACTTTTATTTCCACCTTTACTTTCACCACTTTCACACTTTTCATTTTTGCCACTTTTACCTTCGTGAAGGTGAGACAGTAGGTTAGGTTGAGAAGTTTGGACCGCCATACAACCTTCGTGGTTATTTTTTTGACAACCTAGAACCGTTTTGACAAACTTCGTTTTTCGGAAACCCTTCAGGGCAAGATCTGGTAGGTAAGGTTAAAGGGTTATGTATTAGTGGCGCTACTGCCATACATAACCTCCTTAGTTATTTTTTTATGACAACCCAGACTTTGGCTTATTTTTATTTTTATTATTTTTATATATATTATGTCCTAAGTCTATGGCCTAGACTAAATTAGGTTGTCTTAAAATCCTACGTCTATGGTATAACGTAACTGAACGGTTTTGGATGAGGATTTTACTGTTGTGTATAGTTCTATCTTTTCCCATTAGATGGTACTACGTATATTAATATCACGATATACGAGTATTTTACAATCTATCAATCAATATACATATAAAAAAAGAGTAGAACCCGGTGTGTCTGTACATTGAAGAAAAGTATTAAAATAGAGTTGTGACTAAAATAGATTAATAGAACACAAATCAGCGATTTTTAGAATTCTTTTCTGTCTATCTGTCTGTTCGTTCATGCATATCTCCGAAACTACTGAACGGATTTTCATGTAGTTTTCAGTGGACATCTTTCACCGTTCCCTGAGTGAGTTCATACGAACAGCGTTACATGTTATTTGTTACTTATGATTGTATATAATATTAATGATTTTGCCTGTTGTTGTTGTTGTCGTATTATAAAATTGTATCTGCTTTGTTTTTAATGTGTTTTTGTAATATAGTTATTTGTAAGTATAGATAATAAGTTTGATGAATGTTCACTATCACATTGGCCTAGCTGTAAGGATAGTGTTACATTGTTGGTGATAAATAAATAAATAAATAAAATAAATAAAAATAAATAATTCTTTTACTAAAATCGAGTGTCAGAAAAAAAGTTATCGTCATTTAAATATTCTTGGAATTTATTTTTCTATTGTTACAAGTTAGAAGTTACATAGCAAATAATAATTTTTAAAAGAAAAAACTTTTTGGTTAGAATTATGTAACGTATATAATTTAAGAATTTAAAAAATCAACAGGCGGCGCTGTTCATTATTAAAACCAGCATAAATAAATATTTAATTATTTCGTATAACAGATGGTGATACCTCCCCTCCTTTGACGAAACGGGCTAGGTACTATAATAAAAAAACTGAAAATAAAGCTAAGTATATTAATTGCTATTAAAAACTGTAAAAAAAAAGATCTGTATCTGGCTGTACATCGCTGATATTCCAAAAAATTTTTTTTCCTTTGGTTTCCATTTTTCGTTGCCCAGACAACAGGCGGGGGGAGGAGTCCTAGCCAAGCGTTACGAGCCCTAATACAAAAAAAATACGGATTTTTGGTCGGTATTTCATGCATCACGCAAAAATTACTGATTGGGTTTTGATCGTTACTACTGTACTCAGCGGTGAGACATGGATCCTAAAGAAAGATGGAAAGGAGATCACTGTTCGATAACTTATTATCAAATTTAAAAACTTTTTACTGCGGGATTTCCAAGGGATTACACTGTGGCTGCATTATCTTCTTTTACGCGGACGAAGTCGCGGGCAATAACTAGTGTTTAATAAAAATAAGTTCATAGGGTATACAGTGAGATAGCGCTGTACACTTGGTCACGTGTAAAGGCGCCGATAAAATTGCGGGCAAAAGTTAAGAAAAATAAACTATGAAAAGGTGTTGATATGTTATACGGAGAGCCGACGACGCCTCAAAGGTCAGGTAACTTTAGTGTCAATGAAACTCAGGATGGTCCTAAGTAAAGGAATAGCACTTCCAGGCGAAAAGAGCGGTACCAAAGGGTCCCCTTACGCACGTTTTATGCACGTTTATTTCATAGGTATCCCTCACCTCAACCCCTGCACTGATTCCCCTAAATTTGGAAGTCTGGATACTAAGACGCGGTCTTTTTTTCCTTGTCCAAGGTGTTAAGATGATGCTGCGGAAGCCGGAAACTGTGATAATACTCGACCATACGAACAACTTTTACTACGAAGCCACACTCGAATCGCGAAAAAAAAATCAGGTGTTCCATAGAACAGTTTTTTTTTTAATTTATTTACCGTTTACACAAAATTATAACAAAAAATAATAATAGCAGCTAAAAACCACAAAGGTTTAAACTTGTGCTATCGTAAGTCACGTTACACGTAGCTACGAGAGCAAAATAATAATTTAGCACTTTGCTTACAATAAACAGCTAAAATTATAAATGTATACATAGTAATTTGTTATGTTTTACTGGAGCCAGAAAAGCAAAAATTTTTTTTAAAAACGTAGAAGAGATAGTTATGATGGATTAGTTAAATAGGTACCGGACCAAAATGTATGAAACATCAGCCGTGTTACTACAAAACGGTGTTTAACTTTAAACAGTGTTTAAATCTGTTGTTGTCGCCTTTTCTTTCATATTTTAAAAGAATGACAGCAACAGATTTAAACACTGTCTAAAGTTAAATACCTTTTGTAGTTACACCGCAGTTTTTTATTTTCGGTTGATCTGTCAAAAAAAGCGGTATTTGTAAAGGTTCAATCCGCCATTATTATATAAACATATGTATGTAACATAAAGTTTACTTATGCACGTTTATTTCATAGGTATAGCCAGTCTATTGGTTTCCTTAGTCTAAGGACCCAAGATGCTTTATTTATAAAATGGTTATAAAGTTCTTGGTCCGAGCCAAGGAATAGAAGATTCAGCTAGACCAGGGATGTCCAAACTTTTTATCCTAAGGGCCACACTTAGTCCCGAGGTACTGTACTATAGTTTGGACGCGCACATTTTTGTATTGGGACTAGCCGGTCAGTGAGATTTCTTTTGTGTACTTCGCAATTTTGGTTGGTATTTCGGGCAATACGGACTTAGCCGAAGCGCGTGCTGTGCGCAGGCCTTGAAATAGGGTTATAAATAACTTTCTTAAATGAACGTAAATAACATTACGTTGTTATTATAATTTTGTTAATTTTAAATAAACTAATAGCGGGCTAAAAACCGGATGTGCCCGGCCATCGACCGCGGGCCGGATTGGTGATGCTCGCGGGCTGGTCTTGCCCCGCGGGCTGTAGTTTGGAGACCCCTGAACTAGACAAATAACCACCGTTGTGTACTCCTTTCAGGAATGACCTCATCACTCACACCATACATACAATGGCATTGTGTCAGAACGGTGTGCGTGTTTCTCAAGTTTAATCGCATGGAACTCATTATTGTTACAGATATTCTGTCTCACGAAACCTGTTTGGCTGTATGGTCGTATATAATGTCATACTGACATGTATGTCCTCGCCCGCACTCCCGCCATGTTACGTACTATAGTAGACAGAAAGGCAAAAATTAAAAAAAACTAGTTTTGGCGTCAGTACAATATTAATAATAATAACCCATTTTATTTATAATTTCGCAAAGGTATTCAATGTCACAGATACGGCTTTTGGCTACTTTATTATAGGTATGTATAATTAACTAATTACACTTTGATATCATTAGTATTACGTTGGTACCGATTCGGTGAAGCACATCATAACTTATTTGACAGGACTAAACTTAATTTACGCGTTCTGTCCTTGTCTTTTCGATAAAGAAAGAAAAAGACAGGACGCTTAAAATAAGGTTAGTCCTGTCAAATAGGTTAAGACGTGTTATGTCGAATCGATACCAATCTATTCCATCCATCTATCTATCAGTCTGTATTCGTCCACTGCTAGACATAGGCTTTTCCAAGATTTCGCTACTTATGTTGATCTTCTTGATGCCTCTCACACACGCTGGGTCACACACACTCACACATCAACCCGCCTATGATGAACATGGTGCTGAAACCTTCGCACCAGTAACGCCGCTGCTCGTCACCATCGGCAATTGGGGATGGATATGTGGCAGGCATACTATTGTATAATTCGTCTGATCTGTCCAAGTAATTAATGATTCTCAAATTCTTCAGTTTCTAAAACGCTTGCTGTTTTGCGATTTTGTAAAAATAGTAAAATGCTTCGTCATTTTCTATAAAGCCAAAATAGAAAGTCTTTCACTAAAAAGTCAAAAGAAGCGGAGCGGAATTACGTACGATATGCCTAGACATATTTTAATATGGCGAATTCTACGAATTATGACGATTTGTAATCAAACGAATTATGTAATTCGCCTGCGGCAGATATTCCGCCATCAATCGCTTCCAGCAATGGTGGGCCACCTGGTTATGCCTGTTTGAGAACTGTCCTCTTACTTACCCCCGAATAATTGAAGACTATTTTGGAAAAAGAAACAGTGTCAAATTTTTTCGAATATGTTTTTTTTTGCTCTATGGATTCTCTATTGTTCATATAATAATCTGGTAATATTAGAATCAGCAAAAACAACCAAAAAACCGGTTCCGGAAAAACCACCAACGTCGTCGTTTCTATGAAGAATAGCCAATAAATGAACAAAATTTTTTAACTTTTTATTTACAAAATTAAGTATTTTCATATATCCAAGTTTGATAAAAAAACATATATAAGGATTTTTCCATTTTACTAATTTTATAAGGTTTTGTTTACCTATACCCAACAGTGGGTAGATGTGGACTGATTGATGTTGATATTTACTTACTGTAAAATGTCAGAAAAGTGACATTGGTTGTTTTTACAAAACACTCTTCAATTGCAAGTAAGATGGTGGTACCTCCACATTCGAGCGCCGCATCAGCTCTACCACCTATAAACTTCTACAATCTATTAAGGCGCTACGTAAAAGTTTTAGCGTCCCTGTTACTCCATATGCGAAAAAACCCTCAGTGTGAGTGGGACGGATTCGTGGAAAAGTTAGCAAAAATTCGGTTTTTTATTAATATAAAATGTACTAAGCAATTTTATCAATAAGATTTTTAAGGAGACTTTACAAATACATAATATCCATATTTTGAATGCAATTTCACAATGAAATTCGTTAAGATTTCAGAATTACAGGAAAAAATAAAACAATTTAGAGGTGTTTTCGGAATTCAATTCTATCGAGAAAATTTCATCCAATCGCGTTTTTCGTCAGTGAGAATCTTAATCAAATACTTAATAAACATTTACCCAAAAATGAAATACGTAGATGACGTTATAGTGGAGTAAATGGATTCGAAAAAACCCTATTTTTTTTTGGTATCGCCTTAACATGCCTATAATGGAAATCTAGATTTTATGGTATTAATGTTATGGCGGTCGATCACACTCAAAGCTTTTCGTATAAAAAATCCAATCACAGCTGCCGTTTATTTGTAATTTATGTTTTTTTATATATATTTTATTACCAACATCACATTAACCTTAATTTGTTTTTATGATATATAAAACCATATATTTATATTATAACACCACAATTTTGAGTTGTGATTGGCCAAATTTTTTATAACACCGCTAGACAACGAATCACAAGCGAGAACGAGTAATGAGGGTGCGCTTAAGATTTAGCCTCACCCTGTTTTCTCGTTCTCGCTTCTGATTGGTTCCCTAATCACAGAATAACTAATAGTACTGCTATAAAATATAATAGTAGACCCATTCATTAATTTCTTATTTTTAGTGAAATAGTTGGTTAAAAGTATAATAGAAATTGATACTTGTCGTTGTTGGTTCTTGATGGAACATTTGCAACATATTGTAAGCAACATGTTGTTTTATTTACAATAAAAATATAATAAATAATTTCACGCAAAGACGATATTTTTGATGGTCGTAGATAAATTATTGTTTGCTAGTGTACATAATTAGACATTAGAACACGAAACCCACTTCGTTAGATTCATTAATAAGCGAATAATTTTGAGGCTTCCCAGTTTACATTTATATTGCTAACAATGTCTTTTGATTTTTACTGGTACTCATAGAAAATTTAATAAAAAATAAGAAAAGGAAGCAAAGAAAAGAAAAATAACGTGATATTTTTACAAAAATTTATCGCCAGACCTAAGGAGGTTGGTAAAAATATACGTATAAAGGGTCTGCAGCTCATTTTAATACAGAGAGTTTGTATATTATTAGGGTTTGATAGCCAAAAGATAAAAAAGAACCGTTATGGTGAAACCCTATTCTCCGTACGTCTTTATGTTTAAAATAAAATTAACAAGGCATTTAAAAGAAACAAAAACATTGTTTATAATAAAATTTGTGCAATTCCTCAGTAGAAATACTATTGATTAATCCTCTTAAGGCGATGTGTAAAAGTTTTTGCGTCCTTGTTACTCAATATGCGAAAAAATCCTCAGTGCGAGAGGAATTCGTGGAAAAGTAGCAAAAAGTCGGTTTTTTATTAATATAAAATGTACTTAAGTTGCTATCAAAATTTCGTTTAACCAGGTATTACATACCGTTAAAAATGTCATTCTAAATTGTTAAACCAGGAGAATTTGTTTCGAAAAAGACCTTATTTCAATAAATATTTTTATCGAGCCGAATTTCTCCAATCGCGTTTCTGTTTAACAGATCATTAGAAAAAGATTCCAAAAGTCTCTGCTGCCAAAACAATGGGTTTCTTGGCAAATTCTAATACTGTAAGGTATACATAATACCTATATGCTCAAGGAAAGAGTTGTGTCAGGATCGCAGCATCTCTACTTAACACTTTAGGAGGCAGGCGAGAGTAATGTCTTCTACACCAATATTGGTCTCTCTGATGCGAAACTCAAGTTACTAAAGACTCCCGTGGGGGTTGTTTATGGTTTACTTACTGGATCATTAGCCATTAAATCTTTAAGGCAAGGTATTATTAGATAGGTATACTATGTTTGTACGGAACCAAATATCCCTTTCTACATAGTTAAAACATGCAAGCAAATAACTTCCGACTTTTAATATAAGCATTTTTTTTTTCATGTTTACCATAATAACAATTATTTAAAAATTAACACACGCATACCTCATTCATTCACACAACACAAACATACACGCACCCTGATACACCTTCACACACCCTTTGACATCGAATTGTTCATTTAAAGTTTTTTTTTATTGTCTCATTCTTTTTATAGCATGCCTCAACTTTGTTTTGTCCCTTTTACTCGTAATTCATATTTGTTTTAATTTTATTAGTTTTAATTAGTTTTATTTTATAACTTATTAGTTCGTAATTGGGTTTGTCTGGTTTATCTTCATTTCTGTACTTTGTTAAATTTGTATATTTTGTCGATATCTATTATTGGCTCTATGTGCTGTATCTTTGTACATTGTTTTATATTAAAATTGTATTGCTGTTGATGTCCTGAATAAACTAAATATATAAATAAATAAATAAATCACCGATTAATTTTCATAAATTTTGTTCGTCAAATGGCATCCATATTTTCAGTTTTCTTATGTTTGCTTTTTTTTTAGGCTAAACCTAAAGTTTAGGTTCACTTTGTTGCCGTCTGTCCGTCTGTCAAGACCCTTTTGCTCGGGCCCCATTTAACATATCAAGTTAAAACTGATACGTCCTACGGCCCCATGGTGCTGTAAAAACATTATGCTTAAAAGTCAACGCGGAAAAAGTTATTGCAAAGGGCAATTAATCAATTTCAATCAATCAATCAATTTCATACAAATTTACCTGTAGGGCACTTCCAGTTGACTTAAAAACTTGAAATTTCGTCCACAAGTAGGTGTCGTATATATATGTCGCTATATATAGCACACGTATAAGAAAAAATCTTAAAACAACCAATATTTAATTATTTAGGAAGTTATTTATACCAACATGATTAGACCCTTTAGTTGAATACAGTTTAATACATCGTAAGGGTCAAGTAAAAGCACACTTAAAAGCGTGTTTTAAGTTGGTGTGCCCATTCATTTACAACTTAATGCATAAAATAACAAAATATTGCCGGAAAAGCATAACTGACATTAAACTGTGTTCGCGAAATGCCATATATCACATTTATTTCATGAATAGTTTCGTAGCGGACCCGAAACGTTTCGTAGCGGACACGAATCGTTTCGTAGTGGAGACTAATCGTTTCGTAGCGGACACGAATCGTTTCGTAGCGGACACTAATAGTTTCGTAGCGGACCCGAATCGTTTCGTAGCGGACATGAATTGTTTCGTAGCAGACACGAATTGTTTCGTAGCGGACACGAATCGTTTCGTAGTGGAGACGAATCGTTTCGTAGCGGACACGAATCGTTTCGTAGCGGACACTAATAGTTTCGTAGCGGACCCGAATCGTTTCGTAGCGGACATGAATTGTTTCGTAGCGGACACGAATCGTTTCGTAGTGGAGACGAATCGTTTCGTAGCGGACACGAATCGTTTCGTAGCGGACACTAATAGTTTCGTAGCGGACCCGAATCGTTTCGTAGCGGACACTAATAGTTTCGTAGCGGACACGAATCGTTTCGTAGCGGACACGAATAGTTTCGTAGCGGACACTAATAGTTTCGTAGCGGACACGAATCGTTTCGTAGCGGACACTAATAGTTTCGTAGCGGACCCGAATCGTTCCGTAGCGGACACTAATAGTTTTGTAGCGGACACGAATCGTTTCGTAGCGGACACTAATAGTTTTGTAGCGGACACGAATCGTTTCGTAGCGGACACTAATAGTTTCGTAGCGGACACGAATCGTTTCGTAGCGGACACTAATAGTTTCGTAGCGGACACGAATCGTTTCGTAGCGGACACTAATAGTTTCGTAGCGGACCCGAATCGTTTCGTAGCGGACATGAGTTGTTTCGTAGCGGACACGAATCGTTTCGTAGCGGACACTAATAGTTTCGTAGCGGACACGAATCGTTTCGTAGCGGACATGAGTTGTTTCGTAGCGGACACGAATCGTTTCGTAGTGGAGACGAATCGTTTCTCCTTAAAATACATATTCTAGATTATGAGACAATGGGGATCCACACTGCCAAATTATCCCTGTAGATGGCGCATTGTCGATCCGGTCGTGACAATCTGTCATTTCAGTACATTATTATGGTTTTTGCATAGTTTAGTGTGATTTGCGATTTATTTCTTGGAATTATGCCTTTGTGTGCCGTAAAAGGTTGCTTTAACAGTTTTGTTAATTTATCCCCGAAAAACCCCATATTAAAAATGAATAACAATAAAAAATATACAACGTGTAACAGAAAGGTGTAACCATATTTGAAGAGCTTATTTAATCAATGGTATAGAACAAATTCAAATTCAAATTCAAATTCAAATTCAAATTCAAATAGTTTATTTTGCAAAGCAGGTATAGATATATACACTTTTTACACGTCAAATTTAATCTAATAAAGAAAATATATGTAATAAAATAATAAATGTACATGAACTAAATTAAAGGTTTATTTAATTTATGTAGCAATATATTTACGATTAAAATGATAGGTAAAATATATATTTTACAAGGTAAAATCCAATCAGCCGCCCGAACCCATACCGGAGACCCGGCCAGGGACCAGGAACAAGGTTCAATGATCACCAACCGAGCCCCCAGCACGAATCCAGGCGGCCGACCAAATCCCATCCTATATACTACATACTAATAGGTTACATATATAAATACATGCCTACCTCCGCCCATTCGATTAGTCTTGCTAAGAAGAAGGGCAAGAAACTTAGCAAGAGCATGTCTTTTTTTTCAACATAAAACTTATACTATACAATATATGACTTATATCTACTTTAACCAAGGGATAAGAAAATACAAGACAGCAGGAATCCAGGTTAATGAAAAAAAGAAAAACATATATATCTTTGTCTACCTGTCTCATATAGTCCTTTTCCTTTTACAGTCAGTAATCAATTAATGTTTACACCTTAGAGGAATCATACGTTAAGAAATTATACTATTTAATTAAATTATAACTTACTATCATTATCACTGTAACACCATGCTGTAACAACTTTACACGTTACGTTACACGTTGTATAACATATTAGAATACAGGTGATAAGAGGAAGTAAAAAAAAAGCGTGATACTGCAGAAAAACAGTAGGAAAACCACAACAACAAAGTTTGACATAGCCGGACCGTAGAGTTTATTGCGCTTCCGATTTTTTGACGAAACCCTAAAAATATTAATTCTGACTGAGCGCCACAGCGGAACATAAGGCCCTTTATTAAAAGGTATACAGCGTATTAGCGAGACTTATTACCGAGATTACCCCGTTACCCGAACGCGGGTAAAGTTATTGCCCGTTGTTGGGACCTTCTACACTATTGCGGTACAACTTTATGTTGTGAAATTTCGTGATACCCAGTTGAAATGTGTTTCATAAACTGATTACAGTACGCGCTAAGCCTTTAATTTTGTATTCTAAATAATTCATCTCCGAAGGTAGCTAAAGAGTACAAAGACATCAAATCAATGTCTATCTGTCTAAGCAGTGTTTGCTGTGAAATAGGCTTAAGTAATAAACAGTAAAAATACAATTCTTATGTATTGATAAATTTGGATAATAGTTTCATTATGTTAACTGTAACGAAGGTACATTTTTATTTTTGCAGCAAGATATGATAATATCTACATACATACAGCTTGACAAAAAAGAGTTTGGAAAAAACTGGCCAAGTGTGAGTCGGACTCGCGCACGAAGGGTTCAGTACCATTATCTATAATAATACAGATCGCGCTTCTAAGAAACTTCTAGTACTCGATCTAGCGATCTGTACTCGTTAACTTGTAAAGCCTACTTAGCTGTGATAGTTTTCCTTTTAATTTCGTTATGTATACTACTGCTGTGATTTTTTTCACGTCTCCAAATACAACCATTTCGCTGGCAGGGGGGGGGGGACACTTGACTGTAACAAAAATGGACACTTTTAAGCTTAATATTTCGCAAACGGAACCCTGGGTCGAAAAATAGTCTTCTCACACCCCCAATATTTTTTTATTTCCTATCCAACGACACCCCACACTAGGCGATAGACAAGAAAAAAAACATCCCCACTTTACGTGTAGGGGAGGTACCCTAAAAAAAATCTTTTTTTAAATTTTACTGTTTCATTTTTTTGGCGTTATAAATATGTATACCCATGCCAAATTACAGCTTTCTAGTACTAATAGTCTCTAAGCTAAGCCGCGGACAGACAGACAGACAGACAGACGGACATGGCGAAACTATAAGGGTTCCTTGTTGTTGACTACGAAACCCTAAAAATGAGGGCACTACACAACACATGTGGCCAAATCGTATAACGGTATACTTCAACCAAAACATTTAGTTTCACCCTTCACCGCGTCATTCTTTTTTGCTTAGCTGTAATGACCTTGGCAAACAAAAACTCTTTTGCAAAAAAAACGGGCACTTTAGATTTTTTTCTCTACTTCAATGAAGAAGAACAAGAAAGAAGTTTTATTAATTTGACGATGTACTGGCATGTTATTTGAAGCATCCTGGCAAGATTCTTTACGTTCCAAATTTAAATTTTGAAATTAACAAAAGAAAAATTGTGATTATTGTGGATTATTGTTAAATTGCTTTACTAATGGCGCGAATTGCTATAGTACATTGTTCACCGAGGGAAGAAAGGGGACGATTACTAACGAGGGTGTAGTTTCACACACGGGTTGGGAATCGCACTTTCTCCCGAGTGATACATAGTACTTTATACTACACCTGCGGGGAAATAGTATAATTTTACTTTTAATCAAGATACAATAAAAGAAACCGACTGACTCGCGTGCGATTGTCACTTCTCATTTCCTTCTTATTTTTTATTATGTACAGGAAAAGCAAGTGGCCAGTATCATTTTTCAAGTTTTATGTACGAGTTCGCAAAATAATACTGGCCACTTGGCCACTTGCTCATTCTTTATGTTATTAAAAAAAAACTGCACGTTAACAATGGATTTGCATATACTTTTTCTGCCCGCTCAAGCACGTTAACAATGAAATTTTCATACACTTTTTCCGCCCGCATATTTGTATGACAGTAATGACGTGTTTTCTGTATCGTTTTCAAAAAAGTAAGAAGGTACTTTCTGAGCAGGTGTAGTATAAAAACAATTTTTTTACCGATTACTAAAACATTCAAATTTTTTGGATATTTTCTGCAAATTAAACAATTTAATCTTTCTTTTTGTATTAAATACCACTTTTTGATATGAGTGATAAAGCGATAAGGGCCGGTCAAATTAAAGCCCTACTTGAAGAAGGTGGTTCGCAAACAGTACGCTCAGTGTCTCAGTGGCTAAATGTGAGTCGTTCAACTGTCCAGAGGACTTGGCAACGGTAACAAGAGACCGGTTCGGGAAGAAAACGATGCACAGAACCAAGAGATGTGGAAGCGTACATGCAAGAAGTTGGGATCCGTCGTTTAGATTGGCCAGCTCGAAGTCCTGACCTCAATCCAATTGAGCATGTCTGGGATGTTCTAAAGAGACGGGCACGATCAGTGCAACCTGCTCCACAAAAGATCAAGGAGCTAAAAAGAGTCATTGCAGAATAGTGGGAACGTATTCCTCAAAACGTGGAAACATCGTGGAAAGCATGTCCAGAAGGATTCAAGCTGTGATTTTGGCAAGAGGAGGTCACACTCGTTATTGGGTTTTTACATTTGTAACTTTATTTAATTTAAAAAAGTTAAAAAATCTTCTTGTCTTTATTGCCGATCATTTTTTTTTGTTAGGTCGTGTACACCGGTTTAAAAAATTCTTCGTTAATAAAAAAAAAATTGCCAGAATTCACTTCATTTTATTAATTTACACGATCGTAAGTATACAGACTACGTCAAACATTAAATTTCACTTAATTAACTCAAATCGACCTTAGAACGTATATTTCCTTAGGTGCCCGTTATTTTTTGCAAAAGAATTGTAATAATAATGCTTTTTTTCAATTTCCCGGAACATCAAGCAGCTTCCAAGGGATTATTAAAAGAACTAGAAAAACAAGAAAATATTATTTTAATAAACTTGCTGCGTACTCTTGAGCAATGCTGCGTAAATATTTGAAAAATAAAGGACGAAAACACCCCATAATCTATAAACAAAGAAAGAACAAAAATTAATTAATATTTTACGAAAAATTATTGGGTGAACATTTGATGCAGTTGTTTTCATGAGAAATTGAGAACAAGTTTAATTATAATTAAAGGATTTGGTAACAGCGACTGAAAGTTCTTTAATCTTAATAGCTTCCAATTACTTTTATGTTCTGACTTAAAAACTAGGTGCTAGACTTTCAGCAGGCTTTGGAGAGACTTTGGCAAAGTTTGCTACTACATATTCCAGTCACATCTTTAAAAACTACGTTTCATGAAGATCTGAGTATATGTAGCTGTGTTTGAAAAGTCTGTCAAACGTAGTTAAGCAGTGTACAGTCGCCTGCAGTTCAAGCTCCCTATTTACCAAAATACCAATACTACCAATAGAAGAACTGTCTAGGTTGCGTCTTGGTACATGATCTAAGGTTGCGTCTGTAGAAGTTCCGTAAAATGCTATACATACCTACCCTGCGGTCCGTAATAGAATTACAATGGATCATAAGCCATTCACTTCATACTTTCGTAATCGATTTTAGCGAAATAATTCTATTTCGGAACGCGGGGCTAGTATGTTTGCCCTGCGGTCCGTAATAGAATTACAATGGATCATAAGCCATTCACTTCATACTTTCGTCATCGATTTTAGCGAAATAATTCTATTTCGGAACGCGGGGTTGGTAAATCTATTGAATGAATTATGAATGAATGAATGATGAATGAATGAATGAATAAACTCTTTATTGCACAGAAAATCTAAATAAAACACAGAGTAGAGAATAACAGAAGGCAAGAGCGGACATATTCCTTCTTCCCGTCAGCGATGGTAGAAAAATGAAAATATTACAAATTTAATTAGCATATTTGTGCAAAAAGAAAAACAATCTTCTTTTAGCCTAATATTTAAACATAGTACACTACATACTAATACATACATACAAACATAGTAGCATAGCCAGTCGAGTCAATCAGAGAGATAAATACACACGGTGTTACTACAAAACGGTGTTTAACTTTAGACAGTGTTTAAATCTGTTGCTGTCACTTTTTACGATATGAGAGAAAAGGCGACAACAACAGATTTAAACACTGTCTAAAGTTAAACACCGTTTTGTAGGTAGTAACACAGACAATGTTTGTTTATGTAAGTTTTGCGAAAAAAATGCACATTTGAAAATGTTTGTCTACATACCTACAAGCATTGGATCATAAGCTGAACAGAGTTTTGAGCGACAACGTTCATACATCTTTTAAAACGGCCTTCGACCAAAAAAAAAAACGGCTATATAAGGTTCAATTTAAATGGAAAATAATTTAGGAGGTGATTCAGCATCGTTAATATGTACATCACATTCACATTCCACTGCAAAGCACCTTTTTTGCCGCGAACTTTTTTTTCTCTTCTCAGTACAAAGTGGTCTGATCAGCTGACTCAGTTTGTATGGATAAGTGAAAAAAAGTTCACGCAAAAAAAGTACTTTGCAGTGGAATGTGATGTATTAACGATACTGAATCACCTCCTAAATTACTTTTAATTTAAATTGAAAGACCTTATATATTGTATTTAATGAAAAAGCTCTTTCTTTATTTAAGCCTTAGTTTTCCATGGAAGAACCAACCTCCAAAGTAAGGGACTTTTTCACGGATCATCCTTAAAAACCTTATGCCACACACTATTCAACTTTGATTAGGGTCCGTTGAGACGACGTAGGTAGTAAAAAAAAACAGTCAAGTGCGAGTAGAACTCGCGCCCTGAGGGTTCCGTGCCATTTAAATAGGTTAAGTAACTTAAGTAACTTAAAACAGAAATTATAAACTTATCACTATCTACAAATGGTATGAAACAAAACTGCAAAATTAAGTTGGTTGAGTATTCGGGGACGTAACCTTAAAACTACAGCATAAATCGGCGTTTTCTGTATTTGTTGTTTAAATACAACATATGGTACATAATATATAGAAATTACAAATTCCTAACTATTTTCGTCTTTTAGATAGACCACATAACAAAAATGGTCTAAAAATTACATATTTAAAAATTATATTCTACTCAATAAGCTACAATGACACCTCACACGCCAGGGCGACAAAACATTTTTTTCTTCTTCACCATTTTCATGTATGAGGCCGGAGGCCCCCCTGAAAAATTATTTAATTACATTTTCTACTGAATATTTGGTTTTTGTCAACATTTTTACACAACATATCAAAATTTCAGGTCTCTATCTCATTCCGTCTAATAGCTAGAGATCCGTGACGTACGGACGGACTGACAGACAGACAGACGGAAAACGGAGTGACATTAAAAGGGCTCCGTTTTGTCCTTTGAGTACGGAACCCTAACATGAAGTTTTGAAACAGTAGTACTTGGGATCTACAAAAGATAGGGTTCTGAAAAAAAAAATGTTATATAGAAGGCATTTTCCAATAAAAGTTACAAAGTGACAGCTGTTTTTTTCAGTTTAAAACAGTACCTAGTACATCGAAACAATAAAAACAATGACTGTTTTAAACATTTAACCCATTATCTAAACCATACGCAATACATTTTTTCAAAAACGCTGTTGTGTGAATTTATTTAAATTTTTATTAAGGCGTATGACCACGCTAAATAAGCGACTCGATGTATGTCGGTACAAATATCAACGGAAACGACATTGAAATAATGTTCATTTCAGTGTGCCTGGAAAAGTGGCTGTTATGTCAACCACTGCGTCTCTGGCTAGCGCAAAATAGGAGAAAATAATACTTTTTATATAGACGCCATGAACGGAAAACAAAATTTGAACTTAAATATTTTAGATCTAAAAATTTTCTTTCATTTGGTGAAATAATAATTAAAATCCCTTAAGGTGTTTGGAAGGTGTAAGAGAATTCTTATGTTAATCATGTGAAACTTTCAATGGATTCGATTTTTTTTTGTCAAAACTTACAATAGAAAAACAGTATGAAACTTAAAATTTATTTTTGACTCTATAATGCCTATCATATATTTTTATGAAAGTTTTTGGACCACCCGTGTGGGAGGAGTAGGCCTTCAAAGACAGGTCCAAATTGCAGTTGGCATATCCATTCGCCTTAAATTAAGAACCAGTGATGTCTAATCTCTTTTTGATTCACCGCACTACTCGGACAGGGACTTTATCAGTTGTATTTATTTCTTTCTTTAAGCAAAGGACCTATTGCGCCTTAAAAATAGTTTTCGTTTTCGATATGCGTGGTCGCACATCGCCTTAACTGAAATAATAAAGTTTTAAACAAATATGCTTGATTCGTAGGCCGCTTTTGAAAACATTGTCTCCCGGGCACTAGAGTCCTTGTGCAAATAACATCTTCTAACCTTAATATTTGCACAGGTATGTTTCTACTTGTATCACACAGCTTACGTTACTTTTATCGTAATAATCTTATTTACGATCTCTCTCACACAATACGGCGTCGTTAGAGACCGCGGCGGCGTCCTCTCATAAAGGAAGTCAGCGGAAAATCTCAGAGCTTTAATCGAGTGCCGCCATAATGTTACAGCATTCGAGGATTATGACAGGGTTACGATACCGCGATGGAATTATCCGGCCTTAGAGGATTACGAGATCGTGTGTGTATTAAATCATGTTTGAAAAATACTGCTCTTTATCTGCACCATGGACTATAGTAACGTTATAAAATCGTTTTGGTAAGACAGATGTCTCAGAAGCAAACTAGCTTATAAACTGGTTTTCTAAAAAAATATAAATTTAATATAAACTAAAAGAGCGTTTACCTTTAAATATTATCAATAGTAAATACGTGAGTTATATGTGTATGTATCTGCCACAAGTCGTTTAAATTATGCATGAATATATTTTATTATAAATATGTTAAATATTTTGGTTCATTTCTTGGAGCCGAGTCATCATGAATCGATAAAATTATCCGTCACGCCAGCACTCGACGGTATGGGGTTGGTTGGGGTATCTCCACTTTTCTGGTTTCGTGCAGTCGAGAAGCAAAAACGTTTACGAAACTGTTAAGGGAATGCTTCCGATTTTGATGCCATACAAAATGTTCGAAAAATCGAATGAAAATTTAAAATAGACTTTGTCTAACGACCGACCAATACTTCCAATCAGTCTTAAAATTTCGGATAATCAAAATGTTTAAAATATACACCTAAATACTCAGAAATCTTGTATTTAAAGCTTCAAATTAGACTTTTCTTAAAAGCCATTTTTTTCTTGAATTTAAAAACAATATATTAACCCCGTGGTTGTTTATAAATAATTGAGCTACAGTAGTTTGGTATGTAGGGCATACAGGATAGCAATAAAACGTTAAGAAATCGCGGTAAAAAGTTCCATATTAATTATGTTAATTTAAGAGTTGCAGTTTATTTTGAAGATTTATCAACATAATTTTACCAGCATATCCCAACAACAAACGCTCACAAAACAATGACTATGACTAAATATAGTACGCATGTGTACGACGTCAACGTACCCTTAATATGATCAGCGAAGGAAGAATATTTTCGTTCCATTGGACACAAATACAATAATAGGACAACTTTTTCTAAACATAGCGCATGATTCTATAAATTAATATGACCTTAGACCCTAAAGTTCACAACTGGCTAATAATATCTCTGACGCACTTAGTTTCACTATATGGCCACACAAGAAATTTAGGGTAACATACACGGGACCAGACAAATTTTGGCGGCGTGATTGGGATTTGGTACAAAATATTAGTGAAACATTAATGAATGGGAGTACAGTCTGTGGTGAGTGAAAAAATATAGAAAAGAAACCAGCACACATCAACAGTTCCTGATACTACCAAGACAAGTTAGTAAATTACTACCAAATTATAGACATTATACTGATTGTGATGTATGATTGCTTATAAAAAAAGTGGTCTGTCGTTGTCTGTCTACTCATATGTCATCAAATCAGTCGGCAGCAATTTTTTACAAATTTATCTTGATAGCAAAGGACACATTTTCAAACAGCCATTCCTCAAGTGACGTCACACGAAGACAAATGAAAGTCGCAGCTTTTTCGTAAAAATATTCATGATCATGAGGTTTTTAGACCACAAGTTCGAAAATAGGATTTATTAAACCTAAATGTCGAAATAGTTTTCGACTTAACACACCTTTACATAATTAAATCTAAGCAAATTAGACATTGGGACACTCGTGCAAGTCTATTACGAAACTCAGTTCATTCGTTTCGTAAAGAAGCACTCGTGTTACAAACATTATGTCACAGTTGCACAAAATACAATTTTTCTCTTTCGGTTGAATAAGTCGCTTCGTGCTTCTCAGTACTGAAAAACATATTCATAATACATTCGGATACAGTTCGAATTTTGTTCGCCTGAATAGATAAGATGGTGACACTGTAGATATTGTCGTTGTCACGTAGGTAGTCAAGGGGGTTCCAACAGCTGGAAACGAGGTCAGCGATAACGTTTCGCTACAAACTGCGGACGACATGACTTATGTTTACGTAGATCGTGGTTGGTACAATTATAATAGCAAGTATATGCTTATAGACTACACATCGTCACGAAATATAATTCCAAAGGGGTGGTAGAGATAGTTTTCTATGCCTGTGTTTTCCTTCACCGTGTGAATAAACGATCACGTTATTACGATCACGAATACACATTCTAGTCACTTGCCCATGATGGGCAGAGGTACGGGCTCGAGCTCCATCTAACATTTATTTTTCACAGAGAATTTAGAGTTTCATTCATATCTCAAAGACAGATCTACCAACCTTATCTCATTTGATCGTTTTCAGCGGCCTTGTTTTTTTTAGGTTTACCTCTGCTTCTTCGAACTCTTAAACACAAGACAGATATATTCCTTCACTATTTCTGCAACCCGTCTCTAGAACAATCTGCCCTTTTGTGTACGAATATCAGCCACAGTACAATCTGCGGAGAAAAACACAGATTATCTGAGCCCACAACTAACGTTTTTAAAAGGAAAGTCTTCCTTCACCATCAACAAACAAAACTGTTAAATATTACCAGCACTGTTTGATCGTCCCCGAGTCATTTTCAGAATAACCTCCATTATTTATTTAATTATGTAAACATAAGTATTTGGGTTTTTTATTTTATTACATTTTTATATTTTACTACCTATATATTTAGTAAAAATACCCCGTTCCTCCGACTTTATTTTAATTATTGTTAGTGATACGTTCATGATTGTACCCAATACAATAAACAATGCATACTCCACGGACCAACTAGTAGTTGGTCGAAAGGGCATAAACATCATAATTTCCTCCACGGACCAATCAGTTGGTCGTTGGATTGGTCGCGGGTCAGTGACTATAGCAGTAACCATTTATGTGAAACATGTTGACATGGGTTCTATTACATACACTGTGATAAATATAAATAATTTGTTTTGGATTGTAACTTACTTGGGCAGCGTAGCTTTCATAAACAGCTTAGGGAACTCTAATGAAAATGAAAAAGAAAATGAAAATTTCTTTATTGCAAAAACATGTTACCGTATACAAAAAGACACTAATTCCCACATTAAGTTGCTTTGTGAAGTGGAAACTAGGCTCTACCCAGAAACATTAAAGAATATTATACTTATGACTGCTAAAAGAGTAAGTAACAATTTATATTAAAAAAAAATTACAAAAAATAAATGAAAAATATAATGAATTAAAGTTGCTTCAGAATATATGTACATACTCGTATTTGAAAGTGAATCTGTATGTGTGGTTAAGTTCAATAGGAAGTGTTAATATTATAAGATGTGAGTGAGGTGTGTTGTGAGTGAGGGAGAGGGTGTGATAGGGTGTGTGTCTGTGTGTGAGAGAGGGTGAGGGTGTGTGTGAGAGGGTGTAGATATGAGAGTGAAAATGTGTGTGTGACTGAGAAAATGAACTACATAGTTTTGACATATGATGGTAAAATATTCAATAACAGAATAAAATTTTATTATAAAAAAAAACAATTACAAGAATAGGTAAACTGTAAATGAATTTTATAATTTAAAATAGTTTCACGACTTAGTTTAATAGTTCTAATATTTTTGTTTATCAAAAAATTATGTTTATGGCGTATTTATATATAAGTAGGTAGGTGTATCAAAAGTAAAGTATTTAAACGTAGCGTAGGTACGAAAAAAGGGTCAATCTTGTAGACGAGACTCGCTACGAAAAAGCACTTCTGCGCGCGGCGTAGAGCTCTCGTAGAGCTTCGTAGCAACGTCTTCTGAGTAAGTAATGTCTTACACTGTATAATGTTTGCTAGTAACTATTTTATTTCGTAAAGGTATATGAACACATGCGGTGTTTGATATTTACATATCATTACTGAACAAAGGCGGTATACCGAGTAAGACCTAAACAGTCCGCAAACAAAACAAATTACACATTTGGGAGTTTTCGGGTGAGTATTTTGTACTTGTAAACTCAAGTTTAAATGGAATTTGCGGCTGTCTTGTAGGCAATTTCATAAATGAGTTTGAATTTAACGGCTAATACAGTTGAAAATAGTATTTTGTGCAAGTACAACATTCGTGCAAAACTATTACCAAACTCGCTTTGTTCGATTCGTAAACAAGCACCTGTGTCCCAATGTCTAATTATGTTCAGTTGCACACAATATCTATCCATCCATCCATCAGCCTAGTTCGTCTACTGCTGAACATAAGCCTTTCCAGGACTTTGCCATTCCCGGCGGTCATCCTAGAAGAATTGCCCATACTCACACACGCTGGGCAGGTAGGTTGGTGAGTGCGGTGCCGGAACCCTCGCAGCAGTGACGCCACTGCCCGTCACCAGTCTGTTCCATATAAGGCCCGGCTATTAGGGATGGATATACCGCCATCCATCCGTGACCTATCGGTATCTATGACCAACAAAAACAAATTTACGAAAAATGAGAAATAGTACACTCGTCATTATATGTCATGATACCTTAACCCAAAGAATTACAATGTAGATGCCTGAGACCAATCAGAAGTGAGAGCGAGTGACTTAAAAAATGAAGACAGACCGTTCTATTAGGGTCTAGTACAAAATTTACGAAAAAAGTGTCCGTTATTATGTGTCAACAACGTTACATATATGTGCTACATCTATACATCGTAAAAAAAGACGAATAAGAGTCAAACCATGATTTTTTGAAAATAGACCTTTCCTGTACTGCTTTAAGCATTGTTTTCCAAAATCAATTTAAGGAGAAAATATATTTTGCGTTCGTAGATCGTAAAAAGTCGTAAAACTATTACAACCAGCCAGCTATTAAGGGTTGAATCTCCGTATCTGTTACAAAATATTAAGAAATAATTATAACGGCCAATATACAACTTTTAGCGAAAATAACTTATTGTTAAAAAGTTTGCTATATAAATAAACAAATTTTTTACGATATTATGGTAGCTTTATAATAATTGGATTTTCCATAAGCGTGATATTGTATTATTTTAGGAGTTTACGGCAGGTATCACGACTACGGAAAAGCCATTTGTTTTATAGCTATTGTAATATCATTAAAATTATGTTTTCAATGCATGTGCTCGTAAAGGCCCACTTTTTATGCATCAAAACCGAACAGAAAGTCGATTATTTTGCCCTAGGGCTTTATTATTATTATTTTTTTAATTTTGTTTGCAATGGTTGGCTAACCTGCAGCCTTTCCTGTGTACCATAGATGTTATAATTTTTTTTCCACTGTTTAACAGCTCTGGATACAATCCTTTAGAGCCAATCATAATTTAAATTTCACAAGATTATATTTGTTTTCATTTCCTCACACTATGCATTGAAAAACGTAGTATGATACACGGGCGTAAGAGCAATAAATTACTCGGTTACGTTTAAAACACTCGCTTCGCTCGTGTTTAAAATCGTCCTCGTAATTTATTCCTTTGCGCCCTTGTAGCATAAACTACTATTATGCATGTAGCAAACTTTTAACAATAAGTTGCCTGAGCTATAAGTTGCATTTTGGCCGTTATAATTATTTCTTAATATTTTGTTACAAATCCAGAGAAATGAGTTAAAGAGCTCAGTGATTATTATTTTTTCTACTACCTTTATGAAAAAGTTCCATTTAATACTCGAAATTAGTTTTGAAAATCGAACTTTCCGGGCCCCGTTGCGGAATGACTATCAGGTCAGTTTGAAATATCGTATTGAAATTTCATTTATTGCGAAATTAGGTTCTTTTTGACGTTTGTCTTCATTTCATGCCTTTAGGTTCTTTTTGACGTCCTTTTCCCTGCGTTCCGATTCAGGACATAATCGATTATATTGCGTCTGACACTCTTTTTTCGCAAAATGATACTGGCCAAAAATAAAATCCGCCGGGCGAAGCCTGAAAAAAAAAAGGTAAAAACCACGCCGCGCTTTGCAAAGTCATAAAATACATTAAATTTGAAAGGAAAAAATTAAACATTTAAATACATAAATCAGGTAGTAGAAAAATTATCGTTCGCAACGAGTAAAAATGGGTTTTCTTACCCTTGGAATGTAAGCTTTCGACGTTCGCCTTCGGCTCACGTCGAAACTAGCTTCATTCCTCGGGTAAGAAAATCCGCCATTTTATACTTGTCACGAAATATACCATTTTATATCTTTCAACTTTATGTCAATGCAAATAAGGTAGAAACACAACACAGCACGACATATTGGACGTACATATAGTTCGTCGCTCGAACAATCGAAGGCTGGCGCGCGATTCAGTCTCTTTTGGTTCAGACACTTTTGAGCGCGGACCTGATGTCTATGGTTTTTTGAGTCAATGCTTATAATATTGATATATACACAGCGCAGAATTGCGTTGTTATAATGTTATATTATAACATCGGTCAAATAATGTAGGTACTTATAAAACTGGTTTTGATGTTGTAATTACCTTATTGCAGTATGGGAGTAGCTAGATAAAAATATTTGTTTTCAGTAACTTTTACCCTAAAATCCGCCAAAACTCGTAAAAACTTTTTTATAATAAAATTATGAAATATGTTTATTATTTACAGTTTATCTTCGAGTTTCATTCGTGTTGGGTGGTAGGGTCTTGATAAGGTTAGTGATGGCTGATTGTCTCTATTGTGCTACTTGCATGGTTGCATGCACTAACATGACATGACAAGGTACATACTAATTAATAGTGTCCTATACTGAATTGAAACCGCTTGTAGCCTTTGTGTTTCTAGTAAGTCGTGGCCTTTCTACCATTATGTGTATACTTATAAAGGTTAAAAATACCGGCTAATAATGCTGAAAGAAAAATAATGTTAATAAATAATGAAAAATTAAAAAAAAAAAAAACATTTTTTCGAGATTTCTTGCATGGGGACCCCCTTAGGTTTCTTATATGGGGACCTCAATCAGATTTCTTATATAAGGACCCCCTTAGGTTTCTTGTATGGGGACCCCCTCAGGTTTCTTGTATGGGGACCCCCCTCAGGTTTCTTGTATGGAGAGCCCCTCAGGTTTAATTTTTTTTTCATTACTTATCGTGGTAGAGGCCATATAAACACGTATTCTGTAAAAATTTCAATTGGATAACAATTACGGCTGAAGTAGCCAGACGGACGGACGGACAGACAGATGGACGGACAGCGGAGGCTTAGTAATAAGTTTGGTACGCTTCGGGTACGGAACGCTAACAGACTTTGAGAAAGACATTTTGTTTCTTATCATTGGCATTATCGATTGATGTAATAATACTACAGCTTTGGAAATCACATATCCAACATGTATGTCATAAATTAAGGACCATTCAAAGTAAGCCCGCCATCTTGAAATTTAAAGTCCCCTATCAAATATTGCGACCAATTTACTTGGCTATGGCCGATTCAGTTATAGGATACTGGCTTTCCAGTTACGGTAAAACATATAAAACGTAAAAGATATCTATAAAATACAAATTAGTATAAGTAAAAACAGTTACACCAGAAAAGACAAAACCGAATGCAAAAACCATATAAAGGGTTTATTTTATTACAACAAAATTTTAAATGTTTTCGAGAAAACCAAACTACATACACTGACTGATGGGAATCATAATAAGTACCAGATAATAAAAAAGAACCGGTCGGATGGATTGCGCAACCTTCTTTCTCCTTACCAAGATATAATAGTAGTTTATGCTACAAGGGCCAAAAGGAATAAATTACGAGGACTTTTTTTTTACTTTTTTTTTCCACTGTTTAACGGCTCTGGATACAGTCCTTTTGCGCCAATCATAATTTAAAGTTCAAAAGATTTGTTTTATTTTCTCACGCTATGCATTGAAAAACGTAGTATAAGACACGGGCGTAAGAGCAATATATTACTCGGTTACGTTTAAAACACTCGCTACGCTCGTGTTTTAAATCATCCTCGTAATTTATTCCTTTTCACCCTTGTAGCATAAACTACTATTATGGAAAATGGATATACCTAAGTACTCTGTTTAAGATGTAAAATTACGAGTAACATTTATAAGAACGTCCGCTGCTATCAGATAAACCAATAGGTTTCCGATGGTAGCTATATAGCACAACTGTTTTTGATGTAAATAGTTATATGAAATGAAAAAAATAAATAAAAAAAAAAACGAATTATTTTTGCTGGTTCGATTCCCGACTGAGGAAATAAAGAAGTGTTTTATTTGAGTACAATCTGCTATCATGAATATTTAAGGTGCCACCGTCCGCTTTTTTCCACCTGTATATAGATGAATATAATTTTTCATACGACGACGACAGTTTCATGTGACGTATAATATTTCAATGCCTACGTTGTATCAGCATATGTATGAGACGTCCCTGCGTTACAAGGTGTAACGAATAGGACGGCAATTCTGACACGTGCGATAATTTGCGAAGGCTCAAGGGAAGTGATTTTTAGAAGGTCTTTTTAAAGAAATGTGTCAAGCTTTTAAGATATTGCCCGAATTCATACAATTTTTTACATTTCTTTAAAATAGTTTTACTTCGTAAAATTATAATTACACGACTTTTATCACACGATTAACAAAGTCGTATAAAATAAAGCGTGTAATAATTTTTTCGAGACTAAAAATATAATATAAAAGGGATTTTTACCGATATGTATTATTTTTTTAATATGTTTTGATATTTTTTGAATAACTGAGCATTCCTTATATTCTATAGTTTTTAATTTATGAGGCTTAGTCACTCCACTTTACATCGCATGGCATTTATCATACTGTAAACAAAATAAATTAATGCCAAATATAAATATTTGTAATTTGACTGACGACGACCACAAGTTGGTTGAAATATATCTCGATAATAATTATTACTTTTTTGTTTATATTTTATCCCGGGTTCGATTCCCGGTTCAGAGCTCCTCACATCCAGATTTACTTTTATTTCTGCGTTTCTATACTGCAATGATATAATGTTAATTTTATAATCTGTTTAAAATAATCAAAAACTGTAAACAAAAGTTGAACGACTGATATTGCAGGTGAAAATTAATGTCAGAATAGCCATCCCGGTACGTAAACCGCCAAGGGCGGATCCAAGATTTGATTTTGAGGGGGGGCCATTCTGGCAAGAATTATTACAAAGTAAAAGCTTTTGAGCAACCCTATCTATACCATATCCCTATGCTGTATAAAGTGCACCCGAATCGAATAGAAAATAATGGAACTCCTGGGTGTTTTGGGGGGGGCCATGACCCCCGAAGGCGAAGACGGATGCCTAAAGCCAAAATACGTTTTACCCTCTATAGTTCATAAGTCATAACTAACGGAACTCTTTGTGTTACTAGGTATACGTCGCCTTGTCTGTCGCTTGTGAAAAGGCATAAAGCTTCAATAACTAAATAATGTTAAAATAAACACATATATTTTAACATTATATCATTGCAGTATAGGAACGCAGAAAGAAAATTTCTATCCAGATTTATATCTCCTTGCGATGGATAAATCGCTAACAACAACAACAACAATAGTGTTCAAACATAGACATTTATTTCTGTCATAGTTACATATAGTCTAGAGGCTATAGAGAAGGTGACTGTTGCATGAAGATGTGTACAGCAAATTTTTTTACAGGATGATTCCCTGACATAAATGGATCATTTTTAGCTTGGGTACGCACTCCTGACATGGGGAGATTTTTTTCAAGATGGCGGCCAAGCTATTTTTTGCAAGCACCAGAACAACCTCAAGAAAAATTGATATATCTCGAAAACCATTCATTATAATAAAAAATGTAAAAGGACAAAAAGTCCTTAAAACACATTTCTCCATTAGAATAACGTTTTTTTTCCTTCCCGCATCGTATATTTAACCAAAAAAGTGTGCTTATATCCTGAATAAACTTGTTTTTTTTTGTTGCTATTTCGCTCCAAATTTGAAAATATATTTCTAGGAATGGGTTCTTTCCATACTGCAAAAATTGTTATCAACTACTTGGGGCAGTATCTCAAGGATAGTGGTATTACTGAAGCTCTGGTAGAAACAGAGGTATTTGGACCAAAAGTTGTTGAAAGTGTTTTGCAAGGGAAAGACTACTAATGCAAAGAAGACTATTAATAACATAGTCAATCTCTAGCAGGAATTTCATGCCGACTTTGCTGAGTTCACTAAGGCAGGGGAAGAAAAAACAAAGATGTTCTTATACTGGAACACCTTTCTTTAAGTGCTGCGGGACATGCTAAGAGGTGACAGAGAAGGAAACTGGGATCTGCACATGTCTGCATTTAAAAGAGCATTGCCCTTATTTTTTCTTGCAATAGAATCAATTATGCAAGATGGGGATCAGTGTATTAAGAAGACTGTTGGAAACCAAAAGAGAAACATCCTAGCCTATATGCCGAATTTGTGAAAGGTGAATTCGTGGTTCAACATGGAGGCAAGAAATTTAGTAGTGTAGCTATGGATCAAGGATTGGAGATGTGCTACATTAAACCAACAAAAGGACAGAGTGGTATAATTGGTATGACCAGAAGAAAAGAAGCTGTAGCATTGCAGGACATAATAAATCCCAAAACATATTCTATGAATATGCTTCACAGAAGAATGTGTGGAACAACTGAAAATGTAAAGCACCACAAGTTTTCAGAGTCAATAACAAAAAAAGACAACCAACTGATTATTAAAATCATGGATTTCATCAATAAAAGACATAACATATTTTCTCTGCAAAATGAGGATCAAGTACTAAACTTTGCAACTGGCAAACACATGACAAAAGAAGAACAACTGTTTAAGGACACGTGTTTTATGAACGGACAACAAAAAAATGAAACTTTTCGCCAAGAAGTGTTTATTCAAAAATCAAGTAAACTATTTGACCCGTTGAGCAGAATGTCAAGAAAACAGAGAAGGGTGGTACAAAAATCTGATTCTTTGTGCATCTCAACAAATCTTCAAATTCCTCCAATCGCTTCATGCTTAATATTTGATTCCATGCAACATGCTCGATAATTGTACGCTGCTGCTGGAAATTCCATGAGAACCATTGGTAATTTTGCCAATATTATTTTAAGCAAACTTTTTTCACTCGCCAGAAATGCTACTAGGGTGGATATAGTTTTTGACTCGTATGCGGACAACAGTATCAAAGCAGGTGAAAGAATAAGACGCACAAAAAAGATCCTATCAATATGACAATCTCATCTAATTTGATACAATTGATTACGGATATGGAGGCATTTTGGGCATCAAACCACAACATAACAGAACTACAAAAATTTCTCCAAACATTATTTTCTTGATCATAAGGACAGATTTTCTAGAGCAACCATATACTTAAGTAGCGTTATTGGTGAAGAGTCACTTAAGGCACTAGGGAACGAGGTAACAGAAGAACTTGCATTAAAATCGTCCCTTAAAGAAGCTGATGAACGAATATTTCTGCTTGTCAATCATCTTGTCATCAAAACTACAGGCGCAGAAAATGTCCTAATAGCATAATCTGACACATAATCAGGGTGGCTGCCAAAGATTATTGAACACAGTCTACCAGATGACTTTCCACACCCATGCACATGCAAGACTTGCGGATTTGTAAAGAAGTGTGCATGTAGATTAAACTGTATCTCTTGTTCTAAATTTTGTTAATGTGGTGCATCAGACAAATGTAAAGATAATGTATAGTGCCTGAAATACATCTGTTCAATGTAAAAAATTGTGCTGGGTATTTTTTGTCCTATGGAATTGTTTGCTAGAACGGGTAGTTTAAGATATAAATGCATTTTTCTGAAAAAATCTGGGCCGGAAATGGCGGCCATTTAAAAAAAAATCTCCCCATAGAAGAAACGCGTACCCTTGAAAAAAGTGATCTATATGTGTTAGGGAAACACCCAAAACAAAAATTGGCTGTACACATCTCCGTGCAACAGTCACCTTCTGTATAGCCCCTCGACTAATATACAAGGTGAATTTTTGATCATCGTCCAAATTCATACTGGTGGCTTGGTAAGTGATCAGTATCATGGATCAATAACAATTTTGGTGAAATTCGTAAAATGAAATTTCGACTCCTCATAGTGATTTACTCGGGAGTGGAACTGAATTTATATGGGAAGCCGAAATTTCAATTTACGCATTTCACAAAAATTGTTACTGATCCAAAATACTAATCACTTATTAAGCCTCCAGTATGAATTTGGACGATGATCAAAAAGTCACCTTGTATAATAGTTTTATATATATTTTAGTTTTATTGTGTTTAAGATTAATTAGGTTTTATCGTTTATATTTATCGTTGTTCATATCAGGTGTGTCAGGATAGTAGCAGATGGAAATCTGTTGTCTCTGCCTACCCCACTGGGAGACAGGCGTGATTATATTTATGTATGTACGTATGTATGTTCATATCACTTCACTAACTTTCTATAGATACCTACCTATTCCAAAAAAGTCACACAGTTACACATATTTTGTAAATACTGATTACTAGCTTTTGCCCGCGGCTTCGCCCGCGTTGATTTAGTTTTTATGTAGTACTTTTTATAGAACGTATTTAAATTCGGTTTGGAGTGTTTTTGGTGCAATTATTTGATCTCCAGGTACAGTCTCTTTGGCGGGGCCTATTACCTATTAGTTCTTTTTATTCATACTTAAAGTACCTCTTTATATACTAAATTAGTAGTTCTGCCCTCAGCTGTTAACACGACCGGGCTGCTAGGTGAGCTCACTCTCGAGCAGGCTACGTAAAACTGGCCGTGCGAAAAGCAGTCCCCCCCTAAGATCAATTCCTGCTGTTTTCAGTGACTGACCCTGAGACTTATTAATCGTCATTGCGAAAAGGAAAAAATGGAACCCTAATAGGATCACTTGTGTGGCTGTCTGTCTGTCCGTCTGTTACTTTCAAGAATTTTCATGTCCACTTTATTAAATGTCGAAATCGATGCCATTTTCGTAATTAACGTCCAAAAAATCATAAAAACGACACCCATATTGATATTTACACATTTCGACATTTCAACCCTATCGCACCCCAACAGGGGATGATGGTATTTCACGTCCACTACGTTGTATTTAGAAATCGTTGTTGTTTTCGTAATCAGCGACCCGATAAACCATACAAACGATACCCATGTTGGTTTTCAGACTTGGTCACCCCATTTCTCCATTTTAGGGGTTGAATTCTGAAAAAACCTGTTTACTTATTTATGGATAGGAGTACTCTTGTGAGGGTTTGAATAAAATAGTTTAACTAATCTTGTTTCCTCATACAAACTCTGGACCCACGTTTCACCCCCTTAGAGGTAGAATTTTGAAAAATCCTTTCTTATTCCTTGATTACATTACAAAGGAAAGCTCTGTGCAAAATTTCAGCTTTCTAGGTCCAAGGGTTTGGGCTGTGCGTTGATGAGTCAGTGAATGAGTGAGTCAGTCAGGACTTCTCTTTTTTATATATATGATTTTAACAACTGAAACTACTAGTAAAAATTAGAGTTAAGAACGAACGACAGTAAAAAAAAAGTTATATTAATATCCCAAACTCTCATATTTCTGTTGCAGTCACAATGCTGAAGAAGACTTAATTAAAATGGCTTTAAATATGTAACGCTAAAGTATTAATTACATCCGTGGCAGTATTTATTATCTGTATGTCGTCTTCATATCGTAAATGTCGGCATTTTACAATTTGCCTGGGCATATCGTAATTCTGTTAGCTACATTCCGCTTTGCTCGGCTCCCAAAATGTATTTACATGTAGACCTACCACGCTCCTCCTCGCTCCGCTCGTCATCGGACCTATTTTTTACTTTTTGGTGAAAAATTTCCAGTTTCACACTTGCCAATTTGCCGGATTCTATAAAATGATGACGGCTTATATATCTTTCTTGGATACCACATTACTCTACCTTTTTGCTTTGTAAATTTTAGGTACTTAATCTTTATTTTTTGTCAGCCCACCAATAAATTCATTTTCTTTCTTTCTTTTGTATGTTATGATTGGTCTAAACATAAGCGAAACATAACATAAGTGAGAGGACCAGTGTGACGCTGTCTTACTTCAGGGAGCGGCTAACAGATCGTGGTATATTGCAACATTCGCGATAATCGGATAAATATTACTATTTTTTAAGTTAATTAAAAATAGGTAATGGTAATTTTTATGGTCTCACAGCTAATATTGCTACTAAACTGTTGTGACCGTGCTTGAATCGCGCTGATAAGAAATATGTATGTTTGTTTAGTTCAGTCATACATAACACCATCCCCGTAGAAAATAAACTTACGACTAAATTTGGTCTTAAATTGTTTTTCGATGTTACTTAGATGTGAAAACTGATTCCCTCCACCTTCCCATGAATTGCAGATATACTGGTGCACCATTTTACTGCACAATAAGGCATTTGTTTTTCTGTTGTTATTCGTGCAGCTGATGGCGGTTCGAAGCCATATTAACGCAACTCGCGGTTTACCAACACAATTTTCATTGGGTAATTTTTTTAGAGAGAACTGTAATATAGTTTTGTACAAAGCTGATTTATTGCATAATATGTCTAATTGATGAAAAGAAGTGATTAAAAAATTTGACATCTTTGTTTAATAAAATTCATAAATAAAAATATAAAAATGCAATAATGCAGATCATCGCGTCTGCCTCGAAGTTGAGGGTGGTGTGGACATATTTGTGGGTCGTTCACTAAACTGATTCATAGCCATGCAATACTTTTCCGAATGATACGTCCTTGATATTTGAGATAGCAAAGAACTCCCATGAGGAGAGTTCAGCCATAGCGCTGCGCTCCCAGTTTGACCTACCATTGCTATGAACGCTACCAGCATACGCGTGTTCAGCAGACCTCTTTGTATCTGTGGTTGCTTCAGCAAATTGTCCAAGATCAGACCATCAGGTAAGCCGTTAACAAGTTCGAAGACACTAGATCCCCGTTCTCCTATCAACCAAGACGCAGCCGCTGGCACGTTGTTTCCGGTATAACGCAAAGCTTGTTCGGCTTCTTGTGAAGGGAAACCTAAGTCTTGTAAAGTCATCATGGCTTCTGGATTCGGTGGCTCAGCGATCTTCATCCTCCACTCGTAGAATTTGTCTAGGAATATTTGCAAATGCTCTGCGCGTCTCAGCATTTCATTTCCGCCACTAACAGGATTGTTTACTTCTGTATCAGCCTGTACTTGGCATTGCTGCTGACTTAAACTTAACGCGATACTTTCAGGTGTTATGACCTGTATGACGGCAGTAGCTGGTTGGCGTCTCGGTTCTTCCAGAGCGGCGCAAAGTTGCGCTAAACTTGTCTTATAATTTTTTCCAGCAGCTGCTAATTTGGCTCCAGCCTCTATCAGAGAAATGAGTATCTTTCGGAGTTCCACGGATAAGTCGTTTGTTGATAACAAAGATTGCAAGTTGGGCTGCCGCAGCATGTATTGCGGTGGCGGAAGACTTGCTGTGGCGGCACTTATAGCACCGTGTTGTGGAGCTCTTACTGAACCCAGGTCCCACAGAGTACCTGCTTCAGGGACTCTTCGTTCAACCAGCAGCAACTCTTCTTGCGTAACAACCTGCTCTTGATCGAGTGTGAGAAAGTCATGTAAAGTTGTCATATCTAACACTTTTACAAACTTGTAGCGGCTCGGGCCGGACTGACCGGTCGGGTAGAAATATTCTATGGCCCGGTGTTTTACTTCCTCTACGAGAGTATCTCCGGAAAAATAGGAGGTGAATATATTTCCTTCAGGGCTAACAGCTTTAATCCAAATACCGTTGCTGCTGCTACCTGCACCTGACTCCGGAATTAACATTTCGTAGATTTATTTTTTGTGATGAATTATTTATTACTTGATTTATTTGAGCTATATGATAATGGCATATTCATTATTGAGAAAAATTAAATGTGTTAGAAAAAATGCAGTATATACACACTAAAAAGAAAAAAAAATGTGGCAATGTCTTGTTGACATTAAGTTATATTTGTTTGTAATTGGCACAGAGTAGAGCACCTGTGCTTGGTACAAGGAGGCCAGTTTTGATTGAGCGCTTAGTTCTTAGGTTTCCTCCAGATGGCGCTGTCCATGTCACCATAGATAAAATGTGTTTCGTAGCAATCAATGTCAAAGTTTGTTTGGAATCGGTGCAATTTTGTCTTTGATTCTGTTGCTAAAGTATACGACAGTGCCATCTAGGAATCTTATTTAACACTAAATTTGACATAAGGAAAAACGCTCATTTATAAAGCCAAGGACACATCGTGTTACTTATTCCACAGATAATATAATACCTTATTCTAAGGTGTTACTGGTATAAAGATATGTTATATTTTTCGCTGACTTGTGAAGGTTTTGTGTTCCAAAACATGTTGACATCATTAGTAATCATCACACCATGGTTCCTTAAAAAACTTAAAAAAGTCGGAAATCAGGGAATTTTTAAAGTACTTAGGAATAAATTAGAAAGCGTTTTACAGAACGCTCAGTGTTCGTGTCTAACTCACACGTGTTACACATGGTATAATTTCGGCCATGGTGTTACCAAAATCCCTTGCCAATATGTGACACCTGTTTATGCGTTTGTAATAGTGAGCACGCTAAATATGTTAAAAACAAACTATCGATATTAATAAGTAAGAGTATGAAGGAATTTTGTCTTATTTTTGTGTCGCTCTTTTATTGTGCCTTTCATAGTTTTTGGGGTTTCTTATTTCGTAGTCTGCCATCCTAAAATGAAGGACACAGACCCATTTTCCCGGAGATATATGCGACATTTACATTGACACATCTTTATATAAGGATTCAATGCTTTAAATATCCCTCTCTAATTTGTGGCTTTAAACCTTTAAACCAATTTATTTTAAGCTTGAGGTTATTTGTGATTGTCGAAAAAACAAAAATTATAATCATATTTCAATTAAGCTGGTAATTTGTCGATAGAATTATGAAGGTAGGCCCTTAGTGTAAACCCAACAAATCTTTTCGATATGTAAGAAAATAATATTATTAAAACTCGCGTGAGCTGACATACTAAATTAATATTACATACGGCTTGAAGACTCACGTGTGATTGTTGTTGACTATATGCCAACCGTTCAACCGTTTTTTCAACCGTTTCGATACAATTTCGGCATTATCAAGGCGAGTGTCGTTCTTAGGATGACGACGCGGCGTTCACCGTCCGTAGCGTCGTTGTCAAACGGACACTGGCAGCCGCCGATCGCTTTGCTCGTGCGCTAAGCGTTGGCTGCGACGTCGGAGGAGGTGGCATGGTGTGAACTTGATTCTTTTAATTGTTCCCATTATTCGTTATTAGGGGTGGTTATTAAACAGACCGAGCTCACAACGTCGTCACTGTCATTGGGCACTGTCCTAAAGTTGCTCGATCCATCGAAAACCGGTTTCCAAGATGGAGCCAGCTGCCAACCATGATCCCGATCGAAGTTGGGATAACGACTTATCTTGATACTTTCGTGTATTTTGCGAGGAATGGTATACTTCTCCTTCACTAAGTAGCCTTGTCGAAACAGATGTAGTGAGTCATATCCGAACTTAGTGCATGTTCTGCTACTGCTGACCCGTTGATGTCCAGTTTCTTCATGGACCGAATATGTTCAGAAAGTCTTGTGATCACGTTGCGCTTGGTTTCTCCTATATAGCTTTTACCACAATCGCACGGGACTTTATAAACTCTAGGTGTGTTGAGAGGGTCTCGGTCATTTGGAGATCTCAACCAGTGTCCGTAGTTTGGTGGGGGCTCGGAAGATAGTCTTCACACTGTACTTCCAGCGAAGCAGGTGTCCAATTCTATCAGTTACGCCTCTCACAAAGGGCAAGTAGATCGGAGCCCTTTCAACAACGGATGGGCGATGGTGGGTTGATGGAGTCGCAAGTCGGTTACTCTGTCTCCAATTATACCCATTGGCCTCCAGTACATGTCTTACCTGGGTCAATTAAGCATCCATATATTGTGGGTCAAATAACCGCAACGCTCGATTTATTAAAGTGCGAGACACACGCAAGATAAGAAAGGTGGTGATCGGAATCTGCTTTTAGGTAATGATCAGTGTGTGTGGGTTTCCTGTAAACTATGAAGGGGCCTCAGTTGAGCCCCAATGCGGAGTGCGCACTTATAATTAATAAGAACTAGCTTTGGAATACAATCAAGTATATTTTATAAAATTATGTAAACAATGGACACAATATATTTTCTCAAGACCACAGGCTGCCAGTGGTGTGAGTGCCAGTATAAAACCTTCAACATAAACGGTATGCACCAAACGACCGGTGGGCCCACGAATGATTAACACGTCCAGAAATGCTGATCTGTCATCCTTCCCACACTCAACCGTAAAGGATATTTTTGGATGGATGTTATTCAAACGATCTGTCAATCCAGCTAACTTGTTTTTATTGACTACCGAGAAAACATCATCTACGTACCACCACCAGTATCCCGGTTTATCACGCGCACTCTGCAGCGCATTGTACATGTATGTACAATTTTATATGATATGTGAAAGAAAACAATGCATAATAGAGGAAGCTATGAGCAATAACGCAGCTTCATTCCGGGTCTGTACAAAAGACAATTAGTCTTAATTTGGCTAGTACTAGTTAGTGTATACTGTGTACCATTTGAATGTCATGTGCTTAAGGCTCAGTATAAAGTGAAATGCAGTTTTCGCAGACAACTTTATATGTATTAGTTAAGTACCTAAAAATTTCAAAAAAATAAATGTAATTCTCAGGGATATGCTTTATTGTTCTGACGGGCCAAAAAAGCAATAACGATAATTTTCCTCAATCACAAAAATGAGCAACGTGTGGTTATTATTTAACTTATTAATAATGTACATTAATTTTATTAATCTCCTTATCCTATATAACAAAACCTGTATCTCGAAAAAAAAAATTACTGTTTCATAGAAAAATGCAATGCCTCTCGGCCAAAATGTATGGAAGGGCAGATTTTTTTCGAGATTTCGGGGTTTGTTCCATCGTAAAAGTTGTTCTATACCATTGACTGAATAAGCTCTTCAAATATGGTTACACCTTTCTGTTACACATTGTATAGTTATACCTACTATAAAATGTCTCGTTTTATTTTCGAGAAAAGCTTTATACCATACCTATAGGGCTACATGTTTCCACCATAATTAGCCATCCTAGACTCGTATATTAAAGTCCCTCGTCCAAGAGAGCTCACTTACTGGTCTCTGCAGTAATGTAATGTACAGTCGCTGAGTTCTTAAAACGACTTTTCAATTTCCTCATGACTCGGGTTAAGCTGACCTATTTATAGAAACGCAGTAAGTAGGTGTGCACCAGTCAGTTCTACTTATACGTGTATCATAAAACGTACGGTATACTGTTCATACTGTACACCAGGAGCTTTAGAGACACGATTTTACGAACAATCGTCTGTATTTAGAGTTCTTAAGGTCCTGATAGGCTTTTAATATTCGTGGTGTGTTGGTATTTTCCCGGAAATGAGACTGGTTTTGTCGGATTCTATGAGGATCTAATTTCCTGTATGAACATAACAATTATTCCTGTTCCGCTCAGCTATCTACATTGTATTACATTGTAAATCCATTTACGTAATACAGTTTTCTTACAAGTACCTACTTCGTGAGTTATCATTTTCCCCGCTCTCACCGCATCTAAAGTGAACATTGATTATTCCTAAAGTTTTAAAATAGTAGTAAATGACAGAAATTAATTTCCTTTTACTAAGACACTTGATAAACGGTGATCGGTATTTCGACGTATTCCTCTCAGTACGCGGCAATATATCCCAACCAAATATCTGTGCACTTTCAATTACCCTCTTGGGTACCAAAACGCCTTACGGGGGAGGGAGCGTAGGTGCACAGATATGTTGGTCAGGTAATACAGCTAAAATGCAACAAAAATAAAATAACCTGAAAATGCCTTTTGAAAAAGTAAATAATTTTCAAGGGATTTTATTCAAAATATTTGAATGATTGTCTTAAAATTAATACATTTAGGTATGGATTATCTCAGAAACTAAGCATATTAGAGGTTTTGTTTCTTTGAAATAGTTGTTCAGCATCATTGTCTCAGACAAATAGGACAATAAACCCAAAGTCAATTTTAACCAAAAGAAAACCTATCGCAAATGAATGTTGAAAGGACACTTGACAATCCCTAAAAACAGTTTCGGGTTGCAGCGAAAGACCTTATACCTATACACTTGTGATTTCATAATGAAATGAGTAATCAAACAGTATAAGTAGGAGTAAAACCTTTAACATTTACATGGGTATATTTTTAAACATGTTTCACTCACATAAGTATGGTTTCAGTAAAAAAACAATAGGTATCATTAATACTTGCGATTGTCGGCACTTGGTGAAACATCATCATAATTTTGATAAAAACACTTGTACTGTTTCACAATATCACTGTTTTATTAGTCCAACCGGTTTCGCCTTACGGCATTAACAAGGAGCTGTTAAAATAATAAATAAACAAAGAAATGCGTAGTTGTTGTTTACATTGCAGATTGTGAATAATCTGACTAATAAAACAGTGATATTGTGAAACAGTACAAGTGTTTTTATTAAAATTACAATAAGTACGAGTATTATTTTCTTTGTTGTTGATTCGAAGTAAAAACACTTGTTAGAACGAACTTTCTATAGGTTCTCATCAATCATCATATTTTTCGACCTCCAAGCACAACAAGGATGATAATTTTCTCTAAAATAATAAGTTGGACCTGAAAAACGTTTTGTTTACGCTATGTGGTATTGTTTTTCTTGTGACGTCGAATCGTCTCTGCATTTTTAGTGAGAACGTAGGTGGTGTAAATGCCTTATGAATACCTAAAC
The DNA here is from genome assembly GCA_934047225.1 of Ypsolopha sequella. Taxonomy (NCBI): domain Eukaryota; kingdom Metazoa; phylum Arthropoda; class Insecta; order Lepidoptera; family Ypsolophidae; genus Ypsolopha; species Ypsolopha sequella. The sequence continues at coordinate 8,741,868 of OW203987.1, forward strand.
CTAATAAAGCCTTTTGTATACTCAATATTTCAATGGTAACATAATCTCAGTAAGTGCTTAGTTGTTTTGTTACCAAGCAGAGCTTAGTTTTTAGTGAGGGCTTGTTTTTTTTTTCATGTATCGTGTCTGTTAATTTCTACTGCTGGGCAAAGACTATCTCTTCTTGAGTCCACAAATCTCGTGCTTCTTCAGTCCATCTTAAAAAACCTAAAAATATCTTGCTACAAAATAATAATCAGGCCAAGTGCGAGTCGGACTAATATACAAATGGTTCCGTACCACAACACAATACGGGTACTGAACCCTAAAAATATTATGATAAATAACGACAAAGTAGATGCCAAAGCAACATTAAGCTTAATAAGACGCTAAAATGGAAGGGCCTGACAATTAACTCGGCATCCCCTGAGTAGGGAACCCAAATGTTTATAATTTGTTGTTTTACTTTAGAATATTTTCAACAATCTGACCAAATTTGAAACTTGTACATGTTGTATTACCATCTGAAACAAATAACTAAAACTCGACCCCAAACGGCGCGAATATACAAGGTGAATTTTTGATCATCGTCCAAATTCATACTGGTGGCTTGGTAAGTGATCAGTATCATGGATCAATAACAATTTTGGTGAAATTCGTAAAATTAAATTTCGACTCCCCATAGTGATTCACTCGGGAGTGGAACTGAATTTCTATGGGAAGCCGAAATTTCAATTTACGAATTTCACAAAAATTGTTACTGATCCAAGATACTGATCACTTATTAAGCCTGCGGTATGAATTTGGACGATGATCAAAAAGTCACCTTGTATAGCTTGTTCCCAGCATATTTGCGCCGCTTAGCTGATTCAGCCATAGCTGCCGCCGCGCCTGCTTTTGTTGTGGTCGCTGGTAGGTGGGACAGTGCGAGCGTATCTACGCATGTAGCGTCCCACACCAGCGACCACCCTTTTTCCCATGGCACGAGTGTCATTGTATCGGCTCTCTTGCCATCGTCACGTATAATACATTTAATAGTGTATTTTCCATCCATCCATCCATCAGCCTAGTTCATCTACTGCTGGACATAAGACTTTCCAGAGGGCCTATTATGTATTTTTAGTTGCTTTCTGGACTGGGTGTCTATCACCAAAAACATAGATATACTATCGAATTCCGATTGTTTAAGGATATGTCCGCACTTGAAGTGACGACACAGTTCGTAAATAGTTCAATACCCACTAATGGCAATTTTGAAAGTTCCGTTTTTAGCTATGTTTTCGATGATAGGCTAGTCCAGTTGGCAACTAAAGATACAGAATAGAGGGGCAGGACTTTGCCATTCCCGGCGGTCATCCTGGAAGAATTGTCCATACCCACACACGCTGGGCAGGCGGGTTGGTGAGCGCAGTGCCGGAACCCTCGCACCAGTGGCGCCGCTGCCCGTCACCAGTCTGTTCCATATAGGCCCGGCTGTTAGGGATGGATATACCGCCATCCATCGGTCCCAGGCATGGTGGGCCTCCTGGTTTTTTGCCTGTAAGCTGTCCTCTTACTCTCCCCCGAATTACTTCGAGGGGGTCTCCAACTAAATGTATTTTGCTTAAAGTTATGAATTACTGAAATTTCTACTGAAGTTCGAGTAATACAAGTATCTTTCAAACTCATATAGGTATGTTAACGAGTAATTGAAGATGTTTTAATCGATTGAAAGTGTATGTTGAAGATGTTTTAGTTTAAATACCTTTATTAGCTAAGGGATCTTTATTAGATAAGTTGGTGACCATTGAACCTTGTTCCTGGTCCCTGGCCGGGTCTCTGGAATGGGTTCGGGCGATTGATTGGATTGGAGTTCACCTTGTGTAATATACCTATATATTTTACCTATAATTTTAATCGTATATATATTGCTACATAAATTAAATAAACCTTTAGTCTAGTTCTTGTCCCTTTTATTATTTTATTACATATATTTTTATTAGATTAAATTTGACGTGTAAAAAGTGTATTATATATATAATAATTTGTATATATATATATCTATATAATACCTACTTTGTAAAATGAACTATTTGAATTTGAATTTGGATGACAATTTCTCACCTGTTCAACGGAGCCATATTGTCTTCTGGAGAAGACGCCTCGCCGCGCTATCAGCTCGCTCGCTGACGATCTGCAAACAACGATAAACACCACATCAGATAAACCGCAGAATAATAAAACATGGGGATTGATAAGAGTTTATTAACCAAGTAAAGCCTACCGTTTTTAGACGGGACCCTATTACTAAGACTCCGCTGTCCGTCTGTCACCAGGCTGTACCTCATGAACCGTGATAGTTAGTTAAAATTTTCACAGATGATATATTTCTGTTGCCGGTATAACAACAAATACTAAAAAACAGAATAAAATAAATATTTACTCCCATACAACAGACATGTTTTTTTTGCCGTTTTTATAGATAATGGTACGGAACCCTTCGTGCACGAGTCCGACTCGCGCTTGGCCGGTTTTTATAGCATGGTAAGGATGTCGAAACCGAAGCAATTTCCTACCGTGCGATCAGTTACGATGTGCAGTTAAGGAGCTAATAACTGCTGGCGACCTTGAAAATCCGCGTTAGGGCCCGGTTTAATTTAGATGTTCTGTAAAAAATCAGATTATAGTAAAAAAAAAAAAATACAGTAAACTAAGAATATCTGGAATGACAAGCCTTGATAAGTAATTTTTTATCAAAAACTCCACTAAATAAATACCAAAACAAGGTTCAAGTTAATATTATTTAAGACTAGGATCCGATTTAATTAATGATGTACGCAAAGAAAGAAATTGAAACTAAGTCAAATTGAAATTGATTTTGACCGAAGGAAGCAGCAACGCAAAATATGCTGAAGGTATAAAAGATGGAGTGATAGCACTGAACAGTCGAACACCTTATGTTCAACAACTTTGAGGACTTCAAAAAGGTCAAATAATAGAAAATTGTGGTATTATCGTAAAGCTTTGTGGTTTATGATTTGTATTTCGTCACTGATACAACTTGAATTTAATGTTAGTTTATCGCGAATAACATCTAGGCTTTCGTTTTCCTTTATTTACTGAAAATAAAAATTTGAACATTGATTAAGAAGCAAGATTGCTTATTGGTCTTTAATAAATTCTTACCAACTGTGAAATTATTAGATAGGTATCGATTGTTGTTGTCGAACTTTCCATTCGCTTTACCAGTTCTATACGTATACATAGCTTCTGGCTGTAATTTACAAAGGATGAGCTTGGAAAGGTTTGGAAGTTTCATTTCCGGCGAGTAATTAGTAGAGTGAACTAGTTTGAGTGAGATCTAGTTTTACTGCGAATGAGGACCAGTTAAGTTTTCGTACTTGTGCGTATTGTTGGGCAACTTTATTTCGAGGGTTTATTACGACTCAAACGACTTATATATAGGGTGTTAAAGTGAAGTTGCGGAAGCCGGAAACTGTCGATAGTAGCCATAAAGATGAAAAATTTATTCGTAAAAAAAATTGAGAAATCGAGAAAAAAAACGGTGGTTTCATACATTTTGGTCATGTAGCTATGTAACTTTTCTATGGAACAGCTGATTTTTTTCGCGATTCGAGTATTCGCTCCGTAGTAAAAGTTATTCGTATAGACCAGTACTATCATCAGTTTCCGTCTTAACACAAAAGTACTTATAACGCTTATAAAATATAACGACTTATTAATAAAATGAGATAATAACATCACTAGACTCAGTTTTTTGTGTTTATTTTTTTCGGATTTTAGTATTTATTATTGATTAAGCGATACTTATGTGCTACGCTTATGTAAACTTTCAAAACGACGCGAGATGACATCGAGACAATATGCGGTAATACCTGGCTGAGACTGACCAGTTACAGAACCAACTGGCGTCAAATGGAGGAGGCCGTCGCCCGCAAATGGGCAATCCTATTAATTTAGAAACCGATATCAAAATATTTTTTTTAAGAATTTGGGAAATGGTGGCTTATTATTATGTAGGTACACGTTTCAGTCCCGGACCTATAGGGACCCGGTCATTTGAAAAGTATTCATGGGGCCGAAGCCAACATTGAAGAGGTCTTGGCACCATTTGATCTAAAGATGAGATGGCCTCTGGCTAAGAAGGCCTCTCCCACAATGTATCATTGAGATGCACTAAAGGATAGTTCCCTATAGTTGCCAAACTATTGCCAGAATGGAAGCGACTTGGAGTAGGATGAGATGGGAGGCTAAAATGACCGGATAACGGATGGAGTGAGATAACAGACATCTACCTCAAAAATCTCTTACAAATTTAAGTTTGGCAGATGGTGACTTGTTGCTTGACAACTACCCAGTAGTTGTTAAAATGACTTTCTCAAAACTATCACAGTTTCATTTAGTCCGTTCTCGCAGTGAATCCCCAGTTTGCAGTTTGCCACGGTTAAAGGCAATGGTTGCGGGCATTCGGGTAGTTTGTGTTTTAATTGAAAGGCAAAATATATTTGTAGCTTTGCGTCATCTCTAAATTATCCAATGTTCAATTTTCATAAATAAATGACGTTGCTAAGCAAATTAAAAATGGACCTCATCATCTTGATAAAACACAATATATATTTATAACTCCAACCGGTTTCGCCTCACTGCATCATCAAGGAACATAAAACAGAAAACTACGTTACATTGCAGATGGTAACATGTGTTTTTATCAAGATGATGTTGATGATGTTTTACCAAGTGCCGACAATGGCAAGTATTAATAATAAAAACGGACCCGTAAAAAAAAACTGTTTGATCCCCCGAGAATTTAAATCTTAAGACGAAATAATCCTTAAAGGGGCTAGATTTAACAAATTTCCGGGGAAAATCTTAGCAGGTACATTACATGTACCCTATATTAAAGTAGGAAAAATTTATTTGTTAAACTTTTGATCGCTGAAAATATAGTAGTTTACTGCCGCGGCCGGCAAGTTAGGCATTGATGGTCGAACGTGATAATGTGGGCCGAGGTGTAGCCGTATACGAGTATAGTAACGTCAATGTGTCCTCGAAAAAAATATATAAAAGTCATCATAGCTATCATACAATATTCATAATTACTACAAAGTTAAATTCAATTTCACATATCAAGGAGAACGGTCGGTTCAAAGTTGCGAACAGTAATTAATTTTGAACAATAAGGCAGTTCAGTACCTAAACGGGTTTCTAGTTGTATAAGCCCTTTATTTAGACCCTCAGTATGCTTAGTAATAAATAAGTTTCTACCCACCGAATTTCAGTGACACGTAAACCTCAGTACCGTCGCGTGAAGGTAATAACGGCATTGTACTGAAACTTTGAGACGCTCAAAGGTGATGTTCTTCGAATTGAAACCAACAGCCTTCATCTATCTCAGTGCTGTGAACGACATGCTGTACCTTGTTTGTTGAGGAAACTTCAACAAATTATTATGTAGGAATACCTGCTACTCTGAATGTTTATTAAAAAATATTACAAATTTAATATTTGGTTTGTTTGTACTCGTACATTATGTTTGTTATTAATTTAATATACAAGGTGAATTTGCAAACATCGTCCAAATTCATACTTGAGCCTTGGTAAGTGAACAGCATCATGAACCAATAACGATTTTTGTAAAATTCACAAGATGAAATTTCGACTCCCCATAGTGATTCACTCGGGACTGGGAGTGAATTACTATGGGAAGTCGAACTTTCGTTATACGAATTTCACAAAAAATTCATGATGCCGATCACTTACCAAGCCTCCAGTATAAATTTGGACGATGATCAAAAAGTCACCTTGTATAGAGGGAACGTTGCCAGCATTCTGGGCACCCCACCGGGGGACAGCGACCTGGACTGGGTTTTTTATCTTAATTTTTTTTTGTTTAGTCGATTTATTGATAGTTTAGTTTTTCTTTTAGCACTATTAGGTTCTTAGTTTAATTAATAAATAATTCTTATCAAAGATCTTAACTTACTTTAGGTTACAATATTATTTAATATATAAATAATTTGACCGTGAATGTTGTTGCTTCTTGATAGAACGACATCTTGCAATATTAAATAAAACTTCTTGGTACTCGGTTCCACAAATATAATAATGTTTTACCTTTTAAGTTGCTACCGGTTTCGTCGTTTTACGACATCATCAGGCACTGTATGTGAGGTGTTAATAATACATTTTTGAATACATTTTTTAAAAACCACGAATTTTATGTGTTTACATAAACAGGATTTAGTTAGATAATATATATAAATAATTTGTTTTATAAATAATTTGGCTAATTGCAAGTCAGATTCACGCACAAAGGATTCCGTACCACCACACAATACAGGTACGGAACCCTAAAAACACGGTTAATTACAACAATATAGATGTCATAGCAACTTTAAGGTGACACAAACAAGCCGCTAAAATGGTAGCGCCTAACAAACAATGCACGGCTTCCGCTGAATACGTTACCCTAATATCTTCACCACTTTATTTTTTCTGTAACCTGTATGCAATCACTTATTAACATGATATTTTTCGGTCCTCTTGTTTCAGAGATAACGGGAGGGACATGATAACATTAAAAAAACGCTACCTTTCCAGGTTTTTTGGATGGGGACTCCCCTTTTTGATTTTCATAGTATTTTTATTACTTGCTGTGATTGAAGCTATAGTAACAAGTATTTTGTGAAAATTTCAACTGGCTATCTATAACGGCTGAAGCTGTAGACCCCTGTGACAAATGGACAGACATACGGACAGACAAACGGACAGACAGACAGCGAAAGCCTAGTAATAGGGTCCGGTTTGGCACCCTTTGGGTGTACGGAACACTGAAAAGTAGAAACGTTATGAGAAAACATACACTTATGAACAAGCCCTGTTGCATCTGTCCGTACATAATTTTCTCATTTATAAGCGATTGGACTAATAAACATTTATTCTAATTTTCTGCGTAATTCATACCCCCATTATAAATACAAAAGTGTGTTTGTTAGTTTGTTGGTTGTTGGTTTGTTGGTTTATTGGTTTTTCCTTTTTTCACGCAGCAACGGAACAACGAAATTGTTTTGCATATAGTTTATGGGCCGGAGAGTGACATAGGCTACTTTTTATCCAGGGAAAATGCTAACTAAATCAGCGTGAGCCAGAATTGCTCTGCACCAGGTTAAATTTTATTATAATATTATGGCATCAGAATTAATTATGTAATTCAATAACCTGAGAACTTTTTGTGTTACGGCAAAACCCCTGCTTCTCGATCTCGCTATAACTAGGTTGAACTTTGTAGGGCACAATTTATGAGGTCGCGGGCCACGCGTGTCCCTCGTAAGAGTGCACATCCGAAACTGGGTGAAACTAAGTAAAAACATGTTGGCAAAAACAAAGAAAATAATTCTATTTTTTTTATTTTTTATTTGGAAATAATCCTCCACCTGATGGCTGATTGTCTTTGCATGGGATGCGAGCGCAGTGCCTTTTGTTCACGGCTCGTAAAAATGATTGTATTTATAATAGAACGCTTAAATTTTTTTATAAGAAAGGTAATTGAATATGAAATAATAAATATGAATAAAAATATAGTGAAACGGGGACATCATTTTGAGAAATGATTGAAAAAAAGACGGAAAAATTAAAAAATATATATTTTAAGATATTATTTTTATTATAATGGTAGTTGATTATGATTTTTTTTTGATTTGGCATGTAACGTCTAATCTTAAGTATCATAACAATTTTATTTCATTGCATTACTCATGACATATTTTATACATAGTGTTTTTAGTGGGATTTTAAAACGTCACTTTACCTAAATGTATATAAAAAAGAAACAATTTTTTTGTTGTCGATAAGGGTCTAGCTAGTTCTATCCCTTTTCGGATGTGCACTCTTAGAAGGGACACATTGTAGGTATATTTATTTTGTTAGTTTTCATTTTATAATTTTAAAACTAATGTATCAGGTGACACTTTATAACAACATTATAGGAATTCCATTTGAAAAAAAGTTAATTTAGTTGTTAATCCAGTTTGCGCATTTAAATTAAAATGTTTAAAGGGTCTGGTTTTTTTCTAATATGATGCAAAAGTGCATTTTTTACAGTGGGAACATTGAGACCATAATATAAATCCGTGATTGACACGGACCGGGTCACACCATTTTAACATGCACTAATAAAAAGTCGAATTTAGTGTGGCACAAGTTAGGAAGCTTCAATAAAGAAATCATAAAAAAATCATTAAAATGGCCTCTTCTTGTTTTTGCTAATATTTATGATTCGAAAACCGTTTCGAGGAATAATTTTACTAGACAGATTTTAAAATAAGCGTGCATATCGTTTATTAAGGCGATTACCATCGCCAAATTAGCAGCTCGATATTTGTCACTACAAATATCAACGGAAACGACATTGAAATAACGTTCATATCAGCGCACAATGCATAGTGGCTGTCACGACGCTCGCTGCGTCCTTGAGAGGGCGAAATAGGAGAAAATTATACTTTTCACTTGGACGTGATTACTCGATTGAATAATCTTATGTTATATTTATAGCTATAAAGTTTATCTATTTATCAAAGCATAGATGAATTCAATCGGCCAAGCAACTCAGGAGCAGTAGGGAATTTGAGGTCAAAAAACACCATCCAGTAAAAAAAAATTCATGTAGAAGTTTTGGTGGTATGAAAAAGAAAACTGTTGCATATGTTGTCTAAGAGTTGATTATTCATAATAGATTTTTTCATTATTTTTGGTTTGGCCATAAACGAGGAGTAGGCTTTAGAAAGTACCCATTTGGCAATGGTAAGGGCCTTAAATAAAAAAAAGCGACGTCTATCATTTGACCTTGAATGACGTCACCACCACACATTTCATCGCATCCTAAAGTCTTAAAGATAGATCCGACTATTCAACATAATAATTGATGACGTCACATCTTGTAACTATACTAAAAAACTTTTAAAATCGCCTTAATAGCACAAAAAGAAATATTTTAAATATAGTTTTTCATTTAATATAATATAATAAATCACTTTAATCCCTAGGGATTTTCATATAACTTTATATCCCTTGAGATATAATGCGTTACTTTACGTTGAGGTTGCATGATATGTAATTGGATATTGTCGAGCAGGTGGTGTGAAACAATAATTAGTTGTCGCTTGTCGCTCTAAATCCCGATGTTTCGGTAGGTATGTCACGAAAGCTTATTTTCGAGTGGTGGTCTGCAATTTATTTTTACCGCTACTATAAAATTTTACGATGTCTGTTCGGTTATTTAATAAAATTAATCAGTGTCCTCAGCTATGAACTGTATTTTCATGAAAAAATAAAATCTTAAATCTGAGTTTTACGTCATACATTTTTGAAGCAACAAACGCTGTATAGTCATTTTTGCTCTTTTATCTTATTCTTATTCTTTATTGTATGCAAAATATTTAATTACACACGTAATCATTAAAATTAGTGTACAGCGTCGAGCTTATCTCTATGAGAGATTTCTTGCAGCAAACCGAAAAAAAAAGATGAGGAATCCATAAAAAGAAAACAGTAATCATACGTGTACAAACTTTTTCTACCAAATATTAAACGAAAACCCACTTATTTAACTAACTAAAAAACCAATGTACATATATAGGTATATAAATAAATAATGAATAAAATACATAGTATAATTACACCTATAAGCTTTATCTTATTTTGTGGTAGAGGTTTTGCTTTTCATTGGCGGTTACGGCCCCAAAACGCCTATATAGGAATTCCATACACTTGACTATTTGACTCGACTTTTCGATTCGATTTGGGAGTTCCATACAGTTGACTATTTGATTCGACTTTTCGATTCGGTTTGGGTGCACTTTTACACAGCATAGGTATACCTATAGATAGGTTTGCCAAAAGCATCTTAAGGCTTAAGGCACCTAGAAACTTCCGTTGTTTTTACTTTGTGTTAACCTTGTCAGAATGGCGCCCCCAAGGATCAAATCCTGGATCCGTCCTTGTTGCTTTAGGCATTTTAATTTAAATTTAAATTTATAATTGTGGAGTTTTATGTCTGCTAAGTTTTTCTAACTTGGTAAAAAATCAGAAAATGTTCGCAGTAACTTAAAAAAAAAAAACTTGTATATGTCACCGGAAAATAGCAAGAATCGTAAGTTGATCAATTCACTAGGTTAGGTTAGTTATAAATTACCGTGAAAAAACCTGCCGTGAAATTATAAACTACCTAGTGAATTGATCAACTTACGATTCTTGTTATTTTCCGGTGACATATACACCCTTTATACTACAACATATTCGAACATGAGCCTTCACTAAGCTCTTGCAGTTTTTTGACATCAGCTCTCGGGCTAGAAGCTAGAAGTGTGCGTAAGCATAAGAACTACGCAATACGCTCACGCACACTTCAGTAACGTATAAGTGACGCACTACTACAACCAAGCCTGACCCGCCGTCGTGACTCGTGAGATACATAAAATATATATACAAGGTGACTTTTTGATCATCGTCCAAATTCATACTAGAGGCTTGGTAAGTGATCAGCATCATGAATCGATAACAATTTTTGTGAAATTCGTAAAATGAAATTTCGACTTCCTATAGTAATTCACTCCCAGTCCTGAGTGAATCACTATGGGGAGTCGAAATTTCATTTACCAAGGCTCCAGTATGAATTTGGACGATGTTCACAAATTCACCTTGTATATGTAGCTATATTTTCATTAAAAGTCCGAAGCAAGGCAGTACCTCTGTCCCTGAGTCCTTAATCAAAATAAAAGGCATTCAGAGAAGGCAGGTACGCAGGTATTCCCTTCTCATTAGAGCGAACTAATCTTGTCAATGAAATGTTCGTGAAGGATTTGCTCCCCGCTCTTCTACCTATAAATTGTTTTCTCGTAAACAAAAGTACAACAAACGACCGGAGTTTTAACGGGTTTTTACCTCAGTTTTTATATTTCGGTGAAATTGTATTCGCCATAAACGTGCGTGGAATATATTAATTTGCGAGCGTCATAGCAGTGGATATACATTAATATGTTTTGTAATTACCACGACACAGTTTCAAGAATAATACGAGTACAAGTATGCTAGGCGGGTACCTTTTTCCTCGTGTTTATTGGATTTTAATTAGATTTTTGGTCGAGTTAGCATGATGGTAATATCTACAAACGGTGTAATGAGAACTTATAACATCTTCTGTATGGATTGAGCAGAGCAACTAATTATACTAGAGATAGGAATTTTGTTGTCAGTCCGTCCGACTCCGTGACAAGTGAATGATTTTGCATAGAATAATTTTGTCTCACTTACACTGGGAACCACTATCACTATCACCGCGTGATGTTGGCTTAGTCATACAGAGAGCGTTATGCCTAAACAGTGGCGTATTTACCCTAGGGCCAAAAGGGCCATGGCTCGGGGCAGGCTGCGAGGGGCGGCGGCGGCGCAAGCTGCACCTCGCGCTCAATTTTGGGCGCCTTTGGTTAGATACCTATCTGGTTTATTCATCCAAGTTTAATATCTCTTAATTTATATTGCGTTTTGGACTATATACTGGCAACAAAAAGAATTGTTTATCGGAAAATATGTAAATATTGAATAAATTGTGTTTATTTCTTTGTAAGATATATTAGTTTTTTCATTCATTATCATCACAGCCCACATCAACACAAACACTGCTGGATTTTATTTAATAATTGAAACATTTTTTGTCGTTAATTTATGGGGCGCCAAATCTTAAAATACGCCACTGTCTCTAAAGTCTAAGTTTTAATTCAGTAGAATTATGACAGGTTCAGGGAAAGGGATGGCGCTGTGCTAGTAAAGAAGAAACGATACAGTTCATCTCGCTTACTTGCACAGTTCCATCCCTTTCCTTGAACTGTCATAATTCCAGTGAATTAAAACTTTAGACTTAGGACATAATGTACTCTGATTGACTAAGCTAAGCCACCATCACGCGGTGATAGTGATAGTGGTTCCCAGTGTAAGTGAGACAAAATTATTCTATGTAAAATCATTCACTTGTTACAGAGTCAGACGGAGAAAATTGATTTCTAAAAAACAATGTTATATTGCTTCTCTTGTAGTTAGTTGCTGGGGAGACTTCATGTTATATCATAGGCCGGAATGTACTATCCTATAATTCTTGGTTGCAGCTGTAATAGTATTCAAAGACCAGCAATTCATTTTTTCTTGTAGATGTAGTCACAAGGAAATATTTTTCTGCAAATGAATATATATATTTTTTCAAGTTTCTAGATTTGTCCTCATTCCCAAATGTTCATGTCAGCAGTTGCCAATTTAATCGGCCTTGTATATAGCCGTGCAGGGTGAGACAGATGGTTAGAAGGACGGATTTAAAACATAGGTTAGAAGCAATTTACATTATTTTTCAAGCCTGAGATTTCTAGAAATAATTACCAGAATGAACAAAAATAATAAATCTCCTAGTTATTTTTATGATTTGTGAGTTGATTCTGATGAAAACATATTTCACGTTATTTATTCGGAATTTCTTGAACAATGTGTAATTTACCCATCGAATTTACCTTATAAACGTTAAGACTGAATTATTTTCAAAGAAACATTATATCGTGTTATAAGTTGTGGGTATACAAGGTGACATTTTCATCATCGTCCAAATTCATACTGGAGGCTTGGTAAGTGACCAGCATCATGAATCGATAACAATTTTTGTGAAATTTCTTTTTATAAATTTTGCAAAAATCGTTATTGGTTCATGATGCTGATCACTTACTAAGGCTCAAGTATGAATTTGGACGCTGTTCACAAATTCACCTTGTATAAAGGTAGTTTGCGTGTCAAACCACCCCTCTACGACTCTGAATTTAAGTAAGACAGTGAGAGTGTAACTTTATTATGCCTGTGGTATTAATATAACAAAATACATTTAAAAAAAATGGGGTACAATTGGCGGTCTTATCAATAAAAATAGAATCTTCTAGAAAACCAGTTAGACAATATTATATTTATTAATTATAAAATGTTAAATTTGTATGACTAGATTGATGGATGTGGAAGAAGCGAAAGAGGTGTGTCAGGATCGTAGCAGATGGAAATATGTAGTCTTTGCCTACCCCTCTGGGAAGCAGGCGTGAGTTTGGTTGTCTTTTAAACTTTTAATTGTCCTTTCATAGTCCCTCTGCTGACGAAACAATTGAGATGAAACGGAAATTGCATCAGTTAAAACTTCGTCTATCCTCCCAAATGAAAGCTATAAATACGGACGGCACGCACGGAGTCCATACAGCCTCTCTTCACATGAGACGATGTAAACCTCATGTTACTTTAACCAAGTAGGTACCTAACAACAATTCAGAATCAACTCTCAAGAGCAAAAGGCTCGTTCGAGTGTACTTTAACGTAACATAAAATAACATAAATACTCTTTATTGTGCACCAAAATAAAAGAAGTTATAAAATATTTTTAATAGAGAGGGTACAAGTGGCGGTCTTATCACTTAAGCGGTTTCTTCCAGACAAACTTTGGGTGGAAGATAAAGTAAAATAGAGGATAAGGCGTAGCTGGCATAAGTAAAATATATACGTAATAAATAAACTAATTTCTTTGTATTTTATTTATTTATTGATTGAAACAAAATAATACTTAAATAAAAAACGTATAAAAAAAAACTTGCCTAAAACAAAAAACTAACATAAAACCTATACCTGATAAAAATTAACTAAATTAAATAAAAAACCCTATCTAGATCGCCATCGCATATTAAATTATCCACATGTCAATATACCTACTACAAATACATAGTATGCAATATTATATATACGTATGTATAGGTATCCTAATATATATATTCATATAAACAAATATAGGAGATAAATATACCTACACAATATGTACCTTAATTAAAGGTAGGAAAAATATTCTTTAATTCGTCTTCTGAAAAAAAGCTAAAAAAGCCACAAACGTACACCTTCAACTGTAAAATATTTACTATAAAAAGTCGAGGAGTGTGTTTTCAGATGACCACAGCATTTGTTCATGAAATTGGTGACGAAACCTAAATAGTACATTGTTCACCGAGGGAAGAAAGGGGAAGATTACCAACGAGGGTGTAGTTTGAGGCCCGAGGCGAAGCCAAGGGCCTCAATACACACGAGTTGGGAATCGCACTTTCTCCCGAGTGATACATAGTGCTTTATACTACACCTGCGAGGAAATAGAATCATTTTACTTTTAATCAAGATACAATAAAAGAAACCGACTGACTCGCGTGCGATTGTCACTTTTTATTTCGTTTTTTTTTTTTTTCATTTTCCCACTAATTGGAAAGGCAAAGGGATCTTAGCCCATACAGCCATGTTTGACGTTATAGTTTTTTATGTTTATATGCACTATCCTCTTCTGTTGAGGATCATCTGAAAGGTCTGTCCTGTCTAAGTCACTGTCCTGTCGTTTCCGCTATAATGATAGCCTTATAACGCAAATACAACAGGGTTAGCAAAAACACACAAAAAGGCACAGCCCGCACTTTCGTTCCATTGAACAACACACTACACAGGTTACGGCGATTTTAATTCACAATATCCTATCACTATTGTTGATCAAAACACCCAAAATGCAATATTTTTTCAATAAAACAAAAAAAAGACTCCATCACGTCTTCGCGCCTTTTTTCCAACCTTTTATTTCCTTCTTATTTTTTATTATGTGCAGGAAAAGCAAGTGGCCAGTATCATTTTTCGAGTTTTATGTACGAGTTCGCAAAATAATACTGGCCACTTGGCCACTTGCTCATTCTTTATATTATTTAAAAAAAAAACAGCACGTTAACAATGGATTTGCATATACTTTTTCTGCCCGCTCAAGCACGTTAACAATGAATTTTCATACACTTTTGCCGCCCGCATATTTGTATGACAGTAATGACGTATTTTCTGCATCGTTTTCAACAAAGAAAGAAGGTACTTTCCGAGCAGGTGTAGTATAAACGTTCCTTGAGATAGGAAGGAGAAGAAGGATTGAAAAGAACAGAGTATAGGAGGTAAATAATATGGACATTCCGGCGTGAGCGAACAGGGATGGCTTCTTGTTCGCTCACTTCCGAAACGTGATCATAAATTTCAGATCATAAATGGAGTTCAAAAAGAATCTAATACAAACATTTTGAAGTCGCTCAAGTCGGTCGAATTGTTCTTGAGTAAGGTCAAGGTAGCAAGAATCAGCATTATGAAAGAGAAAACTTTAGTTTCCCTTTTTCTGCTAATCATTAATTTTTTTCAAAAAGCTGGATACTGATTTGATACAGATATAATGCGCATAAAAATCTGCCAACCGACCGGAAGTGCACTATCTGCCATGGATTATATAAAATGCGTAAGGAAATACCACCTTTTTTTTTGTGAAAAAAGCAAAATAAAATTTAGACTTCCTATACTAATTGATCCGGAGTTGTTCGTAAGTTTTCTTTAAGTATTAAGTTGATCAAATGCTCTAAGTAAATTAGTATATGGGCACAATTCAACACAAATGGGTAAAAAAGGTCAATTTACCTTGTTTCTGACCAATTACCATATGAATTTGGCTGTTTAAACAAAAGTTATCTTATATTGAATTGTTTATAAGTATTTTGTAACATAACTATACGTACTAATTATCACTCCGGAACTTATAAACAGTTCGCGATGAATCTTTTACAATGGAGTAGAATAACCGAGATCGAATAGGCTCTTTTTACAATGAAGTAGAATAACTGAGATCGAATACAGGCTCCTTTTACAATGGAGTAGAATAACTGAGATCGAATACAGGCTCCTTTTTCAATGGAGTAGAATAACTGCGATCGAATACAGGCTCCTTTTACAATGGAGTAGAATAACTGAGATCGAATACAGGCTCCTTTTACAGTGGAGTAGAATAACTGAGATCGAATACAGGCTCCTTTTTCAATGGAGTAGAATAACTGCGATCGAATACAGGCTCCTTTTACAATAGAGTAGAATAACTGAGATGGAATACACGCACCCTTTTATTTACAGAAAATTGGTCACGTACTTTCTTTTCTCTTTTGGAGAAAATACAAAAATGACAGAGCGCAAAGTCGCGGTGTAGCACAAAAATTCAAACGATTTATTTATAGTTTCGTGCAAGAAAACCGACTTTATTTTATGGCTTAACAGTTCACCACGTTCAGGAATAAAGGTGAGACAAAAAGCTATAAATAACGCATTTTATCTTCCCTAGCGAAGCCCTAAAAAGTTATAAATATATTGTCCGTAGCTAGAGAACCTGGGGTCGTAAATAGGATATTCATATGAATGGGTGTTTCTTCGTCGATTTCCATAAAGAATGCGTGTCCGCGGCTATCGAGAATAATAATAATGATAAAATAGAGTGGGATCGTTGTATTATTGAGGAAAGCAATCCGGCTAATGAAAGAAGGCGTTTAAATCTAGGTGGATTATACGGGGTCTGCGAATGCGAAGAAATGGTTCGTCAGCGTGACGTCAGGGTAGAACAAAGCCTGAAAAAAAAATTCTGTCATTTACTGCAGTTCTACTATGGAACAACTTTTATATTAACACCCTGTAATAATATATTATATATAATAATGTACAATGTGTAACAGAAAGGTGTAATCGTATTTGAAGAGCTTATTCAGTCAATACACTGAATAAGCTCTTAACTGAATAAGTTCTCTTAAGAACAACTTTTACTTTGGAACCAACCCTGAAATCTCAAAAAAATTATCTGCCCTTCCATAAATTTCGGCCGAGCGGCATTGCATTTTTCTATGAAACAGAATTTTTTTTTTTCGAGATACTGGGATTGTTCCATAGTAAAAGTTGTTCTATACCATTGACTGAATAAGCTCTTCAAATATGGTTACACCTTTCTGTTACACGTTGCATATTAACAATATCTTTACTATACATATTCTACCTTACGAAGTCCGTTTCGCTATGGTTTTAGTCGTGAAGTGTACAGATAAGCGCGTATCTGTAACAGGCAGTCATTCTAGTTATTGAATGGGACTGGTTTTAACGCATGGCTTGCTTTCACTCTCCAAATTTCTGGGCCAGTGCACTTCATCTGAAGTCTGAATCAAAGCTTTCCATCAGGTATAGTAGCGGACAAACGTCAGCCCATTATAAATAAAAATATGTATCTATATATATATACAAACTTCTATATACCTAACAAATAAACAGACCGAACGCATTTACTTACCTGCTTCGTTCTGTCGCGTCGCCAAATTTACCTACGATGCACGAAAAGCCTAGGGTATAAAGTCTACCAAAAAGTAAAGGTCCCTGATAATTTCTCGATTGCTCTAGCGACCCGTCTGTCCCCCTGACCTTTGGAGGCAGAAGGCAGCTTCTCAGATATCGCTTACTCCGGCCCTTTGCTGGCAGATGGCCCTTAGCGCCACTTATATTCAATATCGGCTCTCGGCCGCCTCTGCAACTTTTGACCGAGCGGGAAATTTTATATTGTTTCCAGTTTTTTGAGTGCAAAGGACTTTCCAAGGTTTAGAACTTGAAGATACTTCGTTGAAGATTATTGGAGTTGCTTATTTTGTGTAACATAAGTTGATATTGAGCACAGAACAGTAAAATGAAATAGTCTTTCTTGTTTTTATTCTACTAGTTCCATCCGTACATATGAAATCTGCATAAAATACGTCAATAAAATTCACCATATGAATTTAATATTTAATAATTTAATATACACTGAGGGGTCGATATATAGTGCTTAAAACAATATTTATGTAAAATACAATATCTTAAGTTAAAAGCACTTGTACAGTAGTTTCACTTTATTTATGTTTTCTCTCAACCGGTTTCGGATTTTATACCATTTTCAAGGGAAGATGTTAATTAAAATACATTTAATTGACTCCATGCACTAGCTCCTAATATCTTACCTATCTAGTAACAACTTCTCTTGAAAATGGTGTAAAATTTGAAACCGGTTGGGAGAAAACATAAATAAAGTGAAACTACTGTACAAGTGCTTTTAATTCAAGATGTGTTTCAAGTTTCACCAAGTGCCGACAATCGCAAGTATAAATTTAGTTAAAATACAATATACAAAACATGCGAATGTAAAAGATATTTACAAAATAATAACATCATGTCATATGTAGTTTAACAATTAACAAACATAATATTATGCCAAAATATCGTAACAATCGGCCTAGCCGTTGCAGTGTAAGTCACGGAAAAAAATATGCAAGTTGAGGGCTGTTTTTTCAGTTCAAAACAGTAGTCCATCCAAATTAATAAAGTAATGAAATTGAAATTGAAAATGTTTTATTTGCCACTAACATATAACATATTCTTTGTTTTTAACACACACTTTAATAACTAAATATAAGTAGAGAAAAAAATAATAAAACAAAACAAAATATGCAAGGGTACAAGAACATATTGTGACAAAAAAACTCGATCAGCATCAGCAGAGCGGCGCTGGTTTTCAGCCTAATAATAACAATAATTACAATTTTAAACATATATATATTATACACATAAACCCTCTAGCTTCAGCCCGCGGTTTCGCCCACGTTCCTTAAGTTTTTGTGTAGTCTATCGAATCAGTGAATATTTTTGGAACCATAATTTTATAGTTCGTTATTGACCCAAGCCTTTGGTTTGGCGTGTTTCTGGTTCTCATCAAAATTATTTTATTTGTCTACACACATTTTTTAAATTGAAATTGTTTTTTGCAGCCAAGTCATGTATCTGAGTAAAATATTTTTTTTAGTGATCTATAACTTCTTTGACAAAAGTGAACAAAATATGTATAATTGGGTAGTCCCCAGGAAACTGCTTGATTTTCTTGGATTATGGTAGTAGTATGGACCCAACACGACCACCGTGGAAGGAATTAACAATAGGCATGTTTTTAAATTATCATTTGAATATTTTTTAATGATAATCCTCTTTTTCTGAGATGTAAAATAAATTTAAGAAAATTTAAATTACTGAAATGTGAAAATACATACTCGTAGTACAAACAATTCAAACCTGAATCAATTCAAATCAAACACACTTAAAATTAAATTTCAGCACAGCTATCAACGGTTAAAAACTATTCGTTGGTTTCAAACTGGGCGGAACATTTCGCTTCTGACCTTATACACCCTATATAATAAATTAAATACAAGCCTAGCCTCCAGCTCTTATCGGCAGCCTCACATAGTTCCAAATAACGCTCAAACCTTTATTTTAACTTATCAGCACTGCTGGGCGGAATATATTTGTAACGGGTCCTCGTGTGCCGTATAATTTGGCAAACATTCCGGTCACTGGCTCCGGACTTCGGAACGGCGCCGTATTCCCGGAACCAAATTAGACCTCTTTCATTGTGAACGAGCTCTCTCTTCCACCGAGCTATGCAACTGGGGCGACCTCAGGGTTGGATTCAGACCCTCGGAAAATTATCGTCTATGGGAATTAAAAATATACTACTTGGCTAAAATTATACTACATTTCGTTTTTTGTTGATTTTTGTTTTGAATTGAAATAAAATTGCTTATTTATTAGTGAAAATTTGTTAGTGAAATTTAAAAAAAAAATGCTAAAAATATTAATAATTTAATAAAATATTTGTTTATTTAGTTATTTGTCTGTGAAATTTAAAAAAAAATTACTGGAAATATTCATCACGCACAGAAATTCCCTATATTGTAGGGTAGACGTAGTATAGTTCCATTACGATACTACATACTACATGTCATGAAAATATGGTACAAATAGTATAATTATACTACGAAATCCAGCCCTGGGGCGACCTCAGTCCTTGTACTCATCTTTATGTTCATAGGTTTTGATACGTTGTGCATACTTTTGTCATGCGCTACACTAAGGTTAAACGTCAGTCGCTCGGTACAAAGTGCACAGCTTAACTTTGTTTGTTTTTATTAAAAAGTTAAAAGTGAAAAAGACATTGGTCTATGGCAATTCACGCCAATAGTTCAGTATAAGTTAGGTTTTAAAATCAACAGCTTTAATTTTATGCACAATTAGCCTTAATTTTGTCAAAACAAACTTAAAACGGAATTTTTAGGTTGTTTGGACAAAATCGTGAATAATTGTGCATTTTATTTCAAACTGATGATTTGAAAAACCTAACTTATACTGAACTATTAGCGTGAACTGCCATAGATCAATATCTTTTTCACTTTTAGTTCTTAGAAAAACAAAGTTAAGTACTGCACTTTCTACCGAACGATTGACGTGCATTATCAGATTATCATAAATCGTTCATCAAAATCCATACAGTAGTTTAGGTTATTAGGAACATTCAATGTATGTATACATATATAGACGTCACCAGGGATGAAATAAGGATTTTAACTATACCACTCACTTCGAAATCGGTACAAGCATTTAGATGTTATGGTGGAATGAAGACACGCACAAACATACATACATACATAAATATATATACATACATGTACAATAAAAACATAACACTCTTTTTTTTGGGTAGTCATGTAAAAAAAAAACGGCCAAGTGCGAGTCGGACTCGCGCACGAAGTGTTCCTTACCATTATCTATAAAAACGGCAAAAACACATGTCTGTTGTATGGGAGCCCCCTTAAATATTTATTTTATTCTGTTTTTTAGTATTTGTTGTTATAGCGGCAACAAAAATACATCATTTGTGAAAATTTCGACTGTCTAACTATCACGGTTCATGAGATACAGCCTGGTGACAGACGGACAGATAGACAGACGGACAGCGGAGTCTTAGTAATAGGGTCCCGTTGGTTACCCTTTGGGTACGGAACCCTAAAAAGTGCATGTCCTAAACTCCGGCCGTTCATTCGAGAGAATGGTGACGTTTGCAAATGTCAGGGGATAAAACCTTTTTTTTACTGTTTTGCATTTCAATATTTTATATTTATCATGATGATTTTAGGGTAGATTGTATATCGTTAAAAGGTCCCATTTGTTAATAAAAAGTATTTTTGTCGTATATATTTTCCACTTCCTAGTACAAACCTTAATGAATCAGCTGACTCAATTTCTACGTAAAAGTTAAACAAAAGCGCAAAAAATATTATTTTTGGCGAAAAGTTGTCTATTAGCCATACTGTGTTCACTTATTTAAAAACTTTAATAACATTAAAAACTTAACTAAAGATGACCTAAAATTAAAAAATCTAAGAAAGTAAACCTAAAATAATTACAATAAATAGAAAATACTGGCCAGATCGCTGCCGTCGTTAGGAAGGGTGCCCAAAAGGCTGGCGGCGTTGCCACGTTGAATGGCCAAACTAATTCTTTGGCCAAAGTAGCTTCCAGCCCTTCGGTCACCTGAAGCGTCGACCAAGCGCGACGAAATTTCTTTATAAAGTCGCCGCGCTTCCGAACCCCACGGCCCAATAGTTTCTACAGCAAAAGGCACAAATATGAAGCCCTCGCCAAGGGCTCCATATATGCGCCTTTTTAAAACTTCAGCTTTTGCGGCTGCCGCGCCTGCCCTTATTGCGGTCACTTGGACATGGGACTGTGCCAATGTGTCAACGCACGTTGCGTCCCATATCAGTGACCGCCCGTTTTTCCAAGGAATGAGCGTCATTCCGTCGGGTCGTCTGCCGTCATCGCGTGCTATGCCCTTTGGCTCTAATATAGCCGGCACACTGGCACTGGCAAGGGCCCGACGAATGACGTCATTCAAGGTAGCGCGACAGACGACCAGCACTATGCCATAATGACCATGCTGACAAGATAGGCCGTGGTGGCCCAATTGATCGACACTTGTTCACTTGAATTTAAGAACCTTATATAGAGGTTGCCATTTTATTTATGTAGCAGAAATCATATTGAATTAAGACTCTGTATCTAAGTGATCAATGTTCTATTACCCTTTTTGTGAAACTCGTTAATTTGTTTTTATCGTTTTCCCGAGTCCAGCTCCGAGTCAGTTAGGAAGTCAACATTTTATTTGGCAAAATTAGCAAAAAGTATTACGATCCGTGTTGCTGATTTATTACTTGCCAATATGGTAGTTTGGCTGTATAAATAAATGTCACCTTTCAAAGAGCTCGTGCTATAATTAAAATTTCCTTGTGCTCATTATTTCTGTCAAATCAGCAATCATAATGCCTGCAGTATGAATCCTCGACTTTTTGAATCGACATTTCAGAAAAAGGTTTATAATATCTGCGGTGTAAGGCAGTGTTGTCGTATTATAAAACTGATATACCTTACCAAATAATAAGATCGTATATATATTCTATTCCAGGGTTTTTATTTATAAAAAAAGTTTAAATAATCATGATTTGGATTTATTTCGTCCAATTTGTTGTACCGTTGGTATTTTTTTAACGTGCCTTTATTTATTTTTGTCGTGAAGAAGCTCTTGTTGACTTGTAGTATTTTTTCGAGATATCGCCACACTCCATCTGTCATCATTCTCTCGAATTAACGGCAGCAGTTTAGGTTCAGTGAATCAAGAAGAGATTGGATAATGCTGTTTTTAACCCTTTATAAAGCAGAAAAAATGAGCTTATGCATGTTATCATGTTTTTTATTTATTTCTTTTTAAATTTGTTTTTATTATATTTCTGTTTTTAGTGTTTTTTTTGTTAATTATTTTGTATAATTATTAAAAATGGTGGTGGCATGTATATTGCCACTACCTTATAAAGGTTGAACAAAATTTAATATAATTCACAAAAGAGCGTTTTTGAAAAAAAAAAAAACCACCATAATACATAATATTTCTCTGTCGGCGACTGTACTTATAGCCAATAACTCGGATCCTTTCTTTTTCCGGTATCATGGGAATGAATGCGAATTGCATTTGACCAAATCACATTTTTATCAATATCAATACATACCGAAAGACCTTTTTACTTGACAAAAGATTGGATGGAAGAGCAATATATCAGAATGAAATATCTTCGCAATCATAATATCTACGATGCTTCATAAATAAGTCATTGAATGTATGCGTACATCGGATTGAAAGTATGCTATTAATATTTCAAATAAATTATTTAAATTATTTAGAAATAAATCCAAAGACAAAATAATGATAAAATTGAATGTCAATTGTTGTTATCGTAGTATATTTTGATATAACCTACAATATTTTTTAAAAGCCCAACAGATGCCTATTTCATTTAATCATCAATAATGTATTATTATTTTCAGAAGTAAGAAAACCTCGTAGAATATATCCGACGTAAAAACATGAAATAATATTATTTTAGTCCGAAAAGTAAACAACTGCACGAACCGAAAACCGTCAACCCACACTGTCAAACTCATAAAAAATATTGACAGGGCGCTAGAAACCAGAGGACACCATGAAATCTAGCCGGCGACAGCAAGACTGAAAAGTTACGCTATTAAAAAAAAAAAAAACGAATTATACATACAATAAAGCCGATTCTGAAGGCTTTAATTTTAGTTTTAGTGCTGTCAAAACTTAAAATTTTCCAAAGTAATTTAACTTCTAACCCTAACAGTTAAGGACTATTTTGCAATGAAGAAAATTTAGTTTTGACAGCACTAAAACTAAAATTAAAGCCTTCAGAATCGGCTATAGTAACTATATAAGCCGGGTATTCATCGAGTCGTGGCTCACCTCTTATGCCAAGATGCAATGCATGCAAATTCACATTTTATTTGCCATGTTAACGTCAAAACACAGACTCGCTGCCGCTAGCCAAACTTTGGTAGAATAATGTATTCAAGTATTATAAAGAGGCTGACAAATAGCTGCAACATTGTAAGGCCAGAACGTCATGTATGCTTTATAGGAATCTATTATTTAATCTGTTGGGCTTTCGACATATCTATCGTTTTAGGTAAAAGAAGGCCTTCAATATAGCTCTTCTAGACTAGTCACAGTCATATAAATCTTAGTAAATTCACCTTCGCAAGTGCGCCATTTGCACTGGCCCGAACTGTATATACGGTGAATTTGTGAACATCGTCCAATAACGATTTTTGTAAAATTCATAAAATGAAATTTCACAAAAATTGTTATCGATTCATGATGCTGATTAGTTACCAAGCCTCCAGTATGAATTTGGACGATGATCAAAAAGTCACCTTGTATATGTATTAGTATGAACATCAGTCATGCTAGTTGACGGTGAATGTTGTTGCTTCTTGATGGAACGACATCTTGCAATATTAAATAAAACTTCTTGGTACTCGGTTCCACAAATATAATAATGTTTAATTACCTTTTAAGTTGCTACCGGTTTCGTCGTTTTACGACATCATCAGGCACTGTATTTGAGGTGTTAATAATACATTTATGAATCCATTTTTTTAAAATTCGTGGTTTGACATAAAATTCGTGGTTTTTAAAAAATGGATTCAAAAATGTATTATTAACACCTCAAATACAGTGCCTGATGATGTCGTAAAACGACGAAACCGGTAGCAACTTAAAAGGTAATTAAACATTATTATATTTGTGGAACCGAGTACCAAGAAGTTTTATTTAATATTGCGATCAGTCATGCTGTTTAACATTTCAAAGTTCTACTAATACCGTCATAATAATATGAACGTATGGGTACGTACCCAACCGGCACAAATTAGCTGCAAAAAGGCTCGAGAGAGCTACTATCTATATGATTGACTATCTGATTACTATCTGATTGTAACTCAAGGTGTCTTAGGCCAGAGCTACAGCTTGCTGAATAGCTGCAGCTGATATGCCTCCAAATGGGCACAATTGTATGCAGGCTTTGGCTTTATTACTTCAGTTCAATGAAGGCCAATGGGTGCTACAATGACTGCGTAGCAGGATATGGCGCTATGACAAGATAAACGATTTATCGAATGATTGACCCGTTTGCCCATTTATGAAGAGTTGGAGCTAGAAGAGATGATGCGAATAAATGATGCTATTGTTTTACGGTAATCTGCCATGAACAGCGTTATCGTGATGTGAAATTGTCAAAACTTATGGTGGTACATATTTTAGTCACCAATTGTTGCCTGTAATGGGTCGAAACAGATGTGAACCTAGTTTTTGCACGAAATGCGTCTGATATTTTAACTAAATTTTCACGCGCCTTTAATTTTTTGAAGATTTCTAGAAAAATTGGTTAAAATAAATTATGTAATTTTTCATCAGTGTTAACATACCATCAAAAAGCTATTAATTTACTTAATTAATAGCTGTGTAGACTACAAAAAAATGTTAATATCATTAAAATTGTGTAGGCAAACATTGCATTTTTGCAGACGCCATACTTAAAACATGGCGATAAGCGCGATGTGAACATATGTTTAAAACTACCCTTTAGTGTCTCTTCTTTGCAGACTTCATGACTTACTAATAACTCCTCTACGCATTTCAGGTTCATGCAGGCCCCATATGAGTAGATAATCGGAATATTAAAATATGTATATTTAGGCTGTAAATAAGTGAAAAATAAAACTAAATTAGCTCTATTTTTCGAAAAACAACTCCTGGCGTAAAAGAAGAGGAGTTTTACTTTTTCTAAGGCGCCGTTACTAATAAGATAAAAAAGATCTTAGTGTGGCTATATACCACTTTTAGTAGCTAATGGAGACTTTGTAAGTGTTATAAAATGCTGCTATGCAATACAAAACTGCTTTATGTACCGATATGCTTCTATTATGGACCTTCGAGTTACAAAAAAAGATATATTTCGCCAATGTGCTTGTTAGGTAGGATTTACTAATTTTGTTGAAAAACCCAACATCGATTTGTCCAACGTTGGATTCGAAAGTTCGAAAGACCAAATAATATTCAATGACATTGCATTTTGGAAAATAACTAATTTACATGTGTAACTTTCTGTGCGATAAAAGAACTGACCAAGCTTCAAGGAACTTTATCGCCGATATCATATGGATCGCCGAGTTCAGGCTTAAATTGTATGGGCATATCCCCTAAGAGCAACTGAGATGGCCTCTGCTGAACAAAAGCTGGAGCTTGCAACATCTGTTCGTAATGGCACAGTCTGCCACCATTGTCATTTATTAAGTTAAAATTCTCGTTTAAAATAGAAAAAAAACTTCTTTACTTCTGGTCACAAGCATTATAGCTCCCGTTGTTCCAGAATTTATACGGCTTTTAGTGAACTAAAGATTTTCTTTGATAGGGTTGGTATTTAGAATCTAAGACTGGGTTTAAGAAGTGGGGTTTATTACAATATTTTTTATATGAAAGGGTATACTATCTAAATTATTTATTGTTTCAAATATGCCTAATCGTGCTTGGGCGATGATTTATTTTCCTTTTAAAATACGCGTGTCAAAAATACATTTTTATTATTTTACAGGTTTTTGTTTTAGTGGTGCCAATGTGATTCCATTAATTATTTCAGCATCCTTAAATTATTCTAACTTGATACCAAGCTTTACTTACATCAATAATATTGATGAGTCCACTTCTCAAATCCATCCTTAGGTCATAAGGATCAACCCTGTCAATTTTTGGCCTGGAAATATTTGGTTCATGAAACGCTGTTTATTGCATTTTATGTCGTGTTCTGACGCAACTATTAATGAAGAAGCATTTGATACATGAATTTGATTGATTGATTTTGCAACATAAAAAAACAACACAATACTAACGAAAACACGGTGGCGTGGCGTTGCAAAGCTCTACCTATGTGACATTTCTACGTTCTAGAATTGGCGCATTAATTCGAAAGAACAAAGTTATAACAAGTATTTTAGGACTACAAACAAAATAAAGAAGTATTGCTTGACACTGAAAAAATACTTTTGACCTCCCTTTGCACGACATCAAAAGCACTACGCAAATATAAACGCCACCTTCTACGCTAAAGAGAGAATGCATGTAAAATTTACATCACTATAATTGACAGGACATTATTATTTCAGTAATACATATACACACGCGTGGTTCCCAGAGGTGTAGGCAGAGACCACATTTTTTTTAATACGATCATGACACACCTCTTTCGCCTCTTCTAAATCCATCAATCTAATCATACAAACCCTTTTTAGGCATATAATTTCAGACGGCAGCGCGGTCAAGATTTACCTTCCATTTGAGTACATTTATTTCTTACGTCACTTTTATTTTATTCATCCTTTCTATTTTATTCACTATTACATCTTATTTCAAGCTGCATCGATACCTTATATCTATATTTTTCTCTCTGCTATACAAACCGTAAGGAGTATATAGTGTAATATGTAATATTGTTTCCTTTTCTTGTTAAAACAAATACATAAATGTCTTGTAACCTCTACATCAAGCCTCTGGCATTCTAATACGGCAGATAATAAAATCAATTGATACGCTCTTGTACAACGAGTTAATAAAATGTTATTTGGCTATTGACATAAAAGAAGCCATAAACATAATTACTGTGCCCGTAATTACGACTTTGAACGAAGGATTTCGGAATGTAAAGCGATTCAGCAGTTAAGTTTGATCGCGCCATTCATTCGTTGCCAATAAAAATTCAAATAATGACAGGGATGATGACGTCATTATTACGGTTCATGAGAGAAGGGACGAAAGGTGACCACTGTTAGCTGATACCTGACATAATTCTAAAAGAGTCTGAATAATAGGGTTTATGAACTATCTCACAGACCTAGTTCCGTGGTTATGTTGTAACAGGAATACGTTACATTTGGGCGATGTTGAGACATTTCGGGTTTTGTATGGACTATATTTATGTAGATACGCTGTCCCTTTTCCATCAATCCAGGTATATAGCATTGACGGACTCCACAAATAAATGCTGGTTTTAATCCGCCGCATATTGGTATTAATAAATTAACAATAAAATCTGGCCATTCAAAGACGAAACGCTGCCAACCTTCTAGTTACCTTTCCACATGACGGTGGCGATCTAGATAGGATTTTTTAATTAGTTTAGTTTATTTTAAAGATATAGGTTTTATAAGGGTTTTAGGTTAGTGTTTTGTTTTAGGTAAGTTTTATTTTGTAGGTAGGTTTTTAAGTATTTGAATGTTATTTGAGTATTATTTTATATACATACAAAGGCGAAATTAATGCTAATTAGCATTTTCTTCCAGATAACTTAAGACATCATCAATCAACATCAATATCAATATATATAATAAAAGAGTATAACCCGGTGCGTCTGTACATTGAAGAAAAGTAATAAAAATAGAAATGGGGTGACTAAAGAAGAGTAATAGAACACAAATCAGTGATCTTTTGAATTCTTCTCTGTCTGTCTGTTTGTTTGTTCAAGCACATCTTTGTTTGGGATATTGTCAGTTTGTATATTCAATTGAGAGAGAGTAGCGCTTATAATGTTTGTTTCTGAAAAAATATGTCATTTGTTTCATGAAGGCCACACGGGCGAAACCGCGGGTAGAAGCTAGTAATCAATAAATGAAATATAATATATGAGTCTACGACGCAGATGGCGACGAAATAAAAAAAATGGCCAATCAATGCGCTTTATGCACGCATAGTTATATTACAATAAAATGTCTTTATTTGTGTCTAGTAAAATTATAATAAGATTGTGAAAAAAATGATCCAATATGATAAATTGATTCTTTATAATTTCGCTTGAGTTCATATAAATCGTGTTTGATAATATTGAATTTTCTGAAATTTACGAATATTTACAATTAAAAGTTTGTATAAGAATCATAAAAGGAGTCCTAATTTTGACTGTGTTGCATAATTATAAAATTCAGGTACAAAGTGACATAGAATAAATGTATGTCTATGTCTCTTTGGACTTGAATTTGATGAATGAATATACAAGATCAACCCTGTCAAAACGTCACCAAAACCTAGGATTTTTTTCTATGACAGCCACCCCGGCTCTCCTTGATATAAGCATGCTCAAAGTTAATCTGCTAACTAAATATTCTTAGCCAAAACTACAATATGAAAATTACAGAATTTCTAGTAAAAATTCTATTTGCCCAAAACAGCTAATTTAGACTTGGCCGTAGCGGTAACGAGCCCACATTTACTTAACGACCCTAACCGGTCGGCCACAGCTTCAGGCTTCGGGAGGCGCGCCAAGCAGTTCTTCTTGCGACGTCGTCGGCGGAGAGAACAAATGTATGAAGTTGTATAGAGCCAGCCATGGGTCGCCGCTCGCGCGTCTTGTTCGGCTTCGAGTGACTTGCGCTCTCGCGACGGCGGTGTGCGGGGAGGCGAGGAGCCGCGCCAGTGATCGAGCGCACAGGACGAACCTAGTGTCGAGCGCTTTGAGCGAGTGAGCGCGCTATACATCCGATGCGGTCGAAGGCACCGCGCCGACGGGTGTCGTGGCAGGGCAAAGCCCGTCGAAAAAACAGCCTGGAAGCGCAGCAAGAAGCGCCGCCAGAAGCCTGAAACTGTGGCCCTGGCGTAAAAGCTTGACTTTTCTTTTCTCTGTAGGAAATAAGTAATGTTTATGGCGTCATCCAACACACAAGTATCCTCATTAAGGTAATCGCCGAAACTATTAGGTCGTTTATAGGAACCTAATTTGAGAATTGAAAAAAAAACTCAATTTTCAGTACTAACTGGATGACATGGATGGTATTTAGGACGAACTGTTTTTGAAGATTTAGAGTTATCAAACTTAAAATAAAAACAAAATTTAATACGTTGATGTAAACTTGAAATCATCTTTGAAACAAAAAATAAATAATGGAAATAGCTATTGAATTACAGGAATAATGAACTGATGAATCTGTAAGAAAATTTCGCAAATTTCATAGGTAAGCATCCATTATTAAAACATTTTTCAGTGATTAGCTAGGCTAGGGGATACACTTGAGTCCTTGACATTTTTAGACCTACAGTCGCATGCACATTTAGGTAAGGATTGAAACCTGTGTAACCTAGATAATGGGCTACGCTAGGGTATAAAATGTCGCTCTCGGGTTGCTTCGGAGATAAATAAGCGTTGAGACAAAATTTATTCCCGTAAGGAAAATGCTGGACATGTGTGAGTCGTACCTACGCTCAGAGGGTTCCGTACTTCTCTTCAATCTGTTGCCTCATCACAAGAAATAAGACAGTGAACCACAATAAAGTATTTGGCATGTCACAGTTCAAGTACGTTTTTAGGGTTCCGTACCCAAAGGATTAGCAACGGGACCCTATTACTAAGACTCCACTGTCCGTCTGTCTGTCCGTCTGTCACCAGGCTGTATCTCATGAACCGTGATAGTTAGACAGTTGAAATTTTCACAGATGATGTATTTCTGTTGCCGCTATAGCAACAAATACTAAAAAACAGAATAAAATAAATATTTAAGGGGGCTCCCATACAACAGACATGTTTTTTTTTGCCGTTTTTACAGATAATGGTACGGAAACTTTCGTGCGCGAGTCCGACTCGCACTTGGCCTGTTTTTTTATTTAATTTAATGTTTCATAGGACTAATGTAGGGTGGGGTGAATGTAGTATGGATGGGTTCCTTATGTGTGGTTTAGTTTGACATTCTTTATTTTGAATAGGAAACCCTAAACACATTCAACAAAGGAGCCAACATATTTACAACTACAACCATTACTTTTTTAAAGAATGCAATATAATTTGTACCAAAATAGCACCTGAAAATACATCCAGTACGAAGGTAAATTTCGGGCTACAATACTGTAGTTTCAGACGCATTGACGTCACAATGCAGGCAGTAGAGTTTCTCGTCACACCAGTCTGCGCTCTAATCAGATGACAGTTCCAAACGTGTTGGCCTTTGCAATTATGAACAGACCAGGAGCCTAGGAAAAATACAGTTAAATTATGCCGATAACAGGTGCAATGAGAGACGGCACTTATGACAGCTGTTTTTAGGATGGGGTACATTTCAAATTTCGGTAAATTCGAGTTCAGTAAATAAAATATTGGCACGTCACACAACATGCGACATAATAACCCAAAAGGTAAATTTGCCAAATCTGCTTACAAAGCAGTCTAGGAAGTGACTGTTTTAAAATTTTAGGCTAGATACAATTTAACCACGAAAAAATATAATTTGGAAAGAGATGCAGCCTTTATTTATTGATTAAGATTCAGCCATTATCACTCCCTGTTGATTTTTATTAAATTGTGTACACCATAAGTTTTCAAAAAATAAGAAACTTATGCTATAAAGTATTAAACCTACAAAAATTTGATTGCAAAATAACGGCAACATGTAAATAAAAAAAAAGTAATAAACAAATAGTTACATTACTTTTGGTCGCCAGCAACAATGAAGAATTACATTATTTTAATGACACTTAACTCATAAATAATTACGACACCTGGTTGGCATTTAAACGTCATAAGTGCCATCTCTCGTTACCTTCAGTGTAGTCACGAAAAACCGCTGTTTTACTTTTGTTAGTGTGAGCATTAGATATTTGCTAACCGTAAAGTTTTCAAATTAATGATCCTTTTTATGAGTACAATTTTAAAAGTATTAATGATAAAATTTTCGTAATTCATTGAAACATATTCAAAAAGTGACTAAACTCGCACGTACACCCTAAAAACGCAAGAATTCTTGATTCCTACTAATAACAAAATATGAAAAATTTATTCATATTAAATATTTTGTATTTAATATTAGCTATTTAGTATTATTATTTTAGTAATAATACTATCAGGTAATATTTCTCCTGCGCTCTCGATCTACCACAGAAATTTCCAAGCTAATGTTCGACATAAGTACTATTTTCGCATAACAACTTCAATTTGTAGAGAGAACGTAAACAACCTGAGTGAACAACAGTTCGGTGCGCCAGGTCATGTCATGCAACTAACTTTCTGTGAACTAACTTGTAAATTATTCGCTAACTTAATTAAGCTGCACTTAAGTTGAGTAAGCAAGGATGTAACTAAGGCTGGGACTGTACGATCCGATTGAAGAGGACGTGCCTATGCGTATAAATGAAATAGTATGAGATAGTCTTTCCCGCTTACTCGCATAGGCCTTTACCCGTAGTAAAACCGGGCGTGTATAGTTCCCGCCTAATAGGGAAACTGAACATAGTCAAACGTTCCTGGCAACCCTGAAATTTGGATGAGCTGCCAGTTTGTTTGAATTGTGTAGGACCCAGTAGGCTATGTTTAGTTAGTACATTGGTCTGAGCCGACATATACCACAAAAAGTGTTGCCAAATATCTGGAGAAAATTTATGTTTTTTATATACTGGGTGACTTTTAACTAAACCCCAATAATTTTAGATGTTATTTGGAAATGTTAGTAGAACATATTTTAAATGTAAAAACAATTAAAATAAGAAGTAAAAACAACTAATTTGGCAATATAATTTATGATAATCATAGTCATCAGTCAGTTCAAAATAGTCCAAAATAGTGGGATTAACAAGAAAAATAACTTCGCGCGATCTAATTGTCTATTCTCTTCAGGTCACCATGATTTCTTTGGATTTTGCGGAAATCTTTAAGGGGCTCTAATTTTTTTTTTCAATTCATGCAATGTATTTTGGTTGATTATTAAGAATCCAGTTTTTATTCTTCTACAATATATTAAATTTTTGGGGTTACATTAAAAGTCAACCTGTAAATGTTAATTATATGGAAATAAATATTATGATTCAAAATGTTATATTTTAATTTTTTCATCAATAACCTACATCATAATAATAATAAAATTGTC
Source organism: Ypsolopha sequella (assembly GCA_934047225.1). Taxonomy (NCBI): domain Eukaryota; kingdom Metazoa; phylum Arthropoda; class Insecta; order Lepidoptera; family Ypsolophidae; genus Ypsolopha; species Ypsolopha sequella. The sequence continues at coordinate 8,774,421 of OW203987.1, forward strand.
TTTTTTATACACATAATTCGCTTAGATTAAATTAAATGTTTAGGTGTGTTCATTCGAAAACCACTTCGAGATTTAGGTTTAATTTGCCGTATTTTCGTATTTTTGAATTCGTCTAAAAACGTCATGATGATGAATATTTTGACGAAAAAGCTCTAACTTTCATATTTTGCCTTCGTGTAACGTCACTTGAGAAATGGCTACTTAAAAACGTGTCCTTTGCTATCAAGATAAATTTATAATAATTTGCATCCGACTGATTTGACAGATTGTTGACAGATGATTTTTTTTTTTATTTTTTTTATGTTTTTTTTATTCATGATGATGAATATTTTTACGAAAAAGCTGCAACTTCCATTTGCCTTCGTGTGACGTCACTTGAGAAATGGTTATTTAGAAATGTGTCCTTCAAGATAAATTTATATTACTTTGCTTCCGACTGATTTGACAGATGGATGACAGATGAGTAGACAGACAGAGACAGACAATTTTTTTTGGTGTGATGTGATGTGTGATTGCTTATAAAAGAAAAGTGGTCTGTCTACTCATCTGTCATCCATCTGTCAAATCAGTCGGAAGCAAAGTAATATTAATTTATCTTGAAGGACACATTTCTAAATAACCATTTCTCAAGTGACGTCACACGAAGGCAAATGGAAGTTGCAGCTTTTTCGTAAAAATATTCATCATCATAAGGTTTTTTGACCACAAGTTCTAAAATACGGCTTATTAAACCTAAATCTCGAAATGGTTTTCGAATTAACATACCTTATAATAATTTAATCTAAGCGAATTGTTTTTGTTAATTTTGGTCACAATTGTAGAGATACTATATTCCCAATTATGTGCCCAAATTTTGTTATGTCTTTATCTTTTGGAAGATACTTCCTTTGTCTTTTGGAAGATACTTTACTAAGAAAATACTTCTCAAACGTATCAATATCATATGAAATATTTAATAACCCTGGCAATTCGGAGAGCTCTTCCAATGTAAATAAATTTGCGTCTTTCAGAGTCAAAAGAGTATGCTTCTTACATACAAATGTAGTGAAGCTGTTCACAGGTATTCTTCAGGTAAATATTGCATAAAACTTTCCGATAATCTGCTTGTCGGGTGATCTTGTATTTTGTCAGGAGTCTGGACGTCTTATGAAAAGTCGGGAGAATCCAGCCAGAACATCTGGCAACCTTAACCACAGAGGAAGAGGTTGCTCCCAGATGTACAGAAGCCACAAATCTCCATATTTTGTGTAAGTTAAGCTTACGGATGACCCGAGATCGAGTACCAATTTTGCATCAAGTAGAACAGAACTCTATGACGTTTCGTAATTGTTTAAAATAGCGCGCTCTGAGCCGTGGCTGTTACGAAAACCGAAATATGATCCGCGCCCGAAAACTGCGTTTTTACTAAATACGAGTAACTCAGCTTCAACACGGAAGATCTCCACAATAGTGTCACACCTCTTTCAATTCTTCTACATCACCATTCGACTTAATTGTTTCCTGCTCTATAAATAAATGAGCAAACATTAATCAAGTTGGAGATAATATATACTATAAAGAGGCCCCTATACGCCTAGATTTAAGATTCATTCAAAAGGTAAAAACTGAATGTGAAGTCATTTTCAGTTATTTTCTTCATATATTTTTTTAAGTATTATCTAACGACATTTAACTACGTCTCTATACAGCCCAAAAAGCAAAATTTGATGAAATACCATCATAATAGAGCTGTCGGGGTATCGTGAATATTGCCTTGTTTTTATGCAAAGTTTAGCAAGTTGTATAATTTTACCTATACTGAAAAAAAAGAGAGAAATATAGACGTCGTTCATGTAAAGAAGACTAGGGTTTATACACTTTTTTATAAATAAACAGTTACAGTTTTTACCTGAAACCATTTCACAAATTCGGCGCTTTTTGAATATCTCGCTACCTTGCACCATTTGATGAGAGATGCGTAGAAATGCGTTGTGTGGAGAAAAGAAACATATATAAAGATGTGTGCAAAATTTAATTGAGATCAAAGCCATCAGGACTTCACAAACACCTAAAGCGTTTATATGGCAGCTGAGCGGAATAGTTTAAAGTATAATACTTTCAAGATAAACTTGGAAACTAAATGAAATAAAAGTGAACTTTAGAAAACTTCCCCGATATCTCGGCAGATTGCCGTTTTCTTCATAAACGCTAAAAGGAAAGTATCGGAGTGAAGCTGATAATTTAATAACAAGTTTCCTGATTCATTACCCCGTAACAGCGCAGTTGTGAGGTTCGTTCATTAAGGCGATATGTAAAAGTTTTAGCGTCCCTGTTACTCCATATGCGAAAAAACCCTCAGTGCGAGAGGGACGGATTCGTGGAAAAGTAGCAGAAAGTCGGTTTTTTACTAATATAAAATGTACTAAAGTTGCGATCAAAATTTAATTTAACCAGGTCCTATATAACGTAAAAACCCATCTAATAAAATATAACTGCAGTCTATATGTCATTATAAATCGTCAAACCAGGAGAACTGACGAAAACGACCTCATTTCAATAAATATTTCTATCGAGCCGAATTTCTCCAATCGCGTTTCTGTTTTAACAGATCCCTAGAAAAAGATTCCAAAAATAATATACTGTTTTATCAAAATAATACATTATTTACTGAAGTAGATGCAAGTTCTTAAAGTGTAATTTTTTTTCCGTAGCGCCTTAAGGCGGGGGTATTCGTGTTTTCCCAGATAAACGTCGGATTCTTTTGTGTTTTATTTGTAAACTAGCGGACCCTATCTTTTCTTTAAAAATGCCTCTTAAGCGGATGTCTGCGTCATAAAAGGAACCTACAGTCCAAATTTCATGTTCCTAAGTTTGGTTTGGTCTGGGCGTTGATAGATCAGTCAGTCAGGGTATTATTTTATATATTTGAATAAAAGAAATATACATCATATTTCACTCTTTGATCTTAATATTTCGGCCGTTTGATACGCGTTTACTCGCATTTTCCTGCATTCAATAAAATCGCAAAGATGGGCCTAAACTACGATCTAAATAATTTCTTTTGAATTATATTTAGATTTTGGACAATAAAACTTAAACCAGAACAAATGTCGTAAAAAACGTGATATAAAACGGTCGTAATAATAAAAACCCATCACTCTATTTCCAAAATAATAAACAAAAACACACCTCGAAATCGTAAGTTTTCTGGGCGGTCCGTTTTCACTGAGCAGGACAGACAAGTTAGTGTAAAATGAAAGCGTTGGAGTAAGACAAATTTCTCTGTCATTACGCAATGTATACGGGTGTAAAATGTACTGGTATATGGTTAAACCACTTACTCTACTGATCATAATGAACAACTTTAAGAAACATACCAGCGCAAATGAAAAGGATTGTTCTACTTAAGGGGCAGGTAGTCACCAACGACCTTGAGTCGACTTGTGTCAGTACAATTATCGACAGAAACTATATTGAAATAACGTTCATATTAGCACTGCATTACGATGTCTCTGGGTCTCTGGAGAGCGCAAAAGAGAAGAAAATAATACTTTTCACATTTCACAAAATTCAATAGATGATTTTTCTAAGCAATATTTTCTTTGTATTTTAGTGCAAGAACTATACAAATATCACAACTTCAAATGACCATTTCACATAGTGTAACCCGGCATCAGTTGAGTATCTTAATCCATAATCCAGATCGGACCCAAAATATATCTTGATATTATTTTACAATATTTATATTTACATTATCATATCTATCAGTATACTTATAAAAAAAAAAAAAACATTCGCAGCTTTTGCAGTGTATTTAATTTTAAAACGATTTAAAAAAATAATTTAGATTGTAGACTATGGGGCTGATCTTTTCATCTTAGAACAAACGGATAGAAAAAAAAACGAAGATCTTCCTTCCTTAAATCACATAGCCTTGAAATTTGTATTAAAAATAAGTGAACAATGACCCCGTCTGTTCGTCTTAGGATATTTTAATAATTTTTTAGAAGCCTAATGATAAAATAAAGAATCCGTTTTTCGTGAGCGCGTGTTTCTTGGTGGTCGTAACAGCCACGACTGAGAGCGCGCTATTTTAAACTAAAAGTAGACGTCATAGAGTTCAGTTCTGATTGATGCTAAATTAGGTGCTCAATCTGACTTTATATGACCCTTAAGCTTGGCTATTTCAGTAAAATCGACACTTTAAAAGTTGTGAGTTAATTAATACCAATCAAGCCACAAGTTTGATAAATTGAATTAAAAGAAATGCGATTGAAGAAATTACGCTCGATAGAGATTTGTTATTGAAATGAGGTCTTCATAGAACTTTTTCTCATAGTTTGACAAATTTGACCTTAACAAATTTTTATAAGTATTGTAGAATAATGCCGCGGCCGGCAGCTTAGGCATTGATGGATGAACGTAATAATGTGGGCCCAGGCGCAGCTTCTACAGTATACATACAAGTGGAGCGAATTTTTAAAATTTTCATTTTGTATTTCCTATATAATTTATCCATGCCTCGTAAGTAGAGAGTAATGAGTAATAATGTACACAAAAAAAAATCATCAAATTCCATGTTTATCTTCAGGTGGCGCACTGAGTTCAAAATCCAAAATCTTTACAAAATATACATACCCTAAAGTAAAACAATAAATAAAAAAATTTTGGGTACCGTACTCAGCCGAATTTATTGTCAGGAGCTACAATTTTAGCGCCTTGTTTTCTGTCGGGTTGATGTTACTTTGGCAACCGTTTTGTTGTTATTTACCACTTTAAAAGTTGTCAGTTAATTAATAAACATTGAAAATTGACTTTTTGTCTTTTAAATGATTATAATTACATAGAAAAACGTTAAATGAAAATTTTTTGTGAGATATATTTCGGGCCATTCGGGCCCGGCATCAGTCACAATGAAATGATGAAATTATAACAGATAGGTAAAAAAAAGAAAAAAAAACGAACTATTTACATTTAACCTATTTACAAGATATTAAAAGAGTCACATAGTGCCATCCCACCGCATCGATGTATGTAGACTTTTCTGTTCTTAGTTATGTAGGGATGAGATGGAATGGCGCCATATGTAATTATAACAGTTAATTAATACCAATCAAGCCACTAGTTTGATAAATTAAATTTTCTAGTTTTATGTATTACAGAAATGCGATTGATAGAGATCGCTCGATAGAGATAAATTGTTGAAATGAGGTGTTCATAGAAGAGGTCTTCATGTTTCAGGGTTCAGTAACAACGATATTATCGTTGTTCAGTACCCATTTTGTGGTGGTACGGAGCCCTTTGTCCGCAAGTCCGACTCACACTTGGCCAAAGGCACATTGTATATATAGAGATTCAGAGTTACCTGGAAAAGGTAAAGAAATAATTTTTCTTAGAAGGACTATAAACAAACAACAAGGATATGCAAATTATATCTTCTCTTTACAGGGTTTATTTTGTTTGCTTGTTAGTGCCACGACTGACCTCGTTTAAGAATTACCTATAAAAAATTCCTTTTTATTAACTTAGTTTCTACATCCGTGGGACGACTGAATAGATTGAGTCAGAATTGGCTTCATTTATACGAGAAGAAAACAATAAAATTACGTTTATTACGAAGTTATGAGAGTCATCAGAGGTCCTGAGAACTCATTTTTCGGCTATAAAACCCTTGACAGGTGCGGTTTATGAGAGACATTATGTGAAGATTAATATCCGTATCATAAATATCTCAACCGTAGAGATATGATGGTGAGGGGGGCGTGGCGCTCGCGAACACATGAAGCCAAAAGTAGGCCTCATGCCGGATCTAATATCGATTAATAGAATACTTAGAATATGATTTATTGATAATAAAATTACACAGTCCATCCATCCATCATTCCAATGCCTTACGGCCGCAACGGTTATCACGTCGGCGACAAATATGGCTAGTCCACTGCCACTTCAACTTACTGATTTGGTAGGCTATGTCGGTCACCTTCGATCTCTGACAGATATCTTTGTTTCGGATTTTATCCATCAGAGATATCCCAAGCGTAGCCCGCTCCATAGCTCGTTGAGCGAACTTAAATCGGCGGATCAAGCCTTTGGTAAGAGACCACGTCTCAGCGCCGTACGTCATCACTGTCCATAGGTTAGGATTACCTTGACGCCTACAAGGGTGTATGCACCGGTGCTATAGGCGTCAAGCTCTTCCCTTAGAACCTTCTAAAGTCCAGAAAGATTGTGTTGTCCGTATTCGTCCAAATGTCCGTGGCTACAGGTTGACGCGCCGCCCAATTTCTTCATGTGTTTGTTCAATTAGGTTTGAAATATGAGTACGTGGGCCGTTCTTATAGTTTTTTCTTTTATGTCGGTGAAATAAGTGGGAGGATACATGGAAACATCTGAGCACGAACAATCAAGTATATACCAAGCTAGATGTTGCATGAAAATTATCAAGAGTTTGTTAGTCCACCACAATCATTTAAAGCCAAGAACATTTTGATTGTTTTAAAATGTCTCCCTTTGTTATTAGGCCATAAACGGTCAACAATGAAATCAATACAAAATGGCCCTTTGAAAATCGTAGGCTTTCCCAATACCATAAATGTCTCTTGAATATTACATGAAAATCGTAAAATTAAGCTCGAAAAGCAATGAATTGGAAATTAGACTTTTATTGTAGGTATAAGTCGTTAAAAGAAACAACGAATCGATTTAAGTTTTACTTGTGTAACAAACTCGTTTTTTTTGTTATACCTTTATTAGTGTGGACGGTAACATGCAGTAAAAATGGGACGTGAATCGCTTGAGGACCCTATTTTTACGTGGAAACAAAATAAAGTAAATTAAGAATTTACAACAAGAATTTATTTTGCAGCCGCAAGAGCTGAAGTGTTAAAAAGGCGCATATACAACGTGTAACAGAAAGGTGTTACCATATTTGAAGAGCTTATTCAGTCAATTGTATAGAACAACTTTTACTATGGAACAAAACCTGTACCGCGAAAAATTTTTTTTACATTTGCATAAAAAAATGCAATGCCGCTCGGCCGAAATGTATGGAAGAGCAGATTTGTTTTTGAGATTTCAGGGTTTGGCTTGGAAGCACGGCGACTTTATAAAGAAATTTCATCGTGCTTGGTCGACGCTTCAGGTACCGTATATACTGTGCTTCAGGTGGCCGAAGGGCTGGAAGCTACTTTGGGCAAAGAATTAGTTTGGCCATTCAACGTGGCAACGCCGCGCCGCCAGCCTTTTGGGCACCCTTCCTAGCAGCGATCTGGCCAGCATTTTCTATTCATTATAATTATTTTAGGTCATCTTTAGTTAAGTTTTTGAATATTATTTAAGTTTTCAGTTAAGTTACTCTAATTTATTGTAAACTTTTAAATTTAAATTAAATTTAAATAATTACGTGACACGTTAAGAATTTATATATTTCCCTTAATTTTAAGTTAACAATGCTTAATTTAGCTAGGAACATTTTTTTATTTATAATTTACTAGAATTTAATTAATGACTATGTCAAACCATGTCCAAGTGACGACTCTAACCATTACAACAAAGAAAAAAATTTCAAAATTGGTTCAGTCGTTCAACAGATTACCCGCGCAAATGTAATAAATGGCTATGTCCCTAGGGAACTGTCCAACCCAGGGAACAAGCTATAGCAGGCTAATGTGAGGCAAGTGATGTCTTACCATTATAACGGTGAAAGCATTTATAAAATCAGTTCTGTAGAATGACTAATCGAATGGACGGAGTTTAGGCATATGTATGTAACTTGGTGTATTTATTGATATATATTTATAATATTATTTATTCCTATATTTTCATTTTATTTAAGTATAGTATGTTATTAAATTTAAGTAAGCCTAACCTTCATTATTTTTCGTGTATTATAATTTATTATTTAAAACTTTTAGATATCGATTATTTAGTTCTATCGTTTTATTTTTACATTATAATATTTGAGGTGTGTTTGAATAGCTGTATGTTATGCACCTATATTACAAAAATAAATGATTTGATTACATTTGATTTGATACAAGGCAGGTAATTCTTTTCCGTTCTCCAAACGTATAGGTGATGCGATTATGCGAGTCGAACTTCGGTAGGATTTTGTTTTTTTTTTTTTTTTTTTTTTATTTTTTTTTTTTATGGCAAGTACTTCGGTAGGAAATATTTGACAGAGAAATTTTAAAAACGCGGGGATTTACTAGCTTTTGTTTTTAACGAATCATTCGCATTTCATTGCCCTGGTAAAAGGAAAAAAATATATAAATTTTCGTTTTAGGTTAAATAAAGCTTTTCTATTTCCATTTGATTTGAATTTTAGAATTTCATTATAATAATTTTAGTTCAAAAATAAATTGAAATATGTGGTTTTTTGTATTCCATCAGCCCACTCTCTGGCTTGCTCGGCGTCTTCCAAAGTCTAATATTTATTTTGTTCTGTTCTACATATCTTTAGTTACAAGTACGCTGGTTAACATGTTGCAGCTTCTTATCTCATGTCTATTCTTCGTAACCAAAAGTTGAACGTCTATTTACGATTTCTATTTCCAAGTTTAAAGGACAGAAACTACGAGACAAAACTCTTGTTCAAAAGTCGCAATTTTATTAAGAGCAGTTTCGCAGCTGGATTGTGAAAAACCTTTTTTCTAATTAATCGAAACAGAACACTTAAATTCAAATTTCACTCAATAGTTATTCAACAAAACCTTATTACCTATGTATTGTGTTGTGTTTTGAATACAAAAAATTTTGAAATTCCTATTTACAGATACCAATTATTCCAAAAATTCACTCAATAGTTATTCAACAAAAGTTTATTGTTTATGTAGTTTGTTGCCATCGCAAAGTTTCCATTGGTTTCTAATATATTGGAATTGCAAAATTGTTTAAATTCAAAATTTCTGATATTCTGATTATAGAAACCAATGGAAACGGTGCATGGCTGCGATGGCAGCATACACAATACATAGGTAATAAGGTTTTGTTGAATGACTATTGAGTGAATTTTTATTTTAGTGTTCTATTTCAATAAATTAGAAAATGGCGGGTTTTTCGCAATCCGCCTTCGAAACCGCTCTTAATGTCTGTAACTTATTGATGTTTGCTGTAGCTGGTAAGCCAGTATTAGTCAAGTTTCTATGTTAAGAACGCAATTTTGGGAAGTTTTTTTTTTCTAATTAATTTAGTTTTGTAATCACTAATCAGTGTATTATGGTGACGTTCTTCAGTCCTTAATGTAATTTATTGTAGCACCAAACGCAGAGTGAAATATTACTTGACAATTTCAAGATTGTATTTGTCTGTCAACTACTGCGAAGATAAAACACAAGTGAAAATTGCTTGTATTTATATTGTGTATAATTGAGTAAAATTTCATTTTTTCGTTTTATTATATTGTGCTTTCGATTTGCCGTAAACGCACTTTCGTCATCTTTGAATTATTTTCTACCTTCTAAGGGTTTCTTCCGTGACCTTGATTCCATAGGGTTTTTAACTCAAATATTTATATTACAATTTATAAGCCTACAAGAATGTTGAGATGATTTCATAAACTGTATAACCTATTAATACTTTAATTAAACTTACGGTTGTATCTCTGACAGAACCAGTTCTTTTTTTCAAGATATTTGCCTATCTCATCAATATAGGTACAGATGCTCAATGTCTACCGTATTTTATTTTCTCCAAGGAAAACATGTATGATAGTCATGCGAGTCACGGCCACATGCGGGCGATCAAGGAATCAATACACGGCTCTACGCCAAACTACGCTTGTTGCATTGAAATTGAAATCGAGGTAAGCTATAAAATAAAAGTGTTCAGCATACACAATGTTCCAATTGGAATTTTCCCGGAATCCTCATCATATTTTGCACGTATTGTTAAACAACAGCAGGAAAGTACAAGTTTCAAAGTTTTTTTTGTAGGTGAACACAAATAAATCGGGAAAAAATACATCAAATCGATAGTTATTAACGTTCAAAGATTTATAGAAAAATTTATTGCTTTGGGAACTCTTAATTATAACTCTAAATATATTTGTATATATTATAACTTTAAATATATATATATATATTTCCCTTTAGAGTTATATGTATTTTTACACAATTATATATTATAATATTCATTTAGAAATGTAGTAGATAGTTTAATTTATCTTGTTGTAAAATTATCTATTTAATTATTTATTCCTTATAAAATATAATGTTAGTTTGTTGTACACTTTGCCTACCTTTTCATATTTTTGTATTTCACCACACCTACAGGTTAGCTGGAAGAGATTTCAGAGAAGAGATTTTAGAAATAAGCTCGCCTTTGTAGAGTTTTTTTTTTGTTTTTTTTATGTAATACGTTTAATGTTTCATGTGCAATAAAGAATAAAGAATTATACGCATTGTACTTTTTATCCACAAGCATTTATTTTTATTACTATCAAAATTAATAATTTGTTGACCCGATGATGTGTAGGAAACCGGTAGCCAAGTTAATGTGAAAATATATGTTTATGGAAGAATTTGTGTATAATTTGTTAAAGACAAATTGCGGAAAGACATATTCCGATAAGAACCCTAAAATTTGTCATAATAATAATAATACAAATGAAAAATAACATAATGAAAAAACTAAAAAACATAATAATTTCATTGTAGTACCTGCAATAATTATAAAATACCTGTAGTACAGAGGCACTAACCTCTTCCATATCGGACACCCATAATTAGGTTACAATTTTTAAAAAAAATATTAATCTTACAATTTTAGATAATAAAACTAAGACAAAAAAAGACAAAAGACAAAAATATTTATTTCTCAAAGCAAAAATTTACACAGATTTACAAAAATACCCACTTTAGAAACACAAAAAGAGTAAGTTTAGTGTACAGTATTGCGACAGACTATTGAATTATTACTTAAAATATTGTAACATTTGAGCGAGAGGTACATAATAATTGATATAACAGCAGACCCCGCGCTAAGTCTACGCGGAGTCTAGACACCAGTTACTAGAGAGGTTTGCAAATGGGCTTACATACATGTTGTACAAATTAATAATTCTGAACAACATAAAACAACCAGAAAATGTCCACAAGGCTTCAAATTATAAACAAATGTATTTTAAAATATTATGGATTACAAAAAAACAGATCTCTAGACTTGTTGTTAAGTCTTAGGCGGGGCTCGAACCCGTATATCTATCCGCCTATCGCGAGCCAGCGTCCAGTTTGTCAACGAGCCTCTTATTTATGCACTGCAACTTTCTGCTACATTCTATTCATATGTGACCATATGATGTCATCAAAATCGTCACTCAAGCGACATTCATGCAATTCCCATAGCTTAATTTCAAAAACATATTTTTTTATATTTTTTTCAGAGAATATACGCCATTTTAGGACATTGTTTTCATTATTTTGGTTTATAAATGAACCATTATGTTTTTATGATTTTTTAAAGAATTGTCGGTTTTGACGTCACATGAGAATTTTAGACGTTATACTGATTGTGATGGGTGATTGCTTATAAAAAAGTGGTCTGTCTCTGTCTGTCTATTCATCTGTCAAATCAGACGGTAGCAAATTTTTATAAATTTATCTTGACAGCAAAGAACACATTTCTGAACAGCCATTTCTCAAGTGACGTCACACGAAGGCAAATGGAAGTTGCAGCTTTTTCATAAAAATATTCATCATCATGAGGTTTTTTAGACCATACGTTCTGAAATACGGCTTATTAAACCTAAATCTCGAAATGGTTTTCGAATTAATACACCTTAACATAATTTAATCTAAGCGAATTGACTGGACTGGAACAACCAATATTGATACAATACAAAGCATAAAATTGTATAGGAACCAAGATATTAATAATAGATTCGACCGTACACAATGTTAGTGTCAAGATCTCACGCTGCGTTACGTAAACTGTAGGACAAACCGGGATGCAAATTGACTCGAGCATTTCTGAATTATACTGGAAGCTAGGTTTCAGAATATGTCTGGAGTCTGGATTTCTGGGCGTGCCTTGAATGCTATGTGCATTTCTAACAGATTTTAAAGCTTTAATAGTACGTGTCTTGCACTTTAAGTAGAAAGCTATCAAATTAAGTAACTTATTTAAAAAGAGCTAAGTCAATGAATTTATTTTTTTATTCTTGTTTGCCCACCGCTGATTCAATTTGAAGTAACTATTTATTTTATTTTCCTTAGTTCCAACCGTAGCTTACTTTCGTTACTTCTCAAATAGATTAAACAAATATAAAGCCTTATTAATATCATTGACGCTAGTGAGTGCGTTAGATACCAAAGCAACCAAACGTTTCACTTACGAAACGTGACTTGAAATGATCACGTTTGCGAGAAGTCTAAATCAAACCATTATTCTCATATCCCACGTCTCAGTTGTCTACATTTAAATGCCCCTTAGTGAGGCAGGTAGCATAAACGTCGAGAACGTCCTGTTATTCCGCAATTTACCAAAGCGGGAACTTTTCAGAACAATGCGGGATTATTTTATCAGATCGTGGAGCCTACCGGAATGTTGTCGGAATTTCAGTGGGTAAAGCATTTTTATTTTCCCAAGTACATGTCCGTTCTGTGAAGGCTTTGCACGGTTTTAAGCTTTATTTAATGAAATTGCTACAATTTTGCCATTATTTAAAAGTAAATTGTGAAGTATCTAAGATATGTCTACGTGCATTCTTTCTTCCACATAGACGTTCAATGAACTTATGCTGCGCAGTGTGTCACGGTGCAATGCTACGGTGTACTACATGGTGTAATGCTATGATACGCCGCGTCACGGTGCAATTCTATGCTACGGTGTACAACATGGTGAAATGCTATGATACGCCGAGTCACGGTACAATGCTATGCTACGGTGTACGAAAGTGTAATACTGTGATACGCCGCGTCACGGTGCAAAGCTATGCTACGGTGTACGACATGGTGTAATGCTATGATACACCGCTTCACGGTGCAATGCTATGCTACGGTGTACGAAATGGTGTAATACTATGATACGCCGCGTCACGGTGCAATGCTATGCTACGGTGTACGACATGGTGTAATGCTATGATACGCCGCGTTACGGTGCAATGCTATGCTACGCTATGCAACACGGTGCAAATGCTTCGCCGCCGAACTGTGACACATTGCGATGTTATGCCCTTGTGAAACGTAATTTGGTATCGCTTTATATGCTATTGCCGATTGCGTACATGTTACATCGCAGATCGTGGGTCGTACAAATATTTATTACAATGCAAGTATATTTTTATTTACTTTGTAATAAATAAAATACCCCAAACAAATAGGTAATATTTGTATTTGGTAGTAAAAAAATAGGTAAGGACATTTTCAGAGCCTGTCTTTTCGGAATCCTCAATGTATAATAAATATTGACCGCCTCTGTGGTCTACTGATTCGGACTCGAACTCGACCATATTCGAAGGTCACGGTTTGAAATACCCTAGGGGTACGGAAGTGTTTCGGAAGAAAAGTTCATTTCATTTTGAAATACGCTGGGGTCCATATTGTCCGAAATACGCTGATAGGTCTTACTACTTATCACGTTATGACTTAATAATCTTCGGTGAAACTTGGTTGTTCGAGTATGTACTCGGAACCACCTCTGACACCCCCTTGGGGATTTATCTCCAGACATGTAAGACAGTAATGTATTATTATTATGTATGTTAATACAAAAGTACACTTCACATAATAATCGTCGATGAAACGCGGGTGAAACTTGTGTGGACTGTGACTTGCATATATAGGTATTCCACAGCTCACCCTCGGAACACTTCTGACACCCCTCGGGGATTCATGTCGTGACGATATATCTTTTATATTATTATTTTTTACAGTGCACGTGGTACCGACAGCGCGTAGCATTCTTAGGGCTTACGGCAACATTTATATCGAAAGTTGCATTTTAGGCAGAAAGCAAGCCGCTTTGTCCGGTAATACTAGGGACCAATATGAATGATTTCATCCGAGGAAATGGAAATTTTATTCAGTAGAATTCAAGATGGCGGAACTTTTCCAACATGGCGGCTGCATAATTTTAAAAATTTACAGAATCAAAACGGTTTCACTGATTTTAGTGATTAGGGTGTCAATCAATTTGTATTGACATTTTTTTCCTAAGCCCTATAACTATATACATCTTCGAGCACTATATTTTTCAGATTGTTCATTTATCTATTATTATTTATTTAACACACACATGAGATAAATTACATAACATGTCAATTGCGTAAACATAGTATATCTGTATTAATAATAAAGTAGTAACAAAGTCATATCTTTACAATTAACGGGCGCGGTGGTGATGGGTAGCGGGGATATGTCAGTCCTCGTGAGGGTGTCGCACGCGCCGGAGCACCTCGCGAAACCTGATGAAGGTCACTCTTAAGTTGACAGAAACGTCGAGTTTTTCTCGCATAAATAATAGTGAGTCTTAGCTGTGTTATCTATTTCGTTATAATTAACTTTATATATTTATAATATAATATAAGTATTGTACTTAAGCCAAAACTACCATACACTCGAACAGTCTGTGACTGCGCGTGCGCGTACCAATCCGGCATCCATATACATATCAGTGCCAGCAACGATGGAACATGAGATTGATTGAGCGACATTGATTTTTTTAAAAAAAGTCAATATTCAGAAAAAGGATGTTTTATCTTTATAGGCGGGTCATTATCTTTATTTGGATCACGTTATGATCATGTCACCTTAATTGTACAAATTAAAGGTATATTTCCTACGATATAGCAACATAAATACCAATATAAGAACGCCGACTTCTAGATAACATATTGTTTCAGGAAGAAAGAAGTCAGCAAAAGTGTTGCTTCGGTACCATCGGTCTTTATAGAATTATTATTAACTTTTTAGTGAATGACTGCTGTTACTATTGAAGTCGGTTGCTATTTTTTTGTTAAAAGTTCATTTTATTATGACATTTGCTGTCGAGCGGTCGGGTGGACTACACATCCCGAGGATGCCTCGTTTAGAGGCGAAACACGTGTCGATAAGTTTTCTTGCTTGTTATTTAAGATTGCTTTATTTTGTGCTCGTACTGCTTGCTTTGCTTGTGCATGTTTTATGCGGGAGGGCGGGCGGTGCTTGAGTCTGCATTTTGAATAGCATGGTAAGAGTATTTAGCGGAATATTGCAAATTATTAATATATCCACAAATTAAAAATACCTTTGTCGCAAGCCGACATAATTTTCAAGGTTTCAAACAATTCTGTCATCAATATTATTGGCATTGTTATAATTAGGCGTCCCTCAGGTGCGTCCAAAAGTAAATAACACAAAGTAGCTCACTGAATAGAAGGTTTTCTTTAAAATGTATACATATTAAGTAGTAATAAATAAATAAATAAAAAAAAAAATATATATATATATACATATATATATATATATATACGTATAGGTTGATTTTTAATGTAACCCCGATAGTTTGATAGATTGTAGATGAATAAAAACTAGTTTCATGATAACCATCCCAAATTCATCTCATCACTAAAAAAATAAAGTTAGAGCTGCTTAAAGGCCTAATTTAAAAATAGAATTGCAATATATTTGTGTTCTTTGTACCTCATTTCTTTCAAATTCCATTTAAATATGACGTCCTCCATTACCCCGCACTCAATGCAGTTTGGTGTGTCTGATTTGCGCATTAAGAGATCAACAGCTTATATTTTTTTTTTTTTTCATAAGTATCATCTAAACTACGTCTCTAATACAGTCCGTAAACACCATCATAGTAACTATCTGATTTCTCAAAATAGATGCAATTAAATATAGCCAAACTATATATTTTTACAATGTTTTTTTTTATATTGATACCAATTTGATACCCATATTGCATTCTTATAAAACACTTTTTAAATTTATTTTACTTCTTTTTTTATATTTTTCATTTGTGCTCAATTTTTTTTACCGTTTTCCTGTAATTAGCCAATCTATAATCGACATTTTTTTCACATTTTTCGGTCTACCAGTTTCGGAGATAAGGGGGGGACATACATATCATTGTAGTTTCTTAAAGATTTTTCGAAACCAGTGCCAGTAAATATAAAAAACGTGTATATTTTTACAATCAACTTTTGAATATCTACAACTTGATATCCATATTGTATTTTTAGAATATTATTTTTAATTTTTTTCCTTTTTTGTTTTGGAAATATATTGAACAATTTCAAATTTTTCATATTTTTTTTACACCGTGATATGTGGGCAAATTAATGCTATTTTAGTACCAAATTTCATGTCTTTATCTTGAACGGTGCTAAAGTTATGAGGCTGTAACATACGGACGGACGGACAACAGACAGATTCCTTTTGTACCTTTTAGGTACGGAACTCTAAAAAGAGAGGAATGCAGACGTCGTTCATGTGAAGATGACTAAGTTTACACACTTTCCTATAAATAAACAGTTACCGTTTCATAGAAAACAGTTTTTACCTGAAACCATTTCATAAATTTGGCGCTTTTTGAATATTTCATTGAGATCAAAGCCACCAGAACGTCACAAAACCTAAAGCATTTAAATGGCAGCTGAGCGGGATGGCCCACTTTAAGTAAGAAAACTTATTTAGTGAGATATATTTGTTCAGAACGTAGTCTGAAAGGTAAGGACTAAATCATTTCCAAGTTTTTATAAGATATGTATCTCTATAAACACAATTTACTCTGCTTAGAAGATCGTCGCCTACTGTTAGACATGGGGTTCTTCGTGACATTTTAAGTGGACGTCTTGATTCCCCGACTCTCGTCTCAGAATTGTTTCTTAGTACACCTGGCTACCGCACCCGTCATACGTCACGATGTTTGTTTCATGTGCCTGCTGTTCGTACAAACTATGCGCAGAACTCCCCACTTTTACGTTTGGTATAAGAGTGCAATTTAAAATTTCACTCTATTGATTCATTTGATTGCAATAAAATTCACATTTAAAAAACGAGTTATATATAGTTTGAATTTTCCTGATTCTTAGTAGCTCTAGTACACTTTACTCAATTACATTCATAGGTACTTTCACTTATATTCATTTCATTACACACCTCTCACACACGCACACTTTTATGCACTTCTTTTAGTGTTCCTGTAAAAAAAATAACAATGCTAATTATTAGTCTGTGTCAATTTGTCTGTCTTTTTCAATTATATATTTGAGTGTCTAGCTAAATAGTTCTATGTACTTTCGTTAATGTACTATTGTGGATATCTGATATCTGTTATTATTTCTTGTATTTTTTGTTATTGTTGTTTTAAGTTTTATGTATTGCTGTCGATGTCCCTAATAAAACTAAATCAATAAATAACTAAAACTTCCCGAAAAGGAAGACCGTTAATGATAGATCCATCATGTGATTGTTCAACAAAGTTATGGTCCACGCACAAAAGAAAATACACGGAGTCCTAGGAGAGGGTTTCGGATCGGAATTCAATTCATTGGGCACTTACATTTACGACCTGGCTTCTGGCGCAGGGATGGAGGAAACAAAACAAATCGTGCTGTTTCAGCTTTCCGATGTACAGAGCACTAGGTATATAGTGGCTTCAAAACTTAGGTATTTTATAACAATGTCTGTCGCTTCGGATACTATAAATATTATTAGAATCCATGACAAATTAAAAACAAATTTCAATCAAACAAACTTCGGAATTAACTATGGGCGTGAAATGAGACTCACATAGTATTTGTCATGCACACTTCTAATATTTAGCTTTGAAACATCGAATAAAGATAACAGAATAGACACAATGCAATCGTTTTTAATTCTTACATATTAATATTGAATTTTTTCCTCATTGACAGGTCCCACCACATCCAGTGTATTTTTATGCAGTTGCATCTATTTACGCACTTCACTTTGCACTTGCATCTAATTAATTCAATGCATGCGCTGGAAGTCCACACAGGCTCCCAATTTCATTTAATTTAGCCTACCCCCTATAAGAAAGACATGGCAGATCTTGATGTGCTAAAACGTGCTGTCCCCACACATGTCCTCCTCGGTACACCGCCCGAAGCAAATGTTGTTTGAATGCAATAGTCAGCGGTAGGTTTTCAATGATTCGATCCTTTTTTGTGAATAATGGTTTTCTACAGGAGCTTGATCTAAAACAAACAATTAAACATTGATAATATGCACTAGGAGAATCACCAACTGCGATTTATATTTAGCCAAGTTCAAAATAGAGAGTTGAAATTGTGTGGTTCAATATTAGATAAAAATTGTCTCGATCCAAAATTAACGAAATCTATCTTAAAATTAAAACTTTTTATTAAAAGATATGGGATCCTAAATTCTAACTCACTTATTAATAGGTTCTTTTTATGTACTTTCTCTAATGATAATAATATGCAAAGTGCTGTGCATACGTATAAAAAGTAAAATAATTAATAAGACATTATTTTCTATGAAACCGCAAATGTTTTTTCTCGATTTCAGGTTTGGCTCCATATTAAAGGCGTTCATATGGACCAGTACTATCACCAGTTTCCGGCTTCGGCAACATCTTCTAAACACCCAGTATATTAGAATAAGATACTTACTAACATAGTCGAAAATCTTGTTTTAACAGTCATTCATTCACCCTTACTATATTGAACATCTTGTCTACAGAACATATAGTTTGTATGATAATAAAATAATTGTCGCTAGTTTTTGTAATTGTCAAAAGCTTAATTCAAGTCATATTGTATATTTGTCTGTTTGCTATATGGAATTAGCATACTAATTCCATGGTTTGCTATCATGAAAATGATTCAAATTTTAAAAATACGTATAAGTCATTTAAGTGGCACATGAATAAACGAATCGGCTTAGTATATTTAAGTTTATAGAAAAATAAATGCACGGTATTGATTTAAAAAAATTATAACATGCGGATAACAGTAGTGTTTGGTTTATTTTCCACTATATGAAAGGTTTTATTTGAGGTGCATGCAAGGAGGAGGAGAGTGTCTCTCGAGATTTTTCTTAGATTTTGACAGCAAAATAGAAAACTCTATCATTGATGCTACCAAAATCCAAATTGGTCAGTACTCTCGTAAAATAAATTAGAAAACTGAAAGACCGGATTTTTATGTTTTATGCCATCGAATACATCTTTAACCTGTATTACAAAGAAGCAGTTATTTAAAAGCAAAAAAGGTGTGTACCAAAATAATTTATAAAATTCAACAACCTTGCTTATAACAAGATAATACCTTGGACGAAAAATACCTATGAACTAAAACTAGGTCACACACAGTCATACTCGTATTATACTCACATTTATATTTATTTTAGAAATATGAATTACTGTCGATGTTTGTTGTTCCAACGTGCGTCATCCAGTTCGGACGAGAAGCGGGTTGTCGATATTTTTGTTTTCGTTAGATTAGGTTTGGCGATGAATTGTGATATTCCTTTATTATTTTTCTCCAGAAGAATAAAAGAAACTGCTCGCGTCTCTATATTGCTTCGGCGTAGCAAATGCTACGACTCCTCAGTTTTTAACTTTATGGACCAGCTACGACGTAGTTAGGAGCCTATTTTTCCAGTAATTCTGTTAAACCTTATAATATAAATAAGTACAAAGACAATATAACCACTTCGTGAATAAGTACAAGTATTTGCTCTGAATTTGTCTCCCAGTAGTGTTGTTGTACAGTTCTATTGACGCATCACAGATTCAATTGACTTTTCAATTGAATGTTTACCTTCATGGTCTTTATTTAAGAGGCGTCGTTTCACGCAAACCTCCATACAAACACTATGTATCACCTCATTTGTGGGGTTTCTATGGAATGTTTTTATAATATTTTAGGCTTAGTCTATTAATGTTATATAGATCTATGTTTAAGTGGAATTGAAAATGGTGAAATTTGAGTAATATCTTAAAATACGTAAATTTAACGGTTTTTTACCAAAAGTGTAGCTGAATGGGCTTTTATTGTTTTAGATAAGATCAAAAAATTAAAACGGGTTGTCGCGGTCCGACTGATTAGCGGGGCGGGGAGGGGGCCAGTGCGGCGGCGCTAGCGGCGGACACGAACCAGCAGAGCTCGATAAAAGGCCTACGGCGAAGTGCGTGTTACCACGTGTTACTCACATGATATTATAAACATTAGAAAACATAAAGTTTTTCCACGGGTCAAACATCGAAAATGATATCTAGATTAATAATATCTAAAAATAATGTTTGAAATCTTCCACAGTCTTGCCAAAATGTGGTTTCTCCTGAAAAAAGTTTCAATTTTGCGCCGGCGACGAAATCAGCACGATTTTATTGTCCTCGCAAGTTTCATGGAGCGTGCACCTTATCGCTTCATGACGACCATCTTTTATTGCTTAGAAAGAATTGGTCCTTATTAATGGCCTTTTCATTCCGTATCATAAGAATACAGAGGTTTATTTTTTTAATTTCCCCCGTTTGATTCCCGGCTCAGATCTACGTATTTAAAAGAATAAAATATTGTTTCTTTTTAACAAAATTATCTATCTCTAATATTTAAAGTACTTTCCTCCAAGGCCCGTTGAGATTGGACGCCCTGTATAACATAATAATAAAATAAAACAAAAACTGTTCAGATGTGGTTGAACTTTTATTCAGATCGCACATCACAAATACTTCCATATGTTTACTTCTGGCAGAAAAACACCACAAAAACAAAATATTAACACAATATGAAACAGAGAAAGCTGGTAGACGTGTTAGAGGCGTCAGATAACCGGTAGAGCGCTTGTGGATGGGGATGGACATTGTGACATTGTGTAAACATCAACGTCAGCAACTACATCAAATTACTTACCGAATCAATAAGAATACCGGACAGATAAGTTCAAATTGAACCACATCCTCTACTGGCAATACAGAACAAGTTTGTTAAAGAAATATCCCAGCGTTCCCATGACTCTCAAGGGTTCTTCAGATTTGTCGCAGAATATAAGAAACTATAGCGGGCTAGGAGAGGGCGTTCTTGTAACGGACTTCTTTTTGCAACTGTTTTTCTGTCTGCAACAATGGAACTGTTTTTCGTCGTTGAATAAAGTAGTCGCAAAATGAGAGTTGAGACTAGGGTTGCCAGTTGAGAAAACCAAAATATCTGGGCAAAATTTCAAAAAGTCGGGATTTTGGGATTATGGTAGGGACAAATAAATATGACGAATCAAAAAATATTTTTTATTGTTAAAATTAAAGTAATTACTACAAAATACTTTTTTGCCCGTCGATCGTTGTTATTTGTTATTTTTCGGGACAATTTGTATTTTGGTTTGGGACTCTGGACATCACATGAAATGTCGGGACGATCCCAACGAATCCCAACCATCTGGCAACCCTCATTGAGACGATGCTTTGCAAGCGAGAGAAAAAGGCAAGCGTTTGTAAAATGTTAATTATCAAATGGGAATAGTAAAAAAAACCATTCAGGTTCCTTGGTTCTAAGGTATGATGGCATAAACGGGTCCACTAAAGGAAACACTGTACTACTGAAAACTAGTTGCAACTTGTTTGAGATTAGTCTGTATCGCTGGAAAAACAGTCTCGTTGGGGAAAAATCTGCAACGACCCACTCCCATAGCGGGCGCCCGCCCTGCAGCTTTGCTGGCGCGTGGATCCGATTTCTCTCGACCCCGTGTAAGGTTACCACTTCAAAATTTGAAAAATTCTGATAAAAGTCGAACATTTCAATAAAAGTCCTGACATTTTAGTCACAAAATGAAAAAGTAAATCCTAAACACAGCGCACTTCTTACAGGGATAGCTAAAAAATTGCCTAAAGGGAATTTCAAATAATTTTGTACAGTCATTCAATATATTTCAACCTAAGTAAAAAATCCGGACAAATTAGGAAGCCGGACAAAGTCCAGACGGAAGGCCTAAAATCTGGACATGTCTGGACAAATCCGGACGTCTGGTTACCCTAACCCCGTGGGAATTTTCTAAAATCCCTTCTTAGTGGATGTCTACGTCATACATGGAACCTACGTTGATAGATCAGTCAGTCAGGGTATTCTTTTATAAATTTATAGAGTAATAAATAAATAAATAAATGTTACGGCTAATGTTAGAATTGATGATAAACTTAAGATTAGCCGGCTATTCTTAACAAAGATAAAAAAAATATTGCCACTGATGAAAAGCTACGATGAGACCTAGAAAGAATTAGCTCATGAAGGGACTTATCTACTCTTTTAAATGAATTGCAACTTATTCCGTTTCCAAAAAATATACGTTATTTTGCTATCAGTATCAGCTTGAAATTGGCTGCATAAATCAAAGTCATCCTTTATGAACGAGTATCATGAATATGATCAAAGAAGTGAGGATAAAATAATAGTATGGAAATTCATCTATTTCCAATGTCGCAAATCTTATTAACGTACTCGTACATATTACACGTGCGCCGACTACTCCCAAAAGCGGAGACAGAAGATAGATAGGTATTGGTGTCGACTCGGTGTTACACGATTTAACTCAATTGACAGGACTAACTTTCTTTTAAGCGTTCTGTCTTTGTCTTTTCAATACAGAAACAAAAAGAAAGAAAGCTTACATTAAGTTTAGTCCTATAAATTAAGTTAAATTGTGTTACACCGAATCGACACTAATGCCCCTATTTGCTACGATCGTGACACAGATCTTCGGCTTTATTAATATTCATCAACAGAATCATAAATTCTTCTAAACGGGTGCTTTACACTAAAACATTTCGCTCCGATCGGATAAAATCCACTCCATAAATTGATAGCCCTTTCTTGCAAAAGTTGCCGCTTGACTCCGAGGGCCAAGTTACAGTTATAAATGTTAGCGGAAATCACCAAGGCCATGGCACGAGGTAACCTCGTTTTGAAGCCATCTGAACCGTTGTGATCGATCATTCAATTATTATGCGCGAGGACTGAACTTTTAAAAGGTTTGCTGGGAAGTGTGTTTGTGTAGTAAGTTTGAGATACTTGTTTGCCTGCTAAGTAGGTTAGTCATGGAAATGTCATAGTTATTATTATTTATTCACTTTAAACAAGTTCTATTTTACATACTTAATCTAGTCTATTTAATAATTATAATCAGTAAAAATGGGGTTGCTGCTTTCAATCCCAATAGAGAAAGCATGCAAGCACCGTACCCAAGGGCACGTAAACGTTTCTTGGAAATAAAAAGCAAAACAATTTTAGCAATATATTAAATCCGATTCTGAAGGCTTTAATTTTAGTTTTAGTGCTGTCAAAACAAAATTTTCTTCAACGCAAAATAGTCCTTAGGTTTAAGGAACAGAAGTTAAATTACTTTGGAAAATTTCAAGTTTTGACAGCATTATTACTAAAATTAAAGCCTTCAGAATCGGCTTTATTAAGGAAATATCACATACACAAAATTTTTATAAAATAAAAAAAAAAATATTTCTAACAAAAAAAGTTTTAAATAGCAAAGGTAGTGGCTGGTGACTCCTTTTAAGCCTGAAAAGGCCTGCGTCAGGAGGCACCGCGTCTTAAAAACTCTAATTATACTAATAAAAATATTTTGTTTAAAGCTACATAGATTTTTGACGCTGTATTTAGGGATTCCGTCATTTGTGATAATTTGTATATACATATACCATTTTCGGGAAGGTCTGGCTGGACTCCCTGGACCCTCCTTCTAGTTACGTCCTTGTAAGCATAGCGATGGTAAAACAAACGGATGCCTTATTTTTTTTTGATTGAACGAGCAGATTGCTGTTCATTTTTGAGGTTCCGTTTAAAGTTGGAAAGGGAAGCCTTTGTGTCTATCCCTTTGTGTTCGCGGAAAACTCCAAAAGCACCTGAGCTTGGCATGTTGTCAGAGAACTTAGTAGGAGCCCGAGAAAAATGAAGAAAAACTTAGATGACATCACATTTTTAAATAAGTGTAAAGACTCCTTTTAAACTGTAAGAGGGATAATAACACGTCACCGTCACGTTTCTCCGGAGTTGTAATAAAATATAAAGAAATAATTATAGGGAATGTTACCTATATTGGACCAATTTGCCCCTTATCTCCAAAACTGGTGGACTGAAAAATATGAAAAAAATCATGGTAATATGTAAAGATTACAGGAAAAATAAAGCAGTTGAGAAATTCACGAAAAAAGAATTCAAATTTATCATCCACAATACGGAACCCTAGTTACGCGAGTCTGACTCGCACTTTCAATGGAGAATTTGAACAAAACTCAATTTTTAGTAGTAAAATTTTGCATTTGCCAAATTTTGTAGTTTCTTTTGTGTGTGAATGAAACAACATTAACCTAATTAATAAAATTTTTGAAAAGTGTCAGCTATAAATTATTATGAAAGATTCATGGAAATGGATGGTATTTAGGACGAACTGTTTTTGAAGATTTAATTTTAGTTATCAAACTGAAAATAAAAACAAAATTTAATACGTGGATGTAAAACCTTGAAATCGACTTTCAAATCAAAAACGAAAAATGGAAATAGCTATTGAATAACAGGAATTATGAACTCATGAATCTGTAAGAAAATTTCGCCAATTTTATAAGTAAGCACCCAATATTACACACACAGACCGCGGTGTTCAACGAGAATGCGTGTTCTTATTGTTTGAACAGCAGAACGCAGAACGTGCTGTGTTTGTTAAAAAATATAAAATATAATATGTCAGCAGTTCCATGTTTGTACAATAGATGGACAAGCGTCAAAAATGGACAAGTGTTCAAAGAGATATTTCAGTAGGAGGTATCGTTTTAGTTAGAGATGAGAGATTACCACCAGCAAAGTTTTTATTAGGTTTAGTTTTACACACCCATCCTGGGTCTGATAGTCGTACCAGCGTAGTTACCCTTAAATGTAAAAATACAACAATTAAAAGGCCAATTCATAAACTTTGTTTGTTGCCAGTTAATAATATGTAAAATTTAGCTTGTTTAGTGGTAAGACTTATGTTACGATTTTACATTTAGCGATACAACTATGTCACAGCTTCACGTTGATTTAAAAGGCCTGACGTCCTTTGGCGGGCGATATTTTTGTTAAAAAATATACAATATATGTCAGAAATTCCATGTTTGTACAAAAGATAGCGCTGTTCGTTTTTAGATCGCAGAGTAAAAATTTTCTTCGTTTCTTCGTGTATCATATCTGTGAAATAAAATAATTGGAGTTATTGGGGTACGAGGTCTTTCCTTTTGATCAGCATGCTGAGTGCCACACAGTGTGATCGGCCCCTTTTTGCTACGGCGTAGCAAGTGCTACGACCCACTTCTCGCTTTGTAGACCCGCTACGCATATAGTTATGCGTCAGCATACATATACATGTATGTGGTCGATTTCTAAGTACTATTTATGTTTGAAAACCAAAGAAATGGCGTTGAAATAGAACAAATATGTTTTATTGGCAGGTGAAAGAGCTTCATAGTTTAAGGTTTCGTATTCAAAGCTCGTAGCTAACGACGCGTGCTTTAATTCCACTTCTTGTTTTTTTCTCATTTTTGCCTGTGATTTTCCACTCTCGGTTAAACGTACCATGAACGCGCCCTACATCACCGTTTACTCGACGCGCCGTTCACACAAAAATATTAAAACATTTTGCATGTAATATATTTTTTTATATTTATGGGTTTCTTGACACGGTTTTGGTTCAATGATCAGGGAACTTGTGGAAGCTTTTTTGCGCGAAAAATGAAATAAAGCAGCAGATTAAAATGTTAATTTACAGAAACCAATGGAAACTTTGCTATTGTAGCATACACAATACTATATATAATAAGGTTTTGTTAAGGAACTATTAAGTAAATTTTGAATATAAATGTTCTGTTTTGATTGATTAGAAAAAGGTAGGTTTTCAACAATCCGGCTGCTAAACCGCTCTTAATCGCATAGAAATAATTATTATGAATCTTACAGAACCTTAAACTCTTTTCAATGATCTCCCAAGGATTATGTATGTGGGAGCGATTCACACTGAACAAAACTCACATCCCCGATTTCAGATTTAAGAATTTCGAAATAAGCGGTGCTTAAGAAGCAGGTAGCCGTAAACGACCTTGACCTGTTTCGGTACAAATTTCGACGGAAAATATATTGAAATAAAGTTCATATCAGCGCGCATTGCAAAATAGCTATGATGCGTCACCGGATAGCGCAAAATAGAAGAAAAATAAATATACTTTTCACATGAACGCAATGGAAGGGAAAAAATTTCATCAATAATTTTTCTAAGCAATATTTTCCTTGTATTTTAGTGCAAGAACCATACAAATAAAATTCGTGGTTTCAAAGAAATAACCAATTTCAGTCTACAAGCAGTGAAGTTTTGAACAATAATTTCATGCTGTTCCTTCTACGAGAGAATCATTTCTTGCAATTTTTAAGTTGTTCTTTACAGTTGTTATTTGACCTTTTTATTTTTTCATTTTTAAACATACCATTTATGACAAATAACTTTATCAATAAGAGTCATTTCGGATGATGCTAGGAAAAGGTGCTTGTGATTGTGTAGCTAACTTCAGGGCACTATAAACCACCATGGTAGGCACTATGGTGTTTGGTGGTGGTTTGACACTTCAATAGTCGGTCACGAGGTCCGTATGGGTTTATAGGCTAGATATGAAGATAGGCTACATAAGTCACATGAGGGCACATGACCGACGCTCTCCACAGCCACAACAGTCGCCGTGACCGAACTCGGTCGGATGAATCATCATCATCATCATGGGTTTATTTGGTTTATTCTGTTTAATTACATAACCGACTTACCAACGATAGCTGAGCGGGTTTATTTTGTTAAATCTGATGACCACACTCTTAATAAGTAACGAATACACAAACTGTTCAAAGGCGTGCTTATTACTAAAATAAATTTCTTCAAGCCAACCTTTGAGTAGTGAAAAATTATTATTTATGAAATAGGTACAGATACAGATACATATCTTTATTTATAACGGTCAGTTACATGTCATTTTCTTTCAATATAACAACAAAAAAGAAATAAAACTTAACTTAAATTATATTAATATCGGTTGGTGATCATTGAACGTTGTTTCTGGTCCCTGGCCGGGTCTCCGGTATGGGTTCAGGCGGCTGATTGGATTTTACCTTGTATAATATATATTATACCTATCATTTTAATCGTAAATATATTGCTACATAAATTAAATAAACCTTTAATTTAGTTCATGTACATTTATTATTTTATTACATATATTTTCTTTATTAGATTAAATTTGACGTCTAAAAAGTGTATACCTGCTTTGCAAAATAAACTATTTGAATTTAAAATAAATTGCATTAACTTAAAGTAAACAACAATCTCTATAAATAATTATAATGTCAAATCTGTCATACCTAGTGTATGAAATCCAGTACTATAATGATTGTAAGTTATAATTATAATACAAGTTGGACAAACAAATCAATATTTGATAAAGAAAACAAGAAAACAAAAACCAATAAAGTGAATATAATATAACTAAATGACTAACTTACCATTACTTGTATACTATGTACACTTCCTATTTATATAATGTCAAAATTATATTTTCGTACATTACCAAGTCGAGAAAGTTGAAAGGTTACAAAAGCAACCGATATCAAACAAAACGAAGTATATATTAAGGCCCTTAATATCGCCAAATGGGTACTTTCTAAAGCCTACTCCTCTTTTATGGCCAAACCAAAAATATTGAAAAAATGTATTATGGATTATCAACTCTAGGACAACATATGCAACATTTTTCTTTTTTGTACCACCAAAACTTCTATATGAAAAATTGTTTCAACTGAATGGTGTTTTTTTGGCTTGAATTTTCTACTGCTCCTAAGCGGCTTAGGTGATTTAATTCATTTATGCTTTGATAAATAGATAAACTTGATAACTATAAATATAACATAGAATTATTAAATCTAACAATGACGCCCATGTGAAAAGTATTATTTTCTCCTATTTTGCCCTTTCAAGGACGCAGCGAGCGTCGTAACAGCCACCACGCATTTTGCACTGATTTGAACGTTATTTCAATGTCGTTTCCGTCGATATTCATACAGACAAACATCGAGCTGCTAATTTGGCGACGGTAATCCCCTTAATGTAAAACATCACCGTCCAGGTGCTCACATTCACACGGGGTGCCAACCTCATGTGAGCGATTAGTGTGTCAATAAATAATTGTACCCAAATTACTCAGGAACTAAGCAATAAACAAACAATATTTATAGAACTGCATGCGTTGGTTCCGTAGCTTTAATATTTTGTTTTTTAAATCTAAATATTTTGATTCCAAAGTTTTCAAATGCGAATAATAAAAACCAGCCAAGTGCGAGTCGGACTCGCGCACGTAGGGTTCCGTACCATTATCTATAAAAACGGAAAAAAAACATGTCTGTTGTATGGGAGCCCTTTTAAATATTTATTTTATTCTGTTTTTTAGTATTTGTTGTATCTGCTACGATCCAGACTTACCTCTTTCGCCTATTCCACATCCATCAATCTAGTCTTCTATTCCGGGTACTTTTGACATTGCCCTTCTTCAGTATGTCGCCAATTCCCATAGCTTAATTTTAAAAAGATATATTTTATTTTTCAGAGAATATACGCCATTTTCGGACATAGTTTTTATTGTTTTAGTATATAAATTAACCCTTATATTTTATGATTTTTTTGAAGTTATCGAACTTTGTCACTTGAGAATTTTAGACATTATACTGATTGTAATATGTGATTGCTTATAAAAAAAGTGGTCTGTCTCTGTCTGTCTACTCATCTGTCATCTAGCTGTCAAATTAGTCTGTAGCAAATTATGATAAATTTATCTTGATAGCAAAGGACACATTTCTAAATAGCCATTACTCAAGTGACATTACACGAGGGCAAATGGAAGCTGCAGCTTTTCCGAAAAAATATTCATCATCACGAGGTTTTTAGACCAAAACTTCGAATATACGACTAATTAAACCTAAATCTCGAAATGATTTTCGAATTAACACATCTGAACATAATTTAATATATGCCCATATGCCCATACGTCCTTCTAGGGCGGCCAGATTTGCGAAAAGGTATTCCCAAGGGTAGGGCCATTTCTTTTAAACTACCGTAAATAGGAATAGTTTTCTTATTTACGGTAGTTTCAAAGAAATATTGAGAAAAAAGTCGTACTGATAATTACGGTTAAATAAAATATGGCCTTAAAATAATTTTCAGATTCACTATGAGTTATACGACCCTACAATCCAGAAAATCCAAGTTCTACGTCTAGAGAAACGCCTAGACAACAAACTGTTATACCTCCGTGATGCTTTGCCCGAATACAGCACCTTCTCATTCGATATGGACCCTGAGATTCTACCGGAAGGTACACCAGCTCCCCTCAATCCTGTTCACGTAAAGAATTTGGTCGTTTTTTAAATTTCAATGTGCTTTTTTGACTGCTTTTTGGAAAAAATAGATCAATTTATGTATGTAATTTCAATGCTGGTCGTGCTGTATCTTCACTTGCGCACGCATACATTTTTTTCGTCATTCTACTTTCATTCATCCTCTCTCTACATGCCAACCCACACATACTTCGTAAGGAGCGCATTTCCACTGCATTCACTTTACTTTGATGTTTATTTTGCCATATCCAACATTCACTACCATGCATAAGTGTAGGAATGTTTATTTTTAATTCCCTACCGAATCCTTAGTACAAATATTGCTGTAGAAATAAAATCCACAGCATAGATGAAAAGCTCCCTTTGAAAGATGTATGTTTGTTGCACATTTCTACTAACGCGTGCCCTCATGTAAACGTAGTAATAGTTTACTAAAGGTCTATAAATAGAAACGTGCTCGTTGCAATCACATGTCTCTGTTTGAGAAGCATAACGATAACTTCTAGAAAGTACTACGTCGAAATAGAAATAGATTTATTTATGTTTATAACAGGGTATTTGGGACACCGATGTAAATATTTTGAGGGATGATGAAACAAGTGATTTTGAACCTTTCTGACTGAATTTATTACTATGCAAAGTTTTTTAGTTTTTGAGATACAGAAGTTTTTCAGTTTTGTCTTAAAAAATAATAAAACACTTTTTATGTTTAAAAATAATTATTTCGGTTTTTACTCAAATTTAATTAAAAAATCTGTTTCTTCGTACTGTATTTAGTTTTATGTTTTATTTTCACTTCTTTTTGAACACATTTACCTAGTTTGTTCAATAGAAGAATAATAGGAATAATTAAAAATAAAAATAAAATTTTGAGCTATAAATAGTGTTTTATTGTAATTCTAATTGGACAAAACTGAAAAATGTCTATATCTCGGAAACTACAAAACTTTGCATAATAGTAAATTGAGTCAAAAATTTTCAAAATCACTTCCTTTATCATTCCTGAAAATATTTACATCAATGTCCCAAACACCTTGTATGTAGGTGCAAACTATATGCAAGTTAATAATTGAACTGAACAAAATACAGGAAATACATTATGTAATAAATATCTGTATTAACTAATGTAATGTAACTTAAATAATGTATGGTTGTATCTCTGACACAACCCGCTATTTTTTCATGTTTGACGAAACTGTTATTTTTCCTGCAGACATAAATTGTAACAAGTATATACTTAATAAACCACGAAAATTCTGCTTTCCTCATAAAGGCAAAACTAGGCCTTTGATGTAGCTTTGGTTTTTCTCCAATTTCTTCTTTTATATTTCGTCCAACAATCTGTGACCGTTTCTTATTGAAGGTACTTTATATTATCCTTGGAAGAAAGCTGAGTATCCTCATTTAATTTCTTCGTTTTTATAGCAGACAGTACTAAAGCACCTTCTTATCCTAATCCGACAGAAAATATTCCTCAAAACCATTTCAAATTTGGTCTCTTTCTGAACTCTGTAACAAACAAAAGTATTACCTATACTGGGTGTTAAGATGACGTTGCGGAAGCCGGAAACTGGCGATAGTACTCGTCCATACGAACAACTTTTACCATGGTACAAATCATCGAATCACAAAAAAAAATCAGTTGTCCGTAAAAAAGTTACGTAGCTACCCGAACAAAATGTATGAAATAATTGTTTTTTTTCTCGATTTCACGAAAATTTGTTCGTACACACGAGTAATTTCGCCAGTTTCCAGCTTCCGCATAATAGGTATAAGTGTTTTTTTAACGCAGTCTAATTAAAAGAACTCAGCACTTTTAAAGCGATTAACATTTTGTTGAACTCTCGCTCGTTATGTGCCTACTCAGGAAACTTTTTCTTAAAAGCCAAAAAAGAATTAGCCTCTTCATTTCATACCAGTGAAATTATGTTTGCTTTTAATCGTTTTTTTTTTCAAGTAGCAAGTTGTTTTTTGTAACCTCTTTATAATTTAACTTTTTATCGTTATTAAGAAGTGTTTTTTCTTAAGTCAGGTCAATATCGCTAGAAACGGGAACATTGTGTACACAAGTGTACAGTAGCCTTCAGTTTGCGATACTTGTGATTTTAAACTTATCACAGCGTAGTTAGAACTGCTATTGGGTAGGTCGACGTGCGGGCGGTCGTTCATTGCTCTGATTGCGTTTTTCTAAACGCTCAGGTAAATGGTTAATTTAACTGTCAACCGTTTCATCCACAACCACCCGAGTGAAAACGAACAGTTGGGAACTCCTACACAGTACAAGCTGTTCAGTTATGGAATTCTCTTCTACATACTGTACGAGGGTGTGTAACTGTCTCCTCATTAAAAAAGAGATTGAAAGAGCATTTAACAAATTATTGAGCTTTTTAATATAATTATTTTTATTAAAATTTATTATTATTTAATATATGTATTTTTATTGATACGTGTCTTACAGCATACAGGTGTAATTATACTATGTATTTTATTTATTATTTATTTATATCTATGTACATTGGTTTTTTAGTAAGTAAAATTAGTGTGTTTTCGTTTATTATTTGGTGTACAATTATGATTACTGTTTTCTTTTTATGTATTCCTGATCTTTTTTTTCGGTTTGTTGGAAGAAATCTCTCATAGAGATAAGCTCGCCGCTGTAAACTATATTTAATGTTTACGTGTGTAATTAAATATTTTTCAATGCATGTGCTCGTAAAGGCTTACTTTTTATGCATCAAAACCGAACAGAAAGTCGATTATTTTGCCCTAGGGCTTTATTATTATTATTTTTTTTTTAATTTGTTTGCAATGGTTGGCTAACCTGCAGCCTTTCCTGTGTACCATAGATGTTATACTTTTTTTTCACTGTTTAACGGCTCTGGATACAATCCTTTTGAGCCAATTATAATTTAAAGTTCACAAGATTATATTTGTTTTCATTTCCTCACACTATGCATTGAAAAACGTAGTATGATACACGGGCGTAAAAGCAATAAATTACTCGGCTAAGTTTAAAACACTCGCTACGCTCGTGTTTTAAATCGTCCTCGTAATTTATTCCTTTGCGCCCTTGTAGCATAAACTACTATTGTGTACAATAAAGAAAAAGAATAAGTTCATAAACCTTTTCAGAAATGTAAAATTCACAGACAGTTTAAGTTTTATATTAACTCGGGCGTTTAGAAACGCTACCCCACAAGCCAAAACCAACACGATTTAGAATGCTTTAGCGGACGTAATACCCAGTTTACTGGACCAAGGTTTTTTTGTTTTACAATCAATGAAATCAATGTAACTCGTTTTATCATAAGCACTATTTAAAGGAGGAGAAGGAGTTTTTATTATAAAAGGTTAACTATGCATACAAGGTGGTAGAGCTGATGCCGGGCTCGACTGTGGAGGTACCACCATCTTACTTGGAGACCCCTCGAAGTAATTCGGGGGAGAGTAAGAGGACAGCTCACAGGCAAAAAAACCAGGAAGCCCACCATGCTTGGGACCGATGGATGGCGGTATACCCATCCATAATAGTGATAATAGCCGGGCCTTATATGGAACAGACTGGTAACGGGCAGCGGCGTCACTGGTGCGAGGGCTTCGGCACCACGCTCACCAAACCGCCTGCCCAGCGTGTGTGAGTATGGGCAATTCTTCCAGGATGACCGCCGGGATTGGCAAAGTCCTGGAAAGGCTTATATCCAGCAGTGGACGAACTGGGCGGATGGATTGCATTTTAGTAGTTTATGCTACAAGGGCGAAAAGGAATAAAATACGAGTACGTAACTTAGTAATTTATTGCTCTTACGCCCTTGTATCATACTACGTTTTTCAATGCATAGTGTGAGGAAATAAAACAAATATAATCTTGTGAACTTTAAATTATGATTAGCTCAAAAGGACTGTATCCAGAGCCGTTAAACAGTGGAAAAAAAAAGTATAACATTTATGGTACACAGGAAAGGTTGCAGGTTAGCCAACTTCTCGTAAATTAATTAAAAATATTATAATAATAAAGCCCTAGGGCAAAATAATCGACTTTCTGTTCAGTTTTGATGCATAAAAAGTGGGCCTTTACGAGCACTTGCATTGAAAATTAAATTAGGTAAATGGTTGGTGTATTGTTGGATTAAAATAATATGCCACATTGCTACGAAGGCAGAAGTTCTTCGTAGAATACTTCCATAAGTTTATTTCTGTCGCTCAAAGCAAAACACAGCTTCATTATTTAAATTGCAAATGCCTAAAAAGTATGAACATTTATTTAAATTTCAATCACAAAAAAGTGGAATTCTGCGTTCCATTTATTTCTTGTGCCGCCAAGAAACAATCTAAATAGGTATTATTTTGAATTGGGTTGGTATAAAAGTTATAGTACTTTTCTCAAACAATTCGTAGATATTTAAACAATTAGTAAAATACGTTTTTACTTTATACAATGCAAAATGTTGATTTGCGGGGTGCTTTTAGTAGTAAAGGTTTCTACTAGAGACTCTATGTCCAGATATTCACTGTCTAGTCCTTCATTCAAAATATTTTTATTGGACCCTAATTTCTTCGTTTCTCATTTTAATCAATAATTGTTAATTCAATAAAATGCCAATAAAATTTTCACGTTTCCCGCGCGTTTTTTAGGATTCCGTAGAACCTAAAAGTTACAAAAGGAACCTTATGGTGAGACTCCGCTTTCCGTCCGTCCGTATGTCATCACAGCCTCATAACTTTAGCGCTGTTAAAGACAAATACATGAAATTTGGCACAAAAATAGCATTAATTTACCCACATATTAGGGTGTAAAAATAATATGAAAAATTTTAAATTGTTCAAAATATTTCCAAAACAAAAGTGAGCAAAATAAAAAATATTAGCCTAAAAATACAATATGGGTATCAAATTGTAGATATTAAAAAAATATATTCTAAAAATATATACTTTTAATATATTTACTGAAAATGGTTTTGAGAAATCTTTAAAAAACCCCAAAAATATATTATGTATGTCCCCCCCATCTTATCTCTGAAACTGGTAGACCGAAAAATATGAAAAAAATGTCAAGTATAGATCATAACTGGCCAATTAAAGGAAAACATAGCGAAAAAATAAATCGAGCACTAATGACAAATATAAAAAAGAAGTAAAATAAATAAAAAAAATATTTTATAAAAATACAATATGGGTATCAAATTCAATTTGACAAATTGTAGTTACTATATAGCTGATTGTAAAAATATATACTTTTAATATATTTACTGACACTGGTTTCGAGAAATATTTAAAAAACCCCAAAAAGATTACAAGAAAAATAAAGCGGTTGAGAAATTCACGAAAAAAAATTACAAAATTAAATTTATCATCCACAATACGGAACCCTAGGTACGCGAGTCTGACTCGCACTTGGCCGGTTTTTTTACAGTGAATTTACCAGCGTGATAAACTGATAACTAATAACACGACAGATACCTATGGATTTTCTTACTAAAACTGCCGGCCGCAGGTGGCTTGTTATTCATCACTACTAAAAGTTCGATTTATCTCAAACAAGGTTCTTTAAATTATGATCGTATTGCGCCTTTGTTTGAGAAAATACCGCTTTTTGTTACTTCTTTTGCAGTAGGTATATTTTCTTGTGCAGTAGGTATATTTTTTTTTGCAGTAGGTATATTTTCTTTGCTTACTCTAGAAAGTTTACGATTACGCAATTTCTTATTTTATAAATCGTATTTGTATCGATTTTTTACATAAACTCAATGTTCAATAATACTTATTAAATATTTACTGCAGTTGCTTCACAGTATTATAATACCATATTGTAACAAAAGAGGGCCTACTACATATTTAATACTCAAATGAAATAATACCATTTAATCATAATAATTGATGAGTTGACCGGAAACTTTTACTATTAAATTAACCTAAAATAAAAGCATACTACTTAAATAAATATAAGTTTCCTGATAAAAGTATTATGCAATGAAAATTTCATTTTCATCGGGATTTAAGACAACGTAATACATAGTGTGGAAAATATAAGCGGTCGTTAGAGGGAAAGTACCTTAGAACATTATTCATAACATACTACATATTGCTCATCACTCAAAGAAAACATTCCTTTATTTTTTAGGGCTCCGTACCCAAAGGGCAAATCGGAGCCCTATTAATGTCACTCCGCTGTCCGTCTGCCTGTATGTCACGGGTCTCTAACTCTTAGACGAAATGAGATAGAAACCTGAAATTTTGATGTTGTGTAAAATGTTGACCCAAAACCGGATTTTGAAATTTAAAATGGAATTAAATAATTTTTTAGGAAATAGAGTCGAAAAAAAAAATATTTCTCTTACCCTATCATGTGGGGTGTCATTGTCTAGAATTCATTAAGGAGAATATAATTATAATTTTTCTTTTTTTTATCTTGAAAAATAAAGAAATGGGGGGCTATCAAAGTTGCCCTTTTTAGACCATTTTTGTTACGGGTCTATCTCAAAGGCTAGAAGTACTAGAAACGCCGATATATAGGTATAATGTAGTTTTAGGGTTACGTCCCCGAATACTCAACCAACCTTATTTTGCAGTTTTGTTTCATACAATTTGTAGGTAGTGATAAGTTTTTAATTTCTGTTTAAATTATTTAAGTATATTAACCTATTTAAATGGTACGGAACCCTCGGGGCGCGACTCCTACTCGCACTTGACCGGTTTTTAATAAGTAAAACGGCATTCAAAGAATTTTGAAATATCTTCTGCTGGGACACGAATCAGAAAAATAATTAATACTCTTTTCGATACAGTAAGAAAAAGACAGAACGCTTAAATTAAGTTTAGTCCTGTCAAATAGGTTAAAAAGTGTTACACAGAATCGACACAATTGTGTCTTGCATTTTTAAGAAAGACCATAAAATGGAAAATAAAATTATTACTTCAAGCGGCCATCAAGGAGAAAATTACCAACCGCCCGACCGCATATTATAAAATATTGAATAGTGTGGAAAATAAAATTCCACGTTATACAATATTTTTCAATGCATGTGCTCGTAAAGGCCCACTTTTTATACATCAAAACCGAACAAAAAGTCGATTATTTTGCCCTAGGGCTTTATTATTATTATTTTTTTTATTTATTTACAATGGTTGGCTAACCTGCAGCCTTTCCTGTGTACCATAGATGTTATACTTTTTTTTCCACTGTTTAACGGCTCTGGATACAGTCCTTTTGAGCCAATTATAATTTAAAGTTCACAAGATTATATTTATTTTCATTTCCTCACACTATGCATTGAAAAACGTAGTATGATACACGGGCGTAAAAGCAATAAATTACTCGGTTACGTTTAAAACACTCGCTACGCTCGTGTTTTAAATCGTCCTCGTAATTTATTCCTTTTCGCCCTAGTAGCGTAAACTACTATTATAGACATCGTTCGAAACATTTTATTATACCTTTCTTCCATAGTTGATGATATTTTATAAAGGCGATATTTGATATATAAAGAAACATTGTCTAAATCTCAAAAAAATCATTGCATCAGGTAGATTAGATAAATTAACACCCATCAGAGAAAAATATTTTACCATATGTTATATACCAAAATCATTCTAGAAAACCGTATTTAAAATATAAAAGGGCTTTAGACGTTGCTAGTTAGAGCATTGCTTTCTCATTCGGTGTTGCTAACTTTTTTTACCCAAGCCCACTAAAAGTTGTTCCTCAAACCACTAGATACAGTAACCTTAACAGACACTTCTATATTATAGGTCTAACGGACAGCCCTCTATGCAGAGCTTGTATGGAGGTCAAAGAAACGCCGACCCACGTGACAGTAGATTGCGTAGGAGTCAGCACACAACGGGCTAAGATCCTCGGTGAACCGAGGACGCTCCGCCAGTCCTGTGGCGACATAGGTCGCCTCTTGGGATTTTGGCGTGAGCTGGGCTGGCTAGAATAGACGGCCCCACACTTTTCCACGCACAAAGGTCCAAAAAAGAGACTAGTTGCGGAAACCGAGCCCACCTAGAAGAAGAAGAAGAAGATCACTAGATAACTGATTTTCTTTGTTTTTTCACATATGATAGTCAAATATAGATTCCTGAAAATTATCAAATTCTTTGAATAGGTACGGTTATCGAAAAAAAATTAAACCATGGTAGATAATGTTTTAGTGGTTGAGTGTCTTGTCTTTTCACTAAATATCCACAAAAAAAAGACACCAGCCACTGAAAACAATATTTCTCCGCTAGAAGGGGTTTCTAAACTACCAGTTTTGGTGGAAAATCCACTAAATTGGCAACACTACTAATTTTTCTTGCTAAATACTAATTTAGCAACGTCTAAAGCGGGCTTAAAGCTGACACGGTCAACCATTTCAGCATAAAATTCCATTGGCAATTCGATCTTAGATACAAATCGGAACGTATTCGCCTCGGGGTGTAACGTGGAAATATACCATAAAATGGAATTCTTTAACTCTGTGGCAGGTACGGAAGGGTAATAAACCTAGTTTTATCGTACCCAAAAGTGCCCAATTCTCCCCTAAGTTTCAGAGTTTAATAGGCTCTGCCGTCTTAATTGCCACTGTCATATAATATTTAATTCGCTTTTGTGTTCTGCGCTTCGTGACCTACTTAAAGAAATACAAATAGTAGGTCTTTACCTACGAAATTGCCGAAATTTTCTTATAGATTCATGAGTTCACTATTCCTGTAATTCAATAGCTTTTTCCATTATTTGTTTTTTGTTTGAAAGTTAATTTGAATGTTTTACATCTACGTATTAAATTTTGTTTTTATTGCCAGTTTGATAACCAAAATTAAAATTTCAAAAACAGTTCGTCATTATGCCATCCATTTTCATGATAACTACTAATCGTAAACGTACTAAATCACATGGATTTTTGAGCAGTGTATTAATGTACAGTTACGATATAATTACTATAACGGAAAGCTGGCTCACAGAAGATTTCAACGACGCTGAGTATTTTGACTCGCGCTTCAATATTTTCCGTTTAGACCGGGATCTGGTAGCTACAGGTCAGACGCTCGGAGGCGGGGTGGCGCTGGCGGTGCGGCGTGGGCTGCGTGCGTGGAGATCCGCGGCCTCACATGAGGAGCTTTGGTTAAGTATCGACGTCTCGGGCCGTTCGTCATACACTGTTACCGGTCACTCAACGACCCAGCTACATATTGCTTGCGCGTATTTCCCACACAATAACAATAATAATAAAGATTATAACCATCTAAACAGCTTACAAATTTTCTTTAAAAACGTGGGGCGTCTAATGGAACAATATCCTGATGACAAGTTTTTGTTGCTAGGTGATTTTAATATTACTAATGCTATCTGGGTCTTAGAGAATGGTTCTGTCTCTTTAGCAATGACTGCCACAGACGATCCTAAGGTGACATGTCTTTCTGAATTTTTAGCTTATACATCCCTTTGCCAATATAATCATTGCCATAACATAAACAACCGAATTCTTGATCTAATTTTGTCAAATATAGACTGTATTGTCATACCCAGTAGTGATCCTCTCACACCAGAAGACTTGCACCACAAATCGCTTGAATTGACGATATCTTTACAAACACCACCCAAACTAAAAGAAAACACAAGGGAAAAATGTATGTTCAGCCTAGGAGACTATACTGCCATTTCTAAAGGGTTAAATGATATTGACTGGTCTGTCCTTCAAAGCATGAATATTAATGAATGTATTTTATATTTCTATTCAGTACTTAACACATTAATTCAGGACCATGTACCTAAGCGCACTGTTCGAAACAACAACAATCATCCACCCTGGTTCTCTTCCTCTCTCATTAAATTAAATAAAGAAAAAGCTAAATTACATAAAAGATGGAAAATATATAGAAATCCGCTTGATTATAATGAATTTAAGATTTTAAGGTCCCGAGGAAACAAGATGGAAAAAGACAATTACGATAATTATGTCAAACACGCGGAGGAAAACATTGCAAAGTCACCTACTCTCTTTTGGACTTTTGTTAAAACAAAATCCGATCATAATGCTATACCGGATTATGTAACTTACAATGATAAGTGTTCTGATCAAGGTGAAATTATATGTGACCTATTTAATCAGTACTTTCACTCAGTGTTTGTTAAGACTGATAATCATACCGATCTTCCAAATTATGACCTCACCGCTAATTCCTCTGTAGATATCGCATTTATCAACGTCTCTGAAAATGATGTCCTTAAATAATAAGAGCATTTAGATGTTCATAAAGGCGCAGGATATGACGGAATTCACCCATTATTCATAAGGAAATGTGCCAATGCTCTCAGTATCCCACTTACCATTATTTTCTCTAAATCCCTCAAAGAAGGCTCTTTCCCTGATCTTTGGAAGAAGGCACTTGTAACGCCAATCTTTAAGGGAGGTAACAAAACAAACGTGACTGATTATAGGCCAATTTCTAAGCTAAGTATTTTTGGAAAAATTCTTGAAAAAATCGTCACGAAGCAATTATCCGCTTCCGTTAGCCAACATGTGTCTTCAAAACAACATGGTTTTTTGAAGGGCCGCAGCGTCGAAACAAACTTACTTACCTTTACTGACTTCATCCTGTCTGCTATGGAGGATGGCCATCAGGTAGATGCTGTGTATACCGATTTTTCAAAAGCTTTTGACAAAATTTGTCATAATGCGCTCATTTCAAAGCTCATCCAGATTGGTATACACGGCGATCTGCTTAGATGGATCGCATCTTATGTAAGTAGACGTTCTCAAGCAGTCGCTCTTAAGGGTTTCATGTCCCAATTCTTACCAATTGATTCTGGCGTCCCACAGGGCTCTCATTTGGGTCCCCTGTTGTTTATATTATATATAAATGACATGAGTAAAACAGTCTTTACCAAGTGTGACCACTTGCTCTACGCGGATGACATGAAAATCTTTCGAGTGATCGACTCCATCGATGACTGCAACGACCTTCAGCATGATTTAAATAGCCTGGTCTCTTATTGTGCAATTAATTCCTTATTCCTCAATGTTGATAAATGTTTTACTATAAGCTACTCTAGACGACGCCATACTATTATACATAATTACGAGCTGACAGGTAAAACCTTAACGCGTGTCGATCATATAAGGGACCTCGGTGTTATGTTGGACGCAAAAATGGATTTTAAAAACCATGTTGATCACGTGATTAAAAAAGCCTATAAGCGCCTTGGCTTCATTCTCCGGATTTGTCTACCTTTTAAGCGTGCTATAACATATAAAACGTTATTTTCTGCTTTTGTTCGAAGTATCCTTGAGTTCTGTAGTGTTGTTTGGTGTCCCTACTATGTCATCGACATTGATCGCATTGAGAGAATACAGAATAAATTCTTAAAGGCACTAGAATATAGGACAGGTCATTTATTCACTGACCTGACTACAGCTCCGCTGCCACCCATCACAATATACCTACATTAGCAAGTCGTCGTGAACTCATAGACGCTGTTTTCCTTTACAAACTTGTGAACAACAAAATCGACTGCTCTAATTTGTTGGAACTCTTATCATTTAAAATTCCACGCGCCTCCTCACGTTGTAAATCTTTCAAATTCCACACCACCACAAACCGTACTAATTACGCCAATAATATATTTTTCTCCCGTTCTCCCAGACTATATAACGAGCAACTCGGTGATACAGATTTATTTTTGGAAACTATTAACTCTTTTAAGGTAAAGGCAACAAAGTTTTTATGTGTAACTTATAAATTGTAACGAATTGTATGTATCATTTAATTTTGTGTATCAGTATCATTAAAATAACTGTATATTATATAACTATGGTTCTGTAGGTCTGTTTGTGTTCTTTTATATTTTTCTTTTGTTTGTTAAAGACTGTTTGTAACCTTAAATAAATAAAATAAAAATAAAAAAAAATAACATTCGTAATAATTTTTACAGCTGACACATTTCAAAAATTAAATGAATGTTGCTGTTAGCTTAATGTCGTCTCATTCAACACAAAAAAAATACATAATTTGGATTCGTCAATCCTAAAAAGCAATGTAAAAACCTTAGTACAGAAAATTGAGTTTCCTTCAAATTCTCTATTGAAAACGGCAATTTCATAATATATGGCATGATCTATAAAACGTCGAATAAAAGACCATGCTACCGATATGCATGCTTCTCCAATTTCGTTCTAGGGTAACGTATCGTTTATCACTTAAACGGTAGACCTATTTATGTCATATTTTATTGCCTTCCACATTTAAGCATACCTATGTCATATGTAGATTTTACACGATAGGCATCGTCGTAAGCTAAACACTTGGGACAACACGTACACTACAAAA
Organism: Ypsolopha sequella; assembly: GCA_934047225.1. Taxonomy (NCBI): domain Eukaryota; kingdom Metazoa; phylum Arthropoda; class Insecta; order Lepidoptera; family Ypsolophidae; genus Ypsolopha; species Ypsolopha sequella. Next base: position 8,816,077 of record OW203987.1, read on the forward strand.
CTAGTTGTCTTTTAAAATTAACTAAACAATGCATTTCTTGACTTATTTATTGACCCAAAATAAAACTTAAACAACATTAATAATTACTAAGACTAGACTATACCTATAAATACAAATACAGTAAATTTTTTTTTTTTCCAATTATTAATATTATAATATTAAAATATTTATAATGTCAACAAAATCTTAAATATTATAATACAACTTAAAAATTTTAAACTTAAAAAATAACTAAAACTACTATAGCATTAAAATGCCCAAAAAAATAAATCTAATTAAGAAAAATGTACAATAATAATAATAATAGTACCAAACTTACCTGACATTTTATTCATAAACTGAAAATTTGGTCTAAATCGCTGCCCTGCGGGAGGGTCCCCAAGATACTGGCGACATTACCTCGTTGTATTGCCAGGCTTAGCCTTTGGCCGAGGTACGCGCCAGCCCTAGGGTCCCTTGACGTGTCGATAAGGCGCAGCGAGATTTCTTTGAAAATTCGTTGCGCCTCCGGGCCCCACGGGCCCAAGGTCTCGACCCCAAACGGCGCAAATATATAATTGTTTCCGAGGAAAGCATACCTGCGCCGCTTGTTGTCCTCAGCGCTGTCCGCTGCCGCACCAGCAGCCCTACTGGTTCGGATTACGTGGGAAGCCGCTAGTGTGTCCACGCATGTAGCATCCCACACCAGCGGCTTACCATTCTTCCAAGCAACCAGAGTCATACCATCAGGTCTCCTGCCGTCGTCACGTGACATTCCAGACGGTTCAGGTACCGCTGGCAGGTTGACGGTGGCAAGAGCTCTTCTGATGATATCATTAAGGGCTGCATGTCGCGAAAAACGGCCAGCACTGCGTTGGCACGAGAGCCCGTGGTGCCCAAACTGATCGACATCCGCTCCGCAAGGGCAGCGATGAGGCTGTGTCAAATAAGTCCCTAGTCGCAAACCGATGGCCGTGGAAAAGGATAAATTGTCCAGCAGAGTCCCAAGGTTGGGTGATGGGAGAGCCTGCAGCCAGTAGCCCGACTCTCGCTCTGCCACAGCAAGAAGTCGGGCACGATCCCTGTCACTGGTGCTCGAATCAAGTAACTCTTTTTGTCGCAGTTGGCAAAGGGGCTCATCCCATTGTCTTTGAACTGCCAAATTCTCTGGAAGGTCCTCGCCTGGGCAGGTAATCAACCACGCCTGTTTGGCTTCGCCACAGCACGAGACCTCAATTTCACCCAAGGAAGGATGAATAAGTTTCTTATACAAGGTCTCTGTGCTGTGGCAGGAAGACAAAAATGCAGGTAGAGCCACATCCGAAACGTTTCTGATACCTAAACCTCCAAAACGAATGGGAAGTGAGGCTTGGAGCCAATTTCGGTGAGATATAGGCAAGTTCAGGATCTGGGTCAAAGTCGAATGCACCATGGAATCGATGCTTAAGAGGAGTGTTTTTAGTTTAAACATTGGGGTACTTCTGAGAGCGTATGTGAAACTAGGTACAAACAAACAAAATCGAATTATTTGGAAAGCCATATGGGCACTGATTTTAGAGAGGTGAGGAATTGTTTCAAAAAAGATTGCTTTTTCGTCATCTAAATATTGTGGCATCGCGTCTTCTAGGACTGGCACTCCTAAAAGGCGAAGTGAAAATTTATCAATAATTGAAACGTTTGGGGCCAAAGAATTAAATTTGTTAATAATTGTGGTTCTTCCAGAGTCACATACCTTTTCAGAGATAAATAGCTCGCATTTGGCGCTATTCAAAGCCAAACCAATACTTTTAAACTCCTCCTTTATAACCCCAAGATCATGCAGGACGGTGTCCGAGTCACCCCCCAGAGTTCCATCATCTAGGTACCAGATGTTTAGTTTAGATTTCAATGATGTTATAATCTTATGTATGGCGAGGCTAAAAATGGCTGGCCCTAGTGGATCCCCTTGTTGGCAACCTGCTGCGGATAATAAAAGGTGGTTCTTGTAAAATAGTTTAGTTGGATTGCTGTAACATTGCCACACAAAGGGAAATATTTCAGGGATGATTTCCTTCACTTCCGACAATAAAGCGCCTCTATCAACGGAATTAAACGCATTTTTAATATCGACTTTAAGGACCACCTCACACCCATCACCTTCTATATACGTACGCAAAGCGTGGACTGCAGCTTCACATCCCCCTCTAGAACCGAAACCCAGTTGTATTGGTTGCAAATAATCAGTGAGTTTTGGGAGGATGTGACGACAGCATATCTTTGATACAAGACGACGGAGTGTTGCGCCAACAGCTATCGGTCTAATACCGCCATCTTTTTTAATTAAAGCACATAGCTTTGCCCCGTACAACAAGGATGCTATCTCAGGATGAACCTTCCCAGCAAGCATAAGATTAACAAGGGCCGTGATGTTACTCAGAAGTTTATTACCAGCTTCACCGGTCGTACTACACAGCAAATCTTTTAAGTGCTGCGGGCTAAGGCCGTCGAGGCCGCCGGTAGATCCATTCCGGAAGGACATCACGGCTGCTAGGACATCCTTACCTAGCACCTGAATAGTGGGGTCATCGGGTTGTGGAGCTTGAGGAAGGGAAAGTGAATCCGGGGGGAATGGGTGTTTTTCTTGGAGAGCAAGCAGGGTATCCGGTGTGTCAGGAGCGACACCATCGCTAGAAAACAAAAGTTTCGCAGCTCCCCTAAGATCTCCATCGCTTATTTTATTCTCCACTTGTTTATACTTATTGCTTTGGTGGTATTTAAAAAAATTATTGTTATTATTGTTTTGTAATGTAGCTGGAGTCTTACAATTGTTTTTAATGCCTTGTGTAAGGGAGCTGCGCTTTCTATCTCTCTCGTCGACATATAAAGTCTCAAATGAGAATCTGAACAGCAACTCCCAAGCATGCTCTGTGTTATCCTTCACAACATTGCTTATCAGCTCTGACAACCTTTCTGCGACGCTGATACGAGCACCACGCGGAATTCGCTTCACAATGGGACGACATTCTTTTAATTTTACTAAAGTCTCGTGAAACGGTTCAGTTTGTTGATGTCCAGTCGCTAAATCAACCAAAAGAGAATCAGTTAGTTGGGATAGTTGTTTTTTTGTGTGCTGTCTTGTAATATGTATTCTTAGTCCCTTCTGCCCTCTATATAAGCGTGATGACTGGGAACACAGTGGACATTCAAGCAGATCGTTTTGCGATGACTTATCATTCTGGACTTCGGCTCCCCTCCTTTGACTTGCGACGTGAGATGGACCAGCGGTCTGCGACATTCATAATATTTACCTATTGATGACCTACTGTAACAAATTTGTGTTTGAATCTTAAATATAAATGTAAATTACTTAATCATAATATGCATTAAAAAGTAAAAATAAATAACAAAGGAATTTCACACATTTACAACATTAAAGTCGTTTGTTCACATGCACGAAGAATTGAAATCAAAAGGCCAGCTTATAAGGCATCAAGAAAAGCAGCAATCTTCAAAATCATATCTTCTTGATAAAATCTTATGTGTATTTCTCAGCCGCGAGGTGTTTGTAAGGCTTTTAGAATCTGCTGGCACCAGATTTATTACCTATATTCTGCTTTTTTGTGATTCATGTATATTTTTCTTGCCGTCACTGCCACGTGGGTTTGGTGGTGGAGGTGGAGGTAATAATTTAGTGGAGGGAATGGAAAATAGAACACTGTACTTCCTGAAAATGTTTTACTTTAGATTTCGACGTTAATTCCACGATTTTTGATAAATTTTCAGTTCAGAATAAAATTTTTAGACTATTCGCCGTCAATGTCAATGTCAACAGTAAATTACAAGCTATATACCTACATCAATTTTAAAATTATTAAAATAAATAAAAAATGCTGGCCAGATCACCACCGTCGTTCGGTAGTGTACCCAATTAAATTACTAAACAAAGTAAGTTTATGTTTTTTTTTAAAGTAAGTTTTAATATACTATATAATGTAATAAGAAATAATCTTTTGTGGAATACTTTGTTGAGATTTTAATTTTTAATGTTATTTAAGTTTAATTTATGTACCAGTTAATAAAATATCTTTAATAAACCAGAAAAAAATATATAATAATCACAAATAAATTAAAGGAAAAATAAATAAAAGAGAAAAAGACTCGGTGCTGCTGCTTGAGAAGCGTGAACTTATTTTAAAATATGAGACAATATGTTTGTGTTTCACGAAAATACTACTGATTCGATTTAGACAAAGTTTTCACTTTTTTATAAATTTGTGCTCCCGGAGAGATACGATATGTAGAAGCCAAGTTAGCTTGGACTAGATTTTTTTCTCATGCTTCAAGTTAGGTTAAATCCTTATACTAATAATAAAGTAGTAAAAAGGTCGTGCCTGTAAATTGAATATTTTTATAGTCGGTCAAAGAATCAGCCTCGTGATTCAGCGACGCAATGCTGCCAGCCTTCTGGGTACACTACCGAACGACGGCGGTGATCTGGCCAGCATTTTTTATTTATCTTATATTTTATTTATCTTTTTATGATATTTAACTTCTTGAGTTAAAAGCACTTGTACAGTAGTTTCACTTTATTTATGTATTCTCCCAACCGGTTTTGGATTTTACTCCATTTTCAAGGGAAGATGTTAATTAAAATACATTTCATTGACTCCAGGCACTAGCTCATTTTATTTATCTTACACAATACATCCCACTGTAGAATTAAACATATATTCTTTGCAAAATTTGAAATTTTACCTGCCATAGATTAAAACAAAAACTAAATTTTTTGATTTTTTGTTTGTCTGTTCCTTTTTAACTCGAGAACCACTCAACGGATTTGGATGCGATTTTCTTTATTATCATCGTTGTGACCCTCGTCAACATTAAGAGGTGATGATAAAATAACCGCCAAGCTGAAAACTGTCGATTGAAAGACACTTCCACGCGAGCGTAGCCGCGGGTAAAAGCTAGTATACTATAAGCTTAAATTGGTTTGCAGCGCGGGCGAAGTCTCGAGCAAATGTAATATTATGAGAGTTTACGCTCCTCTTTTTCCCGTCCAAATGACCCATTTCTAGACCCAAAAGTGGGAAAGTAGGACATCATTCACAAGGCAGATAAATGTCACTTCCTCCTATAGAGCCACGTGATGGTAACCAGATCTTTCAACGTTCCACATCTGGTGTTCATAAAAGGAGCTTCCCCGATGGCATAAACGACCGCTAATTAGTCCAAATACGCCTGCCTGCATAGTACGACCAACACACGAGCAGTCTGTGTGTAAGTTATACGCAAAGACAGCACAACGCGTTACGTAACCAATATAACAATGCGTTCAGGGTGCTTTTGGGGCTGCCTCGCTTCTGTAGCGTTTCGGGGATGTTTGCGGAAGCGCATGTGGATTGCTTTTATGCAACCATGCGTGAGCGGTGAACATCCCTGTTGCGCAGGGTGCGAGCCAGCCGCAACTGTGTCTTAAGAAGATAGTTTCCGCAAAACCATAATTTATTCTTCCTGGTTTGAAGAATCTAGCAATACTACATAAAAAAGAAAAAACATGTATTTCTTTCGGGAATATAATACACACTTATATCGGAACAGAATCCACAGAAGTCATTCCAATATTGAGAAATAAAGTGCTAAAGAAGGCTCTAAAAAAAGTGTTCATGTCGAGTTTATTAAAGTAAAAACCCGTTCATATTATGTATTTATGGATGAAATTCTGTATAAACTTTATTAAACTCGTAACAGGACATATATTTCATAGCACCTTGTCATTTTGACTTTTTCCAGAATCCGTCCCCCTCGCACTGCGGGTCTTTCCGCATGGAGTAACAGGGTAGTATGCAAGCGAAACCTATCCTCTTAAACGAATTCGCGGAACGGTTTGACTGTCAGTACCTGAATCATTGCAGCATGGTTCATGTACTGACTACCGTCAAAATACTGTTTTAGTTTTTAAATTATTAATTTTTGGTGTATAAATTATTATATGTTTATTTTTTGATTTATTAATATTGATATATATAGTGTTTTTTTTTGTAAATTATACACATTAATGAATATAAGCAAGATATATTTTGAATCCTTTTGGACTCGGCATCAGTTGCATTGACAATAGATATGACATTATAAATATAAATATAAAAGACTTTATATGATCTTTAAGTTGGTCGAAATAAATGTCATTCTATTCTATTCTAAATGATAAATCTTTTCACTTCTACTGTGACCGTAAGCTTCCGTTGTCATGTCATGTTGAAGGTTTTATATTGGCAATCACACCACTGGCAGCCTGCGGCATAGTTTGTAAAAAGATTATAATGACATGTTTCTCAAGGAAGACTTACCGATTGTCTTGAGAAAATATATTGTGTCCATTGTCTACATTTTATAAAATATACTTGATTCTATCCCAAAGCTAGTTCTTATTAATTCTAAGTGCGTACTCTGCATTGGGGCTCAAGTGAGGCCCCTTCATATGTCACCATCCTCATAACGGACTTTACTGCTAAGCGATTCGTCGTGTACTGGTTTGACGTAATGAGAAGCCGTACCGGGAGCGTTAATGAAGGCAGTTCCATCGTATCATTCCGTTACTGACTTCCGTAGGTTTTGCGGAAGTCCCTAGACGTCCCGCCATATTTTACTCTCCCACTTTCTGAGCGAGCGCGTTTCATCCTTGGTCTTTTGCTCACGCTTTCAATCAGGTGCGGTAGTGGCCAAGCGCGTAAGCCCATTAAATATACATATTTATATTTTAATCGTCATAACATGTATCCCTAGGAGAGGGTCAGAAGAGGGTCACAGTTCACACCTGTAAACCTACTTTTCACCGATGATTATTACGACCTACCGTGATGGGTACTTCGGCCACAAAATAGGGACTCACAGCTGAACGTGCCATCCGAAGTACGCGGACCGAATACAATTATATACCGGGTGTATTAATTATGTGCTCAAAAAATTAAACCACACGCTCCACTGATCATACTGAACCACATCTATAGAAAAACTTTTGAAACAAAGCGAATTAAAATTTTTATATCTACCTATTCATCATTTTCAAAAAGAAAAAACAGAACCCTTATAGGATCACTTTGTTGTCCGTCTGTCTGTTTGTCAAGACCCTTTTTCTTGGACCCCGTATGAGATATCATGTTGAAACTGATACCTCTTACAGAAGTCTACGGCCATATGGTGCTGTCAAAAATCAGGTTTCTAGCTCGACGCTAGAAAAAGTTATTACACTTTACACAATTAATTTCGTACAAAATGTTGACACTCGCAAGGGAATTCAAACATATAGGGCAATTCCAATTGACTTAGAAACTTGACATTTCCTTTACTTATAACACACACATAGGAACAAATCTGAAAATTACAAATATTTAATATTTAGGAAGTTATCAATGACCAACTTAATTAGTCTCTCTAGATACATATAGTTTTATTAAAATATTATTGTTTCTTTTGATCTGTTAATCGTAAGTGTCAAGTTAAATTGCTCCTCCATAACTGCAAGTGGAATTATTTACCATAATGCTTTTAGGGTTCTGTACCACCACACAATACGGTAAAATTATCCTTTGTGCGCAAATCCGACTCGCACTTGGCCGGCTATTTTAAATATATTTGCAAAATTATAAAACAACAGTTTATCATTATAATCAGAAGAGCATGTGGTTTAAGGCGATATGTAAATGTTTAAGCGCCCCTGTTAATCTATATGCGAAAAAACCCTTAGAGCGAGGGGGACGGATTCGAGGAAAAGCAGCAAAATGTCGGTTTTCTATTAATATGAAATGTAATTAAGTTGCAATCAAAATTTCGTTTAACCAGGTCCTAGATACTGTTAAAATCCATCTAATAAAGTATAATTGTAGTCCATATGTCATTCCAAATTGTCAAACCAGGAGTAATAGTGTTGAAAAGGACTTCATTTCGATAAATATTTTTATCGAGCCAAATTTCTCGAATCGCGTTTCTGTTTAACAGATCTGTAGAAAAAGAATCCAAAAATAATATTATATTTTATCAAAATAATACCTTCTTTACTGAAGTAGATATGCAAGTTCTAAAAGTGTCGATTTTTTTTCCGTAGCGCCTTAATTTTCTGCGCATTTCATTAATACACTCTGTATAAGATTTTTATGTACGTAGACGTAGAAATCGCACGAGTCAGCATTAGTATGCGAAGAAGACATAGGCTTTTTCCATTTGTTTACGTACCGAATGTTTGAAAATACGTGATTTGTTACTGAGAGTGTTGGATTTATATTTGTAGATACGTTTGTGTTAGACTTACTTAAGTTGATTGAATTAATATTTGTGTTATTGTATTAGACTTACTTAAGTTAATTGAATAAATAATATTTTTATGCCTTTTCTTTGGCCTTTTTTGTTTTAAATAGATTTCGGCCAACTCGAAATATATTTCGAAACCAATTACTACTCTTTATTTACTTATTAGGTTTATAATACGATTTACTTACACGTACAGTGGAGACCACATCAAGCTATACACTTGCAGTACGACAATAGCCCCTATAGAGAAGAATATAAGATAGGTGCAAAGTCCAATGTGTCTTACTTGATGAGGTCTCCACTGTACTACGGTGTTGTGTTTACGATAGAAAGCTCGGTTATGCTATAGTAGTTCATTGATAATATTGAAACTATTTGATTTTTCGAAACCTTTCGATGTTATCTTCGTGAAGGTAATGAAATAAATTAAATTCATTCACTAAGCTTTCACATTAACAGCGACTTTATACTTCATTTGTTTTTGCCACTGGAAGTTACTTTAAATATCTAATAAAAAGTGAATAAACTCGCTTTCCGCAATGCTGCATCCGTAATTATATTTGTAATTAAGTCGCATACACACCCTAAATAAGCAACTCGATGTGTGTCTGTAAAAATATAGACGGAAACGACGTTGAAATAACGTTCAAATCAGCGCACATTGCACTGTGACGATCGATGTGTCTTGTCTGGATTGCGCAAAATAAGAGAAAATAATACTTTTCACATGGACACGAAGGACGGATGAAGAATTCTATCTATTCCATTGTTGATCTGATGTTATAATATTACATTATAACACCGCGATTCTGCTCTGCATTTAGCCCAATCTATTATAACACCGATAGAGAGCCAATCAACAACATAGACGAGAAATAAGTCCCGACCTTATTTCTTAAGCCACGCCCCCTTTATCCTAATTGGCCTTCAAGGCAGCGTTACCGGGACGACGCACCCGAGGTTCACGAACGAGTGTTCTTCTTCCCATTTTTCGTGAAATTGTTAGTTGAAAATGTTATAAATAAAGATGATATTTTTGACGGTCGTAGATAAAGTATTGTGTGCAACTGAACATAATTAGACATGGGGTAACTCGTGCAAAACAAGCGCTCCTGTCCCAACGTCTCAAATTATGTTACAGTTGCACAAAATACTATTGAGATTACATTTTATAGATCCATTATTGGTTAAAAATCATCAAAATAACTTCAGGCGTTCGGAAGAAGTAAGAGGATTCTTCCGTTACATGAAATGAAATGTGAAATGAAATATATTTATTTATGTAATGTAGGTATAACAGATACACTTATTACGGGTAATTTTTTATGTAATATAAATAATTAAATAATCTATGTGTATAAACATTATAAATGTTTTATGTCATAAGTAGGAAACTTTCGATAACTTTTTTTCAACAACAGAAAAAAAATTAAGCTTGCAATTTATTTTTACTATATTATGACTACCTTTAATATATTATTTTTTAGTATTTGGAGTATGAACCACCTGTATAAGAGAAGTAGGCCTTTAAAGACAAATCTAATATTCCAGCTTTATTTATATTAAGAGAGAATACATATCTGTTTATACGTCCATAGTGATAGTTACTTAAAAATATCAAAAAAACTCAAGTTACATTGAAATAAACTTTGCAAGTGAAACTGACATAAAACAAAAAAACACAAAACTAACCTAAAACTTTTAAAGAACCAATAATGAAAATTATTGCAGTTTGAGTATCTGTTGTGCATTTTGCGCCGGACACGAAACGTTGCCTCTTAATTAGACTGAAAAGATGCCCTCTAAACGCAGTTTCCCATGAGTTTCTGCAGGCGCTGTCTTCATATTGCAGACAAAGCCTTTCTTTAACAATTTTATAGTTGTTGGCAAAGATTTCAAAAGTTTAGATGAGCCCTGGCATCTAAAATCTATTGCATTGTTTTTGAATGAGTGCGTTAACATAATGCCGACGCGCGCACACTTATGAGTGCGCAATCTGTCTACCTACGGTCAGCAAACTGATCAGACTACTTATGTTGTTAAAATGATTAACTTTAAGTGCACTTAAGGCGTCCAACTATCACTGTGTTTAGATAAGCACTGATTCCAAACGTGTGAGCGTCACCCATTTAAAAGTGGAAACATTTTGGTGCTATCATAGTTCGGCAAGGGCATATCTTTCGTTTTTTAAATCTTTGGTTGTTGGTATATTTTAACCTACAAAATTTCATTTATGTAAAAAAAAAGAATGTTTGTACATACAAACATTTTCACGTCAAGAATCCTCAAAGGGAGTGTAAGAGGTGTTTCCGAGTATGAACTACGAATTGCATGTTACTGTCCACACTGGTACACCCACGTTTAACCAACGATTATTACATCCCAGCGTGATGGATGGTGAGCCCTATCGCCGCACTTCGGGCACAAATCGACCCACAGCTTAACCTGACACCCGACGCTAGAGCATCAACAACGCCAGATTTTCAAGGGTTCGTTGAAATAACTAGGTCTCTCCTCATATTGAAAAAAATACATTTGTTTTGTTGGTTTTTTATTAATTCAATCTGCTTATAAGCAATGTTTTAAGATAAGTACTTTTTTCTAAAAAAAATGCATTTTATACCTAGTTTTTTTGTTTTTAAACGTTCCGCATAAGAAAGCGGTTAAGGGATCGACTTGATTTTTTTTCATAAACAAGTAATAGGTACACGAAGTCAACCTACTTAAATTCAATATTTTTTTGCCTACAATATATTTCAGTATTAGCTAAAAACACACCAATTTGTTGTTTCGCTGTGTGATTATTAATATTACGCGTCCAAAAAAATGAGCCAACATTTAATTGCTTCTATCAAATGCAAATAAGGCCTTTCCCATTGGACTTATTTAGCTGGACGGGTAATAAAAAAGTTGCTAGGGCAGGCCGTCCTCTTAACGTGCATTCCGAAGCACGCAGACCGAACGCAAATGTGCCCCTACGGGATTCGAACCCTTAACCTCCAGGTCTTAGTAGTCGAGCATTCAAACCACTTGACCAAAGAGGCGATCAACTAAATAAAAAAAGTACTTCAGTGTACAATGTATGAAACCAAGAAGGGCAAGTTGGGTATTCTCCTTTGAGACCGGATCGCTTTGGCTCAGTTGACTAATCGCTCGAGCGATCGGTTTTAAAATTTGCATACAAAACCGTTTGTTTTTGGGATGAGTGTCATCCCAAAATCGCTCAAAAAGACCCATTGCAGCGTCTTCATGTGGCAGATAAATTTCTAGTATTAACCCTTTAAATTCTCACTATCGCAACAACGATAGATCGCAGACTTTTCTTCGTCTTACAAATATGCTGCCCGTTGAAGAGTAAATAGTCTTACATAGCACTGCTAGCTCTTCTGTGCAGCAGCTGCAGCAAGCTCCCGTCAGCCGAGGAGCAGAGACTGTGACTGCGCGCGCGCCGGCACTCGCGCTCTCGCTCCCCTCGCTCCCGCCAGCGGGCCATCAGCGACTCGAGGCACAGCATGACGGCACCATCGCACACCATCCGTCTGCACCGACACTGACGACCACTTCCGTCTAAACTGCCCTTAACTAGTTGAGTTATTGTTTGGACACTTTTTCCTTGATCGAGAAATACAATTTATCGTACACCAGAGTTTACTAAAGTTTTATTGCCACTTTCGTTGAATATATTTGCACCAGGTCTTGATAATAATAATAAAGCAGTCTCAAAGTCGCCAGAAATCACATGTCCTCAGCCATTAAGCGCCAGACAACTAAAAATTAACTGTAGTCTGCGTGTTTATATCACGTGCTTCGTCGGCAATTTGTTTAGCACACCGAGGATTTATTAGCAAATAGGGCAAACATTTTACGAACATACCTATTTTGTCTACTCGTTAAACTTTTGCTAATGTACCACACTATAAAATACTCAGATAATCACTAGAACTTTGAATATGGAACGGATAATGAATTCAAAAATGTATTTTCCCGCCTCCGCAGTGAGGAATGGGCGTGCAGGCTGTATATATGATCCGTTGCACGCGGTAGCCACGCCGCGACTGCCTGAAGCCAGGCTTTGCTGAACTCTCGCTCCAGCGGAAGGAAAGAGCGACAAGCGGCGCCGAATCCACTGCTACTACGGACCTGAAAGTTCCCCAGAAAAAGACTCTAACTCTATATTAATAAGTACGAAATTTTATTACAAGACTTTTCAACCTTATCGGCACTATTTTCAGCACCCCCGATATGATGACCGCCTAGTAAACAATTAGGTGGTGCCCTCGTTCTTTCTTGCAGAGTGTAAGCATTGTTTGTATAATAGGACACCTGCCAGTACTATCGAAGCTTTTATTATTTACCTCTGAAAAATACATTTTAAAATTGGATCTGTGTTCACTGAATACCTACGACAATAAAACTCCAATAGAATTAAATCCTTTAGCTTTAGGTAAAACTTTTCCGTTTTTATTTAATCCTTTTAGAAATACAGCCCAAGCCGAGCTATTTCATTTGAATTTCTTTTAGCGGATTTAAATTTCAAATGAAACTATGTAACGCTTCCAAAGCATTACTTGGAATAAACTGGAATCGTTGCCAAGATGGGATTGGTTATCTCGCAAAACTTTTGAATGGTGTTGTAGGTACGTTTATAACAAAAAGATAGGTATACAGGGTGGAAAAAATGAAAGGGCCCTGGAGGGGAACTACCTTAAATCCTTTAGTTAGCTCATTTTACTGAAAGGAAACATTCCTTTATTTTTTAAAAGAAACAAAACTGCATTCAAAGATCTTCTAAAATTTGCTTGTCTCACCCGGGAACTGAACCAACTAAAAATTAAAAAAATAAACCCTCGCTATTTTATTATACGAATCGGTAGGATTATTGTTCAGGATAAAATTTGTCTACTAAACTAAAGTCTTACACTCATCTGTTGTACGAGATACCCATGAAATTGAATATTTATTACAAGTTCTTTATTAACAATACCTAGTACTTTTCACTTGTAAAGTAATAATTATACGCCATTATTACACAATGACAGCACGGAATGAAGGCAAAACAAAACAAAATTTTAATTTCGAACGAAATTTATGGTTAGAACTTCAAATTTGTTGCTCCGCGTTGCAAAAAAATACATTCCTTTTTTAAACTTTTCGTCAGTACGCCTAGTGCAAGAAGTAATTGTGCTCTGCATACATTTATTATTACCAATTAACGATTTTCTTATTGAAGTCTTCAAGGTACTTAAGATAAATAACATTAGCAAGCTTGTACTTCATACGATGTCTTTGGATGTAAGAGAGATAATAAAATTAGAACGTTTCATTTACTTGTTACAAGTGAACAGTATTAAGTATTGTTAACAAAGAACTTGTAATAAATATTTAATTTCATGAGTATCTCATACAACAGATGAGTGTAAGACCAAATGTTTATTAGACAAATTTTATTCTGAACAATAATCCTACCGATTCGTATGATAAAATAGCGAGGGTTTATTTTTTTAATTTTTAGTTGGTTCGATTCCCGGGTGAGACAAGCGAATTTCAGAATATCTTTGAATGCAGTTTTGTTTCTTTTAAAAAATAAAGGAATGTTTCCTTTCAGTAAAATGAGCTAACTAAACGATTTAAGGTAGCTCCCCTCCAGGGCCCTTAAATTTTTTCCACCCTGTATAAATAAAGTCCATAAGCCTTATACTGTCTGACTTGAAAATCAATCGCTATCGCCTTCAAATGTATCGTGATTGGCTGGAAATGGCATCACACACAATTTTAAGCCAATCGCCTTTGAAAGCGATAGGAACAGTATTGAAGTTAGACAATAAGGCCCTGATATTACTGGTGGGGAAAAACATGAAATACTATATAATAAATAATTACTTTCCTTTGCATTTCTTCTTGTTTCTTCTACCGTGCTATCAGACACTTGAGTAAGGAAATGTTTCGTAGAACAAAACTGTATAAATATTTCATAATTTTCAACTTTAATTATTAGTAATTAAAGCTATGCTTTTCACTCAAATAAAATACATTAATTAAACATAGTAAAACGTGTAAAAGGCGTTACGACCTTAAGGGTCGATTCTCCGTATTTGTAACAAAATAATTATAACAGCCAAAATATAATTTTTAGATAAGAGCAATGTATAGGTTATACGTATAATAATAGTTGAAAAATTAAAATTTGACTCTTATGGAAAATCCAGCTATTTTGAAGCACCATAACATCAGTAAAATACGTTTATGCATATATAAAAATATTGTTATATTTTATCTTAAAGTGGTATTTTGGCCGCTATATTTATTTATTGATATTTTGTAACAAATAAGAATCGATCCTTAATCTTAGACCAAACAACAAAAGCTGTAAATAAACAGTTTCGCCGTGAAATACGATAAATGAAAATGTCGCATATAAGTAATAGTTAAAGTGGAACTATCTCCAGTCGGCCTGCTCCAAGTGGCAGGAGCGGGTAGCGCGGGGTCGAGGCTCGCTTTACTACATCGTACTCTATGGGAAAGTTGCCAACACCGTGCGTATAGACTGCTCTTTTACAAGCTTACTACTTCTCACTTTAATCGTTTTCCTGGGATATGAATTTTAGCAGTTCAGCATACTACGTTGCGTCATTGCAGTTTCGTATTTTAAGAAACTAAATCTATTTAATAATCTAAATCTATAAATTTAAATAAATACTAGGTGTTAAGATGATGTTGCGGAAGACGGAAACTGACGGTAGTACTCGTCCATACGAACAATTTTTACTATGGAGTCGCGAAAAAAGAAATCAGCTGATCCATAGAAAAGTTAATAGCTACTCGACCAAAATGTATTTTTTTCTCGATTTCTCAATTTTTTTTTCACGAAAAGTTATTTTTATGGGCTAGTACTGTCGCCAGTTTTTGATTGGGCTAATAATAGCAGTGTTATAAAATAATATCGGTCTAACGATGTAGGTACTTATAATACCACTTTTGACGTCTTAATTACCTTATTGCTGTACGGGAGTAGATAAAGTTAATTGTATACCTATAATACCTCTGATGTAATTACTTCTCCGATATTAATCCGAATCACATGTGATTCGAATCTATAACAACATCATTTTAAAACTCTATAATATAAAAATGAATATATTTTTTTCTGAAAAAGCACTTCTCATCGGCCAAGATTTTTAAAGGAGAAATAAATCTTTTCTAAGCTTGCTATATTTTTTCTTCGAAAACTAGAAGGAAATAAATCGTTATTGATGTGTCAAGTTAGATAAAGTAAAACGGAACTTTTCTCTATAATAAAACCTTCTTTATATATTTTCTCTTCGTATCATTAGTTTTTTTATTCAAAACCTTACATTATATCAAAGGTGTAATTACTTAAAGCTCTTAGTTCTTAACTTGGGTATTTCCCAAGTATTTTACGGAATATTTACTCGAACTAAAAGGAATAATATAAATATTCACAAAAACAATTGATAAATTGTAAACTTGTCATCTCCAGAACTAAGTATTTTTTATGTACCGATGAAATAGCAAGAATGTTTTAAATAATATAGGTAATTTTTTTCTTGAAACAAGGTCACTAAACTTGTAAAATTGTGGAATCAGATCAGGGGTTCAATTGTATAAGAAAATCGTATTCATTTGACAGCTTAAAAAATCCGGTTTCAATTGTCAAACTGCTATTCAAATTAGTCAGTTTGACAATTAAAATCGTACCAATCGATCGGGATCTGTTAAAACAGAGACGCGATTGGAGAAATTCGACTTGATAGAAATATTTATTGAAATTAGGTCCTTTTCGACACCAATTCTCCTGTTTTGACAATTTAGACTGACATATAGACTGTAACTATATTTTATTAGATGGGTTTAAACATAAACGCGATTGGAGCAATTCTGCTCGATACAAATATTTATTGAAATGAGGTCTTTTTCGACACCAATTCTTGTGGTTTGACAACTTGGAGTGACATATGGACTGCAATTAAATTTTATTAGATGGGTTTTAAGGGTACCTAGGACCTGGTTAAACGAAATTTTGATAGCAACATTAATACGTTTTTTATTAATATAAAACCGACTTTTTGCTACGTTTCCACCAATCCGCCCCTGTCGCAATGAGGATTTTTTCGCATATGAATGAATGAATGAATACTTTTATTTATCAAAAGGTAGATTATCTTATAGCTAAATATGACCCACAAAAGTGTAGGAGTAACAAGGACGCTAAAACTTTTACATATCGCCTTAAGAAATAAGTTCGGGACTTATTTCTAGTCTCTGTTGTTGATTTGGTCTCTAGCGGTATTATAATAAATTGGGCTAATCGCAGCGCAGAATCACGTTGTTATAATGTAATATTATAACATCGGATAAACGATGTAGGCACTTATAAAACTACTTTGGATGTTGCAATTACCTTATTGCAGTATGGGAGTAGATAAAATATATTTCATGTTCAGTCACAGTCACGATTTCGCTACAATGTTATTAGATTAAAATGAAAGGGCATTAAGCTACTTTCTGGTCGGTCTGCGTGACCTCGTTTTGCCAAGAACCTCGTGAATCGGGCATTTGGTACAGCATTAAATTGTGAACCTTGCCACTGCAAGTGTTACTCAGCGCTAAAAACTTTTGAGCCTCCTAAGTTTGTCGTGATTAAAAATGTACTTAAACGTTTGTAGAAAACACACTTCGTACCCATGCATATAATGCATATAATGCTCTTTATTCTGAAAATTGAGACTGCGGCAGAATAACTTAAAATGTAAAGTTTTGTCGCGATCCGTTGCCATCTTGAGGCTTGATACCTGGATAACTTGATAAAAGTTACATAATTTTGTTTTCAATGCAAGTGCTCGTAAAGGCCCACTTTTTATGCATCAAAACCGAACAGAAAGTCGATTATTTTGCCCTAGAGCTTTATTATTATTATGATTTTTTATTTATTTACAATGGTTGGCTAACCTGCAGCCTTTCCTGTGTACCATAAATGTTGTACTTTTTTTTTTACTGTTTAACGGCTCTGGATACAGTCCTTTTTAGCCAATTATAATTTAAAGTTCACAAGATTATGTTTGTTTTATTTCCTCACACTATGCATTGAAAAATGTAGTATGGTACACGGGCGTAAGAACAATAAATTACTCGGTTACGTTTAACTCGCTACGCTCGTGTTTTAAATCGTCCTTGTAATTTATTCCTTTGCGCTCTTGCAGCATAAACTACTATTTTGTTGGCAAACAGGAATAGTAAGTAAAGTTTTAAACGTTCAGCCACCATTAGCTACGGCATAGCGAGCGCTACAGTTATATCGTTTACCCGACTCCTGTGGGTCTACCGCGTAATTCTCATTTTCATCAACATCAACTTGAGATTGAAATTTGACGTGCGTGCGACGACGCCCGCCTAACATGCCATCTCTTTTGCACGCGTTGAATTTCGCATGCATTTGCTTGAAGTTGATACAAATGAGAATTACGCGGTAGAGCCCCAGATTGATAGACATGTCACAAAACAAAGAGACTACAGAAGTAAAGCTACATATAATTTGCACTCCAGCAACGCACACACAGACATCGCTTACGGATCGCTCACGGACACCATCGGAATCTCAGAACGTGTCAAAACAGACAGAGCGTAATTGCCACGTGTAGACACTACAACCGCGTGTAGATTTAAATAAAAAGCAAATGAGCTTTACTTCTGTACTCTCTCTGTTTTGCGTACGTGTCCAGACAATGACGTATCTACAAAGCAGAGAACTTCCTACGCCGTAGCAAAAAGAGACAGTGAACAGTTTGACAGTAGCATTCACATTACGACGCTGCTACGAAATCCGTAGCATCTTTTTTCGTAGCAAGCTCGTAGTAAAGAGAAAAGAAAAAGATACGTTTCAGAGATTTAAATAACAAATAAAGTATTTAAGGGCCTTACTATTGCCAAATGGGTACTTTCTAAAGCCTACTCCTCGTTTATGGCCAAACCAAAAATAATGAAAAAATATATTATGAATAATCAACTCTTAGACAACATATGCAACATTTTTCTTTTTCATACCACCAAAACTTCTACATGAATTTTTTTTTTACTGAATGATGTTTTTTGACCTCAAATTCCCTACTGCTCCTGAGTGGCTTGGCCGATTGAATTCATCAACAAATATCGAGCTGCTAATTTGGCGATGGTAATCGCCTTTATGTACATTCTTGAACGGTAGGCTTACCAATATTGGTCCGAGATTGTATTCCAGATAAATAAGGATTATAAGGGATCACTGGAAAAAATATAAAAAGCTTTCTCATAGAATAAGAATGAGGCGTAACGTAAAAGGACCCTGTTGTGGGTGAAAGGCTTTGATGTAGTTTCTGCATGAGAGCCTGCTCTAATAATATGAATAGGAAAATACTTGCTATGAAAACTCTTGTTACTTTACTCAGCGCCACAACCATCCTTCATGGTTTCCATTGGTTTCTGAAATTGTTTTTTTTTTAATTCAACATTTTTGTTATTCCAATTTACATTAACCAATGAAATCATGGCGATGGCAACATACACAATTCATATGTAATAAGGTTTTGTTGAATGAATTTTCAATTTAAGTGTTCTGTTTCGATTGATTAGAAATAAGCTGGTTTTTCACAATCCGGCTGCGAAAACGCTCTTAAGTATATTTTATATTATAACGTTTTCGGCACATCGTAGAATTGGACATATCGTAATTTGCCTAGACATTATCATGAATTCTGTTAAAATTACAGGGATCGCCTTGCTCCGCTACACTTCGCTCGACTCTCCAAGTTTATTTACATGTAAACCTTACACGTTCCTCTTCGCTCTGCTAGTCGTCGCACCTATTTTTGACTTTTTGTCGAAAGCGATTTCATACTTCATGATTTGCCCAATGCTATGATATGCCCACGACATACACAAATAGACAGAGATGTTGCATTTTATTTACATATAATACAAAGACTCGAGCATGAGTAAGTAATATCTTATGTAAATAATCCTCCCCGCAAATTGCCGCTTTGCGTGCGAGTTCTGGGATATTTGCGTACAATGGAAAACAGAGATTTTCTATTTTGTGAAAGCGGAATTCTTCTGGAACGAAACAACTGAATATAATGCGGAGATTTTTTGAGGGTTCCGTATCCGAAAGGTGACAAACGGGAACCGGTACCCTATTTGCACATAGCACATTATAGATCATACATATTAGACAGCCCATGCCGTCTGTCTGTCCGTTCATCCGTCTGTCACAGGCTTACTGT
This sequence comes from Ypsolopha sequella, assembly GCA_934047225.1. Lineage (NCBI taxonomy): Eukaryota > Metazoa > Arthropoda > Insecta > Lepidoptera > Ypsolophidae > Ypsolopha > Ypsolopha sequella. The sequence goes on from OW203987.1 coordinate 8,835,615, forward strand.
TTGTATTTCCATGGTCTCTATCAAGACAAGTAATAAAAATTAAAAGGAAATAATATATAAATTAATATATCATCATGACATGAATCCCCGAGGAGGTTTCAGAGGTGTTCCGAGTGTGAACTACGAAATGCAAGTCACAGTCCACACTTGGTACACCCGCGTTTCACCGACGATTATTACGTCCCAACGTGATGGGTGGTGAGCTCTATCGCCGTACTTCGGACACAAATACACGCTTTTTTAGGGCATGCAGGTTTCTTACGATGCTTTTCTTCAGTTGTGTAATTACCACTTGCTGAACGGTGAAGAAAAACATCGTTTCAAAACAAAAAACCTTGAAAAGGTAGCAATTTTTTAACGTTATTTGTTTCAGCTCTAATACACGTTTCAAATTTGGTCTCATTTTTGTACATACACTAAAGTAGAACAACAATAATAGAAATTTGGGTTCCATACACAGAGGGTGCCGACTTGTTTTTCGTGCGCTACCATTTTAGCGCCTTGTTTTTTTCATCTTGATGTTGCTATTGCATATTGTGGTTATTTTTTTATATTTTTAGGGTCCCGTACCTATATTGTGTGGTGGTACGGAACCCTTTGTGAGTGAGTCCAACTAGCAGTTGGCCAAATTATTGGGTGCAGTGAGAAAGAAACTTCTATGGTATCGCTTCGTAGTCTGTTCGAACATTTGGCACACACTTCTACTTTCTACATCAGATTTAGCTTCCTTTTCCTTAGAAGGTAATCAATACTAAGTATTATCACAGATATAGTGGATATATAGGACCGAAGGCGGAATGATTTATCTTTATTTATTTATTTAATACATTTAAAGTATAGCTTTACAGGAACTTAAATCTAATACGCTATACCTACTAAAATAATTTACAAATAACATTGTATTTACAAATACAAATAACAAATAATTACACTATACTACTCTTCTTTGCATCTTTCTCACATAACCTCAGACATTCACGAAACACGTTCATCAAACTATCAGCAAACAGATCACACGTTGGATTTGCTGACAGCAGTGTGTTTAACTTTAGACCCTCCAAAGCGCGCGGAAGCGGAGAACGACGACGTCGCGCCAGTGTTCTAGCGGTGGGTACGTGTAGCAGCTTGTGACTACGCGTGCGATTGTAATTTTTGGGTAATTTTAAAAATTATCAATTTATTAGGCTTAAGGAGGTTAAAAAAAATGTGTACAGGTGGAAGCAGGAAACTGGCGATAGTACTCGTCCATATCTGGTCCACATGAACAGCTTTTACTATGGAACCAAACCTCAAATCGTGAAAAATAAAATCATCTGTTCCATAGAAGAGTTACATACCTATTCGACCAAAATTTATAAAACAACTCCTTTTTTAATTTCTTGATTTTTTTTTCAGGTATGGACGTGTTTCTATCGTTTGCAACATCGTCTTAACATTCTGTATATTTTTTTTTTGGCACGGGCAAAAACGTTGGCCGATAAATTGACAATTGCATATACATATGTAGGTAATATCAAAAACCTTGTAAAAATTATGGCAACGTTCACGAAACAGAATGCGCTATTCCGATTCACTCTTGACCCTTCATATTTCGTTATGTGTACGGATTGTGTTTAGAGCATACACCAAGGATTGTGGCATGGCAAGTGGCGACGTTCTCAGGTTTACCTGGCTATTAGGGTCACTTTTGTTTTTGTTTATCCAATAATGTTGCTTTGGTTGGTAGAATATGATGGTAATGTTAATTTTTTTAGTTTGTGGCTAATCAAAATATATCTTAATATCAGAGTTAAGTTGATCGTTCAGTTGGCATGAAAGATAATTTCAATCTTTTAATTTTTTAAGAAAATCTTGCACGAAAAGGCAATGGAGAACACAAAAGGGTTAAAATGTTATACTAAAATATACCAAATATCAAAGCATAGACTACGGACGTTATATTCGTTTTTGTTTAACGTAGTTTTAGTTTATTGAATAAGAAGGTAAAAATAAAATTTCGATCAAGATATATTTCGGGCCCCACTGGGCCCGGCATCAGTTGAGAATTGACAATAAATTAAATATGACATATAAGTTATTTACAAAAAAGAAAAAAGTAAGAAGGTTTATTATTATATATATTATATATATTTTATCTAACTTAAATGTTTGTCATTTTAATTATATAAAAATAAACACCCGTCAATAGTAGTTGGGGCTTTCACATTGAGTGTTTATTCAGTACTGCATTTATGTAACAAAAGGTTTCATTAAAAAAATATATATATGACCTTTGTTTTTTAAGTATTTACGGGTAGAATACAGTAAATGGAGGATGATTGTTAGTTAGCAAAAAAATAAGAAACTATCTGATAACGTTGAAGACATTTCTAGACGCTTCTGTGGTCTAGTGTTTCGATACTCTTGGCCACTGATCCGGAGGTCGTGGGTTCAAAGCCTGTAGGGGCACATTTGTGTTCCGTTCTTCGGAAGGCAGTAGATCCATATTATTTGTGCAGGAAGTACGGCGATTCACCTATTACGCTGGAATGTAATAATCTTCGGTGAAAAGAGGGTATACGAGTGTGGACTTTGACTTGCATTTCAATGTCTAAAGCCGGAAACACCCCTGACATCCTCTCGCGGATTCATGTCATGCCGATGTAATTATTTCTGACAATTATTAAATAAATATTTTAGAAATAATATCATATCAGGTGGTAGAGCTGATGCCGGGCTCGACTGTGGAGGTACCACTATCTTAATTGGAGACCTCCTCGAAGTAATTCGGGGGAGAGTAAGAGGACAGCTCACAGGCAAAAAACCAGGAGGCCCACCATGCCTGGGACCGATGGATGGCGGTATATCCATCCCTAATAGCTGGGCCTTATATGGAACAGACTGGTGACAGGCAGCGGCGTCACTGGTGCGAGGGTTCCGGCACCGCGCTCACCAACCCGCCTGCCCAGCGTGTGTGAGTATGGGCAATTCTTCCAGGATGACCGCCGGGAGTGGCAAAGTCCTGGAAAGACTTATGTCCAGTAGTGGATGTTGGACAGAAATAACCACATTCACAGGGTTTTTTGTATTTTTTTGCACTGATTCTAAGATGGAGTGCGTACACAAATGTTGTATAGGTAACAAATGTATTTACTTAGCGGTAAAATTTTTGAATGTGTAAACCTTAACAAACCTTTATTTCAAACTTAGATTAGATAGAACCCATTTCAAATGTGGACTTGCACTAAGTCTCAGTTAACAAGTTTTGTGTTTCTAGCGAAGGCGATAAGCACTACTGAGGTAAAGTCTTACCCATCCGGAATAAGTGTGTTTTTTCCTTGGCTCCTTTATTTCATTGTAGTAGTTTTTAGTAGCCTAGTTGTATGACTTGTAAGGGAACTCTCCGCATCCTGGCAAAGAGCCAAATGATACGCTGCCTCAGTTTCTTGCCTGACTTCTGCCTTTTTGTTGGAAGTTTCGAACGAGTAACGAACAAATTGCATGAGATCACATCCAATTCTGAACCAATCTCGTTGCCGTTTGATTTGGCCCAACTCTGAATTTTTAATTAAGTTACTTTACTCGGGTTCGAATTCTGAGATTTTTGGAATTTTCTTGCATTGTATAGTAATTAATTATTTACTCATTAATTGTTGTACAAATAAGCCGACCTAGTCGTGGATTGATTTGACGCAAAAGTGGTTTTAGTATATGTCTTAATTATACATGGGTTACGTTTATACTTAATGTTTGGATTATGTAGTGCTTATGTATTTTTAAAACACATTCTACAATATACAACGTGAAATGTGAGTCATTTTGTTAACGAAAACTGGTGATAGTACTTGTCCATATAAACAACTTTTTCTATGAAGCCAACTCTGAAATCGTAAAAAAAATATCAGCTGTTCCATAAAAAAGTTAAATACCTACTCGACCCAAATGTATGAGACAGCTGATTTTTTTTTCACGATTTCAGGGTTGGCTTCATGGTAAAAGTTGTTCATATGGACGAGTACTATCACCAGTTTTCGTTAGCAAAATGACTTAAATTTCATGTTGTATAGTTGCCTTACTGGCAGTAGATTCGTATAATTAAAAGTTCTAGTTTTTTTTTTAAACATTAATACTTTGAGAAAGGACCTCTGACTACGTTCTAAGCATGATTAGTTTAGTTTTGTGTGATCTACTCCAAATAGGCAAACAGTACAAGAAGATAGATTGAACCAGTGTTTTGTAGATATAGATAAGTAGATCATTGTCACCAATGTGTCTTAGATACTCGTATTTAAAAAGCCAAATGAGTTTTCTAGCACTATTTGAGACCATATCAATTTGTTTGTGCCATGAAAGCAGCTGGTCAATGTGGACACGTAGGTATATGGTAGTTGTAACTTTTTCTAGAATTTGCATTTTTCATTTCCACTACACGTGTGTACAATAAGTTTAATTTGATTATCAGGTTGTGTTGATTTTAATAAAGAAAAAGTGATATTTGTTTTTTTTATATTTAGTGTAAGAAGATTAGTTTGTAAATTTAAATATTAGGCTTGAAGATTATTTGGCTTTTTGCACATATACGCAAATTTCTGTGTAATTTTCTTTCCTCTCTATACCATCAGTGGAATGGCAGAAATTTCTTTAAGGAATATGTCCACCCTTGCCTTTTGTGTTATCCTGTACTCTGTGTTTTTATTTTAATTTTCTGTGCAATAAAGTGTTTATTAATTGATTGATTGATTTGATAAGAATGGAAGAACTGAAATGTAATAGAGGGGATAAGGATGTCAAGTAACAAGGTTATCATAATTAAGCCTACATCACCACAGCCTACAGCCTCAGAATTTAATGAAAGTATAAGTTTCTTTACCTCCTCTTTGCTAGTGGGCACAAATTTAAACGAGTCTGTATCAAACGTTGGCAGGGTTGGCAAATCCTAATTATTTTAGAGGTTACTAAGGAACGTCAGTAAAACACATTTTAAATGTAAAAACAATAAAAATTAAGATTAACAAAAATAGTAAATAATTTAACATGGAAATGTAATTTAACTATTAATAAATTCAAAATAGTCCAAAATAGTGAGATCAGCAATAAAAATAACTTCACACGATCTAATTGTCTTTTCTCTTCAGGTGACCATGATTTTTTTGTTTTTTTTTATTTATGAAATGAATTATGGATGAATAACGTAAATGCGCCCAAGTCCGACCACTCTCGCCCTTTTTTCAAATAAACCGTCCAAAGATAAACGTAAACTGATTTATAAACTATATATATAGCTTACTTTAAACCTTATTGTTGAGACTTTCATTATAAAGTATAATTATCAATATTTATGTTGTCAGAGTATACAAAAAAAAATATTATTAATATGTTTGCCTGTCCTTCTTAAAAGCTCCAGTTACCGACCGCTTAGTTGAAGTTTTCCTGATACCGTCCAGCAAGTAACCCGTTTCCGACCACCATTCAAAAAATTGCCAAAAATGCCATTATCTCATAAAAATAGGGTCAAAAGTTACTGGAGATATCAAAATGTATAGATGGTTTGTTTCAATTAATAATTTTTTTAATTTAGGCTTTAATTAACTTTTATTAATAGTATATATTTTACATTTTTTCATGTTCGTCGCTATCAATATATACTTCATATGTTTGGCCAACTGTATTTTATCTTATTTCAATATGTTAATAAAATATTGTTTGTATAATACCGTTGAACGGCTTTTTTATTATTTGTATGTTGTATTTTACATATATATAAACACTTCGTTAAATAGTTATAGGTGCTATATTTGACCCCTCAGTGGGGTCGTCATCAGGATTTTAAAAACCATGATTTAAAATATACTTTTTTATATTTTTATGTCAATAGATGCCAGCAGTTTTCTAACTACAAACGCCTATATATGTCGTATGATATTTCTCTTTTCGTCTATAATTATTCAATCAAGTTTTTATGTTATTTTACTTATTTTTTCGATTTTTTCTTTATTTTTAAACTGTGATTAAATATAATGGTGTTTTTTTTTCTTTTTGAGTAATTAATGAATGAAATTCGTAACTTCTAAGAATTCAAAGATAAAGAAAAGGTTAAGAGCTTGTACTTTATTTATAAAATTTACAAATTAAAATAATTTCAGTCCTTGCTAATAAAAAGTTTGAAAACATCGTCTTCATTTTCAATAAGTTTAACTTGCTTTACAAATTTTTTTTTTCAATTTATGTGGCAATTTTTTTCTTAGGTTTAGGTTTATTTATCTTGTTTCTATAATATTACAGAATACATGGAATAAATTGTTTCATTTTTAGGAACTATTCTGCCAACTTTATAATTGTGGTCGAGCTTTAAAAGTACTGAATAATTAATTCCATATTTAACTTGACATTCTTTTCTTTCATTTGGTGAGGTTTTTCTATGTTCCTTTAAACTGAAACTGAAAAGATTCCACAATTGTTTGTATAAACTGCTATTTTCATATCATCATATTTTCATAGCAGTTTGGTTCTTGTTGTGTAATGTGTTGTTTTATTTCAATTCCAGTTTCATTTTTTTTGTGACACTTGTTCCTGAGGCCATACTAAAATAAATTCATGACAGGTGTTACTTGTTGCTCATTATTTGTATTTTTCTATACAAACACACTCTTTTTGAGCACCGTACATTTTTTGCAAGTACTTTAAAATTTTGTCTTGATACACAAACGGATGACCAGACTCCGGTTTATGGTATATTTATTGTGGTCGGTAACAAGCAAAACTGAATTTATCACCACTCATTACCGTCCAATTACAATAATTATGTGTTTTAATTATTTATCCAATGTGATGAAAAAAAAGAGTGAGCTTTATAGAAATTTAAAGACATATATAGTCATTAAAAATTTTATAATAATATCTCAGATGTCAATTTTTAATATAAAATAACTTTTTAAAACCATTAACGTACATTTAATATCCCAATACATTTGAGAAAGAACGGAATGTTTTAAGTAAATTATGAATCAATCTAAAAGTCTAAACTTAGGACGGAATCAGGATATTAAGCAAATGTATATGTCACAAAAATATGTGTATATTCAAATTATAGTTTTTATCCACAATTTATAATGAAAATTAACAAAAGTATGAAAGTCTATAAAACATCTGATACCGTCCACTGTACGGTATCTGGAAACAATCGTTTTACCGGATCTCCTGATTCCGACCGAAATAGAAAAGATGATAAGACTATTAATATTTTATCAATCCTGAAAAATCTTGCATTAATATATGAACGGAACCCTAAATTACATAAAAAAATATGTCAGTTTTAACAAAATATGTAGAATCGAACAAAAAATGAAAAACAACCTCCACAAACTTTTTACGTTCCGCAAAGCTCGACTTCGAACTAAACCGATGCACAGTGACAACAAAATTAATAACAAAATTGAACGTAGCGGAAATTAGAACCAATCATGATTCATCGGTAATTTAAGAATTGGCCTATAAGAGACAAGCAATTGTTCACTTATTTGACGCGGGATATTGTTACAAATTTCAAAAATACTGGGCGGTCGCATACAGGAGCCTAGTCGGACAACGGTGCCGATACGTTACAAAGTTATCAAGAAACTAGTTTTATTCTTCTACAATCTATCAAATTATCGGGGTTACATTAAAAGTCAACCTGTACATGTACATATTTTTTATTACTACTTAAGAGCGGTATCGCAGCCGGATTGTGAAATACCCGCCTTTATCTAATTAATCGAAACAGAACCCTTAAATTCAAATTTTGTTTTTTTTTTTCAATTTTAATTCACAGAAACCAATGGAAACTTTGCGAATGCAGTACTAAGCACACTGCAGGTGCGTCCTAAAGTAAATACCACCAAGTAGCTCACTGCATAAAAGTTTTCTTTTAAAATGTCTCCATATTAAGAATGGTTTCGCAGCCGGATTGTGAAGGTCCCGACATTCCAAATTTTTTTTAATTCAACGTTACAGAAACCAATGGGAACTGCGATGGCAGAGTACACATGAGTGAATTTTGAATTTAAGTGTTCTTTTTCGATTAATTAGAAAAAAGAGGGTTTTCCACAATCCGGCTGCGAAACCGCTCTTAATCAAACCTAAAACTTTATTGCCTTTATTCCCCAGCTAGATGTTATAAATTATTGAAAGGCGTTCACATGGAATCTTTCCAATCTTTTGCGCGAGTAAAATTGTTAAAAAACTCTTGATCAAAGTTTACATTCACCGAAAATTCTCCGAAAATGTACAAAATTGGATTCGATGAACCCTCTTCCTGCAACCGACAGGTGAAAACGAGTTATAATCGAGTTGGAAAGTACAAGGGTATTTATACCTACGTACAATTTTATATTTACTACGAGGTCACACACCTTTCAGTTTAAATTTGGATAAATATACGTAATATTTATTGAAAAGGTACTATTTACTATTTAATTATCGCGAACTACATTTTATGTCATTTATTTATGTCTCGTATAGTTGTATATGACTTTTTTCACACACAATGTCTTTTCGCCGCATACTATGCAGACTCGTGCGTTTTGTACGTACGTACGCAAAAATCATAAAATTGTACATTAATAAATAAATATTTTTGTATTGTATTGTATCGTATATTTTCTATATGGCTTTCGCTTGGCTACAACAACGATGGAAAGCGTCGATGACACTTAGGATGAAATGTGCTCGACCAGGAACAGAGAGTCTGTCCAGGGACTTTCGTAAAAATCTATGGAAGTGGTAACAGTCAAACGACTCATCTTGCAAAAGTAAGTTGGACTTACGACGGCTTATGGCGCAGTATAAAGCAAAATGCAGTTTTCGCAGACAACTCATAGGTATTAATTTAGTACCTAAAAATTAAAAAAAAAAGACATGATGTTTTCAAGGATATATTTAGTGTTCCGACGGGCTAAAAATGCAATTACGATCACTTTCCTCGACAGAAAAAAGTCGCAAAAATGGGTCTTAGCTAAGGAAAAACAGCTTTTTGCCCTGCTTTTATGAGGATAGCGCCAAGAAATTTTTCATAAATATTTGTTTTACAAACTTTTAATGTTGTGACAGGAAATATTTTAAATTACAAGTCCTAATGTAGCTGCAAATTCAAAATAACTGTAGTTTTGCGTGCGCAGCAGTTTATTAGAGCAGGATAGACTAATCGAAAACAAAAGCGTTGGTGCAGGACGGAAATTTAGCTTGATACTGGGCCTTAACGTGCTTTTTAGAGATAGACACGTATTGTGTTGTGCCCCAATCGGATTTCAAACCGTGACCTTTGGATTTGTAAGACAAAACTCGTCGATTAGACCACAAATGCGGTTATAACCTGTGTGTTGGACGAATTTGTCTTATGTAACATTCTATTGTTACCGTAAACTAGGGCTACTTTGATTGAATTTTAGGGTAATAAGCACCGTAAATCTCCTTCATTTTCGAAAAAAAAATATTAAAAAAACTGTGTTATCGGTTTTTTGTGTAGATAAGAAATCCGAAATATAAAAAAAAAATACTTAATAACTTTCGAGTATAATACAAAACGGGGTTACTTTGAAAACCCCCATTTTTATAATTGATTTTCAAAGACACACGAAAACGGAACATATGCCAAGAAACAAAAAATTTCCTGTGGAAGATTTACGAAAAAGTAATAATTTTCTAAAATTTCTAAAATTTTCTAATTTGATTAAAGGGGGTACTTTGATAAAGGAATCGCCTTGCTTTGTCTTTGCTATAAGATTATATTAAAACTAAAATAACAAAAATAACAAATATTATAATATATTAACTGTAAAAAAAAATGATAAGCCCACACCATCCTGAAACCCTGTAACCAAACCGGGGCAAGTATGATAATCAAGCAATTTAATTTAACATTAGATTTTAGGATGCAAGAGGCTACTTTAATTACTATCAAAGTATCCCCGGGAACAAAATAAAAAACTCTAACCTAAAAATTGTAAATAGCAGAAGAAAAAAACTATCTAATATAAGTACCCAGTAATGTTAGTTTTAAGGCAAATAAGTATCGTCTTCGTGTTGGCCAGGGTTAAGGCAGCAAAATAGACGTAATCAAGGTAATGTTTTTTTATCCTTTTTTCTACACCGAGAAACAACGAACGCGCACTTTTATTAGCTGACTAAATGGCAGAATGGTCAATCTTGCCAACACAGAAAAAAGTTTTTGGGTACACTCCGTTTTCGTAGAGATATTTGATAAAACCTAAATATTTTTTGTTTTCATCAATGTTGCCCCGTCATTTGAAAGTAACCCCAGTTAACGGTATATTTTTTTCGTTGGTAAAGGGGTTAATTTGTGGTAAAATGTTTTTTTGTGAAAAATTACTCTGTAAAACGTAAAAAATTGTGCATGGTGTTTGTTAGATATACGATGACTACCTATATTATGCTTTGTTCGGTTACAAACGTTGCACCATCTCGCATCTCGTTGGTCACGCAATTTGGCTTTCAGCCAGCACTGACGTATCCCAAAAGACCGAAACGGAACACGACCGACCGCAGCGAAATGATCAGCGAAATGGACCACAACCAGCATATTGTGTTTTCAGATAGTGCTGTAAAATACTTACAACAGTTTTCAATAAACGAAAATATTTTGAATGTTTTTTTTTTTTTCATTTATCTGTTGTACTTAAGAAAATACATAATTATAAACCAATAAATACAAACATTATTAGGAGTCACCGTGATTGGTTTTTATATTTTCCCGAATTTTCGGCCGTTTCATCTGCCATGGTCGCGGGATGACATGTGCTGGTCAAAAAAAAACCAAACACGGTGAGTCCCGTACTCCTAATAATGTTTATAATGACCGTGTAAATTTTATATCTTATCCAATAAGTACAAGTTCATAATAAAGAAAACTAAACATAATTTATTTTCATAAATATTCATAAAATATATTTAAATTTCATAAGTTTTACCAGGTACGCATACGTTTTAAAAATGAAACCTGCTGAGGGTCCCCATACAAAAAAAAACTCGAAAAAGAAGCATTTCTTAACGTTATCATGTCCCCCTCTTATCTCCGAAACAAGAGAACTGAAAAATATGAAAAACCGGCCAAGTGCGAGTTGGACTCGCACGAAGCGTTCCGTACCAATATCTATAAAAACGGCAAAAAAATATGTCTGTTGTATGGGAGCCCCCTTAAATATTTATTTTATTCTGTTTTTTAGTATTTGTTGTTATAGCGGCAACAGAAATACATCATCTGTGAAAATTTCAACTGTCTAACTATCACGGTTCATGAGATACAGCCTGGTAACAGACGGACAGCGGAGTCTTCGTAATAGGGTCCCGTTGGTTACCCTTTGGGTACGGAACCCTAAAAAAGACATGGTAAAAGGTAATTACGTAAAGATTACAGAAAAAAATAACGCTCAAGATACTCAGGTGGGGCCCCGAATCGTTTGCCAGGCGCTTTTATTTTAGAGGCTTGTTTTTGTTATATAGTTGTTATTTGCCATAATATTTTTAGGGTTCCGTACTCTTATTGTGTGGTGGAACGGAAAGATTTGTGCTGGGGTACGACTCGCACTTGCCCAAATTATTTTGCTTCAAATTGGGTGTAAGGTATTAGGCCGCCATTGGAATGGGAAAGTACCATTTGCATGATCATCTACTACTGTACTTAGGAACTTAAACTGATCCAAAGATTGCAAAAGTAAAGATAAGCCCTTACCGTACCAAGCCCTTACCGTACTATGACAGCACCAAAATATTTCCTCCTTTAAATGGATGACGCTCACACGTTTGGAATCAGTGCTCATCTGAACACAGTGATAGTTGGACGCCTTAAGTTCACTTAAAGTTAATCATTTTAACAACTTTAGTAGTCTGATCAGTTTGATGACCGTAGGTAGACAGATTGCGCACTTATAAGTGTGCGTGCGTCGGCATTATGTTTACGCACACATTCAAAAATAATGCTATAGATTTTAGGTGCCAGGGCTCATCTAAACTTTTGAAATCTTTGCTAAAAGTACCTACTTAGCATATCAACTTTTTTAATTGTAAAAAATAAATACGTATTTAACTAATTGTTTGAATATCCACAATATGTTTGAGAAAACAAGCCTGGCTATTGATGGACTCACGTATGTGTGCTCTGGCCCACATACGTTCGACCATCCATGCCATGCAAAATTATTTATTTTATTGCCTAACTTGCCGGTCGCGGTAGTAATCTACTATTATTCCATATAAAACTTTCAGAAATAATTAGGTAAGCACACAGTATCGGATCCAGGGGGGCTGGGGGCTGAAGGAGCTCTGTACAAGTGTGTAGAAGTTGATCTTGACCTACCCTGTAGGTCAATTAAATTCTGAAATTTGTAGGTCAATTAGATTCTAAAACCAAACAAAGACATTATCTTTGCTACGCCTGAAAGTCTAAAAATGTAATAATATACTGCAGGACATCTCTGGGATAAAACTATAAATTGCCAACAAATTACAGACCGAAAATGCCCGCCCGCCCAACTGTTGAACCCGCTCTAAGGGTTTCATTATGTTAGATGCAGATGTCTCTGTTTAACGTTACTATCAGCGCCACCTATTGAAAAAATAGGCAACCATTTCTAACGTCCAAAGAAAATGTTGGTATTTACGTAGTTATAATATCTTCTAAGAGATGGCGCTGCAAGCCAAAAACATGCGTTCAAAAACTAGTTTTCTGCAATAGTACAAATATCATGTACATGAACATTTCTAAATATTATTAACTTTATACAAGTATTTCTAGCGAATTAAATGTTTTTTTTCATTGATACATTTACTTTCATTAGTACTTACGCTATTTATGAATTTTCATGATCTGCGGGAAATTGTATGAAAATAAAATAGATGATTTTAAATTGAAATTTAAAAAATAACCTACCTATGTCATATTTATTATTTTTCAAAATCTTGTAGATTAATCTGTTCGGTTCTCCTTATCGTTAAAACAATAATTAACAAAATATAACGGGCTAAATAATGAATTAGTTTTATTGGCTTAATTGATATAAGGTCTTTAAATAAAAATAGGTCAAGATATCTGCTATCGGTTCTTTTTCATCTAAATTATGTGTAGGTACCTATTTAGTAATTTTTAATTTTAAAAGTTATGAATGATTTTACACAATAATAAGTAGGTAGGTATGTATAGTTTTAGTTTAAAACTTTCACGAATATAGTGAAACAATAAAAAAATTTCAAAAAACATTTTTATGAGCCAGAGATGGTTGTGTAATTTTACCTTTGCGTTTAATGTTACGAGTTAATATTGTTTTTTTTTCACATGATTATTTTATGTTGTGGTATGTTTAGGTAATGTTTAGATTGATACAACTTCATTTAAACATTGCATGAAATATTAATAGTTTCTTAAATTAAAATTTAAGTCCGGTCTGTCTGAGACTGCGCAATACTAAAACAGTGGCACTACATTTCCAACATTAAAGGTTTTTGAACGTTGCAATTTGACATTCGTGTTCGTGATTCGTTTTTCGTTCGTTTGTTTTCATTTAATTTCAGATGGAAACATAAAATGTATTTCTGTACTAGCGAAACCTTATAATAAACAAAACATTGCTCTTGTTTCAATCTTACCGGTTGCCAGTCCAGCTTTCTAGTGATGCGCTGCGGTATTCAGGTTTGCACTTTCTATGATGTGTGCTGTTGAGTTTATTCTTGAGCTTCACACTGATCCTTTTTGGACTAATGTTTATTTTCATGTTTGTTAGCATTGTTTTTAATACAAACGTTTATTTATAGTAAAGTGTATAGATTTTTATTCTACTTAAAACAAAGTAATTTTAACTGATTTCAGTTACAATTATGGATATAGAGGAACAAGAATTTGGTGAGGAGCAAGATCAAATATTTTCATTTGAGACAGACCATCTTGCACTGCGAGGGAACCCTGATTATGGAAAACTTCTCAAGTACATTGTCAAACTGGAAGCACAAAAAGTTCGAGCTTTGAAGGATGTTGAAGATCTAGCAGAAGCACAGAACAAAGCTCTAGAAACACCAACAGAATTTGTTGAAGAACTGAAAGCAGGAAAAATCAACTTTCCCCCACGTCAAACCATAGATGACTTGCCTAAAATTGAGTGGGAGAAATATGGGATAGATTGTACAATAGATACTGATGACATCAAGCCAAATAAAAGTATCTTGGATAGTGCAACAAGAGTAAGGGGTCGCAAGTTTACCGACACCAAACCTGAGACTTTCAACCAGCTGTGGTCGGTTCAGGAACAGAAACGGTTGGAGGAATTGCTCGAGATATACCCGGAAGAGCCAATCGAGGCTAGAAGGTACAAGAAAATAGCGAAAGCTCTTGGTACTAGGACCCCTGTTCAAGTTGTGAGCAGAATACAAAAATATTTTGCAAAGTTAGCGCAAGCAGGCCTTCCTATTCCTGGCCGAGTTCCTAAGGGTATTCTAAAAGATAAAACCAAAAGATTATTTTATAAAAAGTCAACATTCTTTCCCCAACTTCATGTGCCAGTTAAAATGGAAGATTTGTATGACAGTGGTGGTGATACGCATGAAGGTATGTCAACTATGGATTCAAAGAGTGGCGAACGAGCTATGTTAGAGCTTTTAAAAGCTGCGAAAGAGCAAAGACTACTGGATGAAAAGTTTCCAGTATGGCAAACAAAAACTACATGTGTTGGTTGTCAGAAAACCAAGTTTTTAGGTGCGAGGTGGACGGATAATGCAGGAACTGATTACTGCACAGACTGTGTTGTTAAACTGTTGCCAGTAGAGAAATTGATACCTGTTAGACAACAATAAATTATTATAAGCTATAAATAAATTTGTTTATTTTTCTGTATTCTTTCAACCTCTGTCTCCTTTTATTCACTTCACAATAACAAAATGTATATTTAGAAATCTCGAACGCATGAGAATTTTTTATCCATTTTATCTGAATTTTAAACTGAAAACGAATGAGATCGCCGTCGCGTCTGGAATGAGCGACTCTCCTGCACTGAGGGCGCCGAGCTCACTGCCACTGATGAAGAGGCATCCATTCGGCTGGAACGATGAACACGGGCCTTAACTAACGGCGTAGTGTAGAGGGGAGTGTTTTATAGACATGTACCTGTTCTAGAGTACCTTATCCTTTGATCAGCAGTTTTAGCAAACTTCATTGTATAAGTTATGATAACTATCTACAAGTATGTCGTACAGACAAGTATTCTTGTGAAATACGTAGTAAAAAGATACCATAACTTAATATTAATAGGGTTAGAAGGTGCTAAAAAGTAATGTTTATTTACCTTAGGTTCTTCACCTATGTGAAGTTGGCAACAGGGTATACGATAATAAATAATGATGACTACAACATCGTTACAAACGATTTAAATATCGGTACAAAACCGATTGGGAGTCATAATTATTTATTAGATATAGTATACCCAGTTGCTACATTCTTCCTTTATTATATCACGTTCGTACATTCTTGTCTCTATTCTACTAAATAAAGTTTGCCCACTTTGTAGACCCAAGAGATATAGAATAAAGAAGGTGCTTGATTAAAAATCTCTTCACATTTTTTGTACCACGTTTTGGTACATAAAGTATGTATTTTCGGCGCATTCGTAGAAACTATTTCGATATCAGTAGGGAAAAGCCCTCGATTGAAAAGCAATCTCGACCACTCTAGGCTGGCGATTGCAATGATTGTGTGCAGCGAATCGGGACAGCTACCCTACTCGTAGGTATCCTTTACCTATAGCCCCTATCCATCAATCAACTCCGTCGATCTATGCATCGACTGTTGATTACAAAAAAAAAATGGTTTACGGGACAATCAATGAGACAATATGGTATCGATTCGGCATAACACGTCTTAACTTATTTGATAGAACTAAACTTAATTTGAGCCTTCTGTCTTTTTCTTTCCGTATCGAAAAGACAAAGACAGGACGCTTAAAATAAGGTTAGTCCTGTCAAATTGGTTAAGTTGTGTTTAGCCGAATCGATACCAATGTATAGGAAAATAACAATGGAATTAGTTAGGTACGTCTATGGGCGTTATGATTTGTCCCACAACGTGTTAAGTTTTCTTTTTCATACATAACTTAGTTTTTGTTATATAAGAAGATATTTATGTTTATATTACATGCCTACGTTATATAAGTATCTTATAAAAATGCATTCAGGAAGGCTTTTTTTATATTAGTTACAGTTAATTTCCGAAAATAACGTCTGAAAATATAACACAGGATAGTGAAAAGGAGCTAAAAATAGAGGACGACCGTGTTACAGAATAAATAGATGCAAACATCACTTATGATAAATACTATTAGTACCTATTAAATGGTTTCATTTTGAATTCAACTAAATGCGGTTCATTTTTCATGGCGAATAGTTATATTTGGCCATCACAACAATGGATTTTTACAAACAAGTATAATATAATCTAAGGTGATAATGAATAAGATGGTTTTGCTTCAGTTATTAATTGTGCTTTTACAATAAAATATAACTACAGAAATCGTGCATTCCACAGGTACTTAAGTCTCGTAAAAATAATTGCTGATTTTGTTTAATATTTTTTCATTGAAATCTTGCTCAATGCACATTTATTTTATGAGACTGGTAAATATCAGCTTTTTTTCGTATATCGTAAACACGGGAATAGTATTAAAACTTTTTTCCACAAAAACCACAGAACGCTAAAATACAAAATTCACTCAATAGTAATTCAACAAAAGTTTATTGTGTATTTATTGAGTTTGTTGCCATCGCAAAGTTTCCATTGGTTTCTATAATTATAATATTAGAATTGCAACACTTTTTAAATTCAAAATTTTTAAGTTCTGGTTTAAAGAAACCAATGGAAACGATGCCTGCGATGGCAGCATATACAATACATAGGTAATGAGGTTTTGTTGAATAACTATTGAGTGAATTTAAGTGTTCTGTTTCGATTAATTAGAAAAAGGCGGGTTTTTCACTATCCGGCTTTGAAGCCGCTCTTAAATTTGCACCTTCACACATATTGTCTCCCTCACTCTTTATTTTTCACGGTTTCGTCAAGACACGAAAACCGTTATAGTGAAGCCTCGGTTTCCTTTAACCTGCTGTCTCTAAAGAAATCATTTTAAATGGATGTTCGGGTAAAAAACTAATATTTTCAAATAGCTTAGCAATCCAGCGTGGGAATGTTGCCAGCATACTGGGCACCTTGCCGCAGAGCAGCGCTTTGGACGAAGTTTTTTATTTATAAAATAGTTTAGTTTATTTTTAAGGATATTTTTAGTTTAGTTTAGATGTATTTATTTTAGTCCTTTTTATTTTAGGGAAAATAATTATGAATAAAGAATGCGTCTTCTAAGTAATTAATATGTGGTCTCAAATGTATCGTACTTTTAAGCTAATTTCGTCTACCGTGTATTGTAAAATATACGTACATTTTACAGACATTTTCAAAGCGATAGCATATAACAAAGAATCGATTTTAATATATCTTGAAAGCAATTATGATTATGTAATTAATTACAGATTTGTTCACAGAAACACCAATGTTTAGGCTTCCATACCAGAAGGGTACCAAACGGGACCCTATTACTAAGCCTCCGCTGTCTGTCTGTTCGTCTGTCTGTCCGTCTGTCTGTCCGTCTGTCACTGGGGTCTACATTCAGTCGTTATAGGCAGCCAGTTGAAATTTTCACTGAATACATTATACGAGTACTATGGCCTTTGTCATGGCAAACAAAAAAAATAAAAAAAATACATCAAAGAGGGATCTCCATACACAAAAACCTCGAAACAAGAGGACCGAAAAATATGAAAAAGGTCATGGTAATTGGTGATTTCGTAAAGAATACAGGAAAATACAGCGGTTGAGATATTAGGGTTACGTCTGGTTACGTACTCAGCGGGTGCCGCGAATTGTTTACCAGGCGCTACCATTTTAGTGGCTTAAATTGTTTTTGTCGCAAGAATGTTGCTATGGCATCTACATATATTGTTGTTATGAACCATAATATTTTTAGGATTCCATACCCGTATTGTGTGGTGGTACAGAACCCTTTGTGCGCGAGTCCGACTCGCACTTGCCCAAGGGGGATGGAATATTTATGTAAGTATCTATTAATTCTAGCATGTTATAAATATTTGTTCGTGGCATATTTGTTAAATAGTTTTGAAAACAAGTAAGTAGTTTTATACTTTAGTCTCATTGACTTGTTTCGAGCTTTAGTACCTGAGTGTGGATCACTTTGTGGAATATCGTTATTAAGGCCCTCAATTTTCAAACTTGCTTAGTTTAAGGGTCATAGGTAATCTGCTCTGTATGTTAACCTAACTTGTAAATAAAGTATTTTTCATTATTTTTCAAGTTAATACTTATTATAAGCATAATATTCATATTTATTGAACTTACTTGTCTCCATGTCACCAGGGAATCTAGTCTCCATGTCACCAGGGAATCCTAGTATGGAGGCTAGTGTCACAATTTAGTATGTAAGTTATTTGTTGGTGTCAATAAATATATTTTTTATTTTTTTATTTTTCACTTATAAAATGGTGATATCAAATATAATCTTCAAAATTATAAATTAAAAATTAATTTAATCCTTAAGGCGATATGTAAAAGTTTTAGCATCCCTGTTACTCCATATGCGAAAAAACCCTCAGTGCGAGAGGGACGGATTCGTGGAAAAGTAGCAAAAAGTCGGTTTTTTATTAATATAAAATGTACTAAAGTTGCTATCAAAATTTTGTTTAACCAGGTCCTAGATACTGTTAAAAACCACCTAATAAAATATAGTTGCAGTCTATATGTCATTCTAAATTGTCAAACCAGGAGAATTGGTGTCGAAAAGGACCTCATTTCAATAAATATTTCTATCGAGCCGAATTTCTCCAATCGCGTTTCTGTTTTAACAGATCCCTAGAAAAAGAATCCAAAAATAATATACTATTTTATCAAAATAATATATTATTTACTGAAGTAGATATGCAAGTCCTTAAAGTGTCGATTTTTTTTCCGTAGCGCCTTAAAATTATAAATCGTCATTTTCGGATTGATTTTGGTTCTTAAACATGATATATTCCCGTGGGTTATCTTAAATTAGTTATCTTGCAAATAAATTGTCTTTTTCTTCATTTTCCTTTTTGTGGTCGTTGGTTCTTCCAAGTCAGACCGGTAATTGAGTTAGCTACCTAATACGCAACCAGAGTCGTATAGGGTTACCAATTACTCAGCTTTGCTATACTTCAGTTATTTAGTCTTTAGTTTCTCTTGGCAAAGATGATGTAAGCTAAGAACTTAATTTCTTTAGTTGTACAATTTTTAAATATGTATGTGTACTATCGATGAAAACTACGCAAACCCAGTTCAAGGTGTTAAGATGATGTTGCGGAAGCCGGAAACAGGCAATAGTTAGTTCTCGTCCGTACCATTAATTATGTCAGTTGGAACAAAAGCCCAAATCACGAAAAATAAATCAACTGTTCCATAGAAAAGTTGTATACCTACTCAACTAAACTGTAAATGAAGCAACTGTAATTTTTTTCACAATTTCTCTTTTTTTTTATTTGTTTGTACTATTGCCAGTTTCCTGTTTCTGAAACATCATCTCCTGTATACAATAATATTGTAGTAGGAGCAGATAGTGGTTCAGTGGATTTTTTCCCGATAGTAAGTATCCCTCCCATGTACGGAAATTGCAAACTGATACCAGTAATAGCGACTGATGGTCACGTTTACTACAAGTACCAAAAACTTGTCGGTACCTATTCAGTTTAGGTAAAATTACGAATTTTGTTATATGTGTTTCCAACTAGCTACTATTATTTAGCCCTCAGGCAAAGAATTATTAATAACTTATTATTATAATTATACTTATTATTATTATAAGAATTATTATATAACTTATTACTCCTCGGTTGTGTTTGTTTCTACGCCCCAGAAGTTGAATTATCTCGGTCCAGTGCCTCACTTGAAAGACCTACTTTAGTTACTCATCGTGCTTTTAAATTACATTTTACACAGAAGCGCTAAAGTGAACGCCACAAAAGAGGTCTCGCGGATTGATACATTTTCGTACCTTGACTGTAATTTCTTTGCTTTGAAAGTTTGATTAATATTCCATCGAACCAACAACAACAAGTATCAATTTCTTGCAATTACTTTCGCAGATGATTTGTTTCCTGTATGGCTAGCAGGCGCCAGAGATACAGAGTCTATCTATCCTACTTGCGCGAGAGAGTAAGCGTGATGGAAAGAAACTGTATCGACGGTGCGTGCTAGATCCTCCGGCGTTTATTCTAGCTCAGTGGATGGGAATTCAGATCAGGGCCGGCGTTCGATCCCTTCCTAGTTACATCAAAGATGAAAACTTGGCAGTTTTGTAAGAAAATCGAGGGAGTAATTGAGCTTTGAAAGGAAATGCCAATGGAAGCCGTGTATGCCGTTTGTGGCGGGTTTTACAAACTGAGTTGAGGATATTACAAACAAATTGTAGTGAGATTTTGTTTTACCAGTTAATATATTATATTACTATATTAATACTCGCAGTATTAATAGAGGCCTGCGTACATGGCGACTGGAATTTAGCTGAAATACCCGGAGCCCAAAATGAAAACTTGTGATCTCTTACGTTTTATTCATTCTATGTGTAATAAAAACCACGACAGTTTAAAAAATTGTAAACTAAATATTATTAGAGTGCAATACAATCTAGAAAATATCAATCAGAAACAAACCCAAAGACAAGAATATGAAAAAATTATGAATTATTAAAAATAATAAAAATTAAAAATAATTAAATATTATGGACGCTATGTGATTTCACGCCTTGTGAACTTGTGAAATCACATAGCGTCCTCGTGAGCGTTCTGTATGTGCAGTACAAGCTAGTATATCAAGCAGAAGCAAAAATAACAGTGGACAAGTATGATGGAAGAATTTACCGGTCCGGGTAGGAACCTCGGTGGCGCAATTGGTAGCGCGCTTGTCTTGACAACAAGAGGTCGCAGGTTCGAATCCTGGCCCGGGGAATTTTTTCATATTCTTGTCTTTGGGTTTGTTTCTGATTGATATTTTCTAGTTTGTATTGCACTATAATAATATTTAGAGAATTCATAGCGATGAATTTCGCAAAATAAACATAATTGTAAACTACTTAATATCTTAATATTTATTATATATTTACACTAGTGCTGTTGCCCGCGACTTTGTTCGCGTGAAAGAAGATAATGCGGCTACAGTGTTATCCCTTGGGAATTCCGCAATAAAAAGTATCCTAGTTTTTAGGTTGGATAATAAGTTATCAAACAGTGATATTGCTTCCTTCTTTCTTTGTAATCCTTGTCTCACTGCTGATGATTGAACAGTGGTAAGGGCATCAAAACCCCATTTTTTAGATTAAAGTGTGCTTATTTTTTTCTTTTAAGCAATCGTTCGTGATGTGTATAGGCCTTCATCGCCAGGAATTGTTATTTGCTATTTTTTTCAGATTATAATGAAACAAAGCCTATATTCAAATTTTTATTAATCCAAATTAAGTTGTGTCCACCTGTGAAAACGACATGAAAATCCGTTCAGTAGTTTCGGAGATGTGCGCGAACTAACATACAGACAGACAGAAAAGAATTCTAAAAATCGCTGATTTGTGTCCCATTACTCTTTTTTAACCGACTTCACAAAAGGAGGCGGTTCTCAATTCGACTGTTTTTTTTTTTTCAAGTTTTTTTTTTTAAAAAGTCACCCAGTTCTATTTTTATTACTTTTCTTCAATGTACAGACACACCGGGTTCTACTGTTTTATTATATGTATTGATATTGATATAATTAATGACAAAAGAAAACGCTGTCATTTATTTTTGATATTTGGAAGTGAAGGTACCTACTTCTACTTTTAAAATATTACACACGTTGCGTTGCATAGAAATAATCATTAATAAATAAAAAATTTTTGAAATTTGTATTCATTGAATAACTAATTAAAAAGATAGGATTTTAAGCATTTTTTAATTATAATACCTAATGTAACCCATCAATAGGTATTTACATATGAAATTTCTGAAATTTTCTTAAAGATTCATGACTTCATAATTCCTGTAATTAAATAGCTATTTCAATTATTTGTTTTTACAATAATTTTTGTTATTTAATATAAAATATTGATTTGTTTTTTGTTTGAAAGTTGATTTCAAGGTCTTACATCTACGTATTAAATGTTGTTTTTATTTTCAGTTTGATTATAAACATTAAATCTTCAAAAAACAGTTCGTCCTAAATGCCACCCATTTCCATGATAAAATTCGTAATAATTTTTTACAGCTGAAACTTTTCAAAAATAAAATTAATGTTGATGTTAGCTTAATGTTGTCTCATCATACACATAAGAAATTAAATAATTTGGATTTGTCATTCCTAAAAAAATCCTAGAAAATTAAGTTAAAAATGGTGTCTAAAACTCATTCATATCATCATCACTGACGCACAGATAGCGGCACGGTTTTTGACGTCTGACCTTCAGGTGGCTCCGTCGGAATAATTAGCAACTCGATTCGTGGTGGTTGAAATTTCGAACAAAACCATATTAAAATAAAGTCTTTATCAGCTCGCACTGCAACATGGCTGTTACGTCAGTCGCTGCGGCTGGCATGTGCAAAAATAGTGTGTTTTTAATTTATTTTACCCAAAATAAAATTAATTTCCAATAACTGAGAAAACAAAATCATTTTAAATTATTTTGTCCAGAAGTTTATAAATTTTCATACTGTTTCGATAAAAACTGCAGCAGTTATGTTGTTACAAGTGAACAAAAAATCGAGAAATAAGGGTAAACTTAGAATTTTCTTGCTTCACTTCTGTATGTTATAATGAAATTCAGGAAAACCACATCACTGTTTGTATCATGCAGATTACTATGTATTTTTTTTCTGTTGAAAAATGCTATAGTTACCGTATAAAATGGTTACAAAGTCATTTAGTTCAAGGCCGTTGGCGGTGGTAGAAACCTTCAGTGCGCTAGTAATTTTTTTTTTATCGCACTTAGTAATTTTGTGCGCGAATGAACACATGCGCTAGTCCCCCACCACTTTCGCCGAGCGGTCAAAAATCGTGCCGCGATCTGTACGAACATAACACAATGCAAAAATACTGTTTCGCAGAAAAATAAATAGGAGAAAATATTATAACAGAAAGCAGATAATGCCAAACATCAAACAAGAAAGCAATATCCTTTTTCATGTACGTTTGAAATATTCGTATTTGTAATACTTGGCGTGTAAATAAAATGCATCCGCGTTGTAACAGGGAAATGTCTATGCGAGTCGATAGAAAACCGATTTTATACTCGAACCTACTTATATTAACTGTATATGTAGTTATTATTATATTACAATTTATTTATTTTTTGCTGTCGCAAACATGAGCAATTTTAATAAAACCAACACTAAGACGGAAGAACCTTTTATTTTTTGGGTTTCGGACCTCAAAATGAAAAAACAAAACCCTTATAATTTCACTTTGTTGTCCGTCTATCCGTCTGTCAAGACCCTTTTGCTCGGGCCTCGTGTGAGATATCAAGTTGAAACCTTTGATCATTGTATATTGTTGATCGAAGCCTACTACAGAAGTCTACGGCCCCACGATGCTGTAATACGAGTAACAACAGGCGTCTAACTCAGCGCAAAAAAACATTATTGCCTTTTACATATGTAATCAAGTTCATACAAATTTGCTCACCATGAAAACTTATAGGGCATTTCCAGCTGACTTAGAAACATGAAATTTCGTTCACAGGTAGGTCTTATAGTACATGTATTTAAGACCCTTCAGATACATAGAGTTGAATAGATCGTTAGTGTCAAGTTAAGTTGGTCATTCATAACTGCAAGTGGAAAAATATGCAAAAATGCAAAAATTGTATTTAAGAAGATGTACACGGAATTTAAGATGTATGGCTTATAAAGATTAAAAAAAAAAAAAAAGTACACGGAAACCTCCGAGTCCGAGCCCTACTTGCACTTGACCGATAATATATAAAAGCCAAAGTTACCTAAAATCTTAAAAACGACATGAAACTTTCACAATAAGGGGCTGCACAGTGCTAAAATTCAGTCCTGCTCAAACGCGTTTGTTTTTTAACTCTCTATCCAGGGGCTTTACCGCGTAATTCTCATTTGTATCAACTTCAAGCAAATGCATGCGAAATTCAACGCGTGCAAAAGAGATGGCATGTTAGGCGGGCGTCGTCGCACGCACGTCAAATTTCAATCTCAAGTTGATGTTGATGAAAATGAGAATTACGCGGTAGACCCGCTGTTCTAATCAGATGCCGCGCACGCAAAACTTCAGTTATTTTGAAATCGCGGCTACATTAGTATATTAACCATAATTTCTTTATTTCTATTCTATATTTTTGCGTGTGTTGGTTTCGTTTCAATCGCTTTTTTCGTGAAATTCATGCTTTTTTAGAAGTAATGTAGTTAATAGAAGATTGAAAGTATATTTATTTTTAAAGTGTAATTAATATATTATATTATATTAATATAATATAAGTTCTAACTTTTTAAGTTGTATTGTAATTAATTAATAATTGTCTTGAGTCAAAAAACACGCCATATTTTTTTCAAATTTTTACCATCTACATTGACAGAACTGAATCCAATACAAAACTAATGTTTAGCATTGTGGAGCCCCTTGCTACAAGGATTTGATGGCACGTGGATGACAGTAACAGGGGGGCGCAGCTGTGAAACAAGGAGTATGGTAGCGGCGTTAGTTCCGATTTTGGACACAACCAATCCAATAGCACTGTATGTTTAGAGTGAGCCTAGGTTAACACTTTCATCAAATTCAGCTGTTTAGGTAATTAATCTTCTTTTTAACTAAACTAAATGAAAAAACCTTTCATCCCGAAAAATCAACATATTCCTTAGAGATTAAACAATAAATTGATCCATCCTGGTTACTGCGGGCGAAAAACTAGTATCGATTAATCCAATTAGGTAAAATTGAAATCAATTGTTTATTTTATAATACAAGCTTACTTTGATTTATACGATAGACAAATTCATAATGGGCTCAATAATAAAAAATACATAATATTTTTTGGAAATTTGATATATTGTTTTATTATTACAATCTAATTCCGATTTGCTCAGGGGGAGCAAATATCGAATAGAAATAAGAGAATCGACGAAGGTAAAGTTTTACAATTCATAAAGAAGTAGTAACTGAAAGATTAAGGCGCTGCTGCTGCTGGTGACCTCGGGTCTGTGCGTCTCACTCTCTCACACGACTCGTCCAGCACTCTCTCTCTCGTTCGAGGGGTATCAAGTTGCGAACGCGCCCAAATATATTTTATCTTGGCCAGAGAATCAGTCTGGCCATTCAAAGGGGAAACGCTGCCAGCCTTCTACCTATAGGTACCCTTCCACATGACAGTGGCGATCTAGATAGGATTTTTCATTATCTTTAGTTTATTTTTATAAGGTATAGGTTTTATAAGGGTTTTAGGTTAGTGTTTTGTTTTAGGTAAGTTTTATTTTGTAGGTAGGTTTTTAAGTATTTTAATGTTATTTAAGTATTATTTAGAACGAAACTTATAATTCATAGAAGCAAAATTATTTTGTTTCAATAAAATTTTATTTTGTTATTCTTAAATAAATAATTACAATTATTATAACTCAAATTCTTCAAAACTAATCAAAGAAACTCATTTATTGCTATAAAATCTTAAATTTTTATATTTCCGTACTTAAGTTTATATCTTTCCGTACTTGATTAATTAATTCGGTTCTTAGTTATAACTTTTACCTTGTTTTGCTATTGATTAATTCGGTTCTTAGTTATAACTTTTACCTTGTTTTGCTATTGATTAATTCGGTTCTTAGTTATAACTTTTACCTTGTTTTGCTATTGATTAATTCGGTTCTTAGTTATAACTTTTACCTTGTTTTGCTATTGATTAATTCGGTTCTTAGTTATAACTTTTACCTTGTTTTGCTATTGATTAATTCGGTTCTTAGTTATAACTTTTACCTTGTTTTGCTATTGATTAATTCGGTTCTTAGTTATAACTTTTACCTTGTTTTGCTATTGATTAATTCGGTTCTTAGTTATAACTTTTACCTTGTTTTGCTATTGATTAATTCGGTTCTTAGTTATAACTTTTACCTTGTTTTGCTATTGATTAATTCGGTTCTTAGTTATAACTTTTACCTTGTTTTGCTATTGATTAATTCGGTTCTTAGTTATAACTTTTACCTTGTTTTGCTATTGATTAATTCGGTTCTTAGTTATAACTTTTACCTTGTTTTGCTATTGATTAATTCGGTTCTTAGTTATAACTTTTACCTTGTTTTGCTATTGATTAATTCGGTTCTTAGTTATAACTTTTACCTTGTTTTGCTATTGATTAATTCGGTTCTTAGTTATAACTTTTACCTTGTTTTGCTATTGATTAATTCGGTTCTTAGTTATAACTTTTACCTTGTTTTGCTATTGATTAATTCGGTTCTTAGTTATAACTTTTACCTTGTTTTGCTATTGATTAATTCGGTTCTTAGTTATAACTTTTACCTTGTTTTGCTATTGATTAATTCGGTTCTTAGTTATAACTTTTACCTTGTTTTGCTATTGATTTATTTAAATTGGTTGATAAAAATTTCAAATTCTAATTAAAGGGGAACGATTCGTATCCCCTACGAAACGCACAACTTAAGATTGTTCTTTTTATTTCTGAATTAAAGATATTAAATAAATATTATTCAGGGCATCTCACGAACATTTAGGCTTTTCTGGCGAAATTTCGTTATTTTATGCATTACATTACATTGTAAGTTTGTATGCCTATTTATTTACAACGTAATGCATAATATAACAAAATATTGCCAGAAAAGCCAAACTGATATTCAAGTTTGTTCATAAATCACATTTATTTATTATATTTAATTCAAAATTAAGAAGAACCATCTTAAGTTGTGCGTTTCGTAGCGTGAATAAAAACCGGACCTAATCGCGGCTTTTCAAGGTCACCAGCAGTAGTCGTCGCTTTAAGCACAAGAGATTATTCCTTTGCTCATCGCAAACACAATATTTGAAAGTAAACTCAGAGAGCGAGTTTCAGCTTCAAGTAGTTTACATACTCCTCGCAGTGACTGAGCAAAAGCCTTCGACCATAGTCTTGAGCAGGCTCCGGGCTCGGAATACCCAACCCAATAACGGATTAGACCAGATTCCGGCACTTGCATTTCGTTTGCTCTTAGGGTTCCAGTATGCACAAAAAGCCTTCGTTACTATATCCGTCTAACTAAATAATAATAATAATAATAAAATAATTTATTTCAGACAGGGTCCATAAAGTGTTAGTAATACAAAATAACTTATGGACTAGTGTTAGTAAGAGAACAGGCGAGTAAATAGTATTAAAATAAATTAAATCAAATTAAATTAAATTAAATTAAATCAAATCATTGATTGTGGAGCTCCATCCACTTTTCAAAAAGGGGAGAGTCCCACCTATCGGATAACACCTTCAGGATACTATTGGGGCTGGCTCGTATTCGACTGAGCAGGCGACGCACAGTACTTTCGCATGATTGCCGCGAAACCATCTGTGTGTGCTTCCGCGAACATGACAGAGGCGCTGCAATATGGTGGGCGCATTTTATTCTTGGCTCTGTTTGTAATTTTATGATAAATTAAGAAAATGAGTGAATATTATAACGTGATATAATGGCATTTCTACCAGCAAGCGTCGACATCAACTGTATCTGTGGCCATAGCCACACAACCAGGAATATGATACAGTGCTTACAATGTCCCTTTACATGCACTCAAGATGACCTTATTAGGGCTAACTCCCGTGGGATAGAATGAATGAATGAATGAATACACACTTTATTGTACACGGTCAAATAAAAAATGGAGTACAGAGTTTTGAACACACAATGTTGTACAAGGGCGGACTTATCACTTAAAGCGATTTCTTCCAGCCAACCTTTGGGTGGTGAAGAAAGTATTATTTTACGTAATGTGGAGGAGGATACCAATTTACAAAATACATAAATAAAAGAAGAATCAAAACCAATAAAGTGAATATACATAATGCCTAATGCCTAATATATAATATACTCCTATCCAACAAAACTTACACAATATATTTTATGTTTGATACATACATATCGTATACATACAAATAAATAAAAAAAATTATAAAAAATAACTACTTAATATACTCTTAATATACTATATATAAAAATATCAATAGACTGAGTGATGAAGTGAGACTACCAACCTAAAGAAACTTCATGATGTGATTTTAAATTCTTTTTAAATATCGCCAATGAAGGCGATATACGTATCTTCGTGGGTAAATCATTCCACAGACGAACGGCCTTGACCGAAAAGGACTTCCCATAAGCAAAAATCTGCAATTAACAATATAAGTCATATATGGCCAACGCCCGGCCCTGGGGCCAGATGCGGCCCGCCTCGGCTTTTGAACCGGCCCGCGGAACATCTTAAAATCGTAATATTTTTGGTACACGCTACAAGAAAGCTGATTGAGAGCATAATAAAGCGAAAAAACTTATAGTTTCATCATAAATGATCTCCACTGTTTTTTTTTTACACTTCTTACATAATAGATTGCGGTGTGTGCAAGTAATAAATATGTAACATGTCGATAGCCACAATTTTATCGCATTAAGGCTCTTAATATCGCCAAATGGGTACTTTCTAAAGCCTACTCCCCTTTTATGGCCAAACCAAAAATATTAAAAAAATGTATTATGGATTATCAACTCTAGGACAACATATGCAACATTTTTCTTTTTCGTACCACCAAAACTTCTATATGAAAAATTGTTTCAACTGAATGGTGTTTTTTGGCTTGAATTTCCTACTGCTCCTAAGCGGCTTAGGTGATTTAATTCATTTATGCTTTGATAAATAGATAAACTTGATAGCTATAAATATAACATAGAATTATTCAATCGAACAATGACGCCCATGTGAAAAGTATTATTTTCTCCTATTTTGCCCTTTCAAGGACGCAGCGAGCGTCGTAACAGCCACCACGCATTGTGCACTGATTTGAACGTTATTTCAATGTCGTTTCCGTCGATATTCATACAGACAAACATCGAGCTGCTAATTTGGCGACGGTAATCGCCTTAACTAAATATATAAAATAAACCGTTTTTTTTTTCACGACTACCTTTTATCTGCGGCCCGCGATTTCGTTAACATCCTAAAGTTAGGCCCGCAACTTTCAAAAGGTTGCCCATACCTGATATAAGTAGTATGACAAAACCAACGATGCTGCTGAAGATCACCTACACACGAATAAGAAGTATTCACGAATAACTTGATATTTTATACCCCTGTGACGTATATGCGATTTTCAAAGGGTACATTGGAGTTAAGCTATGGTTTCCTCCGATAGCGGTGGCGACATTAAGCAGATATATGATGGCCGTAAAAAGACGGCCGAAGACACGTGGAATGTTCAAGACTGACGGACGTCTTTTTACGAAAAAAAAAAAGACCACAAAGTACGTGTCAACAGTAGCAAATGGACGACCTTGATTTAGCGTTACTCGTGTATTTGGAATCGCTACTGACGTTACGGTGTCAAACAACGCTCTCTAGGAAACCACCGCCATATTGTTTTCATTGCCAACGTTTCAGTGACGTCATTCAACGCTATATAGCGACCGCTAAATGTCACCACCGCTTTTGGTGGAAAACAGGGCTTTAGCTCTGGTTTCCTCCAAAAGCGGTGGCGACATTTAACGGACGCAATATGATGGGCGTAAAAAGACGGCAGAAGACACGTGGAAAGTTCGAGACTGACGGCCGTCTTTTTACGGGAAAAACAGACCACAAAGTACGTGTCAACGGTAGCAAATAGACGACCTTGATTTAGCGTTACTTGTGTATTTGGAAGACGTATTTGCAATCATCAGAAGACGAAAATAATCATATGGAGGAAAGTGATTTATACAAAGCTCGTATTAGCGATGGTGCTTGTGAAATTTTAGTGCGTCGCTTTTATGCGTTACATTATATAATATATCATGAACATATCAGTTGACATTCATTTTACAATAAATAGTACACCGCTATTGAAAAAAACGTTCGAGATTCATGAACACCGTAAAGAGCGGCCGTCATGCAAATGGCGGCACCTCTACTGACGTTACGATGTCAAACAACGCTCTCTAGGAAACCACCGCCATTTTGTTTTCATAGCCAAAGTTTCAGTGACGTCATTCAACGCTATATAGCGACCGCTAAATGTCGCCACCGCTTTTGGAGGAAAACAGAGCTTTACAAGTATACCTTAATCCTTAATAAGATACACACTAAAGTATCTTTCACCATTTAGAAAGAAAAGTATAATTTAGTATACTGTAAGGTGTGACTCCTTCTTTCTAATATTAATTAAAATCTTCTTGTACGTTTTCCACTAGGTTATTATTGCGACTAGTTTCGTCTATTTGACATCGTCGGGCTTACTGGAAGATGTACACAAACAGTCGAAAATGATAGCTAACTAGTTTCAAGGTAGATAGATATTAAAAGGAAATGAAGGTAGATCATTGTGGGTATGTTGCGTTTTGATAAAAAATATTCAGTGGTAATTAATAAAAGGCGAAATGTCCAAATTAAAATCCAAAATCAAATTAAATTTGAAAGTTAGAGTAATATAAATTAAACACTTTTCTAAAGCTAATTAATTGGATAGCTAGCTAGTTGGAAAAAGAAAGACAACAAGTCAACCTTTGGCAATCACCTGAGTTCACAGGAAAACGGCTTGTTATTTTTAAGCATAGCCAAGTTTTGTTTTTGCTCCACGGTATTTCATTATCCAATTTATAAGCTCACATTTAGTATTTAATTTTTTAGACGAAACTAGGCGCAATTATAAAATAGCGAATCTCGTACAAGTAGACTGTTATTAATAAAAGAAAAGGACGGTTGGGAAACTCTATTATTAAGGCGCAATAAAAAAATATTAGAAACTAACTTTTAGTTCTCAAACCGGTATTCAGTTCTTCCACCGAGATCAACTAGACTTTTCCGAGTTTATTACTAATTGATACACTTACTAGTAATGTACATATGTGTGTATAAACGTTCACGAGGGCGTTGTGAGTTGTGTGCATTATACGCTTTTTCTTTTTTTCGTAGAGAACTAATTTGTCTGTCTTCTCATAATAACCTACTCTTATAATTAACATTATATCATTGCAGTATAGAAACGCAGAAAGAAAAATAATCTGGATGTGAGGAGCTCTGAACCGGGATTCGAACCCGGGACCTCTCGCTCAGAGGTTCAAATCCCGATTCAGAGCTCCTCACATCCAGATTTACTTTTCTTTCTGCGTTTCTATACTGCAATGATATAATGTTAATTTATATCTCCTTGCGATGGATAAATCGCCAAGTGTTTAAACATAGAAATTTATTTATGTCATAGTTTACTCTTATAATATTTCAAAGAATGTAAAATTGCGTTTTCTAGATTTACTTGGTGGCCCTAATACAGCAAAGGAGTTATGTAACTAGGCGTAGCGCAAACACTTTGATCCCGAAACCCACAAGTGAGCGATAGATGAGATGTGAAATACTTGTTCAATACATACACACATGCACAATTACCAATTATTTTTATATCATAAATCACTCACCTGTGGGTCTTGGGATCAAAGTGTTTGCGCTGGGCCTGGTTACTTATCTCCTTTCCTGTATATACCATGTACAATATAAAGGAAGCCGACACATACGCAGTATTGTTTAAGAGCAGATTCCGTCATCCTTCGTACCTCACATCCGTTTCCGGTCAGGCCCGTAGCCAGGGTTCGTTTTCTGAGGGGGGGATAAAACTTTCAGAAATGCTTATAGTACATAAAATACGTTCGTATTATACATACATGCAGTTTTATTTAAGTTATGAAAAAATGGTTGATGTATCACGAAAATATTTTTTACGGTGGTATGTCTTAAAGACAACAAAACTATTATAGCTTCAAAAAACCGGCCAAGTGCGAGTCGGACTCGCGCACAAAGGGTTCCATACCATTATTTATAAAAACGACAAAAAAAAAACATGTCTGTTGTATGGGAGCCTCCTTAAATATTTATTTTATTCTGCATTTTTAGTATTTGTTGTTATAGCGGCAACAGAAATACATCAACTGTGAAAATTTCAACTGTCTAACTATCACGATTCATGAGATACATCCTGATGACAGACGGGCAGACAGACGGACAGCGGAGTCTTAGTAATGGGGTTACCCTTTGGGTACGGAACCCTAAAAACAATGTTTTTGGGGTGGAATTTATAATTGTAATTTATTTTAGATTAAAAAAGAAACAATGTTTTTTGGGAGTAAAACAACACCCAAATTACATCAATTAGAAATGTAAATGTAATATCTTATGATAATACGGGCCTGTTCCTGCTACAATGACAAAATATATACGTAACTCTACACAAACCATGTTGATACAGAGCTAGCGCAAGTAAGACAAGTACTAGAGGCAAATTGATACAACTGGAGACTAGTGGAGACAAAGTAACTGTCTAGCAAGCTCGTCATGCTATATTTATCCAACCGCGTCGGGGAGAGGTTTCCAGTTACCTACCCTTTGTGAGAGGGGTTCCAGATAAGATCGGACATTTTCTTCGTTGGAAATACTGTGTCAGAACGTATCCGGTCTCCAACATAACTACGACTACATGTGAAATACTTTGGCTCTCTCGGCGAGGTTACATTAGTGCGACGAAGCTCAACGTATGCATCACACTTACAAAACAAATGCATAACATAAAAATGTTGGATATAAACAGTTCGGTGGTAGTCACTACTAGCAGAACATGTTCTTCATTCGGATGCCACTTATATATGAACTGTATTTACAAATTGTACAAGTGCAAGAAAAAGTGTCGTTCCGGGAAAATTAGCAGAGGCTATTGAAAACAGTCGGCTTTCTAATTTTAAGAGGATGGCATACCCTAGCAACTTTTTTTATTACCTGGCCAGCACAGTAAGTCTAATGGCAAACACCTTATTTGCTTTTCATAGAGGCGATTATATGTTTGCTCTTTGGCCTCTTTTTCTTGGATGCGTAATACTAGTGATCACGCAGCGAAACAACAAATTGGTGTGTTTTTAGCTAATACTGAAATATTTTGTAGGGAATAAATATTGGATTTAGGTAACATCCCTTCATATTTATATTGCCTATTTTATAAAAAAAAACAAGTTGATCTCTTAACCGCGTCTTTGAAACGAACGTTTGAAAACCAAAAAAAAAAGGGTGGAAAACATTTTTTTTTGACAAAAGTATAAATCATAAAACATTGTTTATAGGTGGAATCCCTAGATAAAAGATTGATAAATCAAATATATTTTCTTCAATGAGGAGAGACCTAGTTTCTTCCCATGAACCCTTGAAAAAAAAAACCCATTGCAAACGCATGGGCGCGATAATAACCTACCTTCCGGTCCTCGGCAATTATACGTAATACACTAAGTATTGATTTCAAGGTTCCACTTGCCAACACTGATCTCTATTAAAATTAGAAAGCCAACTGTTTTCATATATTAATTAACAATAATTAGCGTACCTATTCAAAGCGTTGGATTTCACAATAAAAACACGATAATTATGGAAATAACACAAACTCGATTATACATTTCCTTTGAATTAGCAGGAAGCAAGTTTTCTACAACCGAATTGGCTTTTTCTTTCAAATTATCTGCCTCCACCACTGACGTTACTTTTTTCATTCGAACACATTTTTCGAAGTATTTATAAAACAACTTGCTTATTTCCGCGGCTTCGTCTTTCAACTATCAGCAATTTACGGCTTGGCTGTTATTTAATCAACACTCCGAATAGCTTATATGTTGACCAGGCCCGGTAGCATAGTGTTTAATCGCGCGCGACGCGGCTTAGTTGAATCACAGGTGCGAGGAGCGTGGCATACTCTTTAATCGCAAAAATCATCGTGTCACTGTCCTCGCACTTGTGATTCAACTAAGTGGCGTCGCGCGCGATTAAACACTGTGCTACGAGTGCTGGGTCTTAACAATGACAAAAAAGAAAACCGCATCCAAATCCGTTGAGTTGTTCTCGAGTTAGAAAGGAAATGAGAGAGACAAAAGTTTTAAAAATTGTAGTTATGGCCTTAGTACAATACTAAAAACTAAAATCCAGCCAAGTGCGAGTCAAACTCGCGTACCTAGGGTTCCGTATTGTGGATGATAAATTTAATTTTGTAATTTTTTTACGTGAATTTCTCAACCGTAATCTCTCTCCTGTAATCTTCACGTATTACCATGATTTTTTTCATACTTTTTGGTCTACCAGTTTTGGAGATAAGGGGAAGGGGGGGGGGGACATACATATTTTTGGGGTTTTTTAAACATTTCTCGAAACCAATAAACACAGTAATAGTGTATACTTTTACAATCAACTTTTTAATATCTACAATTTGATACCCTATTGTGTTTTTATAAACTATTTTTTTTTAATTTTTTTTCTTCTTTTTTTAATCGCTATAGTTTTCCTGTAATTGGCCAGTTATGATCTATAATTGAAATGTTTTTCTTATTTTTCGGTCTACCAGTTTCGGAGATAAGGGGGGGACATACATATTTTCGGGGGTTTTTAAAGATTTCTCGAAACCGGTGTCAGTAAATATAGTAAAATTATATATTTTTACAGTCAAAGTTTTAATATCTACAATTTGATACCCATATTGTATTTTTAGGATAATGATTATTATTTTTCTCACTTTTATAGAAAAATGCAATGCCGCTCGGCCGAAATGTATGGAAGGGCAGTTTTTTTTTTGAGATTACAGGTTACACCTTTCTGTTACACGTTGTATATATTTGTACCTACTCGTACATTTTCCAACAAAAACGAAAGATTTTATTCTGAAAAGATCACAATTCGTATTGGCTTATGGAAATGAACCCCGAAATAACTTCGGCGTTTACCTTTTCTGTAATACCTTTCCTCTGAAGTCTATTTCAACTTTTAACATTCATCAACAAGGAAAATATTATGTAAAATATTCAGGAGAACTCAAATTACGCGAATGCCTTTGTATGCTTTGCTGGCTACGAAAGTCTATGCTAGTGCTACGGATTGCTACGATCTAGATAATATTGAAGTGAGAGCTGTGTATGTGCGGATGGTAAAGTATATATAGTATATAAACGTATTTATTGATATGCATAGCAAATAAATAGTAGATTGTATCACAAGGGAGCAAAATAATATTTTCATGTCGAGGGCGTTATTTTGAATCCAAAGCAGAGCGAAGGATTCTATTCAACATAGGTCGCCCGAACTTTGTTCGCACTTATTGAAGAACCAATCATCGTTTTTTGAATAGATGGGATGAAAAGATCATTTTTTTTTTGGTCTGCGATCGGGTTGGAAGTGCCCTTTTTCAGCTAAAAAGAAATTTGATAATCGAACAAACCTTGAGACACTTTGTTTCTTCGACAACTTTCAATGCGCTTTCACGCACTCTTCTGATTGGCTAAGCCAACACTAGCTGGTTTTGCCTGTTTGTACTCTCCCTTTACTCTCCCATACTGCTTTACTCTCTCTCGAGTAACGGGGGGGTTTGCGAGTAAAATAGTGGTACCTCCACAGTCGAGCCCGGCATCAGCTCTACCACCTATGAGATATGGTTCTTTTATTGACTTTCAGTCACTGACCTTGATACAATTACCCATAGACATAGGATTCGCTGCGCTTAAAAGAGGTCCATAGCGTTTAAAAGAGATGTCATACCTTTATGAACACCTTCCAAGAGAGAAAGAGAAGCCCAACAAAGAACCACTATGTCGATGTTTTATCGAGTAAGAGGCCATAACGTGCCGCTTGCTTGGGTATGATTGCGGATTTTATAATAATATTTAAATAATACGTAACTAAATTGATAAATAGTGATTGGTTTAGACATGGTTTCTTGTGCATTGAGTAATTGTGATGTGACAAGGAGAAATAACCTAAATAATTACACTTTTCACAGGTTAGTATGATTTTGTCCTTATTGATTTTCTTTGTTGTATTTAGTAGTTATATGCAGGATTGTCCAAAATATTAAGTAAAATAGTAAATGTAATGTAATACTAATCGCATATTAATTTTTTGGAATCATTTTCTCTACTACATTGTTTATCTTGCTTGCACATTCTAAATGTATGCAATTACCACTGCCTATTTGATTTACGCTATTTTGGCGCTGTAAGCAGCTACGAAATTCCACGGAACTAAAATTTTAGCGATGTGTACGATGTGATGTGACGATGACGTCAATCAAAATGCGCGAGAATCTCGGATTGACTAATTGTGAATTTAATTTCAAGCTGTTAATTCATAAACCTAACTTATAGTGAACTATTGGCGTGCATTGCCATAGAACAATATCTTTTTTTTACTTTTAACTTCTTAACAAGAAAAACAAAGTTAAGTTATGCACTTTGTACCAAGTGACTGATGTTTAACATTATTACTTCTCTTCCCCGCGTCATCCGAAAATGACTCTATTGATTAAGTTATTTTCCTTAAACGGTGTGTTTAAAAATTATGAAAAAAATAATTTTGTAAGTTAAACTGTAAAAAAACAACTTAATTTAAGGAAATTATTCTCGAGTATAAAAAACAGCATGAAAATATTGTTCAGAGTCAAGCTGTTTTTAGACTTAAATTAAGTAAAATTGATTATTTCTTTGAAACCAGTAATGGTTGTTTTATGTTTCTTGCACTAAAATACAAGGAAAGTATTGGTTAGAAAAATCATTTACCTATGGAATTTTTTTTTCGTCTGTTGCGTCCATGTGAAAAAGTAGTATTTAGTGTGATTTAGATGCCCAATAAACGTTTTTTTTTTTTTTTTGTATTTTTTTTTCTCCTGTTTTGCGCTGTCTGGAGACCCAGCTACGTCATAATGTAGTGCGCGCTGATATGAACGTTATTTCGATACAGTTTCTATCGATATACAAAGTTGTTGGCGACTACCTGCCTCTTAACCTTTGTATTTATGTGCCAATCTCACGCAGTGCTTTCTGGTGGTATTGGCAAAGTTGTCAGACCACTTGATTGATGACCTGCCAACTACCCAAGTAGCACACAAGCAGTATAAGAAGGCACTGTACCGCTTCTTTGTTGTATAACAGCGGTTGAAGAGAGTTTGTATATTCCTTAGACTATATATAAGAGATTGTAATATCTCTTTAAGAGAAGGGTGGTATTGAAGAAGTAGAGTAGCGACGATTACGGCTTTGGAGAAACAGAGGTGTGTTATTAAGTTCTTGTACAGGCTTTAGATACAATGCAGAGTTATAAATATACTAAATAGCACTATGAGATCTAAAATAGCACTTAGTAAGGTAAAAGCGCTTCAAAAGAGTTACAAATATCACATATAACACTGAAGCAGTTACATGGTAGTTGTATCTAGTCTATAGCGTTAGAATCGATCTGTAAAGATCTTTTGTAGCACCTTTACCGTATTAGAGTATTGTAGCTCAACATTAGCACCTAAAACCGTTTGATTGAGAAATATAACTCAAATATATGACTACAAACAGGATTAGGATTAGGACGTTGACGATGACGTTGACGTTGACGATGACGATGACGATGACGATGACGTTGACGATGACTTTGACGATGACGATGACGATGACTCTGACGATGACGATGACGATGACGATGACAATGACGGTGACGGTGACGGTGACGGTGACGATGACGATGACGATGATATTGACGATGACGATGATGTTGACGATGACGATGACGGTGACGGTGACGGTGAGAGTGACGGTGAGAGTGACGGTGAGGTGACGGTGATCGTCATCGTCACCGTCATCGTCACCGTCAACGTCACCGTCATCGTCAACATCATCGTCATCGTCATCTTCAACGTCATCGTCATCTTCAACGTCATCGTCACCGTCATCGTCACCGTCATCGTCAACGTAATCATCAACGTCATCGTCATTGTCATCTTCAACGTCATCGTCAACGTCATCGTCAACGTCATTGTCAACGTCATCGTCATCGTCACGTCATCTTCATCGTCATCGTCATCGTCATCTTACGTCATCGTCATCGTCATCGTCACCGTCATCGTCACCGTCATCGTAAACGTCATCATCAACGTCATCGTCATCGTCATCTTCAACGTCATCGTCAACGTCATCTTCAACGTCATCGTCAACGTCATTGTCAACGTCATCGTCAACGTCATCGTCAGCGTCATCGTCATGGTCATCTTCAACGTCATCGTCATCGTCACCGTCATCGTCACTGTCATCGTCAACGTCATCATCAACGTCATCGTCATCGTCATCTTCAACGTTATCGTCAACGTCATCTTCAACGTCATCGTCAACGTCATTGTCAACGTCATCGTCAACGTCATCGTCAGCGTCATCGTCATGGTCATCTTCATCGTCAACGTCATATTCAACGTCATCGTCAACGTCATTGTCAACGTCATCGTCAGCGTCATCGTCATGGTCATCTTCAACGTCATTGTCAACGTCATCGTCAACGTCATCGTCAACGTCATCGTCAACGTCATTGTCAACGTCATCGTCAGCGTCATCGTCATGGTCATCGTCATCGTGATCGTCATCGTCATTGTCATCGTCATCGTGTTCGTCACGTCATCTTCATCGTCATCGTCATCGTCACCGTCATCGTAAACGTCATCATCAACGTCATCGTCAACGTCATCGTCAACGTCATTGTCAACGTCATCGTCAACGTCATCGTCAGCGTCATCGTCATGGTCATCTTCAACGTCATCGTCATCGTCATCGTGTTCGTCACGTCATCTTCATCGTCATCGTCATCGTGTTCGTCACGTCATCTTCATCGTCATCGTCATCGTCATCGTCATCGTCATCGTCGTCATCATCATCATCATCATCAACGTTGTACAACGTTATATCTTGAACTCCATAGTAACTGTTTAAGGGCTAAAAAGAAGAATTCAAGCGCTTCTGTACCCCAAAAAGAGTAAAAATACTCCATAGTACGGTGATTGTTGATCCCAAAGCGTTGTAATAGTGGTCACTAGCGCCTTTCTACTTCTTAAACCGTTTAAATGGATATAGTAAACGTCTAAGCCAGTTGTAGCAAGCCGCCATTACAGTTTTTGATAAAGAGATTAATCATGTCGAAAAATCGATCACTTTTCTTACCTCAGGCCATAATTTAAAAAATAAACATACCCATTTTACATGTAATGCTGTAATAAAATCACAAAAAGACCTAATGCCTCATTCGAGAAGAAATTACAAGTTAACCTAAAAAAATTATTGCACTTCAATAATATAAATGACTAAAAATTCCACGAGAGTCGCAAGCGCATGAAATATTTAGCTAAATGAATGCATATTTTGTCAGTAACCTGATGCTCGCACTAGTTTTTTACGTATGAGAGTGAAAATTCATTCCAATTAATTACCTATATTTATTCGTCCATTATTGACATTTATCAGATCACTTTTAAATCATCTAATAACATATATTCCTTTTACTCATGCTATTGAAAATGTAATAAAAAAACACTTGAGATTTATTTCAGTGTTACAGTCACGTCGCAATCATGTTTAAATTCTATTAAGGTGGTACAAGAACTTATTGTATTTCTTTTACCTCCTACAATCGCTTTTCACGCACCTTTGTATATGTGCATATTCTATTAAGGTGGTACAAGAACTTATTGTATTTCTTTTACCTCCTACAATCGCTTTTCACGCACCTTTGTATATGTACAAACATATTCTATTAAGGTGCTACAAGAACTTATTATATATGTTTTACCTCCTACAATCACTTTTCACGCGCCTTTGTATGTGTGCAAATTCTATAAAGGTGGTAGAAGACCTTATTATATATCTTTTAGGTCCTACAATCACTTTTCACGCGCCTTTGTGTCGTTAAGGCCCGTATAAAGTGGGCCCTTTTCGGTGTTATAGAAGTGATTGAGAAGTTCTCTATCGCTACTGTAGCGCTTGCTTATGATGGTTAAGCCGTTATAAATCTCTCTTAAGCGGCATTTGTAACGCTCATTATACCGCTTAGGTGCTACTTGGGTACTTATCTCCCTTTACTCCTTAATTGCCTTGGTCCATTTTCCATAGTTTAGCCTCGTCTAAACTCCAGTCATATCCTGTGATATTTACCGATCAACCGAAATGATTGGGTCTTTTGAATAACGATGCCTCATCCCACACGGAAAGATCACAATAACCGATGAACACAAGCTTTCAGTTACGTAAGCAATTTTTCTCTAAGAGTACATACAAAATGCAACATCAGTCCGGCTACAAGAAAAATATTCGATTCAATTGATGGGTCTTCACGGAATTGTCGTCAACAACATATGTCACGGAAATGCTTGTACTGTGTTCCACTCAATACACTGAGAGAACTGACGAATAACAGAGTATTTAATTAAAACTTTTTAAAAAAACATCCTTACGACATGAGACCCCGAGGGGATATCAGAGGTATTTCCGTGCATGAAACGGATATTAACTGTGAAGTGCATAGTCACAGTCCGCACTCTTTTCATGTTTAACAACATTTAGTACGCCCCAACGTGATGTTTGGTAAGCCCTATCGCTCTACTTTGGCGATAGAACAACAGCCTAACATGTCTTCTGAAGCACCGAATATAAATGCAAAATGAATTGAAACTGCGACCTCTGGGTTAATATACAAAAGTTTAGTTATGTACTTTATCATGCAACCAATATTGCAGGCTGAACTATAGGCTGAGCTATAGCAGCAATTATTGTTTTTTATCTTTATCACAAAAGTAATTATTTTTTACCGACACGTTTACTAGTGCATTCGAGATAATTAATTGGAATTTTGGTGAAACAGATTGAACAAGGGCAGAATTTTTCCACGCCACGGATTAAACCAAAAACAAAGGGCGTCATAAATTAAACAAATACAATCCCGACTAAACTGCTATAAGCGATGTGAAATATTGTCCTTAATTTGTATTGTTGACTGTAGTCGAAGCATCATGGAAACATTACGAACTTTTTGCCCATCATTCTCTGTTTAAAGCTTCCAGCTTCCCTTTGTTGTAGGACATAATGGAAAAAACTGTCAGGCCTGAAAACGGGATAATCTATGGAACAACAGGGGCTGTACGAGAATTAGGGTACTGAATGTCAAAAGAAAACTCAGATAATACGTTGGAATTGGATTCTATCTATTGACTATCAACAGGTTTTTTTATTATTGTTGTGAGAATGAAAATAAATCATATATTTTGCGTGTAGGTACATCATAGACACACATTACAATTCCACTGAATAGGACCACCCTTGGTCTTGTCAGTGTGTAGCCGTTCCATGCACTCCCTCTGTCCCACAATGATTTCTGTGTTAAATTAACATTATATCATTGCAGTATAGAAACGCAGAAATAAAAGTAAATCTGGATGTGAGGAGCTCTGAACCGGGAAACGAACCCGGGACCTCTCGCTTGCCGGGCGATTCCCGGTTCAGAGCTCCTCACATCCAGATTTACTTTTATTTCTGCGTTTCTATACTGCAATGATATAATGTTAATTTATATCTCCTTGCGATGGATAAATCGCCAAGTGTTCAAACATAGAAATTTATTTCTGTCATGATTTCTGTGTTGTTTCTGTGTCCACAATGAGTCCTTGGATGAGATACCGACGATGGAATACGGAAGAAAATAACTTAATGCATATTTGTAACGTGTATAAATTTACTACATACACTAGGTAACATTTTAAATATATGCTCAACTCCGCCCATTCGATTAGTCTTGCTAAGAAGGAGAGCAAAGAACTCAGCAAGATCGTCTTTTTTTAGTTATCGTGCTAAAATCATAGGTAGAAAATCTATTACTCTGTTCTGCGATACAAATTAATTCAAATCTGAAAGTTATTTGCGACGAAACCGTTTATTCCTGTCCGATTTTTTTCCCAGTTTACAAAGTGCTCCGTCTTCGGTTACCTTCGAATCTTTTATTTCAGACCTTCAATATTTTTAGGACCCTATTTAAAAATTATCATAATTACATGAAAAAACAGTGATAATATTTTCCTTTTACTTCATTGTGACTGATGCCGGGCCCAAGTGGTCCGAAATAT
This sequence comes from Ypsolopha sequella, assembly GCA_934047225.1. Taxonomy (NCBI): domain Eukaryota; kingdom Metazoa; phylum Arthropoda; class Insecta; order Lepidoptera; family Ypsolophidae; genus Ypsolopha; species Ypsolopha sequella. The sequence continues at coordinate 8,877,815 of OW203987.1, forward strand.
ACCTCACAAAAAAAATATTTAACTGTTTTTTTAATGTAATTATTATCATTTAAAAGACAAAAAATATTTAAAAATTATAAATAAATGTATTTAAATCCAGTCAATGGTTTTCTTGTCACCTTTAATCACAGATACAGACAGACGTTGCAGATGTCATGACGTCAAAAGAAATAGTGACAAGAAATACGTATAACAAAGTATAAGCATCATTCCACAATGCCACTGTAGGCAGCCTCAATGACAGCTGCATTTACTTATTCTGCAGCCACGCGGCGGTGGCGCTTCGGAAATTAGGTGCCTCACAGCGACAACGACTCTGACGTGACCACGCCGGAACGCGCCTCGTGAAACAATGCGCCTCGTTCCAAACTTTTGAGACAATCGACAATAAGCTTTATTTCAAACACATTACTAGGAAGTGGTAAAGCTTTCGGGGTAATATTGGTAAATAATATAATGACGTCACTCGAGAGGTGCAATTTTAACTTCACATGTCGGTAGGTATTGGCCTTGTCGCAATTTCCTTGTTAGTAACAAACATCACAAATACGCGATCATCAAAAATACTAAATAAACTTAGTATTGTCGTAATTTCAAGCGGATCGCAGCTGCCTCGTATGGGACCATATGGGGCCCAATTCAGAACTTGTACGTCACTTCCGTGATCGACTTCAGGAAAGAATTCCGAAGATTAAAGCATTTACGTATTTAGTACTTGACAATAAAAGTGCTTTGACATGGAATTATGAAAGAAATTTGACTCAATTATATTGACTTGAGTCAAATTCACCACAGTTTTGTCGATTCAGCGCAACACAGCTTAACTTATTTGACAGGACTAAACTTAATTTAAGCCTACCATCTTTTTCATTCTGTATTGAAAAGACAAAGACAGGAAGCTCAAAATAAGGTCAGTCCTGTCAAACAAGTTAAGTTGTGTTGTGCCGAATCGACACCAATGATTCACTTTGTTTTGCAACTTTGATGTTTCCAAATTACTATTAAAATTCATAATTTGTTGGCCCGAGGATGTGTCATACGAAACCGGTCGCCTAAAGAAAAATTAAAATAAATATTTGTGGAATAAAAATACAAGAATTTTGTGTATAATTTATTGAAGATCATCCATCAATCACCATCAATCGAATCCATCGAAGTTTAATTTATCTTGTTGTAAAATGTATCTATTTAATTATTCCTTAAAAAAATTCATGTTATTTTGTTGTACACTTTGCCTACCTTTTCATATTTTTGTATTTATCCACGCCCACAGGTTGGCTGGAAGAAATTTCAGTGGAAATAAGCTCACCTTTGTACAGTTTTTTTTTTTGTAGTTTTTTATGTTATATGTTTAATGTTTCATGTGCAATAAAGAATAAAGAATATACGTATGTAACTTCTAAATGCATTTTCATATGGTTATCAGTGGTGTCGATTCGGTGTAGCACGACTTAACTTATTTGACAGGATCATTGATCAGTTATCTGGAACTACCCTTAAAAACTTTCCACATCACCAAAGATTAACTGGAAGAGAATGCTAATTAGCATTAAGTTCGCTTTTGTACATTGTAAATTATTTTGTGCAATAAAGTATTTACATACATACATACATACAGGACTAACCTTATTTTAAGCGTCCCGCCTATGTCCTTTCGATACAGAAAGAAAAGGACAGAACGCTTAAATAAGTTTAGTCCTGTCAAATAAGTTAAATCGTGTTATACAGAATCGACACAACTATCGTTTAAAAATTTCCCGAGGAAATGATGAATATGCGTTTTTCACGTTTTAATCTAAAGAAGAGATATATGTTTGTGATCAAGTCATCAAAAGACAGCTTTTAGGATGTTTACATTGCTTACGCTGACTAAACCATAAGAACCGACATAGAATTATGCCTTGTTAAATTAAATTGATAAGTTAGTTACCTTTAGTTTAGATTTAAAAATACGTACTTTTTATTCCAAAAATTTAATTATTGTTAATTTATTTATCCATATCATTACCATATAAAAATATACTTTAATACATAAAGATATGATAAATAATGAAACTTAAATAACAAAAAATTTACTTAAAATTAAAACTAAATAATCCTATAAAATAATAAAAACTTAAATTAAAGACCAAAAAATATATATATTTCAAACTAAACTAAATAAAAACAGATTTAGATAAAAAAAAAAACTTTATTTGAGGCATCGCTGTCACCGGGCAGAGTACCGGGCTGGCTGCATTACCGCGTTGGACAGCAAGACTAATCCATTGCCCGAGGTAAGGTCCTTGGATCCCCTGAGGCATCCACTAGACGCGATGCTATCTGCTTGTAAAGCTGTCAAGCGTCAGGCCCCCAAGGCCCGGATGTCTCTTCGCCAAACGGCACAAACATGTAGCCTTCACCGAGCGAGAACTGCATATTTGCTACGCCGCTGCAGCCGCCGCGCCAGCTGTGACATCAGTCGACTGGACGTGAGACGTGGCGAGCATGTCAACGCAAGTCGCGTCCCACTTGCCATCGTCACGTGCGATACCCTTCGGCTCTAAAGTAGCCGGCACGTTGACGGTAGCAAGGGCCCTCCGAATGACGACATTAGGACCATTAACTTTAAATTTAATGTAACTACAGACATTTACTAAAAAGTTTAAAATAGTTATGTAGGTATTATATTTAGACCAAGCATGAATGATTGTGCACCGCGGGGATTGAATCCACGCCGTCTGGGTAGTAGGCGAGCGCTCCACCTTTCGGCCAAAGAGGCAAAGTAGGTACAGACTTTTACTTGAAAGCATAGACGAATTTATTTCGTACATGCTTGAAAGGCAATATCGTCTGTTCGTTTCTTTCCAAACATTAGATAAATCCTCGACTCATTCATCATCCATCATCGTAAGAAACAGATATGAGAGGAGAGGTCTCGAGGAGTTATTGAGAGATGTTCAAACAATCCAATATAAGCGATGTCGGCACGCACGATATTCTAGAATAGGAGGCGCTGAACAAAAAAAATCGTCTCATTTTGTAATGAAAATGTTGTGCTTCTCTGTTATTTTATTTAATCTAGTTTCAGTTACTTACGTCTATGTCTGGCTAGCTACAGCTATTGTGTTACCTAGAACGGGTCAAGTCTAAGTTTGATGTCGTCTGGTGGCATAAAAACAAACGGTCTCTCATTTCAAATACAGAATATTTGGTAAGTGAACAGCATCATATATAAAAGAATAGTCTTGTCATTATCACGTGCATGAAGTTCCCCCTATTGCAACTTCACATAGATTTGGCCCAGAGGAAGTGAAGAGTGAGTGATGTTGCAAGAGGGCGGATCTCATTCACGTGATAATGACGAGGCTGATTATTTTATATGTTGCTGTACACTCACCAAATATACTGAATTTGAAATGAGAAACCGTTTACACGTTGCTTTCATGCCGCCAGATGACATCAAACTTAAACTTGGCCCATTCTAGGCTGTAGCTAGCCAGATGTTGTAGTAAGTAACTGAAACTAAATTAATTTACATAACAGAGACATTTCCATAACAAAATGAGATGATTTTTTTGTTCAACGCCTCCTAGACCATTCCTGTAATGCCCGTGTTACCAAAGAAATTCCGTGAATTAAGAGCGGCCTGTACACGCGAATGGATTAACTCATGTATGAATGAATTCATTAATTCAGTTAGGTTAGGTAGGTTTCATTAATTATTCCGTATGATATTATCAACTTTTTCAAAAAAAGACTGCACACACTTTATTAGAAAACAAACATTTATAATTAAATGTGTATAGTCTCGAAGTTTAGTGTGGGAATTTAAAAAAATACCAAACTTTGACTGTATAAAATTCAGGTCCGGATTACATTTACCCGATTTTACTAATGTGTGCAAAGTTTAATTAAGACCAAGACGTTACAAATATCTCAGACTGTTTTTTAATATATGGCAGCTGAGCGGGATGCCCTACTTTAAGTTATTTTAGATTTGGTTCCGACGATAACGATTTCGTTGCGAGCTGCGAGACTTCTTTCTAGCTAGATCTACCTCAAAATCTTGAAAAATTCTATAATGTTTACGTCGTATAAAATAGACGGGTTCCTTTTCTATGTAATTAATTATTTACTTTAATTCATCTAGTGTCGGGAACATGTCTAAAGCAACATTTATTTTATTTACGCATTTAGACAGACGTGCCATTATCCGTAGATCGTTGGTTATTTATTATGCTAAGTTAGTTTACTCGAGCAAACTAAGGTTAACCCATAGTTTGAACATCACAATTAATGCTTCGTACAAATATTTCTTCAGGCTATAAATCACTGAAGACAGGGGAATTCATCCCTGCCATTTTAAATGTTAAATATTTTCTAATAAGTAATTTTTTGCTGAAAATTAAACAGTTGCGAAACATGATGACGTCAGGATCTTAGAGTTTAATGTAATATATGTATACTCTAAGGTCAGGATGCTGTTGGGTAATGGTCTTTGTAAATAATTAATAGCAGTTATAAAAAAAAACACAAAATATCCAGCTGTAAGAAATAGAATAAAAACAAATGGATTTTACTCTAAGGCATTTTACATTCTCAATACAAGAGAGTAGTGATCTCAGAACATTTGTTCTGTGGTAGTGATATTGGCAGGGGGAGGGGGCTATAGCAGCGTTTCTCTTGTCTCGAAGGGTGTGGGGATTTCAATGTAAATTTTCATGTTACTATGTACACTTTTTGCGAATCGCTCACATTTTACCAATGAAGTGATTTTTATGAAATGGAATTGCCTTTTTCACAAAGGCAAATTGAAATGAAATGAAATTTACACATAAGCCTTAAGGAAAATTGTTTCTTTGGCGAAGCCAAAAATTAATCGTTTCTTGAAGTATAATGCCTTAAATTAGGGAAGTTTTTATAGTTCCGAGTTTTACCGAGTAACCGAGTATTGCTCGGTTTTATTTTTACCGAACCGAGTACTTTGCAGAATTACTCAGTTCAGTTTTACGCAGGTATACAGAGATAGAAAAAATTTTGGCCGTATAAGCAAAGATAAAAAGTAAAGACTTAATTGACTTTTTATTTCACGAAAACAACACAGCCAAAACGACGCAAATTCTTCCTAGACATTGTTTAAATTTGAAGCGAATTAGCTTAAAACTTGACGTTTAAAGTTACTTCAAATTTGCTTTGACACGGCAGCTCAGAAAATACTAATAACCCATTTCATTTAAAATTTTACAAAAATAATATACTTTTTAAATTAACTTAAAGATTATTTCATGATTTTTACACAACATTTTTTTACCGAGTACCTCGTCACTTCAACAGAGTTAGTTATTCGGCCGATTACGAGTACTAGAAATATTGCCGAGTACCGAGTATAAAACGAGTACTCGGCGCATCTCTAGTATACAACTTAATTGAGAGCCGGGACGAAGACGGTTTGCGGGGGGAGGGAGTACAGATGAGTACAAAAATGTTAATTGGACCAGTAAGATTATGAGATTTATACCCTGTTGCAATCAGTTGATAAGGTTTAGTACATTATTACTGGCTAGAGAAATGCTAATTACAATAATTCATTAATGGCCATCGTTTTTCTGATTTGAAATTTAATCTAATCAGATTTTACAGATTTTGAGTCCGAGTGACATATTTTAGTACAGTGTTCAGTGTATGTACTATAAATGTATAAAGAACAAAAGGTTCACTTTACGTTACAACTGTACCAAAAACCGTTCGATTTCAGTTAGATTTGTCGTACAACTGAAAAAATCTTCACCTCGTCATATGTTCAATCGGTCAAGTTAAATGACAAAGTGTTTCCTATCAATTCAATTCAAAATCCTTTATTGCACACAAGAATAAAACGTATCACAAATATCAGTATCTGCTTGTTTTACATTTGTTTATCTATGTGTGGAAACTTTGCAGGTTTGTGTAATTTTGTTGTGTATTGATTTATGTAATGTTAAACTGTTTGTTTCCCAAATATAAATATAAATAAATAAATGAATCAGTGATCTTACAGCTTAAGCAAAAGGCGAGCTTATCTCTGAAAGAGGTTTCTACCAGCAAACCCTTGGTCATAGAATTGATTAAACAAAAAGTGAGTATTTCAGTAGTGCACACAAAGACTGTTTAAAACCCGTGAGTTAAAAAAAAATTATAACAATTCAACTAACTAGTCTACAATAGTCAAATAAAACAAATAAATACCTACCCATAAAAAAATGTATAATCATGGGTTTTAAGACTGCGGTTCACTTTCTGACGGTTTGCTATTAAAATTTCTCTGGTAACTTCTTATTTTACTAGAATATGATTTGAAGCTTCCAACAGTCGGCACAAAGACAAGCAATTAAAAAAATACCTCGTTATCTACAAATAGGTAACAAAATATTACAGTATAAAGTTAATGTTTTTTAACGTACTGCCCCCCTATTCTGTATCTTTAGTTGCCAACTGCACGAGGTGCCTATCATCAAAAACATAGCTAAAAACTGAAATTTCAAAATTGCCTTTAGTGGGTATTGAACTATTAACAATCTGTGTCGTCACTTCAAGTGCGAAAATATCCTTAGGACATCGGAATTCGATAGTATATCTATGTTTTTGATGATAGACACCCAGTCCAGAAGGCAACTAGAGATACACAATAGGCCCGCAGGGTCTTGAAATTGTTAAAAGAAAAAGATTCGAGTCAAAGATATTTTAATAATATATTTTAAATATATACATGACTGGCCAAGTGAGAGTCGAACTCGTGCACAAAGGGTCCCGTACCATAGAGTAATTGGTAATTTTCAGATGTTTCCTATATGTGTGCTATAAAACCTAATTGTTAACGGCATTTTTACTTTCTAAGCCAACTGGAAGTGCCCTATAGGTTTTCATAGTGAGCCAATTTGTATGAAATTGAATACGTAAAGGGAAATAACTTTTTTTTGCGTTGAGTTAGAAGCCTGCTTTTTTAACAGCACCATGAGGCCGTAGGTGGTATTGGTTTCAACTTGATATCTCTCATGAGGCTTGAAAAAAGGTCCTTACAGATGAACAGACAGATAGACAGACAGATGGACAAGAAAGTTATTCTATAAGGAAAGCAAGAGATCACAGGTTTGAATCCTAGCCCGAGAACTTTTTCCAAAATATTTGTTTACTTGAAATTTGTTTCTAATTGATCTTGTCTAGTTTGTGATGTTCTCTAATAATATTAGATTATCCAAAGCGATTGGTGTCGCTATCAAACATATAATCTTGATCCTATCAAGGTTCGATTTTTGACACGGAACCCTAAATACGTCCACAAACAAAAAGTTAGATACCTTTTATTCCTGTTCTACCTATACAACAAAATTCCAAAGCCTTGTTTCTTGCCAAAACCGCGATATGAGTAAATTGCGGATGCGTTAATGTTGGATAATAAGTTTTCGGCAAACGCAAAAAAGCCTTTTAATGTAAACGCTGCCCTAAAAGCCTTCACAGGGCTTTTGTGTTCATCTTTGACAAAAGCTTTTCGTTGTGAGTATATGCTATTTTGTTAGAGTTCTTAACAGTACAATTATGCGCTACGTTTTTTATGTGAAAATAATGTATGCATATTTATCAAAGTGATTTTATAGAAATTATTTTCTTGCCTATACAGATATTATTATGTACTAGCGACCCGCCCCGGCTTTGCACGGGCATTTATTATACATATAAACCTTCCTCTTGAATCACTCTATCTATTTAAAAAACCGCATCAAAATCCGTTGCGTAGTTTTAAAGATCTAAGCATACATAGGGACAGATAACGGAAAGCGACTTTGTTTTATACTATGTAGTGATAGGTGATGTCAAAACACAGACGCACCAATATGAAAAATATGTAATGAAGGAATATTTCTTTGGATAGGAATCCAATAAAAACTTATAGCTTCATCGAGTATATATTTCCATTTTTCATATTCATTCTCAGTGCTATATACGAAGGGCCTGTAGCAATATGCGGTCGTATGATCTGATCAGTTACGATTCGTGGTTAAGCAACGCTTGGCGTGGTTAGTCTTTGGATGGGTGACCATTAGTGGCATTTACACCTGGGTCCCTCCGTGCCTCGGAAAGCACGTAAAGGTGTTGGTCTCGTAATACTGAAGAAGACTACACGGCAGGAAGAAGAAGTGCTATATATATATAATTCTACTAGCTTTTGCCCGCAGCTTCGCCCACTCTGATTTCGTTCGCATTTCCCGAGATAAAAAGTCACCTACGTTATTCTCAAACCCATAAACTAGCTCCATACAAAAAATCACGTCGATCCGTTGCTCCATTGTTACGTGAAAGAAGGACAAACCAACAAACGAACAAACCAACAACCAATCAACCAACAAACACACTTTCCCATTTATAATAGGGGTACGGACATCAAAATCAGAAGATCATTTTATTTTATTTGAACACTTCTTTATCGAAACCTTATTGAAACTGAAACTCATAAAAGCAGTTGAGTGGTGTTACACAATAGGTATATACTGACTTCAATCTTAACACATACCTATATTGAGACTCAGGTTCAAATCCTGCCAATCCAAATCAGGTACCAATTACTCTTCCAGAGCGAGCGACGGTTCTTATAGTTTGAGGGTGTAATTGATCACTTACAGGTACATCCGTGTTGAACACTTTACTTTTCATAACTAATGCGATCAAATAAAAACAATACAATAGTAGATTATGCACTAAGGGAATAAAGCAGTGTCTTACGTCACGGGCGGCATATTGAACCCTGAGCGTAACGAGGGACTCTAGAGCGTAGCGAGGGAGTTATATAGAGTCCTGAGTAAAGCGAGGGGTTCATGCTGCCCAAGACAACGACAGGCTTTATTCCAGAGGAGCATACTCTACTTTTCACACCTTCTGCGAGACAATAAAAAGCTCGACATTTATTATCAACATTAATAATTCAATAAAATTCACTGACAATCACAGCACCAAACACCGTCTTTTGTTTCACATTCTTTGTAAACGCTTTTTTTCTTTTTGTTGAATTCTGCTTATGGTGGCCAGTTCGATTTTCGAACAAACCTCTTTACAATCCCATATGGGCATTTGTTTTCCACGAATTTCCACACGAATTTGACGTACCAAATTTAAATCACTTTAATCCCTAGGGATTTTCATATAACTTTATATCCCTTGAGATATAATGCGTTACTGTACGTTGAGGTTGCATGATATGTAATTGAACATTGTGAAGCAGGTGGTGTGAAAAAATATTTTTGCAACGATGTTTCCAACAAGACAAATTTAGACGGTCATAGGAGCTGCCAACAGAAGTGAAAACTGTTGTAACCAAAGCATGTCAGTGACGGTGACGCAAACCTATAATATTTAATATTTTCCCCTACCAAAGATTGCTGAACGTGCAAGTATAAAGAAGTTTTCACTTCAAACATAGTTGAATAGACCATACTGTGAATTTATTAACAAGAAACTTAAATCATATAAATAAGGCACTTAAGTAACACAAATAAAACTAAATTATAAATAATAGTTAAAATAAACCCTAACTACAAAGAATATAAAATTAAAAATAGACTAATTTAAATAAAAAATATTATGATAAATAATTGCTATTGTCGGCACTTGGTGAAACATCATCATGATCGTCATAAAAACACTTGTACTGTTTCACAATATCACTCTTTTATTAATCCAACCGGTTTCGCCTTACGGCATTATCAAGGAACTGTCAAATATAACCGGTTGGATTAATAAAAGAGTGATATTGTGAAACAGTACAAGTGTTTTTATCAAGATTAAAAAATATTATCATACTCGTATCTTTAAATTTCACAATACGCAACTACTTTATATGAAAAATAAAATAAACTAAAATATCACAAAGACAAAACAAGTCTAAAAATTTTAAAGAGATGTTTACATTTTATTCGTAGTTGCGGTCCGTTACTTTGACTTGGACATTCGGTAGTTCCAAAGTTTAACTTTGTTTTTTAGACTCTAAACAAACACAATCTTCATAAGAATGGCTTTTGAATAAACCTATAGGAAAGTAAACAGTAGTAAAAACTTTTCCAGAAATATACCTTTTTCACATCGAGGCCTTTTTTTTGGACTTAGTGGCTGCAATGTAATAACGAGTATGTATTACAAATTCTGCTTATGTTATTCATTCACACCCCACTTTTATGTTCTAGAACCTTTCATTTTCAGAAATACATTTCCATACATAAAATGTATGACGTCATACGGAATAGCGGGAAAACCTATCAGGTGTCAGTGTCACCCGTGTCAAAATTACTAACTATGACACCGACAAATCATTCCTCCAAAAATCTCTACGCGACTTCAATACAGAAACCTAGATAGGTGAGCTGAATTTCATGTAACACTTATAAAAGTCTTCTTGTACGAGTTCCACAATTTTATTTACTTAATTATTGCGACTAGTTTCGTCTATTTGACATCGTCGGGCTAATTGGAATAGGTGAACAGTAAAACGGATAGCTAACTAAGTCTTAGGGTAGATAAATTAAACATACATTTATTAAAAATACATTAATCTACCCTAAGACTTAGTTAGCTATCCTTAGGGTAGATATTATAAAAATACATTAATCTACCCTAAGACTTAGTTAGCTATCCTTAGGGTAGATATTATAAAAATACATTAATCTACCCTAAGACTTAGTTAGCTATCCTTAGGGTAGATATTATAAAAATACATTAATCTACCCTAAGGCCTAGTTAGCTATCCTTAGGGTAGATATTATAAACATACATTTATCTACCCTAAGACTTAGTTAGCTATCCTTAGGGTAGATATTATAAAAATACATTAATCTACCCTAAGACTTAGTTAGCTATCCTTAGGGTAGATATTATAAAAATACATTAATCTACCCTAAGACTTAGTTAGCTATCCTTAGGGTAGATATTATAAAAATACATTAATCTACCCTAAGACTTAGTTAGCTATCCTTAGGGTAGATATTATAAAAATACATTAATCTACCCTAAGACTTAGTTAGCTATCCTTAGGGTAGATATTATAAACATACATTTATCTACCCTAAGACTTAGTTAGCTATCCTTAGGGTAGATATTATAAAAATACATTTATCTACCCTAAGACTTAGTTAGCTATCCTTAGGGTAGATATTATCAAAATACATTAATCTACCCTAAGACTTAGTTAGCTATCCTTAGGGTAGATATTATAAAAATACATTTATCTACCCTAAGACTTAGTTAGCTATCCTTAGGGTAGATATTATAAACATACATTTATCTACCCTAAGACTTAGTTAGCTATCCTTAGGGTAGATATTATAAACATACATTTATCTACCCTAAGACTTAGTTAGCTATCCTTAGGGTAGATATTATAAAAATACATTTATCTACCCTAAGACTTAGTTAGCTATCCTTAGGGTAGATATTATAAAAATACATTTATCTACCCTAAGACTTAGTTAGCTATCCTTAGGGTAGATATTATAAAAATAGATTTATCTACCCTAAGACTTAGTTAGCTATCCTTTTTACTGTTTACCTATTCCAATTAGCCCGACGATGTCAAATAGACGAAACTAGTCGCAATAATTAAGTAAATAAAATAGTGGAACTCGTACAAGAAGACTTTTATTAGTGTTAGAATGAAGTTCCATCAAGGAGTCACACCTTACAGTATAAAGTATTTGAATTTCATGTCTCAAGCCAATATTCTACAGATCCAGCATTTTCACATATCAGACTGTCGCGAACAATTTGCAATTTTCTAGTTATTAAATGTTCCCTGCTTGTGTTTTGGTTTGAATCCTTTGAATTTGAAATGACCTTTATCACTTAATTGACAGCGTTTTGATATCTTGAACTTGGGAGTTTATTGATCTTTGGAAAATTTCAACGAAATTTTGAGTTATTATTTTTCTCTACCATTGCTTTCTTTTTAGGAGAGTTGGTATCGTTATTTAATAAGTCCTTTATAAAAATAAGTATCTGTTTTCTAAAAAAATCTTAGTGGGAAGCTTATTGATGTTTATTATACCAACACACAAAACAAACCAAAAGTAATTATAATGTCTATAGTATAGATTAATAAGTTAATGAAAAAATTCAAAAACATGTTTGGTTTTCTTCGCTTTACAAAGGAAAAGACTTTTAACCCGTAATTTGCAAAAAAAAAGGAAATTGCCTTGGTACTATCGACTGGACAAATAGCCGCGATCGACCGATTCATTCGATTTATACGATGGATCCGAGCCTACGATCACTATTGTTAGAATTAACATAACTAACTTATCTGTCATTATTATTTTTTTTTGCATTCGACTGATGACGGCCCCATACCGAGGGTTGAAATATATCAAATATATATATTTTTTATTGTTTTAATGCTAATAAAAAAAAGCCTATAAAAGCAAAATATAACATATTGTGTAAACATTGTTAGAATTAAGAGGGATAATTCCCATTGCTAATTAATTGTACATATAAAGTACAGTTCGTTAGCTTAACTGACCTTAAATAAGTACAAGATAAAGTATATACATTAGCAATGGGATTTACCCCTCTTAATTCTAACAATAGTGATCGTGGCTCGGCTCGGATCCATCGTATAAATCGTATGAATTGGTCGACCGCGGCTATTTGTCCAGTCGATCGTGGCAAGGCAATTTAAAATTTAAAGAAGTATTAGTGGAGCGCCTGGGGGTTTTGACCTCGGAAAATTGCTACAGTGAATGAATTTTTTTGGTTGAGGTGGCATTTTCTTTCTTATACTATATCTTGCAAAGTTTACCAAAAATTTTTTTGTGCTTTCAATTTTTTCACTTTTTAATTGAAAAAAGATAAAAAATTAATATTCCAGCATATAATTTAATTTCAGATAGCATTTTTTTTTATGTACACGTAGAATTTGTCTCGAATAGGTATAGAATATCATCTTTTAGAGATACCTATGTTTATGAAGGGTCGTAGAGACCTTGGACCGGTGACCGAGAAGTGAACGAGAAGAAGAGAGGGAAGGTTGAAGGGACAGCAGCTGTAACGTACAACTAAACGGACGTTTTCTGGATAGTTTAGTTATAAATGACACGTGTCCTGTATATGTTGTGTATTTAAAAGTGAAAATTGTGTGATTTGAAAATTTGATATATGTTAATAACGGCAGTTTTATTGGAGACTATTTTTTGCTGTTGAACTTCTGCTCAAGACTTTTCATTTTTTCGTGTTAAAAGGTAATTTGATTTAAAAACTGCAATGAATTAGTAGATAAAGAATTGAATAATTAGCAAATGATTGAATGTAAATTAAAGTTAAATAAAAAATTATAAAAATGAATAAAACGCAATCAATTTTGTTACTTTTTTTTATTACAGTTTAAAAAAAATGGATGAACCATGTACCAGTATCATGGCTGATGAGCATAGTTGCATACTATGTGAAAAATTAGGTTCATCATCCGAAATGAACTCAGATTTAGGTGAAATTATAAAAATAAGCAGAGGAATAACCACTTTGAGAGCTGCATCGAGCGAACGACAGGATGGATTGTTACCTCACCTGCAAACTGAATTCGTTTATGCTCATACAAGTTGTCGTCAAAAATATATTAATAAAAAATATATTGAAATTTATAAGAAGAAGGAGCAAAATGAAACTTCATGTTCACCTCCGAAAAAAAAGCTTCGAAGTAGCACTGATGTATTGAACTTTGATTGGGAAACAAATTGTATCTTTTGTGGCCAAGAAGCTGATAAAGCAAAAGAAGCAAAATTGAATAAACATCGGCGAAGGCAAATTTCACACATCAATACTGCAACGTTGAGTGACTCCATTCTGAATTTTATAGCCGTACAGAAAAATGACTATTATCGCGAAATCCATAAAAAAATTGCTAGCATAACAGATTTACAGGCACTCGAAGCAAAATATCATGTAGATTGTTATAATTCGATTAAAAATTCTATGCACCTGATTAACGTTGAAAAGAAAATTAGTCCGAGAATTGTGATGATCGATACTGCAATGGAGCAAATATATAAATACATAGAAGATAATGACGACTGCCAATTCACCATGCAAGAGTTAAAAAATGTTATAACTACAGATCATATCCCGGATAAAAAGACTATTAAAAAACGACTTGTACACCGCTATCACGATGACATTGTCATTTCGCCTAAATTTGGAACTAATACCATCATATGTTTTAAAAATATTAACCACGATATATTAACAGAAAATTGGTACAATCAAAAACACAATAATAAAAAAGAAGAGGAATTTCACATATTAAAAGCGGCCAGCGAAATTATTAGAAGGGACATAAGAGCTCAAGTTTACGATAATGAAAATTAAACAGCAAGTGACAAAATGCTTGAAGATATTGATGAGACAATTCCGCAATCTTTAAAGTTTTTATTGTCAGAAATAATTATAAAAAATGAAAAAAATAAGGTAGACACAATTCCTGCTTATGAAAAAAAATGTAAATCTATCGCGCATGCTATAATATCTGCTGTACGACCAAGATCATTTCTATCACCTTTGCATATTAAATATTTAAAAACATAAATGAAGACTTCAGTAATATATTTCAAGCAGGTGTAGCATGTATTTTGGCTTTATATGGAGCTCCGGCAAAAATCAAAGACTTGAATACATTGAGATACAATTTTTTCGTTAAAGCTACAACCAAAAATACAAGTGTTATTCTGTCATCATTACCACCTACAACTGATGCCGCAATTGAACACCTGAAAAGAGTGTACCTGCAAACCCAGATATGGTTAGGAAACGACATAAATATTGGAGATTGGGGGTGGAAGTATCTCAATAACATGTTCATCCCAATAACCATGAACCAATTACCAGCACCGGATAATCTACTGCAAATGTTATTTTGCAATTGCAAAAAGGGGTGTGGAGCTGCTTGTGGATGTCGGAAGAGTGGTTTATATTGTAGTGTAGCATGTTTGCAGTGTAACGGAAATAGCTGCCTTAATACTTTAACTACCATTAAAATGACTGAAGTGGAAGAGAATATTTGATATAGATCAATAATGTAAAATGCCTTAATAAACAAAAATTTTATTTTAAATGTTACCTTTTTTTTCGATTTTCCTTGAATTACTACATTTACCCACTTATTATGCATATATAAAAATATACCTCAACTTAATTTTCATATACAACATCATTTTACAGAATAATATGCCTCATACTATTTGAATTATTATAATTATCCATTTTTTTATTTTAAAATTAAAAGCACAAATTTTCAATAGGTAAACTTTTTTATTTATGTTATTAGCTAAACATTCCAATTTTTTTTTTTTTTTTCATCCACTGTAACGGAAGTCTGAGGTTTCTATGATTTTGACGCTCCAGGCGCTCCACTATATGTAATTATTAGATCGCACAGGTTTTGTCAGTAAACAGTAGAACTTGGGTCTAATCAAGTTAGCCACCCGTGGTATAAATTAAGCTACGTTTTGCTACGACGTAGCTTATAGTCGCCGTACTGATGTGTCGTAGCTAAGAGTACTACGCTGAATAACTGTAGCACACGAGTTACCCGCCACCTTGTCCACTGTCCGCTTTCGATATAGGACGCCGGAGCCGGACAACAGAGGCGATACCGGAAAACATCTACTATAGTCCGTTTTTGGTTCGGAACGGAAACCGGGCTTTAAGCACGCTTTAAAGTTGTTGTGCAGGATCATTTACAAAGCAATACATAAAATAAAATAAACTTTGCTGTAAACTGATATTAAACTATTGTCGCGTAATGCCATAAATCAAATTTATTTCGTATTTTTTTTACAAAATAAGAAAAACAATCACAAGTTGTGCAATTTGGAACAAGATCCGTCGCAACCACTCTAAGGCCGGCGCCAGACATGTGTACACTTATTTGAACACTCGAGTGGACACACTGTGTGGCACGAGACTTTGTCTATGTGTTCCAAAGTTTGTACACAGATTTGCACTTTGCCGAGCGGTATCGGTTTTTTAGCGCACATCAAAGGAATGTGTTCAAATAAGTGCGTAGCCTGCCACACTATTTGCAAAGACCAGTTGCGCGAGCGCTGTTGTACGGAACGGTTGTGTGAGAAACTACGTGTTTGATCGTTCAAAATGGACACACATCCATTTACGCCTTCTTCTCGGACGTTTCGATATATTTTGTTGCAGATGTAAAAAATAATTACATGCACATAAATAATATAAGCACACTGCGTCCATGAAATCGTCGTCCATCTCCTTTGTTGTCTACCAGCATACTGTGGAGAAAAGAGTTTGCGAAGCATGTGTGGCAGGTACGCCAAATGTGTGTACAAAGTCGTCGAAGAAGTGTGCAAATAAGTGGACACATGTCTGGCGCCGGCTTAACGCTCTGAACCTTTCGCTACCTCCTAATGAAACGGCGTAGCAGGCGCTATGACTTCACAGTTTTCTCGATTTATAGAACCGCTACGCCCCGTAGTATGAACAGATATACTATGCTCTACCATAAGTAATCGCTGTGCGATGCTACGAGCTCCCCGTATTACGAAGCACGTATTTTTGTAACGTATCTTTTACATTTTCATTGCTAGGCCGCATACAGTAATTTTTTCGTTGGATTTTCATAACAATGAGGTTTAATTGCGCTTGACCAAAACCGCGTTTGACGGAAAGCGTTGTCGTAGGATAAAAGCACTCGCTTAGATAGTGGGTCAGTGCAGGCAGATAAGGCGTTTATCAGTCAGCCCAGTAACTTTCGCAGAATCTACGGAAGACGCTAACGGGCGGACTTATGACTGATACTACGCAACTTCCGATACTACGATACTACGATACTACGCAAATATACAAATATACTTGTAAATTATTTTTTCTTTTCTCCACACCATCGGTTGACTGGAAGAAATTTCTTTAAGGAATAAGTCCGCCCTTGCCTTTTATTTTTCTGTATTCTGTGTTTTATTTTAATTTTTCTGTGCAATAAAGTGTTTATTCATTCATTCATTCATTCATTCATTCATTCAACTTCCTATTACCACACTATCCACGCTTACACTTCCGATAAGTCCACTACGAACTAAGAATGATGATTTAAGGCGGTTATAACAGCCGGTGATCGTTAAAACCACAATTAAGGTCCGGTTTAACTCAGATGTTAAACAAGTAAAAAACGTGAAAAATATATATGTATATTTGGCACGAAATTATAAATTATCAATTGTATTAAAAGTTGCATCTGAACCTCCCCTAAAAATTCGGCTTTTAATGCCGACCCCATTAATATTTTTACTTTTGTACTGGCTTTGTCTAAATTGAACGTTTATTACCAGAATGTGAGAGGTTTAAGAACGAAATCTGATACTTTCTTCGCTAACATATTGAACAATAGCTATGACGTCATCTGCTTAACCGAAACCTGGCTAAATCAGGATTTTTTCGATTCAGAATACTTCGATAACAGGTATTGTGTATACCGATGTGATAGGGATCCAGCTGCCAAAGGCCTCGACCGAGGAGGTGGGGTATTGGTCGCGGTTCGTCGTGGTCTACCGATTCAGCTGAGAACCGAGTGGTGTGCATCAGCTCCCGCTGAAGAAGTTTGGCTTTGCCTAGAACTGGAATGCGTAAGTATGCCTAGCCGCTCCCTCGTGCCCTGTCACTCAAGTATTTCTACTACAACCGCTGTTAACTATAATAAAAAACACTCCGTTCGTCTAAATATAGGGTGTACTTATGTTCCACACGGTGATGATCAATATGATAACCTTAATTGTTTTCTTGATAAGGTATCAGAGCTTATTGTTGAATTCCCAGATGAGTTGTTCTTCATTTCAGGGGACTTTAATGTTACACATGCCATGTGGGAATCAGTTTTTGACTCAAACCATTTATATATAACAAATCCTAACTCTGACAAATTTGTTTCTCTAATTTCTGATTTTTTAGGTATTACTGGATTACATCAATACAATTCACACGTCAATATTAATGGTAGAATACTTGACCTTATTCTCTGTAACTTTGATAGCACTGTTAATATCTGCTCCGCTCCACTCGTCAAAGAAGATCGACACCACAAATCCTTAGAAATAGACTTACACATATCTTACCAGGACACGTTAAGGGAAAAAACCCGCAAGAAATTACTATTCTTTTCTGCTAATTATACTGATATTCGTAATGCTATTTCTGCTATCGACTGGGAACCTATGCAATCAATGAACACGGAGGATTCAGTAAATTATTTTTACTCAAAATTATTTACCATCATTGATGCACACGTGCCCACACGCATAGTGAGTAACTCGTCTGGCTATCCAATTTGGTACACAAAACCGTTAATTAAATTAACTAGAGAAAAACGTAAATTTCATTCATTATGGAAAAAATTCAATAATCCACTAGATTATCAGACTTTTAAATTACTAAGATCAAGAGCGGCCAAATTGGAAAGAAAATGTCATAAATATTATATTGATTTCGCTGAAGAAAAAATTAAATATTTTCCTAAGTATTTCTGGACGTATATTAAAAGCAAAAAATCGTCAAATGAGTTGCCCGATGCCATGCATCTCAATGATGTATATTCTAAAGACGGGGCGGAAATCAGTGAATTGTTCAATAGCTATTTTCAATCAGTCTTTGAACCAGATGATGGGTTGGCTCTTGACCCACCGATATCTGAGCATACCGAAGCTCCTGTTGATATGTACTCTGTGGATCTCTCTGAAAAACATGTTTTTAATTGCCTTAACTCAGTTAATATCTCTAAAGGGGCAGGCCCTGACGGTGTACACCCATTATTTATCAAAAAATGTGCAAATGAACTATCTCCTCCCTTATCTCTCATATTTATTAAGTCTTTAAATGAAGGTCATTTTCCGACAGTATGGAAGCGTGCTCTTATTACCCCAGTTTTTAAGGGCGGCGACAAACATGATGTTACCAAGTATCTATCTCCAAACTCTCAATGTTTGGGAAATTATTTGAAAAACTTATAACTAATCAGATCACTTTCACTTTATCGCGTCACATGCTGCCCCAGCAACATGGGTTCTTAAAAGAGCGTAGTGTAGAAACTAATCTCATTACGTTTGTAGACTACGTATTAAATGCAATGGATGATGGTTTTCAGGTAGATGCCGTGTATACGGATTTCTCGAAAGCCTTTGACAAAATTAAACATTCTACCTTACTAAAAAAGCTTTCCCAGATCGGTATACACGGTAACCTCTTTCGTTGGATCAAATCTTATATAGAAAACCGCTCGCAAGCAGTCTCGCTTAAAGGATATACCTCAAATTATCAAATTATTAGTTCTGGAGTCCCACAAGGTTCTCATTTGGGTCCCCTCTTATTTTCCCTTTACCTTAACGATTTAGACAAATTCATTGACCCATCTGGTTTTTTGTTGTACGCTGATGATGCAAAACTTTATCAAATAGTGTCTAAGCCTAGTGATTGCATCATGCTCCAAGCTAATTTAAATAAATTTATTGATTTTTGTAACCTTAATGTTTTATTCCTAAATGTAGATAAATGCTATACGATATCATTTTCTCGGAAACTCAACATAATTCATTATGATTATATGATATGCGGTAAAATTCTTAAACGAGTATCTCAAATTAAAGACTTAGGTGTAATTTTGGATTCCAAACTAGATTTCTGTGCCCATATTGATCATATCGTTACTAAGGCTTTTAAAAATCTTGGCATGATTCTTCGTTTGGGTAGAGCTTTTAAAAAGATAATGACATATAAAATGCTTTATTTCGCGTACGTGCGTAGTGTCCTTGAATTTGCTTGCATTGTTTGGAGTCCTATGTATAAAGTGCACATTACTAGAGTGGAAAGAGTCCAAAATAAATTTCTGAAAATTCTGGACTATCGTACTGGACATTTCTTTAAGGGTTATGTTGAAAGTGCCCAGCGAAATAACTTGCCATCTTTACAGCACCGACGATTATTACTTGATGTCTCGTTTTTGTTCAAACTTGTCAATAACCAAGTTGACTCACCTACACTACTTGAGAAAGTTCTATTTAAGGTCCCTCTTAAGTCCTACTCACGTTCTGGTAACCTGTTTTATGTTAAATTTGCTGGTACAAATTACGCTAAACACACCTTTTTCAGACGCAGCTTACAATTTTATAATAAGAACTTACAAGATTTAGACTTGTTCGCCCTAAGCCACCAATGTTTTAAAATAAATGCTCTTAAAGCAATATCTAAACTATAATGTGTTAATCTTATCTTAAAACTACAATATTCACTTTGTCATAATATTTAGTATTCAAAATCCATTTTGATGTCTGTGTGATGTGCCTTTTGTGTTTATGTCTTATGTTGTTTACGTATTTTTGTAACTTTGTTTCTTAATTAAGTGTATTTGTTTTGATTGTTAATTTCAGGAACCTCCAGGTCTATTCTTTACTATTTTTAAATGTATTAAGATTTCTGTGTGACTGTTTGTGTTCTCAATAAAACAAAATAAAAAAAAATAATAATAAAAATATTTGAAACTATGTGCATTGATTAGAATTTTGAATTTTGATCTAGAACTTTAACAAAATAAATATCAAAACAGGGTCCATTTTAATACTAAGACCCGATTTAATTAATTAAGTAAGCAAAGAAACGAATTGAGACTTAGCCAAATTGACGATATTATAACAACAAATAAGTTCCATTGATTATTTTGAAGAATTTTAGCACAGTTTTGTCTACTTTGCTCTATCCGGAGACCCATTGACGTCGTACTACAGTGCGCGCTGATATGAACGTTATTTCAATATAGTTTCTGTCGATATTTGTACCGGTACAGGTCAACTGAAGGTCGTTGGTGGCTACAACAGTTAAGTAAACTCACTGGTGATCCACGGTGAGAGCTCTTCTTGGCGGCGGCACCAGTGCCACCGGCCACGCTGCTTGCAACAAAGACTCCCGTACGAACTGCTCCCAAGATGGGGATGTGCCTGCAAACAAAAGTGTATCTAGTTCAGTAACGATTAAGGTTTACTTTCTATTGGCCTTTGTTACACTGGATAGTTAAGAACCCGCTCCGTATTTTTCGTCCACTTGATGCGAAGTATTTTTTAAATATTTTTCTCACCTTTACCGCGATGTTTTTGTAAAAACCAAGGACATACACCTGTTCATATTGGCTGTCTCAATGAAGTCCTAAAATTTATTTGATTGAATTATTTCTCCTTTGCGAATTATTTTGGTACTTAGACATTATGAAGAACTATTCGGAACGGGCTCGTAAGTACCAAAACGATTTGCAAAAGAGAAACAATTCAGTCAAATAATTTTAGGCATTCATTTAGACGGCCAATATGAAGTGGTGTATGTCCTTGGTTTTTCCAAAAACATCGCGATAAAGGCCAGAAAATTGTTTAACAAAATGCTTTTCATCAAAGTTGTCGTCGTCGCGGACCGGGCTCTTAAGTATGTGATAATGAAGAAATGTGAGTATTAATAATAAGGCTGTTCTTGCCAAGTAATGATTTTATTTTATAATCGCTCAACTTATACCTAAAAGGAAACTATTGAATCTAAAAGAATACTTACTTAAACTAAATAAGGTAAAAAAATTGTCCAAATCGATGCCGCCGACAAAATTGTGATCTCTCAAAATATCTTATCTCAGTAGTTCGTTTTTAAATCTTCTATATATTAATTCAACTTACAATATTGACTATACTTCATTCCAGATAGGATTAGAAGGGATTTGGTTTTGAAAAGGTAATAAAATCTAATACACCCTACATAAACCAAAATAAAAAGGCTGCTTCTTTGTACGGAGTAGACAAAGTGGAGTACGGTTAAAATTATAACTATTACCTTTTAAAAACCAACTTGTTTCTAATTCATTTGGAAGACTAATGCAACTTTTTCCAGATTTGGTTTGACTTTTAAAATATGATATAATTTATCTCAAACAAACAGAATACGGAAAACAAAACATATCACGCAGCGTTTCCTATTTCAATATTTTGCGACCAAAAAAGTGAAACGATACCTCGAAAACATTAACAAAAATGCTCTGATAAAGCCCTTTCAAATAAAAACGATTTTTATTTCGTGTATTTTGGCGTTTGATTTGCAACTACACAAAAACGTGTTGTTACAGCTGCTGTAGAAATGGGGCAACCTTGTTGTTTTCCGACGCGTCGTGGGAATATCTCTCTCCGTTTTCTCGTCTTCTTGAAGCCATACTCGTAAAATGAAACCTTCTTGATTTATAGTGCTCGTATTGTGAGATTTGCTACAATTGTGATAGAAAGCTATAAATATTAATACGGACGCAATGTTGTAGAGACAAACACATTGAAACAATGTTATTTATAAATTATGTCTATAAGGCAAGGAAATATAAATACCTCAAAACTTGTTAGCAATCGATGGCTAAACCAAACAAAGAGTTATAGGTAGTATGTTTTTGTTATTTGACAAATCTTCGTCAAATAATAGAATTTGGCATTTTCTAATTTGCCTCGGCATATAGTAATTCTGTTAGAAGTATTGATTATTTGAGGGTCAAAATATGTATTTACATGTTAACCTAACACGCTCCTATTTTTCACTTTTTGGTGAAAGACTTTTTCGGCTTTTTAGAAAATGTCAAACGTCGTGCATTTTCCAAATTGCCGAACGGCAAATTCGACAAGAAACTTACGACACCGTTTGTAAACGGTAGAATTTTACTATTTGCCTGCCACATATTATACAGAATGCTTGAAAATTCGACCTATTCCTTGAAAGGAGTTATACTACACATCATTTCCAACAAATAATACGTATCAACTAGGGGTCGACAATTTTTTTTTTTCAAGTAAAACTTACAAAGTAAACAAGGTCTTCTTTCTACATAAGACCTTTTATTTTTGAGATTATGGGAATTCAAGGCATGTATTTTTTATAAATAAGCACTAATTTATCATTAATCAAATAAATAACAAATAAGTGCCGAGAGAGGAGTAGTTATTTTTAAATTATTTGTTTTTGGTTACCAGTCTGAAAGTTTGAAAAATATCGTAAAAATCTCCGTAACTCTCCGAGACCATTCATTTTCTACCCCTAGTTTATAGAGCTCAATTTGTTGGAAATGATCTCTAGTATAACTCCTTTCAAGGAATAGGTCGAATTTTCAAGCACCTGTAGATCCTATTAATACACATATACAAAATGTACTAAAATTGTAGTCTTAAAGATTGATTGCTGATTCCCGAACCTGATAATCAACAACAACGCAATATACATAGGTATAGGTAACTAAGGTATTGGTATTGCCGTATAAATTCCAAAAACGCGTTGGCAACAATACAGGCTCAATTTTAGCGAACCATTTCCAACTAACCCAATATCCGTGACGTTATTTGTGGTCGGCACGTTAGTGATGGTATCTCGTATCTCTAAAGCTTCGATGAATACCCATTGTAAGAGCACACGCGTTTGTTCGCGATTTTTCAATTTCAACCACACAACGTATAACATGGGAGAGCTGCTTCTGTTAGCATTATCTGCTATTAATTGATACAGGCAGAGGCGTATATATAGTAATTTACCTTTCAAATTAGGAAATATCAGGGCTGGATTAAGAGGCTATGCGAATTTTATTTTCGTCACTGTCACTCCAAGCGAAAAAACGCGCAGTGCGAGAGGGGCGGATTCAGGGCAAAAGGGAAAAAAGTTGGTTTTATATTTTTATTAAAAAAACTAAAATAGCAAGCAAGATTTCAAATATCAAATCTCTAGATATTGTTAAAACACACGTAATAAAATATGTTTCAGTTCTGTATATGGTTCCTATTCGTCAAACGAGGAGAAAAGGGGTGTTTGAAGACCTCATTTCAACAATTATTTCTATCGAGGAAAATTTATCCAAACATGTTTTTCAATTTCAAAACCCTAGATTATATAGTCAAAATTACAATTGATTACAATTTTCCGTGTATTTCATGAAATACACACAAAAGAAACACCCGTATTTTTTTCGCATACCGCCTTAAGTAATGTAGATTGGAAAAAACGCAGTCTTCCCTTTCTAACTAACGTTGTTGTCAAATAATGTCAATGAACTAAATGTAAAACTGTATGTCCTTTAAAAAATATACCTAGAATATAAATAGTTGTAGTAATGATATCCTTTGACACAGCAACATATTTTTGGTACCCCGCGTTAGAGGCCTGGCCGAGTTTGGGGACCCCTGTTCAAATTGTGTGTGTTTTTATTTCTGTGCAGTGTACGTAATTTTATGATTTTGAAAATGCTGTAATAACTTTTTTCGAAGTAATAAAAATTTTTTTACTTTACTTTTACTTACTTTAGAATCTTTGTAAAACGAGAGCACCAAAATTAACTACTTTGACTTGTTTTTTTCGCAATCCGCGGAGCCCCAAGACAGGGCTGGGCCCATAGATATTTGCCTACATTATTGTATAATCCGGCCCTGGGGAGGATCAATCAAAGTCATCCTAAATACGTTTAAGATCACTGTAAGGGGCTATTCATTTATAACGTAAGACAGTTTTGGCATTTTTTTGAGCCTCTGCCTCGCCTATGTAAGAAATAATAAGATTTTTTTGAAGCCTCTCCCCCCATTACAACCAAGACCAAATTTAAAATAAAATATTGAGAAAGAAACCTAAATTTATAAATTGAAAAATATCTCGTATACTCTTACGTAAGAAATATCTAGACCCTCCCCCTCTCCTGTGTAAGAAAATAATAGGTCCTATGAAATTGCCGGAAATTTCTTACAGATTCATGAGTTCATAGTGTAATTCAATAGCTGTTTCCATTATTTGTGTTTTGTTTGAAAGTTGATTTCAAGGTTTTACATCTACGTATTAAATTTTGTTTTTATTTTCAGTTTCATAACCAAAATTAAAATTTCAAAAACGGTTCGTCCTAAATGCCATCCATTTTCATGATAAGATTCGTAATATTTTTTACAGCTGACACTTTTCAAAACTTTAATTAATGTTGCTGTTTGCTTCATACACAAAAGAGGTTACATGATTTGGATTTGTCATTCCTAAAAAGAATGCAAATATGTTAGTACTGAAAATTGAGTTTCCTTCAAATTCTTTATACAAAACGGCAATTTCATATGTAAAGACCTAATATAAGATTTGGTGTGACACCGTCCCCCCTTAAATGTCTGACGTAATAAATAAACAGCCCCTAAGTGATTCACGGTTAGTATCCAAACAAGACCTCACATTAAGCGAAAGTATATAACTATAGGTAGTTATAATATTGGGCCTTCCTATGTATCAACCTATGCAATTTACTGCCACATAATTGAGTTAAAATCCAATGGCTATCTAAATACAGTGGCTACAAACCCTCCTGAAATTACATACGGAAGGACGGACAACACACGGAACCTCACCACAATATTAGCCTTTACGTGCGGAACCCTCAAAATAAGTAAAACTCTTAGATGATACTGAAATATTTGATAACATGTGGGAATATACGAAAAAAAAATAATAAAGGAAAGGAAGAATAGTAACCAATAATACATGGTATGCATGAAATAAATTATACACCCTATAAATTGTTATTATTATTACAATGTGTTATCATTTTACCCCGGGCTTCCTAAAGTGGCGTAAACTAAAATACAACCACTTCACGTTACATGCGTGGGGCAACCCTGGACAGTTAGACCGAGCAAGACCGAACTTACTGACTTATCCTTACAATTAGGGTTGCCATTTTGAAATTTTAAAAATCCTGACAGAAAGCTGGACTTGTAAAAAAAGGTTTAGGCATTTTAGTCACATAATTAAATAATAAATCCTACACGCAATGCATGTTTTACAGAGATATAGCGAGCGCGGAGAGGAATGCGTGCGGTGTGCGGGAACAACTCCTATTGTAGTTTGTATGTAACTTAATAAAGATTTTAGCGAACTTAACAGGGGTGTCCAAAAACAGTGTATTTTCACCAATGCTTAATAAATAAATTTTGAATTAGAAATTGATTGAAGACTGATTTAATACTGATATTTTATTGGAGTGAAAACGCGTTGAGCGATTTTTGGTAGTAAAAAAAATCTTATGGGTTCACGTCACCGACATGCCAACCAAGTGTCATTGCACCTCTTTAGGGGTAGTTTCTCTATGGTCTGTAGCTATGCGTATGACGTGAAACTTGAAATTATGCTAATTTGACATTGACAGTAAAGTTTTCACTTCTGTCGGCAGTCCCCATTACTGCCAAAATTAAACTTTAAATTTTCCATCTAAGTCAAAAATCCGGACTTCTAATTTTATAAAAGTTTTGGACTCATCAATTACTTACAATAACCAAGTGACACTTTTTGTCATTTTCTGAAGTTTCAATTCTCTCATGCGGTGATTCAGAGTTTAAGTTTAAAATTTTAATTTGTAAACAATATTCTTATCATAATTTTTTACTCAGACCTTAACTTTTTTTTTCCTATCTAGGAGTAGTTCTGGTGCAATTTTGAAATAGTGTTTCACTCGTGAGTCTATGTTTCACAAGGATTTTTTTTAACTGTTTGTTGCACGAGTTCGACCCAAATCTTGCATAAAGATTTTAGAAAAGATTGCACAAAACAGTAACACGCAATAAGAAAATAACTCAAGTCACTAAAAACTTGATATGTTCCTAAAGTAAATTTATACAACTATAAGTCTCACAAACTCATGATAGGGTGGTGTAATAGTAAATAATTTTCAGAGGATGTAAGTAAACAAGTTTGCTGCTAAGAAACTTTGAACAAGTTTCGAGACTATGCAAATATTAAGCTTCTATTTACATTTTCATCTTGAGTTTTCTTCAAGGTTAAGTAAACGGGTAAATAATGATAACTTTCTGCTAGTTAAGAGCGGATTCGCAGCCGGATTGTAAAAAGCCCGCCTTTTTTAATTAATCGAAATAGAACACTTAAATTCAAAACATCAAAGTAGAGTGAATGTAGTGGAAATGCGTTCCTTACGTAGTATGTGTGTTTTAACATTGAATGATAGAGTGACAAATATTGACATACGGGATCGTTGCGGCCTGAAAGAAGATGTAGTGACTAGAATAAAAAAAGGAATTTTTTGGTGGTTTGGACATGTAGAGAGGATGAGTGAAAGTAAAGTGACGAAAGAAATTTATGGTGCGCAAGTGAAAGTAAAGCTCGATCGGGGGATCTAAAAAGGCCGACTTGGGTGAATCATGAAATGATTTGAAAGTAGGATAGAGTCAGAGTTTTTTCATGCGTGCAAAAGAGACGGCATTAGAACAGAATCATAATGTGATTCATGCAAAACGGCCTTTTTAGTGGACTAGGCCGCCACGGAAGGACGTATGCTGACCAAATTGGCAACATGCTAAAGAAGGGCCATGTCAAAAGTTTCCGGAGTAGAAAAGTTTGTATGACTAGATTGATGAATGTTGAAGAGGCGAAAGAGGTGTGTCTGGATCGTAGCAGATGGAAATATGTAGTGTCTGCTCTCTGGGAGACAGTCATGAGTATATGTATTTATGTTTATACATACAGTGAGACAAAAATTCAAAAAATTTTAAAATTTCGCTAACATATTCAATGTACAGACACAATTTTTTTTTCTTTATTATTAGTTATAGATAGATAAAGTAGTACAAAACCATGTCTTAACATTAGATATTTTTGCGAAATTTTATATGAAATTATGTTTATCATGTTATTAACTATGTTATTAGGTTGTACTGATGCCAAAACTACAAATTATTAGAATTTTTGTCTGCCTGTATAGATATTTCATTTTAACTCGAGAACTACACAACAGATTTGGATGCGGTTTTCTTTATTATCATCTTAGTGACCATGGTCAATGCAGGTTATAAAGGGGTGTTGATAAAATAACCACCAAGCCGAAAACGGGGCAAAGATCGGAGCCGCGGGCCAAAGGCTAGTAACAAATATAATCTGACAAAACAACATAAACATACATAGGTTAAAGCCAAAGTAATTAAATAGTGATTATACATAATGGCTTGATATTATATATATTCGCTAAATTGCGTAGATAATGTAATAAATTAATTACTTTATCTAGAGATTATTCATAATAGCTAGTTGGAATTGGCTAAAGTAATAAATGCGATCCTACTTGCTTTTTTTTACTTATATTTTAGTGACAATTTAATTTTAAGTTACAAAACTTGGGACGTCGCCTCACTCCACTCCGCTTCACTCGGGTCCTAATTTTATATTACATGTAAACCTAACACGCTCCTCCTCGCTTCGCTCGTCGTCGCACCAATTTTTTTACTTGTGGTGAAATATTTTCGATTTAATACTTTAAATTCGCCCACTCAGTATTTTTAGTCGCACGCTTTGGTATTTATTATTATATTTTTATTCGCCTGTATTGTGTTTTATTACTTTATCCACGCCTTACTAGATATTATGTATAATAGCTAGGTTATTTGATTAATTCTGCTCCAATAATCACTTTGTCTAAATTAGATAGCAATTATATATAATGGCTGGAGACTATAAATAATATCTAGATTAATTACTTTGGCTGTAACACATACATAGGCTACGTAAACAGAACTACTTCAAAGATTTTTAGAACAAAAAATCCTTCTACTTTATAGGTATTATGAGTATAGTAAACTGAGATACAACCACAGATTATAACCCAACCACTAGAATATTGCCGATGAAACGTATGCTGCGCCATTCGTTTATTAATATTATTATATATAAATATAATAGGGAACCCTGCAGTCGTAGCATAGTCTTTAATCGCGCGACGCAACTAGTTTGAATCACAAGTACGAGGACACGATGTTTTTGCGATTAAACGGTACGTCACGCTCCTTGCACTTGTGATTCAACTAGTGGCGTCGTGCGCGATATAACACTATGCTACGGCGGGGTCTGGGGCTCTCTGGGCTGGGTTCACTTTTATCGCAGGCCGACACCCGGCGATCATCACATCTCTTTTGCACGCGTTGAATTTGTATATGCTATCCTGCTTTCAGCGATCGATCTGAACTCCAATCTATTGTTTTTGCGATAATGATAATTAAGAGGGTTAATAGAAATATGGGTCAATTTATTAAACATGCACAACACCGTAGTACAGGTACTTAGTTATTATGATAAATCCTTTGGGAATTATGCTAAAACAACATGCTAAAGTTTTAAAATAAATTTAGTTATTTCTCTGGAACTAGTTCTCTCTCACGCGGCTTACATTTATTTATTTATTTATTTATTATTTATACAGCATTACAGATAGAAATCCATTGCACTGTATAATTAAGTTTTTACAAATACAAATAAAAACATTCACACAAACCTATAGTTTACACATAAAATACATGGATATGCGTACCTCTATGTTACATTATTTCGTACTTTAAATTGAAGGTCCACCTAATTAGGTTAAAATAAGCGAATGAATATCTCGTTAATTAACACTACCGGGGGCAGGGATAGGGTTGCCAACCGTACTTTAAAATAAAGTATCTTACGTTATTCTGGGTCCCTGTACTTTATAATTTTGAATACCAATAAAGTACGTGAAAATACTTTATTTCAATCTTTACATAAAATTAGACGTAAACTGAAAACAAAAACAGAGCCGTAAAGAAATCCAAGGGAAAATGTATGACTTCCTTCATTGTGGATGATATTTTTATGTTGTGCGTTTGTGTTTATGCAAAAAGCACAAAAAATACAGTTTCACCCAAGGATTTGAGGATGTTAGTATGGAGTCTGGCCTCCCTAGTTCCTACCGCCCGCAGCTACCGTGACATATTTTTCAAAACATCTTTGAACTCACTTGAATAAAGAATACTTTTTTCTAAAGGGCCGTACTTTTTATTTACCTTCCCTGAAATCAGATATACTTTATTTCTTCTAAAAAAAGTTGGCAACCCTAGGCAGGGATGACACAAAACCGGTTAGCTTAACTGTCAAAGAGAATAATCGAGGGAATAATATTCTTCATGGTCCCTTCCCTAATGTGTTATATTTATAGGCTTTATAATGACTGTCAAAATTCCGTTTTAATAATAAAATTTTAAGTTATCATCAAAGTAAACATGTTCATACTTTTTAAGAAAACCTTTTAAGATTTATAAAGCTTTAGAGTAAACTTCTCGACCTTTCAAACTGTGTCTGGAAATTGAGGTTTAGTTGTCTTTGATTAGGTTGTTTGGTTGTGCCCATATTAGGTCTGGCTATTGTTGAGTACGCCGTGAGACTATGCCCATTAGGTTTGGCCGTTGTTGAGTAAGCCACAGTCTAATGGCTTACTAGATTAATGGTCTGGCTGTAGTAGAGTAGGCCGTTAGACTATGCCCATTAGGTCTGGCCGTTGTTGAGTAAGCCATTAGACTGTGGCTGGATGGCTGGTACTATCCAGCCGTCCACCCACAGTCTAATGGCTTACTAGATTAATGGTATGGCTGTAGTAGAATATTAAACCATGCCCGTTAGGTCTGGGCGTTGTTGAGTAAGACTTTATCTGGACAGCTGTTAGGTCTGACTGTTATAGAGTAGGCCATTAGACAATGCCCATCAGCTCTGGCCGTTGTTGAGTAAGCGTTGTTGACTGTGGCTGGACTGTTAAATATTAGATCTGATTGTGTTGTATTACTAATAGACTGCCCGTTAGACTGTCCCTATAAATTAGGTCTAGCTGTTGCAAAGTAGGCTGATAGACTGTGCTTAAAGATTAGCTTTGGCTTATTATCTTATAAGTTATAAACAGGATTGTAGGTGATTTATCTTGTTATTGTCTTATTCGTCTCTATTTTATGAGCCCTTTTTAGTCGTAAAGATAGATAGATTATACCGTTGTGGAATTCGCTTATAAAATGATGTTAAGGTGTGTTAATTCGAAAACCATTTCTAGATTTAGGTTTAATAAGCCGTATTTTAGTATTTGTGGTCTAAAAAACCTTATGATGGATATTTTTACGAAAAAGCTGCAACTTCCATTTGCCTTCGTGTGACGTCACTTGGGAAATGGCTGCTTAGAAATGTGTCCTTTGCTATCAAGATAAATTTATAATAAATTGCTTCCGACTAATTTGACAGCTGGATGACCGATGAGTAGACAGACAGAGACAGATCACTTTTTTTATAAGCAATCACACATCACAATCAGTGTAATGTTTAAAATTCTCAAGTAACGTCATATCGGACAATTCTTTAAAAAATCATGAAAAATAATGGTTAATTTATAAACCGAAAATTTTAAAAAAAAAATTAAGTCCTGGGAATTGTATAAGCAACGTACGACGTAAAACGTACGATTGTAATTGTCAAACTGGCTAATTTGTTCAGGCGAATAGCAGTTTGACAATTGAAACCGTACGTTTTAAGCTCAAATTAATACGATTTTCTTACACAATTGCACCCCAGGCGCACAGACTAAATACGATTTAATACAATTTGATCTTGAACAATATTTTATTCAAAATATCGTATTTAGAAGACAGCACTTTAAGAAAAGCACTTTACATTTGTCATATTGTCTCTTAGATTTTACTTTAAATATTCCATTTTAATTCTCGACAAGACATTTAAAGTGAAAATCTTTGCAATATTTTGTATTTGTTATTTGAAAATATCTGTGTAGCTTACCTGTCACAAAATCAAAGGGTAACCAAAATATCTGATGATGAATATGTTTCATTAGACACTAACACAATTAGTTTCTGAATAAAGAAAATCTCTTTAGCGATACTTAAGGTGGTTTCGTCAGTTTTCGTTCCCAAACGCACTACTTATAATTGTATTTTTTATAAATAAATGTGATTTATGGCTCTACACGATAATAGTTTAATGTTTTTGCATTTTATACATTTCTTTGTAAATTATCCTGTACAACAACTTTAAAGCGTGTTTATAGTTAACTACTACAATGGAAAACTTACATGTAGCCTGTGCAACCGCACTTTCACAAACAAGATATAAGGCTATATAAGTCACATGAGGTCACAAGACCGACGCTCTCCACAGCCGCAACAGTCGCCGTGACCGAACTCGGTCAGATGAATCATCATCATCATCATCATCATCGCCACAGGTTAATTTAAACCGTAAAGTATAAAATTTAAAAAAAATTGCTAAGAAAGTAACTGACATTAAACTATTGTCGCGTAGAGCCATAAATCACATCAATTATATACTTTTTACTAATAAATAAGAAAAACAATCTTAAGTTTTGCGTTTGAGAACGCGTACCGCCGCATCAACTTTAAAGTTAAACGGCTATTTGTTTTTTTTTGTGTAGAAATTTAAAATTGAAAAGCATTTTGATGCTGTCATTTGACGCTAATAATTCAGTATTAGTGAGGTTTATAAAACAAGAGTTTGAAATTGTAATTAGTCACGATTAGTTCTCAAAACTAACTTAAAATACTGTTTTAAATTTGTTTGGATCAGCTCATGACTAATTGTGCATTCAATTTCAAACTCATGCTTTATAAACCTCACTAATACGGAACTATTGGTGTTAACTGCCACATACCAAAATGTTTTTCAATTTTTAACTTCTAAACAAGAAATACAAAGTTAAGTTGTACACTTTGTGCTAAGCGACTGACGTTTAACCTTAAGGCGACGAATCAGCCATCAAAGGCGCATTGCATAAAAATTCTCAAATGTGAAATTTTCAAGTTATACCGCAGATAAACCGCAGACACTTTGAGGTTTTCCTTTTGTGCGAACCACAAAAATGACCTATTCCTGATTTTTAGGGTTCCATGCCCTAAGCCTCTAGTACTTGTCTTACTTGCGCTAGCTCTGTATCAACATGGTTTGTCTAGAGTTAGTTATATTTATCATTGTAGCAGGAACAGGCCCGTATTATCATAAGATATACCATTTACATTTTAATTGCGGTTATTTGGGTGTCGTTTTACTCCCAAAAAACATTGTTTCTTTTTTAATCTAAAATAAATTATAATTATAAATTCCTCCCCAAAAACATTGTTTCTAGGGTTCCGTACCCAAAGGGTAACCAACGGGACCCTATTACTAAGACTCCGCTGTCCGTCAGTCTGTCCGTCTGTCCGTCTATCATCAGGCTGTATCTCATGAACCGTGATAGTAAGACAGTTGAAATTTTCACCGATGATGTATTTCTGTTGCCGCTATACCAAAAAATACTAAAAAAACAGAATAAAATAAATATTTAAGGGGGTTCCCACACAACAAACGTTATTTTTTTGCCGTTTTTATAGATAATGGTATGGAACCCTTTGTGCGCGAGTCCGGCTCGCACTTGGCCGGTTTTTTTATAGATACATAAGATATAGAGGCGCAACACAACTTAACTTATTTGACAGGACTAACCTTATATTGAGCTTCCTGTCTTTGTCTTTTCGATACAGAAAGAAAAATACAGAACGCTTAAATTAAGTTTAGTCCTGTCAAATAAGTTAAGTCGTGTTACACCGAATCGACACATATATCTGTGTATACAACTTGTGTTTGCTCTTACCAGCTGCGCTGTATGCTGATAGGACAGTCCCAGAGCAAACATGTTTGCAGATTACTGCAGCCTTTAGCGCGGCGCGGCGCGGCGTTGTAAGTTTGAAACAGGTGTTGGGTGCTTGTGATATAGAATGTATTTATGTTTTCTGTTTGTGTGCATTAGCTGTGTCTGGATATTTTTACTGGTTTTTATTATTTAAAACTAATCCCCCTTATACATACGTATCTTAATGTATAGGGTCATGGCAATCAAATATATGATTAAATAAATAAAACATCGTCACGACATAAATCCCCTAGGGGGTGTCAGAGGTGTTCCGAGTGTGAACTGAGAAATGCAAGTCACAGTCGACACTCGGTACGCCCGCGTTTCACCGACGATTATTACGTCCCAAGCTGTGGTGCTGAGCTCTATCACCGTACTTCGGGCATAAATACACGCTTTTAGGGCATGCAGGTTTCTTTACGATGTTTTCCTTCACCGTTCAGTAAGCTGTAAGTAAGAACTTACTAATAGGAATACAACTTAATTGAGAGCCGAGGTGAGTATGTATGAGGTGCGGGGAGAGAGCAATGGTGACAGTTAATAATGATGTCCATGTATCAACTTGTTGATCGACTAATCGACAGACAAAAATTTAAATGCATTCGAATAAATAACTTCCGCCGTACTTACTCTATGGACGCATGACATGTTTGACCATCTCCATTTCAAACTAATTGTGACAAGTTGTACGACAAATCTAACTGAAATCGAATGGTTTTTGCTACAGTTGTATCGTAATATATTTATCGTACAATACACTGAACACTATACTAAAATAAAAAATCTGATTAGATTTAGATTCAAATCAGAAAAATGATGAACATTAATGATTTATTGCAACTTATGACAGATTTCAATTCTTCTTTAAGAGAAGCAAACACTACCATCCAAACATGGCTTAAAACACTGTCCTACGATGCTACAGAAGATATTCTTAAAAAGCCTACATAGTATGACAATATAACCCTATCAACTGTTAAGCTGTGCTATACATGAACAAATTATATCTAACAAGAAACATAATAATATAAAATGTTAAAATATAAATTATATTTTTTATCTATTGTATCATATTTATATATTATACTATATATCACTTTATAAATCATTATGTCACCAAATCTTAGTTCAAAACATACATACAAATACCCTCGTACACACCCTTTCACACCCTCTCCCTCACCCTTACACTTATCATATTTTCTACATACACATTAAATAATTAAAATCACTGTAATCATAACAATCTGTTAAACTGATCTATAGTCAATACTATTACAAATTGTACTAAAACCTGTAGTAAAACCATTAAATAAATAAATAAATAAAAATAAAATAGCTTTATTGTTCAAAAACAGAGCATTAACACAAGTTGCAAGGGCCCCTGTACTAGACCTGAAAGACCTGATTTACTGGGTGCCCCGCTCTACCACCAAGACAATTAATTTTGAACTTAAATAAAAGTAGGTACAGCTTTGTTATTAATAATAATTGATAAATCTTACTCTAAATAAAATACTACAATATTAAGTTAACATATGTTTGTTTTATTGTGTGTGTGTGTGAGGGTGTGTAGAAGTGTGTGAGAAGGTGTAGAAGGGTGTGTGAGGATGTGTATGTGTGTGATGTGGAAGCGCGTGTGCGGTTTCGTACTTGTTAAATGGGATAGGCATAGCATAATTTACTTAATAAGGTTTTCTGTTTCTTCATAATTTAGATAGTTTAGGTAAAGCGTAAGTTTCTGTTTTATTTCCAATACGGTAAACTGGTAAATTTCAATAATTCTGTTAACCTTGTTGTACATGGATGAGGATTGAAATGGGAATTGTTTTTGTGCAAATGTACTTATTTAATTATTTCTCATACTGCTCTAACTGAACTCCGTCGAATCCTCCCAATAACAAACCACTTACAACCTACATAGCTTAACGCTTGGTGCTTAATAGAAATGATTTTAACAGATATATGGCCAAAGTGTGATCGTCAGATTAGAACCTTACGTCGCGCCTTAAGTAGAACCCAAGTCTTTTAAAAGTGATTCAGAGATAAAGTTAGTTAGACAAACCCTTATTAAAAGTTGTATTCTGTTATAATAATAACTACCTATTATCAATCATAGACAAACGTTAACTTGAAGCAATTTAAGAGCTGTGCTCTAGCCAGGAGACTTCACTTTATTGAATGAATAAACATTAACTTGAAATAATATTTAAGAGCTGTGCTCTCATCAGTAGTCTACATTATACTGAAAGATTAATTTAAGAGTTCAAACTTCAAAACTTATGAGCATGAATCCAAATAAAGAGTGTTTATCTGTCTGTCTTTTAAGTACAATATATGATTGCTCTCAGAAACAATTTTAGTCCCTAGCACTATTAACTTTTAGTGTCTTGAGAAGGTTAGATAGCTAAAGAGTGATCTCTAGCTGAGGAATTAAAGTTAAAAGAACTTTGAGGTGACATAACAGCTGTAATTTATGAAAAATATTTGGTTGAATATATTTTAGAATAACTGGTGTTTTATTTAATCTCATTTAGACATTTCTCAGCAAATATAATGTACAGTAATTAATATTGGCTTTCCAAACTAGAGATGTAAAGTTCATAATATAGTACGAACAAAACCATAGTATCAAAGTTAGACGGTTGTTTGTTTTAAATGAAACTTAGTTCTTTGAATTAAGGTACATGTTTTATAAAATATTATAAACATAATTTACTAAAAATAAATTAGAAAAGATGTTGAATCCATCAGCACGTGTCTTAATCATACCAAAGACACAATTCATCATATGGACATCTTTTATACCATTACCAGACTCAATACCAGTTACCTAATTACTGTACCTTCATTCATGTGTACATAGGTTTCATTTAATGAACCCCTTACATGAAAATTAGCCAATATAAATTACCTTATATAAATGAATTTAATAGGCAACTAGCTACTTTATACTAGTAGTTTTATCTTTATATAATTGTAAATGATGGGTAAGAATTCCTTTCAATCCTTCACAAATCACAGCCATTTATGTAGTCCATTTTATAACTACTGAATAGAATAATTTCAATATAAGTAAGTACTTTTGATTGAGAAACCTGCTCTAGGTAAAGTGGTAATAATAATACTAATAGAACTTAGTTTTTGTTCCATAGATGTATTTATTTATTTCCAATGACGAAGATACAACTTTTACTACCCCATATTTGGTGTATAGTAATAGTTAAGGCCTTGTTTGCCAGACAATGGAAAACTTTTATGCAAACAAATACATCATTTGTATTTTAAGTTTATTGAATATTGATAAAGATTGAAATTATTCTTATTTCTTGAATAAAACCTCCCATAGCTATTTCCACAGTAAGTAAATAACTTAACAGTCAAATGGGTGTTAAAATCAAAGCCATTTCTTATTTCACCTAAGAACTTTCTTCTGGATAGTAAGTACTAACCAAACAATACCGTCAAGTCACTGCACTCTATTTTTGGACTCTTACAATCAGA
The DNA here is from genome assembly GCA_934047225.1 of Ypsolopha sequella. Taxonomy (NCBI): domain Eukaryota; kingdom Metazoa; phylum Arthropoda; class Insecta; order Lepidoptera; family Ypsolophidae; genus Ypsolopha; species Ypsolopha sequella. The sequence goes on from OW203987.1 coordinate 8,914,857, forward strand.
TTATTTGATTTGGTATGTAAAAGGTTCTTATTTATTGATAAATATAGATTCAAATCATTTTAATTTAGTTTTCACTAAAAACTGACCTTAAGAAGGGTTTGGTAGGTACCACAGTTATGACCTTTTGTAGTCCAGAATACATTTCATCAACATGAATTCAAAATCAAGACTTATGTCTGCTTTCTCTATTATTTAGGCATATTCTTGTGCCAAACTCAAGCCTCGTTATTTCTTAAAAGAATTACCTAAGTAAGTACATCATATTTAGAAATCCTTAAGTGGTGAAACTCAAATGTTTTCTAATACTGATATCATTTCATATTTATTGCCAATATCAAAGCCTTATGATTTATTATTAAAAATTAGGGTTCTGTGGGTTTATAAAACCATCTTAAATAAATAAAGAACTAGTCAATAAACAACACTTATTCCTGAACCACTAAAATCTAATTTTCAGAGATCCCTATATACTTGGAACCTTATAACCTAAACCAACCTAAATTTACTGACCTATTTTTCCTAAACAATGATGAAGGTTACCTGATACCTCCCACTATGTATAATTTCTCAAAAATAAGTTATTAATACCCTAACAGTAGACTTTATTTTAGAATTTACCTGCCTAACATTTGGCCCTAAAATCAAGTATTCCTAGGCTTTCAAATGTGTGGATTTCAAGGCTAGAGGTCCGTCACCTCACATTTACAATTAAACGTGTGTGTGGTTGTATATTGTGCTAGCAAACACCATACAACCCCTCAACTAATCGACAGAAAGACGCGGGGCAAGTTGGAACCCCTGTGTGTGCCTAACACCCTAAAACTTTGCCCTACTCAGACAGGAGGTGATACAGTAAAGAGGACTTCACCCCGCTGGCTGGGATAGCCTATATGATCATGTGTATATATAAATATATAGATATGAGACCATGACCAGCTCAGTCAGATGACAAAGGTTAGAACAAATCGCAGCCTCTTCACGGCTCGGACGCTTTGCCATAAACATCGCCTTTCATGGGGGATGTGTTTCCAGTATGTAAAACTGGCGCAAGGCCATCCCAGACGCTTGCTTCCCTCCAGAGGAGGTTAAAACTAGACTCTGTCGTTCACACCAGTAGGTGACCCGAGCCTCAGTTCCAGTGCGACATCCGCTCTGTAAGTTCCCTGCCTGACTCTTCAAGATATCCCAGCGACTAGCCCTATGCCACATTGTCACCCTGGTACATCTTCCCGTTTCCACGTCCGGCATTACTAAGAAGAGACCATACTCCCTGCCCTCCCCATCAACCCCTGAATCGACCTATGCACTACTACATTATTTAAGTACGTACTTTAATTTCGGAACTTGAAAAGACGATTATCGAACCCTTTACATTTCGCGGAATCTAGCTCGTTCCTCGTTCACCCTATACGAATTCAAACGCGTCTGTTTCAATCTCCGAGTCGGAAAAGTCAAAAACTATTGACCATAACCGAATCTATTTACGATAAAAGGGCATACAGCCACCTAAAAGCTAACGCGAACGCGAAATGACCCCGTGATCAAACGAACAGATAGATTGACACATTCCGTATTTTAATCGCAAGTGCCGAAAACAAAATTACTATTGAAGCAAAGAAAACCCTCCCGTAACAATACTCTGAACTTGGGACTTCACCTTGAGACTTTTTGACAGCACTTCGACGATGGTATAAAAATATATCTGATCCTCAAACCTCTTTTCCATGACCTTATATACTCGGTGCCGTTCTCTGCATACTCTCCATACTCTTCCTTCTCTTTATACTCTCCGTACTCTCTGTACTCCCTATTCTCACCAATCTCTGCCTTCTTTCCGTTCTCACCGTGCTCTCTATTCACACCTTATTGGAGTCAACCTAATGCATATCGTTACAAGATCCATTTTCCTATGAAATCCTCGCAGTCCTTTTGACGCCAATAAGAAATCGACCAAAAGAGACAAAATGATAACAGATATAAGCGCGAGTGAGATGGGTATACAGTAACTGCCAGTGCCGCCGTCTCATCTACATTGTAATAACTTACAGCTTGCTAGGGTTCTCGCATGAATGGAAACCATCATGTTTGAAATTGAAAGTTTGTTTTTAATCTATTTAATATTGGACCGATTGCTTGGACCAGAGGTTTAGTTTACTGTATTTATTATTTAAAATCAGTAATTTGACGCAATCGATTTCAATTTGCTTTATTTATTTCAACGTAAATTATTTGATTACATACAACAATCTTCCTGTCCATTATAAGAACATTTATTTGTGAATTGAGACGTGAACAGATGAGGTCCGATCTGTTACAGCTCTTCCCCTAAAATTTACGCAGATTAGCATGCCTTAAACGAAGGAAATTTTCTCTCCCATCATTCACAAATACACGATAACAATGTTCACTCTGATATTAATTTATTACCACCTTTCTCCCAGACCGTTCACGTGTGGTGTGTGTTTATACCAAGTAGTTAATCAAAACTTAATCGATCGAGACTCCAACCCATGGCTTAATTGCTCACGAATAATCTGTCCGTCAAACAAGGAGATCTGAAATTCCCAGAGAGATCGTTTGTGAGACGACCTTGTCCTAGTGACACCGCAAAGATTTTCTAGCCAAATTCTATTTTTTCAATTTAAGTAGACACACCTTTGCGCCTCTTTCATAAACCAAGATCACTTTAATAGCTATCCATCCAGATACCCAAATGAGCAATAGTTCAGCTCGGAATCTCTCCCAGCATTAAATTCTAACCAACTATTCGGAGAATGTATAGTGTTGCCGAAGATAGCATTAGCTGCGTGTAGAGTTAAACCTTTAAGTATCACAGTATATACTGTCTTTTTAACCGACTTCAAAAAGGAGGCGGTTCTCAATTCGACTGTATGTTTTTTTTTTTTTTTTTTTTTTTTTTTTGGCGTTGTTACTCCATAACTCCGTCATTTCTTAACCGATTTGAACAATTCTTTTTTTGTTTGAAAGAGTATACTTCCAGGTAGGTCCCATTTTGGGTTTGGTCATGATCTGATGAAGGTCTTCAGAGATAGGCAGTGGAACTCCTCAGAAAATGACAGCATATCTCTCGAAATTGAGGCAATCGCTATGTACTTGGGTGCTGATTACAAGGTATTACTTGAAAATCGACATTCTTCCACCTGACCTTCGATCCTGGCTTCATCAACATATTCACCATAGAACTCTTCAACGGATCAGAGCACATAACTCGAGATTGCGGCAATCACTGCGTTAGGGTGCTGATTCAAGGGTATTACTTGGAGATTATCAGAATACCCACCTGACCTTCGATCCTGGCTTCATCACCATAGAACTCCTCAACGGATGACAGCACATAACTTTAGATTGCGGCAACCAGTTTGTGTTAGGGTGCTCATTGCAGGGCATTGCTGAAAATTGCCAGTGTACCCACCTGAATTTCGATCTTGGCTTCATCACCGTAGAACTCTTCAACGGATGACAGCACATAACTCGAGATTGCGGTAATCATGTTGTGTTAGGGTGCTGATAGCAGGAAGCTACTCAAACATGGCTACTTATACTCACTTGAACTTCGTTTCATATTAACACCACGTTTGCAAAAACTACCTATACCTCACAATTTAACCCAGCAACACTAAAAAATGTGAAATAAAATAAACTTTTAACAAAAAAATAGCAACCGACTTCAATAGTAACAGCAGTCATTCACTAAAAAGTTAATAATAATTCTATAAAGACCGATGGTACCGAAGCAACACTTTTGCCGACTTCTTTCTTCCTGAAACATTATGTTATCTAGAAGTCGGCGTATTTCCTACGATATAGCAACATAGAAACCAATATAAGAACGCCGACTTCTAGATAACATAACGTTTCAGGAAGAAAGAAGTCGGCAAAAGTGTTGCTTCGGTACCATCGGTCTTTATAGAATTATTATTAACTTTTTAGTGAATGACTGCTGTTACTATTGAAGTCGGTTGCTATTTTTTTGTTAAAAGTTTATTTTATAGGTCACAGTTTTCATTTATCAATATCAATCATCATCAATCAATATCAATATACAAGGTGACTTTTTGATCATCGTCCAAATTCATATCAGAGGCTTAGTAAGTGATCAGCATCATGAATCGATAACATTTTTTTTGAAATTCGTATTATGAAATTTCGACTTCCCATAGTAATTCACTCTAAGTCTTGAGTGAATCACTATGGGGAGTTGAAATTTTATGAATTTTACAAAAATCGTTATTGGTTCATGATGCTGATCACTTAGCAAGGCTCAAGTATGAATTTGGACGATGGTCACAAATTCACCTTGTATATATATGGTACATATAATAAATAAAATAAACTTTTAACAAAAAAATAGCAACCGACTTCAATAGTAACAGCAGTCATTCACTAAAAAGTTAATAATAATTCTATAAAGACCGATGGTACCGAAGCAACACTTTTGCCGACTTCTTTCTTCCTGAAACGTTATGTTATCTAGAAGTCGGCGTTCTTATATTGGTTTCTATGTTGCTATATCGTAGGAAATACGCCGACTTCTAGATAACATAATGTTTCAGGAAGAAAGAAGTCGGCAAAAGTGTTGCTTCGGTACCATCGGTCTTTATAGAATTATTATTAACTTTTTAGTGAATGACTGCTGTTACTATTGAAGTCGGTTGCTATTTTTTTGTTAAAAGTTTATTTTATAGTCTTTATGACTCTAACCTAACACCAATTCAACTTAAAAGTTTATGTGAAGTATATAGTCTCCAGGATATGATGACAATAAATTTAAGTCCACACCTTCGAACTGTTGTCTTGTTAGGGCCCTTTTGGTTGTCAACGTCATAGTCATATGTCAGAGTCGTTTCATTCCATTCCTTCCACCAACACACTCTGACTTCCTCGTCCGCTCTTACAATTTCCCTAACAAGCCACCAGCCCTACAAATATGAACCTATTTAATTTTAATTACTTCCATTTAACATGACTATTAACATTACATCTTTAAAATACTACCATTACCTTTTAATACCTCCTTTACCTTTTTATACCACCTTTACCTTTTTAACACAACCTTTATGTACCTTTTAAAACTAACTTAATATATAACTTATTCTAAATGTACGCAAAACCCTTTTAAACGCAAAAATGCAAGCATTCGCTTATTGTCAACTACGCTTACACTCATGAGTGCATATCTACACAAAGTTAATTACGCAGAGTGCTAGACACATAAACTGTCATATACGCCAATTGTCAACATTGACAAATATGCCCATTCACAATTACATAAAGAATAACCATATCTAAATAAATTCGGTATTTATTATCATGTTCCTCCCAGAATGAATAAGTGTGGTGTAATTTTTATACCAAACGGTTAATCGAAAATTAAATCAGTTGAAATTCTAATCTATAGGTTTATTAATTACAAATAAATATCCATCAAACAAGGATATCTCAATCCTTCAAAGAAGTTAGTTGTGAATTAACTCTACCCTAGTGGTAACACAACGACCTTCTAGCCAAATTCTATTTTTTCAATTTGAACAATAGATGCGCCTTTGTGTCTCTTTCTTGAATCGAGATCACTTAAATAGCTCTTAAGATAAGTACCCAAATAACTAATTCCCCAGTCTAGAATCTCTTCCAATGTTAAATTCTAATCAACCATTCGGAGAATGTATAGTTGCCGAGGAAATATGCATTAGCTGCGTGTGTAGTGAAACTATTTAGAATCGCAGTTTATACTGCTGATTAGTCAAGATGACTCTAACCTAACTCCTTTTCAACTAAATAGTTTGTTGTGTAGTGTAATGTCTCCAGGATAACACAACAATAAACATGAGTCCACATTCCCGAAACTGTTGTCTCGCTAGAGCCCTTTTCTTTGCCAAAGACAAAGTTAATTGTCATGGTCGTATCTTTCTATATCTTCCACCGACAACATACTTCCTTCCTCATTCTCTCTAACACTTTCTCTAACGAACCACCAGCTCAACAAATATGGACAAATCTAATGATTTAAATACCTCCTATTTAAAATTATTATCCTTTAATACCTCTTAAGCTAATACCTTTTGAGCTAACTTATAAACTAACTTATAACATAACTAACTACCACTAACTAAAATAAAACCCAAATTAATTTCTATAATTTTTTTTTCAATAAGACAACGATAAATTGGAATAAACTGCTTTTAATAAACTTCCGAATATTTTAACAATTCATTTCTTCTTAATAAATTCATTTAGTAAAATACGATCTTGTATCCTTTTTCTTTTTTATTTTTTATTTTAATTTACTATCAATTGACAAAGCATTTACACAGTCAACATATTAAATTTCATAAATTTTTAATTTTCTTCTCTACTTCCCCCCAATCTTACTTTCCTTTGTACCTAATAAGTAAGTTCTTCCTCATCTACCTGTAAAAAAAAATAAACATATATAAATATATATAAAATAAAAGTAAACAAAAATAGTATAATACTATAATTAATATTGACACCCCTACGAATTATAACAAATATAATTGCTAAATAATTTAGAATATTTTTAAGTTATTCTAGTCTTTACTAACAGCAGTAATAATTGTTTTAAAATAGCAATCTAATGATTTCAGTAGATATCATCAGGAAACCCTACTTTCATTGACTAAACCTTTAAATTTTGCAACCGCTTAGTTCTAGCTATGTACTTAATCTAAAATGTAGGTTGTTCAGTTATATTTCGTTTACAAGATAGATATAATTTAATTGGACCCTCAGCCTTATAAAAGTTTAATAGTACATAGACACTGGTTGCATGTTCAGCTCAAACTTAGTAAATAAATATTGACGTCATGCATTTATCCGCTTGTGAAATTAAACATAAAATAAAAGCTATTATAGGTACCAAACATAAATAAGGAATAACTTATTACTAACATAACATCTACATAAATAAAACAACCTATACGAATAAGAAGACAGTATAAAACACAAAAGATTAATTCGGAATACGTAAATGTCATCAGATTCTCGAACTCCCGGCTTCCGACTTCCTATGTGAACATTCAACCACTCTGCCACAATGCATTTGAATACACAACCCTGAAGTTCAAGTCCAAAACTATAAATACACCAACACGCGATCTATAACCTTTTCTACACTACTACTAACACATCCCTTGTCATACTACTAATTTACTCCTCTCTCTTTTTCGTATGAAAGATTTCTTCCCCTTAATAAATTTATTTATTTATTTTCTATTTGAAACAACGTACTTACATATCTCACCTAACATTATATTTTTTTTCAATTTTTATCAGAAATCATTATTTTGGACCATCTATAAATCAGCAAAACCTCTTAATAGGTTGACGCCCAATTTTCTACTAATAGCATATTCCAATTCTAAATTTACACTTTAGATTCTTATTTGATTTATAATTACTTTTCATACTGGACCCTCTAATTGAAAATGAGACTTTACATACTGAACCCTGATTCTATTACCCATTTCCAATTCATTCTTCATCCCGTATCTATTATTTGTAAAATCCAAAGCCCAAACATTATAGGTAGGTATTTACTTTGTGTATGATCACATCAATAGTACATTAATTAAATTTAAATATTTTTTTCAACTACTAAACCTACTATATTTAACCTTCCCCCATTCTCAACTAAATAAAATAAATACTATTTTCCATTCATTGTTTCTTTGGTACTGACATAATATTAATTTTAACTCCTTTTCAAAACATGATATGAAAACCTACTCAACTTACTCCTGCCCAATCTCAAATATATACAATACACTCATGCTGTACAAAATGCCAGATACCTGTCTGTACAGACAACACAACACCTTTATATTTACTTTGAGAATAACCAAAAAGAAAACTATAATTTAAATAAAACAGCTTTAGTTTATTTACCCATGTAACTGTCAACTTTAAGTTTGAGAACCAATCGTCGGAACCCATGCATCTACTTATGTTTTCACAAAGGATCCCCAAAACTGCCTAAAGAAGGAGGTGGTCTATGCTTACAAAGCAAGACAATACATCTAAACCTCGCGCACGGAACCCTATCGAATGCGGATCGATAAATTAACCATAAACCATATAAATACAATAAATATACATACCACACACATATATGTATATTACGTACAATTAATTTCCAATCATTTATAGATAACGTCGTCTATATTTTACACGGTGTCTATTTGTAACTCACACATCAACATTTGCACTAGATACCTACTGAACTAAATTCCATGTGGTTCTCACCATGGTTTATCCAGAATTCTAAATCAACAGATAAGATAAGATATCTAGTGTAAATAAATAGACTTCATCATAAATAAAATTCTCTTGTTATATTGAAATCCGACATTTGACAGTCACCCCCCCCCCCCCTACTATCTCCCGTCAAAATTAAAATAAGTATTAAAACGAAGTAAATATATTGTTGAATATTATGTAATTTATTTCAACGCAAATGAAACCATAAATAAAGTCAATAGTTTGTTTAAACTTAACTGTTTGGCAAGTGGCAAGTATCAAATTCCGACATAACTTTACTTGCAGAGCTAACATAAATCTGTAGTAATAAGAACAAATTAATACAATAATTTGCTAAAAAAGAATTTTAAACATTTTAACCTCGTCATGAAACTTATTGTACGACAGCATTATTACCAGACTGAACTAACGCCATCTATCAATCTAATTCAGTAACTCCTCGTTACGCTTGTTCGTCAATAAGAAGGTAACCTAATTTCTGACGACCCGATAGTTTATGCACCAGATGGTACTGCTAGTATTTAATGGAAAATAAACGTGAATAAACAACTGTAGATACCTTACTAATTATTAATAAAAAACTCAGCTCCATACTACGACTATCGACATAAAGAGGAAAGATGCTACACATTCATAAATCGTCATCTGAAAATCGAACTTGTTGCTTGATCAAACACCACCGAAAGACAGAGATAAAGCGGCGAGTTTCGACAGCAGCGCAAACGAGACAGGCGCATAAAACAGGTCGGTTTTATTGTACGTACTAAGTTTTGCAGGATCACACACATGAAACGGGTAGGTACTGTATCTTCTTATTTTGTTTCTCTATCTAAGAACTAGGAATATGACAAATAATTTTACAAAACCCCATATGACACATCAACACAGCGTACAATGTTACAAAAGGTTTTCCTACACACTGATTAAACTTTACTCCCGTAATTTTCTTACTTCCCCCATTCCTTTTAAGCATTACGATCTTCTAGTACGCTCACTAGCCACTACTTTAAACGCTATCTGTCTAAACAATCAAACATTTGAAATTAGTTTAAAGTTAGGCGACACGATCATTAACCCTCCCATAATTTAAATAAACTGACATAATGCAAATCAATTTAATTTATTTATCCGTTTTTGTTATTTTCACAATAAACTATTCATATACTATATATACTATACATATAATATATATTATTTATATACCTACTATTTATTATTCCAACTCAGAGCAACTGCAAACCCGGTATTCAATGAACATTGTCAACAAAACGGAATACAGCTTTCAGGTTACGTTCTCAAATATTTGTCTATGAATTATAAGTTACGTTCTATAGTTTTTACATTCCAGCTTGGTTATCACTTGTCATTCATTTAGCTCTTTAAATCTTTTATCTAGCGTCTATTTCTAAACAGCTTTTTCTATAGTCCGATATCTAGCGCTTTCGAAATCCTGCAGGGCTCTTTCGTTACAATGAAAGCTAATTTGCTAACCTGTGCTGTGTGTGACATCGAAATATTTATAATTATTTCGATGGTGTGTGACGAATTCGTGACGAACGAACGAATTCTACCTTTAAAAGTTTAAATTACTTTTTACAAGACGACTACGATTAATTACAAGGAAACAAGACTAATAGACTAAAAAGCAAAATTAACCAAGGTGATTCATAGGCGTATCTAAATACTGTAAATACTGTAATTCGTACGCAAGATTTCCCACAAGAAAGGTATGTACATAATGTTTTCCAAATGTAAACACTTCGAGTAAGATTCTACTTAGAAATTAATAAATTTCCATCACGTCCGTGATATTTAATCGATACACGAAACCAAAGCTTTTCGATAGACACTGTTTCCAAGAGCTAGCGTTAATATTATTGAATTATGTTCTTACAAATACAAGATTTCTTGAGGTACCTTTATTCTCAAAAATTTCATAAACCTTTTGATTTACAGGTATCAACCTCAAGGAAAACTACTACATGATTTCAAAAAGAGTGTATGGTGTTGGACCGCTACCTACATATTGGACAAAATCTCCCCACACTCTCGTGTAAAAGTGATCTGTTATCATCTACTGTAAATGCCATAAACACCACACAACGGCTCACAGAGACGAGTGCCAGGCTCTTTCTAAACTAAACTCCAACAAGAAGGAAACTGCATGGCAGCACTTCCCCTAAGTTCAAGACAAATGATGCAATCAATTCAACCCTCGAGAGTCAACTTTATTCTACCAAAGAAGTGAATGTTTAAAGTTTATTTTGTCTTTCCCCATAGCACTAAATTTACAATACACTATGTACTACCTATAACTAAACATATTTACCTAAAAAAGTAGTAAATCTCTAAATCACTTCTCCTATTTACACGAGCAACAAATTGTACCCAAAACTGGGTGACATTACTGTATCAAACCATTTCTATAAGCACCAAATCACTTGAAATAAGCCCAAATACCTATCCTGGTCACGGATTAACCATATTGTACTAAAACCTGTAGTAAAACCATTACTTCTCATACTGCTCTAACTGAACTCCGTCGAATCCTCCCAATAACAAACCACTTACAACCTACATAGCTTAACGCTTGGTGCTTAATAGAAATGATTTTAACAGATATATGGCCAAAGTGTGATCGTCAGATTAGAACCTTACGTCGCGCCTTAAGTAGAACCCAAGTCTTTTAAAAGTGATTCAGAGATAAAGTTAGTTAGACAAACCCTTATTAAAAGTTGTATTCTGTTATAATAATAACTACCTATTATCAATCATAAACAAACGTTAACTTGAAGCAATTTAAGAGCTGTGCTCTAGCCAGGAGACTTCACTTTATTGAATGAATAAACATTAACTTGAAATAATATTTAAGAGCTGTGCTCTCATCAGTAGTCTACATTATACTGAAAGATTAATTTAAGAGTTCAAACTTCAAAACTTATGAGCATGAATCCAAATAAAGAGTGTTTATCTGTCTGTCTTTTAAGTACAATATATGATTGCTCTCAGAAACAATTTTAGTCCCTAGCACTATTAACTTTTAGTGTCTTGAGAAGGTTAGATAGCTAAAGAGTGATCTCTAGCTGAGGAATTAAAGTTAAAAGAACTTTGAGGTGACATAACAGCTGTAATTTATGAAAAATATTTGGTTGAATATATTTTAGAATAACTGGTGTTTTATTTAATCTCATTTAGACATTTCTCAGCAAATATAATGTACAGTAATTAATATTGGCTTTCCAAACTAGAGATGTAAAGTTCATAATATAGTACGAACAAAACCATAGTATCAAAGTTAGACGGTTGTTTGTTTTAAATGAAACTTAGTTCTTTGAATTAAGGTACATGTTTTATAAAATATTATAAACATAATTTACTAAAAATAAATTAGAAAAGATGTTGAATCCATCAGCACGTGTCTTAATCATACCAAAGACACAATTCATCATATGGACATCTTTTATACCATTACCAGACTCAATACCAGTTACCTAATTACTGTACCTTCATTCATGTGTACATAGGTTTCATTTAATGAACCCCTTACATGAAAATTAGCCAATATAAATTACCTTATATAAATGAATTTAATAGGCAACTAGCTACTTTATACTAGTAGTTTTATCTTTATATAATTGTAAATGATGGGTAAGAATTCCTTTCAATCCTTCACAAATCACAGCCATTTATGTAGTCCATTTTATAACTACTGAATAGAATAATTTCAATATAAGTAAGTACTTTTGATTGAGAAACCTGCTCTAGGTAAAGTGGTAATAATAATACTAATAGAACTTAGTTTTTGTTCCATAGATGTATTTATTTATTTCCAATGACGAAGATACAACTTTTACTACCCCATATTTGGTGTATAGTAATAGTTAAGGCCTTGTTTGCCAGACAATGGAAAACTTTTATGCAAACAAATACATCATTTGTATTTTAAGTTTATTGAATATTGATAAAGATTGAAATTATTCTTATTTCTTGAATAAAACCTCCCATAGCTATTTCCACAGTAAGTAAATAACTTAACAGTCAAATGGGTGTTAAAATCAAAGCCATTTCTTATTTCACCTAAGAACTTTCTTCTGGATAGTAAGTACTAACCAAACAATACCGTCAAGTCACTGCACTCTATTTTTGGACTCTTACAATCAGATTATTTGATTTGGTATGTAAAAGGTTCTTATTTATTGATAAATATAGATTCAAATCATTTTAATTTAGTTTTCACTAAAAACTGACCTTAAGAAGGGTTTGGTAGGTACCACAGTTATGACCTTTTGTAGTCCAGAATACATTTCATCAACATGAATTCAAAATCAAGACTTATGTCTGCTTTCTCTATTATTTAGGCATATTCTTGTGCCAAACTCAAGCCTCGTTATTTCTTAAAAGAATTACCTAAGTAAGTACATCATATTTAGAAATCCTTAAGTGGTGAAACTCAAATGTTTTCTAATACTGATATCATTTCATATTTATTGCCAATATCAAAGCCTTATGATTTATTATTAAAAATTAGGGTTCTGTGGGTTTATAAAACCATCTTAAATAAATAAAGAACTAGTCAATAAACAACACTTATTCCTGAACCACTAAAATCTAATTTTCAGAGATCCCTATATACTTGGAACCTTATAACCTAAACCAACCTAAATTTACTGACCTATTTTTCCTAAACAATGATGAAGGTTACCTGATACCTCCCACTATGTATAATTTCTCAAAAATAAGTTATTAATACCCTAACAGTAGACTTTATTTTAGAATTTACCTGCCTAACATTTGGCCCTAAAATCAAGTATTCCTAGGCTTTCAAATGTGTGGATTTCAAGGCTAGAGGTCCGTCACCTCACATTTACAATTAAACGTGTGTGTGGTTGTATATTGTGCTAGCAAACACCATACAACCCCTCAACTAATCGACAGAAAGACGCGGGGCAAGTTGGAACCCCTGTGTGTGCCTAACACCCTAAAACTTTGCCCTACTCAGACAGGAGGTGATACAGTAAAAAGGACTTCACCCCGCTGGCTGGGATAGCCTATATGATCATGTGTATATATAAATATATAGATATGAGACCATGACCAGCTCAGTCAGATGACAAAGGTTAGAACAAATCGCAGCCTCTTCACGGCTCGGACGCTTTGCCATAAACATCGCCTTTCATGGGGGATGTGTTTCCAGTATGTAAAACTGGCGCAAGGCCATCCCAGACGCTTGCTTCCCTCCAGAGGAGGTTAAAACTAGACTCTGTCGTTCACACCAGTAGGTGACCCGAGCCTCAGTTCCAGTGCGACATCCGCTCTGTAAGTTCCCTGCCTGACTCTTCAAGATATCCCAGCGACTAGCCCTATGCCACATTGTCACCCTGGTACATCTTCCCGTTTCCACGTCCGGCATTACTAAGAAGAGACCATACTCCCTGCCCTCCCCATCAACCCCTGAATCGACCTATGCACTACTACATTATTTAAGTACGTACTTTAATTTCGGAACTTGAAAAGACGATTATCGAACCCTTTACATTTCGCGGAATCTAGCTCGTTCCTCGTTCACCCTATACGAATTCAAACGCGTCTGTGTCAATCTCCGAGTCGGAAAAGTCAAAAACTATTGACCATAACCGAATCTATTTACGATAAAAGGGCATACAGCCACCTAAAAGCTAACGCGAACGCGAAATGACCCCGTGATCAAACGAACAGATAGATTGACACATTCCGTATTTTAATCGCAAGTGCCGAAAACAAAATTACTATTGAAGCAAAGAAAACCCTCCCGTAACAATACTCTGAACTTGGGACTTCACCTTGAGACTTTTTGACAGCACTTCGACGATGGTATAAAAATATATCTGATCCTCAAACCTCTTTTCCATGACCTTATATACTCGGTGCCGTTCTCTGCATACTCTCCATACTCTTCCTTCTCTTTATACTCTCCGTACTCTCTGTACTCCCTATTCTCACCAATCTCTGCCTTCTTTCCGTTCTCACCGTGCTCTCTATTCACACCTTATTGGAGTCAACCTAATGCATATCGTTACAAGATCCATTTTCCTATGAAATCCTCGCAGTCCTTTTGACGCCAATAAGAAATCGACCAAAAGAGACAAAATGATAACAGATATAAGCGCGAGTGAGATGGGTATACAGCAACTGCCAGTGCCGCCGTCTCATCTACATTGTAATAACTTACAGCTTGCTAGGGTTCTCGCATGAATGGAAACCATCATGTTTGAAATTGAAAGTTTGTTTTTAATCTATTTAATATTGGACCGATTGCTTGGACCAGAGGTTTAGTTTACTGTATTTATTATTTAAAATCAGTAATTTGACGCAATCGATTTCAATTTGCTTTATTTATTTCAACGTAAATTATTTGATTACATACAACAATCTTCCTGTCCATTATAAGAACATTTATTTGTGAATTGAGACGTGAACAGATGAGGTCCGATCTGTTACAAAATGTAGTTCTATTAGGCCCCCGCGGTTCAGGCTCGACCTAGTTTTGGGGACCACTGTTAATGTACTGAACTTTAATTAAGTTAAAGATCTAATGTTATTTTCTTTTTGGTAAATAAACTTATTCTTATTCAATTGATATTCAAAATTAGATGTCAAAGTTGCAAAAGAGGTCAATTAGCATTTCTCTAGCCAGTAATAATGTACTCAGCCTTATCAATTGATTGCAACAGGATATTAATCTCATAATTTTACTGGTTTAATTAACACTTTTGTACTCATCTGTACTCCCTCCCCCCGCAAACCGTTCTCGTCCCGGCTCTCAATTTAGTTGTATACACATAAATTTCGAAAAACTCATTGGTGTAGGTATGCATGCCCGATCGGGGAGTACTTGGATCTCTAGGTTGAGAGGTCAATGTTCTACCCTGAGCTACCGCCGCAGTTTTATTAATAATTATAAATATATTATCTTTTAATTATCTTTAATTAGGTATCTTTAAATAACCTTCCTTATGGTAGATTTTTTTTTTTGTTTTTAACTTTAATATTGCCACCGGCTCTTAGCAATTGTTCACCTATTTTGTATATATAGCATAAGGTCGGTTTTGGAAACGGGCCTCAACTGAAAATCAGCGCAGTGGCTTGCCTCTGCATTATGCTGAGTTGAGGACCTTTTCCACTACCACAGCACTTACATTATTTATTAGTTTTAGTTGTGTTATTATTATTTTTTTTCTTTTTTAATTGTTTAATTGTTAAATGTGTATTTTTTGTTTTCTTTGTCGTGTAATGCTGTGGAAATGGAATAAAGAAGTTATCTATCTATCTTATCTATCTATCTTATTATTATTATTACATTATTATTACTTAATTAAGATTATTTTAGTTTTAAAATTTGTATCACACTTTTGTAAATTCGGAAAACTGTAGGTCGATTTAATTGTTAAGATAACTTACTGTATTATGTTTCTGTGTGACTGTTTATTTTGGCAATAAAATAAATGAATAAATAAATATAAACAATACACTGATATTCCAATACAACAGACGCGTCCATTCTACCTATGCACGTAATATTGTCATATTATACACTTTACATATACAGTGATATTGTATGGAGCCTCCGTATTTGCGTTGAATAGATATCAACGGTAAAGAGGGACGGGCTGTAGACCTTCACAATAGGTGTGTGAAATGTCAGGACTACTCAGAACATGGCTTTATCTGATATGTGAAGGTTTTATCTCTGCGTGTATATTTGTCCATTACGCTTTATAAATTAAGCTACACATTTAGACATGTATTTATTATCCGAAATATTAAAACATTACAGTAATAGACCAAATCGTTACAATATTATATATTATTTTATTTTAAGCACTAACTAACATACTTTCTTCTAGCATTCTCTTCCACACACTCATCACACATCCTATCCTATCTACAAACACATCACACTCTAGTGCATCACACATGTGCGTTGCTTGTGATTTATTAAGTACAGTTTGGCCATTAAAAGATGAGAGTTATTTTTATATTATATGAACTAGCTGGCAACCCCAAAATTAATGTCACAACCATAGCAAATATACGGTCACCATAATATCACGACATGCCGTCCTTGTCTCACAACATAAAGATTGTCACACAAACCTAAATTATCTGTGCACAAACCAAATATGTTTGTTGTCGGGGGCATAGCGTCGTGGATGTGGAAATTCATCTGATCTCATAATCATCTGTATGTGTATAGTTCAACCTGCGTAATTCTCAATGATCCTGACGATGCCACCTGTCACCTGCGCAGGCACCCGCTGATTTCGGTAATTCGTAGACAGTTAAAAACTATTTATATTTATATTTCCTGCAATAATAAGTGATACTTTTTTTCTATTATAGTGAAAGAACGATACAAATAATCTAAGCGGTTTCAAGGTGACTTTGTATAATGTTTTTATGTTGTACACGATAATAATTTCCTTTATAGTTTCGATATCACTACTTTTTATAATTCTTAAAAATATTATTTTTGAGAAATAACTTTATCGACAGGAGTAATTTTCGGACGACGCGACGCTGGAAAGAGGCGCCTTAACACATGAAGATTTTTTAACTTGCCACTGTCTCATCTTTCGGTAGACAGACTCTACTCAGATTGCTACCATTTGATCTATTCAGGTGTCGGCTCCTATATAGTATATAGTGGAGAATCTAGTTCCTACTACTTTATTAAAAATAATTTGGGCAAGAGTGAGTCGGTCTCGCGCACAAAGGGCTCCGTAGCTCTACACAATTCGGGTATGGAACCCTAAAAATACAGTAAAGCGACAAAAACAATCAGCTTAAATACTAGCGCCTGGCAAACAATTCACGGCTCTCGCTGAGTACGGAACCCTAATATCTTAAACGCTATATTTTTCCTGTAATCTTTACGTAAAAAATGCTACATGTTCGAGTTTTTTTTTTGTATGGGGACCCTCTCGGATTTCAATTTTTTTTTATTTATATAGGTACATGAGGCCATAGTAAAACATGTTCTGTGAAAATTTTAACACAGACAGACAGACAGACAGATAGATAGCGGAAGCTTAGTAATAGGGTCCCGTTTGGCAAATTCAAATACAAATAGTTTATTTTGCAAAGTAGGTATATATATTACACTTTTCACACGACAAATTTAATCTAATAAAAATATATGTAATAAAATAATAAATGTACATGAACTAAATTAAAGGTTTATTTAATTTATGTTTATGTAGCAATATATATATATATATATATATTAAAATTATAGGTAAAATATATATTATACAAGGTGAAATCCAATCAACCGCCCAAACCCATACCGGAGACCCGGTCAGGGACCAGGAACAAGGTTCAATGATCACCAACCGAGCCCCCGGAACGAATCCAGGCGGACGACCAAATCCCATCCTTTATACTACATACTAATAGATTACATATATATAGGTAAATACATGAACACCTCCGCCCATTCGATTAGTCTTGCTAAGAAGAATGGCAAGAAACTTAGCATGATCATGTTTTTTTTTTTACATAATACTTATACTATACAAATGACTTATGTCTACTTTAACTACCCTTAGTTAAAGATAAGTATAAGAAAATACAAGACAGCAGGAATTCAGGTTAATGAAAAAAAGAAAAACACATATATCATTGTCTACCTACCTTCGGGTACGAAACCCCAAAAAGAAAATTGAAATGAAATGTGCAAAACTTTTCTTGTACAATTTCGGTGTAATTTGTCACTGTTCCTCTGTAAAATATACAACATCGTACTAATATTGAGTTCTTCATTGAACGAAAGTTATTCGTACAAAATAAGCTAGAACTTTATTTCAAATTTTCAATCTTTAAGTATTGCAAGTTGCAGATTTTTCATCTTCGACTGTATTCATCGACGAGATATCATTAAGTTCTTTCAGTCTTTTTAATTTCCCTGGAGCAATACAGCTTTTCTTTGTTATAAACGCAGCGTGGTTACGGCAAATGCTTTTTTGTGGTAAAACTTAGGTAAAATATTAAATACTATTTCCACATTTTATAGTAAACCTGATGATTAAGTACTACCATTGTTTTTCCTGGTATTTCTTTATTTATTTATCTTACTCCGGGTAATCTAAATGATTTTATAACTTTTAACATTAACAATAATCAATCTCAAGGTAATCTTAAAAGCATTAAAAATAAACTTATACTATCGCCATCTAATTTTGGAAGTAATGCTCAAAAACATACAGTTTATAGATATAACTACAGGAAAGATACCAAATGTGGAATAGTATCCCTAATATGGAATACCACCATTTTCCACTTTATTCACAAACATACATATCTCTAACGTACACACATACACGCGCTAGAACCAGTCAGAAAAAAGTCTTTTTGTACTGTTTACAAAGCAATCGTTGTTTAAAAAGTTAGGTTTTTATTATAATAGTAGATATTTTAAAATTACAATGAATGAAAAACATATTGACTTATATGTACTCGCCTGCACTCCCGCCATGTCGCGTACTCTAGTTACTCGGGAGCCAAATTTTTTATTTCTTTCGTGAATACAACTTACTCTGAGACGGAAGTTGCTGACCAAATCAACACAATATATATAAATAAGACAACGGTGACGGTTAGATCCAATCAGCTACTGGAGCTGTTACGAAACGAAACATTTGGAAATTTTAAGAAAAACCACTCCATATTAAAGCCGATTCTAAAGGCTTTAATTTTAGTTTTAGTGCTGTCAAAACTAAATTTTCTTCAGTAGTCCCAAACTGTTAAGAACAGTAGCTAAATTACTTAAGGTGATATACCGTGATAGCAAAGGTCCCCGTTACTCCAGGCAGAAAGACCGGCAGTGCGAAAGGGACGGAATCGGGGAAAATTGTCAAAAAGTCGGTTTTAAATTAATGCAAAATTAACTAAAATAGCTACAAAAAATTCCATAACCAGTAATTTTGGTGTAGTTAAAACCCATCTAAATAAATATTTTTCAAGTCTTTATGCTATCCTAATTTGTCAGAATATCAAAAAAAGTGTAAATTTAGACCTGATTTCAATAATTATTTCTATCGAATGAAATTCCTCCAATCGCGTTTCTGATAGACCAAAATCTAGTAAAAGGTCCCAAAATTGTTATACTAATTTATTTTACTTGGAACTTCATTAAAAGAGCAGATAAATAACTTCTAAAAGTGTAAATTTTCACGGTATAGCCCCTTAAGTATTGACGGCACTAAAACTAAAATTAAAGCCTTCAGAATCGGCTACAATATGTCTGTATGTAAAACTTCTATTGGAATATACAGATTTCATTATATCTGGTTTAAAAACTACGAGCTAGATGAAGTACCTGTTGATATGTGAATGGAGCAGCTGGTATGAGTGAGTGCAGGTCTAATTGGTCTCGTCGACTGTACATACAATTTCGTTAAGCTTGATTATTTCCTAGCCGTTTTATTGACCAGCTACGAGCCTTATGAAGTATTATTATTTGTGCGAATGCTTTCAGTATTTTCTGAGCTACTGAATCATGAAACGTGGTGAATCCAACTACGGTTGGCTTTTATGTGAAATATGTGAAATGTGTTTTCATTTCATTCCATTATTATAAAATCTTGCAGCGGGCGTGCGGCTGAAGTTGAAATAATGTAGAAAGCGGAAATAGTGTGGTAGTCATAAAACATCGTTTCAATTTTGTGGTGGATGGAAACTCTTTGTAGGGAAAACACCACCAAATTCCGTCCAGTCATTCTTAAGACTACGCATTCAAAATGTTGGTGGCATGAATGTCAATATTTCTCAGCTATTACAAAACATTTGGATTTGATATTTACGTATTTAACTTATCATATCTTTGACATCACTTTTGTAATTTATTTTCTTTGATTGGTTTACAACAGAGAAAAAATTAACAAAAACTGCTATTTAAAACCAGAGATTTTCATTTTACAGGGACACGAGACCGATTCAAGCCTCAAAACTCTCAGATTAGTCTAAGTACATACTTCAAAATCGTAATTGAATTTTGTCTGTTTTTGCGCATTCGACCTTGCCGCATAAGCTAGTTCACGAGCGTATATTTGTATGGAGTCGATCCCCCTCAGTCCGCTCCCCTAAGGCGCCGATTTGAGATTAAACGTTCGGCATTTTATTGCCTTAAGTTTCAGGTATATCGAGAAAGAAGTGCTTTGAGCCTGATTATAACAACCAATAAGAAACATATCGAAAAAATATTTATTTCGGGCAATACCAGGGGGTCTAGCATAGCAGACTATATCGAGCTTTAACCACTCGATACAACATGTCTATCACTCTATTCTATAGGTAGATCAACAGTGAGAGAGAGCACTGTATCACGCGCTATCAAGCTCAAAATGGTTTGCTATGCTAGACTAGCAGAAAAAGACATTGGTCTATAACTCGGTTACTACACTGACTTGAATTTTAGTTGATGAAAAGCCGAAAACTTGTATTATACGAGTAGCTTGACCGTTACCGCTGTGCGCCGCCGTCTTAGCACCGCGCGGCGAAGCGTGTCGAGGACAGGACATAGCATGAGTTCACATTAGATCGCTTTTATTTTATTTATATATTTTTTATGATTTTGATTCTGATTTAAATTATAAGTTTAGTTTTTTTTATAAAACATAAAATATATAAATAAAAATCATAAATTTAATATAACGTACCAAGTTACTTATTTCGCTTACCGTTGTAGTAGTATCATATTTCCTAATAAATATGAATAGCTTATATCCTTAAAAATATTATAAATCAATCTCGTAAAATCCGACAACATCGATCTCATGTGAACTCATGCTATTCTTTACTTTCCTTCCCGCGCCTCGCCGCGCGGCGCCTCAGGCGGGGCATAGCGGTTACGGTCAAGCTTATTATATACAGTGCTCAATGCACATACAAATCAATAGCCGAGCGACCGGACGTACCACGTGACTGTATTGCTTGTATAGAAAGTGTAAGGAAATACGAACTTTCCCGAACAGTGGCGAAGATTTGTATGCGCATTATTACTTGGGAAGCACTGTATAATAATAATTTTTACATGGGCGTGATTGTTCGATTGAAAAATCCTATTTTACGTTTATAGCTATCAACTATCTGGGGGCACGATAGTGCCCCTCGCCAAGACCCTTTGCTCGCTGTATACCTATAACGCAGTGTACCTAAGTCGCGTTATGCCTAGACCAAACGAGATGTGGGCGTATTGTGACTTAGGTCAATTGCTTTTTAGTTCAATAGCGATAAAGGCTTAGTGAGACTAAGGTTCATTGCGTTTTAGTTCAAGAGCGAGATAGACCTTTGCTCGCTGTACACCTACAACGCATCTTGCCTAAATCACGATATGCCTTATACCAAGGGTGCTAATTAAATAAAACTATTGTAAAGATACAACTTTAATACACTTGAAAATATAAACAATTAAAAACAAAATTATAATCCTTATGATTCTTAAATAATATTAGGCTATTTTTACCTCTTATAGCATTATTAAAAAGTTAAAAACAAAGTTATAATCCTTATGCTTCTTAAACAATATTAGGCTATATTCACCTCTTATAGCATTATTAAAAACGAAAAAAACTAGGTATTATAAAGACAAGTAAGTTCTTTTTTTATTTTGATAATCTTTTTCAAAAAATAAAAAGCCGAAATGTCTCCATCTTGCAACTTTTTCAGCTCTCTTTTGCACCTTGAGTTAAAAACAAGATCAAGGGTTCTTCTTGCATTACCTTCAAATATATTTTGCTTAATCTTTAAGCTTTGCCATTGTGACTCCTTTTTCAATTTATATAGAAAATCGACTAACGTTGGCTTGCCCTTCATTCGTTTATTTAAGCGCCGATGCCATCCCTCTAAACTATTATTTGTACGATGTATTTCATTGGCACAACTAATAATTTCATGAAGTTGGCCCATCCACTGTTTTTCCATATAACTTTCAAATTTTGTCGTGTTTTCCGAATCGTCATCAAATATTAGCTGTTTGATATTTTGCCAAACTTCAGAAATATAATTTGATGGTAGTAGTGGTAGATTAGCACAAAGTTGTGTTATTTTATATGATGTAGTTGTAGTCAGAACACCTAACTTTTCGGCTTTCTTCCAAATTGCTTTTGAATAGTGATAATAGCACCCAGTAATTTTTATACCAGGAAATACGGTTTTTAAGGCTTGAATATGTGCAACTTCGTAATCAGTTTTAAAATTTATAAAATTAATGTCATATATATTTTTAATATAATTAAGTATTCTTTATAGCGGATTATGGCGGATCTACCCATAACAAAAAGTTTGGCTAATTTAAAGGTTTGTCTCATTTTTCGAAATGTCTGGGAAAAGTTGTTTGCGATTTCTGACATTTCTAGTACTCAAACTTCAGTCGGTCTTGTAGAGACTTTTGATCCTTATAAGAAACAGGATTGATTGGCATCAAAAAAAGTTTTTGTTTAAAATGACCATTTTCTTGCTGAATGTACATTTTTTCCAAAATCTGTAAATGCAGTTCAGAATATTTTAAACATTTATGGATAGTTTCCTAAA
This sequence comes from Ypsolopha sequella, assembly GCA_934047225.1. Classification (NCBI taxonomy): domain Eukaryota; kingdom Metazoa; phylum Arthropoda; class Insecta; order Lepidoptera; family Ypsolophidae; genus Ypsolopha; species Ypsolopha sequella. Next base: position 8,937,723 of record OW203987.1, read on the forward strand.
AGCATTTTCTTGTAACTACAACAGTTAAGGTACCTGCCCTTACTGTCCCGTCTCAAAAATTCATCCTGTATAATATATAATCCCATCAAAAACATAAAATGTACAAAAATGGCAAGTCTCGCAACGCAATCCTTCCACCGTAAAAAGTTGTGAGATCTTATGTAAAGCCAAGTCTGCTATTTTAGTTTTTATGGAAGCACCTTTTCATTTAAGTTAGTATGGGAGCACCTATTTAACAAATTTATCATTAATTGTTTCCTATTTAGTTACCTACCAACATTAAGTGACTGTATTAATATTAGTCATCTTTATTTCCTAATAAAATATAGTGACTTCGCAATCGCACAGCAACATATACAACATATCAGCTACCTAATATCAATTTATTAGCGATTTGAGAAGATATTTCTACGCATCAGTGCTTTATTTGTGCTCTGCGATTGCAAAGTCACCATATTTTATTAGGAAATAAAGATGACTAATATTAATACAGTCACTTAATGTTTGTAGGTAACTAAATAGGAAACAATTTATGATAAATTTGTTAAATAGGTGCTTCCATACTAACTTAAATGAAAAGGTGCTTCCATAAAAACTAAAATAGCAGACTTGGCTTTACATAAGATCTCACAACTTTTTACGGTGGAAGGATTGCGTTGCGAGACTTGCCATTTTTGTACATTTTATGTTTTTGATGGGATCTCATTTCTTTTTGTAGGTAGTCCTCCTTTTTTTCTTCTCGAGTAATATTTCTTGCACGTCTGCTGCGAATTTTCTTAAAACCCACTCCCTTTAACTGATCATTAGGACATACTCCTGAGAAACTAGTATCAGGAAGGAGCATTTCATAATGACCACCTAAGAAACTACCAGAGAATCGTAAACGTTTCACTGGCATCCCAGGATCGCCACCGAATGATCCTCTCAAACGGCCATTTTCGTAAACCTCGAACGTAAATGGATACAAAGCGGTGGCTGCCATAAGTTCGGATACGGAACCGTAGGTGGTAGTTTTCATCATTGCTGTCGAGAACATGTGTCTCCACGCTCGTCACACGTATAAAGTTGCATTTCATCCCAATGCGCTACCACATACTCGACTACCGCACACCTAATGTCATATGACGACTCAATGTTCCCATACATAGAGAATGACAAAGAATGGAACAAACATGTTCCATCTCCAGGTATAGGGACAACTAGGTGTGGACAAGGATTTTCATTTATGTACAATATTTCAGGTTCCATTGCAATATTAATTTTTACTGTAAGTTATTATTACTATTATCCACAATTAGATGCAACAGGCAGGTTAAAATTTCTTTTGACCATGAAGTGAAAGGCAGGCTTGTCAGTCTAAACCACAGAGTACATTATTATGTCTAAACCTCTCAGAATAATGAGCTAAACCTGGTCTTTTTTGAATGACACACGAGTACAAAGACATTTCAATATACCTACATCATAGAGGATGCATATACAATTAAAACAACATTAACCGCTTTATTTTTCCTTTAATATATTTAAAGCTTTACTTGATAAATAACCTTTTACCTTGATTTTTAGGGTTCCGTATCATTAGGTTCCGTGACCCTATTACTAATCCTCCGCTGTCTATCCATCTATCACATGGGTCTACAGCTTCAGCCGTTATAGGTAGCGCGTAAATATTTTCACATAATATATGTTACATTGTCCTCTATCACGGCAAATAATAATGTGGCCACTATCACAGCATAAAAAGTTCAATAAATGGAAATCCAAGGGGGGTCCAATTATTCGATGTTATTTGTTTCATCTCTATCTTTATAAAACAACAATTTTGGGCATATAAATATTAGAGTTCCGTATTCAAAAGGTGCTGATTTGTTTGTCAGGCGCTACCATTTTAGCGCCTTGTTTTTTGTCGCCTTGATGTTGCTATGTCATCTTTATTGTTGGTATTTACCATAATGATTTGGGGTTTCGTACCCATATTTTGTGATGGTAGTACGGAACCCTTCGTGAGCGAGTCTGACTTGCACTTAGCCGGTTTAATAGCGACTTAATTACGAAATGTCGATATTTATCTTCTTAAATAGACTAAATGTGTTTAAGGGTTCCTTACCCAAAGCACAAATTATTATAACAAAGGCTCTATCGTTAGAACGGTTATACATACAAGTTGAAAATTTAGGCAGACTACTTTAAAGTAAAATTATAAAAATTAGGGTTGCTTCCTAAAAAGGTACCGAATTGTTTGTCAGGTGCTACCGTTTTATCGCTTTGTTTTTTGTCGCCTTGATGGTGCTATGGCATCTATGTTGTTGCAATTTACTTTTAGGCCTTATTGTGTAGGGGTACGGAACCCTTTATGCGCGAGTCGGATTCGCAAACTACCGTTTTTTTAGTGACTTAATTACGAAATGTTGATATTTTCTTCTTAAATAGACTAATATTGTGAATGTGTGGAACATTATAAACCACCCTTTTTAGGGTGCCTTACCCAAGCAACAGATTATTATAACAAAGGCTCTATCTTTAGAACGGTAATACAACATACAAGTAAAAGTTTAAACTTTGGGCAGTCTGTAGTAAATACTTTAAAGTAAAATAATGAAAATTTGGGTTCCGTACTAAAAAGGTACCGAATTGTTTGTCAGGCGCTACCGTTTTATCGCTTTGTTTTTTGTCGCCTTAATGTTGCTATGGCATCTTTATTGTTGTTATTTACTTTTAGGGTTCCGTACCCGTATTGTGTAGGGGTACGGAACTCTTTATGCACGAGTCAGATTCGCACTTTACCGGTTTTATTTTTTAGTTTTCGCACTTTAACTTTAACGTAGAATTTTTCGTTTTAGGCGTCTTTAATGCAAAGCAGCATACCACCAACGTCATCTAGTGTCATACAAATTTATAGATGCAGCTGGAAACATACATTTTGTGTTGACTTTGTATGGAAATATTAAATTACCAACCGCAAATAACATTTTTATATTTTTTTGTTGCAATGTACACTTAACACTAACCGCATGCATAATTTCAAGTTTGTAGGCCTGCTAGAACACCTTTAGACTTTTGATGATGTGTCAGTCAGTCAGTGACAAAATAAGGGAACTTTGACTTGAGATATTTCGTAATCAAATATAGGTACAAAGTTGTGATTTGGGGTCAGAAATAGGATCAGTAAGTACTCTTGGTTCCTGAAATTTCAGACTTCTAGCTTCACCCACAACGAAGATACAGGGGGGTTGAAAGTGCCGTGAGTTGCTTCGAGAAAAGGATGGTACGGCCGTTCCGCGTTTTTTCTGCGAGACTTTGCGGGGGCACTGCCGTGCCCCCAGATATAATTAATATACATAATATAAATGCGAAAGTTTCACGCCGTAACTACTGAACCGATTAGGCTGAAACTTTGCACAAATGTAGTTATAGACCTGGAATAGGACATAGGCTACTTTTTATCCCATAAATCAGTTCCCATGGGATGGCAATGGGGTGTCAATTTCCTATAGAAATGATGAAATGTTACTCCTTCACGCCGTATCTACTGAATTCTAGACCTAGAATAAGATATAAGCTACTTTTTATTCCATAAATCAGTTCCCATGGGAACAAGAAAAAGTGTCGTTCAGAGACGCGGCTTGGCCTTCAGCCTTGCCAAGCATAATATGAGATATGTGAGATATAGACCAATAGCGAAATAGTCGTATCGCGAAATGGACAATGTGAGATATAGACCAATAGCGAAATGGTCGTTTCGCGAAATGGACAATGTGAGATATAGACCAATAGCGAAATAGTCGTATCGCGAAATGGACAATGGGAGATATAGACCAAACGCTAATTTGAAATGACATTTAGGCATAACGCGACTTAGGCAAACCGCGCCACAGGCATACAGCGAGCAAAGGGCCAAGACGAGCCAAAGGAAGCGGGGCACTACGTACCTTTTCTCGAAGCGTTTCGTCATATTTTCGAACCCTCATAGCTTCGGATACCAAATTCTCAAGATAACATGTAGGAAGCAGTCTTATTAAACACGATAAGTTTCATTTGTCTAGCTTTTATACTTTGAATGTTATTAATACCTAAAATACGTCGATTTCGTCACTCACTCACTCACTCACTCACTGATGATCATCAAAAATCTAGGGTACTTCCTGAAGTCCTAGAAAGCTGAAATTTGGTATGCAGGCTAGAACTAGCACACAAACAACAAAAAAATTAAGAAATTTGTAACTTTCATCCTCCAACCCCTCTTAAGGGGGGTCTGGTTCTGTATTAATTAAAAATTAAAATTCCAAACTTCCTGAATTCCTAGAAAGCTTAAATTTGGTATGCAGGCTAAGATTAGCACACAAACAACAAAAAACAATAAGAAATCTGTAACTTTCACCCTCCAACCCCTCTTAAGGGGGGTCTGGTTCTGTATTAAATAAAAAGCTGAAATGTTGTATGCTGGCTAGGACTAGCACACAAACAACAAAAAAGTTAATAAATTTCTAACTTTCACCCTCCAACCCCTCTTAAGGGGGGTCTGGTTCTGTATAAAATAAAAGTTTCAGTTCCAAAATTCCTGGAGTCTTAGAAAGCTGAAATTTGGTATGCAGGCTAGGATTAGCACACAAACGACAAAAAAAATAAGAAATCTGTAACTTTTAACCTCCAACCCCTCTTAAGGGGGGTCGTTCTGTATTAAATGAAAATTTCAATTCCAAAATTCCTGAAGTCCTAGAAAGCTGAAACTTTGTATGCAGGCTAGGACTAGCATACAAACAACAAGAAAGTTAAGAAATCTCTAACTTTCACCCTCCAACCCCTCTTAAAGGGGTCTGGTTCTGTATTAAATAAAAAATTTAATTTCAAGCTTCCCGGAGTCATAGAAAGCTGAAATTTGGTATGCAGGCTAGGGTTAGCACACAAACAACAACAAAATTGAGAAATCTGTAACTTTCACCCACCAACCTCACTTAAGGGGGGTCCGGTTCTGTAATATTAAGAGTATGACATAGCCAAAACAAAAACCAGTTCCGGGCGTGGCTTATTCTTGTTACGTTTGCGCGCGGGGGGAAATTCGTCCCGATCTCAAAGCTCGCGCCTTCCATAGCAAAATTATGTGTATAGAGTGGACGAGGTAGGGTCAAAAGTAATACGTATTTTATTTTATCTAATTTATTAGTGTATTTCGATCATCGTCATACGGCATTGATCCTACTTGCTATCACGTCGGGACGTAAATTTATTATGGTCGGCTAAAAGTGGTTTTATGAGTGTTTGATTTATCAGTTGACACTCGGAACATTTCAGACACTCCTTTAGAGATACATAATAATATCGTGACGGTTAATTGTCACCATTACCCATGCTTTAAATATTTTTCGCCCATTGAGCTGGTTTTACACTTGCGGGAAAATAAATTGGACCAATTATTTCTTTACAAAAAATTGTTACTAAAGTTGTTATTACAAAAAGTGGAAACTAACAAATACTCTCAGAAGGAATGCACCACGTCACTATCTATCTCACCGTAGCCTATCTCAATTATGTCGCTATCTCTCTCATTTAACTGCACCACGTCACTATCTATCTCACTGCAGCCTATCTCAATTATGCCTCCCTCATTTAACTACATTTAACTGCGTAACTATCTCACTCCAACTCATTTTAAATAGCGTCACTATTTATCTTATTCTAACGCGTGTTAAATGGCATTTCTAATGCACGTCAAATAGTTTTACTGCCCGCCACTCTTTCATTCTAAATTCTAATTATTAAAAAAAATACGCAGCTCCTTTGGTAGTAACATAGCAATAACTTTTTTTTCAAAAGTAATACACAGAATTGCTAGATCATTTGAAAAACAATATTTTGATGAGCCGTTATTTAAGACAATTTGCAAAACTAACATAGAACATTTTTTTTCAGGGTGTGGTGTCGAACTGACCTAATTACAAAAAATTGCTCATTAATTGAGTTTTTATTTTTTCTTCCTGATGTTACAGCATTTCAAGGTTTATTTTTCACTTTATCAATAGCAGGACTATTCAGATTTGCGCAACAAAAATGTTATCCTTAGAATTTAGAACTGGTTAGCTTTGACTCTCAAAAATCTATTCGAATTTATAAAAGTACCATCAACTCGAAGGCCATCTACTATTTGCTGAGGTCATAATTTGATATTCTGGTCAGGCATGAGCTGGCCTACCAGCCTTCCAAGGGAAAGCGTTGACATTTAGGACACCTGTTTGCCCTTGGGATAAATCGCCAAGTGTTTAAAATATAGAAATTTATTTGTATCATAGTTTGAAATGTTCAGGTCCCTTTACGCAAAATGAAAAAACAAAACTCTTTTAAGATTAATTTTGTTGTCCCTATGTTTGTCTGTTTGTCCGTTTGTCTAGGCAATTTTTCTGGGTAAAATCAATAAATGCCAATATTTACGCCCTGTAAAACGTACATACTATAACGTTTTTATGGCAAAGAAAGCACAGAAAAGAACTGTAGAACAAATAATGTAAAAAATATAAAAACCATATCGTTCTATTCTAAAGGGATTAATACTCTACTGTTTGTTCAATGTGGCGATAGCTTTGTTTATTATTATTTTTTTATTTTTTTCTAAGATAACAAATGTTTTCATACAAGGTTTTCCTTAAGGGTTATTTCTCCTAATTTGTTACAAAATATTAAGAAATAATTATAACGGTAAAGTACAACTTTTAGCTAAGACAATTTATTGTTAAAAGTTTGATATATGCATAAACATATTTTAATGATATTATGGTATCTTCAAATTAATTGGGTTTTCCATAAGCGCGATATCGGATTATTTAAGGAATTTACGGCTGGTATCACGACGACGGATAAGCCAATTATTTTATTACTATTGTAATATAATTAAAAATATGTTAATGCATACAGCAGACTTTTAACTATAAGTTTTCTTAACTAAAAGTTGTATATTTACTTATTGAAGTTGTATTTCTCATCAAGAAGTGCAAGATGACAAGATATTCAAAATAAGTTAATTGAATTTGTGAAATGGTTTCAGGTCAAAACAGTTTTCCATGAAACGGTAATTGTTTATACTTAGCAAAGTGTGTAAACTTAGTCATCTTAACATGAACGACGCCTGTATTTCTCTCTTTTTTATTTCCAGTATAGATAAAAATATACAAACTTGTTAAACTTTGTGTAAAAACGAGGCAATATTGACGATATCCTGACAGCTATTATGATGGTGTTTTATTAAATTTTGCTTTTTGGGCTGTATAGAGACGTAGTTAGATGTCACTAGAATATACTCATGAAAAAAGATATGAAGAAAATAAGCTGTAGACTTCACATTCGGTTTATACCTATTGTATGAATTTTAAGAAAAATACAGGGGTAAAGGGACCTCTTAAGGAAAACCTTGTATTAAACTATTTGTTACCTTAGTAAAAAATAATTCAAGGAAAAAAATAAACAAAGCTATCGCCACATTGAACAGTAGATAATTAATCCCTTTAGAATAGAACAACATGGTTTTCATATTTTTTACATTATTTGTTCAACAATTCCTTTCTGTGTTGACTTTTAAATGCAAAATATTATCTTAAGTGTTCATCCCTACATTTTCATAGTGAGAAAATTTGTATGAAAAACGTAAAAAAAAAACGTAAAAACCTAAAACGTAATATAAATAAAAACGTCAAAAGTATGTTTTTACAGCTCTATAGAGGGCCGTTTATATTGGTATTTATTAATTTTACCCAGAAAAAATTGTCTAGACAAACGGACAGACAGACAAACATAGGGATAACAAATTAATCCTAAAAGAGTTTCATTGTTTTCATTTTGCGTAACAGAACCTGAATATGTACCGACAGGATTTTCTACGATCTAATAATTTTGCCATGCACTGTAAATATTTCAAAATAAATTTCTATATTTTAAATGCTTGGCGATTTATCCCAAGTAAGTGTACCTATATAATTTGCAAAAAACTTCACTTATTGGACCTGAAATGGTGAGCCAATACTTGAGGGTAATTTCACGAAAAGGTCATTGACCTTTGTTAGTTTGTTACAGATCTCAGTAAGTATAAGTAAATTAATTTGGGTTTCAATAACGATCACAAAATTATTATTTTAGAGTAACATATATTCTTTTCCCGCATAAAAGTATGAATTCATTCCAAATTCATTCAGTTTTGTTGTTATGACTATGGCACGATGTAGCTAAATCACTCATACGCATATTTTGTTGAGTTTTTAACGGCAGGAATATGATGCTCCTCGAAATATTACTTCATAAAATTAATTTCAATGTGTTTTGAAGTAGTTTCGGGAGATATTTATAGCTTGCATAAAAGGGCACAGGTTCCACGTCTTACGGGCGCCAACGCTAGGCGTAGACTGACAATCTTGCTGCCGCTGACTGCATCAGTGGATTTACGTATTTTTGGAAAAAGGGGGTGCTTTTTTTGACCCGAATAACTAGGTATTTGGAAAATGAATAGATATCATTCACACTATATTTATTAAAAAAAAACCAACAAAATCGCGAAAGCGATACCTGAAACAAAATCGATAAGAAGTGTGCAATAGAGGGTTACAAAAAAATTCATTGACAGTACAAATATGAATCGATTAACGTGGTTTGTGGAAAATGAATACCTTAAAGTTCAACCAAAAACATGTATTTTTTTTATGGCTATACGTAACCTAATTATTGCAACAAAATCATCCGAAAGCTGACATTTTATTTCTGTTTGTATTTTCGTTCCCCTTAAAAATATATTCCCAACTTCCAAGTCCTAAAAATTTTAATTTTATTATTTGCCGTGTTAGAGGCCATAGTAACAAACAGGTAGGTATTCTGTAAAATTAGTAATCTAGCAACTATCAGTGGGATATAAAAAAGTATATAGCACAGGCGCAAGAAATGTAGCCTGAAAAAATAAAAGAAGTAGAGCATCTTACAAAAAGAAATGAAATCCCATCAAAAACATTTCATGTAAACTATCGCCAAGACACAAGCTCAAAACGCTTTTACTGTTAAAAAGTAATCAGATCTCATGTAGAGCCAAGCCCTTAACTCTACAAAGCCTAACTCTACAAGCCCTAACTCTACAAATCCTACATCTTGATCAAAAAGTATGGCTTGGCCGTTTCGCGGCCGTCAAACAGACACTCCCATTTATGTCGTGCAATAGTGCCATGAAACGGCCAAGCCATACTTTATGATCAAGATGTAGGGTTTGTAGAGTTAGGGCTTGTAGAGTTAGGCTTTGTAGAGTTAAGGGCTTGGCTCTACATGAGATCTGATTACTTTTTAACAGTAAAAGCGTTTTGAGCTTGTGTCTTGGCGATAGTTTACATGAAATGTTTTTGATGGGATCAAGTTTACCTGTCAAAGCATAAAAAAATAAAATCGACCCAGCCGCTTAGGGGCAGTACGAAATTCAAGCCAAAAAACACCATTCGGTTGAATTTAGGTGGTATGGAAAAGAAAAATGTTGCATGTGTTGTCTTAGAGTTAATAATTCATGTATACTTTTTTCAAAATTTTTATTTGTGCCAGAGACGAGGAGTAGGCTTTAGAAAGTACCCATTTGGCGATAATAAGCCCCTTAATACCCTATCTTGAATTTCCACTCTGTATACAGTTATTACCAGATATCATTTTTCAGGTAGTTTATGAAACAATGAAAATTACAACATTACACCTTGTAGCAATAAAAGTTAATGTTTTCTTTATTAGGCAAAATTAAAATATTCTGCGTGGGTGCGAATGAAAGAAACATAATTAAAGAGAATAATTAAAAGGTATTGAATAAAACATTACAGAGCACTTAAAATATAATTTTCTCATTATGCTCGAAGATTGGACAAAACACGAAGGGCCTAATTGTAATAATAACGCCTTTATTGCGGGTATACCGTCACTCTTTCTCGGGCCAAGATAGAGAGAGACGGGAAATCAAACCAGTGTACCTAGCACGCGCCAGTGATACATCGTATATCTATCCTACTTGCGCCCTCACGCATACCGCGTTTGTCATTGTGCGAGAGAGCAAGTATGATCGAAAGACACTACATCTACGGTGCGTGCTAGACCCCGGAGGTCTAGCATAGCAAACCATATCGAGATTAAACCGCTCGACACAACATGTCTACCTCTCTCGAGGTAGATCAACAGAGAGAGAGAGAGAGAGAGAGAGCACTGTATCACGTCCTATCGAGCTCGATATGGTTTGCTATGCTAGACTAGCTGGAGAAAAGCTATGTTGCCTCCCCTTTATTTTGGAAGGCCTGCGTTGTATTAAAGATCGATTATCCGTATTCGTTAAAAAATATTTTGAAATAATTTTATTATATCATAGTTTAAATCGTAGTTACAAGCCTTCCATGGAATAAGTGAAACACTTTTTACCAATTTCATATAAAATTATAAAAGACAAAAATAATCAAAACAGCAAAACTTTCGGAAAATAGCGCAAAAGTAGTCGTTGCTCTTGGCTGTCCAGAGCATTATTACATTAAAATAAAAATATTATAATAAACATGAGTTCAAGCACTATTCACATATAAAAAAATAATGTCAAAGATTGAAAAAATCAAATCTAATTACTTAAAAACACAAAGCGAGCCTGAGCTCGGTTCGGTGAGCATTTGTATGGGCGCGAAACGAAATGGCCTATTGGCTTCAAGATGAAATTATGAAAATATTCTGAGACGAATAGACGGGGTCATTGTTCACTTATTTTTAATACAAATTTCAAGGCTGTATTATTTAAGGATGGCCGTTTAACAGTCAAAAAACATGAAATTTAAAGGTAACTTTTTCAATCGAGTGAACTTGAAGCATTTGCGTTTTTTCCAAGATGAATAGATCACTCCTATAGTCTACTATCTACATTATTTTCATTAAACCAATTGACCAGGTTACACAATGTGAAATGGTCATTTGAAGTTGTGCATCTAACCTTATACTGACCCTTAAGAAAATTTACAAGAAGTTTCAATTCCATTAGTTGAACAAACTTGCTATAAAAAATTATTCGTAATTTGAGGAGCTTATTTTGCGTTTTTTTTTCTATCGACCTTTGTTAATTCAATAACGTTTTCAGATTGAGGAATTTATCTGTAACAACATTTTATTTGTATTTGGAATGTAATAATGAAATGACAATATGAATCAATCAAAATACATAAAAAACATTATAAACGGTCTAAAATTTGACAAGGTGACTTAATCAACCACCCGAATTCATACTGGAGATTCGGTTAGTGAGCAGAAACAAGGTTCAAAGACATTTCTTCCGAAATTATTAAAAAAAATTGTTCCCATATGAACTGGACTAAAGGCAGTAAAGGAGCAAAAAAAATTTTTTTTCCTTATTCACCTGAAGAGAAGTTAAACATTTGATTAAATGTTTAACGGGCAGTTGATTAAATTTCACCTTATTTAGTACGAAACCCTTGCCGTGTGAGCTTGACTTGCACTTGGCCGGTTTTTTTGTTATGTGACATAAATCAGCCTACCTACTTGTATTCTATACACGTATTGTTATCGTGATCCTACGCAGTTACTACTTCAAAACACCTTTAAGATTGGTTATTTCCTTAATAACCTTTTTTATCGTAAGCAATCAGCGTCGTAGGTTCAATAAACAAAAAATATTTCAGCCATGTTTTTACAGCCACACGATTTATATCAGGGCATTAAAAATGAAAAATAACTGCTGTAGAAACAGCAACGCCGGTACGATTTCGTAATACTAATTCATTTTTAAAAAATTCAATGCTTACTTTCCTATCAGATATGCTTTCCTGCAAAATGTAATTCATCTCTAATTTGTTAATTTTAGTGGTACTTCAGTACCACTTAGGAAAAAAGATAATATTTACGCATAATTCAAACATATGCTGAAAGCAGCCAATTTTAGAAAAACTTGAAGTTTTAGGTGGACCAAGAAGTTTTCTATGAAAACTATGCTCTTCAAAAATAGTTCATTGCAATTTTTAGATATTTAAATTAGCTAAAACTCAATAATTATTCTGTTAAGTAAGAAATTATTTTATTTCTAAACTGGCAGCTTTCGCAGCTCTTCAGGCCTATCTATTACCTCACGAAAACCTTTTATTCCTTTGACTTCGTGATTCTTCACTTCATAGTTCCGGTCTCATTTTAAACCTGCAAAAGTTTCTAAACTATTATTATGTGCCTTTGAAATGTCAGTTTCGTATGGACAGGTTGAAGAAAACTCAATTTTCAGTACTAACAATTTTTCATTTTTTATAGGAATGACAAATCCAAAGTTCATGATTTTTTTTCGTGTATGAATGAGACAATATTAAGCCAACAACAACATTAATTTAATTTATGAAAAGTGTCAACTATAAAAAAATATAACGAATCTTATCATGAAAACTGATGGAATTTAAGACGAGCTGTTTTGGAGGTTCTAATTTTAGTTTTCAAACTGACAATAAAAACATAATTTTATACGTAGATGTAAAACCTTGAATTCAACTTTCAAACAGAAAACAAATAATAGAAATAGCTATTGAATTACAAGAATTATGAACTCATGTAACCGTAAGAAAATTTCGGCAATTTCATAGGATTGCATCCAATATTAATAGTTCTGTGATCCAATACTATGTTTTATTACAGTGGTGCTTGGCAATTTTAAAGATTTTAATGATAAAAATATATTCGTTGCTTTATATTTTTACGTATTATAATTTTACGTATTATAATATGGGTTTTAAGAACAATAAGGTTATTCAAGGTTGCAAAAATTGTTTGTATGTATTTCAAAATCAGGCAAAAAAAAATTGTAAGACAACAATCCCATAAGATAGCAAACCGATATGCACAATGCTTGTCTCTAAACACGATGGCTTGATTTACGTGGATTTTCCGCAACAAAAATACGAAAATAAAAAAAATTGTGTCCATTTATCAACGTCAAGGCATTGGTAACAAATAATATCCACAAATCACCGGTCCCACAGCGTCCCAGGTATCGTGTCAGTCGGGTAGTTCGGGAAATGAATGGTCTTTCAGGGTGAGATAACACGGATATGGCATTATGTTATCCTGGGTAAGTATTACAGTAATGTCACTTGTATATCACTAATCATATTTTCCTAGAGACAATAATTAATTTGATGCGATTTGACAAACGGTTTTGTTGTAGCATTACTTATGATCGCCTTCAAAAAAGACGTTTTCAATTCGACACTAATGTTTGTTCGGTTATATCTTTATATTTCTATTTGCAGAAGAAACAACATTTTTTTTATCAAACCTTTTCCTTAGTCTTAAGTTTTACTCGTACAGAGTTGACAAAGATAAATAAAATTCGAGATCACGGACCTATGACGTCGTCATTGTGCTAATTACCATAGCTTAATTTCGAAATTTTTTTTTCAGATTTGTTACGCCATATTATACGGACATAGTTTTCATTAATTTGCTATTAGCTTAAGCAACGAATAATTTGTGGATGGAAAAGTCGAAAGCAGGATCTTTGACTTAGGAACTTTGTTTGGACTAGTTAGGAGATAAAGATGCTAAAAGTCCTTGCCCCTCCGAGTCGAGCCCGAGGGGGGGGGGGGGCACAAAGAAGATCCCGTTTTTTGGTTTTTTGCTTACATCTCGAAAACCGTGCATTGTACGAAATTTTGTTTTACTACATAATGAAAGCTGATAAAATTTTCTACAACTTTAGCTTTCACACTTTTTATCTATCTCCAATCTTTGCCTAGCTATGAGCTTCGAAAAATGGTCGAATTTCAAAGCCTTTTTCACGTCAACCACGTTGGATTTTAAAATCGTTGTTGTTTTCGTAATCAGAGACCCGATAAACCATTCAAACGATACCCATGTTGATTTTCAAAATGTTTACCCCATTTCCCCCTTTTAGGGGTTGAATTCTGAAAAAACTTGAAACACATTTATAGATAAGAGTACTCCTGTGAAGTCTCGAATAAAATAGTCTAACTAATCTTGTTTCCCCATACAAACTTTGGACACCCGTTTCACCCCCTTAGGGGGTGTGTTTTGAAAAATCCTTTCTTAGTGGACGCCTTCACTATATAAGGTATATATGCAAAATTTCAAGTCTATAGAACCAGCTGTTGTTGAGATGTAAGCAAAAAACCAAAAAACGGGATCTTCTTTGTGCTCCCCCCCCCCCCCCCTCGGGCTCGGCTCGGAGGGATAAGGACTTTTAGTATGTTTATTTCCTAACTAGTCCAAACAAAGTTCTTAAGTCAAAGACCCTGCTTTCGACTTTTCCATCCACATACCCTTAGAGAGCACTCATTTCTCAGCCTATATATAAATCAACCATTATTTTTTAATGATTTTTTTAAAGAATTTTTGGTTATGACGCTACTTGAGAATTTTAGACATTATACTGATTGTGATGTGTGATTGCTTATAAAAAAGTGGTTTATCTCTGTCTGTCAGTCGACTCATCTGTCATCCCTCTGTCAAAACAGTCGGCAGCCAATTTTATAAATGTATCTTGATAACAAAGGACACATTTCTAAACAGCCATTTCTCAAGTGACGTCACACGAAGGCAAATGGAGGTTGCAGCTTTTTCGTAAAAGTATACATCATCATGAGGGTTTTTTTGACCACAAGTTCGAAATTAAACCTAAATATCGAAATGGTTTTCGAATTAACACACCTTAACATAATTTAATCTAATCGAATTCTTTGGTTAGTTATATCAAATGACAGTGGGCAAATTCGGTCCAAGCGCCGCCAAGATATTTTGAATGAAAGGAGTAGTATGTAGTCCTCAAACAAACAGAACCCTATCAAAATATATCCGAAAAATTTCGAGATATGACTAACCATGTTTTACAACCTCTCGCACTTCAGTTCTTGTAATTAAGAGCGGTTTCGCAGCCGGATTGTGAAAAACCCGCCTTTTTCTAATTAATCGAAACAGAATACTTAAATTCAAAATTTACTCAATAGTTATTCAACAAAACCTTATGGTAGAGCTGATAAAGGTGGTAGAACTGATGCCGGGCTTGACTGAGGAGTTACCACCATCTTACTTGGAGACCCCCTCGAAGTAATTCGGAGGAGAGTAAGAGGACTGCTCACTGGCAAAAACCAGGAGGTTCACCATGCCTAGAACCGATGGATGGCGGTATATCCATCCCTAATAGCCGGTGTATGGAACAGACTGGTGACGGGCAGCAGCGTCACTGGTGCGAGGGTTCCGGCACCGCGCTCACCAACCCGCCTGTCCAGCGTGTGTGAGTATGGGCAATTCTTCTAGGATGACTGCCGGAAGTGGCAAAGTCCTGGAAAGGCTTATGTCCAGCAGTGGACGAACTAAGCTGATGGATGAAAACCTTATTACCTATGTAATGTGTATGTTGTCATCGCAAAGTTTCAATTGGTTTCTGTAAACTAGAATTTAAATAATTTTGAAATTCTAATTTAGAAAAAGGCGGGTTTTTCACAATCCAGCTGCGAAACCGCTCTTAACATAGGGCCCCGACGAAAGTTTTTGCAAATGTAAAAATCTTAACGAATACATTTTATTTTTATTTTTTATTTTGATGGGGTTCTGCTTGCTTGAGGACTACTTTATGTCTTTTTATCTAATATACACCTTAATCTTGGCGGCGCTTTTACCAACTCCCATACAAGTTTTCCCACTGTCATTTATAAGAAAAAGCATATTAGTGCCCCTCGACGATTCGTGTCATAACGACCTAAGTTTTCTAGAAACTTTTCATCTGAGTAAATTCTTTCAGTATTTTATGTCTATACATACATTTTCACCGGATAGCTACCTTCGAAATGACGGGTACAAATGTCCTTTTAGTTAAACAAATATTTCCGTGTATGTCCTTTTTAAGCCAGATAAATGGTTTGTTGTGTGAAGAATCACATAGTTTATCTGCTGGATAGGAGAAAAACTTCAGGACCTGTTTCACATCTAGCTGCTAAAGTGCCTGAGTTTGTGTCACATAACATTTATACAAAACACGTTCCATTATTTTTACTTATATTCTGGGTAGTACATATCTATCAGCAATAGTTGAAACACGTCTAAAATCAAGTCCTAAGTCAAAATAAATTTGTTTATTATATAGAGAGTCTAGAACTGAGATATACAACGTGTAACAGAAAGGTGTAACCATACTTGAAGAGCTTATTCAGTCAATGGACAGAACAACTTTTACTATGGAGTCAACCCTGAAATCTTTAAAAAAAAATCTGCCCTTCCATACATTTCGGCCGAGCGGCATTGCATTTTCCTATGAAGCAATTAATTTTTTTTGATATACAGGATCTGTTCCATAGTAAAAGTTGTTCTAAACCATTGACTGAATAAGCTCTTCAAATATGGTTACACCTTTCTGTTACACCTTGTATAGATGCATAAATAAAGCAGATAAACTTGAAAATGCTACTCTTATAGATATGTACAGATACAGCTTCCTCACTTTTAGTGATGTGCTTGTGATGTACAAACAGCAAAGGAGATAAGTAACCAGGCCCAGCGCAAACACTTTGATCCTAACACCCACAGGTGGGTGATTGATACTGCATGCATAGTAAACCTTACCATTTGTATATCATAGTTTGTTAGAATTATAGTTTAGTTATGTTTAACACAACTAGATGGCGGTGTACCGATTTACATCGCGATATCGTTATGTTTCTTTCAGTTTGTTGTACACCTATTTTGGAGTTTGATTTTAATAGTCTATTCCACAAGGGTGCTTTTTGGGATAGTACAGTACATATAGTAATACTAATAGTGTATATTTGTATACATTGAACAAGTATTTCAGATCTCATTTATCGCTCAGTGGTGGGTTTTGGGATCAAAGTGTTTGCGTTAGGCCTGGTTACTTATCTCCTTTGCTGTCTGTACTACAAAACCTATCACACTAAATAACTTTTGTTATTGTACGTTTTATCTATTCGTAATTTTAGTGGGAAAGTATTTTTATATTTTTTATACAGAAACCCATCCATCCAGCCATCCATCAGCCTAGTTCGTCCACTGCTGGACATAAACTTTTCCAGGACTTTACCACTCCCGGCGGTCAGCCTGGAAGAATTGCCCATACTCACACACGCTGGGCAGGCGGCTTAGTGAGCACGGTGCCGGAACCCTCGCACCAGTAACGCCGCTGCCCGTCACCAGTCTGTTCCATATAAGGCCTGGCTATCGATGATGGATATACCGCCATCCATCGGTCCCAGGCATGGTGGGCCTTACTCTCCCCCGAATTACTTCGAGGGGTCTCCAAGTAAGATGGTGGTACCTCCACAGTCGAGCCCGGCATCAGCTCTACCACCTTAAATATATAAATATCCTCGTTTTATACTATGCAATAGGTGTTATAGTACAAAGGTTTTATGACGTTCTATTCAAGATCATGAAAAAGCAAATGTACATCCAAAAAAACGCAATATTTATGTAGGTTGTTCTAAACTGGGTTTCCCTTGAGACAAAATACGAAAGGTACAACAAAGGTTACATAAAACAAGGAAGCGTAATTAGGAAATGGGTAAAGTTAAGTATGCACGAGTATCTCTACATACAACACAACCATCACAAATTAGGCCAATTAAAAACTTGTAAACTATTTGACAAATTTTCATGAAATTTTTAGGGACATAGATTTCGATACCTACGCGTTATGTAAAGTTTTAAAAATTAATACCCAAACTGAAAACTGGCGATACTACTCAAATATTCGAACAGTTATCTAGGGGATCTCGCCTCATCATTATTATGATAATTTTGTAATACTGACCATAACTGAATTGTTCTTTATTACAACTATCACTACATATACATCTTTATACTACTTTAGTGAACTACACCCTTAACTCATCTACAATTTATTCATTTGATTAACATTTCATCCACAATTATTTTCTTTATTATTATATTCTAACAGCATTTTCTAACAAATGGTAGATTGTAATGGCTTATATACAACGTGTAACAGAAAGGAGTAACCATATTTGAAGAGCTTATTCAGTCAATGGTTTAGAACAACTTTTACTATGGAACAAATCCTGTATATCGAAAAACAAATTACTCGCTTCATAGGAAAATGCAATGCCGTTCGGCTGAAATGTATGGAAGGGCAGATTTTTTTTTTTACATTTCAGCGTTGACCCCATATAGTAAAAGTTGTTCTATTCCATTGACTGAATAAGCTCTTCAAATATGGTTACACCTTTCTGTTACACGTTGTATATGTGTAAATGTATGTATTTATAAAAGTATATTTATTATATTATTTATATTATATTTTTATGTATATTTATGTACTAGTTTATTATAGCGTAAGGAATCCCCCATTAATAAGTCTATGTAGTTTACTCTTATGTTTGATTTCGTGACATTTACACGCTCCTCTTTATTTTTTCTATATTTTATTTTTCACCCAAAGGTTGCCTGGAAGATATTGCTATTAGCAATAAGTGCCGCCTTTGTACACTGTAAAATATTTTAATGTTTTTGTGTAAATGTACATAAAGCGTAATAAATAAAAATAAATAAAATAATTACAATTAGTGTTTTGGATACCTATTACAAGGTTAAATTAAATTAGTTGGCGAAATTTGAAACATATGTAGAATATGTCAATATAAACGATTTTTTCTTTTAGGATTGTGCAAAATTCTCAAAATTTGTTTTTACCTTTCATACTATACCAGTCAGCTGATCGCGGCAATTTGTATGAGAGGAAGTGAAAATATTACGAATTTCGCTTAGATCCCATGCAAACGGTTGTTCATATAAACTAGTACTACCTAAAGTCCCTTTCAATAGAATCCGCTAATAATGTAAACAAACCAATTTAAACACGATTACTGCGTAATCACTTACATTTGAATATCAATCCTGATCATATTCACATTTCAAGGAACCATACATTGTTCTTAAAATCATTTCGACACCAAATAACTTCTTTATGATAGTTATTTTAATTAAAAATAATCGGACGACGAAAATTTCAATAGTTTGTAAAACTGTCATATTAATTTTTTTATCATCGAAGTCTTTTTTGTCTTTGGAAAGTTAGTGTTGTGACTTCACAAACCTCTCACAAACACCGCTTTTGTACCAACAAAATGAAAATTTGTAATGGCCGCAAACAGCTGATTTAGAGAGCGGGTTTGGCAATTATTTCATTTCCTTAGATTTTTTATTCATTGGTGGGTATTGTTCCGAGTTCTGTGCGTTTTTCTGTTTCCTCTAATTATCGACGACTTTGCTTTTTGTATTTTGGTTTTTGGACATTTTCTTTGCGATTTGCTTGGATTTATTCTTGGAACGACGACTTCTGCGTGAAATCACGGACTTTGTTTTTGCTTACGATTGGATCTCTTTCTCAAGAAACAAGGTGGTAACAATGTTTATAAACTATTAATTCTTTCAAATCTAATAAAGATGTACACATAATCACTTAGAGATGCTAAGAATAAATCCAAGAATAATAATAAAGTGAAAAATTATTACGTGGTGTTTTTAGGTTATAATGAGTGAGCCGTAACATCAGGGTCGAAGACTCCTCCGCCTGCCAAAAAACGAAAAATTCATCTGACCACAAGGGAAAAAAATTCTAGTGAATATTTATAATTATTTAGAAAAATCCTCTCGTACATACCCATCCAAAATGGAGTTATATAAAATTACTTTAGAAATTATGGAGGTGTCTCAGTATGTTGTAAGAGATACCATGAAGCATTATTTAGAAACTCAAAAAATACCACACCAAAATACCACTTTAACATCAGTATAGGTACAACCAAATCTTTGGGTACAACACCATAATCATAGAGAACTGTCAAATAATTATCTTGTTTACATTATTGGCGGATTCTATTGAAAGGGACTATACATATGTTTTGACTTTTGCCAACTAATATTATTTAACCTTATATAATAGAGACCAGTGGGTCTACCGCGTAATTCTCATTTTCATCAACATCAACTTGAGATTGAAATTTGACGTGAGTGCGACGACGCCCGCCTAACATGCGATCTCTTTTGCACGCGTTGAATTTCGCATGCATTTGCTTGAACTTGATACAAATGAGAATTACGCGGTAGAGCCCCTGATATCTTTGGGGTCATCTATAAATTACGTCACACGTTATGAAGGAGGGAGAGGTTCAACAAAGTGTGACATCGTGTGAAAGGGGGACGATGTTGTAGAAGTTCTGTGGTCGTTAGCTTCGTGACGTCACATGTTTAACCCTTAATGCATCCTGTTGCCAAATGGCAACATATCATTTATTTTTTATTTTTCTTGTGTAACTGTTTTTTTCTTACGTATATTTTTCTTCCTGCAAGACTATTGTAATAATTACGGAATAAAATAAAAATATGTAAAATTTAGTTTTATTTGCTTTTTTTTTTAATGTATCCAAACATAATTTTGCAGTTGTAAAAAAAATGGTACCAATCTGAAAATAAAAAATAAAAATAAAAAATAAAATGAATAAAATATACTAATTTGAAAAAAAAATGTGTCTTTTTGATTTTATACCATTTAACCCCTTAAAAACGAAAAAAAAATATTTTTTTTCTTTTTCCCATAGTTCTGGACCACTTCTCTATCATATATCCCACTTTCATTTAAAAAGAAAAAATCATGCATTTAAGGGTTAAATTTAAGTATTCTAACTCTAAACTTCAACTTCTTGAATTAAAACACTTGTACTTGTAGTTTCACTTTATTTATGTTAACTCCCAACCGGTTTCGGATTTTACTCCATTTTCAAGGGAAGATCTTAATTAAAATATTTTACATGACTCCAGGTACTAGCTCTGAGCAACGTAAACAATAAGTGAAACTACAAGTACAAGTGTTTTAATTCAAGATGTGTTTCACCAAGTGCCGACAATCGCAAGTATAAATTTTTCTAAACTTCAACTCTAAAGATTTCCTAAAATGTCTCTTTCTTAAATGTTTGATTTATTGTTAATTTTATGAAAAAAGTTTTTAATAGAAATATATAAATTATTTTCGAAATGCTGTTATAATTTTATAATTTCTGAATAAAAACTGTAAAATATGTAACACCATGGGAAAGGGGAGTTACACACATCCCTTTAGAAGGAAAACTTATAGTTAAATTAAAACTAAAAAACACGCTTTTTCCTGAAAATATACAATCGTTTAATTTGCACTTGTCTTTCCTTAATATTCAATGACCATGCCAAAAAACTGGAATCGGAGTCCAGTTTGGAATCGGTGCAAATTTTGTCTTTGATTCTGTTGCTAAAAAATACGACAGTGCCATCTAGGAATCTTACTTAACACTAAGTTTGACATAAGGAAAAACGCTTATTCAATTGAATTCAAAATCCTTTTTTACACACAAGAATAAAACGTATTACAAGTATCAGTAATCTTACAGTTTAAGCAAAAGGCGAGCTTATCTGTGAAAATATTTCTACAAGCAAACCCTTGGTGATAGCAGTGAGTATTTCATAAGTGCACACAAAGACAAAAAACTGTAACAATCCATGTTTTAAAAAAATAAAAACAATTAAATACTAGTCTACGTAAATTAACTGTATACATATCTAATACAATAAATAAATACTTATAAAAAACCGGCCAAGTGCGAGTCGGACTCGCGCACGAAGGGTTCCGTACCATTATCTATAAAAACGGCAAAAAAAACATATCTGTAGTATGGGAGCCCTCTTAAATATTTATTTTATTCTGCTTTTTAGTATAATGTTGTTATAGCGGCAACAGAAATACATCATCTGTGAAAATTTCATCTGTTCAATCACGCTTCATGAGATACAGCCTGGTGACAGACGGACAGACGGACGGACTGCAGAGTCCTAGTAATAGGGTCTCGTTGGTTACCCATTGGGTACGGAACCCAAAAAAATAAAGAAAAATTTATATACACACTAAAAATTATTAAAAAATAATAAATATTATTACAAAACAAAATTTATACCACCTATATTTGTATTGTATTCACAAATTAATTCTTGCACAGCGCTTATACCTGTGGCTGGTTAAAGAAGCCTTAGTAGGCCTACACACCTGCACAGTTACAAATAGGCTATACAACACTGACCTTCATAAATTAAAGTCATTGACCCCAATTTCCGAAGGCTGTATAGCCGAGGTTTAATGTTCCATTAAATTTAAAGGAGTGTTTCGTTTTCTAGCCCGAGAGAAAAAGCTAACGCCATTTTGGAAAACTAATCGAACGGCAAATGGCCCCAACGCCATCTTCCATCTTTAAGACGAGGCTTCCTAAATTTCAATAGTTTTGCATAAATATGCTGAGCCAACTATATACCTGATCCGAAAAAAGGCCAGTGGGTCTACCGCGTAATTCTCATTTACATCAACATCAAGTTGAGATTGAAATTTGACGTGCGTATGACGACGCCCGCCTAACATGCCATCTCTTTTGCACGCGTTGAATTTCGCATGCATTTGCTTGAAGTTGATACAAATGAGAATTACGCGGTAGAGCCCCTGCTTATAAAGAGGGCTTTACAAAGTAACCAATCCAAGGGTTACTAACCTAATGTACACAAACAGAAATGCTATTTCCAAATACGCCAAAGCAGATATTTGTGTCGATTCGGCGCAACACGATTTTACTATTTGACAGAACTAAACTTAATTTAAGCCTTCTGTCTTTTTCTTTCCGTATCGAAATAACAAAGACAGAACGCTTAAATTAAGGTTAGTCCTGTCAAATTAGTTAAGTTGTGTTTAGCCGAATCGACACCATTGGTATTTTCTCCGGGCTTAACACCTTCAAATCCTCTGTCAGTAAATACTTAGCCAAAGAAACTACACGCACAAATAAACACAAAGTATTAAATAAGTAGTTACTAACCCTGTTATTTATAAAAATTCTTCGCACAGAATTGTTAACCTAGTTTTAATTTCATATTACGAAGTATACGAGTAGTAAATGCTCCTTTTAGTATAAGAATTTTTCATAATTGTCTTAAGAGGCTATGCGAATTTTATTTTTGTCACTGTCACTCCAAGCGAAAAATCGCGCAGTGTGAGAGGGGCGGATTCAGGGCAAAAGGGAAAAAAGTTGGTTTTAAATTTATATTAAAAAAACTAAAATAGCTAGCAAAATTTCAAATATCAAATCTCTAGATATTGTTGAAACACACCTAATAAAATATGTTTGAGTTCTGTATATGGTTCCTATTCGTCAAACTAGGAGAAAAAGTGTGTTTGAAGACCTCATTTCAACAATTATTTCTATCGAGGAAAATTTATCTAAACATGTTTTCCAATTTCAAAACCCTAAATTATATAGTCAAAATGCATATATCAGAAATTTATTAAAATTTTCAGAGTATTTCATGAAATACACAGAAAAGAAACACCCGTATTTTTTTCGCATATCGCCTTAACTGGTGCATTATGTGGATGCCTTTAATTAAGAAAACAAATAGCTATATAACTTTTATTCCATTTAAGTAAGTTTATTGTATTTCTTGTTGGTGTTCCTAAATAAATAGATAAATGAACAGTCGCAGTTGCAGAAGAGAAAGTACGAGTATGTCCTAAGTAGTTAGAGTTGTCTTTGTTCTATCAGCCGTGGACTTTGCAGTGGAAAGGTCTTTTGTCTCGATTGAAACTAGAGACTCCTCCACCAGTGTTAAAAGTCACTCTTAACTGGGTTAAAAGTTATTGTTTGATACATTAGATCGCTTTTCTTGCTTTTATCGATCAAGCTTGTAGTAAACTTGATAGATAATAGTTTCCTGGCAAGCAGTTTAAAACAGTTTTATAAACCCAGTATAGCTTTTGCCCGCGGCTTTGTCCACGCGGGTTTCGCATGTAAATTCGAATCAGATTTTCCCACAGATTTTTAACATCCCGTCAGGTAAAACGATTATTCTTACAAAAAAACAATTACGCCCTTTTAGGGTTGGTTTTTCGAAAAATCTTTTCTTGATGCACCTCTAACCCTAAAACAGTTATATGTTTGATTATTTATTCATTCAATTGATGACGGCCCCATACCGTTTGCCGCAATATATCGAGTAAAAGCCTCTTTTTATTGTTTTAATATTAATAAACAAACCAAAGAAATAAATAAAGCTTAAAATAGCAAAGTATAATATATTTATTAAAATTATTTTATTTTATAATTATTTTAAATTATTAAAATGATATTCGACTGACGAGGACCCCAAGTGGGTCAAAATATATATCGAAAATTTTCTTTTTTATTTAATTTCTACCATAATATTCGTAAGAATATGTATATATAAAACGGTAAAAAATCTTTTATTAAGTAAAAATATTTAGTATCATATTAAAATTATTTATAGCACACTGTGCGTAAAATGACCGCTTTACGCACGCTGCGTACTTGTGCTATAAAAAATTATACGAAACTCGTGCGAGAAACTTTTTCTCGACTCGTGTTATTGCAGCACTCGCCTCCGGCTCGTGGCGCAAACACACACTCGTCAGAAAACGTTTCATCGCTCTCGTATCGTAATGTACTATTATTTTCAAAAGTTTTACGCCATTTTTCTCGTTAATAGTAGCTAACACACAGAGAATACGATTTTTCTTGCAAAATTATTCACTCCGTTTCACTATACTAGGGTATTATTTTTGAAAAATGCTGTTTTACGTGCTTTGTAAATTATTATTTGTTAGTTTTTCTACCGACAGGTCGATCAGTATTTGTAATGAGCTCGTCTCCTACACGAAATTTTTTATGAAAATTAATTGCGTTTAAAAAGCTAAAAACAGTAGTAAAATTATTTTTTAGATATCTCGAAAAATTTGAAAAATATTGGCAATCAAAGACGGCATGTCTCGTGACATCATCTGACACGATTTCATACTACGTGATAAACATCGCTAACTTCGCTAATAATAGGAATTTTTCAAAAATCCAACAAGTTTTTTGCTTTGCTACGGCCATGGCTTAAGTTATTTTTGACTACAGGAGACGTGTCCATTGACACACGCAGGGAAGACTATTTTCGATGCAAACTTTTGCACCCTATTTCACCTCCATAAGGGTTCAATTTTGAACAATAATCAGGGGTGCCTGATTGTGTGGACATTTATTATCTACTAGGTTTATTTTCGGTCTTCGTAAGTTTGACCACATTTCTGATTTTAGGTTACAACTTCAGTAGCTCGTATTCTCTCTCTTCTTTATTTTGTACTGTTTAATCCTTCAATTTTATCGTATCTCAAAGATTGCTTTTAATTCCTGTACTCTACTCATGACCGCTCTCTACCACTCTCTACGGTCCTCTGAAAGTTTGCTTTTAGCAACTCCATCTCACATTCCTAATATTTTTGGTAATTTTTTTGCTCAGCTGTCAGATTGTGGAATTCCCTCAGACCAATAAACCAATAGACAAAATCTAATTAAGCAGAAACCTAGAATGGTAAAGCTATGCTACTTTCACATATACAACTCTCCGTATGAAAAAACAAGATGGCGTATTTTTATCAGTACGTTTCTAACTCCAGCTAATAGCAACAAACCATCGTTTACGAATGTCTTAATTTTTGGGGAACCTTAAGTTGAATAAATAAGCTGAATCAATACTTCATACTAGCACAAAATCAGTAAAATTACCGACAACTGTTTTGACTTCACTAATAACCTCAAAACGGATTTAATTATTTTAATGATTTTAGGATTTACTTTTATTCTAAAAGCTATATTTACGTTACTATATGAAAACGACACGTCGTAAAATGCGGTATTTCTTGATGGAATTCCATTTTATGGTTCATTTACTCGGAAAACATCACTTTTTACTCACTTGTGAAAACTGATATTGCTGTTCGAATTTTCTTTATTCCCCGAATGGGATCTGCAACCACGCACGTAGCAGGACATTGTCCTCGTATCTTCAACCCTTTTTCATACGATAATTCGCAGCAAAACACAACTTAAATAAAAATTTTGTTTAAAAATCTTCCGACTTACTTCCTAACATAAACACAAGCTATAACGCGACCAAATTACAAAGGATTGCCAATGTTGTCACTTAAGAAAAGTAACAGTACATTATAATTTGGTGACTTGGACAGGAGTCATTAGGAGTCGAAATGAAGTTTTGGGTAGTACGTTTTGACGGCACCAAGACTTTGTCTATTGGTTTATTGGTCTGAGGGAATTCCAATTTCTTTTATTCTAGGCCGGCCGCATGTCAGTCTGAAGCATAAAATACCTGTCAATGGAATGCCTGTCAAGTACTTTTTCATTTTGACAAACATGGCTAAAGCAGCAATGACGTAAGAATGTTGAGTATTTTCGTTGAGAATAATAAAATAATATTAAGTACATCGTCACGACATGAATCCCCGAAGGGGGTGTCAGAGATATTTCTGAGTAACATTGAAATGCAAGTCACGGTTTACACGTTTCCCAACGATTATTATATCCCAGCGTGATGGGTCACCACACCACATACAAATTGGACCTACAGCTGAACGTGCCTTCTGACCGAAAAATGACTATCTCTTCTATTTACGATTGCGGCACTTGGTGAAACTGGGATAACAACATGATGAATAAACACACTTGCACTCGTTTCACATTGCACGGAATAACATCTAATCAGTCTAAACCCTTGATGATTATTTAAAACCGAAACCGGTCGGGTTAAATAAGCTAATAAACTGTGAAACGAGTGCAAATGTGTTTACTCATCATGTTGTTATCTCTTCTATGCTTCCGACGCACCCAAATCGCACACAAATATGCCCCAATTGATTTCAACTTGCTACCGAGTATTAGAACCACTAGACTACAGAGGCGGTCTAATATTAGGCAATAATATTCTGCAATTCAGCGGCGCAATGGCGCGCAGCGTTAGCTCAGGCAGTAGAACGTTAGCCTCTCAGTTTTGAGACCCGGGTTCGATCCCCGGTCGGGCATCCACCAATGAGTTTTTCGGAATTTATATGCATAATATTTGTATTTACTTACCACTTTCTCAACGGTGAAGGAAAACATTGTGAGGAAACCTGTATGCCCTAAAAAGCGTGTATTTGTGCCCGAAAAACAGCGATAGGGCTCACCACCCATGACTTTGGGACGTAATAATCGTCATGAAACGCGGGTGTACCTGTACCGAATGAGAACTGTGACTGGCATTTCTTTCACAGCTCATATTCGGGAACACTTCTGGCATCCCCTCGGGGATTCATGTCGTGACGATATATTGATTTTTATTTATTTTCAATGCATGTGCTCGTAAAGGCCCACTTTTTATGCATCAAAACCGAACAAAAAGTCGATTATTTTGCCCTAGGGCTTTATTATTATATATTTTTTTAATTTATTTACAATGGTTGGCTAACCTGCAGCCTTTCCTGTGTACCATAAATGTCATATTTTTTTTCCACTGTTTAACGGCTCTGGATACAGCCCCTTTGAGCCAAATATAATTTAAAGTTCACAAAATTATATTTGTTTTATTTCCTCACACTATGCATTGAAAAACGTAGTATGATACACGGGCGTAAGAGCAATAAATTACTCGGTTACGTTTAAAACACTCGCTACGCTCGTGTTTTAAATCATCCTCGTAAACTACTATTATTCTACAATTCACACTCTGTACGTGTACATTCTTGCAACAGATATCGGTTTACATACCTATCACATAACTGATTGTATAGAATATGAAATGAGAAAATAATGAATATCGAAATATGGAACCCTTTTATCCCAATTTTATCCTGACTACACATTACTGTTTTGCTAGCTTTTGGAAAACTCTGCATAATTGTGTTTACATTAAACGAAGCACGTCTACATCAGCTTCCCAGGGCACTTTTATACGTACTCGTGTTATACTCGTCGTATCGTATGTATATGTGTTTGTGGAATCGACTCACTAAAATCTTCTTGTGTGACAAACAGGCAGGGCCGGTTTTAGGGGAGGGCAACAGGGGCTAAAGCCTGAGGCCCCATTCCAATTGGAAGGACGGGCGCGAACAGAGGCGAATACAAATTCACACGCCGCACCCTCTCCTTCGCTGTGAATGTGTTTGCGCGATTTCAGACTAACTGGAACAGTTTTATATTGCCGCGCCTGCGCTTTTACGATGGGTGAGCGCTAAAGGGCCTCTTCACATTTCACAGAAACTGTTTCATCTAATAAAGAAACAAAACATTTTCTTTAGGATTTTGTCAAACTAAGTGTAAAGTATGGTATAAAGTGTGGCTCCAAAACAGATTTTATATTTTTTTGTAATGAAGAATATAGTTTTTGTATTTGAATAATATTAGGTAGAACGGTTTTGTTGATGAGTAAAAAGAATTTTCTTTTAGTGGAAATATACTTCTTTGACCTGCAAAAACTGGCTGCAGCTGCGGAAGCTCGTAAATTGGTCAGATAAAAAGGACCGTGTCCCAACGTACCGAGGATCACATCAGAGCGGTCAAGAATCGTAAAATCAACAAATCAGCCATAGCAGAACATCTACTTGGACATCTACTATAGCTGCATAAACCAAGTATTCTGTCAACGGAACGTCATTATATTCCAAATTCAAATTCAAATTCAAAAAACGTTTATTCAGGATAAAAAACATTACAGAAATAGCAATTTCAAATGCACCGCCAAACTGCAAGGCAGTTTATTGGCAGTTGGCGCTCTCACTCTTGTAAGAACTGGTCCTTCCAATCCTTGAACGGATACCATCACAAAATCCTGGTGCTATTATTATTATATATATACATACATACACACACATACATATACATACATGTATATACATATATATATATATATGCTTTTCGCAGTTAGAACACTGATTGAACGAACCAAGATTGGTGAGGGAAGCAGTTGAAATTAACAAACATAAAACTTTCAACCGAGAAGATGACTTCAAACTGTCGCGTACTTAGAATCCAGTGATAGAGTTGTGCAAGAGCAAGGCTCGTAAAACATCGTGTGATTTCCGAACGGACACCGTCAGTGTAGCGTGTAGGTCGGTAGATGAAGAAAATCCAGTCGTCGTCACCGCAAGCATAGATAAATTATTTATCTATGCCGCAAGTAACAATAAACGACAGAGACGGAGGGTAAATCGCTACGTTTTCTAGCCTGTCGTCATCGCTGCACCGACCAGTCATCCCGCGACCATGGCGGATGAAACGCTTTCAAAAATTCGGGAAAATATACAAACCAAACACGGTGAGTCCCGTACTGCTAATAATGTTTATAGTGACCGTGTACATTTAAAATCTTATAGAAATTTCTTCAAAAGAATACGACAAATATCCGGGTAAACACGAATACCGTCACCTTAAATTAGAGTGAAATAAAAATATAGGCATGAGCACGATTAAAATTTAAGCTCAAATTAATAATATGCCTCCACACGTTATAATACGGCTCTGGTAAAAAACTAACTTCCCGGCGTGTCTTTATTACCAATGATATAAGGTTTAAAGTTGCTTTGGACGGCTGAAATATAATATGGAAATTGATATTATCTTAAAAGCTTTTTCTTGTTCGTTAAATACAGCTGTTCAAAGACTTATTTTTTTATTTACTATTAGGACTATGGAGTTTATCATCCTTATCAATAATTTAGAGCCTTGTTTTTATCTGGGCTCATTGCAAATTCAAATTCAAATTCAAATAGTTTATTTTGCAAAGCAGGTATAGATATATACACTTTTTACACGTCAAATTTAATCTAATAAAGAAAATATATGTAATAGAATAATAAATGTACATGAACTAAATTAAAGGTTTATTTAATTTATGTAGCAATATATTTACGATTAAAATGATAGGTAAAATATATATTATACAAGATAAAATCCAATCAGCCGCCCGAACCCATACCGGAGACCCGGCCAGGGACCAGGAACAAGGTTCAATGATCACCAACCGAGCCCCCAGCACGAATCCAGGCGGCCGACCAAATCCCATCCTATATACTACATACTAATAGGTTACATATATAAATACATGCCTACCTCCGCCCATTCGATTAGTCTTGCTAAGAAGAAGGGCAAGAAACTTAGCAAGATCATGTCTTTTTTTTCAACATAAAACTTATACTATACAATATATGACTTATATCTACTTTAACCAAGGGATAAGAAAATACAAGACAGTAGGAATTCAGGTTAATGAAAAAAAGAAAAACATATATATCTTTGTCTACCTGTCTCATATAGTCCTTTTCCTTTTACAGTCTGTAATCAATTAATGTTTACACCTTAGAGGAATCATAAGTTAAGAAATTATACTATTTAATTAAAGTATAACTTACTACGAGTATCATTATCACTGTAACACCAGGCTTCACCATCATCCAAATATTCATTTATTTTATAATATGCCTTTTTCAATAGGCCCTGCTTAATATACAGTTTAAACTTATTCTCTGACAAAGTAAGGACCTCCTTTGGAAGTTTATTGTAAAATCTTATACCATGTCCTACAAAAGAGGTACTCACCTTAGCGAGTCTGATTTTTGGAAAAGCCAGTTTATGCTTATTTCTGGTCTCCTTACAATGTTGCTTACCAAGCCTTGGGAAAGACTCAACATTTTTTCTGACATATCTAAGGACTTGGTAAATATATTCACAAGGAACCGTTAATATATTAATTTCTTTGAACTTTTGTCTTAATGAATCCCGGTGCTTCATATTATAAATAGCCCGAATTGCTCTCTTCTGCAAAACAAAGACTGCGTCTGTATCCGCGGCTCTACCCCATAACAGCATGCCGTATGACATAATGCTGTGAAAGTAACTAAAATAGACTAGTCTAGCAGTATCTACATCAGTAATTTGTCTTATGCGTCTAACAGCGTATGCGGCCGAACTAAGTCTACCACATAGGGCTTCTATGTGGGGACCCCACTGAAGACGAGAGTCTACCGTAATGCCCAAAAACTTAGTTTCGTTAACTAACTCCAGCTTGGACCCCTGCAAAAGCAAATTACAATCCACTTGAATTACATTTGGTAACGTGAATTTTATACATTTCGTCTTTTTTGCGTTTAAAACTAAATTATTTACAGTAAACCAATCAAGCACCAGTGATTGCTACGTACTTCATATTTTTATGGTAGATAGCTCTGGTTACTAGATATAACATACTGAAATTTCAGCTTGCGGAACCCAAAGGTTTTCAAGATATGAATTTTTTATTTTTTTTTATTTTTATGAAATTTTTGCTTTGTCTGCATTTTCAAAACGCTGATGAAATGTCAAAATGAAATAACGTTCCGTTTATCGCAGTGGCAAATGTCAATCTAGAACGCACACTGCCTAAAAAACACTAAAAAATAATAGTTGTAAATTATTGAGGTAAAATGGAACGTGTTTAACACGGGAGCGGCCATTTTGTAATTTATCGGCTGACATCATTCGGGTTGGCTTTAGTATTTTAATCTATAAACCGACTTCTGCACTGGTAGACTAAAACTGTTCAAAATCGACTCAGCACACCCCGACTCTATACAGTCTTGTGGCTACTACCCCTAGAGTGTATATAAAAAGCCGAAGGCGTGGAGGGAGGGCAGCCCCTGCCCGCTAATAAAGCTCAGGCACCCGTGTGAGCCGTAGCGTAGCGGCTGAGGCTGGCCGAAGCCGAAGGTGCGAAGGCGAATATGGGTGTCTGTGCTTTGTTACGCAAGGGCAAAGGGGCTGCACTTCCCGCAGCGCCGTAGCCGATGCAGAATTGAATTTATGTCATAAAAGTTTATGACATATAGGTGGTATTGTTAAACCACCAAAAAAACTAAAAAAGTCCATTTTAGACCATGCCTAGAAACAAAATTATTTAGACCAAGTGTCTAATTATATTGGTACCTAATTTAAAAAATCTCATGGGGGGAATACCTCCCGCCCTTCCCCCCTATACTCCCCCGTCCTTAATTCGTGCGGAAATAATTAAATGACTTTCCTTTATCTGTGTAGTATTTGATATTTTAAAATAAATGTTTTAATTACGGACTTTAGGACTCACTTTTTTAACTCACGATTTTGGTTTAAATTTATTAAGCTCTTCCTAATTATATTTTTTAATAAAATTGGCAGTTGACCATACGGTCATTTACGGTCAATGCAGTTCGGCTTTGGAATGAACTTTCGCAAGCCCTCGGAAATTTTCCTTCTGTGTCCTCTTTTAGATTTAACTTGAAAAATTATTACCTATCATCTCTCTGATTGACTCGACTGAGTGTGCTACTTTGTTTGTTTGTGTGTATGTATACGTATGTATGTATTACTATGCAGTGTATTATATTTAAATGCTTGCAGAGGCTTGCAGATTATTTTTCTTTTTGCACAAATACGCAAATTTTTGTAAAATTTTCTTTCTCTATATCATCAGTTGACTGGAAGATATTTCTTTAAGGAATAAGTCCCCTTCGGCCGCTTAGGTAACCAGAGTTTGGTAACCAGCCGAAAAGTAATTTCGTTTGTATGAACTAGGCTTGCTCCGCCGGCCTATTAAGGGCCTTACTATTGCCAAATGGGTACTTTCTAAAGCCTACTTCTCGTTTATGGCCAAACCAAAAATAATGAAAAAATGTATTATGAATAATCAACTCTTAGACAACATATGCAACAGTTTTCTTTTTCATACCACCAAAACTTCTACATGAATTTTTTTTTTTACTGAACGGTGTTTTTCGACCTCAAATTCCCTACTGCTGCTGAGTGGCTTGGCCGATTGAATTCATCTATGCTTTGATAAATAGATAAACTTTATAGCTATAAACATAACATAAGATTATTCAATCGAGTAATCACGTCCAAGTGAAAAGTATAATTTTCCCTTATTTCGCTCTATCAAGGACGCAGCGAGCGTCGTAACAGCCACTATGCATTGCGCGCTGATATGAACGTTATTTCAATGTCGTTTCCGTTGATATTTGTAGTGACAAATATCGAGCTGCTAATTTGGCGATGGTAATCGCCTTAATAGGATATACTTACATGTTTCCTTTACCTTGACCATCCTAATACTAACTTTCGTATCCATAACATTACTTGCCTTGAAAGTAAATCCATAAAAATAACATTATTTTGCAGATAATTCGTACTTTTATGGAAAACTTACGCAGTTTCGGGAAGAAAATATCATTGATTTATCTGTAGTATAACGATCGGATGGAACTGCTTTTTCTCTAAAATATGGAGATTTTGAGGAAAGGTCATGTTTTTTTTTTTATCTAGCCATTGTTAGTCAATCGTGTTTTAAGACATAAAAATAAAATTTCAAGAAAACTCAATTTTCAGTTTTTGCATTTTTTTTAGGAATGACAAATCCAAATTATAGTCCCTTTTGTCTATGAATGAGACAACATCAAGCTAACAGCAACATTAATTTAATTTTTGTAAAGTGTGTGCTGTAAAAAACTATTACGAATCTTATCATGGAAACGGATGGCATTTAGGACGAACCGTTTTTGAAAATTAAATTTTAGTTATCAAACTGACAATAAAAACAAATTTTAATACGTAGATGTAAAACCTTGAAATCAACTTTTAAAAAGAAAACAAACAATGGAAATAGCTATTGAATTACTGAAATTATTAACTCATGAATCTGTAAGAAAATTTCGGCAATTTCATAGGTAGTGACGTATTATACATGAAGTATGTACGTGGATATCAAAAATGATGCACACAGGATTCGCCTTTGCCGTTGAGTATCCTGATAAATCAATGATCGTTGAGTATAACGCCTGCAGGCATGCTAGACGTCAGCATATATTTGAGTCCATCGAGAACTGTCCACCGCACAATCTTTGGAAGTTCCTAAAATCTCTTGGTGTTGGCAAGCCAAAGCCTGGTCCTCTTTCCAATATTGACTTAAATGCTATCAATAACCATTTTAGTAGTCCATCTTCCTTTTTATCTAGCATTTCAAAATCTGATACCTTGAATACTCTACACAATACCATTCCTTCCTCTGATTACCTACCTTTCCAGTTCCATGAGATTACCTCTGTAGATGTTCGGAAGATTCTTCGCTCTATAACAACTAAGGCAGTAGGTGATGATGGTCTTAGTAAAGATATGTTTATCCCAATTTCTGATGCGGTTTGTCCTATAATAGCAGATATCATTAACTGTTCCCTGTTGTCAGGAGATTTCCCTAGTCCCTGGAAGAAAGCTCACATTATCCCTCTTCCAAAAAAGTCCAATCCTGCTTCTTTCTCAGATTTTCGCCCCATATCTATTCTTCCCATTCTTTCCAAAATCCTTGAGCATTTTGTTCACAAGCAACTTGCTGATTTCCTATCCTATAACCATCTCCTTAATCCCTATCAGTCTGGGTTTCGTCCAGGTCACAGCACTACAACAGCTCTTGTAAATGTGACAGATGACATAAGGCTAAACATTGAGCAGAAGAATCTAACCGTCCTAACGCTCCTAGACTTCAGCAACGCTTTCAACACTGTCGACTTTGACATACTTGTTGGCATGCTGAGGTCTCTTAGTGTTTCTCCGGAGGTAGTATCATGGTTCAATTCCTATCTTCGCGGCAGACAGCAGCTAGTCAAAATCGATAGCTCCAAATCTGATTGGTGTAATCTGACTGCCGGCGTTCCACAAGGTGGTGTTCTTTCTCCTCTTCTTTTCTCTATCTTTATCAATTCTATTACTGCATCCTTATCCTCCTCCTTTCATTTATATGCTGACGACTTGCAGTTATATACGGCTGCACCGCTGGACGACATAAACAGGGCAGTACATACTGTTAACACTGATCTTGTCGCCATCAGGGAATGGACAAGGCGTTTTGGTCTGCATGTCAACCCAAAGAAGTCGCAAGCTATAATCATCGGTAGTAATTACTACGTCTCCCGCTTGGACATGTCTGACGTGGCTGACGTGGTTTTTGATGGAGTGATAGTGCCTTATTGCACGACCGTTAGGAATTTGGGTTTGTGGATGGACCAAACTCTTTCGTGGTCTCCACATGTTAATGAAGTAAGCCGTAAAGTTTTCGGCTCATATCACTCGCTTAAGCGCCTACAGAATTTCTTGCCACTGAAAACGAAAATTACCTTAGCACAATCTCTTCTTCTTCCCCTTCTGGATTATGCCGATGTCGCTTATCTAGATCCCACTGAAGAGCTGCTTGATAAGCTGGAACGTCTTCAGAACTTGTGCATTCGATTCGTTTTCGGACTGCGCAAGTATGACCACGTCTCGGAGTTTCGATGCAGGCTTAAGTGGCTTCCTATTCGTCTTCGCAGGAACGTACACATTCTTTCCCTGTTATATAATGTTCTCCGTAATCCTGTTTACCCTAATTATTTAAAAAAAAGATTTTTCCTACGCACTGATCGCAGCAACAGAGCGCTTCGGTTTTGTCATCATATCGATCTGGCGATGCCTGCGCACACCACTGATCGTTTTTCTAAATCATTTACGGTCAATGCAGTGCGGCTTTGGAATGAACTTCCGCAAACCCTCAGAAATCTTCCTTCTGTGTCCTCTTTTAGATTTAACCTGAAAAATTATTACCTTTCATCTCTCTGACTAGACTGACTATGCTACTTTATTTGTATGTATGTATTTATGTATTTGTGTATGTATTAGTATGTAGTGTATTATATTAAAATATTAGGCTTGAAGAAGATTATTTTTCTTTTTGCACAAATATACTTGTAAATAATTTTTTCTTTTCTCCACACCATCGGTTGACTGGAAGAAATTTCTTTAAGGAATAAGTCCGCCCTTGCCTTTTATTTTTCTGTATTCTGTGTTTTATTTTAATTTTTCTGTGCAATAAAGTGTTTATTCATTCATTCATTCATTCATTCATTCATTCATTCATCCTAAAGGCGCATGTTTCCATAAATTTTGTATGCGAGAAAAATAGCCGTGGTTCAGAACAATTTTTTTGGTCTATTTACTAATGCCCAAACAAAAAAAAATTAAGCTGTGGTCTGTGAAAAAGGTTTCCAAACATGGCCTTGGCGCTAAAGGGTCTTAAAAGTTGGGTTCGTAGTTTTTAGCGTCTTAAATTTTCCGAGCGGTCGAAAGAAACACGTCAAAACTCTCACTTCAACACAATCGCTTTAATTAGGTATGCGGAGGCCAAATGGAAACAGTATCACAGGCCAGTGGTATCAAACAAGTCTGGTTATTGCGTTCGTGTTAATAACATGTCTACAATTCATTCGTACTTCGAAATATTACCATTTTAATGAGCAATCAATTAATTGGCACTGCAAAATGACCACAAATTGAAGAGAAATTTACGTCCGAATAAAGTTTCACAAAACCGTAACCACACAACATAGGATAGAGTCAGAGTTTTTTCACGCGTGCAAAAGAGACGGCATTAGAACAGAATCATAAAGTAATTCATGCAAAACGGCCTTTTTAGAGGACCAGGGGATCTAATAAGGCCGACTTGGGTGAATCATAAAATGATTTAAAAGTAGGATAGAGTCTGAGTTTTTTCATGCGTGTAAAAGAAACGGCATTAGAACAGAATCATAATATGATTCATGCAAGACGGCCTTTTTAGGGGACTAGATCGTGCGTTTACACCTTTTTAATAAATTTTTATTCAACTGATGATTTTTGTTTATATAGCCAAATTCATACTGTAGACTCGGGAAGTCAAGGTTCAATTACGCTCTACTAATTTATGAACAACTCCGAGTATAGGAAGCCTAAATTTAATTTTGCGCTTCTCACAAAAAGGATAATCGAGCCTTGGTACTGGCCACGAGTCTCCAGTATGAATTTGGGTATATAAACAAAAGTCATGTAATGTCGTATTAGCTTAAAATGGATGTTACTTTATCAGTCTCATTTTCATTCCAAGGATACAGATTTATTTAAAAAAAAAAATTTGGTGCCATCACTGTGGGTACCAATAGCTGATCGGAATTTGGTGCTGTGATATATGTGATAACTTGGTTTTAATATGGATATTCCCGGGATTAGTATTCCGATGGTTTTGTTATATTGTGTAGTGAACCTAATGGCTATTACGAAAAGTGCCTCTCAGAATTTACCGATTATTTTTCGGGAACCATATACGTGGGATAATAATAAAGCCTCCGAAAAACAAATTAAATTCAAGCGAATTGCTACATACTGTTATACTATCTGAGCAGCGGCAAAGTTTGTTATCGAAAAACATAAAAAATGTATTATCCGGATGTCATTGTGTTTTGATCATTGAAGATTTAAAAATACTTTACCTTTCAGAGATGTAGTCCGCCGCTAGCTTGTTTCAATAAAAAAGCCACTGTTTCGCTTTCATTCGTTATCGATCGGTTGTCCTAGTATTGCTTTTGAATTGCAAATTCATTTTTATTATTAGTTTGTAGAAATCAATTATCTTTTAGCAGTACAAGGCAACTGACATACCTACAGACGCACACTTAAAAAAAACCGGCCAAGTGCGTGTCGGGCCATGCGCAGTGTAGGGTTCCGTAGTTGCCCTGCACAATATGCGGACTTCTTCTCCAGGTACATTTTATGAGTTTGTCGACTAATACAGATCGCGCCAAACTTCTAGTACGCTTGGAAGTTGCTCTTCCCAAGAACGGCCCATACATTTTGTTCCTGCTGATGCGAATCGCCCCGTGTTTAGAGGGGACTAAAAGTTTGGCGTGATCTGTACTCGTTAACTTGTAAAGCCTATTTAGCTGTGATAGTTTTCTTTTTAATTTCCTTATGTATACTACTGCCGTGATTTTTTTCAGGTCTCCAAATACAACCTTTTTTCTGGTAGGGAGGGGGGGGACACTTGACTCTAACAAAAATTAACACTTTTAAGCTTAATATTTCGCAAACGGAACCCTGGATCAAAAATGATCTTCTCACACCCCCAATATTTTTAAGTTACCTATCCAACGACACCCCACACTAGGTGATAGACGAGAAAAAAAATCATCCCCACTTTACGTGTAGAGGAGGTACCCTAAAAAAGAATCTATTTCAAAATTTTACTGTACCACTTTATCGGCGTGATAAATATGTATACCCATGCCAAATTACAGCTTTGTAGTACTAATAGTCTCTAAGCTAAACCGCGGACAGACAGACAGACGGACATGGCGAAACTATAAGAGTTCCTTGTTGTTGATTACGGAACCCTAAAAACGAGAATATTTTTTTACAGAAAATTTTGTTTTGCGTGATTTAACTTTAACAAAAGCGACAATCAATCACATTTATCTAAACATTCCTCCACAATCTTATTTTTTTACTTTTGTTTGTAAATCGACAGACCGTCACTGAATTGCTTTGTTTATAAACTGAAAATAAAATAAAAGCTCGAGCAAGAAATACGAGAAGGCATGTTTTGGAGGAAAGCTAATCGGTAAACGATCTCAAGCTACTTCCAAATATATTTCATTTTTAGTGAAAGTGAAAGTGAAAACTATTTATTTATTTGCCACAAAAAAGAAACACACACGTACAGAAAAAAAAAAAAGTGGCAAAAAGGCCAAACTCATCAAATGCTGCTAGTTGCAATGTTGTTAATAATAATGCAATGTTGTTAATAAAATAATGTTGTTTTAATGCTAGGACCTGGAATACTGAAAGGTCTGAAAAGAGTAAATTGCAGACATGATAATATTTTTGAAGACTAGTTTGTACCTGTATATACTGTGGTGTTAAAACGGTGAAAACCGATACACGCAGGTACAAGATTGCTAGAATATTGCAAATAAAAAAGCCTTTGACTTACCTATATAAGGTGAAATTTAATCAACCGCCTGAATTCATACTGCAGACTCGGTTAGTGATCAGGAACAATATTTAACCACCAGCAAGGTGGAATTCGAAAAAATCATTTTTTTGCTCCTATACTGCCTATACTAGGATTTGTAATTGAACCAGGGGCTCTACCGCGTAATTCTCATTTGTATCAACTTCAAGCAAATGCATGCGAAATTCAACGCGTGCAAAAGAGATGGCATGTTAGGCGGGCGTCATCGCACGCACGACAAATTTCAATCTCAAGTTGATGTTGATGAAAATGAAAATTACGCGGTAGACCCACAGTCCAGTGTGAACGGGAGCGAAAATTATTTTTTTATGATTTCCAAAAAATTGGTAATTGAACCTCGTTCCTGATCACTAGCCGAGTCTCCAGTATGAATTCAGGCGGTTAATTAAATTTAACTTTGTCTATACAATTTGTTATTCCACTCCTCTATTCTCATTTCTGTCCTCATCTTATACCTTAAGAATACCTAGGAAAGTATCAACTAAACTAACAGTCTGATGGGCAGCGAAATTCTAGTCTTTACAGGTATTTTTTGGTATAATGCGATATCTTCGTAGTTTAACCGATCAAGTGCGAGTCATACTCGCGTACCTAGGGTTCCTTAATTCGACAGTTTTAGGAACAGAAAACAAAATTTTGTCATTTTGTTTTCGTGAATTTCTCAACCGCCATATGTTTCCTAATTTTGCTTTATCCTAATTTTTGACTATTGTGCTTAATATGTTAATTATAAGTACTAGTTTTAAATTAATATTTATTAATTATGTACCTATATGTTGCTTTGCTATGTATTTTTTTGTCCCTAAATAAATAAATTTCTTTCTTTCTTTCCTAATCTTTAAGTTCGCCATAATTTTCTGATATTTTTCTAAGATTTTTTTCGAGGATTTCTTGAAATTGATTTAAGTAAATATAGCCAAGCTATATATTTTTACAATAGTACCTACAATTTAATATCTATTTTTATAAAAAATATATTTATTTTTTTTAACTTTTTTTATATTTCTCATTCGTGTTTAATTTTTTTTTAAATCGCTTTAGTTTTCTGTAATTAGCCAGATATGATCTATCATCAAAACATTTTTCATATTAGGTTTACCAGTTTGGGGGTTAAGGGGGCGGGGGGACACACATTTTTCTGTGGTTTTTCAAATATTTCTCAATATCAGTGCCATAGTTAAAATATATGTTTTTACAATCAGCTAAATATCCACATTTTGATACCCATATTGTATTTTTTGAATATTTTCATTCTCTCTTTTTAGTTACTCTATGTAATGCTATTTTTATGCCAAATTTCAGATAAAGTTGATAATTGAGTAGTTTCGCAGCCGGATTGTTAAAAACCCGCATTTTTCTAATTAATCGAAACAGAACACTCAAATTCAAAATTCAACAAAATCTTATTATCTATGCATTGTGTATGTTGCCATTGCAAAGATTCCATTGGTATCTATCTATTGGTAAATAAGAATTTCATTTTTTTTTATCAAAACTAAATAAAACCCTTTTTTTAATTTTGAATTTGGATCATTTTGAGAATACGAATCATGAAGCAACAAGCCAGTGGAGAGCGCAGAGATACATTCTCCTTCAAAACACAAGTCACCAATATACGGCGGGGGACGTGACAGCTTAGCGAGCTGTGATTGGACAGCTCAAGGTCAAAATTTGATGCGTAATTTGTGTAGGGATGTCATACAAGTGAAACGAAAAATTATCGATATCGATAAAATCGAAAAAATAAATTTGGAATTTCCAAGTTTTCAAAGATATACCAATGAAAGTATTGTTGGGTAATAAATAAAACAAAATTATTTATTTGACAAAGTAGCTACTCACTGATTTTTGAAATGAATTAATTTGGAGTATATTTTTCTTATATAATCCTTCGGGTTTTGATTATTTTTTGTAATGAAGGTTAGCCGGGCATCCACATATTTTTTTATTACACATAATATAGTAATAGGGTCCCGTTAGGCACCCTTTGGGTGTGGAACCCTAAAAATGGTATCAGATGCACTGACAGACACTACTGATAAACATAGGCACTTCTGACGCTAAACAAACGCGTATAAAAATATCCCTACATTAAGTACTTACCTTACATACATTACATATACTTACATGCATACAATGTATGTAAGTAACAATACATTGTTCGATAAATTATTAAACACGTGGTAGGACAGCACTATCGAAAAAAAAAGAGACAACTGTTGTGCATTTCACCGTGCGACAGAAAGAGAGGACGTGAAGACATCAACGCAAAGCGCAAGTTCAATTGAAATATTTAATTGTTATATTTTGAAGATTAAAAGTATACGAAAAACCCTTACCTATGAAATGTTACTCAATCTTTTGTGTTACTTGAAGTAGAAGTATTCTTTCCACACCATTTTATTGCACAAGTAGGCATATTTACTGTAAATTTCGGATTTTTTCTACAGAAACACGCTATGTTTTCACGGACACAGCCAAACTCCGACTAAAACCAATGGCTTCGCTTCATGCGCCTATACGCTTTGAGAAGCGGATGTTTGGCGAGTCGCGTTACCCCCGCATGCGCTCTCCACTGGCTTGTTGCTTCATGATACGAATGAACGTTTCAAATTTAATTGTGCGTTGTCTGCATTATATTATGTATTTCGAGAAAAAGTATGTAGGACAGATTCCTGGATATTGATCGTAGTTACTTAAAATTCACAATCTCTCTCCCCACGCTTCCACGAAACTTGAGCACACTAGGAAATCGAACCTAAACTGATTGCATGTTGCAGAAATAATCGTGTAAGCTTTCAGAATTGTGGAAAAAGTAACCGTTTTGAAGACCCGTAAAATATCTTCAAAACATTATTCTATAGATTTTTATGCAAAGACAAAATAGAGACTTTCTCAAGAAAAATAATTGTGAGGTTTCCATAGATATCATAATAATATTATTCTAATACATATGTGAAAATACAGACCAATAAGAATCTGATTGTAATCAGAAATATCTGATTGTATATCAGTGGAGTTTTCTGGGTAAAACGGAACGTTATTGAGTGTTGGCAACGTTCTGTTTGACAGCTAAAAATCACTTTTTTCTTAAGAAAGTCTCTCTTAATTTTAGTTTTAGTGCTGTCAAAACTAAATTTTCTTTGTTGCATAATAGTTCATAGTTGTCAAGAAGAGAAGCTAAATTACTTTGGAAAATTTTTAGTTTTGACAGCACTAAAACTAAAATTAAAAAGCCTTCAGAATCGACCTATAGTTTTTGCGTAGAATTCTTAGTGCTCTGTATTTTCACCTATTATTTGTGTTGGTATAAACAAAGCTAACCTTTTTAGAAAGGTACTCCCTGCTGGTGAAACTTTTGATTTGTTTTTGAAAGGTTTGTTTTATAACGTTCGTAGTAGTCTCAGAATAAAGTAGTATTTTTTTATATGTAGTAAATGGGCTTACACCTAGCCTTTACCGCGTCTGATGAAAAGCATCAATAAGACCCAGGATGAAGAGCGGTCGCCCAGAAAGCAAGAGAGTCAAAGTAGGTGAGACGATAAATTAGTCTGTCAACAGATTTTCCGAAGGGGCCAAGATTCGATGACCTTATGACCATCAATAATGTTTATTGTTGGCAAAATTTTTTATAATCCCAGTCGTCTTTTACGACATCCACTAGAAGACAGAGTTGTCACACGCTTTGGTAGTAGACTTATCTACTAATCTACTAAATGTAAACCTAGCTTAAACAGTGCGGGCGGGAACCGTGCCGTCGAGCGCATATTGAACTTTTTGATAAATGGCTTTCTGATCCCGTGTAGATAAAGAGTAATGGCGGAGGTAATTGTGGAGTTAGCTAAAGGCACAAGCTGCTTTATGTCCCTGCCTATTTCAGACACTTCAGCAATTACTCTCTTATTTTATTTATTAGCTTCAATTAGCTACCTATCGTACACGACGTAAATCAAATTTACAGGAGTTTCTTTATATATTTCTCTACTTCCATACTGCAATAAGGTAATTGCAACATCAAAAGCAGTTTTATAAGTACCTAGATTGTATATCCGATATTACAATATTACATTATAACACCGCGATTCTGCGCTGCGATTGGCCCAATTCATTATAAAACCGCTTGAGACCCAATCAACAACAGAGACGAGAAATAAGTCTTAAGCCACGCCCTCATTATCCTGTTTGGCCTTCAGGCCGCATTACCGAGACGACGCACCCGGGGTACATAGACGAATGTCTTCTTCTCATTTTTCGTAAAATTGTTAGTTGAAAATATAAATAAAGGCGACATTTTTGATGGTCGTAGATAAAGTATTGTGTGCAACTGAACATAATTAGACATTGGGACACTCTTGCAATGATTTATGATTCTGCATGCTGTTTCAAGTTTGTAACAATTACACATACTCCTCGGTTTTTTTTAATTCGGTTGTTGCCGCTTGTTCCAAAAAAGATCTATTTGATGTTTCAGTTTCATCAAAACCTAACGTTATGCCAAATTTCAAATTCCTACGTTACTTACACAGTTTTCGGGAATAAGTTCTGTGACAGACAGACGGACACGAGAATGATCTTATGGGTTCCGTTTTTCCTTTTTAAGAAACGAAACCCTCTAAAGCAGTGTTTCCCAGTCCATGGTCCGCGGGTCCGCAGACATTTCCTGCCGGTCCACGAAAAATATTCTGTTCAGTCGCCACGTCAGACAGAAGACGCACGGCCACGACATATTTATGTAAAAAAACTTGTTCAGCCATGACAATTATAAAAACAAAACCAAGAAACAGAATGGATGTCAATGCAGCGCTTCGTTTTTCCGAAACCAAACTACACGGCTATCAAATATTTTGGCAACGAAACAGCAACATATTTGAAATAAATTTTTCCTTTTATATTTTTCGAGTATTTTCAGTTATAGTTCTTCATAATAAACAAATAATGGTTTTATTTCCCACCGGTCTCTGAAATGTTTTTCATTTTTTACCGGCCCGCAGGTAGAAAAGACTGGGAAGATCCAACCTGCGAGCCAAGGGGGTCATAGGCTCCGAAATAGTCCAAATATATCATAAAATTTTGTGCAGTTTTAGGTAAATTTAGCGCGTCTGTATAAAAAAAATTTGAGCTAGGCCCAAGGGGGGTCATGACCCCCATGATCCGCCGTTGATTGGGAAACACTGCTCTAAAGGATTCTTACTCGATTTAAAATCAAATCAACGCTATTCCATTTAGAGTGCGTTCAACACGTAGCTACTTATTCAAGTTTCGCACAAAATACCCGCTATTCTTCGTCGATAGCGACACGACAGGTTGAGAATATAGAATTTTATCTTCATCCAATTTGTACAAAGAAAGAGACAAATGCCTTTAGCGCTAAAGTCAAACACGTCTTGTTATTTACACCATCTGTTTCAGTGTAATAATACTTTATCTTATATCAGTCGTATAATTTATATTTGTTTTTTATAGTACCCGCCGTGAACATGATATCTTTGTAATGAAAACGAAAGCTTGTAAATAAAAGATTATTTGAAAGACAATCTTATTTGGTGAGCACATCTGCCAAACTAGGCCACAAAACCCATTCAAGCTTAGCAAACAAAATATCAAAAGTTGGACAGAGCACATGAAAACTTATGTGGTATACGGTTTATATGGTAAGCGCTCTGAGTAAATAGACGTGTAGAAGTGAATCTTGTTCTTGTTCAGTTATGTGATTATGAAGAAACTTTGTTACGAGAATGTAGAGGAGCATTTTGCATTATATTATGATAGAAAGACGCCCTTCGGCGCTTGCAGTGTGATTATTAGGTCGTTATTGGAACAGTCAGTTTATCAATATATCGCTTATGAGATTTACCATTGACTCAAATAAAATAAAGTTTCTTTGTATACCGGGTGTAAATGGACTGCTACCTTTAGATGATAGCACATATTCTA
The DNA here is from genome assembly GCA_934047225.1 of Ypsolopha sequella. NCBI lineage: Eukaryota > Metazoa > Arthropoda > Insecta > Lepidoptera > Ypsolophidae > Ypsolopha > Ypsolopha sequella. Next base: position 8,982,420 of record OW203987.1, read on the forward strand.
CCGATCAAACTGAACCACTTTTCCCAAGAAACATACCCGCGCAAACCATTAGTTTGGGAAATATTTGAGTTTCAAACTAAAACCCTAAAGCACCGAGATACAGGTGTCTTTTGGGGCAGCGTCGTACGTGAAACATTTATTCACGCGCAGCCTTCTAAAATAGACCTTCTTCCTGAGTACTGACAGCTGAATATTTTCTCCCATTGAAATTTTCGCGGGTATTTATCTTTAAAGAGTTGTTCAGTACGATCAGTAGAGTATGTGGTTTCATTTAAAGGTCACAGTCTATGTTCACCTTGTATGTATAGGCCAACGAACTAAAATTTTATGGAAGCATAAACTCGCTTAAAAATGTATGCCACAATTTATGTGCCCAGGTGGGCAAGGCTAATATTTATGTGTATTACGTTGATCAGTCTTGCGCTGCGCGGTGCGCCGTCTAGTGAGCACAACAAAATTATAACAAAATTCCAGGTTGTACTGTGAAATGGCGCATAAGCAACTCGAGCAAACACGGCAAGAGTCGTGGCATCAGTTTTTATGCGTAAGTATTCGAAATTTTTATTAATTTAAAACCAAAATCTCTAAAAACGAAATAACCTTATAAAAGATTGATACATTACCATGTATAGTGCTTTTTACATTTTCGTCTTTAATACAATAACATAAAAAATAAACTTTTAACAAAAAAATAGCAACCGACTTCAATAGTAACAGCAGTCATTCACTAAAAAGTTAATAATAATTCTATAAAGACCGATGGTACCGAAGCAACACTTTTGCCGACTTCTTTCTTCCTGAAACGTTATGTTATCTAGAAGTCGGCGTTCTTATATTGGTTTCTATGTTGCTATATCGTAGGAAATACGCCGACTTCTAGATAACATAATGTTTCAGGAAGAAAGAAGTCGGCAAAAGTGTTGCTTCGGTACCATCGGTCTTTATAGAATTATTATTAACTTTTTAGTGAATGACTGCTGTTACTATTGAAGTCGGTTGCTATTTTTTTGTTAAAAGTTTATTTTATTTCACATTTTTTAGTGTTGCTGGGTTAAATTGTGAGGTATAGGTAGTTCTTGCAAACGTGGTGTTAATATGAAATGAAGTTCAAGTGAGTATAAGTAGCCATGTTTGAGTAGCTTCCTGCTATCAACACCCTAACACAACATGATTACCGCAATCTCGAGTTATGTGCTGTCATCCGTTGAAGAGTTCTACGGTGATGAAGCCAAGATCGAAATTCAGGTGGGTACACTGGCAATTTTCAGCAATGCCCTGCAATGAGCACCCTAACACAAACTGGTTGCCGCAATCTAAAGTTATGTGCTGTCATCCGTTGAGGAGTTCTATGGTGATGAAGCCAGGATCGAAGGTCAGGTGGGTATTCTGATAATCTCCAAGTAATACCCTTGAATCAGCACCCTAACGCAGTGATTGCCGCAATCTCGAGTTATGTGCTCTGATCCGTTGAAGAGTTCTATGGTGAATATGTTGATGAAGCCAGGATCGAAGGTCAGGTGGAAGAATGTCGATTTTCAGGTAATACCTTGTAATCAGCACCCAAGTACATAGCGATTGCCTCAATTTTGAGAGATATGCTGTCATTTTCTGAGGAGTTCCACTGCCTATCTCTGAAGACCTTCATCAGATCATGACCAAACCCAAAATGGGACCTACCTGGAAGTATACTCTTTCAAACAAAAAAAGAATTGTTCAAATCGGTTGGGAAATGACGGAGTTATGGAGTAACAACGCCAAAAAAAAAAAAAAAAAAAAAAAAAAAAAACATACAGTCGAATTGAGAACCGCCTCCTTTTTGAAGTCGGTTAAAAACTACGACTAGGTCCATTCTTTTCGATCCGACTCAAGTCTATGATTGGCTGGAATTGGAATGGCGTGATAATCACTAGTGATAATCAATGTTGCGATTACTGTAGTGAGCTAAGTACGTGTAGTATACTCAAAATCACACACAACCTCTGTGTCGTAGGGCCATAATCCTAGGAAGGGATGTACTGAGATAGATTTCCATAAAATTTTAGTTCGTTGGTATAGACTTTATATTCTCTGGTATAGGCATGGCAAAAACGTAATTTTATACATGCAGAAGAATAAACAAACAAGCAATTTGGAAGAGCAGTACAAATAAATGAGAACGACTAAAGTCATAATCCACCAGTTATGTTATTCATGAGCAATGCACACCCAAATTTCGATCAGCATCCAGCGAGATGAATATACTACGCCGTATGCTTGTCTGTATGATATGGGTACATTTTAGCTTTACATTTTGTATCATTTTTGAGGGACCGTTTTTCTGCTCAATTATTCACAAACATCGTCAGACAGTTGAAGGAACAAAATTCCAAGGCTGACTGGTCCCTATTCTGCCTGACCTAATTCATAATGCAGGATCACCTTTTGAAGCTCTCACGAAATGAATCATTTACCTAGAAGCAACCGATAAGAAAGGCTTCTAATCGAAATCCTCTCCGAGTCAGTTAGTTGCTTTGTGAGTCCGCAAACACGTGAGAGCATTCAAAGTCGAGGCGTGCACTGTAAATACAATTTTGCTGAGTTTGCTTCGAGCAACTAAGGTATTTTATATTAGATGCCTTCATTTATTTAGAATTTAACGTAAGAGCGTCACAAGTTATACTTAGCATATAGGTATAAACCTTTTAATATAAACGATATCTCACACTCTATTTGAAAAAGAAACGTTGTATTTAGAGGTTTAACTCTATTACTATTGTTTTTTAGTAATGATCAAGTCTTTTAGGCTTTATTTTCATGTTAAATTACAGCTAATTAGTGACAAAAGACTAAAGTTTAACAAATTATATACTAACGATACAAATTTTACTATCAATTTAAATAAATAATTAAATACAAGCAAAATAAATATGTTTTCAAAACTCCGTTTTTCTTTTTATATATCTTTTGTATACAATAAAGTGTCCAATCATTCATTCAAATAAATTTATAACCACAATTTTTTTTTTAACGAGATTTCTATTAGAATAAGAACTCGCAAGCTCATAGTCAAGGAAGTAGTAAATAAAAGTGCACGACTTGAATTGAATACATCTTGTGGTTAGTTGGAGGAGGCAGGAACTAAAATGCTTTGCATAGAGATTGCAAAGAGCTTATTGTCTTGGACGAATAAACCAGCCTGTTGTACATGTTCACTGTTTGTAACTAAGAAGACCCGCGAATTAAGGCATTTGCATCATTATTTCTTTATGATAAGTAATTTGATAGAGGATTTCTTTTGTGCGGCCATTTCAAGACAACCAGCATTAAAGCGACTACTGTCTTGTAGACAGATATGCAGTAATTGCACTTATACTTATGCCCAGATGTCCTGTTGCTCCAGCGCCAGTTACAAACGCGTCGCGCCGTGGCGATCATCATCATCATCTGTTCAGTAGAGATCACATCAAGGAGTTTGGAAACACACATTGGACTTTTTACCAATCTTATATCCTTCGTCATAGGGGCTAATGTAATGGCTTAATGCGATCTCCACTGTACACGTTGTCCGAATCTCACGTGACCGGGCCTATTATGTATCTCTAGTTGCCAACTGCACTGGGTGCCTATCATCAAAAAAATAGATAAAATACTATCGAATTCCGATTGTCTAAAGATATGTACTCATTTGAAGTGACGTCACAGTTCGTAAATAGTTAAATAACCTCTAAAGACAATTTTGAAAGTTCAGTTTTTATCTATGTTTTTGATGATAGGCACCCTGTCCAGTTGGCAACCTAAGATACAGAATAGGGGGCAGATGTTCGGCTGGGATATAGGGTTGGACTTTTTTATTATTATTATATTCCGTGTAATTATGACGTGCTCAGAAAATTTTACTACACGCTCTACTGATTATATTGAAATACTACCATGAAAAAACTTTTGAAACAAGGCGAAAAAATATGCGCTTCCCCATAGAAAATTACGGATAGGTATTAAACATTTCTATGGGAAAGTGAATTATTTTTTCGCGTTATTTCAAATACTTTACTTTGGAAGTGGTTCAGTATAAAGAGTAGGGATGTAATGATACACAATTTTGCCGATACGATACCGATACCAATTATTGTAATAATGTAGCTTGTCTTTTCTTTTTGATATTGGTTGTTTATAATCGGCGATGCCGATATATCGGTATCGGAATCGGAATCGTTAATCCTTAATAATAAGTATAGCATGTGGTTTAATTTTCTGAGCACGTCATGAGTTTTTAACTTCGGCGAAAAAAAGTTTTTAATGGAACTAATAAAAATGTATCAAGTATTTCAACCCTAGTTTTTTTGTTTTTAAGTGTCTGCTAGAAAAACGCGGTTACAGGATCGACTTTTTTACTATTTTACATGAAATAAGTAATACAAATATAAATCTATATTTATATATAATATAAGCGATTATTGGTTGGTTCATTGGCCTATTTGTAATACTAATAATCACGCAGCAATATATATATTATATCAATATACAAGGTGATTTTTTGATCATCGTCCAAATTCATACTAGTGGCTTGGTAAGTGATCAGTATCATGGATCAATTACAATTTTTGTAAAATTCGTAAAATGAAATTTCGACTCCCCATAGTGATTCACTCGGAACTGGAAGTGAATTTCTATGGGAAACCGAATTTTCATTTTACAAATTTCACAAAAATTGTTATTGATCCAAGATACTGATCACTTATCAAGCCTCCAGTATGAATTTGGACGATGATCAAAAAGTCACCTTGTATATAAAAAAATATTGAATTGTTTTAATATTAATAAGGAAACGAAAGAAATAAATAAAGCTTAAGAAAGCACAATATACATTTATTAACATTTTATTAAGATGCTTATTATTCTTTGGTGTAGGTTGTTTTATTTATGTATTGATGAGAAATCCTCTGTTACTTCATAGATACTTCTTAGTACTTCATAGATACTATACATATATTATTCGTGTTATAGCTAACTACACGTCAGAGCTGGATTTAGAGCAGGGCAACTCCACAAGAGAGCCCCAACAAATAGGCCCCTTCCGAAATAATACACTTACGCCAACGAATAACCTAATCTTCAAAAAATTATTTAAACGCATTTTCTGGTATTGACTTCAGTACTCGCCGCGAATTCTCTTTTGTCGACTCAAAATTCACTAGTTAATCCAAATTTGTTCTTCTTGTTAGAATTTTTTTAAGCATTTAATTCATAAGTGTTAAAATTGTGTTAAAACCTTTGTTAATGTGTTTATAACTTAGCTTATGAGTTGGTGAAAGTCACTGTTAGTAGGCTAAGGTTCTAAATAAAAATAAATAAATAAATAAATAAAACTGAAGCCATTCCAAAGCTTGTTGACTGGTTTGTATAGCAAATCCCTGAACCGAAGTCTCATCCATCACCAGTTAAAATTTTTGAGTCTATGATGTAGAGTTGGAATTGACTCGTTCTATTATGTATTTAGCGAACCTTACGCGATTTAGTTTTTGCAGAAAATTCAGGTATTTTGGCACTAGTCGAACGACAACGCGTTTCATGTCCAAACAATTGTTTAAAATGGTACAAATTGATTCATGAGGCACAGACATTTCAGCGGCTTTTAGACATAAACTATGGTTTTCAGTCACCATTTCCTCCACTTTAGCGATGTTAAGTTCACTTGAAGACGTTGATGGCTGACCAGTCTCTCTTAGCCTTAAACTATGATTTTCAGTCACCATTTCCTTCACTTAAGCGATGTTAAGTTCAGTTGAAGACTGCAAATTTGCAAAGCTAAATTTAAGACAGATTCTTTATTCAATATTTTTATCCATTGTAAAAATCGCAAAACACACTTGATATGAACTGACAAAATGTTGCACTGTAAACAAACTAAATGACAAGTGATACTCAAACTCCATAAAATTATTAAAACACTGAAAGAAAAAAATTGTTTAACCTATTTGAAAAATAATAAGGAGCCTCATCTCCCTTGTTGCCTCAGGGCCTCTAGACCTCTAAATCTGGTCCTGCCACGTAATTACATTTTGCATGTTTGTTCGGATAGCGAAGCTATGAAATAGGTCGGAGATAAACTAATTATAAGTCTTTAGTATTTTGTATTTGTATTTTAGTATATCACGTCTTAAGCTTCACTGTAACTACAAGGATTGAGTTTGTAGCAAATTTCTAGTAATCCTATTTAACTACTAATACAAATACTAAGTTTATTTAATCAAAGTTCTCTTTAACTTCAAAATCCACAGATGATAGAACAAATGAACGAGTCACTAAATACCCACTTCGAGATAGTTTAAAGAATGTCACTTCGCCATTTCGCTCGTAGATATTCGATAGAGTTAGAGTTGGAAGTTTGCCAAAGAGTGCTCCAACCAGGCACCAGGGCCCTCATCACCGGTTCGATTACTTTCCGAAAATTATGTAACAGATATTCTATCTCACGATGTCCGTTTGACTATGGTTGTAGTAGTGGCGTGTGACAGATAAGCGCGTAGCACACTAAAACAACCGGTCAGGTGCGAGGCAGACTCGCGTACTTTTAGGGCTCTGTACCGTCGATGAAAAATTTAATATTGTCTTTTTTTTCGTGAATTTCTCAACCGCTATATCTTTACGTAAAAGCATATTATCATGATTTTTTTCATATTTTTCGTTATTGGAGATAAGGGGGGACACACATTTTTGTGGTTTTTCGAGGATTTCTCGAAATCAAGATGCAAGTAAATATAGTATTAGCTTTTTTATACCTACAATTTGATATCCATATTGTATTTTTATAAAATATATTTTTTACTTATTTTACTTCTTTTTTATATTTTCCATTTGTTTTCAAATGTTTTTTATATCACTATAGTTTTCCTGTAATTGGCCATTTATGATCTATAATCGACATTTTTTTCATATTTTTCGGTCCTCCAGTTTCGGAGATAAGGGGGGGCATACATTTTTTTGTGGTTTTTTAAAGATTTCTCGAAACCAGTCACAGTAAATATAGTAAACATATATATTTTTACAATTAGATCAATTCACAATTATGTCTACAATTTGATACCCATATTGTATTTTTAGAATAATACTTTTTATTTTTGTCGCTTTTGTTTTGGAAATATTTTGAACAATTTCAAATTCTTCATTTTTTTACGCCGTCATATGTGGGCAAATAAATGCTATTTTTGCCCCAAATTTAAAGTCTTTATCTGTAACAATGCTAAAGTTATGAGGCTGTGACATACGGACAGACGGACAACGGAGTCTCACCATAAAGGTTCCTTTTGTACCTTTTAGGTACTAAGGAACCCTAAAAAGTGCGTGTCCACGCACTTCTACGACCATAGCCAAACGGACTTCGTGAGTTAGAATATTTGTATCTTAACGCGAGAAAATTTAATTCCTCTTTATGTTGTACTAGCGACCCGCCCCGGCTTTGCACGGGCATTTATTATACATATAAACCTTCCTCTTGAATCACTCTATCTATCAAAAAAACTGCATCAAAATCCGTTGCGTAGTTTTAAAGATCTAAGCATACATAGGGGCAGACAGCGGGAGGTGACTTTGTTTTATACTATGTAGTGATAGTGAAGTGATGGATCATCAACTTTCGACCTCACGCAGTCACGCACGACCTTTGTGTGGTGCAGTGTAATGGTAATGGTCAAATATTAGGTTCTTACTTATACAGGTAGAATTGCCGTTTTATATAGAAAAATACAACCATTTTTTTTTCAGTCTATCTGTCCTGGGTGGACTTTTTGTCGATGGAATACCGAAAACTGTAGCAGATTCTTGAGGTTTAATTTTCATTTAGGTGCAAACAAAACTTAATATTCTTCATTGCAAAATAGTCCTTAATTGTTCGCAATAAGAAGTTACATTACTTTGGAAATTTGTAAAAGTTATCAGTAAATCCTTCAGAACCTGCTTTCGCCTATACGATAATACGAATAATTGTTCGATATTTTTGGTAAAGTGGTACCTATGTATATTTTCAATGGAACATGAGATTTTTTTTTCACTCTTTCCGTGTTAACTTCTTTGTGAAAAAAGCTACTCATATAAACGAGTCTCTAGTTTTGGCTGCTAAAAGTTAGGGATGGGCCGAAGTTCGTTTCACGTTCGGTATTACCGAAGTTCAGCTCCGGCCGAAGTTCGGTAATATTAATCGAAAATCGGCCGAACTCGATATTCGGCAAAACCCACATAAATTAAAATCCATTACCAGCCAGTACGTTTAATAATCGACAAGGTTTGGCGCAGTTAGTCATAAATGTAGTCGAAAGTTTGTAATTTTGTAAGCTGGACCGCCGCCGCCCGCGCCCTTTTGCAGTGTGTATCTAAGGTGTGGACTAAAAGCAATTGACAAGTTTCGTTTGCCTGATAGCTCTTGTACTCTGTAAAGTGTAAAATGGACATGTGCCAGTGTTATTCTTCGCTGATTGCGAGCTTGTCGTTTGTAATTCTGAACCAAATTCCACTGCAATAATTGTTGTGCCAGATCTCAGGACGCTGTAATGAATAATGAGGGCGCGTGGCCATTTTACAGCTACAAGCTACAACTCACAAGCAATTTGTTTTGACTTAAATTACGTTTGAAACATGGCTTGGCTGCCTCCCCTGGGTCCAACCATTGCGACGAACGTTTCCAATTATCATACCCTAGCATTTCGCCTGCGACTCCGCCCCCGTTTATTCAATCCCTGTGCCGTTTTCAGTTTGGTTGTTATTTTATTAACACCAAATCCGTTAAGTGGTTCTCGAGATAAAACTGAACAGACAGACACACAAGACGAAAAATTTTAAAATTGTAGTTTTGTCCTCAGTACCTCAGTAACCTATTCGTTATAACCCATTTCAAATAAAATCAACTTTTTGTACAGTGCTCCCAAAGTGATAATGCGCATACAAATCTTCGCCGATGTTCGGCAAAGTTCGTATTTCCTTACACTTTCTATACAATCAATACGGTTACGTGGTACGTCCGGTCGCTCGGCTATAGATTTGTATGCGCATTATTACTTTGGGAGTACTGTACAATCCTATTCAGAATTTTCTCATTCGCGTGCCGATTATGATTCAACAAGAGCCTCGCCGCAGACAGAGAAGCCGCACATTTGCTGTTTTCCTTCAGTAAGTTCATACGGTACCCAACTCGCAAGCTTCTCCACTTTCGCAAATTTTTCGAAAGTGAAGAAGCTCTCAAAAAATATATTTGTTTTTGCACTTTCGTCGAAGGCTGCAATGACTTTTATGTATAGACAAGCTGTACCGCATTGGAAAATTGCGCACTGAGTCCACAACTTCTATGGGAGTGAGCGAGTCCACTGCGAGTGCGAGCAAGTAAGACAAAAGTTCCGCTGTGTGAACATAATTTTGATTGCGAACAGCGTCTCTAGTGATATAGAGGTACATTAAAAGTTTTTGGAAAGCTGCTGCAAATTCTGACGTGTTTTTTTTTACTGTTATATTGAGAACCTCCTCCTTTTTTTAAGTCAGTTAAAGATTTGAGATGAATCTACTTTCATTTATAGGAGCTCTCAATTTGTTACTTTATTTCGACATTTTACTCTTCGTTCATCTACGGCATAGATAAATAAGGAAGGATAGATTGCTCACTCCATACATTAGAACGAAGCCCGCGTAAAACTTATTATTTTCGCCGGTACCTAGTAGTTCGACTTATTATTTTTGATGTCGCTACTATACTAGATAAATTGTGACATACCTAGTGCCATCTATCGAACAGTTGATGAAACGAAATTCGATGTGTGCGTGTGTGTAGCAACTATACTGCGCCCACAAAACAAACATTTGCTAGAATACGACAATACGCGACACATGGCATACGATAAATCTGAGGGTCAATTGCTCAACCGTGCATGACAGTTGAGTCAAAGAGTAAAGTTATATACCGGTATGTATGAGTAATGTGTGTTAGGTAAATAAAGCGTATTTTAATGCACATATTTTGTTTAATTGATCGTTGTGCGCCATCTACCGGAATCCAGAATAACCATCTGCACGCTTAGTTAGATTGCCAGCTTACCACCGAAAGTTTAATGAAAGAAATGTTAAAAACACCTGATTAAGAATTCACTATTTTCTGATGCGATGTTATAAAAAGTTTGTGTTTTTATTCATAAAATAAATAAATATGATGAACCAGAACAGTAAAATGCTATATTTCGTCGATTTCAGACAAATTTTATTTCCAGCGAGACAAGTAACGCCATCTAGCAACGTTATTGTTAGTATTGCGAACCGTACAAGGAGATAGCAATCTATCCTTCCTTTATTTATCTATGTCTACGGGTAGGGTTGCCAGATGGAAAACTTAAATATCTGGTCGGAACAAATAAATATTACGAATCAAAATATTATTTTTTATTATTAAAATTAAGATAATTACAACAAAATACTTTTTTGCCCGCCGATCGTTGTTATTTGTTATTTGTCGGGACAATTTGTATTTTGTCGTAACTCTGGACATTATATAAAATGTCGGGAAAATCCCGACCATCTGGCAACCCTATCTACGGGGCTCGTTGAGGTCGAAATTTCCAGAACGCGAGTGATATTGCGTGCCGTCTGTGCGGCATTATGAATGCCACGACCAACGACGAAACCAATATTTAAAAATAATGCACGCTATGTCATAGCTTTTATATAAGTTTTTTTTTTAATTCGGAATACCAAGTCGAATTCAAGAACCAAATTTATTATTAAAGTATCCAGTTTTATTAATATATGATTATTTTTCTTTTTAGCTACACTACTTTATTGTTTCGAACATTCTTGAATTATTAAACAATAATGAAAAAATATCTAAATTGAAATTACCTACCAATTCAAACAACATTACTAAACTTATTTAAAAGTAAACTTATGTATAAATAATTAACTTGATCCAAATGAGACCTCTGCGGCGAGGCGTGGTGCCCAGAACGCTGGCCACATTTTCTCGTTGAATGGCCAAACATTCGTTGGCCGGGGAATGCGTCAGCCCTCTGGTCATCAGGCTCAGGTCGAACTTTAAATTTAAACCACGCAGTATCAGAAAACGGCAATTTTACAGGTAAGGAGCTGTGCTAAGGACCATTAAAATTTGTCGTTTCAATAATTAATTCATTTAATTTTTTTCCACACAATTCTATACCCAAAATTTAGTACAAGCGGACTGCCTGCTGACAAAATGTTGTTTTTATACTATATTATATTACTGAGCAGAAATGTTAATAAACAAGTATACAAAAGTAAACGTAACAAACTCAAGGGAACTGCTCAAATTCTCTGCCAATTTAACTTCATTCAGGTATAAGCGAAAACAAACTTTGTAATTAAATTATGAGTATATCTGAAATTCTTAACGGAAAGCAATATTTCAATACTCAAATATATTTAATAAATTACACTCCAATTTCTGAGACAATGCCTAAAAATGATTAATCAATTATTAAGTTTACCTTAATTTGTAGTGTCGCACAGTGGTGGGGTAGTACGCGCTGCCGGCTCAAAATTTATATTTTTATGCTGAGTCACGATCACGTTCCTACAGACTTACGCCTACGCCCAGTGCTACGTGTCGGAGCAATCAGATGATCTACGTAACGTACTTTCATTAATTATGGACATAAATAGCTAAATTTATATTCTAAATATTATTAGAACACATTACGAGATATAAAAGTTATTTAGAAACATATTGTCTGAGGAAAATAAATCTAAGTTAAGGCTCAAGCATTTCTACCTATCGTGAGCCAGTGGCTTATTCAGTTCGAGCCATATCTGAGTTTTTTTTTCTCCGAGACTTAGTTTTTAATCGATTTCTTTTGGCTTGAACCCTCATTTCTAATCATCGTGAGCCAGAGGTTTATTCAGTTCGAGCCACATCTGAAATTTATTTTTCTCCGAGAATTAGTTTTTAAACATTTTCTTTTTAGGCTTGAACCCGTATTTCTACTTATCGAGAGCCAGAGGCTTATTCAGTTCGAGCCACATCTGAGAATTATTTTTCTCCGAGACTTAGTTTTTAATCAATTCCTTTTTTAGGGTTAAACCCGTGTTCACGCCACCAGCGTGACGATCGCGCATGCGCATGACTAATTTCGCGGCGCAGCGCTGGCGCCACCTGACAGCGCCAGCGACTGGTGCGCCGGCGGTTCGCTCGCCCTGTTCCGCGCAGGACATCGTCCGAACCACACGTGTGTACACACTCGCGCCGCCGACACAAACAATATCGCGTACCTACCAGTGTTGTGTTCATATTATATACCAGTGTTGTGTTCACATTACTCCAAGACAATCCTGCACATTCCTGCCCAAGGCGCCAGCTCCATCAGCCCAACAAGGAAGGACGCCACGCGGCGCAGTTTGTCGGCCCATCCATCCATCAAAGGTCAGTCAGTTTACCCACAATTCTCCAATCAATCCTCAAATCCCATCAGCTCTGCATTCCTGTAACCTCGCCGTTACAATTCTGGTCCTTCGAGTCCGTTTTCAAATAATTTCGAACATTCTGGTCCTTCGAGTCCGTTATCAAATAATTTCGAAAATTTCTGTTCCTTCGAGCGGAAAATTTCAAATAATTTCGAAAAATTTTGGTCACTTCGAGCGGAAAATTTTTGGTTTTTGGCTCTCGCGGCCTTTGAACCACCCCCCGCCTCCCCCCCGCCGGCCCTTAACTTTGTTTGAACCAGCCCCCGTCGATTTTCACCCGGTTACATATTTTGACCCCCTCCCCGGCCCTTTTTTCCGGCAAAAAATATTTTGTGGTCTCGAATACCTATTGCGGGTAGGTAATTACGGCGCCCGGGCCGCCTAGAACATTCCATTTATCTGTATAGAACCGGCCCCCCCCGCCCCCGGCACACAATAAACTCACTTTCATCCCGTTTATTATTATTATTCAGCTCAGATAATATAATTATATTCATTCAGCCCAATTGTTTATTACAGTCCACTATATTTCTTTATTAAACCCCCCGACCCGACTCGACCCAATTTACCTATTTTTACCCAATTTTTGCCCGCGGAGAGGTGTAAATCTGCCCATTGTCAAAGATAGTTTTCGTATCTTGCGAGATATTTTTTTGGTGCGAGTATAAATTCGCTTTATTTCGTGCACTTACATACGTTACATATATACATAAGTTACGTATGTTGAGTACATACGTATACATTATAATATAACGTTATTACGTTACGTATTACCAAAGCTTGATTTGCATCATTGGATTGTCCGCTCATTTAGAACTGATTTCGGCTAGGTAAATACATTCTTTGTTTGTTTACGCACTCAAAGAAGTAGGTAGGTATTTTATTCTATAAATAGAATAGCATTTAGCTTCGTGTAAGCAAGAACCAACGCGTATTGTCGGCACATGATTTCAAGGCAAATAACATAAAAGTAAACAAGTTCATCAGCCCTTTTCGATAATTTGTGTTGCGGTGATCTCGTGTCGCAGTAATAGATTGCCGGACAGTTTTTTTCGTGTTATTGCCTGCTTTTTAACCGGGTGCATATAGCACAAATATAGTAAACAATTTTTTTTTTTTTTTTTCTTCTTCTCGTCTCTGCTCTTATTGTTTATGGTACACATATAGGGTGTTCCACGTTGGTTTATCAGCTCATATACAGGTTGTTTAAAAAAAAAAATTTTTTTTTTTTTTTTTCTCTGTCGTGTTTATTTAAGAGTTCCGTGTTCCGTTTGAACATAAACTTTGTTACTTCGGCCCGCGCAAGTTACAAGCTATCCGCACGTTAGAGTTAGTAACGCTCAAGTTTTAATAACTCATTTTCAACATTAAAATGCCTTCAAAGAAGCAAGCGGCCATATTTCGCGAAGCAGTTAAGGCTATTGCCAACTTGAAGGAAATAGGCCTAGCTGTCGCGGCGGGCGACAGAACTAAGTACTGTGTCGAAGATTTTACGGGACGGTATCTTAGACTAGAGGTGTACCGGAAGAAACTGGAGGATGTGTATTACGACATTCTCGAGGACGAGGATCTGGCCGAAGATATTGAGGCCGCTTATACGGTGAATTATCAGACGGCGATAAATGACTACGAGGAGGTCGTAGTAGCATCCCAGCGGTTGAGTGTGGCATCAGCGCTTCCCGTCACAGCCTCTCCATCCAGCCCAAGTACCTCAAGCCTATCGTCGACGGTCTTGCCCAAGATCTCAATGCCCAAATTTTCGTCCAAAATAGAAGATTGGCCTTCATTCATAGCCATTTTCCGAAGCCTCATCGGAGAAATGGCTACTGTTTCTGATGCCGTCAAGCATCATTATCTGCTCGGCTCTCTTACAGGTGAAGCACTCAGCATGGTGTCTCACCTTCAGCCCACTAATGAGAATTATGCAGTGGCGATGGAAATTCTCACCAGGCGCTATGAGAACCGTCGTGTTCTCATAGATCGATTTGTGGATATAATTCTAGAGCTGCCACAAATTGACGCTCGTTCAAATATCCGCGCTTTATTTTTAACACCGCTCATATCAGCGCAAAGCGCTCTTTTAAATTTAGATCTGCCCATGAAGGAGTCAGATTATGTCTTCGTATCTATAGTGGTACGAAAACTCCAAGGTGAGCTCCGTACTCTCTTCGAGCGGAAGTACGGATCTCAGCCAACTCTGCCCACTCTGGCTAACCTCATTGAGTTCTTGGAAGAGCACGCACGCTGTAACCGCTGGCTACAGGAATGCAGGGCTGATGGGATTTGACACGGGAGAATTGTGGGTGCACTGACCTGTTCTGAATGTTGTGATGATTGTGGATGGATGCGCTGTGCAGCGTCCCTCCTTGTTGGGCTGATGGAGACGGCGTTTTGGTCAGGAATGTGCAGAATGTCTTGGTATATACTGTGAACACAACACTTTCACAACCTAAAGGGTAGGTACGCGATATTGTTTGGGCTGGCGGCGCGAGTGTGCATACGTGTCGTTCGATCGACGTTTACGGCAGAACAGCAAGGACCAGCGCCCGCGCGCGCCTCGACCGGCGCGCGGCGGGGGGGGGTGGTCATCCGCGCATGCGCGCGCGAATCACGCGTCACGCTGTAGCGTGAACATCCTGGGGGGGCCGGGGCTGCGACTCCTCTTGAGCTGAATCCAACGGCAGCCTGGCTATCTTGAACACAGGTCGTCGCAGATTTCCATGAGCTGTGTCCAGATCCACAACTCGGATCACTCCATCCTTGCCAGGTATCGTGCGGAGAATTCTCCCCAGCTTCCATTGGAGCGGAGGCAGGTCATCCTCTTTGATGAGGACCGGTTCACCCACTTGAGGAGGGGAAGAAGGGGAGAGCCATTTGGAGCGGGTTTGCAGGGTATGGAGGTAGGATCTGGACCAGAGAGTCCAAAAGCGCTGAGAGAGCGCTTGAATGAGTTGAAACCGTTTAAGAGCAGATATGGGTCTGTCGTCAAAAGACTGCTCAGGTAGAGCGGTGAGCGGACGACCAATAATGAAATGTCCGGCCGTGAGAGGTTCAAAGTCCGTAGGGTCGGATGAAATTGGGCAGAGGGGTCTTGAGTTGAGTACAGCCTCAATTCGAGCCAAAAGAGTAGAGAATTCCTCAAAAGTGAGGTGCTGTTCACCTATCACGCGATAAAGTAGTTGCTTGGTGGATTTTACGTTTATTTCGTGCAGAGCGCCGAACCAAGGCCCTTTAGGCGGGTTCAGTAACCAAGTTATGTGCTGATTCGCGAGCTTGTAAGTGATTGCATCATTGTTTGACCTGAGGAAGTTCTGAACTTCAATGAGCTGATTCCTAGCACCTACATAGTTTGTGCCGCAGTCTGAGCGAATGAGAACCGGAGTACCGCGACGTGAGATAAAACGTTGCAATGCCGCAAAGAACGCTTCCGTTGAGAGTGCAGAGACTGGTTCCAAATGAACCGCCTTTGTTGCGAGGCAAACGAAAATACAAAAGTACGCCTTTACGAGTTTCGCGTTCCGCAACGTGCTGGATTTAACGAAGAAGTGGCCAGCAAAATCCGTCGTGACGTGACTAAAAACTGGTTGAGGAGTAACTCTGTCTACTGGGAGATCAGCCATGAGCGGAGCCTTAGGCTGAGCGCGGCATCGGAAACATCTAATACATTTAAACACGCGGTGTCTAATAATACGACGAGCGGACAGAATCCAGTACTGCTGGCGTAATATGGCGTGTAATGTGTCAGCTCCAGGGTGGCAGTGTATTGTGTGATAGTGATCTATAATGAGATCTACGAGCGGACTTGAGCTGGGTAGAATGAGTGGGTGTTGAGCGTCATACCTAATTGACGCGTGAGAGAGACGACCACCGACTCTCAAGAGGCCGTCCTTTATGAAGGGCGAGAGACGCTGGAGCCGAACGGGACAAACCTTATCAGTCTGGATACGATTAATGTCTTCAGCAAACTCATTGTGCTGAACAGAGTGGACCCAGTGCAACAGAGCGTCCCTGCGTTCACTAGCTGTCAACGGACCAGAGCGCCGTGCATCTGGGCTGTGCCGACAATTGAATATGAACCTTTTAATACAAGCCGTCACTCCGACGAGCTTGTCAAGTGAGCTGTAGCGAGTGAGCAAGTCCAGATCGATATCTGGGACTGCTATGTGTGCTGGTACCTTTTTGGGCTTAAGGCCTGGGAGAGCATGATGGCCTAGAGCGGGTGGCATCTTGGGCCAAGTGCAGGTAGGTTCTTTGAGCCAACTGGGTGACCACCAAAGGTCATGAAGTGAGAGAGACTGGGCAGACATGCCTCTGCTTGCACAGTCAGTAGGGTTGAGGTTCGTGGGCACATGCCTCCACGTATGGCTAGTTGAAGTAGCTGTGATCTTAGCCACTCGATTGGCCTCGAAAGTCTGTAATCGGTGAGGTGGGGTATTGAGCCATGCCAACACTATTGTGCTATCTGACCAGCATGTGTGTGTTTGAATGGCTATATGAGCTGACAGTTGGGCTGACACTCGAGTCATGAGCTGAGATAAAAGAGTCGCGGCTGACAACTCCAATTTCGGGATTGAGAGACGAGTCTTTATGGGTGCGACCTTGGACTTGCCAATGATTAGGTGTACATTGACATGTCCAGTGGTATTGCGCTCATGAAGATAGATAACGGCACCAAAGCCAGCCTCTGATGCGTCCGCGAACCCGTGAAGTGAGTAAGTAGACGTGGGCTTATACTTACAAATGTGCCGAGGTAAACGGAGGTTTGAGAGCTGAGGAAGATCCTCTGAGATGTGTTGCCACTCTGTGTGGACTTCTTCAGAGATAGGCTCATCCCATCCTATTTTCAGGAGCCAAAGCTTCTGGAGAAGAATCTTTGCGCGGAAGATGACTGGAGTAACCCAGCCATTGGGGTCATAAAGAGACGCTACTGTACTGAGAATGGAGCGCTTTGTGACTTGAGCATGAGTGGGCAGAGAAATGCGATAAGTGAACTCATCAGTTTGAGGAATCCACTGTATTCCCAGAACCTTAATGGAATTAGAGTCGGGACTGAAGTCAAAGTCCTTGGGCATGTCGCACTGGTCATCTGGGAACCGTTCAAGGAGCTGAGGCGAGTTGGAGGTCCATTTACTGAGCTGGAAGCCACCTAGGGCGAGTAACTCGATCAGGTCGCTTTGGAGCGACTGAGCAGATTCCACAGAATCTGCACCTGAGAGAATGTCGTCCACAAATATTGATTTGCGGAGGATCTGAGCAGCGTGGGGGTAACGATGACCTTCGTCATCAGCCAATTGGAGTAAAGTGCGGATGGCATGGTATGGGCTGGACCTTAATCCATATGTGACGGTATTAAGGGCATACGTGAGCAGGGGCTGGTCGGGTGAAGACCGCCAGAGAATGAGTTGAAAAGGTCTTTGCTCTGGGTGAATGAGTATATTTCTGAACATCATTCGGATGTCTGTGCTGAAAACTTGTGAGTGGATCCTGAAGGACATGATAATGTCAACAATATCTTGTTGAAGAGCTGGACCTGTATGGAGACAATCATTTAAATTGACGCCGTTTGAGCTTTTACAACTTCCGTCAAACACGCAGCGTAACTTTTCTGACCCTGGCTTGAATATGCCATGATGTGGGATATAGAAATGGGATTTATGAGCAAAGGTATTGGGGTGACACGGCGACATATGTCCCAATTTTATGTAATCTGACATAAACTCTACGTATTTCGAGCGGAAGGGCGGGTTCGCTAGCAGCTTCTTCTCCAAATTGAGAAACCTGCGTAGCGCAATAGCGTGAGTGGAACCTAATGTCGGCGCGTTGTGCAGAAAGGGCAGTGTAACCACATATTGACCTGATGGTTCACGAGTAGTTGTGGTGCGGAAAATGTCCTCACACTGATCCTCTAATGGGCTGGTATGCTTGTAGGTTTGGGGTTCCTCGGATTCCCAAAACCTCTCAAGACTTTTGTGAATGTCATGAGTGGAATGCTCTGAGTCCGTGTGAGAGCCGACAATGTGAACTGAGTTGACCTGATTCGTGGGTGAGGTATGTAAACTTTCGAAAGGTCCAATCAATGTAAAATCAAATATCGTGCCGAAGGCTATAGGCTTGCCAGGGCCGAGCGAAACCTTGGTTCCGTCTAACACTTGACCAAGAACGTCAGATCCTAGTATTAGATCAACCGGAGCTGGTGTGTGATATTCTCGATCAGCAAGAGGAATCGGTGGGTGACCTGTTAACTGAGCGAGATCTGGAACCTTTTCCAACGGTAGGTATCCAGTTACGTTCTTCAATATATGGGCTGTGGCCGTGATCATAGGTGTGTCACGGTGAGTAGGTCGGCATACAATTGTGATTGATGCCTTTGAGTTTTATGTGTGCTGATTTCCAACTCCTGCGATTTTTAGAGATGTATGTTTTAATGGTAAATTTAAAATTGTGGCCATGCGCTGAGAACAAAGAGTCAGCATACTTCCACAGTCTAACAGGGCTCGTGCTGAGTGAAATTGACCATGTACGTCTGCTATTTTAAGTGAGACGGTTGGCAACAAAATTGGCGTGTTGGTGACGTTCACTACACGTTGTGCGGAGTTACAGTAATTTTCTGTTGGAGTTGAAGTCATTGAGTGACAATGAGCTGAGTGTGTATGTGATGAGTGTGTGTGTGATGAGTGTGCTGAGTGTGCTGAGTGCTGGTCGTCCTCGCCTTCATAGTGCTCTGTTATTGTAGGTAGTCACTGTTGCCTACCTACCCAAGACCTACTTGGCGATCGCGATTGAGTGGGCGAGTTGGGATGGGACGTATATGCCTGTGTAGCATGTGCCGAATGGTATTGAGGCTCATGCGCTGAGCGCTGTCTGGGCTGCTCACGTAGAGACGGAGGCAGCAAATGAGCAGATGAGCGTGTCGGAGACATGGCCCCATGGCGATGCAGTGAAGTATGGTGGTCAGACCGCCCACACTCCTTGCATGCACGTGTAGACCTGCACTCGTTCTCATAATGAGGACCCAAACAGCGTCGGCACCGGTTGCGTGAGTTCACAAAATCCCACCGACCTTGGACCGGTTGGTTATTAAATCCTGGGCATGCGATGAGTTTGTGTCCCCTATTCCTGCAGTATGGGCATGGCATACCACCGGTAGGGGAAGAAGGTTGAGCCGAATAACTCTGTTGGCGAGTGGGTGATGGGGATGATTGGGCCGAGTAAACTAGCTGACGAGCGGATGATGAGGACGGTTGGGCCGAGTAAACTGGCGCTGTCTCAAATGCCAAAAATGGTTGACGAATAGGACGGGGGGAGCGATTGTCCTGCCGAGGAGCTATGGGGCGGAACTCTTGATGAGCCTGGTAGGGCTGACGTGGAGTACCTCGAGTGGGCTGAAGCAGCTTATTGAGCTGAGCGAGCCTTTCTGACGGGCCGGGCCGTGCTGAAGAAGGAGCATTCTGTGACGCAAGGGACGATGACTCATTCTCCTTGCAGCGTGCGTGCTCTTCCAAGAACTCAATGAGGTTCTTGAGCGTGGGCAGAGTTGCACGAGATCCGTACTTCCGCTCGAAAAGAGTGCGGAGCTCGCCTTGCAGTTGCGGAGAGCGCTTTGCGCTGAGATAAGCGGAATTAAGAACGATGTGCGGATATCCGAACGCATGTGGATGTGCGGAAGATTCATGATAATGTCCACAAATCGGTCAATGAGCACGCGACGATTATCGTAACGCCTGGTGAGAATTTCCATGGCTATGGGATAATTCTCGTTGGTAGGGTAGAGGTGTTTCACCATATCATGTGCCTCACCCTTTAGGGCGCCTAACAAATAATGCAGTTTGACAGCATCCGAGACTGTAGCCATCTCACTGATAAGGCTCCTAAAAACGGCAATAAACGAGGGCCATTCTTCCACGTTCGAGTGAAACTCCGGAATTGGTATTTTTGGTAGAACACCAACGGGTGTACCTGAGCTGAGGGGTTGCGTCTTGTCCGGAAGAGCTGATTTTTCATTTAATTTTTCAAATGCCACTAGGATAGCATCATAGTTGCTAAGTGCCGACTGAAAATTTTTTGTGTAGGTTGCCTCAGTTTCGTCGGACAAATCCTCATCGTCAAGGATCTCATAATATACGTCCTCTAACTTAGTTTTAACGCTTTGTATGTTTGCGTAACGAGCGGTGAAGTCCGCCACAGAATATGTTTTTCTGTCGCCTGCCTCGACCGCCGCACCAATCTCCTTTAACAGAACTATCGCCTTTACGGCCTCACGAAACATCGCAGCTTGTGATTTCGAAGGCATCTTAATCTTGTTAAACTAGGTGGTTGATTACTAAGATAAAATACGCAACGAGTTTGAGCTGAACTATAAGAGCGAACGTACAACTAAAATAATTGATGAGATAGATGAATAGAGCTGAGATACTTGCGCGGATGAAGTAACAATGACTATGTTCAAACGGAACACGGAAATAAACACGACAGAGAAAGAAAAAAAAAATTTTTTTTTAAACAACCTGTATATGAGCTGATACACCAACTTGGAACACCCTATATGTGTACCACAAACAACAAGAGCAGAGATGAGATGAAAAAACAAATTGTTTACTATATTTGTGCTATATATACCCGGGTAAAAAAAGCAGACAATAACACAAATAAACTGTCCGGCAATCTATTACCGTAACACAAGATTAGCGTAACATAAAATATCTAAAAAGGGCCGGTGAACTTGTTAACTTTTATGTTATTTGCCTTAAAATCATGTGCCGACAATACACGCTAGTTCGTCGTCGAAAATTCTATTTATAGAATAAAATACCTACCTACTGCTTTGAGAGCGTAAACAAACAAAGAATGTATTTACCTAGCCGAAATCGGATCTAAATGAGCGGACAATCCAATGATGCAAATCAAGCTTTGTTAATACGTACGTAATAACGTGTGTACTTATGTACTCAACACACGTAACTTACGTATATATGTGACGTATATAAGTGCACGAAATAAAGCGAATTTATACTCGCACCAAAAAAAATATCTCGCAAGATACCTACGAAAACTATCTTTGACAATGGGCAGATTTACTAAAGATATATAGTGGACTGTAACAAACAATTGGGCTGAATGGATATAATTATATTATCTGAGCTGAACAATAATAACAAACGGGATGAAAATGAGTTTATTCTGTGCCGGGGGCGGGGGGGGCCGGTTCTATACCGATAAATGGAATGTTCTAGGCGGCGGCGGTTCTAATTACCTACCCGCAATAGGTATTCGAGACCACAAAATATATTTTTTTTTTTTTTGCCGGGAAAGGGGGCAAAATATGTAACCGGGTGAAAATGGACTGTAGTAAATAGAGTGGGGCTGGTTCTAACGGTTCGAAGGGCCAAAATGTAACCGCTGGCTACAGGAATGCAGGGCTGATGGGATTTGACACGGGAGAATTGTGGGTGCACTGACCTGTTCTGAATGTTGTGATGATTGTGGATGGATGCGCTGTGCAGCGTCCCTCCTTGTTGGGCTGATGGAGACGGCGTTTTGGTCAGGAATGTGCAGAATGTCTTGGTATATACTGTGAACACAACACTTTCACAACCTAAAGGGTAGGTACGCGATATTGTTTGGGCTGGCGGCGCGAGTGTGCATACGTGTCGTTCGATCGACGTTTACGGCAGAACAGCAAGGACCAGCGCCCGCGCGCGCCTCGACCGGCGCGCGGCGGGGGGGGGTGGTCATCCGCGCATGCGCGCGCGAATCACGCGTCACGCTGTAGCGTGAACACACGCTGCAAGGAGAATGAGTCATCGTCCCTTGCGTCACAGGATGCTCCTTCTTCAGCACGGCTCGGCCCGTCAGAAAGGCTCGCTCAGCTCAATCAGCTGGTTCAGCCCACTCGAGGTTCCCGTCAGCCTTATACGGCTACTAGAGAATTCCGCCCCATAGCTCCGCTTAGGAGCCGGCAAGAATATCGCTCTCCTCAACCTGCTCCCCATAGGCCGTTCTTGGCATTCGGTGACGCCCTAACCTACTCGGCCCAACCGTCCTCATCATCCGCTCGTCAGCCAGTTTACTCGGCCCAAACATCCCCATCACCCACTCGCCCACGAAATTATTCGGCTCAACCTTCTTCCCCTACTGGTGGTATGCCATGCCCATACTGCAAGAATAGGGGACATAAGCTCATCGCCTGCCCACAATTTAATAACCAACCGGTTCAAGGTCGGTGGGATTTTGTGAACTCACGCAACCGGTGCCGACGCTGTTTGGGTCCTCACTATGAGAACGAGTGCAGGTCTACACGTGCATGCAAGGAGTGTGGGCGGACTGACCACCACACTTCACTGCATCGCCATGGGGCCATGTCTCCGACACGCTCATCTGCTCATTTGCTGCCTCCGTCTCTACGTGAGCAGCCCAGACAGCGCTCAGCACATGAGCCTCAGCACCATTCGGCACATGTTACACAGGCATACACGTCCCGTCCCAACCCGCCCACTCAATCGCGATCGCCAAGTAGGTCTCGGGTAGGTAGGCAACAGTGACTACCTACCATAACAGAGCACTATGAAGGCGAGGACGACCAGTACTCAGCACACTCATCACACACACACTCATCACATACACACTCAGCTCATTTTCACTCCATGACTTCAACTCCAACAGAGAATTCCTGTAACTCCGCACAACGTGTAGTGAACGTCACTAACACACCAATTTTGTTGCCAACCGTCTCACTTAAATTAGCAGACGTACATGGTCAATTTCACTCAGCACGAGCCCTGTTAGACTGTGGAAGTATGCTGACTCTTTGTTCTCAGCGCATGGCCACAATTTTAAATTTACCATTAAAACATACATCTCTAAAAATCGCAGGAGTTGGAAATCAGCACACACAAAACTCAAAGGCATCAATCACAATTGTATGCCAACCTACACACCGTGACACACCTACGATCACGGCCACAGCCCATATATTGAAGAACGTAACTGGGTACCTACCGTTAGAAAAGGTTCCAGATCTCGTTCAGTTAACAGGTCACCCACCGATTCCTCTTGCTGATCGAGATTATCACACACCAGCTCCGGTTGATCTAATACTAGGATCTGACGTTCTTGGTCAAGTGTTAGACGGAACCAAGGTTTCGCTCGGCCCTGGCAAGCCCATAGCCTTCGGCACGATATTTGATTTTACATTGATAGGACCTTTCGAAAGTTTACATACCTCACCCACGAATCAGGTCAATTCAGTTCACATTGTCGGCTCTCCTCTACGTGGAGGCATGTCTGCCCAGTCTCTCTCACTTCATGACCTTTGGTGGTCACCCAGTTGGCTCAAAGAACCTACTTGCACTTGGCCCAAGTTGCCACCCGCTCTAGGCCATCATGCTCTCCCAGGCCTTAAGCCCAAAAAGGTACCAGCACACATAGCAGTCCCAGATATCGATCTGGACTTGCTCACTCGCTACAGCTCACTTGACAAGCTCGTCGGAGTGACGGCTTGTATTCAAAGGTTCATATTAAATTGTCGGCACAGCCCAGATGCACGGCGCTCTGGTCCGTTGACAGCTAATGAACGTAGGGACGCTCTGTTGCACTGGGTCCGCTCTGTTCAGCACAATGAGTTTTCTGAAGACATTAATCGTATCCAGACTGATAAGGTTTGTCCCGTTCGGCTCCAGCGCCTCTCGCCCTTCATAAAGGACGGCCTCTTGAGAGTCGGTGGTCGTCTCTCTCACGCGTCAATTAGGTATGACGCTCAACACCCACTCATTCTACCCAGCTCAAGTCCGCTCGTAGATCTCATTATAGACCACTATCACAAAATACACTGCCACCCTGGAGCTGACACATTACACGCCATATTACGCCAGCAGTACTGGATTCTGTCCGCTCGTCGTATTATTAGATACCGCGTGTTTAAATGTATGAGATGTTTCCGGTGCCGCGCTCAGCCCAAGGCTCCGCTCATGGCTGATCTCCCAGTAGACAGAGTTACTCCTCAGCCAGTTTTTAGTCACGTCACGACGGACTTTGCTGGCCACTTCTTCGTTAAATCCAGCACGTTGCGGAACGCGAAACTCATAAAGGCGTATTTTTGTATTTTCGTTTGCCTCGCAACAAAGGCGGTTCATTTGGAACCAGTCTCTGCACTCACAACGGAAGCGTTCTTTGCGGCATTGCAACGTTTTATCTCACGTCGCGGTACTCCAGTTCTCATTCGCTCAGACTGCGGCACAAACTATGTAGGTGCTAGGAATCAGCTCATTGAAGTTCAGAACTTCCTTAGGTCAAACAATGATGCAATCACTCAAAAGCTCGCGAATCAGCACATAACTTGGTTACTGAACCCGCCTAAAGGGCCTTGGTTCGGCGCTCTGCACGAAATAAACGTAAAATCCACCAAGCAACTACTTTATCGCGTGATAGGTGAACAGCACCTCACTTTTGAGGAATTCTCTACCCTTTTGGCTCGAATTGAGGCTGTACTCAACTCAAGACCGCTCTGCCCAATTTCATCCGACCCTACGGACTTTGAACCTCTCACGGCCGGACATTTCATTATTGGTCGTCCGCTCACCGCTCTACCTGAGCAGTCTTTTGACGACAGACCCATATCTGCTCTTAAACGCTTTCAGCTCATTCAAGCGCTCTCTCAGCGCTTTTGGACTCTCTGGTCCAGATCCTACCTCCATACCCTGCAAACCCGCTCCAAATGGCTCTCCCCTTCTTCCCCTCCTCAAGTGGGTGAACTGGTCCTCATCAAAGAGGATGACCTGCCTCCGCTCCAATGGAAGTTGGGGAGAATTCTCCGCACGATACCTGGCAAGGATGGAGTGATCCGAGTTGTGGATCTGGACACAGCCCATGGAAATCTGCGACGACCTGTGTTCAAGATAGCCAGGTTGCCGTTGGATTCAGCTCAAGAGGAGTCGCAGCCCCGGCCCCCCCAGGATGTTCACGCCACCAGCGTGACGTTCGCGCATGCGAATGACTAATTTCGCGGCGCAGCGCTGGCGCCACCTGACAGCGCCAGCGACTGGTGCGCCGGCGGTTCGCTCGCCCTGTTCCGCGCAGGACATCGTCCGAACCACACGTGTGTACACACTCGCGCCGCCGACACAAACAATATCGCGTACCTACCAGTGTTGTGTTCATATTATATACCAGTGTTGTGTTCACATTACTCCAAGACAATCCTGCACATTCCTGCCCAAGGCGCCAGCTCCATCAGCCCAACAAGGAAGGACGCCACGCGGCGCAGTTTGTCGGCCCATCCATCCATCAAAGGTCAGTCAGTTTACCCACAATTCTCCAATCAATCCTCAAATCCCATCAGCTCTGCATTCCTGTAACCTCGCCGTTACAACCCGCATTTCTACCTATAGTGAGCCAATGGCTTATTAAGATCGAGCCATATCTGAGATTTATTTTTCTCCGAGAGTTAGTTTTTAATCGATTTCTTTTTATATTGACAATACCAACAGCATGACAAACACAAATGAAAAATTGCTCAGTTATAAAACGGTATAAAGTTTATATTTCAGGCAGAACTGCCTCTGAGCTAACTAAGCATATTTAGTTCGATTCTTATTGAATTTAATACTTACTGCAAATTATATTTATATTATTTAAATTATATTTGCAGTCTAGTAATTTTGCTATTAATTATATAAATAAATATGCACGTTTGATCGACGACGCCTCTGGTGACCCAAGGGCTGGGGCATACCTCGGCCAGAGGATCAGTCTGGCAATCCAGCGGGGTAATGTTGCCAGTCTCTTGGGCACCGCACCCGACGGCAACGGTTTAGATAATATTTTTTATTTAGTAAAATGTTTTATTTAGTATAATATTTTAATTAGTATAAGGTTTTAGGGCTTTTTATTTAATTTTTTTTTCTGTTAGGATAAAATGTCTGTATCTGTTAATAAACTTTCCTAATAAGGTATAGTGATAAAGCCCGATAAGTGCAATTTTATTTCAAAACTCACTGTATTAAATTTTACAGTGAAAGTTCTTCTCTGTGTAAGACGTTTAAACATGGTTAACTGATTTCACTACAAAAAAGTGAGAAAAAATTACTATATAAAAATTGCAGTTATCGGGTTTTATCGCTATTTCATCGAATTATGGAGTCATCTATTAATAACTGTTTGCAATAAAATTTATATTACAAAAGTTTTATAATAAAAACTAGAAATAAAGAACTCGAAAGACTCAATTGAAAGGAAATAATAATACCACTACATACAAATGCCTGCGTTAGATTATCCTTCAGTATATTATGTTACATATTAGTTTTTCTTCCATTACTAACTAGGATCTAAGTGGTATCTTTTACTCATGGTTTTGTAACATTGCTGTTATATTTACACAATTTATTTTCCTACCAGAAACGATATTTGGGACGCTGCGCCATATTGAACGTGATTGGTATAAGTATATCATAAATTATAATTATTGTTTATTGAAAAAGGCGTTACTTTGCGGAAGTCTATTAGAATTTGTGGACCATAAATCATTAAATACTAGACAATATTAAAAATGTGTATGCTGAAGACATTAAGTATATTAACTTCCATTTCGCAAGACGAAGGATCCTCAGCGATATTTCATAAGAACTTGACGGCTCTGTGACACTATCAGGGATGAAGTGAAAAAGAAAGCCCAAAATAGACTTGGCCAATATTAAATCTCACGGGCTTTGAGACCAAGTATGTAATCAGATTTAAAAATATAAAAAAAATACGTAATAAGAAATTGTCATATGCCTAAAACGATAAAATGGGTATAAGGGTTGAAAACGATCATCCTTGTCGTTATTAATTATTATTTTGAGGAAATTTATTACAGTGTATTTTTATGCGGCCTAATCATAGTATAATCTAGGCTTATATATAACACACATGCAAGCGATTTTAAAGAAACTGTTACAGCGATTACGTACCAAAAACTTATTTAAGCAATTGCCAATCTAAAAGCTTTTCTACTCGCACTTGACCGATTTTTTTTTTTATTATCTTATATGTTTTAGGTTACCGTAACCTTGTGGCTACATTGATGCTACCTACCCGACGAACAGTATGTATGTGGCAGGCAAATAGTAAATTTCGGCATTTTACAAACAGCGTCGTCAGTTTTTAAATGCTTGCCGTCTGGCAAATTGTAAAATGCTCGCTGTTTGTAAAATGACTTCGTCATTTTCTAAAAAGCCGAAATTGAAAGTCTTTACAAAAAGTGAAAAACGACGCTGTGACGATGAGCGGAGCGAGAAGGAGCCTGTTAGGTTTTCATGTAAGTAAATACTGGGAATCGAACGAAGCGGCGCGAAGTGGAGCGCAGCGAGGCAACCTTCAATAGTTCTAACAGAATTACTATATGCAGAGACAAAGTATAATATGCTGAATTCTACTATATGACGAAAATTCGTCAAATATCAAATAGCGAGCGTTTACAAACTGACTACGCCGTTTGTTAAATGCCGAATTTTATTATTTACCTGCGACATGTACATATTTGATGTTCCATAGCCTCGCTGTAAGCACAAGCCTGCTCGCGGCATCGGATCGTGAAACCACATTTTGTGTTCGAGCGAGTAAACGAAAACCTCATCCATTTGAATAATTTACAACTTACAACCTAAACTTTGTACACCGCCACACGTGCACGAGTAGATGTTCATGAAATGTTGCGTTACAAAGTTAAAAGTTAACTGTAATTTTATAATTTAGTCCTTCGTTTATTTTTTTTACATTTTCTTTTGTCTAGTGTTTCGAACGTTACCCCTCGGCCACAGCTTCAGACTTCGAGAGGCGCGCCAAGCGGTTCTTTTTGCAACGGCGCCGGCGGAGAGAACAAATGTATGAAGTTGTAAAGAGCCGGCCATGGGTCGCCGCTCGCGCGTCTTGTCCGGCTTCGAGTGACTTGCGCTTTTGCGCGACGGCGGTATGCGGGGAGGCGGGCGGTTAAAACAGTGATCGAGCGCACAGGACGAACCTAGTGTCGAGCACTTTGAGCGAGCGAGCGCGCTGTACATGAAGGCGCCGATCTGAACAATAATCCTACCGATTCGTATGATAAAATAGCGAGGGTTTATGTTTTTTAATTTTTAGTTGGTTCGATTCCCGGGTGAGACAAGCGAATTTCAGAATATCTTTGAATGCAGTTTTGTTTCTTTTAAAAAATAAAGGAATGTTTCCTTTCAGTAAAATGAGCTAACTAAAGGATTTAAGGTAGTTCCCCTACAGGGCCTTTTAATTTTTTCCAACCTGTATATGGAACAAGGCTAAAAGTGCTTTTGTACATTTAAACAAAGGTATGGCCAGATTGTCCAGAGTTTCGTATTAGACTGTCAGTGAAAAGTTGATTTTTTCCATTTATGATTCTTAACAACTGACTCAACAGGTTGACTCAACTATCAAATGGAGAGTCACTTTATGCAACACTTGCCAGCAGAATAGCGATTACCGATATTGTTTACATCGCGGTTTATACCTCATTTTATTCCCATGTTAATTTCTTTGGTACCAAATAAAACAATGAAATGATCTTTAAGGTTTTAAAAAGGTTTTAAATTCAAAAATATAGTTTGGTGATGTCCGTTCAATAATTTTGCTTTGAGGCTTAATCTGCTAGGTTCTCTTTAGTAGGTAAACAAGAAACAAGACCAGAATTTAAATCACTAACCGAGTCACCAGTATGAATTCGGGCGGTTGATTAAATTTCACCTTGTATAGGAGGACGCACAATACACGAAGTTAAAAGTCGGTCTTCCTTTTACGAATCTTGCGCACACTTTGTGTGTGTTCTAGTTTCGAAGCAAATATGTACGAAACCTTTATTTATTTAATATTAAGTATAAGTGAAATTTTCAAAAGCTACGAGATCTTAATGATTTCTTACTTAACGCCGTGGTATACTTACGAAACTTGCTTACGAAAGTTTAGATATATGTATTTTTAAATTGCATCATATCACTTTTGCTAGAAGAATATCATACTCATTTGTGACTGAAATTCGTATGCAAAATTATGTGACGAGGGCAGCTATTCTCGCAACATTTTTCACACGCTTTATGTTTCATACTACTTTGTTACTCGCGTAATAAATGCCGTTTGATGATAACTCTACGAAGTAAAATTCCTTAAAAGATATGTAAACCCATGTTATGAATCCGAACATAAGATTTTTATTTTAAAATCTTGTTACATTTCTGTACAAAGAGCTTCCTAAAATCACCCGTCTTTGGCCCTCGCAAATTGTCGCATGTGCCAGAATTGCCGTCCAGATCTTTAGATTTTAATAGAAAATACACGATCGACTCTACAGTTTTTCCTTTAGACCTTGGAAACATCAGAAGGCAGAGCCCGTAAATGGTCCTTGAAAATGGAGCTAATCGAGCTGCAGTAATCACCATTTCCTCCGCGTTATTCCTCAACCAGACTAGCGCTCCACGTTATAACTTTCATTGATTCGTGACATTGCGTTTAGCTTTTATATAGCTAGTATCTGCTCACGGCTTCGTCTGCGCTGAAGGAGACACCGCATGCAGCTCCTTCTCTCTCCGAATTTATCCAACAAAATGGTCACTACCTCCCTTTAGCTATGCCACAAAACCATATTAAAATAAAGTCATTATCAGCTCGCACTGCAACATGGCTGTTACGTCAGTCGCTGCGGCTGACATGTGCGATAATAGTGTGTTTTTAATTTATTTTATCTAAAATAAAATTAATTTCCAAGAATTGAGAAAACCAAATCATTTCATATTATTTTGTCTCAAAGTTTATAAATTTTCAGACTGTGTCGATAAAAACTGCAGCAGTTATGTTGTTACAAGTGAACAAAAAATTGAGAAATAATGGTAAACTTAGAATTTTCTTGCTTCACTTCTGTATACTATAATGAAATTCAAGAAAACCCACATCACTATTTGTATCATGCAGATTACTATGTATTTTTTTTCTGTTGAGAAATGCTATAGTTACCGTATAAAATGGTTACAAAGTTCCTTAGTTCAAGGTCGTTGGCGTTGGTAGAAGCCTTAAAACTTTCTGGGACACATAACGAGACACAATAGAAAGAACAACAAAATCATATACAACGTGTAACAGAAAGGTGTAACCATATTTGAAGAGCTTATTCAGTCAATGGTATAGAACAACTTTTACTATGGAGCAAACCCTATATCTCGAAAAAAAAATTAACTTTTTCATAGAAAAATGCAATGCCGCTCGGCTGAAATGTATGGAAGGGCAGTTTTTTTTTGTTGAGATTTCAGGGTCGGCTCCATAGTAAAAGTTGTTCTATACCATTGACTGAATAAGCTCTTGAAATATGGTTACACCTTTCTGTTACACGTTGTATTGGCGGTCTATGTGCCTGAAAAAGTTTCTGTAAAAAGTGTTTCAAAATCGGTAGGAGAAAAATTGGTAAAATAAAAGATCAATTGAAAATGTGTTTCCAGTTTCATCAAGTACAACTCCACCAAGCCAAGTAGGCACACGGAATGCGGCGCACATATTTCGGGTATGGATGGCAAAAAAATAAAATGAAAATGGGTGCAGCAAAAGTCCGTCAACATTGAAATTTAAATTTAAGTTATATCTATTGCAATATCAGAATTAATTCGCATTCCATTCCACCCAGGTGCCTACTAGGCTTGGTGGTGTAGTACCTACCGACAACCGCAAGCAAAAAAAAATGTAGTCAGGTACGAGAAGAAGTGCCTGGATGCGCCGAGGCACGAGAAGTGCCTGGATGCGCCGAGGCACGAGAAGTGCCTGGATGCGCCGAATCATGAGGAGTGCCTGAATGCGGCGAGGTATGAGGAGCGCCTGGATACGTCGAGGCATGAGGAGCGCCTGGATACGTCAAGGCATGAGGAGCGCCTGGATGCGCAAAGACCACCAGCCCTCTGAGGTCTTAAGACTTTGAAGACGCCGAGACCCGAGAAATTATTTGACTCAGCTCAAATACTATACAGTACCTATAATTATAATAACTTTTTAATCTAACAAACGGTAATTTCCGAACACTGTGAACAAAGTGAGCGAAGAATGCCCAATTCGCTTAGCTTAATTAAAAAAAGTTATTTTTTTTATTTTTTTTTTAGAGAATATACGCGCTTTTAGATCATAGTTTTCAATATTATGGTATTTAAATTAGTCATTATTTATTTATGATTTTTTAAAGAATTTCCGGATGTTACGTCACATGACTCCTTTTAGGCCTGATACTGAATGCGGACTTTTGCCTTGCTTGTAAAAAAAAAATCTGTCATCCACAGAGTACTATATTGCTACATCTGGCAATAAAAAATCAAACGACAACAACAACGAAACTATGTTGAGTGTTACCAACGTCTGCAAAAAAAAAACCCTAAACTGTACTTTGTCAGTCACAAGAGGTGCCTATTAATCACGTGACGTATATTTGGCTGAAATTTAACGCCCTACCATCTCGGTTATTAAATTTTAAAAGGCAAATAAACTAGTAGTTCGCCCCGAACTATGAACTCGCGATTCGATCTTGACCGATTTGGCTCGAACTTAAAAATTAAAATTTCATGACGTTCCGATCAACGATACTCGAGTTATGGTCGGACAAACACACAACAATTCATACATACATACATACATACATAATTATATTTGGTATCTCTCATGTATGATTGTCAATATTAATCCATCACAGAAATTGTTGTCATCAAAAATTATATTTATTTTAATAATGCATTACTTCATAACAAATAAAATTAACCGATCAATCTGGGATTTCGTAACAAGACAGCAACACTTACTGCGTTCAGTTATGTTTATACTGTGACCCAGACATGGACTTCAGGTTCTGTTCTGTGACTCTGACAGTAATATTTTTTAATTTGATGGCAAGCGACACATTTCTATACAGCCTTCAGTCAAGTGACGTCACACGAAGGTCAAATGAAAGTTGCAAGCTTTTTCGTAAAAATATTCATCATCATAAGGTTTTTCAGAACAAAAGTTCTAAAATACGGCTTATTAAACCTAAATTTCGAAATGGTTTTCGAATTAACACACCTTAACATATTTTAATCTATGCGAATTCGCAAGAAAAAAGACCAGATTGCAAAATTCCCAAATCTGAAAATGTCCATTTCTAGAAATGACTAATTCTGCAAAAGGCCATTTCTTTAATTAAATGACCAGATCTGAAAATGACTAATTCTCAGAATTACTAACTTTTCTCATTATAACACGATAGCTTTTATGAAATAAAAAAACTGTAGAAATTACATTTATTATCCATATTGTTAAAAAGTAGCGGTTTTTTACGTTATCATGACCCGCCACCTTATGTACGAAACAAGATGCCCAAAAATATTTTTAAAAATCATGTTTATAGGTGATTACGTCAGATTACAGGAAAAATAGTTTAGTTAAGATATTATTAGGGTGCCAAATTGTTTGCCAGGCACTACCATTTTAGCGGCTTGTTTTTGTCTCCTTAATGTTTTTATGGTAATAGGATACACCATCCACCACGTTGGCACGGAATAAATCATCGGTGAAAAGTGGGCGTACGATGGTTGGCTTACAGTACCTGTCGGACGTGTCGTATTGTACTAAGAAAAGTTGGTAATTTTGAGAATTGGACATTTTTAGAACTGGTATAGATTTAGTCATTTAACAAATTAGCCATTTATCGTATTGGTCATTTAGCGAATTGGGCATTTCCAGACCGTTAGTCATTTTGCGAATTGAGCATTCTTCGCCTAAGCCAGTTGGCTGATTTAACTATCAATTTACTTTCCAATCGTTGAATTTCCGATATCAATAAAGGCGATCTCTTCGACGAAATTAATATTTTACCAATTCTCGTCAATAATTGCACAACCCCACTAGTTATATCGGATTATTAGCAAGTAATCTGATTTTCCTCTCTCTAAATTAAAGCACTGCAATAAGAATTTACTTGAAAATTATCACACAAGTTCTATACAATAGTGAATGATTTCGTTGCTTGTTAAGAAAAAAAAAACTAGATCTAGTATAGTAATTTAATAATAAGGTTACCTAAATAAATAATATATTTAATAGTAGATTATTAACCAAGGGCTGTATGACATCAATCGCATACGAGGTTTTTGGCGCCTGAGCGAAGCGAAGGCGCTAATTAACCCGAGTATGCAATTGATGCTTACGCCCGAGATAAATACTCTGCTTTACATATCGATTGTGAGGTAAGTAAACAACAAGACAGCAGGTTTCAATGAACATTTATTAAGAAGAAAAAAATGTGTATTTAATTAAAATTAATAGTAAAATTATTACAATTTGTAAGAGATATGGTCACGTTCTTTTTAGGAATATTTATAGTTTGAGTATGAGTTTGTAATGATAAGACTTGAGTTTGAGTGACTTGAGGTTCTTGCATCGTAAATGGCGGCAGTTGACTGGTACTATTTTCTTCATTAAAAAATGGCTCAGATGATGTGCTTTGACGTGGTGATTTCAAGTTTATATTTTCTGTTATTTTAGAAGTAATTTTGCTTTTGTTTGCCACCGAATCTTCGATATAACCTTCGGCCACTTTGCTGGACTTCCAGCCGCCGTGCCTTTTTAACAGAGTGAGGTTGGCTCCCGAATCAGCCAATAGAGTCGCTGATGTTCTGCGAAAGCAATGCCCGGTGTATAACTCTACGTTACTCAGTTTTAAATATGTGGCTATTTGCTTTAGCATGCCTGTAAATTTGTTTTTTCCTATTACTTGTCTGTGGCATTTTCCTTTACTGTAATTAAGAAAAAAACGATTTGTATCCACGTTTTCAGGCCGAAGAGCTTGATATTTTTCAACATAATTTGCAAATTCTTCATGCACAACAAATGACCGGTCAATTTTAGTTTTCGTGTTAGGCAGTTTTATGAGTAGTAATTTGTTATGTTTTTCTACATTTTCTATTGTCAAGTTTGTCAATTCCACGGTTCTGCAGGCTCCCGATATCCCAAAAATTAGAACAACCTGTAAAAAAGACATAAGTTGTATTAAAGGCACCAAATTCGCATAGTATTTTTGTGAAATATTTTGGTAACTTATTAAAAAGGGCAAGTAAATACGTAGGTACCTTTATTGCTAAATAAATTTCATCCGGAGCTTCATTTAAGAATTTCTGTACTTCTTCTGCAGTAAATACCTTCGATTTCTTGCTTTTAAAGCCGTCAGACTGCCTTTTCAAGAAAGCAGTAAGTTTAGAAAAATCTTTCAAATTCACGTCATGTTTTGTCATTATTGTAGATTTTAGCATGGAATAAAAGCACCATAAACTGGAAGGTTGTAGCCTCTTAGATAATTCATCAAAATATGATATAAAAACACTTTCAGAAAGAGATTTCACTTTTTTTTCTGACCGCCATTTCATAAATTCGTCGTATGCCTTTACATATCTTTCTTTCGAGTTCGGCGGTAATATATTTTCGACAACTGTTTTTGCCCTTTCTTTAATAAAATCGGGCGTTAGATCTATGTCTTCGTCACTAGACATGTTTAAAACTTTTGAAAAAGAACTCAAACAAGAAAATTAATTACTTTCGCGATGCTTTCGCGCCTACTAGTAGACTGCCTTTTTTTTTTTCACGCACGCAAGCGCGTCAAATCTTGCTGGCCAGTTTGATTTTTAAATCGATTCCATCTAACATACGATGTGGAAACAAATAGTTCCATATTTAAAATAAAATCTTTATAAAATCAATTGTCTAGATTCCGATTCGAGTAATTAATCGATACCGAGAAAAAAAATATTAACTTTTTAAAAATATTCTTCGTGCAGTATGAGTATGACAGTTCTTTTTTCAAATTCCAAAACCTATGCTGTAATGATAGTCATACACCCCGGCATTCAGGGGTGTAAGGGTGTACTTACAGAGCAAGAGATATGTAAAACCTTTTATAGACTTTTATTTAAAAAAATGGTTATTTTATGAATATGATATACATATACAACATGTAACAGAAAGGTGTAACCATATTTGAAGAGCTTATTCAGTCAATGGTATAGAACAACTTTTACTATGAAACAATTACTGTATCTCGAAAAAAAAATAACTTTTTCATAGAAAAATGCAATGCCGCTCGGCCGAAATGTATGGAAGGGCAGATTTTTTTTTGAGATTTCAGGGTTGCCTCCATAGTAAAATTTGTTCTATACCATTGACTGAATAAGCTCTTCAAATATGGTTACACCTTTCTGTTACACCTTGTATAATTATAAACAAGTGGAAGTAAAGCTTTTCGAAACAATTGTGATTTATTCGAATAGAGTATCCAATCTAAATTCTTTATTATAGTTATATCCTGTTACATTGTTATGTTTCTGTTTGTTGATTGTTGTGTAATATAGCAAAATAGTAAGAAGTGAATAATTTATAATATTTAACATTAGTACATTACGATACGAGAGCGATGAAACGTTTTCTGACGAGTGTGAGTTTGCGGCAAGAGCCGAAAGCGAGTGCTGCAATCACACGAGTCGAGAAAAAGTTTCTCGCACGAGTATCGTATAGTTTTTTATAGCACAAGTGCGGAAAATGACGACTTTACGCATGCGCAGCGTGCGTAAAGTGGTCATTTTACGCACGGTGTGCTATAAAATATATTATTTGCGGGGTCGAGTAACTTCTGTGATATTTCTGTAACTTACTTACAATAAACTATAATTCATGTTAAAAGCAAAAGCTTCAGTCTGGCGATTCCAACACATAACGTTGCGTTGAATAAATAAATAAAATAAAAAGATATTTTTAATACAGTTGCTCAAAAAGTGGCGTATTGCAGGGACGTATAGCGTTCGGGATGTAGGCCATTACATACTCGAGCTTTTTCTTTACCTTTTCCGAACTCGTGCATTCTCTTTCCCAACTGTCAAAATAATGTCTATTAAAAAGAAAAAAACCAACCACGAAGTTTTTACAAAAAAAAATCAAAGAAGTTTTTATGAATCATGCAAATATTTCTAAAAAGAAGCTACTATTTTGTTTCAATATCAGATTTAATGATTTGATTCAATGAGTTAGGTTAGGTTTCATTTCATTTCATCTCATTAAATTTCATTTTCATTTCATATCAATAAAAAAATTCTACTGAAGACTTGGCTGTATGGGCATAGTTCTCTTTGCCTAGCCAGAATGGGTGAAGAAAACAAAAAAAAAATCTCACACCAAAGAAAAGGCTATCATGGTCTCTTAGATACCTTTGCCTGTCCAAAAATGGGACAAATTGAGGAAAAAAAAAAAAAAAAAAAACTCTGCCATATTCTTTTACGGTTGGCGCCATTTTCCAAAAAATTTCTTTGCGGGTTTAGTTGTTTGTTGCACAAAATGAGTAATTTCGACGATATTTTATTTGAATTGACACCACCGGAACTCAGTATAATTGCACAAAATGCTTCGGAGAAGTCAAAAAGTCGCTACATATCTACATACGACGAATTTATTGCGTGGAGTATTAGTTAGTTGAGTTTATTGTGTTTTTGTTATTTTATTAAAGTGCTTCATTTTTTCGCAACTGTATTAAAAATAGTTGTTCAGTACACGTGCGGAACCGTCATTGCAACTTGTTCCGACTGTCAACCCTCACCTTCGGCTGCGCCTCGGCTCGGGTAGACATTTGTCGGAACTCTTTGCAATGACAGGCTTTCCGCACTCGTAATGAAATATACTATTATTTAACACACCATTATGGACAAAGTAGTACAATGTTCTTAAACGTAAAGTTGTATGGCACTGTTAAAAAGGGCGGGACTCAGCATATGTTCCTATACCAAATATATTAGGAACGCTGTTATTCTGCCACCACCATGAACGATGTGTGTCGTCGAAATAACGAATGTATGGGAATGTTCTATACCGGTCGTTCGTTCCGTCGACGTTTGCGTCAGCGCGGGGGAGCGGGGAGCACGCACCAGTATAGAACTTTCTTCCCATACATTAATTATTTCAACGACGCACACCGTTCAACGCAACTTTGTGCGTTGGTATCGATCGCCAGACCGAGGTTTGACTGCGGTATGCGTCAGTGCGTCATCGTGTGACTTGTGCGGCAATATGGATGTATGTCCACGTCGCTAGCAGCGGCAGTATAGAATGACCACTATACAGGTGGGTTGGCGTCGTGACGCTGCGTCATGACTTTGCGTTGAACCGTTCACCGCAAAGTTGTGCGTCAGGATCGCCTGACCGAACCTTAGATATCACTATACAAGTAGTAGTCTCGACACTACATCTAACCAAAGAACTAAAGTTCCTGCATCTAACACATTGTGTAACCCTCTTCAACGCTAAATATATTCAACACTTCAACGAAATTATAAAGGTGTCACAACAAAGTGAACCAAAGCACAAAGGATAAAATAATGTTTAACATGATTTTAACAGAAAATGAACTAGAATTATTCAAAGTAAAGTTCAAAAATTGCTGTGCCTTGGGTGAAAGTCTCAAGCTGGTAAAAAAAAGTTGTAAAAAAATGTATACATAATGAGATAAAAAAGTAACAGACCCTTTTTTAATTAAATAAATTACTTATAATTTACGCATGTTATAAAGCTTCCTTGAGAAACTCTACAGTTTTTCTTCGCGTATATTAATTATACTCGCAGGAGAAGGCACCTGTTTTTCTCTTGAGTTTTAATTTAAGAGGATGGCCTACCTTAGCAACTTTTTTATTACCCGTCCAGCACAATGAGTCCAATGGCAAAGATCTTATTTGCTTTTAATAGAGGTGATTATATGTTGGCTCATTGGCCTCTTTTTCTTGGACGTGTAGTACTAATGATCTCGCAGCGAAACAACACATTGGTGTTGTTTTTACCCGACTACGGCGAAGCAAAAAGGAGGGTTATGATTTTGATGAGCGGTATGTACCTATGTATGTATGTATGAATGTTCATCTGTTCCCTCATAACTTCTAAACTACTTATCATAATTTGACAAATGAGGTATCATTAGAAGCGCCTTGATCGACCGCTGGTTATAAAATACGTGACGTTATATTAAATTGAATAAAGCATCCTCTGGAGAGCATAAAGTCATGAACTAAAAAAAATATCCTATTTATACCGTATTGGTCAAGTAAAAGGGTTTAAAAAAAAAATATATATATATATATAAATATTGTTAGCTGTTTCTTGCGGCTTTGCTTGCCTGAATCCGATAATAGGGAATAATTTCTATAAAATCAAGCTTCACTCCAATCTTTCCCAAAATATACATATAATAAATAGGTATGTATATGTAAAGTGGCTCTGCATATATTCAGATGATCAGAGGATAGCCGTGGTCTTATGCCACCTACCCTAAAAAACAATACATTATAACAGTAGTAAGCGATCTAGAGCTTTAGAACACAGTGGCATATGACCACGGCGATCCTCTGAACATCACTATGAATAATATTATTAAAACTCGCGTGAGCTGACATACTTAATTATTATTACATACGGCTTGAACACTCACGTGTGATTGTTGTTGACTATATGCCAGTGCCCGTTTAACAACGACGGTGAACGCCACGTCGTCGTCCTAAGAACGACACTCGCCTTGATAATGCCGAAATTGTATCGGTGAAACGGTTGGCATATAGTCAACAACAATCACACGTGAGTGTTCAAGCCATATGTAATAATAATTTATCACTATGAATATGTATTAAATAAATTGAAATGTATAACGTGTAAGTTGTTTATTTAATAAACGATAAATATTGATTCGTTTGTACATAACAATTTCAGATGAGAATATTTTCTTGAATCATACTTTTTGTTAGTCGTGTTTTAGTTTTTGAACTATTTTTTTATTAGCTAATATTTAAATATTTTGTAGGCAAAAAAAATTTGGATTTAAGTAGAATCTCTTCATATTTTTAGTACCTTTTTTATTAAAAAAATCAAGTTGATTTCTTAACCGCATTTTTGAAACAATCGTTTGAAAACAAAAAAAGAGTGAAAAATAATGTTTTTTTTTTATAAAAGTGTAAATATTAATACATTGTTTATAAGTAGAATCCTTAGATAAAAGATCAATAAATCAAAATTATTTTTTCAATACAAGAAGAGTCCGAATTTCTCCAAACGAATCCTCGTAAGTCTGACGATGTTCATGCTCTAGGCTCATGTACAGTCTTAATATCTTCTTTTTAACTTTGACAAAAGGGGTTAGTGCTCTTTTTCGCGCTGTTTTAAAATTAGGGTAACTTTTTGACTTATCAGTATTTTAACAAATTTATGAAATGGTTTTATGTTAGTTTAAAAAGAAAGAAAAAAGTATTTTGTGCAACTCACTTCGATCGTTTCGTAATAACTCTGCACGAGTGTCACAATGTCTAATTATGTTACAGTTGCACACAATGCTTTATCTACGACCATCAAAAATATCGTCTTTATTTACCTACATAATATTTTCAACTAACAATTTCACGAAAAATAAGACGAAGAACATTCGTTCATAAACCTCAGGTGCGTCGTCTCGGTAACGCGGCTTGAAGCCCAATTAGGACAAAGGGGCGTGGCTTAAGAAATAAAGTTGATACTTATTTCTCGTCCTGTTGTTGATTGCATCTCTAGCGGATTTGTAATAAATTAAGCCAATCGCAGCGCAGAATCGCGGTGTTATAATGTAATATTATAACATCGGATAAACAATCTAGGTACTTATAAAACCGCTTTTGATGTTGCAATTGCCTTATTACAGTATGGGAGTAGATAAAAATGTTTATAGGACTTTATTTTACTTCACATAACAATCAACTTACCAGTTAATCTGATATCAGGTAAAAACCCCTTTTTGTTACCTGCAAAAAATACATTTAGGTATTACATTAGTGGAAAAGTTACACATAATTACACATATCAAAAACATTTCATAAAACATTTCATAATGGTTAGGTATTCATTACGTTGTCCGTAAATGTTGTCGGTGTGTTTCGGATGTTTCCGTGTATGAACTGTCTCAAGAAACAATAGAGGATATAAACAATAGAAACAGTCAACACTCGTGCATCCTCTTTTGACCGACGATTTTCACGTCCCAACGCGATACCGAGCGAGCCTTATCGCCGTTCTTCAGGCACATGCAGGTTTACCTCACTGCTTTTTCTTTCTCCATCTAGCGTTCTTGTAAGGATTTTTACTTATTAAAAGCTTTTTTTACCGTTTTATTATATATATATATATATATATATATATATATATATATACAGAGACTTTTATTAATATAATAGTAGAAATTAAATAAAAAAGAAAACTTTCGATATATATTTCGACCCAAATGGGTTGACATATAAATCGAAAGTTTTCTTTTTTATTTAATTTCTACTATTATATTCATAAAAGACAAAAAAACAGTAAAAACCTTTTTTTATGTCTACAACTTTTAGTTAACGATTATTATGGGTTTTAAGCCAATTATCGAAGACTGCTCGCTTGCAGCGTGCATGTTTAAATATTTACCGCTAAGTTGTGAGCAGATCATAAAGGATGAAATCGAGTTTCGCAGCCGGATTGCGAAAAACCCGCCTTTTTCTAAGTAATCGAAACAGAACACAAATTTTCAAAATGTACTCAATAGTTATTCAATTATTATTATTATTATTTCCATTGGTTCATAAAAAAAAAACACTTTCTTTTGTATATTATTATATGGATCATCAAATGAAAGGGAAGCCCTTTCAGTAGATAACAAAATATACACGATAAAATTTCCACTACTTGGTCAAACAAAGTATTAGAAAACATCCAAAAATGTTGCAATACAAAGTTGACTTTGAGCTGCTGTAGATTGAAAACGACTAAACTATGTTCAGCCTGGTTTGTTTTTGTGCATCGGTAGGCATTCTGGGGACCCAGTGCGTGGATACTTTTTTTATCCCCAAGCGTTCGTGTAAAATGCTATGCACGCAGTACCAGTCGAAATCTTTGTTTCTTCGGCAATAAGACGTGCCGTGACACGATGATCTGCTAAAACAATTTTTTCGACTTTTTTGACCATATCTTCGGTCACTAGCGTTGTAGGGCAACCCGAGCGAAGGTCATCTTTAGTCACAAAAATCAAAACAAACTATTTGTGCACACCAACGAGCAACTGTAGAATACGGTGGAACATTTGCTCTTAAAGTATCCCGTAAGTCTTGATGAACACGGTTTGTAGTGAAATTTTCTAAGCAATTAATAACCGCGCGCAATTATTTTTTTACCATTTTCGACAACACGCTACGACAAACCAAAGACAATATAACCACTTTGCGACAAACTGCAAACCAAAGTGGTTATATTGTCTTTGCTATAAATGAAAGATTCCATTTTTAAAAAACAAAAGATATTCAGATTGTTTCCTTTTTTTTAAATCTAATCTATATTCCAGCTTTACCAGCCAGTAATTGCTTTTTTTGGTTCCAAAGAGTTTGTACCTCATTATCACTTTACGATGAAAGCCCTAGTATTGGTAGAATTAAACAATTTCACTTGAGTTTCTTAAAGAGTTTTAGTATATAATAAAACTAAGCAACATGCAAAAAGAAACTGTTGTTTTTTTATGTAATATACCACTGTTATTTTGTAACAATAGGTACAAAACTACCTTAATATTAATTATGTGTACAAAATTAAATTTAAGGGCAACATAATTGAAACAACAAGAAAAGTTAGCAAGGAACGGTGGGGCAGCTTATGGCACCAAAAAAAAATCAAGAATAGAAATTTCTATGGATAACGTACAAAAAATAGAATATTCAAAAAAAGATAGTGTCGCTGATTCAACGAAAAATGAGCTACCATTTAAATTCAGATCTCGAGATGTCTTGCTTAAAAACCATTTTCTGTTACATTTGCAACATGGCATGCGTAACTCACGCACTGAAAATGCTAATAAATACATAGTATCATATATCTTTTTTGATGCGCCTATTTGCACAGACAAACAAATATGTTGTTTGGAGTGTATGTACGAGTAGTATACTATTGTGTTTTTGTGAATAAAAAAAATCTTTATCATTAAAAACTAAAAAATGTAACTATCACTAGTGGCAGACTAGACACTTGCTTCATAGCTTTAAAGTACTTCGAACTTCAAACTACGAAAAAAATTATTACCTTAACTAGGGCTCATGCCCGTATATTCGTGAAAGCACTAATTGGTTAGCAAATCAGCTTTTCTGATCCAAATTTTACCGAAAATATAACAAAGAACCATCCTTCTAAAGGTAACTTTGTAAGGCGTGTTCAACTTTAGTGTTAAACACATTTATCTCCTTGGTATAAATTGGGTAAAGATAAGAAATGAGATTTCCTCAATCTGCCGCCTTCGACGAAAAAAGGGAAATTATGTGAGAATTCAATGTCAGACCATACGTACTTACTCCTTGATGTTATTTTTTAGTTCGTTACAGAATTCTATACAAGTACCTTTAACTCTGTACAAGTACAGCTTTATCCACAACCACAAGTTCAAGCAACATTTCACAAAATCGTACTTAAATTAAGACCTTCCGGGTCATGGCTGCACACATGACAGAATGTCCAAATTGTTCGATTACCTATATGCTAGATAATATGAGAGACAAAATGCACAACAGACATATAATACGATTGTTTGAAAGAACGATTGTTATATGGATTTATTAGTGCCCCACCTAAAAATTACAACTGTACATATGATTTCCAGACCACTAAATTAAGTCAAAATTGTTAAAAAAATATATGTACGGTAGTACATTATAATTACAAAAGCTTCCTGATGTCCGAAACGTTAAAGGCTAAAATTACCTGGATAGAAAAAAATCCAGAAGTTTAATTTCGACGGAGTTTCTATTTGTACCTAATATGGTGCATATTACAAAGCAAAAAATTAGGTAAACAATATCACGGTTTTATAAAGAACACTCCTTTGGCGGGATTTCATAACATAACAATATTTCAAGAGTTATTAAATAAAAACTCCGTTTTTTGTGATCGCAGGTTTCTCAGCTGGCGTAACAGCCACACTATTTTGAACAAAAAAAGGAAAACAATAGCGGTAAATTCTGATCGATTCAAAATGAGGTGCTCAATCTGTCTTTGTTGAGTTCTTTTGTTGTTTGTTAA
Organism: Ypsolopha sequella; assembly: GCA_934047225.1. Classification (NCBI taxonomy): domain Eukaryota; kingdom Metazoa; phylum Arthropoda; class Insecta; order Lepidoptera; family Ypsolophidae; genus Ypsolopha; species Ypsolopha sequella. The sequence goes on from OW203987.1 coordinate 9,025,968, forward strand.
TTGTGAGCTATCCATCCATCAGCCTAGTTCGTCCACTGCTGGACATAAGCCTTTCCAGGACTTTGCCACTCCCGGCGGTCATCTTGGAAGAATTGCCCATACTCACACACGCTGGGCAGGCGGGTTGGTGAGCGTGCTGCCGGAACCCTCGCACCAGTGACGCCGCTACCCGTCACCAGTCTGTTCCATATAATGCCCGGCTATTAGGGATGGATATACCGCCATCCATCGGTCCCAGGCATGGTGGGCCACCTGGTTTTTTGCCTGTGAGCTGTCCTCTTACTCTCCCCCGAATTACTTCGAGGGGGTCTCCAAGTAAGATGGTGGTACCTCCACAGTCGAGCCCGGCATCAGCTCTACCACCTGCCAGCTATTGATACTTGAAATTTATTTAATAAGCGCGACGCCTCCACAACCACAAGGTTTCGTAGCGCCTGGTCGATGCTTCGGGGGATCCAAGGGCTGGGTCTTACTTTGGGCAAAGATTAAGCCTCGCGGCTTACCGGATGACGCCAGCGATTCGGCTTTGATTTTTTATTTAGGTTAGGATTTATCTTTATTAAATTTAATGTTTATATTGTAATATTGATAGGTACGAGTAGTTTTAATTCATAAGTAGCGTAGTTGTTAATGCAATATTATATAAGTTTATTTTGTTTGAATAAAGTACATTTTCTAAAAATAATATTTATTTTCTTCTAGGTTGTACAATAGTCTCTCACACGTCAACTTACCAAATACCAACAATTCTTATTAGGCTGTAATAAGAGTTAAAATCGTATAAAATATACTTAAAGCATGATGCAGGCAACTGTAACTGTGAGTAGATCCCACTAAGCTTACTGACTTGAGAGATTTACTTCCACGTGCCTGACTACGACGGAACTTGATTACATTTCTAATAGTTTTCAAAGCTTTGAACTATAAAATGGTACAAAAGTATAATAAATGCCATGCCAATGGCCACCTTTGGTACGTGTGCCATTGGTTCAACATCCTTGCGCTATGTATAAGTGTGAATTAACTGTGTTTCTTATTATTTTTTTTAAAATTAAAAAATAATAAGACATTAAATATTTTAACGTTCAGGGGCTCTACCGCGTAATTCTCATTTGTATCAACTTCAAGCAAATGCATGCGAAATTCAACGCGTGCAAAAGAGATGGCATGTTAGGCGGGCGTCGTCGCACGTACGTCAAATTACAATCTCAAGTTGATGTTGATGAAAATGATAATTACGCGGTAGACCCGCGGGCCAGAAAAGGTTTTTATATTTGTACGTATACAAGGTGACTTTTTGATCATCGTCCAAATTCATACTGGAGGCTTGATAAGTGATCAGTATCTTGCATCAATAACAATTTTTGTAAAATTTGTAAAATGAAATTTCGGCTTCCCATAGAAATTCACTTCCAGTTCCGAGTCCATCACTATGGAGAGTCGAAATTTCATTTTACGAATTTTACAAAAATTGTTATTGATCCATGATACTGATCACTTCCAGGTTAAATAATTTGAACAGAAATTACAAACTTATTTTGTACGAAACAAAACTGCAAAATTAAGTTGGTTGAGTAAGCATTCGGGGACGTAACCCTAAAACTACATCATAAATCGGTGTTTTTCAGTATTTTTTATAGAAATTTCAAATTACTAATTACTTTGGTCTTTGAGATAGACCCCGTAACAAAATGCTCTAAAATGACAACGTTATTTTCCCATTACCCATTAACCCATTACTTTATTTTCGGAGATAAAAAAAATATAAAATACATATTTACACTCTACTTAATAAGCTCTAGACAATGACACCATTTTCGTGTATGAGGCCCCCCTGAAAAATATTTTTATTTTATTTTTAATTTAATATTCGGTTTTGGGTCAAAATTTTACACAATATATCAAAATTTTAGTTATCTATCTCATTCCGTCTAAGAGCCAGAGACCCATGACATACGGACATACAGACGGATAGCGGAGTGACATTAATAGGGCTCCGTTTTGCCCATTGGATATGGAACCCTAATTATCAAAAATGTTCATACACAGTTTTAGCGCTGTTTACAAAGCAATTACGCACATTACAAAGCAATGTTGTTCGCAAACACCGACGAGAACCACGAGCAAAGGAAGCAACCAATCAGGCGAGATATTGAAAAGGGATCGCTGGCCAGCGCACGTATTCGAGCTACCTGCTAACTCGCGACCTTGAAATGTCATTGCCTCGTCGCACCTCCTCATGTCTCACCTCTCCGCGCTCCATTTCTAATCGCGTAAATAGGCACTAGTTAAGAGTTTAGTTTTAAGGATATAAATAGAGCAAATTGATGGAAAAATTACAGTTCACTTTTGGAATCAGTACAACAAGTCTTCTTATTTATCACCCTACGCCCTGCAATAGTAGTGGGCTATACCCCATCGAAGGAGCCCACATTTATGGTCATTCGAGAGCCGGATATTGAAGAATCAAGTACTGAAGAAACGCCGAAAGCAGCTCGAAAATGGTGTATAATACAAGATCGCTGAAGTCAACTACGGACACCACATCTGCTACCGCCACGTCAACGCCGAAGACTGGTACTACGGAGACATCCGGTGCCACTACCCAGTCCAAGACCACGACCACGACAGATGGAACAGCCACGTCCGGGGAGGTTACGGATTCGACTACAAACACCTCTGTGACGGGAACAGCTGGGGCCGCTGCCGCCGCCGCCGCCGCCGCCGCTGCCATAACCGTCGCTGCCGACGCTACTGCTGCCACCGACGCCATTGTCAACACCGGCGCCGTCACCGCCACTGTCAGTACCGGCGCCGCCGCCACGGCCACTTCCGCTGCTATTGGCTCGACTAAGCCAAAGAAAGCAACTTCACGCACATCAAGCGTACCTCGTTCCACTGCGTCACTATCCAGACGCAAGGAACTAGCCAAAGCCCGGGAAGAGCTACTTCAACGCCAGGTGGAGCTCGCACAAGCACGCATTGCTATGCTAGAAGGCGAGTCTGATGAAGAAACCGAGGAAGACGACAGCGTCAAAGCCGCACGCACGTCTGAATGGGTGCATAGTACTCTTGCACTTACTATGGAGCCACATGAAGCCGCCTGCCACAGCACGCCGCCGCAAGGGACAGTCCCCGCTGAAGAACTAAGACCAACACAGCCACTGCCGAGTTGTGCCCCTTTCACTCAGCCAGGGTACATGAATCCAGCGTGCTCAGCCAGAGTACAAACAATGAACATAGAACAGGAGAAGCCACCATGCACCGCCTGCCATGCGCCGCTACAACCAGCCTCTGCTCACACTATCGCCGTCCAGCCTGCCAATAACAACGTAGACTACAGAGAGCTCGCCGCTGCCATTACACTCGCCGCTCAGTCCATACAACCCGCTATCGCTGCCCCGCCATACAAACGAGTGGTAGACCTACCATCATTCAATGGGTCTGCAGGAGATTGGTTGGCATTCAAAGCCGCCTTCCAAGAATCAGCGGTTCATCTCAGCGAACAAGAAAATTTGGCTAGACTGAGGAAGAGCCTACATGGAGCAGCTAAAGACGCCGTACAATGCCTGTTCATCGGATCTCCAACTTCACACGAAGTAATTCGACTTTTGGAAAGTCGATTTGGCCGACCAGAAGCGCTCGTCACAGTAGAACTCAACAAACTTCGAAGCCTGCCAAGACTCTCTGACACTGCGAAAGATGTCTGCGCCTACACATCGAAGATACTGAACGTCATAGCAACAATCAAAGCCCTAAAGAAGCCACACGATCTCTACAACTCTGAAGTCGTAAGAAACGTCGTCGATAAGATGCCTCCAGCTCTGCGCTACAGATATTACGAGTTCGATGCCGCACAACAGGAAGATCAGCCTGACTTAATCACGTTGGCTAACTTCTTCGAACTCACAGCCGAACGATGCAGCAGATTTGCTCCAGCAGAAAATATCACACCAGAGCAAGACCGGCGGGAGTTTCAACCAAAGAAGCAACAGCCACTTCGCAACTATCATGTAGCAGAGAACCAATCATCGTCACCCACTCCTTGTATCATCTGCAAGAAAGAACAACACAAAGTCTCCGACTGTTCTTTAATGAAGAAAGTCAGCGTTCCAGAGAGATGGGAGCTTGCCAAGAACCACAAGCTATGCTTCCGCTGCCTTCGCATTCGCAAATTCCGTCACACTTGCAAAACCAAGAGATGCGATATCAATGGATGCAGATACACTCATCACCAACTGCTTCATGATGCAACAGAGAAAACTACACATTGCGAAGAGCTTCCGATCAACACAGTCGCCTCCACTAACGAAAGGGTCAACGCTTCGGCCTTGCTCAAGATCCTACCAGTCCAAGTCAGGGGCCCAAAGGGAGTCGTCGACACTTTCGCTTTATTAGACGACGGCTCATCCTGCACAATCCTGGAAACTGAGACTGCAGAGAAGATAGGCGCCAGAGGTCCATCAGCTCCATTCACCATAGAGGGGGTGGCCGGCGCAAAGATAAACGCCTTCGAGTCTCAGAGGGTGCGATTCTCCATACGTGGTCGCAACACTAGCAGCCACGATATCTCCGCCAGAACAATGGATGATCTGAAACTCTCTCCGCAGTCCATACCACGGCGCATCATCAGCGAATGTTCTCACCTGAAAGATATTGAACACCTCCTCACCTACGAAGAAGGAAAGCCAACAGTCTTGGTTGGTCAAGACAACTGGGACCTACTCCTCACTCATGAACTCTGCCGAGGAGAGAAGAACCAACCAGTTGCTTCACGCACAGAACTCGGGTGGGTTCTACATGGGGTGAACCAAGAGAACGCCAGGGTAGATGTCCACAGAATCACCCATATGAAGATCGATGAAGACGCAATGGAGAAAATGATGAAAGATCACTTTGCGATGGAATCTCTGGCTATCGAACCCAAGCGCTCTTACAACAATGAAGAGCGGCAAGCACTACAGCAATTGGAGACGAATACCAGGCGTCTACCGGCGGGAGGATTCGAGACTGGCTTATTGTGGAAGTACAGCAACTACTCACCACCAAACAACTATGACTCAGCCATGCGACGTCTCGAACTCCTAGAAAAGAAGTTGGACAAGAATGACGACCTAAAGAAAAGATACACAGTCCAGCTGCAAGTACTCATGCAACAAGACTATGCAGAACGAGCTCCTACAGAAAAGATTCAGAGAACATGGTACCTGCCACATTTTCCGGTTATCAATCCTCAGAAACCAGAAAAATGTCGTATTGTTCACGATGCAGCGGCGAAGACCCGGGGAACCAGTTTGAACGACATGCTGCTCTCAGGCCCAGACATGCTGCAGCCATTACCCGGAGTTTTAATGAGATTTCGTCAACGCCCAGTCGCAGTCACGAGCGATATAAAAGATATGTTCCTGCGAGTACAAATCAAGAAAGAAGACAGAGACATGCAACGTTTCTTGTGGAGAGGTGACCGCCGCAATGGGCCGCCTGATGAATACCGCATGAAGAGCGTGATTTTCGGAGCTACTTCATCTCCATGTACCGCAATATTCGTCAAAAACAAGAATGCGGAAGAGTTTCGGAACACTTATCCCGAAGCTGCCGAAGCGATCGTCAGAAACCACTACGTCGATGACTACCTGGCCAGCTACAACACAGAAGAGGAGGCAATGAAGACTGCATCACAAGTGGCTTTCATACACAGCCACGCGAACTACCACCTCCAAAGATGGGCTTCAAACTCAATCAAAGTCCTATCAGAACTCGCTCCAGGCAGCAAAGTCAACGTGCTACATCTTGATCCTGAAAAGATACTTGGAATGATATGGGATCCAGAACACGACACGCTCTCGTTCAACGTAAACCGGAACAAGATAACTGAAAATATTATGAATAAAGATCGAACACCAACGAAGAGAGAAGCTTTAAGAACGGTCATGTCAATATTTGACCCACTTGGCTTGGCTACACCTATCACAATTCAAGCCAAGAGAATCCTCCAAGACATATGGAGATCTGGAATCGGATGGGATACAGAACTGAGAACTGAAGAGGCAGAGATCTGGCAAAAATGGGTACAACACATCCAGCTTCTACCCCGACTGGTTGTACCAAGATGCTATGAACAGCTGTCCAGAGCGCACGCCATTGAACTCCATACTTTCGTCGACGCTAGCTCCACTGCCTACGCTGCTGCCGTATATTGGCGAGTCATCGACAAGGAAGGCAACGTGCATGTTTCCCTAATCATGGGAAAAGGGCGAGTGGCACCCCTCAAGACGATCTCAATTCCTCGTCTTGAACTCCAAGCTGGTGTGCTGGGATGTCGACTTGCCCAGACGTCCATAGAGGAGCACGACTTCACGCCTACACGACGTTTCTACTGGTCAGACTCTCGCACAGCGCTAACTTGGATACGCACTGGTCCACGAATATACAAACCATTCGTGGCTCATAGAATTGCGGAAATCACCGAACACACAAAAACCAATGAGTGGCGATGGGTTCCAACAAAGATGAACGTGGCTGACGACGCTACCAGAGAACCTCCATCCAACTTCACTTCACAACATCGCTGGTATCAAGGACCTGACTTCCTCCACTTACCAGAGACTGAGTGGCCACAAGAAAAAGAAGATTCGCTAACAGAAGAAGCAGCCAAAGAAGAACGTGTCCATGCCACAACTCAGACAAACAAACTGAAAGACGCTCTTCCATCAGTGTCTCGCTTCTCCAGTTGGATGCGCCTACAGAGAACAACCGCACGCGTGTTGCAATTTATTGAATTACTACAAAACAAAGAGAGATGCACCGCAACCCGCAAACGAACTGCGAAAATTGAAAAGGAGGACCCAACTTGGAAAAGAAACAAATCTTCTTCAAGCAAGCCACAAAAAAGCAAGAACAAAGTCGGTAGTCTCAAATTAATACCGATTGAAGCTCATCTTATGTATCGCGCCGAGAAACTATGGGTACGAGCTCAACAAGAGGAAGTCTTCTCAGCAGAGATCAACGCGCTACAGAAAGACAAAAGTCCGCCATCTGACAGCCGCCTACGCCAGTTGTCAATCATCATAGACAACGAAGGCATTATGCGAATACGTTCCAGAGTAGCAGCAGCAGAAGACATCACTCAAACCCAGAAAGAGCCAGCTGTCATTGACGGAGATCACAGATGGACCCGACTCTACATCAATTGGGTCCATAGACAGCTACACCACGGAGGCTGTGAGATAACTACAAATGAAGTCCGCCAACAATTTTGGATCATCCGGCTTCGCCATGCTGTCCGCAATGAAATAAGGAGCTGCCAGTTCTGTCGCATCCGGAGGGCCAAACCTGTCTGGCCATCTACTGGCAACCATCCCCGCAGTAGGCTGGCTCACCATCACCGGCCCTTCACGTACACAGGACTGGACTGCTTCGGCCCACTAATTGTAACCGTTGGCCGTGGTCATCAGAAGCGCTACGGAGTCCTGTTCACCTGCTTGACTACGAGGGCCGTTCATATCGAGATCGCCGGCAGCCTCAGTACTGACTCAGCGGTGATGGCACTAAGACGATTTATTAGTCGAAGAGGATGCCCTACAGAATTATGGTCAGACCATGGCACTAACTTCCGTGGTGCCGATGTTGAAATGAAAAAGGCAGCTGAAGATGCACTACAAGAAGAGGCTTCCATCCGCTCTATCAAATGGAGGTACATCCCCCCCAGTGCTCCGTTTATGGGCGGAGCATGGGAACGATTGGTGAGAAGCGTTAAAACGGCTCTGCACGTCACTCTTCAGGAACGGGCTCCAAAAGAAGAAGTTCTCTCCACTCTGCTCATTGAAGTTGAAAATACATTGAACAGCCGGCCGCTTACGCACGTGTCCACATCTCCCGAAGACGACGAGGCCCTGACACCAAATCATTTTCTCCTGGGAGGACCATCACGTGTACCACTGCCTGGTACCTTCACAGAAGGAGATGAAGCAGGAAGGAAGATGTGGCGGACCAGCCAGAGACTAGCAGACCTCTTCTGGGCACGATGGTTGAAAGAATATTTGCCAGAGCTTCAATACCGACGTGACCCACGCTCAAAGGGAGCTATAAACCTCAACGATCTCGTCCTGGTCGCCGATGGATGCCTACCAAGGAACGCATGGCCACGAGGCGTCGTCATAGCCGTCTACCCGGGCCCTGACGGAGAGGTGCGAGCAGTCGACGTGAAAACCAACAAAGGAGTTCTTCGGCGCCCCACAAAGAAGCTGGTTATCCTGCCCTGCAAGAATAACACTGCGAACACGGAAATAAATCAGCTACAAGAGCTGCGGCGGGAGTGATGTTCGCAAACACCGACGAGAACCACGAGCAAAGGAAGCAACCAATCAGGCGAGATATTGAAAAGGGATCGCTGGCCAGCGCACGTATTCGAGCTACCTGCTAACTCGCGACCTTGAAATGTCATTGCCTCGTCGCACCTCCTCATGTCTCACCTCTCCGCGCTCCATTTCTAATCGCGTAAATAGGCACTAGTTAAGAGTTTAGTTTTAAGGATATAAATAGAGCAAATTGATGGAAAAATTACAGTTCACTTTTGGAATCAGTACAACAAGTCTTCTTATTTATCACCCTACGCCCTGCAATAGTAGTGGGCTATACCCCATCGAAGGAGCCCACAAATGTCATGGCGTTGGTTTATTGTGAAAAAAAAACAGTGGTTTATTTTACAAATTTTATTACTTAAGTATAAAAAAATTATATATTTTTTTTTGAGCTCAAATATTTGAGGTACATTTTAATAGGAATTACTTTGAATAGCACAAAGAGTTGACGTCCTCAAAGTTCAGGTAACTTTATCGTCAATGAAACTCAGGATAATACTGATCCGAGGCACCAGTTCAGAGGTTATGGTGAGGTGGGGGAAAGTCTGTGACTTATTATCCAGACTTTGAAGTTTTGCGGAGGGTGGATAAAGGGAGGGAGAGGGAAGGGGGGCCCTTTGGTACCCACTCCCAGATATGCGTACTTTTTTACGATGGACCTCTGATCTCACCAATATTATTATATCTGATCTTACAATGGTGCTGATTCTGATTTAGAAATCCTTTAGTGCAGAAGCGAGTAGGTTAGGATAAAAACGCACCCATCTTAGTAAGACCATGGCTAGGAATAAATTTGGTTAGATCGGGTGACTAATAACCTCAGTTTATCGTTTAAAAAAAAAACGCGATTCCGTGGCAAGCGGACACCAAATGGTCCTTCCCTCCCTCTCCCTATCTCCCGGAAAGTCAATTCGCATAGACCAAATTATGTTAAGGTATGTTAATTCGAAAACCATTTCGAGATTTAGGTTTAATAAGCCGTATTAAATAAATCTCCTAAATCTCGAATTTTTTAGACCACAATTAGAAATTGTAGTCTAAAAAACTCATGATGATGAATATTTTTACGAAAAAGCTGCAACTTCCATTTGCCTTCGTGTGACGTCACTTGAGTAATGGCTGTTTAGAAATGTGTCTTTTGCTATCAAGATAAATTTATAACAATTTGGTTCCGACTAATTTGACAGCTGGATGACAGATGAGTAGATAGACAGAGACAGACCACTTTTTTTTATAAACACATCACAATCAGTCTAATGTCTAAAATTGTCAAGTGACGTCATATCAAACAATTATATAAAAAATCATTAAAAAATAATGATTAACTTATTTACCAAAATAACGAAAACTGTGCCCTAAAATGACCTAAATTCTCGGAAAAAAAAATTGAAAAAAATCTTTTAAAAACTAAGCCATGGGAATTCTCCAAATTCGGAAGTCTGGATACTAAGTCGCAGCCTTTCCCCCTCTTCCTCGACGATTTTAGTAAAAGTATGCCTCAGGTAAGTATTATTTTTTCATTTGACGTTTCATTGACGATAAGGTTACCTGACCTTTGAGGTCGTCAGCTCTTATATACTAAATAGCTTAAATTTAATCAATGACTTCTCGGGATAAAAGCAGCCTTAAGTTTCATCGCAATCCACTGACTGATGTAGAGTTATAAGGTTTCTAAAATAATTGTAACTCATTTTTGGGTAGGATTTCTTGTTACGAACGAATCAATTCAAGAGGGAAAATTATCTGGGAATGTTTATATACATATAATTGAATACACAGGTATGAGGTATTATTCGTCCAAGATGCTCTTAGAAAAGTACTTTTTCGAATGGAGCGGTTTATGATGCCTGTGTGAGTTAGCAACGCTGTCACTCACGCACTTCTGTCAGCATTGCTAAAGCACACAGGTATCATAAACATACCTATATAGCATATTGAACGGATATTACCTGACTTTACTAATTAAATAGGTGATATTTTTATTTACATCAAAAATACTATCTTGCACACAAAATTTGCCATCAGAAATCCTTCAGCCAGTAAACGAAAAAACATAGAAGCATGATTAAACTAAAAAATGACCCTGCGACAGCTCCAATAGCGTTCACTGTATTTTTGAGCCTGTCAAACACGGCTGTACTGATCTAAAGTCGCATGACATCATTACGAACCAATCATGAGCCATTTGCCTTTTTCAGTCTCTGGTGCCATTTTCGAATGAAACTTTGTTAGGAGTGAGTCTTCTATATTTTTTCATTCGCCGCTTTCATTTTATATATTAATTATTTATATATATGGTACATATTAAAAAAAATGATAACCCATAAATCCCTTATATAAGAGCATAGTTAGTATTTTAGTGTGCAAGTCTGTATTTTTTGATGTGCAGTTTGTATTTATGATAGAACACTGTAGTAGCATTTTTAGTATTTTCTGTTTTGAGTTTAAATACTTGCCATTAAATAAGGTTTCTGTTTTTCGACGGGACCTGACACAAAACCGTGAAAACTTCTCTACGTGCTTGTTCTACTTATTCTTGTTGTAATAACTTCACGTCCAAGTGTCTATCGAAACTTTTTCTTTCATTAGCAACAGTTTCTTTCTCTGTACATTGTTTTCTCTTTACTAACAAGAAAAAACTGAATCAATAGAATTTAAGGAATAATGAGAAAAATAAATAGGTTGTATAAAATCAGTTTTAAAGTAAGTATTCAAGTTTTAAAATTCAATCGCGTAGTTTTGAAGTATGAACTCTTATCTAAGCATCATTATTCACGATTTGCGGAAAATTATGAAAGGATCTTAAAATAAAAATATAACATGAGTACCTATGTACATAAAAACATTAATCATCTAACAACAAAACTTAAACTATGTGGAAATTAACCAATAGGGTTATAGATATATATGTATCATACTAGTATTATTATACAAGGATCTTATGGCGCGTGGATTGGTTGTGTCCAAAATCGGAACTAACACCGCTACCATACTCCTTGTTTCACAGCTGCGCCCTCCTGTCACTGTCATCCACGCGCCATCAGCGGGTCTACCACGTAATTCTGATTTTCATCAACATCGACTTGAGATTGAAATTTGACGTGCGTGCAAAAGAGATGGCATGTTAGGCGGGCGTCGTCGCACGCACGTCAAATTTCAATCTCAAGTTGATGTTGATGAAAATCAGAATTACGCGGTAGACCCGCTGATCCTTGTAGCACTGTAACCAGTGGTTATAAACAAAACAAAAAAAAAAGAAAACACGTTAATGTAAATATTATATTTATTGTTTTAAATATTGAATTATGTTAACGTTGGTCATTGAGTAAAAATAGGTAAAGGCTGACTCGGTTAACCGAACTGGTCGTTGTATCAATGAGTTCATGGTTTACACACATTTCACAGTGACTAAATGATAAAATTAACATTGAATTTCATTTTACTCAATAGGTCGGCCATTCTGCCGCGTCATGCTGCGGGCTATTAACTCCCAATTATTACCATCTATAGAGGTGTCCCAAATATTATGGATAAATTGCCGACGTCGTGTTCTGGATAGATACATGAATTTGCAGATTTTATTCTCAGAAATTTTCAGATTTTATTTGCAAATTAATCTGGTGATTTTAAATTTTTATTTATTAGGAACACCAACATCTTGTACATAAGTAAATACATAGTAAAATTAAATATACATTTTTAATTATATGCCTAGACTATTAAAGGTGAACACAGCATGCAATAAAATCAGGATAGATAGTAAAATATTGTTATGGTATGTGTATACAGCAAATTACTTAAAATTTGCGTTACAAATTATTGGTTGAATTTATAAGAAAATATCAATTATGTTTACATGAAATTAATCAAAATTTATGAAACAAAATAATTTACATTAATAATATATATTTAAATTAACAGAAACTTATACTAACAATTGAAGTAAAATTATTTACAACAGATATTTAAAAAGTGAAGATCATTCAATTAAAATTTTATTATTTAATTAAAATGAAAATTAAAAATTTAAATTAAATTAAAACGAAAATAAAAATAAAATGAACATTATAGTTAAATTTTACGTGACACCTAGTTCGCTAAGACATGATCAAAGACACATTTTTAAACATATTTACGTTGTTATTAAATTGTAATTTGTTGTTTTTCTTTTTTAGTTTAGATATTTAAAAATTGCATGTAATTGTATAAGTAATTAATATTGACGCTACACCTGTGGGTAGAGTTACATTGGAACTCATAATTATTATTGTTACCATCTATGTTATGTATAATGTAATGACATGTAATTAATTGCAGATAATAAATTGAATTACCGTGAAATAAATCAAGATAGGCACTATGTTTGTTTAACAATGCTGAAATTCTATTTAATGGTGAGTTGTGTTGACCTAGATTTGTTTTTTAGAACTCTGTTCCGTTTCTTGTTGTTATTGTTGGTAACAAAAATCGTGTTAGTTATTTCTCTAACTGCATTATTGACAGTAGGTATAATAAATATAATAAATCTGCCTCAGGACTGGTTTCGCGAGGCTCGGATAAGCGCTATTTGGTTTGTAGAAAGTATCAATAAAATTGAGAATAGATAGTTTTATAGATCTAGTAGATATAGATATGTTGATAAGATATGTTGAACTATCCCCTGCATAACGCTTAACCGAGGGTGGTTAAACCTGCACTTAGCGGTTTAATAGATAACTTTGGCGAGATCTCCATCTAATTCTGCATCGGTATAGAATGTGCACTTTTTGCGCTATACTGCAGTCTTAGCCTTTCTAATTTTAGCGAACTTTACTTTATGGATAGTTTTCCGTTGATAAAACGATAAACAGAGCTTGAGAATGTCTTATTCTCAAGTATTTGAATTTTTGCCAATAAAAATTTGTTCTTTCCGTAACCTCATATAAGGAGTTCTTGCAATTTGGGTATAGAAGTCAACGACAAAAACAGAGGTCCTAATTTCCTTGTCACTCTGAATTGCTTAGGGACCGTTAATTAACTTCGTACAAAAATACATTGAATGAAAGCATGATTTCGTTTTTAGATAAATTCTACTTGGGAAAAAAGATTTCGATGTATTATTATGTATTTTTTTGTGTTTTTGGGTTACAAAATAAATAAGTTTCTTCATAATGCAGTTTATTCGAGTAGACTCATTCATGTAAGGTATTTGAACACAAAATTAGATAAGGGTCCCGGAAAAAGCCTTATTGCCCTATGTTGGTCAGTGTTCTCTCCGTAGTGAGTATAGTATTAGTAATTTATCGACTTCCATAGATTTTGCTAAAAGAAAGAATTTTTAATAGAAAGAAAGAAAGATTTTATTTGATGGAAAGTGAAAATCACAAGTAGCAACACACATAAATAAATTAAAGCTAGGATAAACTAGGATTACTTTCACTTTCTCTTTATCCCACATTCTTCTGGGGCTCCTCGACACTTTCCACCTGGCACTGTCTAAGCACAATCACTGCTTAGTATAATGCCGGCGCCAGACATGTGTCCACTTATTTGCACACTTCTTCGACGACTTTGTACACACATTTGGCGTACCTGCCACACATGCTTCGCAAACTCTTTTCTCCACAGTATGCTGGTAGACAACAAAGGAGATGGACGACGATTTCGTGGACGCAGTGTGCTTATATTATTTATGTGCATGTAATTATTTTTTACATCTGCAACAAAATATATCGAAACGTCCGAGAAGAAGGCGTGAATGGATGTGTGTCCATTTTGAACGATCAAACACGTAGTTTCTCACACAACCGTTCCGTACAACAGCGCTCGCGCAACTGGTCTTTGCAAATAGGCCAAATAGTGTGGCAGGCTACGCACTTATTTGAACACATTCCTTTGATGTGCGCTAAAAAACCGATACCGCTCGGCAAAGTGCAAATCTGTGTACAAACTTTGGAACACATAGACAAAGTCTCGTGCCACACAGTGTGTCCACCCGAGTGTGCAAATAAGTGGACACATGTCTGGCGCCGGCATAAAACAAAGTCGCTTCCCGCGATCTTTAAATCTTACGCATGGATTTTGATGCGGTTTTTTTTAATAGATAGAGTGATTCAAGAGGAAGGTTTATATGTATAATACATGCCCGTGCAAAGCCGGGGCGGATCGCTAGTTGCCTATAAAAAACTGCTATTTAATCCTATATTACTAAGTAATATAATCCTATACTAAGCAATTATGAAATGTTCTAGTAAATATATACTGAAGATAGAAAAGAAATGGTCGACATATCAGTTAAACAGTAAGTTGATTTTATGAGTCAAAAGAAAAAGTTTGTCTTTCCTTTCGAATTTTCCGGGGTACTTATGTTTTAGAACAACGATCGTGCATTAAGTTATTTGCGGTTACAGCCATTTGAGGTCAGCACCAGACCCTAAAGTTGCCAGACGCGAGAATCTTGATTCATGACACTTTGTTTTTTTCGCTTAACTTAATTTTCAGCTGAGTTTTGTTGAAGTTAATATTTCTTATATAAAATTCTCATGTCATGATCGCAGCAGGTCTGTTTTCTGAGCTAACTCCCCGGGACACAGGCATGTGTTTGCAGCATGGTGATATTATAACCCTTTGTGCACGAGCAATTTTTTTTTTGTCTGTATGTTCCGATTAAACTCAAGAACAACGCAACAGATTTGGATGCGGATTTCTCTATGACCCTGGTCAACATATGCTATAAGGAGTGTTGATAAAATAACGGCCAACTTCAAAACATTTTTTAGCTTTGTATCACACGCAGTAACATAATAAGTCTTTACATATGAAATTGCCGTTTTCTATAGAGAATTTGAAGGAAACTTAATTTTCAGTACTAAGATTTTCCTTTTTTTTTAGGAATGACACATCCAAATTATGTAATTTATTTTGTGGATGAATAAGAGAACATTAAGCTAGCTAACAGCAACATTCATTTAATTTTTGAAAAGAGTCAGCTGTAAAAATTTATTACGAATTTTTTCATGGAAACGGATGGCGTTTAGGACGAACTATTTTTGAAGATTTAATTTTGGTTATTAAACTGACAATAAAAATGAACTTTAACACGTAGATGTAAAACCTTTAAATCAGCTTTAAAAAAAACATACAATAGAAATAGCTATTAAATTACAGGAATTGTGAACTCATGAATCTTTAAGAAAATTTCGGCGATTTCATAGTTATATGACCATAAGACCTATTATTTTTTTTCGTACATTCAAAACAATACTTAACTTCCTTATGGGTAAGCCTCAGGCTGTAGCAGTTTCTAGTAAAATACATTTGAAACACGACACATTCATAAATCCAAAGGGACAGTTTTATCTACAGTCAGTTGTAATTTAGTATTCCTTCTATAATACATGGAGTGAATATTAAATGCCAAGCGAGAGAGTTTAGTACGTTGTCTAACTTTAAAGTCGTTATAAATGCAGAATTAAAGTGTTATGCGAATTGAAAGTAGTTAATGAATCACAGATTCTTCTTGCGTTTTTGGTACCCACAACTGATCTACTAGCATATTTTTTTGTATTCTCAAAATACTTTAACGTTTTCTCAGTAGTCACAACTTTGTAGACAGTTAATCGTAAGCGTTGTGAGACCTTAAGTCCCTACCCATATTACGCAGTAATATTTTACCTTCATCTGAATGGAAATGAAATATGTGATCGTAAATATTGTAATCGGCATTGACAATCCATGTGTTGAGATCTGGGTCGAATATTTTACAGAATCCCGGGTTCAAATATTAGCGGGTACAGAGGGGGAGGGGGGAAACAGTCAGGAATTCCATACATTTAACTCGACTTTTTGATTCGATTCGGGTGCACTTTTACACAGCATTATCTGTTTACCACAAGTGCCTCAAGGCAAGGTGGGCCATCCCGCTCAGCTGCCATATTAATGTTTTATTAAGGCTTTGATTTTAATGGAACCTTGCACACATCTTTATATATGTTTCCTTTTCCCCCCTACACCGCACTCCGACCCATCTATTATAAAGAGGTGCAAGATGGCAAGATTTATACGGCACTTGAGTGGAATGGCCCACCTTAAGGCGCCTCTTCCCAGCGTCATCCGAAAATGACTCTATTGATAAAGTTATTTCTCTTAAACGGTACGTTTAAAAATTATGAAAAAAAATATATTGTTACTTAAATTATAAAAAAAGACTTTATTTAAGGAAATTATTCTCGCTTATAAGAAACAGCATGAAAACATTGTTCAAAATCAAGCTGTTTTTATACTAAACTTAAGTAAATTGGTTATTTCTTTGAAACCAATAATGGTATTTGTATAGTACTTGCACTAAAATACAAGGAAAATATTGCTTAGAAAAATTTTATTTGTGGATTTTTTTCCAACCATCGCATCATTGCAAAAAGTATTATTTTCTCCTACTTTGCGCTATCCGGAGACCCAGCGACGTCGTTATGCAGTGCCCACTGATATGAACGTTATTTCAATATAGTTATCATATCAATTAATCTCACGCCACGCCAGCCTCAATGACGTCATCCGCCGGGCCCTTGGCAGCGCTTACGTACCAGCCACATTAGAACCAAAGGGCATAATTCGCACTGATGGATGCCGATGGCAAGCGGCCCGATGGGATGACGCTCCTGGCATGGAAAAATGGTAGGTCGCTTGTATGGGATGCGACTTGCGTGGACACTCTCGCCCCGTCCCACCTACGAGCCACCTCAGGCAAGGCTGGCGCGACTGCGGAGTCGGCTGAAAACCTGAAGCGGCCACATATCTGCGGCCCTCGGAGAGGGCTACATGTTTGCGCCGTTCGGTGTTGAAACTCTTGGACCATGGGGCCCGGCCGCGCGGCAACTTTTTAATGAATTGTCGGCACACCTGGTCGACACCTCTGGTGACCCAAGGGCCGGAGCTTACCTCGGTCAGAGGATCAGCTTAGCGATCCAACGAGGTAACGCTGCCAGCGTCTTGGGTACCCTCCCCAACGGCGACGATTAAAAAACATTTTTATTTAATATAGGCATTGTATTTGTTAATAATTTTAATATAGGTATCAAATTGTAGATATTAAACTGCTGATTGTGAATATATTGTTACTGTCGATATTTGTACCAACACAGATCGACTCAAGGTCGTTAGCGACTACCTGCCCCTTAAGGTGCCTAAAAACTGTTTTTTTTTTTACTTTGTGATAAACAATGTCAGAATGGCCCCACTTCAAAATCAAACTCTGGATCCACCCGTAGGTTCAAAGAACTTCACATCAAGATGTACTTTTTAATTTAAGATTCTATATGGTAATAATAAGACGTAATAAGTTTAACCTTTTGATCCCGTGTTTGCTGATAAACTGGTAGTGGAAAACAACATTAACATTTTACAAACTAATATCTTCGCCTCAAAGGGTTCCTACAAAGGAATAAGGCAACATCTCGGGCCGTTAAGATTTTAGAGCATTTAATGGTAAGTTAAAACAAACAACAGACCCTGGGTACTAGTGACCCAATTTATCTCCCTTTAAATGCAAATTTCCTCTGGACGACGACCGTTTGCTCACTCGATGCGGTCATTCCACCACTCGAGCGGTAGTTTCGAGGTATTTATAAAGGTGTAATAGGCTGTGTCGTCACTTTTGCTTTCACGGTGTTTATCTATAATAACGAGTATGCAGCACAATATCATGCTTATGGATATATTAATAATATATAACTTCGCCTCAAAGGGTTCCTACAAATGAATAAGGCACAATCTCGGGCCATTAATATGTTAGAGCATTTAATGGTAAGTTACTTAATAATATTAATATTGCACATTATTATATTAAACACTCTTGCTATGTTTTTCTAAATCAGCGGCAACTAAGTTGCTGTTGCTGCTGAACAGTCGGCCGAGCAACATATCCTGAGGATACCTCGTATAAAGGCGAAGTACGTGTCGATAAGTTTTCTTGCTTTGAATATTTCTCTATATTTATACTATAACTGCGTGCATGTGCAAGTTTCATGCGGAAGGATGGGTGGCGCTTGAGTCTGCATTTTGAATGGCATGGCAATAGTTTTTAGCGGAATATTGTAAACCATAATAGACGGCTTTTTGGACCATATATTTTTCAATTGTCCCTTAAATGTTAACTGTCAATTTCTTCCTGATAATATGTCATATTTATTATCTAATGCTACCTTAGAATACTACAAAAAAATGTGTCTATATTCTAGCAAACTTTATCCAATGATATTAAAATATATATATTTTTTTATAATTGTACCCTGCGTGATGAACATATGGCGTCGAATAACTACCATATCAGAATCTGACTTGACACTGTAAAAAGTGATGCTTAAAATATAATGTCATATACAACGTGTAACAGAAAGGTGTAACCATATTTGAAGAGCTTATTCAGTCAATGGTATAGAACAACTTTTACTATGGAACAAAACCTGTAACTCGAAAAAAAAATTACATTTTCATAGAAAAATGCAATGCCGCTCGGCCGAAATGTATGGAAGGGCAGTTTTTTTTTTTATATTTCAGGGTTTGTTCCATAGTAAAAGTTGTTCTATAACATTGACTGAATAAGCTCTTCAAATATGGTTACACCTTTCTGTTACACGTTGTATATAATTTATAACAGCTTATTTTATGTATAATATATATGAACAGCTATATATATAAGATAAAAGATAGATAGATTAATATAATAACATTTAAGTAAAATGTCAATTAGTTGCCACTCTTTTATACTTGTGACTTGGCAATATTTATTTACTTGATATGATAAAAAAAAATGGCAACCGTTCGTCGCCAAGTCACAAAGAATTAAATAAAGTAACGCCTGTCAATCAACAAACCAGTAACTGGTCCATATATCAGAATTTTAATTTTGTAAAAAATTTGTTGTGTGTAATATGTGTACTGTTGGTGTTCCATTTTAAATAAATAAACAAAATTAAATCTTCATTTTTATTTTGTTGCTTCTTTTTAGTAAGCTGGCGAAGTATATCTATTTATGCGATCTAAAATATAAAATATGTAAAACCGATAATCGGCGCGCAGCAAAGTTTCAACATATTTTCAATATTCTGTCTGTAGGCCAGAATATTGAAAATATGAGTTTTGTACTTGATACACGTTAGCGACTGCCTAAAATATTTTGTATCAGAAATTCTGGTTCCTCTCGTATTCCGCTAGGGAGCGCTGTACAATTTCTCATATTGAACATTTTACTTAGCCGCTTACGCGTATCTAGTGCAAAACTCATGGCCTACTTTTTGAACGCAAGGATCTCCCTACCTGCGCCTATCCTGATATTTATAACCTATTTAGATGCCTGTAAAAGGAGATCTCTTCGTCGCTTTCCACCAGGTGGTGGTCAAGCGTAAGCCCATTGTTAGATGCAAACAGTTTTAAAGTTATCATTTCTATAAAAAAGCAGCGGCAGCTCAGGGATAAAACGCTGGCCTCTCAATCTTGAGATCCAGTTTCGACACCCAGTCGGGCTTGCACCAATGAGTTTCTCGGAATTTATGTGCATGGTATTTACCATCACCGTATAGTACACCGTACCTGCCCTAAAAAGCGCGTATTGTGCCTGAGTAACGGCGATAGGGTTCACCACTCATCACGTTGGGACGTAATAATCATATGCATAAATTTCTCGTGCAGTTCACACTCGGAAATCTCGGAATACCTCTGACACCCCCTTGGGGTTTCATGCCGTGACGATATATATATTTCTATAGAATCCAGTATCATCACTACGATTTCCTCAGTGGACATTTAATAAAGGAAGAGTGACGAAAGAAATATATGGTGCGGTAGTGGAAGGTAACGCCCTACCGGGCCGCCCTTAAACGCGTACACTGAGCAAATTGGCGACATACTGGAGAAGCAAAAAGCACCCAGAATAAAACCGCTTTTATGACTAGATTGATAGTTGTGGAAAAAGACAAATAGGTGGGTCAGGATCGAGGCAGGTGAAAATCTGTAGTCTCTGCCTACAGATATGGGAGATTAGCGTGAGTATAATATGTGTAGCAGAGTAAAGTTAGGACTATACAATAACACTGTGATAATATCCGGAGCTTCACGAAACATTGTATTTGATACAAATATGATATTAATATTGAAATATAATACGTAAATAATACAGGTGGTAGAGCTGATGCCGGGCTCAACTGTGGACGTACCACCATCTTACTTGGAGACCCCCTCGAAGTCATTCGTGGGAGAGTAAGAGCTTACAGGCAAAAAACCAGGGGGCCCACCATGCCTGGGACCGATGGATGGCGGTATATACATCCCTGATAGCCGGGCCTTATATGGACAGACTCGTGATGGGCAGCGACGTCACTGTTGCGAGGGTTCCGGTACCACGCTCACCAACCCGCCTGCCCAGCGTGTGTGTGTATGGGCAATTCTTCCAGGATGACCTCCGGGAGTGGCAAAGTCCTGGAAAGGCTTATGTCCAGCAGTGGACGAACTAGGCTGATGGATGGATGGATACATAAATAGAGTACTTTAACATTATGGACAGTGAGCGCTTCGTTTGGAAAGCTGGACGCTTAGGGCTACAAATACAATTTTTGAAGTGAAAACTTCTTTACGCGTGTTGAGCAATTTTTGGTAGGGGAAAATCTTATGTGTTCGCGTAACCGATATGCTAATGGAACAGTGTAGTTTTCACTTCTGTCGGCAGTCCCAATGACTGCCTATGTTTTTTTATCACACTCAAATGGCAATGGTTTCTTTTATCTCAGCTTGGTAGTAGAAATATGCGAATGAATCGTTACTTGGCTGAAGTGTGCGTGACGAGCGTGCGTGCGTGAGGGGGCCATCTTGAGATAAAATAAAAGTACTATACTCGATCTCGTCTAGTTACTCACGGAGCGCTCTTAGTCTATATAATAGACTCTATTCTATAAACAAAACATGCAAAAATGTTACAAACTTACCTACTAGTATAAAAATTATGGCTAAAAGCTATTTATTTCCATAAAATAAACTCAATTTTCCTTGTGCACGTTCACTCAACGAAATCGTGCCACTAAAAACTTGTAAGGCTACGAAAAATGCAAATGAACAGCAGATTTGCATGCTCGTAGCTTGTTGCTTAGCGAATATGTATGGCACTCCAAATATAGGTCACAAAGACCAAGGAAAAATCGAGCAATTAAGACAATAATAAAGTAATATAGGAAGTTGTCTCAGAACAACCACTTGCACCTATAAATGTTGGAGGAAAATCCAAGTTAAATTGAAAAGTCCAAGTTCTAAACTAAACCTATTCGTTCCGCAGGAGACAATGTCCTTACTAGGTAGCTTATACCTAAGCCGTAACTCTTAACAATATACATTCAGGGTTTAAAGTAGGTACGAGTATAATTATCAATGTATGAATTAACAATCGCATTGAAAGTATTACGTGGACTCATAGATTGCCCCGAGTTACATAACCAATTGTGTCGACTATATGTTCCTTACAAGTATATTACCAAAACAAGATCCTCTTGAACACGAACACTTCTTGCAATACCTTATTATAAGACTGTCTTATAATGAGAAATTGCAACAAGTGCAATCAGTGGCCTGAACTCAGTCCTCAGGCATTCTATAGAATCTGACATTTTCAATCATTCATGGAACCAAATTTTGAAAGTTTGCTCTGAGCATTGTGAACGTAATAATATTGTAAATATCTCTACAAGTGTTTAACCACACATTGATTTGTATTATTATATTGTTTATTAATCAATGTAATAGGTTTAATCGTTGTAATTAATTAGTTCAATAAATAAATAAATAACTTGTAGTTTACTTCAGAAAACATGTATATACTTAATTTATTTGTGCCCGAAGTACCACCCATCAAGCTGAGACATAATAATCGTCCGTGAAACATGGGTGTAAGTGTGGACTGTGACTTGTATTTCACTGTCGATACTCAGAAACACCTCCGACTTACCCCCTCGTTTAATCATGTCGTGACGATGTATTTTGAAACTATGACAGAAATAAATTTCTATGTTTGAACACTTGGCGATTTATCCATCGCAAGGAGATATAAATTAACATTATATCATTGCAGTATAGAAACGCAGAAAGAAAAGTAAATCTGGATGTGAGGAGCTTCGATAAGAGTAAATAGATAGCATCGATAAGAGTAATGTGTATTCTTCACTACCCGATGCTGTAACAGGTGACGGTAGGGCATAATGGTCTTTGACTAGCTTTGAATACACTAGCGTCCCCTACGGGACAAGTGGCTCACTGTAAAGTGGGTATCTATAAATAATATCTATAAATCATTGCAGTATGGGAAAGCACATCGGTAAATTCACGAGTTGTGTTGAGACCTGGATAGCTCAGTGGTTAGAGCAATCGCCCGGTAAGCGAGAGGTCCCGGGTTCGAATCCCGGTTCAGAGCTCCTCACATCCAGATTTACTTTTCTTTCTGCGTTTCTATACTGCAATGATATAATGTTAATTGATATTTTGACTTTAGAAAACTCAATTTTGATACATATCATCTGTCTAGATCCTATAGATCTTCCTAGATCGTCCGTCCTAGATCTTAATTTTTAAGAATTAAACAAAATATTAAAAGTAAGTTAGCCTGTGGGACTTTCCATCGCATCCTAAATAAAGACTCGACTTGACCACACTAAGTTTGTCTATAATGCCCTCAAGCCTTCCCAACAAACTCCTAAACTAACAGTGAAAATTGCATTAAAGTCCGTTCAATGGTACGCGCACTGAACTATGCATACATATACAACGTGTAACAGAAAGGTGTAACCATATTTGAATAGCTTATTCAGTCAATGGTATAGAACAACTTTTACTATGGAATAAACCCTGTATCTCGAAAAAAAAATTAACTGTTTTAAAGAAAACTGCAATGCCGCTCGGTCGAAATGTATGGAATGGCAGTTTTTTTTGTTGAGATTTCAGTGTCGGCTCCATAGTAAAATTTGTTCTATACCATTGACTGAATAAGCTCTTCAGATATGGTTACACCTTTCTGTTACAGACTAATATGCTTATTGCTCAGCTCCCGTTAGCTGAAGCGTTACATAACAAGCAAAATAATAGATATGAAATTTTTACATATGAAATTGCCGAAATTTTCCAACAGATTCATGTAATTCAATAACTATTTCAGTTATTTGTTTTTTGTTTGAAAGTTGATTTCAAGGTTTTACATCTACGTATTAAATTTTGTTTTTATTGTCAGTTTGATGACTAAAATAAAAATTTTAAATACAGTTCGTCCTAAACGCCATCCATTTCCATGATAAGATTCGTAATAATTTTATACAGCTGACACTTTTCAAAAAATTAAATTAATGTTGTTGTTAGCTTAATGTCATGTCTCATTCATTCGCAAAATAAATTACATAATTTGAATCTGTCATTCCTAAAAAAATTGCCATTCCTAAAAAAAATGCAAAAATGTTAGTACTGAAAATTGAGTTTCCTTTAAATTCTCTATAGTAAATGGCAATTTCATATGTAAAGACTATTTGGTAACTATATAGTTCTTTTAAACGGCCTAGTTGTAATGCTTTGAGTTTCCACGTAGTTAATAGGACGGCTACTATACAGATATTCGTGTAACTTGGGAGGGTCCCGTTTGGCATCCTTCGGGTGTCCGGAACCCTAAAAATAATAAGCGAGATGATCTGTTATTGCTATTGCTATCTGTGACTTAAGGTATTTTCTTTACGACCTATACCAAATTATATGTATGGAAAGTTTGCGTGAGTAAGCAACGAAACCCTCGAACTTCAAAAGCAATATAAATAAAAAACCTTTTCCTACAATGGCAAAAAAGTCTTGCAAATGTTTGTGTAGTTAAAACAAGGGCACACGGTGTACGAAATATGTAATTCTACGTTCAGTAAAAGTATTGATTGCACTCTGAAAACCGTAAAAGTAACAGCATGGCAGCCGACAAAAGCCTACAGAGAAGCAATCTTATCTAATCTGCGATCTAATACCCACATAGTAGCATCTTGTTGTGGGGGAATTGATTTTGTTGAAAATAATATGAGATACAATATTTATCACTTCTTTGTTCTTTTCTGTTAACATGTCATCTTTTCATGACTTAAGATTCAGGCGTGAAACTTCTATAAACTCTACTTTTATTTATTTATTTTTTATTGATACCAGTTTGTAGACTTTTATTTGAGTGTGCTTTTAAATATAAAACATAAATAAAATAAATATTATTAACCTGTAAAATCGATAGTGCATGTAAACGTTTGATCAATTTGTATGATTTGTTTTACATAATTTAATTAATCGTTCAATGCTAAAATTTACTCCTGCTCTAACACTTTTGTTTTTAACTGTCTATCCTGCTCTAATCAGATGCCGTGCACGCAAAACTTCAGTTATTTTGAAATCACAGCTACATTAGGACAGTAACTGTAATTTCTTTATGTCATAAAGATGTTTTTTTCTAGTAAGTGCTGCGTGTGTTGGTTTCGTTTCAATCGGTTTCGAAATATGGAAACCAAATTGCTTTTTCCGTGAAATTCGTGCTTTTTTAAAAGTATTATAATTAAAGGAAGTTTGAAAGTATGTTTATTCATAAAGTGTAATTAATAATTCTCTCGAGTCAAAAAACACGCCATATTTTTTTTAATTTTTTGCCATCTACATTAATGGAACTGAATCCAATCCAAAACTGATGTTTAGTATTGTGGAGCCTCTTAAGCGATAAAAATTTTATAAAATATTTACGTAAAAAATTACACAATCAAAGTCAAAATTGACAAAACGTGGCTTTTTATAACGAACCAGAAACATTTATCAAATAGGAGTTGACTTCTAGCTGACCCCTTTTATTTTAAAGGGTTTAAATTACGCTTAATGCTGTCACTTTTGTATTTATAATATTGTAAATTAAGGGGAAAACAAGATCGGTGTTACTAGAAAACTGTGTTTAACTTTAGACAGTGGTTAAATCTGTTGCTGTCACTTTTTTACGATATGAAAGAAAAGACGACAACAACAGATTTAAACACTGTCTAAAGTTAAACACCGTTTTGTAGTAACACAGGATGTGTTTACTGTAAAGGTAGAAGGTTATTATCAGTTGTAATTTTAGCGTAAAAGCTTTTAGACATTGTACTCGTACATAGGTACTTACATTAACAGAAGTGTTGAATAAAACTACTTTTCAAAGGGTAAATGCTCGTGTACCAACAGCATCATATAAAAAGGCAGGCACTGACAGTCACTGTAGATTGTCAAGTGTTATTCACAGAGTTCAGAGGGCGAGTATTCTCCTCGTCGGAAGCCACCCGCCCTTGCGTCTCCCCGCCCGCCCGCCTCATCCGGTAGTTTTATCTCAGCGGCATCGTTCGACATACTTCTACAGCTTCCTTTGTTCTGCTACATTTTCTGAAGGCTTTTTGAATTATCCGGTTGGTAAAATTTGTGGTTGCATCGTGATATCGTGTGGTTACGGTTTACGCTTTAATAATGCCTATTTACAGGTAGTAAAAGCTTTAAGCAACAGTATTTTGACTTGAAATGTTTGTGTTGAAGTTGAAACGCTCTTCCAGCGCTTTTCTCCTATATTTAATTCACAAAATAAACTTACAGACTAATAATGTCCAAAAGCGCTTTTTGTTATGTTACATAATATACATTCCTTTACGAATGACCTAAAGTTATGCATTCGACCTAAACGGTTTAATGATGTTAACCTATTAAAACTTAGTGTTACTGTATAATACCATGCATTTAAATATCAAGAGGTAGCCTTTTTCTAGCGAGTTCGCCCGCATCCTACGAAATATCTACCCTAGGCGACTTTTCTTCCGACTTGTTTGACTAAAAGGCAACTCGATATTTTTTTCCAAAAAAGTCCTAGCAAGCATGAAAACCGCATTCTAATCCTTTAAGTGGTTCTTATACAACGTGAAAACTGAAAGGTGTAGTCATATTTGAAGAGATTATTCGATCAATGGTACAGAACAACTTTTCAAGAATAAATGAGAAATACAAAAAAAGTAAAATAAATAAAAAATATATATATATAAGTACAATATGGGTAACAAATTGTAGGTTTTAAAAAGCCGATTGTAAAAATATATACTTTGGATATATATTTAATAGCATCTATTTCAAGAAAAACCAATAAAAAATGTATGCCCCCCTTATCTCCAAAACCGGTGGACCGAAAAAAAATCATGAAAAAAATCATGGTAATATGTGTTTAAGTAAAAATCACAGGAAAAATAAAGCGGTTGAGAAATTCACAAAAAAAATGACGAAATTAAATTTATCATAAACAATTCGGAACCCTAGGTACGCGAGTCTGACTAGCACTTGGCTGGTTTTTTTCTGTGCTGCTAGGTAATTTAGGTTATTTACGTATGTGCCTTAAATGGTCACTGCTTGGGTTCCTTCGATAGCGCAATGTACATACCCAGTGGCGTGCATAGAACTTTTTTCCGGAAAAGCAATCAGAAGGTCAAGTTTGACAATAAAAAAAATATGAAAAAATTTAAATAACACTTTGAAAAAAGAAAAGTTTGTTTTCCAGAAAAAAGTTCTATGCACGCCACTGTAGTACATACCTACCTATGAACCTTCTTGTTAAAACCCCTTAAACAGCATCAAAATCAGTTAAATGATTTTTAAGTTATAACCAGTAAGTTATAACACATACATACTAATAGACAGGCGGACAGACAGGTTAGTTTAATATGTATAGAGAAGAAGACGCGTCAACAAAGACATCAAATGTACATTATCCGAACATGTGATATGACCCGTCCACACGTAAGTTGTTTGTTTATTTACGACATTATATACGTTTATTGTCTTACTTGAGAATGTACATGAGCCTAGAGCATGAACAATGCCAGACTTTTGAGGATTCGTTTAAAGAAATTCGGACTCTCCTTGTGTTGTTAAAAATATATTTGACTTGTTGATCTTTTATCTAGGGATTCTACTTATAAACAATGTATTAAGATTTATAATTTTGCCAAAAAAATATGTTTTTCGCCTTCTTTTTGTAGATTTCAAACGTTCGTTTTTTTATTTTTTTTTATAAATTAAAGAAAAAGCGCCCGATGATCCAACATATAATCGCCCCTATCAAAAGCAAGTAAGGTCTTTGCCATTGGACTTATTGTATATCTATCCTACTTGCGCTCTCATTGTGCGAAAGAGCGAGTATGATCGAAAGACACTATATCTAGGGCGCGTGTTAGACCCCCTGGACGGATAATAAAAAAAGTTGCTAGGGTAGGCTATCCTATTAAGACAGTAAATTATATAAAAATATTATCAAAGATATAAGAAACTAGCGTACGCCCCGCAGCTTTGCTTGCGTGGATCCTTTTATCCTCGATCTTGTGGGAATTTCCTAAAATTCCTTCTTAGCGAATGTCTATTATACTTTGGAACCTACAATCCTAATTTCATGTTCCTAGGGCCATTTTACAGGTGGTAGAGCTGATGCCGGGCTCGACTGTGGAGGTACCACCATCTTACTTGGAGACCCCCTCGAAGTAATTCGGGGGAGAGTAAGAGGACAGCTCACAGGCAAAAAACCAGGAGGCCCACCATGCCTAGGACCGATGGATGGCGGTATATCCATCCCTAATAGCCGGGCCTTATATGGAACAGACTGGTGATGGGCAGCGGCGTCACTGGTGCGAGGGTTCCGGCACCGCGCTCACCAACCCGCCTGCCCAGCGTGTGTGAGTATGGGCAATTCTTCCAGGATGACCGCCGAGAGTGGCAAAGTCCTGGAAAGGTTTATGTCCAGCAGTGGACGAACTAGGCTGATGGATTGGATTGGATTGGATTGGGCCATTTTGAAATACCGACTTCACCTATATGTTATAATCGCTACAGCTCAGTTACTGGGTTCATAAAATAATCAGTTTCATGAAGTTTCAACACTTTTTTACATTCATCTTATTGTAGTGGGACGTAATGGAAAAGGAAACATAATTATGTTGGAGAAAAAGCGGCTGAGAACAGAATATCGACCTAGCGTGGGCGGAGCCGTGGGCAATTAAGGGACCGAATATTGTAATAATAAATAAAGCTGCTCGGTTATATTTAACCGAGCAATTATATTTTTTACATATTACAATATTGTAATAATTGAAATAATTGAATAATAATTGAAACCGGTCAGGAAGTATTAAATAAATTTGTGGGATAGTACAAGTGATTTTCTGTTCATTAGCTATAACTAGCTTTTCTCCGATTTTACCACCCGCCGAGAAACACGAATATGAAGCGAGTTGATGTCGAAATGCGAAAATAGACAGATAGATCAAGATGCAACACACGCTATATGTTTTCATATATCGTATCAAGATATAACTTATCGCAGTTTCGTTACGCGTTTCGCTTCGTCATCGCATCATCGGTGTGCAAAGGTAAACGAAAAGTGTGCAAAGGCGACCTTTCTACAAACTATTGTCGAAACCACAGCTTTGGTTATAGAGGCTGTAACGTATTGGACTTAATGCACTTTCTATTACAAAAATATATATGTTATAAAACAAATTTTTAATATACAAAAGCCATCTTTTGAGTTCCGAAGTAGGCTGTCAACAAGGCGATCCTCTAGGCCCGGCTATCTTCAGCCTGGCCATCCACCCAATAATTTCGACTTTAAATTCTAAATTCAATGTCTGGTATCTGGACGACGGCACCATGGAAGGTGAAGCGACTTCGGTTTTAGCAGATTTAAAAAAGCTTTGCAAAGAGTTTAAAGACATAGGACTAGATTTAAACTATAACAAATGCGAATTATTTATTCCGGCCACAACTTGCAACAAAGACGAAATTATACAAAACTTTAACAGTGTAGCCCCAAATATAAAGACAATTACCAACGAGTCGCTTCGACTCCTAGGTGCACCCTTATTAGATGACGGTATCCCAAAATATATTTCGGAACAAATTCAAAAATTCGAAGAGTCGTCCAGCCGCCTTTCCGAAATTAACCCACACATGGCTCTTTTCATAATTCGATTTTGTCTTTTTGTGCCAAAATTTACATACGTTCTACGTTGTACAACGCTTTGGAAACATGACAACCTTTTAGACACTTTAGATAAAATAATCCAAAACACGATGATCCAAATTCTAAATTGCCTTCTCGATGAACGGAGTTGGATCCAGGCCACCTTGCCACTACGGCTGGGTGGTCTCGGAATTCGCAAAATCAGTAGTGTGGCCCTCCCTGCGTTCCTGTCCTCAACCCACAGCATACGGGACCTCTTCGGTAACATAATAAGCCCGTCACTTGGTGACGTCGAGGTCTCGGGCTTGGATGGGGGTAGGAATGCATGGACAGCAGCTTGCCCTAACGAAAACCTCCCCATCACACCGTCCTCACAGAGGCTCTGGGATGAGCCCCTTTGTAGGCAGGTGAAAGAAAATCTTTTAAATACCGCCCATAACCAAGGAGACAGGGCTCGTCTCTTGGCCTCTGGAGAGCGTGAGTCGGGATATTGGCTCAACGCCATTCCATCAGCGAACATCGGTACCCTCCTGGATAGGAACACACTAAGCCTAGCCTGCGGCCTACGACTAGGTTCAAAATTAAATGAGCCCCACCGTTGCCGTTGCGGTGAAGGTGTTGGTCGGCTCGGACATCACGGCCTCTCGTGCAGGCTCAGCGCGGGACGACTATCGCGCCACGCCAGCCTTAACGACGTCATCCGTCGAGCCCTTGCCAGCGCCAATGTACCTGCTTCCTCAGAGCCTCTAGGCATTTGCCGTGACGATTAATTTCATTTCATTTAATTTCATTCCCTATAAATTTACATTAAATATTATAGTAAAGAAATAATTTTTAAGACATTTTTAAATCTGAAAACGCGATTTCATTAACTTCGCTCGATAGAAAAAATCGCAAAGCCAGTTCTAATAAAATCTTAAAATGAAGCTAGTGACATGTATTTTTAAAGCTATAAATCTCAAAATTCGCGATACATTTCTACATTACAGACATCAGCTGAAAATATTTTTAATTACAAGGCCTAGTGTAGGCGCAAACTCAAAATAACTGAAGTTTTGCGTACGCGGCAGTGATTAGAGTAGGATAGAACATTCAAAAACAAAAGCGTTGGTGCAGGACGGAAGTTTAGCTTGATGCCTCAGCAGTTTGACAGGCAGACCGAGAAATGGAAATGAAAAAATGTGACTGATATTTTTAAATTCGTTTTTTGCTTTGTACTTCCCTTGAATAAACAAAAACTTACTTGCAATTTTAATATAAGCATATAATTGTGTCGATTCGGCGTAACACGACTTAACTTATTTGACAGGACTATTTAAGCGTCCTGTCTGTTTCTTTCTTTGTCGAAAAGACAAGGACAGAACGCTTAAATTAAGTTCAGTCCTGTTAAATTAAGGGGCTATACCGTGAAAATTGACACTTTTTGAAGTTATTTATCTGCTCTTTTAATGAAGTTCCAAGTAAAATAAATTAGTATAACAATTTTGGGACCTCTTACTAGATTTTGGTTTATCAGAAACGCGATAGGAGGAATTTCATTCGATAGAAATAATTATTGAAATCAGGTCTAAATTGACACTTTTTTTGATATTCTGACAAATTAGGATAGCATAGAGACTTGAAAAATATTTATTTAGATGGGTTTTAATTACACGTGAATTACTGGTTATGGAATTTTTTGTAGCTATATTAGTTAATTTTGCATTAATTTAAAACCGACTTTTTGACAATTTTCCCCGATTCCGTCCCTTTCGCACTGCGGGTATTTCTGCCTGGAGTAACGGGGACCTTTGCTAGCACGGTGTATCACCTTAAGTTAAGATGTGCTACACGGAATCGACATCGTTATGTAGATTAAATAGAGCAATTTCTGCCGCGATTCACGACATTCTCAGGCTATTACGATCCTATAATAATCTATAAGCCCATTTTATCTTATGGGCCGCAATACCAGCTTCTTATATAATCATAGTCAGTAAAACCCAGGTTTATTCGTCCAAGGTAAAACCGTAGAAGTAATAAAAAGAAATGTTTGTTGGTCTGTTAACGAGCAAAGCTTTTGAAATGTATTTTAAAATCTTGATGAATTTTTTGTTAAGGTTTTACAGAAAATAATAAGTTAAGGGCTTAGGTACGTGACGACCCCATCGCCCACTGGTACTTCCGTCGTCCAGTGCAATCAGTTACCGCAGGGCGGCTTGTGGCGAGCCGATGATCGTGCGTGGCGACACCACGGACCCTAATTCCAGGGGAAACACACACATACACACAGCGACACACCTCCCTGCCTCTGTGCTTGTCTTAACCAGCCAGCCAGAGTAGAGTCTATGCTTCAGGTAGGCAGTGTAAGATGTAATAACACCGGGGACACTTGACTGTATAAGGATCTTGCGCCCCACAGGCTCACCACTTCTCGACAACCTTTGCTGCTTACTTAGTGTCGACCCCTGGCCACCCCATGGTGGCTAATCCGTGGCAAAATGGTACCACAATGGCTATCCTGCTGGGTGGTTATCAAGCAGCAATCACCGTCTACCAGACTTAAATTTGTGAGAATTTTTTGAGGCAGAATATCCGGTCCATTTAGCGTCCCATCCTCATAGCCCTCATAGCCAAGTCGCTTCCTTCCTGCTGGCAACCTGGCAACCGTTTGGCAACTATGGGGGATTGTCTTTTATTGTATCTCAATGATACATTGAGGGAGAAGCCTCTAAATGGTACCGAAGGCCTCTTCAATGTTGGCCTCGGCCCCATGAATGCCTTTCAAAAGACCGGGTCCCTATGGACCCGTGACTGAAAAGTGTATACATAATAATCATATATATAAAAAGAGAAGTCCTGACTGACTCACTGATTCATACACTGACTCATCAACGCACAGCCCAAACCCTTCGACATAGTTTTACTATGCCTTCGACCTAGAAAGCTGAAATTTTGCACAGAGCTTCCCTTTGTAATGTAAACAAGGAATAAGAAAGGATTTTTCGAAATTTTACCCCTAGGGGGGTGAAACGGGGGTCCAAAGTTTGTATGGGGAAACAAGATTAGTTAGACTATTTTATTCGAGGCTTCACAGGAGTACTCCTATCTATAAATGAGTAAACACGTATTTCAGTTTTTTTTTCAGAATTCAACCCCTAAAAGGGGGAAATGGGGTGACAAACTCTGAAAATCAACATGGGTATCGTTAGTATGGTTTATCGGGTCGCTGATTACGAAAACAACAACGATTTTAAAATCCAACTTGGTGGACGTGAAAAAGGGCTTTTCCAGAATTCAACCCCTAAAAGGGAGAAATGGGGTGACCAAGTCTGAAAACCAACATGGGTATCATTTGTATTGTTTATCGGGTCGCTGATTACGAAAACAACAACAATTTCTAAATCCAACGTAATGAACGTGAAATAACATCATTTCCTGTTGGGGTGCGATAGGGTTGAAACTTTGCAATGTGTAAATATCAATATGGGTGTCATTTTTATGGTTTTCTTGGACGTTAATTACGAAAATGGCATCGATTTTGACATTTAATATAGTGGACATGAAAATTCTTGAAAGTATGTGTGCCAGAGCAAATCGGCTGTAACAGACGGACAGACAGATAGCCACACAAGTGATCCTATTAGGGTTCCATTTTTTCCTTTTCGCAATGACGATTAATCAGTCTCAGGGTCACTGAAAACAGCAGGAATTAATCTTAGGGGGGACTGCTTTTTGCACGGCCAGTTTTACGTAGCCTGCTCGAGAGTGAGCTCACCTAGCAGCCCGGTCGTGTAAACAGCTGAGGGCAGAACTTCTAATGTAGTATATAAAGAGGTACTTTAAGTATGAATAAAAAAAAACTAATAGGTAATAGGCCCCGCCAAAATACTTTACCTGGAGGTCAAATAATTGCACCAAAAACACTGCAAACCAGATTTAAATACGTTCTATAAAAATTACGAGTACTACACAAAAACTAAAACTGCGCGGGCGAAGCCGCGGGCAAAAGCTAGTTATAAATATATCGTCACGACATGAATCCTCGAGGGGGTGTCAGTGGTGTTTCAAGTGTAAACTGTGAAATGCAAGTCACAGTTCGGTAGGCCCACGTTTCACCGACGATTATTACGTCCCAATGTGATGGGTGAGCCCTATCGCCGTACTTCAGGCACAAATATACGCTTTTTCCTTCACTGTTCTGCAATAAATTCCAAAAAACTCTTTAGTTCAAGCCCAGCAGGGGATCGAAACTGAATCTCAATATTGAGAGGCCAGCGCGTTCTACCCCTGAGCCATCAGTTCCATCGAATTTAGGTTCGGGTACAAATGCACGCTTTTTTAGAAAATAGCAGATTCAACAACAATCTTCTACATGAATTGCCAAATAACTGTAAGAATATATAAAATTTTCTTGAAAACTTTCATAATGAATCTTGTTAGGGTTCCGTAGTACCTAAAAGGTACAAAGGGAACCCTATGGTGAGACTCCGTTGTCCGTCCGTCCGCATGTCACAGCCTCATAACTTTAGCACCATTAAAGATAAATACATGAAATTGGGCACAAAAATAGCATTAATTTGTCCACATATTAAAATGAAAAAAAAAATATGAAAAATTTGAAATTGTTCAGAATATTTCCAAAACAAGTGAGAAAAATGAAAAATATTAGCTTAAAAATACAATATGGGTATCAAATTGTAGATATTAAAAAGTTGATTCTAAAAATATATACTTTTAATATATTAACTGACACCGGTTTCGAGAAATCTTTAAAAAAACCCAAAAATATGTATGTCTCCCCGCCTTATCTCCGAAACTGGTAGATCGAAAAATATGAAAAAAATGACAATTATAGATCAAACTGGCCAATTACAGAAAAACTAGCGATTAAAAAAAATTCAGCACTAATGAGAAATATAAAAAAAGAAGTAAAATAAATAAAAAATATATTTTATAAAAATACAATATGGGTATTAAATTGTAGATATTAAAAAGCTGATTGTAAAAATATATACTTTTACTATACTTACTAGCACTGGTTTCGAGAAATCGTTAAAAAAACACAAAAATATGTATGTCCCCCCCTTATCTCCAAAACTGGTCGACCAAAAAATTAAAAAAAAATCATGGTAATATGATGTGTTTACGTAAAGATTACAGGAAACATAAAGCGGTTGAGAAATTCACGAAAAAATAATGACAAAATTAATTTATCATCCACAATACGGAACCCTAGGTACGCGAGTCTAACTCGCACTTGGCTGGTTTTTTTTTAAACCATAGACAGAGCGGGCGGTCTTGTTTTGTAATACAAAATGGTCTCGATATCTGCTGCTGGACCCCACAGCAAGTTGCCAAATGACATGATATTATAGAAGTAGCTGAAATAAACTATACTAGCAATTGCAACCATTTGTTAAATCTCTGATTTTTTTTTCTGCATAAGCAGTCGGGCTCCTGCTTAGTGATATGTGGGTCCCATCGTATATTAAAATAACAGTGTTTTGTACATAATATACATATAAATTCTGAAAAACTCATAAGTCATGCTTTACAAGATTTTGAGTCCAGCGTCCTAACAGAGCTACCACTGTTAAAGTATATCGAGGTGGAGCCGCAGACAAAAATATGTTTTACTTCTAGAGAAGCTAATAAGATTAGTTACAATTTTATTCAAATATACGAGAAGCAAACATTTCCTTAGGGCAATTTAATTCCCTTTGTGTTTTGTAATGTTGTAGCATTTTCAAGAAAAAACACAGTTGTTTTGCTCTGATATTTCTACTTTTATTAAACTAAAAGTACTCGTATACAGCATCAGTAGCTCAGTGGGTAGAACGCCTGCCTCTCAATCCTGAGACCCGAGTTCTGATTCTGTCTGCCGAGGACACACCAATGGGTTTTAGGATGTATTTGTATACTTAAGATTACTACTTGCTGACAATGAAGGACAGCACTGTAAGGTAAACCTGCTAGACTATCTACATAGCATATCGAGCTCGAAAGCGCGTGGTACAGTGCTCTCTCTCACTCTGTTGATCTACCTCGAGAGGGATAGACATGTTGTATCGAGCGCTTAAAGCTGGATATGGTCTACTATACTAGACCCCCTGGAAATCCAACAAAGGTAAAAAGCGTGTTTTTGTGTCCGAAGGATGGCTCAACAGCTATCACATCAGCGTATCGTTAAAATCGTCAGTGAAAAGAAGGTGTTACAGAGCAGCAACAGAGCGTTTCGGTCTTGCCGTCACATCGATCTGGCGATGCCTGCGCACAGCACTAATCGTTTCTCCAAATCGTTTACGGTCAATGCATTTCGGCTTTGGAATAAACTTCCGCAAACTTTCAGAAATCATCCTTCTGTGTCCTCTTTTAAAATTATTACCTTTCATCTCTCTGATTGAGTCGACTGACTAATTACTTTGTTTGTTTGTATGTATGTATTAGTATGTAGTGTATTACCTATATATATTTAAATATTAGGCTTGCAGATAATTTTTCTTTTTGCACAAATATGCTAATTTTTGTAAAATTTTCTTTTCTCTCCATACCATCGGTTGACGGGAAGAAATTTCTCAGCCCTTGCCTTCTGTATTCTACCCTGTACTGTTTGTTTTTTATTTTAATTTCTGTGCAATTAAGTGTTTATTGATTGATTGATTGTTACGAGTGTGGGAAAACACTCGGAAACACCTGTGACATTCTCTCGGGAACATAAATATCATGAAAATATGTAAAAATAAATTGAACCAAGAATGTATGTTTATCTACTCCCATACTACATGGTAATTGCAACATCAAAAGCAGTTTTATAAGTACCTACGTTGTTTATCCGATGTTATAATATTATAATATAATGCCGTAATTTATTATAACACTGCTAGAGAGAGAGCCAATCAACAACAGAGACGAGAAATATGCCCCGACCTTATTTCGTAAGCCACGTCCCCTTTATACTGATTGGCCTTCAAGGCAGCATTATCGGGACGACGCATGTGAGGTTCATGAACAAGTATTCTTCTCATTCTTCGTGAAATTGTTAGTTGAAAATATTATAAATAAAGACGATATTTTTGTAAGTCGTAGATAAACTATTGTGTGCTACTGAACATACCTAATTAGACATTGGAACACTCGTGCAAAACTATTACGAAACGAACGAAGCACTCGTGTTCCAGTGTCTTAAATTATGTTACAGTTGCCCGAAATACTATTATGGGTCCGTCTATATTAATACGTCGTATAAAATTTAACAGGGTCTGGTCTGCGAATGATGCTAATATGATGCATAAGCATAGATCGATATAACGGGGTTCTTGCCAAAATAAAATTGAACTAGTTTCATCCATCCATCAGCCTTGTTCGTCCACTGCTGGACATATGGCCTTTCCAGGACTTTGCCACTCGCGGCGGTCATCCTGGAAGAATTGCCCATACTCACGTACGCTGGGCAGGTGGGTTGGTGAGCGCGGTGCCGGAACCCTCGCACCAGTGACGCCACTGCCCGTCACCGGTCTGCTCCAAATAAGGCACGGCTATTAGGGATGGATATACCGCCATCCATCGGTCCCAGGCATGGTGGGCCTCCTGGTTTTTTGCCCGTGAGCTGTCCTCTTACTCTCCCCCGAATTACTTCGAGGAGGTCTCCAAGTAAGATGGTGGTGATAAACTAGTTTAAACAACAATATTGATTTTGTAACACAGATAATGAAAATTACACCAGTTTTTTAAGTGGGTCATTACAATTTCATTAAATGATGACGACAGGATGATTGTAGAGCCCCCCTCGATCGAAAGATCGCCAAAAATTCATGACGCAATATAACATGCAATTTTATCAACCATCTGAATTCATACTGGAGACTCGGTTAGTGACCGATCAAGGTTCAATTATCCTTTTTTTCTAAATCAAAAAAATATATTGTTTCCATACGACCTGGACTAGTTCAAATACAATTCCTAGTATAAGCACTATGAATGTTTTCGAATTTCAACTCAAGGGTCATTAGACATCATTGTTCCTGATCACTAATATAGTCTCCAGTATGAATTCGGGCTGTTGATTAAACTGCACCTTATACAAGGCTAAATTAAATTAGCTGGCGAAATTTGGAACATATGTAGACCATGTCCATATGAACAACTTTTTCTATTACGATTGTGCAAAATTCTTAAAATTTGTTGTCACCTTAGAAAGGACCAGTACTGGACCAGTCAGCTGATCGGGGCAATTTTTGTGGGAGACAGTGAAAAAGTTACGAATTTTGCTTAGCTCTCATACAAATAGTTGCTCATATAGAGTAGTACTACCTATGTTCTCAGTTTCGCCAACTAATATTATTTAACCTTATATAATGGAAAGCCCCTAAGGGTATAAATTAAACGTGATTTATTTAAATCACATCATGCTAGCTCAAACTACCCTGAGTGAGGCCGTAAAGTTTTGGAATATTAATGACTTTTTTTTTCCTCCCATGCCATGCCGCAATTATGCTTGAGCACATGCTATAACAATAACGGTGCTATTACAGCATAATATCACAACACAATTCTTATGATTACCACAGTTTTATTAGTCCAATGAAGTCCTGTCATCACTAAAATCTGAAAAATGCGTCTTATTTAACTAAAATTCACTTAGGGCCTGTTTCACCACTTCCAGATAAGTGATATCCAGAAGATAAGTTTAAAAATGGAACACATTTTGTATGCGTTATATGTCACATATAACTATCAGGCACTTATCTGGAAGTGGTGAAACAGGCCCTTAGAGAAATTTGTGATAAATATGCGTTTAAGGTCGCTCAACGAGCTATGGAGCGGGCTATGCTAGGGATATCTCTGTTGGATAAAATCCGAAACGAAGATATCCGTCACAGATCGAAGGTGACCGACATAGCCTGCCGAATCAGTAAGTTGAAGTGGCAGTGGACTGGCCATATTTGTCGCCGACGTGATGATCGTTGGGGCCGTAAGGCATTGGAACGGAGACCACGTACAGCAAACCGTAGCGTAGGCCGCCCTTGTGCCCGCTGGACTGACGATCTAAAGGACGTTGCGGGTGGCGGCTGCATGAGGATGACTGAGGACCGCCAAGAGTGGCGTAATATGGGGGAGGCCTATGTCCAGCAGTGGACGAATACGGGCTGACGGTTTATTGGATGTGTTTAAAAATTTGTTTTATAGTTATTAGTTTATATAGCATGAACTCTTAAAGATTGCTCCTTGTTGAAATCTTTGCTGAAAAAATGACAATCGAGGTTACAAGAATGGCTGGACTCTAAAATTACTTAAATATAATTTGACCACTTTTGAAAATTATCTCGGTTCTACAGAAGAATTACTGTACCTGTAACTTCTTCTTTGAATATACTTCATTAAACAACAAATTTAAATAACAAAAGGTAGTTAAAACAACATGAATAAAAACTAAAATTGAATGTAAATAAAATCAGATAAAAAATGCTGGCCAAATCGCCGCCGTCACTGGGAAGGGTGGCCAAAAGCCTGGCGGCGTTGCCATCTGGATGGCCACAGGCTTATTCTTTGGCCAAAATGGGCCCCTTCGGTCACCTGAGGCGTCGCACAAGCGCGACAAAATTTCTTTATAGTTGTCGCGTGGTAGGCCCCCACGGCCCGAAGGCTTAGATTTATATATTATTATATATAATTTGGTGGTTGTAGTGTCGCCATGTATATGCTTTACGATATACAATGTAAGATTATTCATAATTTACCCAGTAATAACATAAAATGTCATCAGGAATGTGACATTGCCAATTTATACTTAGACGTGAATATATGTGTATGGGTGATTTTAACTAAATGTCTACCTTTTTACCTGGGAGATAGACGTGGGCATTTTTATGTATATTAAAATATATATATATTGATATGGATTATAATTACGGATTGTCATCATCATTGGGTGCCATCTTCAAAATGAAGTTTGGAGGTCAGTAGGCTAAATTGCTTGCGATCTATTGCTGTACCCTTCAAGCCTCTAAAGCTAAGGATGTATGAGAACTTATTTTAACCTAAGCTAATTAAGAAGGTACTTTAAATATTTTCAAAAATACTCAAATATGTATATACATACCAAGATTGGATTTATCATATGAACGCATGGTTTATTATTCAAACTACACGAACAGCAGAGATGAAACTTCTTCCCAACCTTCATGTATTTCAAGTGAACTGCTCTGAAACTTTTGGAGTTTGGGGAGCAATTAAACTATTCTAATCGAACAACACAAGTACGAATATTTTGTAGACTGAATTCATGGCTGAACTGAACTCTGCTGAAGACTCTGATAGCTGCGAAAGTTTATACTGCAATTTTCCACAAGGTTCTGAATAATTATTGATTCTTAAACACATAATAACACCCCTTTCTTGCATGGATACATTCATACTTATTAACCCGTTACGTGTCCTGTGCCCCTTTTAATGGAATATTATCATGAAATTGAAGAAAGACTGCTCACAACACTACAGGTGCAGAAGTGTACGTATCTGAAAAAATACCATCTAAGGAGCTATAGGCTTAAAGAAAAATACATAGATTTCTTGCCATAAAATTAAAATAGTAAGCTAGGATGAACGCCATTATGCCAATTTACCTAAAAGCAAGACTTTTTACGTCCTCATAGAGAACAGAATCTAATAATAATAATAAGTAGTTTGAACTGCAGGCGTTTCGTAAAGATCAAAGTACCATTTTGTACCCCTGCTCTGTTAATATTTCAAAGGTACACGAGAAATGTCCGGGGCTTCACAAATTGATCTTGTCACGAAGGGACACGGTTGATATGTAATTTATATACCTTACCCATTACTACCCTTTACTTTAAGGCCCTTTTATCGAAATGACAGCATAAAAATTTATACTTTTTATCTTTTTTGGCTATAGTACTAAAACCTAAACTAGGCTGGGTTGAAATTACTCTTTTTAGAATATCATATTGTAATAGTGATATTATTTTAAAGCCATCTATTAAAAGCTCAAATAAAAAATATGGGACTACATCTTCCGCCCTCCACCTTGATTTAAAGTTGACAAAATGAATGGCAGGTAAAAAAAAAATTTCGACTGTACTATTTTATATATCTATGTGAATTTATACACTTTTTATTTAATTTAAGACACATTAAGTGACGATTTTTTATGACATAAGGATTTTACTAAAATAATAATACTAAATATTTATTTAAATATTAATACAAAAAGTATTTGTTACTAATATATGTCTTAAATTAAATAAAAACTGTGTAAAGGTGTAAATTCCCAAAATTTCTCATCCGAGGCATTTTTACCAGATTTTTATTTCGTACGACCTCGGTACATAACAGAACTTTCATGACACATTTTTGTAGAATTGCAATTGGCAAAAGTTAGTAGCTAAGAGCACTATCGATCAAGTCACCTTTCAAACAAAATAAAACTACACAAAATCGGTTCATCCGTTTGGGAGGTACGATGCCGCACAGACAGATAGATACACAGACACACGTCAAACTTATGGTCCAAGGTAGTTTTTATAAAAAACTTGTGAGAACCAATAACGACGACAGAAGTATTATTATTTAATTATGTTACCTTTTTCCACACGTTGCATCAACTTTACACTCGCGAATATTCAGTTTTTCTTAAAAACAAAATGTTTTAACTGTCTAATTTTGCAATTTAAAACTTTCATACATTGGATTACAAAAGTTTTAAATGACAAAATTTGATTCTAAAAAAGTTTGTAAAAAAACTGATTATTCGCGGGTTTAAAGTTGATGGAACGTGTGGGAAAAGGTAACAGAATTAAATAATAATACTTATGTCGCTGTTATTGGTTCCCACAAGTTTGTATGAAGATTGCCTTGGACCATCCACCTTAAAACACCCTCCCGTTTGCTTCAAAGGTTCAAAAGCGCGAGTATTATTTTTATAGAATCTACGCTTGCTAACTCTTGAAAATGCATAGAAATAATTCTGGAATGAAATGTGAATATTGTAGCAATAAAAACAGTTTTTTCAATGCATGTGCTCGTAAAGGCCCACTTTTTATGCATCAAAACCGAACAAAAAGTCGATTATTTTGCCCTAGGGCTTTATTATTATTATTTTTTTAATTTATTTACAACGATTGGCTAACCTGCAGCCTTTCCTATGTACCATAGATGTTATACTTTTTTTTCCACTGTTTAACGGCTCTGGATACAGTCCTTTTGAGCCAATTATAATTTAAATTTCACAAGATTATATTTGTTTTCATTTCCTCACACTATGCATTGAAAAACGTAGTATGATACACGGGCGTAAAAGCAATAAATTACTCGGTTACGTTTAAAACACTCGCTACGCTCGTGTTTTAAATCGCCCTCGTAATTTATTCCTTTTCGCCCTAGTAGCATAAACTACTATTAAAATTAATTCTGCTGCAATTTTTCTTGTAAAGCTTAAAACGGTGGCACTTACTTGGCGTATTTGTGTATTCGTAGAGGTATTCTAGTAATTGGACGAAAATTTGCTGTATTCTTCAACATCACAAAGATACCATCCACACATAGACTTCAACCAGCAAATACTATAGATAACAATTAAGCGTCACTAAAAACTGACCAGTGGACGGAAACGCGTATTTGGCAAATACAGCAAATACGAATATTCATATTCATATTCATTTATTCAGTAAATTACATCGTCAATATACAGTAAATACATCCAAGGTACATTTTGAAGTAAGTACAATTTAAATTAATAATAAAATGGTGTTTTACAATTACACTGTTATTTGTAATAAAACAAAAATGTCAAATTACAAATAGGTATGTCACAATATTCAAAATTAAATTATCATGTCAAATAGATTCAGGTAAAAATCAATAAATAGCATTTACTCATCAAGGAACTCACTCACAGTGAAGTAAGCTTTTCTTTTTAGAAATGTTTTTAGTTTATGTGTAAACAATGAGAAGCTCCTGCATTCTTTAACTAGGTCAGGTATCTTATTATAAATACGCGGTCCCATTACAGCAAGAGAATAACCGGTTTTGGTGAGACGATGTTTTGGCGTCTGAAGATCTTGTAAGCGC
The DNA here is from genome assembly GCA_934047225.1 of Ypsolopha sequella. Taxonomy (NCBI): domain Eukaryota; kingdom Metazoa; phylum Arthropoda; class Insecta; order Lepidoptera; family Ypsolophidae; genus Ypsolopha; species Ypsolopha sequella. The sequence continues at coordinate 9,068,415 of OW203987.1, forward strand.
CTGAGACTATAACCATAGTAAAACCAGAACAGTAGATTAACTCACGCCCCGTACGAGACTTCAATACCTACTGAGTCAGGGTTGTTCCTTCTTTTATTTTCGTACCTAGCTAATACAAATCAATATTTAAATACATATATTATACATATACTACGTAGGTATGTATTATGTTTGTAAATATTAAATTCATTTACATTGGGCCTTCAACTCGATGGCAGCAGCAGCGACAGCCGGTACGAATAGCGATACGTTAAATGAACGTGTTACCAACTTATCTGTTGCCGTAGGCCAAACTAAAATGACTTCTATATTCATTAGTAACAGTCTTCGTTGCCGCGAGTCGCCGAAATAGATAAGTTTGTGGTGCGGAACTGTTCTCAAGGCGGCCCCCTTTGGTGGCACGTTTGATCTACAAAGACGCCGCCGCGCCGCTGCGCCGCGCCGTAGAGACCCGAATTGACCTTTATGTAGACCGGGAGCTCAGTACCGTATTTTAACCTTATATGAGGTAGACATTAATAAAAAGCACATTTATTTAAATAAGACTTCTTTAATTTAAAATGCTTACAATTTATAATATGAAGCACGATATTTTGAAACATTATCTGTCAAATCCTCACGTGATATTAATTGTAGCCATTGTAAGCGCCTGAAAACAACATAATAAAAATTATGACAAATCAACTGACATTTTGAAGCCGATTATTACAAATGAGCTATCAATCGACGACGTAGTGAAACATTCAAACATACATACATTCATATCATACATAATAAACGTATATACCTTATAACTCATAAAGAAATCTTACTTGCTTATATTAAATAAAGAAAGAAAACTTGAAAATAATCAATTATAAAATTAAAGATAAGCTCCTGAATTTACCTTAAAAACATGGGCATCGTTAAAAGGGGGAAGGGGGCAGCTGTCCCCCCCTAGAGATTTGAAAAACTTTGAGATTTTTATAATAAAGTAACCGAAAAATTCGCGAGAAACCCAAGAACATTATGTTTATAAGACAATTATTTTGTTTCTTGTAATGAACAATTAAAAACTTTACATTTGTTTATTTTACCTACAAATCATGTCATCTTGCCCCCCTGGCAACGCTTTTGCTTAAAAATCTTTGTGATTGTTGACTAAATTAATCAGTTCAATTCATTTAAGTACATAATAAAATTTAAGTATCTAATCGAACATTGGCTCCTAGTCTATAATTAAAAAATCTTTGCGATTTCAACCATATCAGCTCTACATTTAAAAACACTTTGACTAACTGACAATCATAGCACAGTTATGATCATAGGTACCTACCTATGTTAAATGTGAAAAAAGAAAGTACGGTTTACATCTCTCATTATTATTTATATGTACCATAAATTGTGTAGTCACCTTTCTTGTTGAGTTGGTATTGAGAAGAACGATAATTCTGGATTTGAGGAATTATTATTGAGGCATCCGAAGACAGAACAATATGTACGACAGCGTGCTGTCGACATATTTGAAGTGATCGGTGCCGCGCTGGCGCGCTTGTTCGAAAGACTTGACTGAGCGCGACCGCGGCGTAACCCCGACTAGCACCGGCCTTGCATCAGTGTTGCCGCTGGTCATATTTTGGGTTGCCGTATTCCACTGACAAAATTGCCGTATTTAAACAAAAATTGCCGTACATATAAAAAATTTCATAATAATTAATTTCCCATGATATTTTCCATAGTATACAGATCGTCATTTCATAGCGTTGTCCATGTCAAAAACCCAAGTCCAAGAAAAATAGGCCAATGAGCCAATCAAGAATCGCCTCTATCACAAGGTAATAAATAAGGTCAATACCTTGTTGTGTTGGCTGGCTATTAGCTAGTTTTTTGGTTTGTTTGGAGTTGTGCAAATATTGCCTATGCCTCTATTGATAAAGTAGGTATGGCAGTTAGTGCCATCTAGGAATTTCATATAACTAACATTAAATTTGACACAAGGTAAAGAAAAACGCTCATTCATTGCCGAATTGCCGTATTTTAGCGTACGGTAATGACTACTCTGCCGTATGCCGTACATTTAATGATTTTATAGCCCGATTGCCGTACAAAACGGCAATTGCCGTACAAACGGCAACGCTGCCTTGCATACCGAGATATTGCTGTTGTGTGCGTACTGTAGTTCGTGCGTACTAGCACGCACACATATTAGCCGCGCGATGTACCTTTGGTTGAAGATAAACTACTTTTCTGGTTTTACTATGCTATAACCGTGACCAACAGATCTTTTGTCAGGAAACTCCGTAGGGTTCCGCCTCACATATTTTGCAACCTCCATGATATACAGACACGGGACAGTCAGAATACCGAGCTTGATAAATAGCGGCTTCGAGTGAGTACCTGGCATGACCCTGGAGAGCCTTCGTACCATCTTTTTTTGGATTATGAAGGGTCGATCCCTATCAGCCGACATACCCCATAAGTCTATGCCATATGATAGAACAGCGTTAAAATAGCCATAGTAGGCAGATAACAAATTGTGCATGGTCAGTGTTGGTACCAGCCTAGATATTGCGTAATAAGCCTGATTAAGTTTTTTGCACACACTGTCAATGTGGTTGTGCCACCCTAACTTTGAATCGAGTGTAAATCCTACATATTTGGTTGATTTTTCAAATTGTATGGTGTAGTCATCCGTGATCAATGGTTCACAAATTGCTTCGACCGTTGAAAGAGAGAATTGAAGTAATTTGGTTTTTTCGATATTGACTTGCATTCCGTTAGCAGTAAACCATTTAGTGAGGTCACTGATAACGGAGCGCAGATCAGTGACAAGTTGATCACCGGTAGGTGCAGCGACGACTGCGCAGATGTCATCTGCGTACATGACAAAGTCAGCAATTTGAGAGATCCGTGGGAGGTCGTTCATAATTATAATGAACAAGGTATTTCCTACATTTGAGCCCTGGGGCACAGAGCGGTCACCGACGAGACCTGGGCTAGACTTGTCACTGCCCACCTGCGTTATTTGGGAGCGGTCTGAAAGAAATGAGCCAATGAGCTCCGATGTGGTGCCTCTAACACCGTAGTGCTCAAGTTTGGCCGCGACTAGTTTGTGATCGACGAGATCAAAGGCTCGAGAAAGAATACACGAATACAGCCATGTGTGGGGGAGCTATTCGTACTAAATATTTTGATGTATTTGCCAATTACGCGTTTCCATCTAGGTACTTGTCGGTTCTTAGTCACGTTTCAAAGGATTATTAAGTGTTCAGTGTGGATGGCATGAATTGTGTTTTTGACGAATACAGCAAATATTCGTCCAAATACGCTAATACCACTACGAAGTGAGGTGCCACCATCAAGTAAATATTACTTTCGTAACCATGATGTGTCATTCATAAAAGTGGACTACGCTGTAGCAAATTTGTAGAGTTGGAGTGTCCTGAAATTGTGCTACGTCGCCCGCACATTTTTACGTACTAGCGTGATAGGAAGTGAGCCTCGCCGCCGCCGTACTTCTGGTTCAAATGCACGCTTCTATTCAGGTTTACTCACAGTGTTTTTCTTTACCGTTCAGAAAGTGGTAATATATGCACATAGATTCTGAAAAACTCTTTGTTGCAAACTCGACCGGGCAGCATTCGAACCTGGGTCTCAAGCTTGACAGTCCAGCGTCTTATCGACTGAGCTTTCGCTGCCTCTACTAAAGTTACGAAACTATTCCAAAAATACTGTCAACTAATCCTATTGTTAACGCCTAATGACCGTCTAAAGTGCAATGGGGCCTTGGTATTTGAAACGTACTATTGTTGTGGTTTTGATGATTAATTTCTTGTAAGTATGCTTTTGTGTGCTGTACCAGGTTGCTTTAATAATAGTGTTAATTTATTCCCGAAAACCCCCATATAAAAATGAATAACATTGTGGAGATGGGTGGATGATTATTTATCTTTGTTATTGATTGATTATTCATTTTTATATTTATTTATTTATATATACAAGGTGACTTTTTGATCATCGTCCAAATTCATACTGGAGACTTGATAGGTGATCAGTATCTTGGATCAATAACAATTTTTGTGAAATTTGTAAAATGAAATTTTGGCTTCCCATAGAAATTAACTTCCAGTTCCGAGTGAATCACTATGGGGAGTCGAAATTTCATTTTACGTATTTTACAGAAATTGTTATTGATCTATGATACTGATCACTTACCAAGCTACCAGTGTGAATTTGGACGATGGTCAAAGGGTCACCTTGTATATACTTTTTTATTTTTCATGATTATATATTTTTTTTCTTTTGTCTCTCATTTGTCTGTCAATCATCCACTTCATTTTATGACATTTTAAAATAATATATAAATTGTATCATATTCCACTGAAGCCGACTGTATGACGAAATATATCTGGAAATTATTATTTTAATAAGTGTTTTTATATAAATATATAATATAAACTGGATAAAAATAACAAATATATAAGAGAAAGTAAAAAAAATTCGAGATGAATTATGAAATGTGAATTCGAGAATGTGAAATTGAGAAATATATAAAACAAAAGGTACCATCCGAACAATCTGCTATTTTCTTGGCGAAACTTTAATTTAGACCTTCACGACATAGAAAAGGTCGTTTCTAGAAATAAATAATATAATAACTTGATATAATAACTATTTTAAATTTACTTTTTTTAATTGATTCTTTGTTTATCGTACTGAGTTGTCGTGATGTCTTATTATGTTTTACTAATTTGTGAAAGCTTTTTTGGTCTGTTATTCATTTAGTGGTATGTTTTATATTATAGACTGTATGTTTTCCTTATAAAAACGAAATAAATGAAACTTTGCTAATTTATTTTGTTTCAGTATTTAAAGGATCGAAATTCGAAAATTAATACTAATACAGTCACTAAAAGCTATTCAGTTTCATGAATAAAGTCAACAACGTGTCTTTAGGGATTCCGCTTCATCAAATATTTAATGTTCGATTCGGAAACATTGACTCTTAGTTATTCAGCTTGCCAACATAAGCAAACCCCTTTTCATTTTCATATTTTTGTTTGCTAAGTACCAGCCTTTGTTTTTCAAAATCAAATCACGGTATGTAAAGGATGTTTATCATAATCTGTTGCCAAAATTGTTTTTTATGTGCATATATGTCACAAGTTCTGTAGGTTTAAGTTGGTTGTAATGCTACACTTCAAATTATTTTGTTAAATTCAGAATTATATTTTTTCTATGTAATACCCTACAATCAGCACCCTAACACCGCAAACTCGAGTTATGTGCTCTCATCCGTTGAGGAGTTCTGCGGTAATGTGGCTAGGATCAGAGGTCAGATGGAAGAATGTCAATTTCCAAATAATTCTTTGCAATTAGCATCCTGGTACAAAGGGATTTCTTCAATTTCGAGAGGTATGCTATCATTTTCTGAAGAGTTCCGCTGCTTATCTCAGAAGACCTTCATCAAATCATGACCAAAACAAAAATGGGACCTGCCTAGAAACACACTCTTCTAAACAAAAAAAAACAAATCGGTTCAGAAATGACAGAGTTATGAACTGACAACGCTAAAAAAAAACATACAGTCGAATTGAAAACCTCGTAATCAATTATTTATTAATAATGAAAACCTCCTGCTTTTTTGAAGTCGGTCAAAAAATTAGCAATTTAAAGCTTAATATATCGCAAACGGATCCCTGAATCGAAAAATGGTTTTCACACACCAGCAATATTTTTGAGCAACCTATCCAACGACACCCTGGGACATACGGGAAAAATTCACACCCACCTTATAAAAAAAAACTTATTTTATTTCACCACTTTGTCGGCGTAATTATAATATGTATTTGTATACCCATGTCAAATTATAGCTTTCTATTACTAATAAGAGTCTCTGAGCTAAGCCGTGGACAGACATACAGACAGACAGACAGACAGACGGACGGACATGGCTAAACTATAAGGGTTCCTTGTTGACTACAGAACCCTAAAAATAGTAACGGAGGGTAGTCATTTTAGTTCTTCATCGAGAGCGAAGCCGTTACTTTAAAATTAATGGAAATACAATAAAAAAAGGGTTTGAGACTACAAGAAAATAATACACCTATAAATAAATAATACCACTTTAAAAAACCTTAAACATATATAAATAATACGTTTGTACTGCTGAGTAAAGTTAACGACTACAAAATATTTGAAACTCATCAAAAATTATGCTTTTGGCTCTCTACAATAAAATTATTATTTCGGCACTATAATCAACCTCAGAATAAGGAATACAAATAGAAGCCTGGCTAAAATAATACGCGGAGAAAGACACCTATCCTTGATTTTGTTGCGACATTCTAGTGCGTTAGAGAGAGATGGATATGTATTAGTGTTTTCTTAATTAGGTAGGTTGTCACTAGTTCGTTGCTTTGCTAGTGATGTAACAATTTCGATTTTGACTACGATAAATAAACCAAATCGAAATGAACCACGACCAATCTGCTTACCACACATTATATCGTATCAAAATGTGAAAAAAAGAGAATGCAGGAGGCACCAACCTCTCTGGTGACATCCTCTTGCTTTGGAAGGAGGCCAAGAGAATTAATAGCAAAGTGGTCTCTGTCTACCCCAGTGGGACACATGTTATATTGTGTAAATAAGGAATTAATGAAAGGATATCTTTCGTTTAGCATAATATTTTTTATTAAGTACAAATTACTATATCGTAGGCAGGTAGTTACATAAGTTAAGTCCAAAATTGTGCTTGTTTCTAGTACAAAAATGCTGTAGCTTGTATAAGATACAACCGTAAACTATTTAAGTGGATACTTTTTAAGTCGCCTCTTAACTCAATCAAATAGATGTTCGTTGATGTCGGGTCTTTGTTCAATCAAGGAGGAAGGAATTAATCGCAACAATAGAAATCATAATAATCATAGACTTATAGGATTCGTAATAATAATATTATGTCAATAATGTGCGATGAGAGCGCAATTACTACAGAGGTAATTTCAATTTTTTTTATTATTTCTATCAAATAAACATCAACTTATTTTGAATAATAACTAATAACAAATAATGAACGATTAAAATACCTAAACTGTAATAAGAAATCAAATTATGCGCAGTTCAAGTCAATAAGCATTCCCAAAATTCATTTCACGATAGAACTACCCTGTCAAAGTATTTGTATTGTCAACCACTAAGTACGAAAATGTCTTGATCTGCGGAATTTCTTCGTGAAGTCGATCACGGAAGTAACGTACAAGTTCTGAACAGGCCTTTCAGAACGATTTGCGAACATAGAAGTATGCACTTTTCTACACCACATACATCCATGGGTACTGGTTCTGTTGCCTAAAATTGAAAAATTATCGAGTTAATATACTATAGTATAGTACAAGCACGTACCTACCTACAAACAAGATTGATAATGCAATCATACATAATTATTTAAAGGTTACCAATGTGTCTGTATCCGGTAAATATAACGTCGGTAAAGCATCTGCTTTTAACCGTCTCCATTTTAAATTTTCGTTTGGTCCAAAAAAATCGGGCGTAAAGTGTTTCGAACAAATATGACTCCTTTTTTTAATTGCCCAATTTGGTCTAATTATTCGTCTAAGCCATTCACTTTTTAATTCTTCCCTTTTTGGAAATCTGTAACAAAAAAATATAGCGATATTTATTCGGCATTATTTTTCCTTTAACTCACGCTGCAATTAATCTGCGGTATTATCCTTTATGCACGGCTGCCGCGGGAACCAATTTTCGATAGTTTGCCACACGGACTTTAGTACATCACTATGCAAAAAAACATAACCTCTAATATCCTTCTCAGAATAAGGAATACAAATAGAAGCCTGACTAAAATAAGAACTGGGCATTAGCCATTGTACTCATCTAACGTAAATTACTCCTGTGTGCGAGTGAATGAAACGACGGACCGCACTTACTTTATATTTTTTCCTGGTGTGTCACTAGATTGAACCAAACAAATGTCAGATGGATGTAATTTGGATGTATTTTAAAAATTATAATACCATCAAATTAAATATGTCTCATCATTGTATCGTTGTGTTGTAATATCGTACGTTGCGTGCATCACATCTTAATTTGGTGGCATCGAAATGTCTATTGCATTTTGCGAAAGTTTACAGCTTCACCGAGAGAAATTAAATATTTTGGTGCTCTTCCTCTCAAAATTCGTGAAAGTGTGATTTATTATTGTTTGTGTTGATTGTTTTTTTAACATTGTAATAAAATGTCTTGTGCGATTGAAGGCTGTAAATCGCATACAGGAAGAAAAGAAAACAACAATGAAGCAATATCATTTCATCGGTGAGTTTTGATAGTTTTTATGTTAATAAGTTGCAGGATCATACCTAAAACTCAGTAACAATAATAGTAGTTCTTGTAAATCATACTCGTGTTCAATTCTACACCGATATTTGCCTGTTTTATATAGATTTTCTGCCGACTACGAGAGGTTATGTTTTTTCGTATAGTGATGTACTAAAGTCCGTGTGGCCGTGTGGCAAACTATCGAACATTGGTTCCCGCGGCAGCCGTGCATAAAGGTTAATAGATTAATGAGAGGTTTTCTTTTTGAGTATTAAAAAAAAAACATAGTTTCCCAGAACTCTGTAGATGGTGTTGAACTGACTACGTTGCTAGGTGCAAGAGCCAAAACGATTGAAAAAAAAACATTGCGTCACGTCACGTCACGTCACATACGCTCGTTGGTTGATGACATGTGTGCTGAGCATATTATGTGCGAATGCTTTGTTATGGTCCGTCCAGGTTTAAAATGTACCATGGCTTGTACTCATTGTGCTTTACGAGTTTCATCTTTAGGAAAAAGATGTATGCCTCCATTTTTATACAAATCCACAAGGCACAGACTTCTCTTCTTTTTCTCTTGGGAGATTTTCTTTCTGGCTTAGAAAACTCATAAAAAGACTGCTAATTATTTTTTTCTTTTTCCTTGTTGTTATTATTTATTTATTTTCAAACTGTCATTGTGATGTGATGTGACAATGACATTAATTACTTTTTAACCGACTTCAAAAAGGAGGCGGTTCTCAATTCGACTGTATGTTTTTTTTTTTTTTTTTTTTTTTTTTTGGCGTTGTTACTCCATAACTCCGTCATTTCTGAACCAATTTGAACAATTCTTTTTTTGTTTGAAAGAGTGTACTTCCAGGTAGGTCCCATTTTAGGTTTGGTCATGATCTGATGAAGGTCTTCAGAGATAGGCAGTAGAACTCCTCAGAAAATGACAGCATACCTCTCGAAATTGATGTAATCGCTTTGTACCTGGGTGCTGATTATAAAGTATTACTTGAAAATTGACATTCTTCCACCTGACCTTCGATCCTGGCTTCATCACCATATTCACCATAGAACTCCTCAACGGATCAGAGCACATAACTCGAGATTGCGGCAATCACTGCGTTAGGGTGCTAATTCAAGGGTATTACTTGGAGATTATCAGAATACCCACCTGACCTTCGATCCTGGCTTCATTACCTCAATGGATGACAGCACATAACTTTGGATTGCGGCAATCAATTTGTGTTAGGGTGCTCATTGCAGGGCATTGCTTGAAAATTGCCAGTATACCCACCTGACTTTGGATCTTGGCTTCATCACCGTAGAACTCTTCAACGAATGACAGCACATAACTCGAGATTGCGGTAATCATGTTGTGTTAGGGTGCTGATAGCAGGAAGCTGCTCAAACATAGCTACTTATACTCACTTGAACTTCGTTTCATATTAACACCACGTTTGCAAGAACTACCCACACTTCACAATTTAACCCACCAACACTAAAAAATGTGAAATAAAATAAACTTTTAACAAAAAAATAGCAACCGACTTCAATAGTAACAGCAGTCATTCACTAAAAAGTTAATAATAATTCTATAAAGACCGATGGTACCGAAGCAACACTTTTGCTGACTTCTTTCTTCCTGAAACAATATGTTATCTAGAAGTCGGCGTATTTCCAACGATATAGCAACATAAACACCAATATAAGAACGCCGACTTCTAGATAACATATTGTTTTAGGAAGAAAGAAGTCGGCAAAAGTGTTGCTTCGGTACCATCGGTCTTTATAGAATTATTATTAACTTTTTAGTGAATGACTGCTGTTACTATTGAAGTCGGTTGCTATTTTTTTGTTAAAAGTTTATTTTATTTATGTACGTTTCGTTTTACGATCTCAAAATTACATCCAAGTGCAATAATCAAAAAATTATGTGACGTTCCGTTCCTTGCAGTAACTTACCAAGTTCAGCGCCATCTATCCAGCAACTAGGGAAGAGTAAAAAAAAAAGAAAAGAAAATCCCTCATTGCAGCGAGAGTTAAAAGAAAAATAATGCCGAATAAATATCGCTATATTTTTTTGTTACAGATTTCCAAAAAGGGAAGAATTAAAAAGTGAATGGCTTAGACGAATAATTTGACCAAATTGGGCAATTAAAATAGCGGTCATATTTGTTCGAAACACTTTACGTCGGATTCTTTTAGACCAAACGAAAATTTAAAATGGAGACTTTTAAAAGCAGATGCCTTACCAACGTTATACTCGTATTTACCAGATACAAACACATTGGTAACCTTTAAATAATTATGTATAATTGCATTATCAATCTTGTTTGTAGGTACGTGCTTGTACTATAGTGTATTAACTCGATAATTTTTCAATTTTAGGCAACAGAACCAGTACCTATGGATGTCTGTGGTTTAGAAAAGTGCATACTTCTATGTTCGCAAATCGTTCTGAAAGGCCTGTTCGTTCACGTTACTGCCGTGATCGACTTGACTAAGAAATTCCGCAGATCAAGACATTTTCGTACTTAGTGGTTGACAATAAAAGTACTTTGACAGGGTAGTTCTATCGTGAAATGAATTTTGGGAATGCTTATTGACTTGAACTGCGCATAATTTGATTTCTTATTACAGGTTATTAGGTATTTTAATCGTTCATTATTTGTTATTAGTTTTTATTCAAGATAAGTTGATGTTTATTTCATAGAAATAAAAAAAAATGAAATTACCTCTGTAGTAATTGCGCTGTCATCGCTCATCATTGACATAATATTATTATTACGAATCCTATAAGTCTATGATTATTATGATTTCTATTGTTGCGATTAATTCCTTCTTCCTTGATTGAACAAAGACGCGACATCAACGAACATCTATTTGATTGAGTTAAGAGGCGACTTAAAAAGTATCCACTTAAATAGTTTACGGTTATATCTCTGATACAAGCTACAGCATTTTTTGTACTAGAAACAAGCACAATTTTGGACTTAACTTATGTACCTACCTGCCTACTATATAGTAATTTGTACTTAATAAAAAATATGCTAAACGAAAGATATCCTTTTATTAATTCCTTATTTACACAATATAACATGTGTCCCACTGGGGTAGACAGAGACCACTTTGCTATTAATTCTCTTGGCCTCCTTCCAAAGCAAGAGGATGTCACCAGAAAGGTCGGTGCCTCCTGCATTCTCTTTTTTTTCACACTTTGATACGATATGATGTGTGGTAAGGAGATTGGTCGCGGTTCATTTCGATTTGGTTTATTTATCGTAGTCAAAAATCGACATTGTTACATCACTAGCAAAGCAACGAACTAGTGACAACCTACCTAATTAAGAAAAAACTAATACATATCCATCTCTCTCTAACGCACTAAAATGTCGTAAGAAAATCAAGGATAGGTGTCTTTCTCCGCGTATTATTTTAGCCAGGTTTCTATTTGTATTCCTTATTCTGAAAAATATATATATTGCCTTTATCAGCTTGTTTTTTTGTTTTTTATATATAATTATATAGGTAAATACACATAAAAGAAACACAATTATTGTAGAATAACATAATATAGTCCAAGATATATTTCGGGCCCCACTGGGCCCGGCATCAGTTGGAGTAATAATGACAGGATGACAGATGATATTTACAAGATGACAATGAGAATAATACAATAAAAAAAAAATAAAAAAATTAAAAAGGAAAACCTACTTCCCTAAAAACTAAACTTTTTGATTTATGTGAGGATGTGTTTGTTGTTGGGATAGAAACAGAAGGTGTTTGTGTGCGTGTAGGAGGATTTGTGTGGTGGGTTGAAATGAAAGAGAATGTTGAATTGTGTGTGTCTTTTTTAAGTATAGTCTAGAATGATTGATTTTTTGAGTCAGGTTTTTGTAATGTTTTTATATAGGTTTCGTTTGTCTGTAAGTCAGTGTTGTCTATTTAGTCCAGGGCCGTAATGAGCACCAAGCGACCAGATGTAAGACGACTCCCAGGTCCTTAGCTGAATATCAGTCAGTGGTGGGTGAAATGATTTTATAATGCGAACGGTGAAGCAGTCGTCGAATGGTTTGCTGTGTAGGCGGGTATGAGTTGGGATGGGTAGTGTATTATTATGTGTTTTTGTTGTGAATCTGTGTTGGTTGATACGGATATGAAGCGGAGTTCTCGTTTCACCTACATAGAATGCCGGGCAGAGTCGACATTCCAGTAGGTAAATACAGTTTTTTGTTATGCATGATGTGTTTGTCTGAGCTTTGTAAGGGTGTGTTGTGTGGTGTGTATTAATGTGTGTAGATGTGTTGATGAGTGCACAGGTTTTGCACCGTGGCCGTCGGCATGGAGCTGTGGCTGGGGATGTGTTGAGCGGAATGTTTGTGTCTTTTGAATTTGTTTTTGTGAGAATGGTTTTAAGGTTTTTGTTTTGACGATAACAGATCGGTGGGTTAGTGGGGAGTAGTGATTTTGTTTCATCGTTTTGTTTTAGTATGGGCATGAAGTCATTTATGAGTTTTTTGAGTTTAAAACTTCCTTCAAAGTATGTTGTTATGAGTCGGAGTTGGTTGGATGGTTGAGTGTGTCTGTTTTGTGTGTTATGAAATCTAGGTCGGTCGTAAAGATGTTTCTGAATGAATTGGTCTGGGTAGTTACGGTTACGTAGGCTTTTGTGAATAATTTTGTGGTAGTTGTCAAGTGTGGTTTCGTTGCTACATATCCGACGGCCACGGAGTGACATTGAATATGGAATGGACTTTTTGATGTGTTTGGGGTGGCAGCTATTGAAATGCAAGTACTGCAATTTGTTTGATGGTTTGAAATGAACGGATGTGTTGATTAGATTGTTATGATCTATTGTGATGTCGACATCTAGAAAGGTGATTTTTTCTGATGAGATGTTGTGGGTGAACTGAAGTGTGGAGTGATCATTCAAACGCTTGAGGAAGTCATTAAGGGAGTCGTTACTGTGTGGCCAGATCATGAAGATGTCATCGATGAATCTCCGCCACACCAGGGGTTTCAGAGGCTCACTGTTTAAAAAAGACGTTTCGATTGAACCCATGAAGATGTTTGCAAAGCTTGGGGCCATCCGAGTTCCCATAGCAGTACCTTTTATTTGATGGTAGTATGAATTTTCGAATGAAAAGAAGTTATTTTTGAGAATGATTTCCGAAAGAGTAACAACGAAGTCTGTAGATGGTTGATGGGGTGATGGGCGCGTGTTTAGGTAAGTTTGAAGTGAATTCAGGCCAGCATCATGGGGAATATTTGTATAGAGTGAAACTACATCTATTGTAACTAATATTAATTTTGTATTGGTTGGTAACTGTACGGAATGGATGATTTCAAGAAAATGGTTTGTATCTTTTATGTGTGATGGGAGGTCTTTTACAATTGGTTGAAGGTGAAAATCAACGAAAGCTGAAATTATTTCGGTCGGTGAATCGTAAGATGCTACTATAGGTCTGCCGGGATTGTTAGGTTTGTGTGTTTTTGGAAGCATGTAGAAGTTTGGGGTTCTCGGATGGCTTGGGATCATTAGATCTATATCAATTTGTGATAAACCCTCAGCTGTTCCCCTCAATTGGAGGAGATCACGGACTATTTTCACGACCTGGTCACATGGGTCACTTGGTGTAATGGAGTAGAAGGTGGAGTCGGTTAACTGTCGGAGTCCTTCGGCTATATAGTCACTTTTGTTTAAAATGACGATTGCAGATCCTTTGTCCGCAGGGCAAATGATTATATCATTGTTGTTTTTTAGTTTATTCAGGGATTGTCTCTCTTTGTATGTAAGATTTTGTGTTTTATTTTGTAAGGTTTGGATGAATCGGTCGTCAGATAATTTTGCTAGGATACTTGATATTCCTTATTCTGAGTAATCAACCAACAATTTTTTTTTCCCCACAAAGTGGGAAGACAAAGGGAACTTAGCCCATGCAGCCATGTTATAACAAATTATTAACATGCCAATCACGCCTACTGATAACCAAGGTAGATATGTGGTAGATATAATCCAAAGTTGGAAAAAGTGCGGAAAGTGCAGCTCCTTCGCCCTTGCCAAACAAAATACATGAACCCATGCTCATCTCCGCAGCTTCGGTTTGGAGGGCGTTACTGCGGGCGAGGGCTGCCCTCCCTCCACATCTCCGGCTTTTTGTATACACTCTAGGTACGAGTACTAACCACAAGACTACGTGGAGGTCGAGGTGCTCTAATTCAGTTTAGGAACAGATTCAACCTATTTTCTGCTTGGAATCGGGGTGGTGGGCGAACTGACAGAACAGCGACAAAAACAGGACATACCAAGAAGTTTATTATATATATAAATTATAGCTTCTTGAGACAGACCCTTCAGATCATCCTCAAAAATAGACAAATATTAAAAACCTCAGATGAGGCTATGTATAGTGGTAACAGCCGTGAATTCTTAAAATAATCGGCTACCACGTTTATGGAAAATCTAATTGTTTTAAAGCTACCATAATATCATTAAACATATGTTTATACATATAGTAAACAATTTTTAGTTAAAATTTGTATTTTTGACGTTATAATTATTTCTTAATATTTTCTAACAGAAACTGAGAATAGACACTAATTCAAAAATTTAAATGCCAGGACCAGTGGATTTGATAATATCGATAGCAAAAATCTATCGACATCGATAAAATCTATACATCGATATCGATAAGCAACCACTAATTACCTCACTACGTATTTTATCATATTGGCAAACCTGCCCGCCACATGTAATTTTGATTCTCAGGTTGGTAGTTAAACTCTCCTGGTTTACAATTAAAAAGTAAAAACTTCAATCGACGTTTTGTATAGAAGTGCCGCGTCTTAAAACGAAGTGGTTATATTGTCTTTGTATGTATGGACGAAATTCCCTTTGCCAATTATTTTTAAGGAATAGAATTTTTAAGCTGAAGGTATTAAAATTATAGTGCTAACTATTAAAGTAGATAAATTGTAAAGCAGTCAATGACTTTCAGCTTTACAATTTATCTATTGCTGAAAGTATTAATATTATAGTGCAAAGTATTAATTTTAAAGCTAATGCTTTTAGCTTAATGCTTATATATAATAAGCTTTTGAAGTGAGAACCATTATTATTAAAGTTCATCTATATACATCCCCTAAAGTACAATACGTAGTACATGATCTTATCGGTCCTATTACATTTGACTGTCTGACTAGTACCTATTAAAGGCAAATTTGGGCGGCCTTGCCGTAACTTTTAATACCTGAAGTTCATGCCCAAAGTTCGTGGGGAAATAAAACGCCCAAGGATAATAATAATAATAATAAAATTCTTTATTGCACAGAATAAAATTATTGCACAAAGGCGAGCTTAATACTAATTAGTATTTTCTACCAACTAACCTTTGGAAATGAGGAAATTGTTGAGGGTAGTGCCATACTATTTAAAAAAATAGTACTTAAATAATAAATAACTAGACTACATCATAATAAACATTTAAAGCAAAGTTATAGTATATAATAAAATACATAAACTACATAAACAGTTTACACAAATATATAAATGTATATTGATGAAAATTCATTAATTACTCATAACATATTATATAATATAAGAATCAAAAGAAATCAAGTAATATTCTGCAACTCAAGAAAGTATTGTCTAATTTTGTTCTTGAAGACTGATATTGACGACGCTTCATGGATGTGTAACGGCAAGCTGTTCCATAAGCGTATGGCACTCACAGTTAAAGAATTAGTGTACTTACATGCATGTGTTATGCTCAGGAGTGCGAAGAAGCCAGGCTTTATCTATAAGGATCTATAAGGATTTTTATAAGGACCTATAAGATCACAATCCATGTAGAAGATAACTGGCGTAGTAGAAAAATTGGATAAATAATAGTATGCTAGTCTACTCGATGATACTTACTAGCCAAAGTGTTACTCGGCTTTGGCGCTTGCAAAATGCATTCCTATGTAGGCAGATGCTGTAATCTGGTAATGGTGTGAGTCGTGTGCACGCTCCACTGTTGAAAATTCCTTTGGATATAAGGCCAACAGCTAAGCCGAAGTAACCCGTCAATTTTCATTAGTTCCTGAAAGCAAAGTATCACAGAAAGCTAAGCTTATATTTTTAGGGTTCCGTAGTACCTAAAAGGTACAAAACGAACCTTTATGGTGAGACTCCGTTGTCCGTCCGTCTGTCCGTATGTCACAGCCTCATAACTTTAGCACCGTTAAAGATAAAGACATGATATTTGGCACAAATATAGCATTAATTTGTCCACATATTACGGTATAAAAAAAAATGAAAATTTTTAAATTGTTCAAAATATTTCCAAAACAAAAGTGAGAAAAATTAAAAAATGATCCGAAAAATACAATATGGGTATCAAATTGTAGATATTAAAAAGTTAATTGTAAAAATATATACTTTTACCACATTTACTGTCACTGGTTTCGAGAATTCTTTAAAAAACCACAAAAATGAGTATTTATTTTATAAATACAACCTTTATCTTCGAAACTGGTAGGCCGAAAAATATGGAAAAAATGACGATTATTGATCATAACTGGCCAATTACAGGAACATTATAGTGATTAAAAAAAAGTTGAGCACAAATGAGAGATATTTAAAAAAAAGTAAAATAAATTTAAAAAATATTTTATAAGAATACAAAAGGGACATCAAATTATAGGTATTAAAAAGTTTATTGTAAAAATATATAGTTTGGCTATATTTAATTGCATCTATTTCGAGAAATCCTTGAAAAGCCATAAAAAAATGTATGTCCCCCCCTTATCTCCAAAACCGGTGGACCAAAAAACATGAAAAAAAATCATGGGAATATATGTTCACGTAAAGATTACAGGAAAAATAAAGAGGTTGAGAAATTCACGAAAAAATATGACAAAATTAAATTTATCATCCACAATACGCGAGTACGTACGCGAGTCTGACTCGCACTTGGCTGGTTTTTTTTTATTGCCAGGTGAACGTGATTTTGTTGTGTTACATTTGTGTATATGTACCATCGAAGAAATTGCCGCAGACCCACTTTTCGCTCTTATCACCATGCAATACGGGCTAAAAGTGGGCCAGCGTATTTTTCCCTGATAGTACGTTAAAATAATACATAGTCAAAAGGTTATACCCAATAATTTTATGAACCTTAGAGGAACAATTCTCGATGTTATAAACTAGGGCAGGATGCCTTTTAACTAAACTACCAATTACAAACATCTCTATAAACCGTTCAGTTGTTGATTTTTGATAACAATTGAAGAATAATAGACGTTTGTGATACGAAATAGGGTAATACAAGGAATAACACTTATTATAACATAGCAGAAGCCCTACGGCGTCGCTCGCGCAGATCTCCTTCCTCCGGATCCTGTGGGAATTTCCTAAAATCCCTTCTCAGAGGATATCTACGTCATTTATATAAAACCTACAGTCTTAATATTATGTTCCTAGGTCCAACAATTTGGTCGGGGCGTTGTTAGATCAGTCAGTCAATCATCAGGGTATTCTTTTATATATATATAGTTCTATGTACAAGGTCTTTACCTATGAAATTCCCGTTTTCTATAGAGAATTTGAAGGAAACTTAATTTTCAGTACTAACATTTTTGCATTTTTTTTAGGAATGACAATTCCAAATTATGTAATTTCTTTTGTGTATGAATGTTAAAACATTGAGCTAATAGCAACATTCATTTAATTTTTGAAAAGTGTCAGCTGTTTAAAAACATTACGAATCTTATCATGGAAACGGATGGCATTTAGGACGAACTGTTTTTGAAAGTTTAATTTTGGTTATCAAACTAACAATAAAAACAAATTTTAATACGTAGATGTAAAACCTTGAAATCAACTTTCAAACCAAAAACAAATAATGTAAATAGCTATTGAACTCCTGAATCTGTAAGAAATTTTCGGCAATTTCACATGTAAAGACCTATTATATATGTTATCGGCCAAACCACATTTTAGGACAAACTAGTTTGGCCTTAAAAAAAATCACGATGGTTATTTATGGCATGATACTTTATGGTTATCAATTCGGCCTAGGCCAAACTAGTTTATCCTAAAATCTGGTTTGTCCGGTAACATACATAATATTTCAGCTGGTAGTTTAGTGGAATAGGCCTAAGTATTAAAATTTATGTTTTATACACGAAAAGTCACTTATTTGATGATATCGCACTTTTTACTATTATGGTGATTATAAATAACAGTCGATAAAATTATGTAAGTCCCACAAGTAAGTTCTAGTAAAATTCTTGGAGCTCTAGCTGTTAGTGCTGCGGTGGGTTTGGTTATTTTGATAAGAATCAAACAACGCCCACGAACGTTGATTAGTTTCCATTACGACGATGAAATTTTATTTAAAATAATATGTATACAAAGTGGAAATTTTATAACAGAGTTGGGCTGCAAGTTGATACTTTTTAAATTTTAATAGGTAAGGGTAACAAGGGACCAAGTCTTGGAAAACATTTCTTTGATTTTGACGTTATTGATGAACTCAAATTCGTATTTTTTTTTTAATTGGTACATTATGCAATAAAAGTTAAAGTTTTCCAAAAATCAAACTTAGGCCCAAATCTGTTCAAATGTTTACTCTACCTACATACCTATATACATATATACGTATACATATTTAGTATTAATTTTGTTTTGTTATTTTAAGATGTATTACTTCATAATTTGTTAGGTTAGTTATATAACTTTTTCAATATTATATGAAATTAATTGTTATAAAATTTACAAATTGTATTGTTTTCAGGCAGCAGTACCTGGACACGATATGCAGAAGATAGACGAACGTGGAAAAATATGGGGGAGGCCTATACCCTATTATGGGTGCCCAAATAATGCTGACTATAGATTAATCCAGGGGTCTCCAAACTTTTTTGCCTGAGGGCCACACTGATTTCTCCACTAAGTCCCGAGGGACTTATAATAGGTCATGATTTTACTGTAAATACAGTACCAAAATACTATAGTTTTGACGCGCAAATTTTTGTATTGGGACTAACCAGTCAGTGAGATATCTATTGTTTCAGTTGGTACTTCGGCCATTGCGATGGAGTTAGCCGCAGCGCAGACCTTGAAATAGGGTTGTAAATAACATTCTTATAATAACGCTACTTTTAGATAAATAAACACGAAAACGGGTTGTGAATTTTGATCCTATTATAAATAGCATCACGTTAATATTATACGTGAATTTTAAATAAACTATAGCGGGATAGAAACCGGGCATGTCCCACCAGCGACCGCGGGCCGGATTGGTGGTGCTCACGGGCCGATCTTGCCCCGCGGGCCGTAGTTTGGACACCCCTGGATTAATCAATTACAATTCATACAAATTTAAAACATTATTTACATTTTATTTTTGGACATAATATTATTATTGAGTATCATTTTGCAATGCATGATTTCTATTTATGATTTTATGACGTTTATTGAATCGATTGTTTGTTTATAATTAACATTATATCATTGCAGTATAGAAACGCAGAAAGAAAAGTAAATCTGGATGTGAGGAGCTCTGAACTGGGATTCGAACCCGGGACCTCTCGCTTTCTTTCTGCGTTTCTATACTGCAATGATATAATGTTAATTTATATCTCCTTGCGATGGATAAATCGTCAAGTGTTCAAACATAGACATTTATTTCTGTCATAGTTTGTTTATAAGTTTATGTTTAATTGAATTCTATATAATTTTATATTCAGTTTCAATTTTAATCATGATTATTTTGATATATTGCAGAAAAATATCACCATTAAATGTCCTGGATTTGTCCATCTATACTTATATTGTCAATAAAGGCTTTTTATTTTATTATTATTATTATTGTTTACATTACATAATTCTTACTTACCCGAACAAATGGTTCAACAACTAAATTATTTATTGAACCGTTTCCACGCAAACATAGTGTCACGTTACTTATTTTACCCTTCCAATGACAAGAACAGAACCTCCGAGACTACAGGGCGAAGTGGGTGACGATTAATCCCCCCTCTTATTGTGAGAACCTCCTTCTGACAGCTTTTGTTTTGTCGCTAGCAATTAATTAGAAATACCTTTGTGGTAAATCATGGCGACTCAAAGCGGAGCTTGGACCGCAGAACATTCCAGAAGGCTAACTCTGAGAAGACGTTGCGAAATTGAAACGGGCTTTCTCATTCTAAAACGTAAGGCAAAGATGTTTCACAACACTGTTTGAAATGAAATATATTTATTTATGTAATGTAGGTATAACACATACACTTATTACAGGTCAGTTTGAATGTAATATAAGTAATTAAATAATCTATGCGTATAGGTAATAGTTTTGTGTCATAACTAATAATCTGGGGAAATATGCAGAGGAATAATAAAAAAATACACTTGAATACAATAAAAATATAGGAATAAGGAATAAATAATATTATAGATATATGCAATACATATAATAAATATATGCCTAACTTCACCCATTCGGTTAGTTTGTTTTTTTTTAAGATGGTAGTTCTTTAAGTTCAAACTGTTCTCAGTTTACAGCTTATACTTCAAAACAAAACAAATGAATTTTCTAGATCATTACGGCTAATTAAAAAAATCAAAACTTACAAATGATTGCATTTTAGTTTATATTTATCACCTATTGCCATCTCTTGTCCCGCGTAGGCAAAGATAAAAATGGTTTTTCAATTGCCAAATTGGTATATCGCTGTCCTGACACAATGTAAACCTCTTAAATACCCATAATATTATGGTGTTGAAAACACTGATAAATAGTATGACATGTATTAAGTCGGAGATCCTTTTCCCGATGGCCATGCCACGGACAGCACAAGTAATCTATTCGACAAATAGTCGATCTGGATTTATGTGAATGGAGGACGTTTCAGCGTTCAAAGCTTGAGCAGCTTACTGAGACAAATCCAGTTTGAAAGGACTCACTTATTAACTGGTATTTGCGACGTCCGTGCCAGCTGCAAACTTGGCATTTTATAAGGATGTCGAGAAACTGCTGAAATCACTGATTTTGCGCTTTGTAACGAAGACTTCGGCAATCGCATAAATAGATTTTGATCAAACATACTCTTTACATAGTCGTAACAATTCTGCAAAGATAAAAAACATTGAGTTTCCGCATTTTATACGTAGCCAAATGTAGACTGTGCATTATTTTTACTGTTTGCTATGACGGCAAAACCTTAGCTATACCACACCCCCGTCACTTCATAGTCAAGGCTCAAGTTATTTACCTACACTCTCACGCGCGCATCTGGCTTGTCCGCACACGCTTGTGTGTGTGCGTGAGCTAGTCTAGGGCTGGCAGCAATCGTGTGAGCGTCGTCGCCCGAGAGGGACACAATATAAGTCAGCAACTTATGTGATTCTCTTCCTAAATTTTAGCGTAGTCCAATTTCTGGTTCCCCGTGGATTAATCAGTATTAAAAAAAAATATATATATATATATATATGTATATACATATATACTTATATATATATATACTTATATATAGTATGCCTAAGCTTAGTAGGTACCTATATACTCGTAGTTTCGTATGCATAAATGATCATCATATAATTAACAACTACTCAAACATAAATTTTGGAAAAAAAATGAAAACTTGTCAAAACATGGAAAGTTATAAATACTGAGTTTATTGTTCCAAATGCGTTACTGAACGAAATTGCAAGGTTTGATCACGCAATTCTAATTTTTGAAAAAAAGTTTTCCAGGCATCCATAAACACTGCAATAACGCACCATACTGATTAAAAATCAGTATCGTGATAAAAATTTGTAACAAAACACGCGCGCAGCAAACGAGTGGTAATCGAGCTCTGCCTGACTCCAGATTTCCACTAACTTGCGGGGGACCGCGGGGGACGTTAAATTCGCGCGGGGAGGTGAGTGTCGCTTCTTTACGTAGTAATACTTTATATTCTCTGGCTATACTGTGTTGCTTCGATGTAGCATACTGCAGAATTGTGGTATGCGCAAACCCGATCTTGTTAGGACAGAATTTGGGCGCGACGACGACACGCACGTGGCTTCAAGCCACTGGCTTGCAACTTGCGAGTTTGACTATTACACCACGCAGTGAGCGAATTGATGTCTGTACTGCATTTTTATAATTCTAATAACAAAACCTACGGTGTGGTAGCGTAAAAAAAATATGAGCCATTGATGATAAGAATACCTCTGCCCCCTAATGGGGTTAGGGTTGATGGTCCCAAAATAGCCGTGTTAGCCAAAGATCACAAATTCTAACGTTACGTAGGCACGACAATTTGTGCGTTATGTGTACAACACTTATATGCAGAATTTGACATCAAGTATTTACCGAAAACCTTGATACCAACTCGAAGTTAGAGAAAAGGTATTGTATTTTCTTTTGATAGAAGACTGTCGAACAAACAACTTACAAAGAAAATTATTGAGTTCTTTGCTAAAACAAAACTCGCATTACTTTGTCTGAAAGGCGAAACTTGTTCGACAGCCCACAGGTACAGTCAGCAAAAAACATAGGTACCCAGGCCCAGCGCAAACAATTCGATCCTAAGACCCACAGGTGAGTGTTATATGAGATGAAGAATACTTGGTCAATACATACACACATGCACTACAAGTATTCTTCATTTCATCTATCACTCACCTATGGGTCTTAGGATCGAAGTGTTTGCCCTGGTCCTGGGTACCTATATCTTTTGCTGACTGTACGTTTACTTTGTTGAACGGAGATATATTTGAGCGTGAAAATAAGCCTGGTTTATCCTGCTGAGCCGTTTGAACGGTATTTTAACGTTTATATTTATTGGTAGCTGTTCTGATTAACTCTGATTTCATAAAATGTCCTTTTACATCATTTATAAATATTACGGTTTTTTTAACAGTGGTTTAGCAGCTGGAATGTAAAAAACCCGCCTTTTTCTAATCAATCGAAACAGAACACAGAAACAGAAACAGAATTCAAAATTTACTCAATAG
The DNA here is from genome assembly GCA_934047225.1 of Ypsolopha sequella. NCBI lineage: Eukaryota > Metazoa > Arthropoda > Insecta > Lepidoptera > Ypsolophidae > Ypsolopha > Ypsolopha sequella. Next base: position 9,091,714 of record OW203987.1, read on the forward strand.
TTCCTCAACAAAACCTTAGTTATTTAACGTAAACAGTCATCGCAAAGTTTTCATTGGTTTCTGTTAATAAGAATTTTAAAGTTTTTATTTAGTTATTTATTAGGAGCACCAATGTTACATACACAAAAAAGTATAATACTATTAAATATGTAGGGTTAGCATCCGTGTGTTGTAGGTGCACACGTTTTACACGTGCACACGTTTAACGTTACAGGTGCACACGTTTTACAAATAACAGAGAGCTTTATCAAAAGTTAAATGTAACAATTACAATATATATAATAATGTATATATATATATATATATATGTCGAATTTAAACATGTGGAGCCACTAGGTAACAACAATTATTTTAGAATTAATTAATTAATTAGACCATTCATCGAATACATTTCCGGACGAAAATGTCATTCATTGTCTAGTCTCTCTTTCTTTGCTTACAATTTGTTAACGTTGCCAACAGATGGCCTGATACGCCAATAGTTAGTCGATAGATTCTCTCAAGTTTGTCTATGGTGATATTTTTTAAGCTGGCAATAATTTTAGTCTATGCTCCCAGTATTTTGTTTTATAATGTAGGCTAGACTGATTAAGGTTACCAATGAGAATTAAAAGATTTGTGTTGTTATGTTGGTGGACTGTACTGAGTAATTATATTGGTGGAAACGCAAGCGTGATCTTTTTACCGCGCTTGGACATTGCTCTTTGTAGGGGTTATGAACGAATCCCAATTTTGAGCGGGAATTTTTGTACTCTTTTTCCTGGGTCGTGGTCGAGAGAACTCTATTACAAAGAGACTTGTCGGTTCCCACTTGTACATGTCATGATGATCGAGTTTTAAAATCGTTTCTACTATTATTTTAGTATATTTTTATACTAGCAACACCGTGCTGTCACTGGTGGACGTCTCGGATTGGCTCTTCAATCTGATTGGCCGACTAGCTCTTCCCGGCATTTTTGGAAAACGGAGGAGTGATATAAAAATCGGTGGAAGAGGTAGCGGGCCCTCTTTTTCCTGCTTAACTTCGTGGTGAACTGTTGTTCCTAACTAGTGAAGAATATATTTGAGTGACCAGATAAAGTAGTTTCTTTTCATATCAGAAGTGACAAAAGGACCCAAAAATAATAAGGTACGATATATTTTTCATTTCATTTTGAGGTTACTTCAAAGATATAAAACAGTCCATCTTGCTTGCCACGTTTTTCTTTTTGTATTTATTTGTTTAATCTAAATATCAGATACAAATGTTATGCGAATACGTCGTAAGTGGCTGGATTCCTCAGAGACAATTGATCGAGGCGACTCTTCGATATTGAACTCTTGGGAGTACATACACATTTTCTCGTTTACAACTGTTTATCTCTGGTTCATTTGGTCGAGGCCACTCTTCGACAATGTAACCGTTGATAGACGGTGTTTGAGCATTTCTAAGCTAGTACTTGGCCAAGGCAACACTTTGGTAGTGCTTGTTTGGTGTGATCACGAAATTTACCTTTGAATCAATTGGTCAGGGCTACTCTTTGATATTGAGTTCTTGGGTAAATTATCACTTTTGATGCTCAGAGAAGTGATTAGCTAGTGATTCATTTGGTCGGGGCAACTCTCCGACAGTGTAATCATTGGCCGTATTCACTGAAATAATAATTGTATCTGACGGTACTTAAAAAGTAAAAGATAACTAATAGTTCTATGAAATGAATTTAAATTCTGAAAAACTTTTCAAGCTGGTTGAATAATGTGAGTTAGGTACTATATTAGTATATTATTTCAATAATGTGAGTTATGTACGATTACTCACAATTTATGTATGCTTACTACAAGCTATGTATGCTTGTTCTTTGAATAGTGTGAGCTATGTACGCTTACTTGCAGGCTATGTATGCTTGTTTTCTGAATAGTGTGAGCTATGTATGCTTACTTGCAGGCTATGTATGCTTGTTCTTTGAATAGTGTGAGCTATGTATGCTTACTTGCAGGCTATGTATGCTTGTTCTTTGAATAGTGTGAGCTATGTACGCTTACTTGCAGGCTATGTATGCTTGTTATTTGAATAGTGAGAGCTATGTACGCTTACTTGCAGCCTATGTATGCTTGTTCTTTGAATAGTGTGAGCTATGTATGCTTACTTGCAGGCTATGTATGCTTGTTCTTTGAATAGTGTGAGCTATGTACGCTTACTTGCAGGCTATGTATGCTTGTTTTCTGAATAGTGTGAGCTATGTATGCTTACTTGCAGGCTATGTATGCTTGTTCTTTGAATAGTGTGAGCTATGTACGCTTACTTGCAGGCTATGTATGCTTGTTATTTAAATTGTGTGAGCTATGTACGCTTACTTGCAGGCTATGTATGCTTGTTCTTTGAATAGTGCGAGCTATTATGCTTACTTACAGGCTATGTATGCTTGTACCTAATGTTTGAAGATTGTAAGCTACGTATGCTTACTACAAGCTATGTATGCTTGTTCTTTGAATAGTGTGAACTATGTACAATTACTTGCAGGCTCTGTAAGCTTGTTCTCTGAACAATGTGAGCTATGTATGCTTACTGACAAGCTATGTATGCTTGTCTTGATCTTACTGACAAGCTATGTATGCTTGTCTTGATATTTGAAGAATGTAAGCTATGTATGCTTACCACAGGCTATGTATGCCTGTTCTTTGAATTGTGTGATGTGAGCTATGTGTGCTTACTTTCGGCTATGTATGCCTTTCGTGGATTTTTGTGAGTACTTAACAGATGAAAGCAGATAAAACTTCCTTCTTGTTAAATTATTAAGTTGCCAATACTCTAATTCTAAATGAGGATTACGGCTAAGTAGGCCCCTTTGTTTATTTTTATTTTATTACTCCACTGACAAACGCCATATGAAATAGCCTTAAAAGCGGCTTTATTCTAGTAATTTGAACACTTCTTTAGTATTAGAAAATTATTTTCATCCAGTATTATATAATACATGAGTACGTTTCAAAAATGAATTAATTGAAAATCGGATTTTAATATTTAATTGAATATTGTAGTGACTCAAAGCAATGAGTCCTGATAAGACAAAGCGCAAGCAAGGGCGGGAGCCTAAAAAGCGACGTCGACGAAGGGAGACGCCAAGCTCGTCGAGCACTTCTAGCAGCAGCAGCAGCAGCAGCAGCAGCTGCTGTAGAAGACGATCTAGATACCGCAAGTCACGAAGCACCTCACGGCCTGTGATGGCTGATGAACTGCTAGAGGCTCTGAAGGCTTTGAAAGGGGATTCAAGTAAGTCATCTTCCGCTGTAAATAATAATCAACTGAACAATGTTATACCTGAGTTTGATCCATCACTTAGGACTCAGAATATAGAATGTTGGTTACGAAAGGTGAACGAATGTGCCACCATATACAAATGGAACGATACACAGACTATTCATTTTGCCCTACAAAAATTAGTAGGTTACGCTAAGACGTGGTTTGAAGCTCTACCGACAGTGGTTTTTACCTGGAGTGAGTGGCAAATGAAACTTACAAAAGCATTCCCTAGTGAGGAAAACTACGGAAAGCTTTTGGAAGAAATGTTGGCCCGTGTTTCACGAAATGATGAAAATCTGCGCGAATATTACTATGACAAGTTGACTTTATTAAACAGATGTCAGATTATAGGAAGAAAGGCTGTAGATTGTATTATTCACGGAATCAGTGACAAGTCCTTGCGTAATAGTGCACAGGCACTAAAGTGTGAGGAACCAGAGGATATGCTTAATTTCCTTAATTCACAAAGTTCTTCTGAGACAATGACAAATAATATGCAGAAGAGGCGTGACCGAATTTTTAGGAATCGATCAGCTAATGTTTCGTTCAGCTCATCACCAAATCATGGTGAATCTGGAGTAATTTGCTTCAATTGTCGAGCCAAAGGACATCCCTTTTCTAAATGTCCTAAACCATTAGTTAAATGTACGAAATGTTCTAGGGTAGGACATGATAGTGACCGTTGTAGAGCAACTGACCGCTTGAATTTTCGAGTAGAAGACAAAGAACATGATAAGACTAAGAAAACCCTTAAGGTTTCAACAAATAATCCTAATGACAAATATTATAAGCCTATAACAATAAATAGCCAAGAGTCTGTTGCCTACGTTGATTTTGGAAGCGAATGCACCTTGATGCGTGAGACTGATGCTCGAAAGTTAAATCTAACTAAGTTTTCTGGCGACCTCCCCATAGTTAAAGGCTTTGGGAACTCTAGCATATGTCCTTTATACAAAACATTTGCCAGCATAAAAATTGATGAGGTTGAAATGTCTCTTGAAATCCTCGTTGTGCATGATGATTTGCTTCAAAGTTCAGTTTTGGTAGGACAAAATTTTACGGAGCTTCCTGCTGTCACGGTCCTAAAAGACAGTGACACCTTGCTGTTCTATAGCAACCCATCTTTTAGGACAGTGGAAGGTTCAAATGATAGAATTGATTTAATGACATTAGAACCGGTGACTATGGTGCGAACCGAACTAGTTCCTGTTTATGCCCCCGAAAAGAACTTTACGGGTGATATATATATTGAAGGGTATTACTGTAATGAACCGGGAAGAGAGTATCACTTACATCGCGGTGCATATCGGATCCAAAACGGGCAAGGTCACTTGGTGGTTACAAACATGACCCACAAGCCCATAGAATTGGATAGTCAGTTCGTGATTGCGAGAGCACTCAAATTTGTTGAGAAGCAAGTTTTCCATACAAATAGAATTTGTACAGATATTTCGACAATAGAACCTTTAAAAAGGTCTGATATTTGTGTTGGCAGCAATGTTGATAATGAAAATTTAGATAAATTACATCAACTACTACAGTCTTACCGCGACTGCTTCGCAACAAACTTGAGTGAGATAGGTTGTACAAAACACGTAGAAATGCAAATTGACTTGACAGATGATAAACCTGTCGTATACAGACCTTATAGGCTTTCATACTCAGAACGCGAACAAGTCAAACAGGTCATTGATGAACTTTTAGAAAACGATATAATACAAGAATCTTGTTCAAATTATGCAAGCCCCATTCTAATGGTAAAAAAGAAGACTGGAGAGCCGCGCCTGTGTGTAGATTTCAGGGCCCTTAATAACAAAACTGTGAAAGATAAGTTTCCTTTGCCATTGATTGATGACCAACTTACAAACTTAAGTGGAAATAAGTTCTTCACTACTCTAGACCTTGCTTCTGGATATTATCAAGTCCAAATGGCAGAGAAAAGTAGACACCTGACTGGCTTTGTCACACCCGACGGCCATTACGAATTTAAGAGGATGCCATTTGGATTGGCTAACGCCCCATCTGTGTTCCAACGCATGATGAACAAAATGTTAGGCCAAAGAAGATTCCATTCAGCGTTGGCATATTTAGATGATCTCCTAATCCCCTCAAAAACTATAGATGACGGTTTCAATCGTCTTGAAGAAATTTTGAAATTGCTCAGAGAATTTGGCTTAACTCTCAAATTATCTAAATGCCGCTTCTTCGACGAGTCCTTAAATTATCTTGGTTATGAAATCTCAGTTAATGGCATCAAACCAAGTGAGGCAAAAATATTGGCCGTAAAAGAATTCCCAGTGCCCAAGAACATTCATGAAGTGCGTCAATTTTTAGGCTTGTCTAGCTATTTTCGTAAATTTGTCAAGGGATTTGGTGAAATTGCAAGGCCATTGACAAATTTATTAAAAAAGGATGTCATCTGGCAATGGCGAGATACAGAAGCACAATCGTTTATGTGTCTTAAAGAGAAACTTATTGAAAGACCTATTCTTGCACTGTATAACCATAAGTTGGAAACTGAACTACACACAGACGCCAGTTCTTTGGGAATAGGTGGCATCCTAATGCAATGGCAGGAAAACCCAAGAGTGCTTAAACCTGTTGCTTATTTTAGCAGACAAACAACACCCGAGGAAAAATATTTACACTCTTATGAGTTGGAAACACTTGCGGTGGTATGCTCCCTAAAAAAGTTTAGAATTTATCTGCTAGGCGTACAGTTCAAGGTTTATACTGACTGCAGTGCCTTGAGAACTACTCTTACAAAACGTGACTTGATACCTCGTATTGCTAGGTGGTGGCTACAAATAAGCGACTTTACCTTTGATATAGAACATCGCCCAGGGAAAAGTATGATGCATGTAGATGCACTGAGTCGTAATACAAAACAACCATCTGAAGACTTAGATAATTCCACTTTGACTGTTTATAATATAGTAAAAGAAAATTGGTTACTTACCTTGCAATTAGCTGACCCTGAAGTCTCCCGAATCTATAAAATTTTGAGTCCAGATAATGATGAAACAACAAAAGAAATCAAGAAAAATTTTGCGATTAAGAATAACAGCGTTTATAAAAGGGTAGATGACAAATTATGTCTTGTAGTCCCACGTGGTGCTAGGTGGCAGATTTGCTGAGCAAATCATGACGATATAGGTCATCCTGGTATTGCGAAAACATTAGATAAAATCTGTAATCAGTTTTGGTTCCCAAAATTACGACGCTATGTAAAAAAGTATGTTGCCGCATGCATAGAATGTGCTTACAATAAAGATAATGCTTCCAAAACAAAAGCTGGGCATCTTTATCCAATAGAGAAAATAAGTGTACCGTTCCATACTATACATATTGACCATCTTGGACCATTTGTTAAAAGCAAAAATAGCAATTGTTATATACTTACCATTGTAGATGGATTTACTAAATATGTTTTTGTAAAACCTGTCAAAAATACCAAGACAAAAACCACCATCAAAGTGTTGGAAAGCATTTTCTTTGATTTTGGTTTGCCAGTCAGGATAATATCCGATCGTGGAACATCTTTTACGTCAGGAGCTTTTAAGTCATTTTGTAAAAGTTATGGCATTAAGCATATTCTTAACGCAGTCGCTTGTCCCAGGGCAAATGGACAGGCAGAACGCTTCAATCAAACTATCCTCAATGCATTATCCACACATAATTCAGGAAAGAGTGAGCGTGACTGGGATAAGTGTCTGGGTAGAATACAATGGGGAATAAATAACACTATAAATGTAACTACGCAAAAAACGGCGACACAGGCTCTGTTCGGTGTTAGGTCACGTGATAATCTTTCAAACAAGTTAGACTTGGTTACTAATGAAGACGATTCAAACCATGAGATTATAAGAGAATCCGTAAGTAAAAACATAAATGCTGCACAGGAAAAACAAAAATTAAGACATGACGCGACACACAAATCTGCACATATTTACAATGAAGGTGACTTAGTAAAAATTTTGAGAAATAATTACCACAATGATGGTAAAAGTACAAAGCTTTTGTCGAAGTTTATTGGACCGTACAAAGTTATTAAGTGCCTAGGTAATGACAGATATAGAATAAGCAATGTTCCTGGATTTAAGACAAGTAAGAAAGTGTATGATACCGTAATCGCAGCTGATCGCATGAGACCTTGGATAAATGTCAAATCTTTAGAAGTCGATAATAGTAGTTCAAGCAGAAGTAGTCAAGGTGATGTCTCAGCTGATGAACACGTTAGTGATTAAATTAAATTTTAGTAGTATCCTAATAATTAAAATTTTAGAATGACCGAAAGTCATGTCATGATTGATAAATATTATTAATGGAATTATCTCAAAACAATGTAACAGAAAACATCTTTTTGCAAAAGAATACAAATATGTTAATTTCATAGTTCAGTAAGTAAATTAAACAGAGATAAATCAGCTAGCTAAATGTATCCTAGCTAAGACTTGATATAAATATAAATAATTCAGTGTAATCATAACTTTACCCATCATAAATGTTGAAAATCAAAGTGAACACATTGTAATTATCTTAGTTCATATTTTATTAGAAATAAGAGTAATTGAAGTGTTGTTGTATATTAATTGAGTGTAGTGTAATTGTTTCAAGTGTTGTATGTTAATTGCTCCGTGCACCAGGAGGTAGCACGGTGTCCGATGGCCGAATGTTATGATGATCGAGTTTTAAAATCGTTTCTACTATTATTTTAGTATATTTTTATACTAGCAACACCGTGCTGTCACTGGTGGACGTCTCGGATTGGCTCTTCAATCTGATTGGCCGACTAGCTCTTCCCGGCATTTTTGGAGAACGGAGGAGTGATATAAAAATCGGTGGAAGAGGTAGCGGGCCCTCTTTTTCCTGCTTAACTTCGTGGTGAACTGTTGTTCCTAACTAGTGAAGAATATATTTGAGTGACCAGATAAAGTAGTTTCTTTTCATACATGTGCTTTATTTTTGTTGTAATTTTACTATCTGATTATTAATTAAAAAGTGATTTGTGATTTAAAATCAAAATAAAATTTTATTTTTTTGGTCTACGCGTGTTCATCATGCCCGGTACCCATGATAGCCTGCAAAATCCAGTTCCGGACCTTCCTGATCCGTTATCAGAATTGGGATCTAATCGGAATTTGAACGATGGACCACGCGTGGATGAAAATCTTCTGCGCACGCTGCTGGAAGCCCAGAATCAGAGCATGATGACTTTAATCAACGCCATGCGCCCTGTGAGTACCCAAAAGGTTATTTTACCGGATTTTGATCCCGACAAGTCCGACGAAGACGCACGTGCTTGGTGTGCTACTGCAGATTTATGTTTGTCTAAAGAAGAAAAAGAGGGCAGCGCACTTATTCTTGCACTTAGTGGAACTCTCAAGGGAAACGCTTCGCGATGGCTATCCCAGATATCATATGCTGACATGAAGTGGTGGCATTTTAAAGAGCTTTTCTTGGGTCGGTATGGCTTGATTGAAACACCTGCTGCTACATTAATCAACATGCACAATAGCAAACCGAAGAATAATGAGAATTTAACATTCTATGCTGCACGACTTTCAACGACCCTGATGGCCCGGTTCAAGGACATGACGGTGGAAGAGATACTCTCAGTTATGGTTCTAGCCCACGTGTCTCAATTTGACAAAAGATTACAACACGCTGCTTTCATCACTGAAATCAAGACTCGTGAACAAATGCAACGTGAACTTCAAGCATGCTCCTACATCAAGAGGAAGAATGAAGCCTCGTCGAGTGATGAATCAACTAACTTCAAGCGAACCAGACGTGCTGGATCTCCAGGCCCTCTGCGATGCTTCACGTGTGGGAAGTTGGGACATCGCAGTACCGACTGCCGCTCCAAGGATCTCAAAAGGTCATGCGATCGTTCCACTCCCTCTAGCTCTATTTCTTTTGCCAAGCAACGGCCAAACGCACCTGATCTTGCCTGTTTTAGGTGTGGTGGTGCTGGCCACTATGCAAACAAGTGCACTCGTGCTCCTTTCTCCACTGCTGGGAAGAAGGGTTCCAGTAACGGCACTGCAAGCGGCTTTAGCAATGGCGGTGCAGGCGGATCCGGTGGCAGCAACACTAACGTGGCGGCCAGCAACGGCAACCAGCGTCGAGTGGACCTGTGTAGCATCAGCAACCCTACTGGATAACTAACCATTTCTGGTGAGCGTTTTGCTTTTCACTATCATTCGGGCGCTGAATGTTTTTTAATTAAGGAATCTTTTGCATCAAAATTTCCTGGAAAGCGACTTAATAATACTGTGACTTAAACTGGTATTGACCAATCATGCGTGTACAGTACCGAACAAATATTGTGTGTGATTGAGATTGATGACTTGAATTTAGGAATTTTATTTCATGTCGTGCCTAACCAATACCTGAAAAGTGACATTATGGTTGGACGTGAAATTTTAACCCAAGGCTTTAATATGAACATGACTTCTGACAAATTGATTTTCTCTCGTTGCGTTAGTGTTTATGCATGTGAGTTAGGTGATTCGAAGGTAATTGTGATCGATTTTAGTGACATCGTTACTGACGTTCCTATTGAGAATAGATGGCAAGTGGTTAGCGTTCTAGAAGAATTTAGGTGATAATTTTTAACAGGAGTAGCTGCTTCACGTGTCACTATAGGACAATTAGAGATTCGTCTCATTAAATCTAGTTGCACAGTCCAAAGACGTCCGTGTAGTTTGGGTATGGAGAAGTAGGCGTTTTTTTTTTTGTGCTAAAGTTAAGGAGCTGTTGGATGCAGGACAAGAGTCATTCATCCAAGTTATTCGCCATTTTTGAGTCCAGTGTTGTTTGTTAAGAAGAAAGACAAATCCTACCGAATGTGTGGGGATTATCGTGAGCTCAATTACAACATCGTGGCCGATAGGTATCTTTTGCCTCTAATCAGGGATCAGGTAGCTAGATTAGGAGATGCTAGTTGGTTTACGAAACTTGACATGCTTAGTGGAAAGTGCTAATTATGGCAAACAACGGTTTGACAGTAATAAAGCTAAAATCCAGAAATGTGTATTTGGTGACTTTGTTCTGATTGAAAATGAGGAACGGAATCAAGTGAAATTCGACTCTAAATTTAAAAGACCTTTTAAAGTCATTGAAGTGTTAGATGGTGATAGGTACTTGCTAAAATCTCTAACCTAAAAAAGAAGTCAGAAAGGTACTCGATCAACAGGTTCTCTTTAAATTAGATGTGAGCAATGATTTTGGGTTCACTTTCTTCAAACGTATACACCATGAACTAGGTGTGTTGCTTGTGTCCGTTCCAGTTGCACCGGAGCATGTAAGAGGTGCACGTGGCCTGCTTTTTATGCGCAGGGTATCCTTTCCGAGGGATAGCACTTACGCGGCTAAGATGGTTATGGACGGATCACACTGCCGACGGACTGGCAAAATATGACAAGCCGATGGACTGGCTACCTGCCGATGGACTGGCAAACTATGGCAAGCCGATGGACTGGCTAGCTGCCGATGGACTGGCAAACTATGACAAGCCGATGGACTGGCTATATGCTGATGGACTAGCAAACGTTGACAAGCCTGGCTTGACAAGCTGACAGGACTGGCTAAAGCCGAAGTTTCAATTGTTGTTATAACGTTTGTCGAAAGTGATCTCCCGTTTTATGTATATATCTTTGAAACAACACTACTGACCGAAATTTTAAAACTTGAACCTGTTTTTCATTTGTCTTGTCTGACTCAATAGAGTACCTTCGTGTGTTGTTTGTTATTGCTAATGTATTACAAACCAAACGTTCTCTCTTGAAAATTATCTTTTAGATTTGGAATTTTATTGTGAATATCAATATAGAGGCATAGTTGTTTAGATTATATGGCAGGATAGCCGAGCATATTATTTTTCTGAGTGTCTTTTTCACAGATCAAATACACGAGGGCGTGTAAAGGTCAAGATGGCCGTGTCGAATTTAAACATGTGGAGCCACTAGGTAACAACAATTATTTTAGAATTAATTAATTAATTAGACCATTCATCGAATACATTTCCGGACGAAAATGTCATTCATTGTCTAGTCTCTCTTTCTTTGCTTACAATTTGTTAACGTTGCCAACAGATGGCGCGATACGCCAATAGTTAGTCGATAGATTCTCTCAAGTTTGTCTATGGTGATATTTTTTAAGCTGGCAATAATTTTAGTCTATGCTCCCAGTATTTTGTTTTCTAATGTAGGCTAGACTGATTAAGGTTACCGATGAGAATTAAAAGATTTGTGTTGTTATGTTGGTGGACTGTACTGAGTAATTATATTGGTGGAAACGCAAGCGTGATCTTTTTACCGCGCTTGGACATTGCTCTTTGTAGGGGTTATGAACGAATCCCAATTTTGAGCGGGAATTTTTGTACTCTTTTTCCTGGGTCGTGGTCGAGAGAACTCTATTACAAAGAGACTTGTCGGTTCCCACTTGTACATGTGCTTTATTTTTGTTGTAATTTTACTATCTGATTATTAATTAAAAAGTGATTTGTGATTTAAAATCAAAATAAAATTTTATTTTTTTGGTCTACGCGTGTTCATCATGCCCGGTACCCATGATAGCCTGCAAAATCCAGCTCCGGACCTTCCTGATCCGTTATATATATAGAGTAAAACTAAAACTAACGCTAAAAGACTATTAAATTATGTTTAAAATAATATACAGAAACAAATACCAAGTATCGTTGCATTTTACAAAGATTTTGTAAATATTGTCACAATATCATATATTGACTGCTACATAATTATCAAGAAAGCTCCATCAAACTCCAATAGAGAATCAATTTCACACATGTCTCCTTAGTTTTCGACACGAGAGACAAATTCAATTTATTAACCGAGCCTACAAACTTAACTCCCGACGTGACAGGAAGGAGTAAACTATTTATGTTACACCAGACGTCCCCAAAGTGTGGCCACGTGATTTTGTAGAATGAACATAATGCAACCGACCCATGTTTTATTTCAAAATATTGTTTCAAGATGTAATTAGTTGTTTCTAGATTAGACTACTTTTAAATACTCTTTGACGGTTAAAAACTTTTGTGAAATTCTATAATCGGTCTTAGTTTGTATACTTATAAGTTTAACACTATTAAATATTATTAGAGTGCAATACAAACTAGAAAATATCAATCAGAAACAAATCCAAAGACAAGAATTTGAAAAAATTTCCCCTGGCCAGGATTTGAACCTGCGACCTCTTGTTATCAAGACAAGCGCGCTACCAATTGCGCCACCCAGGGTTTTTTCAAATTCTTGTCTTTGGATTTGTTTCTGATTGATATTTTCTAGTTTGTATTGCACTCTAATAATATTTAGAGTATTCATAGCGATGGATTTCGCAAAAATACACATAATTTAACACTATTATTTAAAATGACGGTGTCTTTTTTTAATAACCTTATTGTAATTGACTGTTGGGTTTCCGAATAAAAATTATTTAAATTATTATTTAATTGATGCAGGTTGTAAATATCGGTTTTCAAAACCACGGTCGCTGGAACCCCAGCGCAAAACCACAAATGTGCAAAATTATACTTGGTTTCTCGGAAACTCGAGGAATTTAATATTTTTATTTTGCCTTGCCATTAGTTTAGGAACCTCAGAGGTAGACAACGAAGAGAATGTTTCCCACAGAATGTCTCATACACAGTTCATATACTAGTAACATACAATAGCACGTCGACATTCTTGACAGTTTTTTTTTAATAATGTCGCCGAAATGGAATGGTTTAGTCTAGCATCAGTTTTTGTTTGTAATGCTTCGTTTATTAATAGTAGTTTATGCTACTAGGGCGAAAAGGAATAAATTACGAGGACGATTTAAAACACGACCGTAGCGAGTGTTTTAAACGTAACCGAGTAATTTATTGCTTTTACGCCCGTGTATCATACTACGTTTTTCAATGCATAGTGTGAGGAAATGAAAACAAATATAATCTTGTGAACTTTCAATTATGATTGGCTCAAAAGGATTGTATCCAGAGCCGTTAAACAGTGGGAAAAAAAGTATAACATCTATGGTAGACAGGAAAGGCTGCAGGTTAGCCAACCATTGCATACAAATTTAAAAAAAATCATAATAATAAAGCCCTAGGGCAAAATAATCGACTTTCTGTTCGGTTTTGATGCATAAAAAGTGGGCCTTTACGAGCACATGCATTGAAAATAAATATAATGTATAGTATATAAATATAAGTATAGACCCCTATACAGTCGTTATTGTGAAAATATGTTTTTTTAATAACCGATAATCAAAAAACAAAATTCGAAATGTTAAAAGTGTTAAAAACTTTAAAAGTTATCGAAAGTTTCTTATGATTTTCGCAAGATTTCTCTGAATACTTCTGAATGCCTGAAGCTATTTTAATAACTCGTTTCATCAAATTAACTTTAGACAATTTTTAGATCTACAAAATATAGATTAGATATATAGATAGTCCGTCTGTCCGTCCGTCCGTATGTCACAGCCTCAAAACTTTAGCACTGTTAAAGATATGGACGAATAAAAGACATGAAATTAGGCACAAAAATAGCTTTGCCCAAATATCACGGTGTAACACATATGAAAATTTTGAAAATGTGTAAAATTCTTCCTAATCAAAAGTAAAAATACAATAGGTATGGGTATCAAATTGTAGATATTAAAAAGCTGATTGTAAAAATATATAATTTTACTAAATTTACTAGCACTGTAATCTTAAAAAATATAAAAAAATCTAGAAATCTACAAAAAAAAGCTACAAAAATCTTATCTCCGAAACTGGTTGACCGAAAAATATGAAAAAAAATCATGGTAATATGTGTTTACGTAAAGATTACAGTAAAAATAAAGCGGTTGAGAAATTCACGAAAAATAAATGAAATAATTAAATTCATCATCCACGATTTACGGAACCCTAGGTACGCGAGTCTGACTCTCACTTGGCCTATTTTTTTTATTTGGTTTTTCCATCGCGTCCTAGTGAAAAGTATTTTTTGTCCTATTTTGCGCATACAATGTACTGAAATGACAGATTTTCATGACCGGATCGACGATGCGCCGTCTACAGGGATAATTTGGCAGTGTGGATCCTCATTGATCTTTTTTAGTTAGTAACGCACTCTAATAATATTTTTTTCAATGCAAGTGCTCGTAAGGGCCCACTTTTTATGCATCAAAACCGACCAGAAAGTCGATTATTTTGCCCTAGGGCTTTATTATTTTTTTTTTATTTATTTACAATGGTTGGCTAACCTGCAACCTTTCCTGTGTACCATAAATTTTATACTTTTTTATCCACTGTTTAACGGCTCTGGATACAGTCCTTTTGAGCCAATCATAATTTTAAGTTCACAAGATTATATTTGTTGTATTTCCTCACACAATGCATTGAAAAACGTAGTATGATACACGGGCGTAGGAGCAATAAATTTTCGCCCTTGTAGCATAAACTACTATTATAACGATGTTGCGAGCTTAGACAAAATGGGCAATGAGAGGGTGTGCGTATGTACATACGAGAGACACGTATTGGCGCGTCCGACATAAATAACATTCGTGGTTATTTTTTGTGAAAACCCAAAACCACTTTGTCCTAGGCCAAACTATATAGATAAAACGTACCTTGTTCTTGTGTCGTTGGTAATCTCGGCCGGCCATCATCCGCTCGCCTCTCCATCGCACGTCTGTTCACACTCATGCAGCACTTTACATTGTTACACCAAGCTTTTGTCTTTCGTCTTCAGTGTCGGACCGCTTGAAGGGTTAACAATGAGATGCCTGGCAGAAATGTCGAGGACTGGACATGAGGAAGTATTATTTATGTATGATTGAGACTACGGCAGAAGGGACTGCATCTGTTTTTAACCTCTCGTCTGTTTAGTCACAGTAGAGAAAAGTAACAGTATTATGTCTTCATATAAAACGGCCGAGTCGCGCGCTTCCAAATCTCGGCATACCTCCGTAGTAGGGGTGCGCCGCAGTTAAGTAAGAACGCGGAGAGTGTGAGATGTCACCCGATACCCGCGCATTTATGTGGGCAGCCCTAATGTATGCGCCTACCGAGCGTTGTTTAAAAGACACTGCCCATACGAAATACTATTACTTTTCTCTACTGTGGTTAAGTCAAGGATCGAAACAATTAATTCCATTGTTTTTTTTTATGTACTGCTTATTTTTAATAGGCCAAAAATTTTATTTAATGATACGGGTTTTGATTGTAAAGTAACGTAAACGGAAGGAAATCTGAAGGTAAATTCAGTTTTATTTTAGAAGAGTTATTAAAAACATTGCTAGCTATTACCGCTTTTAACTACGAGAAATATTACTCTTTTGCTTTTACATGTCATATACAGAGGTCTGCTTTTTTGTACAAGTCGAGTCGATAGACCTAGATATGGAAATATAACTTAATGTAGAGGTAAGTCGATAAATTATGTCCATGTATTAACTTGTTGATCGACTAGTCTCCAGACATACATTTAAATGCATTCCAATAAATACCTCCCGTCGTACTTACTCTATGGACGTATGACCCTTTCCATTTTCAAACTAATTGTGACAAGTTGAACGACAAATCGAACTGAAATCGAACGGTTTTTGGTACAGTGGTAACGTAAAGTGAACTTTTGTGTTTTTTTTATATATATTTATAGCACATACACTGAACACTATACTAAAATATTATGTCATTCGGACTCAAAAACTGTAAAATTGATTCAAATCAGAAAAACGATAAACAATAATGAATTGATGTAAATTATGACAGATTTCAATTGATATTCAAAATCAGTTGTCAAAGTTTAAAAAGACGTTAATTATAGCATTTCTCTAGCCAGTAATATACCTTATCAATTACTTGCAACAGGATATAAATCTTATAATATGACTGGTCCAATTAACACTTTTGTACTCGACTGGTTCTCCTTCCCCACCAACCGTCTTCGTCCCGGCTCTCAATTAAGTTGTATTCCTATAATAGGAATAGGGACAGTTCTCTCCACTTTCCACTTACACACTATCTCATCATAGCATTAAATAGCAGTAACTGTGTACTGTGACCTAAATATGTCAGGTGTGCATTTGGTCCATGCTGACAGTACGGCAAGAGCAGGCGGCCATTTCTATTCCGAAGTTTTATTAACTCGGGCCAATGCAACACCTTCTCTATATCAGACTTTACAACTG
Source organism: Ypsolopha sequella (assembly GCA_934047225.1). Classification (NCBI taxonomy): domain Eukaryota; kingdom Metazoa; phylum Arthropoda; class Insecta; order Lepidoptera; family Ypsolophidae; genus Ypsolopha; species Ypsolopha sequella. The sequence continues at coordinate 9,108,185 of OW203987.1, forward strand.
AAATGGCTTTTAGTGATGACGTCATCACTAGTGGTACATGCGATTTTACTATAAGATTTTCAACAACAAAGTTTTCATTCCCATTTTATTTTTAAGCACCGTATTTATTCATAAGAATTAAGAAACTTATTATTTTTGAATTGTTTACATATTTATGTATTATTTTTATAGTTCTTGCTTTTTTTATTAATTATTAATTAAATATTAAAAAAGTTGTTAAATTGCTTTCTATTTTTCATCCGGTCTGAAACGTCAAATAAAATAAAAATCAATAAATCTGCCAAACTCCTGCCAAACAAAGCCAAAAGAAATGTCTTCCTTGTACCACTAGTGATGACGTCACATTTGAGTTGCCAGGCCTGTACAGAATGTACACTAACAGTAGGTGTTAGTCAATGCAAACGTTTGTTTAACCTGTATTTATGTTACATTGTAAATGTAATTAAAGTTACTAAGCATTAAAGTAACGTTGTTCTAGTTTCACATTTAACATAATGTTACATTAGAAGATAATTTCCCACCTGACTAAAACTGAATGAATACGAGCTCTGTTTTCGTTTTAAGGCACCTCTTCCCGGCGTTCTCCTGAAAATTACTCTATTAATAGACAAAGTTATTTCTCTTAAATGGTACGTTTAAAAATATGTATTGTTTGTTAAACTATAAATACATTTAAGAAAATTATTCTCGCGTATAAGAAACAGCATAAAAATATTGTTCTAAGTCGAACTTTTTTTAAACCAAAATTAAGTAAAATTGTTTATTTCTTTGAAACCACTATTGGTTCTTGTATTGTACACTATTGGTATGGTTCTTGCACTAAAATATAAGGAAAATATTGGTCAGAAAAATCACCGAATTTTTTTTCCGTTTATCGCGTCCTTGTGAGAAGTATTATTTTCTCCTATTTTGTGCTATCTGGAGACCCAGCGACATCGTAATGCAGTGTGCGCTGATATGAACGTTATTTCATTATAATTTCTGTCGACTCAAGGTCGTTGGCGGCTACCTGCCCCTTAATAATTCTCGGAAGCGCTATTAGAGATATGCGAGTGCCAAGTGTTCGAATGGAGAATAAATCAACAAAAACGAACTTTAAAATAAATATAATCTGAAAAGAAAAATTCAAATAATAAGCAAAATGCACTAACGGACATATTTAGGGAAAGGCAAGAAAAGGTTCGATTCAAATTTTTAGTGACTAAAGTATTTTTTTTATTGGGTGTTGTGACTTACTTTCGAAAAGCAGTCTCTTTATTAGTACAATAAATTATATAAATTAAAGTGCATGTAAAATTCTCTGAATTTCTTTGCTAGTGTATTTTCTATAAAGATGTATATATACTTATAACATTCGTAAGTTTCCAAAATACATTTAAATACTAGAAGTAGGATAAATCCTATTCTAACTAATTCATGGTAACAGGCCCGGTTGCCAGCACCCGTAGCACAATAACATGCTACTTCGTATGTCACGTGTTATAAGGAGCACATCTGTCAAAATAATATGATGCTAATGATGTGTTCCAAGATAAGTACCGGAATCCCAACCAAATACCAAATTTTTAGGGTTCCGTACCTTAAAGGGAAAAACGGAACTTTTATAAGATCACTCTCGTGTCCGTCCGTCCGTCTGTCACAGAGGCTTTTTTCGAAAATATGTATAAATTTACAATTTGGGTTACTGTTATAGCAAGCCAAAGATCAGAATTTTTTATTTTATTAAAATCTGTGACAGTTTTGTCCAAAAAAGAAAAAGGTCTGTATTTTTACACATATCGTGTGGGGTATCATTTAAAAAAAACTATCTCTAAGGAATCTAAAAATAGTTTTACTATAGTTTTTACTTCCATGTCTTAATGATAGCTCAAAATTTGGTAAAACATGGTAAAACTTTGATTTTAGCAGTGTTAGTAGATATTTAGTCCAAAACTACTGGAAAATTGTAGGTTTTCAGACAGCGTTATAGTTGATTTATAAAAATAAGTGAAAAAAAGTTGAATGTGGTTTATTGACTGGTCATTTTAGTACTGGGACGGAACCCAGATTGTGCGAGCACGACTCGCTCTTGAGTGTTTTTCTTAATGTACTTGTTAAAGCTATGGCGGTGAAAAACGGAACGCACTCAGAGCTGTGGAGTCACTGCGCGCGGCTCCGAGTCACACATGATATCCTGCTTGCACTTGCGATTTCATATAAAAGTCAAGTTGCGCCACGAGATGTGCCAGTCGCGCGCGACTAAAGCATGTTACGGCCGCAGGTTCCTCCTTCATACAATTAGAAGGATTTATTTATGTTTATTCAGAGTAACTTTCCTATTATGACTTAATTGTGTTAACTACGAAATCACATCTTTGTAGACGAATAGTTTGGTTTTCGAGTAAATACAATGTTTGCGCTGCGAATTAATTCCGCTTTTGTGTTTATAGGAATGTGCGGAAACGGTTATTACACGTTTGCAACTGTGCCATTTTCGTTGCCATTGTGTTTTTACACCGGTTTTTACTCGAAATTTCGCTAAGCATAGAGCACATTTTGGGATTTAATTCTTGTTTTTTTTTTTACAATATTTGGGGGAGCATATATATGTTTTTGAAATTGCGACTGCATACAAGTCTTTATAATAATAATATACTGGGTGTTAAGATGAAGTTGCGGAAGCCGGAAACTGGCGATAGTACTCGTCCATACGAACAACTTTTACTATGGAGCCAAACCCGATTCGCGAAAAGAAAACAGCTGTTCCATAGAAAAGTTACATAGCTACCCGACCAAAATGTATGAAACAATAGATTTTTTTTCCTCGATTCCTCAAATTTTTTTTCACGGAAAATTGTTCGTTTGGACGAGTACTATCGCCAGTTTCTGGCTTCCACATTTATACATATTAATGCTTTTTTATTTATTTATTCACACTTTGTCATTTTGTGTAATTTAAGGGGGAACGATTCGTGTCCGGTGCTAAATACATGGCAATTTTTTTGTTTTATGCTTTACGTTATAAATGAGTAGGCACACAAACTTAAAGACTTTAGAGGTGGTAGAGCTGATGCCGGGCTCGACTGTGGAGGTACTACCATCTTGCTTGGAGACCCCCTCGAAGTAATTCGGGGGAGAGTAAGAGGACAGCTCACAGGCAAAAAACCAGGAGGCCCACCATGCCTGGGACCTATGGATGGCGGTATATCCATCCCTAATAGCGGGGCCTAATATGGAACAGACTGGTGACGGGCAGTGGCGTCACTGGTGCGAGGGTTCCGGCACCGAGCTCACCAACCCGCCTGCCCAGCGTGTGTGAGTATGGGCAATTCTTCCAGGATGACCGCCGGGAGTGGCAAAGTCCTGGAAAGGTTTATGTCCAGCAGTGGACGAACTAGGCTGATGGATAGATGGATGGTTGGACCAACTTAAAAGCGTGTTTAAAGTTGGTGTGCCTATTCACTAAATGCATTGTTATTGAATCGAATTACTGTAGAAACGAATTTTCCATCTACAAGTGCTTGACTCGAAACGAATCTTTTGTTGTACTTAACAATTTGAGGTAATTTTCAATAGGGCTTTCTAGTACCCCTTCAAAAAATTTGGGCCCAATAATTATAGGCAACGTGACTTTCATACGTTAATTTAATTTAACTCCTTTTCCTATATAAGTACCTACTATAAAATGTCTCGTTTTATTTTTGAAAATTAACCATCCTTGACTCGTATATAAAAGTCCTCGCCTTGCGGACTCAGACTTCTTACTTACTAGGAGGGATCTGCAGTCTGGTCTGTGCAGGAATGTACTAATAATTGTTACATGAAAATTTACGTGTGATAAGCTAATAATACAATTCAATACAATACAAATACGTTTATTTAATTAAATAGGTTTACACAATATGGGTAGGGGCTGGTGTCTCCCTTTAAGCTTTAAAAGGCCTGTGTCAGGAGGCACTGCTCTTCTTTAAAGCACTTATTATAAATATAACATTATACTGCTTAAAACTACACACAAGAAATAATAACAAAAGATATACAATACACAAATAAGTAGATGAAATTAAGTTTAATTTCAATTTAAGCATTAAGTTTAATTTAATTTAGTTATGCTTGCTCGTATGTGTGGGAGAGGATGTGTGAGGGTGTGTAGAAGTGTGTGAGAGGGTGTAGAAGGGTGTGTCTGTGGGTGTGTGAGTGTGTTGATGTGAATAAGGGGTCGTAAGGGTATGTGTACGAGTATGTATGTAAGTATTACAGTCATTGTAGATTCCATTAACTTTCCAACATATCTTCTACTTCATCTTAAGTGTATTTAATGTACCTATATCGTATCGTATATAATGTATCGCATGAATCATTCATTCTCATTCTCATTAATTAAACGTGGAGAAAATCAATAGGTATTCTAAAATAAAATATCAATTTCATCTACTATCTATACTATACTGCTAAATTTTTATGAGGCTAGGGTGTCACTTTCGAAATTTTCGATTTACTTACTAAAAGTACACGGAGTACTCAAACTACTAACCTTATTTACGGCGTGTCGATGACATAACAAAAATATTTATCACAAACAAACAAGCCACTTGTGTTATCGATTCCGCATTACGATTCACCGACACGGACCTTTATCGTGGATTTCCGTATAAAATCGCCAAGTTTTCATCGTGCCTCGTTACCCTTTGTTTAGTACTTATCTGAGGTTTAGTACGATCGAATGCCCTAAACAAGGATATGTCTAAAAACCGGCCAAATGCTAGTCAGACTCGCGTACCAAGGGTTCCGTATTGGGGGTGTAATTTTTTTTTGTGAATTTTACAACCGCTTTATTGTTCCTGTAATTTTTATGTATACACATATTGCCATGACATTTTTCATATTTTTTGGTCCACCCGTTTTGGTGATAAGATACATACAAATTTTTATGGTTTTTCAAAAATTTTTCGAAATAGATGCAATTAAATATAGCCAAAATATATATTTTTACAATCAGCTAATTGTAAAAATTTTACCTACAATTTGATACCCATAATTTCTCATTTGTGCTCAACTTTTTTTAATCGCTATAGTTTTCCTGTAATTGGCCAATGCAATATATATATAACAACAAATAGCAATGTAATTGAACAATTTCAAATTTGTCATTTTTTTTTTACATACTTATATGTGGGCAAATTAATGCTATTTTTGTGCCAAATTTCATGTCTTTATCTTTAACGGTGCTAAAGTTATGAGGCTGTGACATACGGACGGACGGACAACGGAGTCTCACCATAAAGGTTCCTTTTGTACCTCTTAGGTACGGAACCCTAAAAAATTTATACCGCTGATAGTACTTGTTATGTAGTATACGCCCTCCGTTTCAAAAAAATATATATGTATTTTACATAAATCTTTTTAAATTTTCTTCACTTTTCCTTCAGTCAAAACATATTTTGGGAAGCACATAATTAAGTTTACGGCCTGTAAAATTGTATATAGAAGAAGAGCACAAAATATTAGGTGAAATTTAAGAGATTTTGGAAACGCAAACTGGTGATAGTACTCGTTTATTTATAGGAACAACTTTTAGTATGGGGGCAACAGTGAAATCACAAAAAAAAATCAAGTGTTCCATCGTTCCAACGGAGTCTCACCATAAAGGTTCCTTTTGTACCTTTTAGGTACTACGGAACCCTAAAAAGTAATTCCATTGTAGAGGTTAGCTGTTCTATTCATAAAGTTCGCAGTCGCTACGTGCGACACAAATAAACGGCTTACGTGACTACGCGGCTACGAATTGTCGTAGAAGCCTCGTAGCAGATGTAAAATGAATTAGAATAGGAATGTTATTTAAGAAGCAGTGAATTTTGAAATAGCTCTTTGAAACGTCAATTGATCAGAAGTCTGAAAAGCGTACGTAGTATTCTATGTATATTCTATTCTGCCAATAATATCATCTTAAAAATACTCTTCATTTGTATTTTTTTTTGTTTTCTAAAATTTTTCTTTGTTTTCTTTGTTTTTGTTTTACAGGGAAAATATTGCGGTTAAGATGTTATTAGGATTCCGCACACAAAAGGTGCCGAATTTGTTTTCCAGGCGCTACTATTTTCGCGGCTTGTTTTTATCGCGTTAATATTGCTACGACATATATATTGTTGTTATTTACCATAATATTTTTTATTAATTTTTTTCTTAGAAAGCTTTGTGCGCGGATCCGACATGCACTATCCCAATTTTTTTTTGCGTTAGTACTATTCACGAAATAGGTCCTATGCCTATGCTCTAAACGAGATGAGTGGATGAAACAAAATGTTATGTCTAGGGATTGGATGAACTACAGTGCTACGGTAACAGGGGGCGCAGCTATAAAACAAGTGATAGGATAGCAGCGTTAGTTCTGATTTTGACCACGACCGTCGCCAAATTAGCAGTTCGATGTTTGTCTGTACGAATATTGACGGAAACGACATTGAAATAACGTTCATATCAGCGCACAATGCGTGGTGGCTGTTAAGACGCTCGCTGCGTCTTTGATAGGGTGAAATAGGAGAAAATAATACTTTTCACATGGACATGATTGTTCGATTGAATAATCCTATGTTATGTTTATAGCTATCAAGTTTATCTATTAATCAAAGCATAAATGAATTAAATCGACTTAGCCGTTTAGGAGCAGTAGGGAATTCAACCTAAAAAACACAATTGAGTTAAAACAATTTTTCATATAGAAGTTTTGGTGGTACGAAAAAATAAATTTTTTCAATATTTTTGGTTTGACCATAAAAAAGGAGTAGGCTTTAGAAAGTACCCATTTGGCGATATTAAGCGCGTTAATGTCGCACTGTAAACTGGACTGCATTGCTACCAACATAACGGCATAGGAATTATTTTATAAAACGTTGGCAGATCGGTCCAGCTATTTTTAAGTTATGGCCCGTGGACGAACGGACAGCCACCGGATTTTGCTATAAAGGCTTCCGTGTTTGACGGAATTCTAAAACGGCTTTGAGGAGGGTTATAAAATGAATCTCCAGGTACTACATGCGGGATGAAGAAAAGATATTTTTTCCGATAAGATTATGATTATGCAGATTAGCGACGCGCCGCTTCTAAATCAAATAACCGCAGCAAGCTTTTGGCTTTAAAAGTTTATCGGTTGGCACATTTCACATTAAATTCGATGGAAGATTTATTGATTTTGCTCAACGCCTTATTTTCGGTATGTACTGTACTGTATGCACTCGAGTATACCTTACCTTACAAAATTTAATGTTATTTTGTTGTACACTTATTACACGTATTTCACCACACCTACAGGTTGGCTGGGATAGATTTCAGTAGAAATAAGCTCGCCTTTGTACAGTTTTTTTTGTTTTTTTTATGTAATATGTTTAATGTTTCATGTGCAATAAAGAAAGAAAGAAAGAGTATTACAAGGTACCATTATTGCAGATGAAATAAAATGCTAGAGAATAATAGTTTTAATTTAAAAATTAAGTATGTTATTTAATTTTTATTTCCAATTAATAAAATTGTAGCTTTTAGCTTTTGTATACTTGTATATAGGTACATATTTGCTTTTATAGGGCAGGGCGTAGCGTGTACAGCATACTAATTTGATTTTTACAAGTTATTTGTGTGTCAAGATCGTAGCAGATGGAAATTTGTAGTCTCTGCCTATCCCTCTGGGAGACAGGCGTGAGTATATGCATGTATGCATGTAAGTTATTACTAAACGCGTTTATAAAATGTAATCTTTCAACATACTCGTATTTATAAGTTTTGAGGACATATTTACAAAGAAAAGAAAACTTTTGTTTAAGAGCGGTTTCACAGCCGGGTTGTGAAAAACCCGCCTTTATTCAAAACTTTGAAAATTCTTATTTACAGAATCCAGTGGAATCTTTGCGATGGCAGCAAACACAATAAATAGGTAATAAGGTTTTGTTGAATAACTATTCAGTAAATTTTGGATTTAAGTATTCTATTTCGATTAATTAGAAAAAGACGGGTTTTTCACAATAATAACAAGACTCATTACTTCAGAAAGTTTATGGTGTGTGTTGTAGTGAGTAGTCAACAAGTCTTCTTTTTTAGGGTTTCGACGAGAAATATATGTATTAGATATATTAGCAATAAAGTTTTTCATTTCTTTGTCTATAGCGTTATATGCCATTATGGAAAGTTCCGTTTGTACAATTTTCATTTCATAATGTCAATTAATTTGTCTTTCTGTAGTAGGTCTTGTTTTGTCTGCAAAATTAACTTGAAACAAATTCGGAATATACGTACAAAATTCCACGTCACTTTGAAATTCACGAAAACTCTACATTATGTTGTTTACGACGTAGATTGGTACAGCTTATATATTTTTTAAAGTACAGTAAAAAAGTCTGCCAAAATACTCATATGTATGTACATATATTCGTATCTTGGATTCTGTCGGTCTCGTAAAGGTTTTACGACTTCCACCGAGAAGCCTTCAGCAGATGTCAGACCCTTCTGTGTAACGCCATCCTCAATACATAACACCAGAGCAATAACCGACTAATGACACTGAAAGCGTTTTATCCATTTTTTTTTATAACAACACTCTATTATTCGTCCTTCTGCAAAACTTCGCACGCGTTGCAATGATCGTTTCGCGGTTCATGCAATATTCAAAACTTTTTCAATAGAACGACGCGACAAATGGACATAAATATTACTGTCATATTTAGCTTACTTCAAAGGAGATATGATTTTATTTATCAATAATAGCTTATGTGAAGTTACCGAATAAATAATGTTCCTATTTAAGGGGTGTCATAGAACGTCATGGCAGGCTATTGGGCGCACAGTGATCGAACACGGTCGCACGGTAGCGACTCAACGCGCGACTGACCGTTTCGCTTCTCGCGAAAGTGATCCACTGTGCGTTGCGTTCTACCGTTCTACCACTCGCTTCTAGGGTCTTATTCGCAAATGTAGTCGAATGTAACACAATTTGAAATACCCCTCCGAGCTCCGTTTGTTGCTAAGGTTCAAGTCGAGTAATTCAGTTTTTAAAGTCTCCAGTATAGGACCTCTTACATAAAGCCGCATCATACAGCGTATCGACTCGCCTGCATTAAACTCTCAAGGGTAAAAGTTTGGAAACTCAAACTAACGCTAGAAAAATTGTTTATATCGTAGCATAGCTGTTTATCCTTACCGCCAGCGATATACCTATACTTGTGGTACGTCATTGCTTATCGTTTTAAGATTTTGTAGGTTTCTGTAACATAAGAAAAACGAACTCGTGCGTCCGCCTGTCTGTCACAACAGGGTCTAGGGGACAGTGATAAATGTAAATAAAAATGGTTAAGTAATAATGTAACACAATTTGAAATACTCCTCTATTTTTTGCTAAGGTTCAAGTTGAGTAGATCAGTTTTTAAAATCTCCAGTATAGGATTGGAGATTATCTCCATTATCCAGCGTATCAACTCGCCTGCATTAAGAGGATGGCATACCCTAGCAATTTTTTTATTACACATCCAGTACAATAAGTCTAATGGCAAAGACCTTATTTGCTTTCCATAGAGGCGATTATATGTTGGCTCTTTGTTATCTTGTTCTTGGACGCGTAATACTAGTGATCACGCAGCGAAACAACAAATTGGTGTGTTTTTAGCTAATACTGAAATATTTTGTAGGAAAAAAATATTGGATTTAGGTAACATCCCTTCATATTTCTATTGCTTATTTTATAAAAAAAATCCAGTTGATGTCTTAACCGCGTCTTTGAAACGAACGAACGTTTGAAAACCAAAAAAACGGGGGTGGAAAACATTTTTTTTGTTGACAAAAGTATAAATCTTAAAACATTGTTTATAGATGGAATCCCTAGATAAAAGATCGATAAATCGAATATATTTTCTTCAATATGAGGACTATGAGGAGAGACTTAGTTTCTTCCAATGAACCCTTGAAAACCTGATGTTGTTGATGTTCATGCGTCAGGTGTCCCGTTAAACGCTCTGTGGCAAAATTTGGAAACTGAAACTAACACTGGAAAAATTGTTTATATCGTAGTATAGCTGTTTATCCATTTGTAGGTTTCTGTAAGCCGCACAATACGGTACGCCCATTGCGCGCGTCTGCCGCGCGTATCAGTTCGAGCGGGCGCGGCAGCCGCGCGATCGCGATGCATGCGCCAAATTTTCTGAAACGTTAATTCTAAATTTTTCTCGTCTAAATGAAGACATAATCGAAGTCATTTTTGTTTTTTAAACTATAACTGGTAGATACGTCCATTGCCGAACATGAATAAATTTTTCCATGCATCTTCTCTAAGACACTTATTGTGGTAATCGGCAGATAGGCTATTCCATAAAAGTATTTTTCCCCAAATAAGTAGCCGGCACTTTTATTATTCTTGTCGCGAACAATCGAACACAAACACATGAAAACACCCGTCCCAACTGCGCGCGGCAAACAAATCATAAGAAATTCGAAATCCCTCGACCAAAACCTCGAAATCGTTCGCCCCGCGGCATATTCGAGCGCGGCAATGTTCGGCTGCCGCGTGCAGCAGCACTGTACCCATAATTACGCAATGCGCGCGGCTGCTATGCGCGGCTTGGACTATTTTACATATTTCGATATTTTTAATGGAAAAGTTACTGTATTTACTTGAGATATGTTGCATTTAAAGTTCAACAGATTCTTGATTTTTTGGCGTGTTAATATTTCCAAACGTCATAGCAGATTAGGAGGAGTATGGAATTTAAGGCAAAAAAACATCATACAGTTTTTTTTTTATATAGAAGTTTTGGTCGTACGAAACCAAAATATGTTGCAAATAAATATTTTTTAAGAGTTAATGATTCATTTTTTTTTTCAAGCTATTTGGTCCAGCCGTAAACGAGGAGTAGGCTTTAGAAAGTACCCATCTGGCAGTATTTGAAGGGATCAAGCGCCTTAAAAATCAGTCGGAAGCAAATTAAGGGTTCGTTCCGTATTGAGCATGAATGTTCTGAGCCGCACATGATGCGCGTCGAAATTGGTCCAATTCGCGAAAGAAGCGGTTCGGGCAGTTTGATGCGGTATTTGTATTTGTAAGGTTGATGGTAATAAATAAATCATATTGATGCAGTTGATGCGCGAATTGGACCAAATTTGACGCGCATCACGCGCGTCACGCTCTAAACGGAACGAACGCCTGATGCGACTTCATGTGACTGAAGCAATGTCTATTTGACAGCTGTCATTCGTGTTAAACAAGATATTACAGTGTGTAATTTATGTATTTATGTGTAATTTGTGGACAGTGTGTAATTTATAAAAATCTGTTTAACTAAGAGTCCCAGGCGAAAAATTTGATCCTAGAACAGTGTCTAAAGGCCTACCTAAGGGGTCTGTTTTAAGTCCCCTGCTTTTTTATCTGTACACATATAATCTAGACACTTCTCTGAATTCTAAAAAAGAAACTGGACATATTCCTGGTCTGGGTCCCTAATTACTCTGGTAACGTATGTGCCGATCGTTTAGCTAAATATGCCTGCACTCATCAGACTGATGAAAAGTACAGTAATTCTTACATAACACATGTTATGATATTATGAATACCGCAAAAAAAGATATTCAATCGACTTGGAACGAAGACTGGAACAAGAGTAGCAAAACAAAAGGTTCCTTCTATGCTCGTGGCCAACCACAGATTCAATCTAAGCCATGGTTTTTTAAACATAAAAAAGTTTACAAACGTGTAATATCCGTTATTATTAGACTATGCTTGGGATTTTGCTGTACTCCAGTATTTCTTAATAAAATTAAATTCCGTGACAACTCGCTCTGTGAATGTGGACAAGGAGATGGAGACCTTAATCATATATTTTGCCAATGTGATGCTTGGGAAGAAAAGCAGGATGCATTTGGTGTATTTTGTGACCTCTCGAAAGCCTTCGATTGCGTTAATCATGAAACACTCTTATGTAAATTAGATCACTACGGAGTGAGGGGCAAATCTTTGGCGTTAATGAAGTCGTATCTTAGTGATCGTATTCAAAAGGTAGACATTAACGGGGTAAAATCATGTGGAGCATTAGTTAAAATGGGTGTCCCGCAGGGTTCCATATTGGGGCCCTTGCTGTTTTTCATTTACATAAATGACCTTCCCTATTTAATTAAAGACTTAACTAAGATAGTACTATTCGCAGATGACACGTCACTTATTTTTAAAGTTGATAGACGTAAAGATATCCTTGACGACGCGAATACAACTTTATCACTGGTGCTTGATTGGTTTACTGTAAATAATTTAGTTTTAAACGCAAAAAAGACAAAATGTATAAAATTCACTTTACCAAATGTTATTCAAGTGGATTGTAATTTGCTTTTGCAGGGGTCCAAGCTGGAGTTAGTTAACGGAACTAAGTTTTTGGGCATTACGGTAGACTCTCGTCTTCAGTGGGGTCCCCACATAGAAGCCCTATGTGGTAGATTTAGTTCGGCCGCATACGCTGTTAGACGCATAAGGCAAATTACTGATGTAGATACTGCTAGACTAGTCTATTTTAGTTACTTTCACAGCATTATGTCATACGGCATGCTGTTATGGGGTAGAGCCGCGGATACAGACGCAGTCTTTGTTTTGCAGAAGAGAGCAATTCGGGCTATTTATAATATGAAGCACCGGGATTCATTAAGAGAAAAGTTCAAAGAAATTAATATATTAACTGTTCCTTGTGAATATATTTACCAAGTCCTTAGATATGTTAGAAAAAATGTTGAGTCTCTCCCAAGGCTTGGTGAGCAACATTGTAAGGAAACCAGAAATAAGTATAAACTGGCTTTTCCAAAAATCAGACTCGCCAAAGTGAGTACCTCTTTCGTAGGACATGGTATAAGATTTTACAATAAACTTCCAAAAGAGGTCCTTACTTTGTCAGAGAATAAGTTTAAACAGTATATTACGCAGGGCCTACTGAAAAAGGCATATTATAAAATAAATGAATATTTGGATGATGGTGAAGCATGGTGTTATAGTGATGCTGATTTTGATGATAGTAGGTAATAATTTAATTAATTAATATAATTTCCTAACTTTTGATTCCTCTTAAGAGTTAACATTAATTAATTACAGACTGTAAAAGGAAATAGACTATATGAGACAGGTAGGCAAAGATATATATGTTTTTCTTTTTTCATTAACCTGAATTCCTGCTGTCTTGTATTTTCTTATCCCTTGGTTAAAGTAGATATAAGTAATTCAATGTATAGTTTAAGTTTATGTTAAAAAAAAGACATAATCTTGCCAAGTTTCTTGCCCGTTCTTCTTAGCAAGACTAATCGAATGGGCGGAGGTAGGCATGTATTTATATATGTAACCTATTACTATGTAGTATATAGGATGGGATTTGGTCGGCCGCCTGGATTCGTGCTGGGGGCTCGGTTAGTGATCATTGAACCTTGTTCCTGGTCCCTGGCCGGGTCTCCGGTATGGGTTCGGGCGGTTGATTGGATTTCACCTTGTATAATAATATTTTACCTATAATTTTAATCGTATATATATTGCTACATAAATTAAATAAACATTTAATCTAAGTAGTTCATGTACATTTATTATTTTATTACATATATTTTTATAAGATTAAAATTTGACTTGTGAAACGTGTATTATATACAGGGTGGAAAAAATGTAAGGGCCCTGGAGGGGAACTACCTTAAATCCTTTAGTTAGCTCATTTTACTGAAAGGAAACATTCCTTTATTTTTGAAAAGAAACAAAACTGCATTCAAAGATCTTCTAAAATCTGTTTGTCTTACCCGGGAACTGAACCAACCAAATATTAAAAAAATTAACCCTCGCTATTTTATGATACAAATCGGTAGGATTATTGTTCAGGATAAAATTTGTCTAATAAACATTTAGTCTTACACTCATCTGTTGTACGAGATACGCATGAAATTGAATATTTATTACAAGTTCTTTATTAACAATACCTAGTACTGTTCACTTGTAAAGTAATAATGATACGCCATTATTACACAATGACAGCACGGAATGAAAGCAAAACAAAACGAAATTTGAAATTCGAACGAATACTTTTATCGATTTTAAAAAAGTTGAAAGTTATTGTTCGAACTTCAAATTTGTTGCTCCGCGTTGCAAAAAAAATACGTTCCTTTTTTAAACTTTTCGTCAGTACCTACGCCTAGTGCAAGAAGGAATTGTGCTGTGCATAGATTTATTATAACCATTTAACGATTTTCTTATTGAAGTCTTCAACAAGGTACTTAAGATAAATGACATTAGCAAGCTTGTACTTCATAGGATGTCTTTGGATGTTAGAGAGATAAGAAAATTATAACGTGTCATTTACTTGTACAAGTGAACAGTACTAGGTATTGTTAACATAGAACTTTTAATAAATATTCAATTTCATGGGTATCTCGTACAACAGATGAGTGTAAGACCAAATGTTTATTAGACAAATTTTATTCTGAACAATAATCCTACCGATTCGTATAATAAAATAGCGAGGGTTTATTCTTTTAATTTTTGGTTGGGTCGATTCCCGGGTAAGACAAGCGAATTTCAAAATATCTTTGAATGCAGTTTTGTTTCTTTTCAAAAATAAAGGAATGTTTCCTTTCAGTAAAATGAGCCAATTAAAGGATTTAAGGTAGTTTCCCTCCAGGGCCCTTATATTTTTTCCACCCCGTATACCTACTTTGCAAAATGAACTTTTTGAATTTTGAATTTGACTTTTGAATTTGTGAGAATAACCAGAAGTCTTTTGACTTTTACAATTTACTCCCAAAATTGAATATTGATCTTCCTGCGAACTTCTCTACTATGATTTCACATTTTTCGAAGGAGCTAATAGGGCCTCTAATTAGATTTGTAAGGGAAAATTTAATTAATTTATAGGTGGTGGGTTTTATATACAAGGTGAATTTTTGATCATCGTCCAAATTCATACTGGTGGCTTGGTAAGTGATCAGTATCATGGATCAATAACAATTTTGGTGAAATTCGTAAAATGAAATTTCGACTCCCCATTGTGATTCACTCGGGAGTGGAACTGAATTTCTATGGGAAGCCGAAATTTCAATTTACTAATTTCACAAAAATTGTTATTAAGAGTACTATGACCGTGGGAGGACATTGTACAATGACGTAGACGAATTAGTCATACAGGTTGGTGTAGATAGCAGTGATGACGAGTTTGATACAGAAAGCAGTGAAGAATCCAGTGCAGAACCAAGTGCAAGCACATCTCAATTTGAGGGTGTTGAATATTTAGATTTTAGTTTATTAGAATAGTGCTTTATTCTTAATAAAGTTTACCTTAAACAAAGATCCTATTTCATTAAGTGTTATGCCTAAACCTTCCAAGTGATACATTATGAAACTTGTTAAATGAAAAAACGACTGATCTGAGTAGTAAAAAAAATATTAAAGTATCAAAATTAATTAATCTTACTAGCTGTGTGGCCATATAGAAGATGGTGGCGCCCTCATTTATTTTCTACTATTTTATGTCGCACTGTATATATTTTTACTAATTACTTTTTTATTAAAAAGTAATACTGATATTTATATTATATACTAATACTATTTATAGTAAATTACTAACATATATTTTGTATTTATTCCAGCTCCTTCTATATGGGGTATTCAGCCACAAATCGAGAGTATCGTTTGACAGACACTACTGTCATTTCCCTGAATAATGTGGCCAGATTTATTTCACTAGTGTTTGCATGAAGTGATGGGTTCGATAAATTAATTCGTTCAATTCGTTCAATAGTATAGAAAAATGACTAAATTCATTAAGTCAAAAGACAAATTTTACTAATAACGACGTGATTCCAGAAATATAATATGTTGACTAATATAATATTTATGATTAATCAACATAACAACATTCTTAGCATACGTCCTCCTTGTAATGGTTTTATTAAACGATTTTTTTTAGCTTGCCCTGTTTATTTGGGTCTAATCTAGTAATTGAAATTTGACCCCCTTCCTGTTGAAATTTGGTACGCACCTTTAGTTCTGATGATAATATAATTTAATACATTCGTTGTCATTGTAAATCCAAGAATGGCGGATTAAATATTTTTTGACTACTTCCTCAATATGGATATCAAATGAAAGGGTTTGATATTTGTTTTTAGAAAAAAATCAAACATTGAGAGAGCTCCAATGAGCCGTTTTCCTTGACAGCTGTCAGTTGAGTTTCATCAAAATGAATAAGAAGGCGCTAGTTTAGTTAGCGCTAGTAGAAGTTTTCAGAAAACGAAGTGTCAAGTTTATGCAGAGACCATAAACAAACTAGAGTTGAGCCAGACTATGGTGTTTGGTACTTTTTCCCGCACATTAAGTTTAAGTTTTGTGAAAGTAGTATTTCTTTCTGGGTAGTATTTAGAACACAAAATGCATACGTGTGCCGTTGTAGGTTGCAATGATAAAGTACATCACACTTTAGACTTTGAGAACCAAGTGGATTAAACCAACTAGGGTAGATATAAAAACTAAAAATTGGGCGACATCTGCGAAAACATTCATGCTTCTGTTCTGATCATTTCACCATCAAGGAAAAAAGGCGGCTTTTTGCACTTACGTAATGCAAAAAATCGCTTTTTCTCCCTCTGAGTGGATGGCAAGAGTTTTAATACGAGTTGCCTCCAACGAACTACTGTAACAAGACCGTTGGTAGCGGCTCTGTACCTTTTGTTTAAATTAAAACCTATAACTTTTAATAAGATTTATATTTTTGATTTCTTTAACATTTCTTTTTAACTTATTTGTTTCATTCCTACTTATTGACTAAGGTTCGCTGTCATGGAATTCCATATTTTAAACTTATTTTTAAATTAATACAAAGTAGACGGACATCTACACTACAGTAGACATCATACATTGCCAGCATAAACGCAACCTACTTGTATGTGACTCATTACACTACACAGAGCAGAGATTTACCTCCTCCTACCTCATATACTTATCTCCTACCTTTACCTCCTTGATGCCAAAAGTGGAGTTGCTGTCTGCGATGTCATGGACTAAAGGAAGAACACAGGAGTGGCTAACAAGCAAAAATATAGCATTCGATGCTACAAATACAAAAGCCACTCTAATAGATATCGTACGGCAGAACAAAGACCAATGTTTCAACAAGTATGTTGTGGACGAGATGGCAGCGGAGCACGGAGTCACAATCTTACGCCTGCCTCCGTACCATTGCGAACTCAATCCCATTGAGCTGGTATGGGCGCAGGTAAAAAGTCATGTTGCCATGAATAACAAAACGTTTAAAATGGCGGAAGGAAAAGGCCTGTTAGAAGAAGGGATAAAAAAAGTAACACCCCAAAAATGGAGTGACTGCGTGACTCATGTTATTAAAGAAGAGGACAAAATGTGCCGTCTCAACCACCTAATTGATGGCGTGTTGGATAGTTTTATAATCAATGTTAATGATGAAACCAGCACTGACAGTGACACAGATTTTTCAGATTAATAAATTTAGGCACTTAAAAGCTCGATTGTTTTATTTATCATATTGTTATTAAATGTAGAAACAACAAAAACCAATAATATGTCAATCGATTCATTCGCTAAGTTAATTAATTATTTTATGAAACAAAAATAATTCATTCGTTCACTAAGTGAATGTATTTAATTAATACCTTTAGGACATCTCTATTTATTTTTCGTCGTCATCTGGTATCACAGTAAACGTCAAACGATACTCTCGATTTCTGAATTGGGGTATAGGTCTTCTTTCCTTTTAGACATGTTTTAGACCTTATTTTTCATGGTATACATAAAACGTTTACAATCTATGATAGATTGTAACTATCACGTGACACTGGCAGAATAGTCGACATCGGCTGCATTTGCCAAAATAAAAATTCAATTGAATTGTAGTTTAGGTTTTATAGTTTAGAGCCAGCTTTACAGGCCGTGGTTGCCTAAGTTAGATTATATGCCGTATTTAAAACTTGGTAAGTACGTAGTCCGGTGACGCGACGCGTGCACTGCGCAGTGCGCACCAACTTATGGGTAATTTAATTCTTATTATTATTTTGATGAAATAAGCATTAATTTACCATGAATGATAATATTGATAACTTATGACAAATAATAAACTATTAAAACACGTAATAATATCACTATGAAATGAAATTATGCATATCAATGTAATTGAGTCAAATTCATTTCATTAAGAACTTCCCTGCCAAAGCACCTTTATTGTCAAGTACTAAGTACGAAAATGCCTTAATCTGTGAAATTCTTTCCTGAAGTCGATCACGGAAGTGACATACAAGTTCTGAATTGGGCCCCATAAGCATCCGGTTCAAAATAATATTATTTAAGTTCAAACATGAGCCAAATCGGTCTAGGGCAGGGATGGCGAACCAATGGCACACGTGCCATTAGTGGCACGTAACAAAATATTTCGGGCATGCCACCAATCGAAACCGTTTGCACTTAAGTTTAAATTTAAAAAGTTTAATATAAAGTTTCGAGTTGATAGGATTTAGTTTAATTATTTTTCCAATAATCACTAAGTCAAAATTATTTGTCGGCACGTCTATGGCCTCCTTAAATATTTATTTATTTAGAAAAATGACGCGTTGATTCATAAAGGTTCGCCATCTCTGGTCTAGGGGTTGCCAAGATATGAGGTTGAGGATCGTCGAATTAGGTAGTATATTTGTCAACTGATCTTACGATCTCATGCAGCGGCTGCAATCGTCTCGATGTCCACCTTTCTTCGGTCGCCATGCAGTAAATGAGAAATTGATCATTGTATGAACAGCGGCACCACGATTTATACTTATCGTTGCCACTAATAGTATAGTTTTACTCGCTCTACGATTGCAATAATAGTATTATGATATCTACACAGACATTCAATGAATGTTTGTGGATATCTATGATCGTGGCGCATCATGTACATACAACGTGGAAAAAAAATTAAGTTTCGGCAAAAGGACTCGAATCCAGAGCCGGTAAAACCCAAAAAAAAAAAAAAAAAAAAAATTGAGGGGGATCTTTCATTTCATGGTCCACTATGTACTGAGGCGGCGTCTGACAATCAAACGGAACGCAGCCCTGAACTTGAAAAATAAAATAATTAAATTGTCTATGGTCTGGCCTATCTATGGCTTTTTTTTTCAGAATCAAAAACGTTGCTGTTGCTTCACTTGCTTGTTTATGTTTTGTAAAATTTTACTATAAAATAAACGTTGTGTGCTTCGTGTAGCAGCTTGAATACAAGTTTATCTTCTATAACATCTGCCACAAATCAAAATCCACATGGAGAAAGAAAATAAAAATGGTAAGAGGAAAAGAAAAGACAAGAAAAACCTCTCTGATAACAACGCAAAAAAAACTTCTCAAAGCTCCAAGAAAAATAAATCTGTGAAAACGCCGAACCGACTCAAAAATGTTGAAACAATTGGAATGTCAAAGCAATTATCGGAGAAATTGAAAACTACAAAGCCTAGAACAGGATCCACACGAACTAACGAAAAAAATGCCGGACCAAGAGTGTGTGGAAACGGCAAACCAATGCCTTCGCTTTCAGAGCTTGAAAGAATGTTTGAAGATTCCGATAGCGCTGACGAGGCTCCAACATGGCCTGCTCCCCAGCCTGAAAGGTGTAAGACCCCAGATCAACCCATAACAACTGATAAAAAATTGATATCACCTACTACAATAAAGGTGTTGTCAAACAAAATGATGGATTTAATTACCAACTTACCAGATTCTTCAGTGCTCATTGACGAGAGACCCCTACCTCCTGTTGTGCCACCAAAGAAACGTAAAAAGCCAGAAGTCCCATACATAGTTGGTTGTAAAGATCGCGAACAAGTAATAAAAAAATCAAATGTAGTCATTGGTAGAGCTCATGATAAATATGGAGTTGAACAGAATAACACGGATGATGATGACGAAATTCCTAAGAAGCGTAAGAGAAGTAAAAACAATGCCTCCATCTCGAAATCTATTTTTAATCCAAAGAGTGATGAAATAGCTGCAATGCTTAAAGACATCCCTAATCCTGACCTGGAAGTTCTGAGTGACAGTAGCGCTGATAGCAACAAAACAGTTTCATATGACTGCAACTCATTGTCTCCTAACAGTAAACTAAGGTCATTTTCCCCTTTACCTAGCACCTCTAAGGACAATGAGACAATTTTGAAAAATGATTTGCGATTCAACGAAAGTTTACTGGGAGAATGCATCACCAATGATAGTACACAAGATGAAGTTGAAGTAATAGAACTACCTTGTGAAACTATCATAGTCAATGATGATGGGCACGATAGCAAAGACAGCAACAGTCATGTGCTGGACACAAAGACAGATGTTGAAGAAGTTCAATACTTCCCTCCTGCTCCCACCTTTGATGCTTTTAGTGAAGATGATATGTACAGTTCTATTGTGATTGATGTTGATGCGTCTTATGGCGATAATGACTGTGAGATTATTGATGTTGATGATGTCATAGCAGAAAATAAATCTATCATTGACAAAATTCGAAAAGACAATGACAAGGCTGCTGTTACCCATGTACAACCAAATAATGATTTCCAAGAACCAGAGATTACAAAAGCAATACAGAAATCTGAGAAAAAACATGAAGATCAAAGAGAATCCATTGAATGTGTGGTTACAGATTTCTTCAAAAAAATTAATCCTAATGATAAACCTACCAATTCTAACATGTCTGAAAATATTATAGAAACAATAGACTTATCTGCCAGCTTAGGAGATGGATCCATATTTCAAAATGTAGTTGACTCAGTTATTTGCTTTGCTCAATCCTTGGTAAATTCATTTACAAGGACAAAACTTCAACAGCAGCCTCAAAGAACTATCATAGTTGATACAATTGACTTGAATCAGAGCTCTAGAAGTGATGACTCTGTGACTTTTATTTCAACCACTTTCAATAGACTGAATAATTCCAGTAGTAATAACCAAATCCCCAATATTAATAGCAACCAAATTAATCATGTTGAAAATAGAAGAAATTGTAATCCTGTGATATTATCTAATAGAATAAGTACACCCTCCAATACAGCATCAAATAGCCCAAGTAAGAGAAAAAGGTCGAAGAAAGCAGATAATGTCGTCACACCAACTGCTTCTCCAAACCCAGCTCCCAAACAAAACACTCCAGTTAGGAACATTGGTGATTGCCCTATTTGCATGGAGAATCTTTCCAACACTACTATAGCATCTACAATATGTGGCCATATCTTTTGTATGTCTTGTATTAAAGCTGCATTGAAGATGGGCGGAAAGAAATGTCCAACATGCAGAAAGCCATTGAAAGGTGTTGGTTACCATCAACTATTTCTGTAAGCTATTCATAGAACATCATGTCTATTTTGTGGATATTTTAAATTTCTTTATGCTCACTTTAGGATTTTTTTCCCATCAGCTAGACAAAATAATTTACCAGGGAGCATTTGGTCAGCTAAGGACTGCCACTCTGTGGGCGGCGCATGGCAGCGGCGAACGAAACAGCGAAACTTTCCGTCGCCACTCGCCGCGCTTTTAAATTCAAAGAGATGGATAAATTACAGACATAGACGAACTTCATGTACCGCCTGCATAGCCCTAAGAATTTTACCTTGGACAAATTAGTACTGAAACATGTTTTTCTCTGCACTTGAAATATTATTCACGAAGTGAGACTACAGTCTTGAATTCAGGTTAATAAAAAGGCAATGGCAGAAGTAAGTATGAATCAGCAATATAATTTTATTTTTCAAAATCTGATATTTTATGATCAAATATATATCAATCATCACAGTTTAATTTATTTATATATAAAAGTACACTTTTGATTTGATTGTTATTATATAAAGGTATTATTCTGAAGAAAAAAGTGATCTCATTGTTAGTCTTTATACTACTTATGTGTTACCTATGTTACATACTTGAAGAGTGGCTAGATTACTACTACCAAGATGATAACGCAACATAGACAAGGTACCTTCTTCTATAAAACTATTTGATGTCCCAATTTAGGATGGTATTATTTTGTTTTGTGAAATCCCAATTTTTTTTGTCTGCATTCCACATTATTGTAAAAACTTATATTCAGAGAACTCAAAATCCATAGCATATTAGTAAGACTTAATAGTAGGTTGGTAACACAAACAAAAAAATACATCAATGGTGTCGATTTGGTTTACCATGATTTAACATTTTGATAAGACCTAACTAAATTTAAACATTCTGTCTTATTCCTTCTGTATCGAAAAGACCAAGACAGGACACTAAAAACGAGGTTGGTCCTTTCAAATAAGTTGAGGCATGTTACACCAAATCGACACTAATATCATACAATTCAATATCATCATCGTCTTTATCTTAAGGTTGTCGACATAATGTCCCAAATATTTAAATTTAGTCACATGTGTGACAAATTAAACTGTGATTAATAGAGAATTTAACTTTAAAACTTAGTAGATTTAACTTTAAATAAATATTTGTATTTTACAATGTTTCTTTATTTAATTCAGGATATACAATAAATACCATGATGAAATAGATATTACAGCTAAGACTCACTTTGATTTTTTGTGATATAATAAATACCGAGGTTGATTTATTAATTTATTTAATATTGAAGTATTTTTACAGACTTTGAAGCCAAACTAGGAATGTTGTATCCAACTTTTGGAAAATGATATTGCAATGACTTACCAACCAATTTACATGTTTTAAGTTTGCCAGTAGTGCTAAAAGAATCGTTTTCCACAATAAATTTAAGGAGAAAAGATATTTTGCATTTGTGGATGTAAAATGTCATAAAACCATTACAACCAGACAGCTATTAAAGAGATTTCTTTATATCTTTCTGGATTCTTATATCTTCATAGATTTTATATCTTTCAACTTTATGTCAATACAAATAGGTAGAACAGAACACAGCATGACATATTGGATGTGTAGTTCGTCACTCGAACAATCTAAGACTGGCAAACAATTCAGTCTCTTTTGGTTCGGACACTTATGAGCACGGACCCAATGTCTATAGTTTTTCAAGTCAATTATCATATGTATTAAACTTCATCCAATGATGTCTAATAGTATGTGACATTTCATGACTTATGAATTTTATTGTGATTTGCGACATGTTTCGAATTCTTTATGAATACATTGTCAAAGGAGTGTCTACCTTCAGTGGACGCAGACTCTGCACTATACATATACAATACAATATATACACTGCAGATAAAATTCATGCAAGTTAATTTGTCACATCGTTTAATTACAAATTAAACTTACAGTAGTAACAAACAGATATAATAATTTGTTGCTATTTTTAAAATTAATTTCATGACATATTTCAATGCGGCTCGAGGCATCATTTTCACTTTCCCAACTTACAACACTATAATCTTCCACCAAAAAACTAGATTAATCAGTTCCATTTATTGGTAACATTTCCTTTATCTTTATCCACCATGAACAAGCCCAGTTACTTTTCAGCATTAGATGCATTACCTGAGTGTAGATGCTCTATTGAAGCAGAAAGTTGTTCTAAACTATGCACCAACTGAGCCATTTTGTCACGACCTGCTGAATTATCAAAGCTATCATCAGTCGGTTTCTCAACATCTGCACAAAGGCGGAAATGCAACCGCGCCAAGTGCTCTTGTTGATCCCTGATATTGATCATCTGTTCCATACTGCAACCAACTCCGAATGCACTTAACTTGCCTGTGTGAAAGTCGTCTAGCAATTCAAGCAAAGCTTTCTCCATATGTTTGACATCGGGTGCATCTTTGGGAATATTCTTTGGCTTGGTGTTAGATCGCATTAAGTCGCGATGTAAACGTCGTTCGTTGATGTATGATACTTTAGAAGACTCGTTTATACTGTTATTGCCTGTACTTGTGAACTGTTGGCCAGGATTCTTCGACGTACAGCTGGCTGCACCACTCGACATTTTGTTACTGGTTACCGGAGAAGTCGCTGATTGAGGAACTTTGTTTTCATCGTCTTCGCCTTCATTCTGCATTAGTTGTTGAGTCTCGTTAGCTTCCTCAACGCCTAAACTCATGAGAATTAGATTGTTTTAAAATACCTTGTTTTAGTAGCAAGTTGAATTCAAAGTCAAACAAACCTTGATTTTTACAGACATTCAAAGTACCTATGTATGTATTATCATAATATTGTAATTTTTGGTATGTATATGTATTGAGTCTGGAATTTCTTTGTACGAGTTTTACTCGCTCTACGACTACATATATACTCGCTTTATACGAGCCTGTCATCACAATCACATCAGTCATCATGTCATGTACCTGAGTCATGTATGTACAGTGGAGACCGCATCAAGTAAGACACATTGGACTTTGTACCTATCTTATATTCTTGTCTGTAGGGGCTAATGTCGTACTGCAAGTGTATAGTTTGATGTGGTCTCCACTGTACATACAACACTGCGGTCCGAAATAGAATTACATCGCTAAAATAGATTACGAAAGTATGAAGTGAATGGCGATTAATCATATATCGGACCGCAGGGCAAGTCAAGCAAGTGAGTGAAGCAAGGCTTCGTACCGAATTGCGCATATAGTGCATCAGTTTGCGGTTGTGCAACGGTTGACAGTAAAATTTATAGTGAGTGACATATTATTTTTATTCCTAAAACTCCCGACGGTGCAGTGAGCGAAACCAGCCATAATTACGTCTTTCGATTGTCAGCTGTCAACTGATCCGGTGCACATGTGTTTTGCTTCCAATTTAAGTTTTCTGCAGTCTTTTCGTTAATATTACCTCTTTTATTCGTTTTTGTCATTAATCTCATCCTCATAATCATAATTAATATAGTTTTCGTGTAGTTTTCAACTCTCATTTCTCACCTGTTCCATGTTCTACAAATATGTCCCTCCATAACATCAATCCCAAACCTCCCAAACCTCCCGACCCCCTGGACAGGAATCTGAATTCTTCCAATTCAGAATATGAATCCGACAATAATATGGAATATGAAGAAGTTGTAACGAATCCTTCTTCTAATTCCACCATTTTCACGAAACGTCAGGAGTTAAAACACAAAATTATCGCCAACGACCATGACTACTTTTCCAAAAAAACATTTAAGGCTGTTGATGGCGATGAACTTACCCGAAATAATAACGACATCACTCCCCCTATCTCCCCCTCTTTACAAATACCGTTATCCCAAACTACCCCTCCATCCCTAACAAACCTCTCTACCAATAATTCAACCAATCAACAAAATCCACAAAGCCCACCTACACAATCACGACAAATATATTACCCAGAAGACCTTGGTCCATATATAGCTTACGTCGAATTAGTACAATCAACACCTTCTTCCGGTACTTCCCTACATCCCGTAAAATTTGGATCATTTTTGTTCAAAAACAAAATGTTCAACATCCTAGAGGACGGAATTAAAAGAATTGGCAGAAACAGACTCTCCATTACTTTTAATTCTTACAAAGATGCCAACGAATTCCTGACAAATGATATCCTTCCAAAACATAACTTCAAAGCCTATATTCCCTCACATAACATCACGAGGATGGGGCTTGTTCGTGGCGTACCAACTGACTGGACGGACCAAGAAATTATCGAAAGCATTAAACTCCCATCAGGCACTGGTAACATCGTTAAAATAAGACGATTAAATAGGAAAGTTGCCTCACAAGACTCCACTGTTCCCTCCTGGATCCCAACCCAAACGATAGTCCTAACATTTGACGGTCAAACCCTCCCTAAAAAAATATTTTGCTATTACTCAGCCCTTGAAGTTGAAAAATACATTTTCCCAACAATACAATGCTACTCCTGCTGTAGATTCGGCCACACTCGAGGAATCTGTAGATCCAAACCAAAATGCTACAAATGCTCAGGTGAACATTCTGGGGACTCATGTTCCATTGGAAATAACGAAGCAATTTGCCTTTACTGCTCCGGTTCACACTATGCCATCGACCGCACTTGTCCAGAACACCATAGACAGGCTAACATTAAGAATTATATGTCGTGTCATTCAGTTTCTTACATGGATGCGAGTAAAAATTTCCCCTCGGTCAAAAAATCATTCTCAGAAGTTCTATCTTCATCATCCCCTGCAGCTTCTTACATTATGCCTCAGAAACCTCACTCCGATTCCCTGACCACCATAAAATCACAAAACAACATTAAAAAAAACTATAAAAAGACAATATTCTCAAACCCCTCTCCCCGTCCCGTTCTTACCCCAGGATATGACCAACAAGCCCACAATAACATAATCAAGAGTTTCACGATCCCCCCTCCTAATGGTTGTGCCCTTGAAAATAATTCGTCTGCCCCTTCTGATAAAACCATTCGTATTGAGGAAAATATACACTCACTGGTCTCAACCATAATAGAAATTATTTTCAAATGTAACTTACCGCACGACGTTGCTACAAAAATCATCAACTCTTTCACACAATCATTATTTATATCACTTAATCATGGACAGAATCCTTCAGTGGAACATTAGAAGCATCTCAAATAAACGTTCTGACTTCATCTACCTCCTCAACAAATTCAAACCCTTTTTATGTGCAATTTCAGAAACCTGGCTCAGCCCAGGTTCTATTTTTAAGATCTCAGGTTATAAATGCATAAGAGATGATAGAAGTGACTCCTACGGTGGAAGTGCTATCTTCATCAAAAGAAACATCCCCTTTTCTATAATTCCTTTACAATGCAACAACCCCAATATGAATGCTGTAGCTATCATAGTAAATAACATTACCTACATATCTATATACCTCCCCAAAAAAGACAACTCTTTTCTTTCAGCTATAAGTAATATCCTTAACTCTGTATCTCAACCTCTTGTCCTTTTTGGAGACTTCAATTGTCATCACCAATCTTGGGGTGCCCCTCAAAATGATATTTTTGCGAACAAACTTATTGAAATTATTGACGAATTTAATCTTTGTACTCTCAATGATGGCTCACATACCCGTAGAATTACCCCAGGTCAGAACCCTAGTTATGTTGACCTAACCTTTTGCTCATCATCATTAGCAAGCCTATTATACTGGTCACGTCTTCCTCTCACTCTAGGCTCAGACCATTATCCTATATCCATCTCTTTCCCATCCCAAAACAGATATATTCCATCACTCCCTCCCCTATTACCATATATCCTTAATAATGGTGATTGGTCTAAATTCAGTGATTTAGTCGACCTTGATATTACACATCTCCCTACTCCCTCTTCATCAAACACCGAAGAATGCATAAAAAAAATCACAGATTCTCTGATATCTGCAGCAAACGCTATTTTTAAAAAAAAGAACTCTGCTAAAGGTAAAATTAGTTCCCCACCTTGGTGGGATCAAGAATGTTCCGAAGCTATAAAAAAACGTAAAGAAAAAGAATTGATCTGCAATAATTTCCTAAACCTCTCCAATTTTCTAGATCTCAGGAACACCGAAGCAGCGACAAAAAGACTTCTCCGTAAAAAGAAATCCCAAGGATGGAAAAAATTTTGTTCCTCTCTCTCTCCTCAAACACCTTCAAGTATTGTCTGGAAAAACATTAGACGTTTTAGGTCAGGTCGTAATGAAGATGACTCCAATTCTGCTTTCTACACTTCCTGGGTAAATAAATTCATGGATAAACTCGCCCCAACCACAGTTCCTAACTATGACTCCATGCCATACAACTACACTTCATCTTCCTCTAGCCCTCTTGACTGTCACTTCACACTCCAAGAACTCTCTCTAGTACTAGACCATGTCAAAGACTCAGCCCCCGGTCCGGATGGTATACCTTATTCCTTTCTGTATCATCTTAACTTATCTTCCAGAAGCTACCTCTTGAATTTAATAAATCTAATTGTTGAAACTGGACACATCCCCCAATCCTGGAAGAGACAAATCATTATTCCTAAATTAAAACCATCTAAGGACCCATCTGACCCATCCACCTACAGACCGTTAGCCTTATCTTCCGTCATCCCTAAAGTCGTTGAATATCTTACAAAGAATCGATTAGAATGGCACCTTGAACACCATAGTCTACTGGCAAAATCCCAATATGGCTTTAGAAAAGGGAGAAGTGTTACTGATAGTCACAGCATTCTTACCACAGATATACATCTAGCATTTTCCAGAAACGAATCACTAGTTGCTGCCTTTTTGGATGTCTCTGCAGCCTATGATAACGTCAACCTCTTAATACTCAAAAACAAATTATTAGTATATTATTAGAATTATTAGAAGTCTTTTTGTCGCTGCTTCGGTGTTCCTGAGATCTAGAAAATTGGAGAGGTTTAGGAAATTATTGCAGATCAATTCTTTTTCTTTACGTTTTTTTATAGCTTCGGAACATTCTTGATCCCACCAAGGTGGGGAACTAATTTTACCTTTAGCAGAGTTCTTTTTTTTAAAAATAGCGTTTGCTGCAGATATCAGAGAATCTGTGAAAGTTATAAGTTCTGTTATTGATTTAATAGCTCCTTATTTGGCATTAATTTTTAATAAATGTGTAGATGATGGTATCTTTCCTGACTTAATGAAGTTTAGTAAATTGATCCCCCTTTTTAAATCAGGCGACCACGGGGACCCTTCAAACTATAGACCTGTGTCAGTTTTACCGGTATTGAGTAAGGTTTTTGAAAAAATAGTTTTTAATCAATTGTTATTTCATTTTAATTTAAATAAGTTACTTCACTGTGAACAATATGGATTCACTAGAGGGATGTCAACCACAGATGCAGGAGTTGCTTTAGTTAAGCACATTTTTGATGCTTGGGAAGAAAAGCAAGATGCATTTGGTGTATTTTGTGACCTCTCGAAAGCCTTTGATTGCGTTAATCATGAAACACTCTTATGTAAATTGGATCACTACGGAGTGAGGGGCAAATCTTTGGCGTTATTGAAGTCATATCTTAGTGATCGTATTCAAAAGGTAGACATTAACGGGGTAAAATCAAGTGGAGCATTAGTTAAAATGGGTGTCCCGCAGGGTTCCATATTAGGGCCCTTGCTGTTTTTAATTTACATAAATGACCTTCCATATTTAGTTAAAGACTTAACGAAGATAGTATTATTCGCAGACGACACGTCACTTATTTTTAAAGTTAATAGACGTAAAGATATCCTTGACGGCGCGAATACAACTTTATCACTGGTGCTTGATTGGTTTACTGTAAATAATTTAGTTTTAAACGCAAAAAAGACAAAGTGTATAAAATTTACGTTACCAAATGTAATTCAAGTGGATGGTAATTTGCTTTTGCAGGGGTCCAAGCTGGAGTTAGTTAACGAAACAAAGTTTTTAGGCATTACGGTAGACTCTCGTCTTCAGTGGGGTCCCCACATAGAAGCCCTATGTGGTAGACTTAGTTCGGCCGCATACGCTGTTAGACGCATAAGACAAATTACTGATGTAGATACTGCTAGACTAGTCTATTTTAGTTACTTTCACAGCATTATGTCATACGGCATGCTGTTATGGGGTAGAGCCGCGGATACAGACGCAGTCTTTGTTTTGCAGAAGAGAGCAATTCGGGCTATTTATAATATGAAGCACCGGGATTCATTAAGACAAAAGTTCAAAGAAATTAATATATTAACGGTTCCTTGTGAATATATTTACCAAGTCCTTAGATATGTCAGAAAAAATGTTGAGTCTTTCCCAAGGCTTGGTAAGCAACATTGTAAGGAGACCAGAAATAAGCATAAACTGGCTTTTCCAAAAATCAGACTCGCTAAGGTGAGTACCTCTTTTGTAGGACATGGTATAAGATTTTACAATAAACTTCCAAAGGAGGTCCTTACTTTGTCAGAGAATAAGTTTAAACTGTATATTAAGCAGGGCCTATTGAAAAAGGCATATTATAAAATAAATGAATATTTGGATGATGGTGAAGCATGGTGTTACAGTGATAATGATACTCGTAGTAAGTTATAATTTAATTAAATAGTATAATTTCTTAACTTATGATTCCTCTAAGGTGTAAACATTAATTGATTATAGACTGTAAAAGGAAAAGGACTATATGAGACAGGTAGACAAAGATATATATGTTTTTCTTTTTTTCATTAACCTGAATTCCTACTGTCTTGTATTTTCTTATCCCTTGGTTAAAGTAGATATAAGTCATATATTGTATAGTATAAGTTTTATGTTGAAAAAAAGACATGATCTTGCTAAGTTTCTTGCCCTTCTTCTTAGCAAGACTAATCGAATGGGCGGAGGTAGGCATGTATTTATATATGTAACCTATTAGTATGTAGTATATAGGATGGGATTTGGTCGGCCGCCTGGATTCGTGCTGGGGGCTCGGTTGGTGATCACTGAACCTTGTTCCTGGTCCCTGGCCGGGTCTCCGGTATGGGTTCGGGCGGCTGATTGGATTTTACCTTGTATAATATATATTTTACCTATCATTTTAATCGTAAATATATTGCTACATAAATTAAATAAACCTTTAATTTAGTTCATGTACATTTATTATTCTATTACATATATTTTCTTTATTAGATTAAATTTGACGTGTAAAAAGTGAATATATCTATACCTGCTTTGCAAAATAAACTATTTGAATTTGAATTTGAATTTGTACAAAAAATCCCATTAAAAATAGTTAATTTCATTTTTAATTTATTGATAGAGAGAACTATTGTCTTGAGATATCCCGGCATCGATATCCCCCCAAGACAGGCATGGAAAGGCCTTCCACAGGGATCTGTCCTCAGCCCCATTCTCTATGATGTTTACACAGCTGACCTTGAACGATCTGTTACCACCACCTGCAGAATTCTTCAATATGCTGATGACCTTCTGATTTATAACAATCATAAAATTATTCCTACAGCAGTCGATAATATTAATTCCGGTCTGGATTCCCTTTCTACATGGTTAACATCCCATGATTTATCCCTTTCTCCCTCTAAAAGTGTTGTTGTTGTTTTTACAAGAAAACGCATCATCCCACCGGTTAACATTTTTTGTGAAGGTTCTCCTGTTCCAATTGAAAAAGAAGCCAAATTCCTTGGTAAAATATTCGACTCCAAAATGACTGGTAATTCCCATATTCATCTCATTCTCAAAAAATGCGAACGCAATATAAACATTCTTCGATGCTTGAGAGGAGTCTGGTGGGGGGCCCATCCTTTCTCCCTCCGTCTTTTATATAATGCAATTATTAGAAGTATTCTTGATTTCGGATCATTCACCCTCGTACCCGCAAACAAACAATCATTAAAAAAATTAGAAGTTATCCAGGCCAAATGCTTACGACTAGTCATTGGGGCCATGAAAAGTTCCCCAATAAACGCTCTGCAAGTCGAATCAGCTGATCCTCCATTAAACATCAGAAGACAATTCTTGTCGGACCGTTTCCTTTTTAAAATTTGTCAATTTTCTAACCACCCCCTCATCCCAAAACTTCGTCTTCTGGATAATTAGGTACATACAAACCCCTTCTGGTCAAACAAAACCATTCCCTGTTTAATCAAAAGTTTTAGGAAACTTGGTGCCATTAAATTTGACATCCACAAATTTTCTCATCATCCAAATTTTTGCTTTGATTTCGAATCATTAATTTTCCAACCAAACATCCACATAACTTTAGATATAAATAAAGACTCCCCTAATACAGAAACTAAACTCCGGAACATTATACATCAAAGGTGGTCCGATTATGATATATTTTTCACAGATTCGTCAAAATTAAATCCGGAGGGTTCAGTTGGCTCCGCTTTTTATCATGAATCAGGCAATGTTTCGAAATTATTCAAATACCCATTCATTAGTACAGTCTTCACAGGAGAGTGCATGGCCATTCTAGAATCAATCAAATATATATTAGAACACAACTTAGATAAATCTTTAATACTTTCCGACTGTCACTCTGCACTCCAGTCTATCATATCCAACCCCTTCGATAAAAATTCAATATGTCCTATCGCCCTCGAAATAAAACATTTACTTAAATTAGCATCACTTTCTAGTCTTGACATAATTCTTGCCTGGATTCCTGGCCATTCTGGGATTAAGGGTAATGAAATAGCTGATTCCTTAGCCAAAACAGCCACCACTCACGGGGAAAAAAATAATTTCAAAATATACTCCCATGACTTGATTCTCCTTCCAGTTCAATACATTTCTAAATCATGGAACAATTCTTGGAAATCCAGCAGCTCCATTAAAGGAAAACACCTATTCAACATCCAACCTTCAATAAAATTAAAACCATGGTTCTCTAAAATTAAGTTCAGTAAAAAAATCACCTCTATAATATCAAGGTTACGTTTAGGTCATTGTTGCTCTCCGGCCCACCTTGCAAGAATAAGGATTCGGGACCACTCCCTTTGTGAATGTGGAATTGAAGATGGTACAATTGAACATATTTTATTTAACTGTCCCATAAATAACTCTCCTTCTTTATTAGACCTTTTAATTATTAACAAAGTAAACCTTCCAACTAGTCCTTCATATATCCTTTCCTTTTCTGATAAAAACGCCACTAGAGCATTAGCCTCATTCTTAGTCCTCAACAAAATCACACTGTAGCTAAGTAGACCAAGTAAAATCCATTACAGATGTCATCCAACCCTTCTTATTTATCTAACTGTATAATTAAAACAGGTATACCTTACTATACATATACTAGTAATATCCTTAAGTTTATTCTTCCACTATGTATCTAACTTCACCATACGAAGCCAACGTTTATTTTACTCATCTTCATACGTATATTACATTTCCATCGATCGATATTTATATTTATTATAATTTTATTTCTCTCAAGAGGTAATAACTCGTCCCTTCCTTCTTCTTATTATACATTATACTTTTCTTTTAATATCACTTGACGCTGGCAAAACTGACCTTTAAAAAAGGAGTCCGTAATTGCCATAAAAAAAAAAAAAAATAATAATACGTCTTTCGGATTGTTGAATTTACGAGAGTGAGTTTTGGTTTGCGTAACGCTCAAGTATTCTGTGGTAACGCTGCCCAAACTTTATGAACTTCAAACTTCAGCGATTTATGAACTCGACTGTACTTCATAAAAGTTTGGATTTCCTTTTTTTCTTTCAACGATGACGTCATAATTCCTAGCGATAACGATCTACATAATAGAATAGGATTTTATTTCTTTTCCAAAATAATACAAACATTTTAAAATAAATCTGTTACATTTTAAAGTCAGGCAAAAAAAATGGTCAAAGAATCAGCATGTAGCTATTAAACATGCAGATTAATAGCAGCCGATTTTCAATCTAAGCCAAACATCGGTATAAAATAAGTTGGAACACAGTTAAAAAATAATATAGAGAACGTTTAAAATTAGTTTTCGAGAGATTTACGAAAAATGGCTTAGCGATAAACATTTCAAAAGTGCGAATTTGGCAAAAAAGACTGTAGATTTCCTCGGTTTTGAAGTTTCCAGCAGTGGCACCAAGCCTTTAGAATCAAGAATTCAGGCCATTGCTGATTTTCCCAAACCAGAGACTATTGAACAGTTACGCAGATTTTTAGGTATGGTGAACTAATATAGAACTCGCAAATAGAATTACATAAATTCATTCATCATTCGAAGAAAAATGATTAGACGAAGGTACAATAAAAGAATAACGTGGATGGCGTGGATGTTAGAATTGTCCTCAAATGTGGAGAGAAGATAAGAATAATATGCATCCAGGCTTTGAGCATTGATATGCATAGCGTGGAAATGTTTAGAATAAGCTGAATATTTAGACTCAAGAAGATCGTGCAAAGACGAAACACCAGCATGACTAGAAAACTTGTCAGAAACATCAGAAAAAGAGAAAAATTCGTCACTGATATCTATTAAAATAAATATATACTACCTACTTCTTAAAAAAAACATAAGTACCTACACTAATTAACTAAAAGCAGAGAATATAAAGTATTAAAAATTATTAAAAGTGCTAAAAGTATGTAAGTAATTAATTTACCTACTGCAGCCGGTTTCTCTGCTATTTCCACCAGGTTCATGTGATGTGTTCATTATTCATTATACGTTGTATTTGAATAAGGGAGTAAAAAAAATTGGATCTTTTAAAAGGTCTTGAAGACGGGAGGTCATATCACTATGGGTTTTTTCATAAAAAGTGTCTATTGTCGGTGCCCCCGACGAATAGTACCCCAGTCTATACGGTGATGCGCATCGCGTTCAATAGTGCTCCGTCCATGGACTGTATCGGTGCAGTCACGTGACTTATTTTGTACCTTCGCTTGATTCATCAATCGTTGGTAAAGTATGTAACAGTCGTTAAGTGAGTAAAACTCTTCTCTAAAAAGTTTTACTCTCTTTACGTTAAGAGTATGTACTACATTGGGAAACCTAATCTTAAGGTCTGCGGTTTGCATCCTTATCGGAGTTAGGAAATTTACGAAAATATTTCAACAAAAAGACAAAAAATAGGTGCGACGACGAGCGAATATATGTAAATGTTATTAATATGAGGTGACATTAATTGATGAAAAAACATAAGGTGGCATTAATTTATTTAGCCAAATTTATACTGGAGGCTTGGTAAGTGATCAGGACGAGAAAAATAATTTGGCCAAGAACGAGTCTGACTCGCACACAAAGGGTTACGTATAAATACATGCCTACGTACCACAAGACAATAAGAATCCGGAACCCTAAAAACATTATGGTAAATAATTCCCCTTGCAGTTTAAGTAGGTAACCAACCTAATTTAGTAATGATTTTTATGTACCATCTAGTAGGAAGATCATCGTATGAACTAAACTTTAAATGTCTTAATTCTTCAGTTTCCATTTTAATGATGCAATGAAATTAACTCTTTAATCAACATTCAACTACACACCAACCCTGCGTTCCGAAATAGAATTATTTCGCTAAAATCGATTACGAATGAATGAGGTGAATGGCTAATAATCTATGAGTGAAGCAAATGCGTTCATTCATTCGTATGACTTTCATGGCTCATGCCTCAGAATAAGGAATACAAATAGAAACCTGGCTAAAATAATACGCGGAGAAAGACACCTATCCTTGATTTTCTTACGACATTTTAGTGCGTTAGAGAGAGATGGATATGTATTAGTTTTTTCTTAATTAGGTAGGTTGTCACTAGTTCGTTGCTTTGCTAGTGATGTAACAATGTCGATTTTTGACTACGATAAATAAACCAAATCGAAATGAACCGCGACCAATCTCCTTACCACACATCATATCGTATCAAAGTGTGAAAAAAAAGAGAATGCAGGAGGCACCGACCTTTCTGGTGACATCCTCTTGCTTTGGAAGGAGGCCAAGAGAATTAATAGCAAAGTGGTCTCTGTCTACCCCAGTGGGACACATGTTATATTGTGTAAATAAGGAATTAATAAAAGGATATCTTTCGTTTAGCATAATATTTTTTATTAAGTACAAATTACTACTCGTATATCGTAGGCAGGTAGGTACATAAGTTAAGTCCAAAATTGTGCTTGTTTCTAGTACAAAAAATGCTGTAGCTTGTATCAGAGATACAACCGTAAACTATTTAAGTGGATACTTTTTAAGTCGCCTCTTAACTCAATCAAATAGATGTTCGTTGATGTCGCGTCTTTGTTCAATCAAGAAAGAAGGAATTAATCGCAACAATAGAAATCATAATAATCATAAGACTTAAAGGATTCGTAATAATAATATTATGTCAATGATGAGCGATGACAGCGCAATTACTACAGAGGTAATTTCATTTTATTTTATTTCTATCAAATAAACATCAACTTATCTTGAATAAAAACTAATAACAAATAATGAACGATTAAAATACCTAATAACCTGTAATAAGAAATCAAATTATGCGCAGTTCAAGTCAATAAGCATTCCCAAAATTCATTTCACGATAGAACTACCCTGTCAAAGTACTTTTATTGTCAACCACTAAGTACGAAAATGTCTTGATCTGCGGAATTTCTTCGTGAAGTCGATCACGGCAGTAACGTGAACGAACAGGCCTTTCAGAACGATTTGCGAACATAGAAGTATGCACTTTTCTAAACCACAGACATCCATAGGTACTGGTTCTGTTGCCTAAAATTGAAAAATTATCGAGTTAATATACTATAGTATAGTACAAGCACGTACCTACAAACAAGATTGATAATGCAATTATACATAATTATTTAAAGGTTACCAATGTGTCTGTATCTGGTAAATATAACGTTGGTAAGGCATCTGCTTTTAAAAGTCTCCATTTTAAATTTTCGTTTGGTCTAAAAGAATCCGACGTAAAGTGTTTCGAACAAATATGACCGCTTTTTTTTAATTGCCCAATTTGGTTAAATTATTCGTCTAAGCCATTCACTTTTTAATTCTTCCCTTTTTGGAAAACTGTAACAAAAAATATAGCGATATTTATTCGGCATTATTTTTCTTTTAACTCGCTTTTATCCTTTATGCACGGCTGCCGCGGGAACCAATGTTCGATAGTTTGCCACACGGACTTTAGTACATCACTATACGAAAAAACATAACCTCTCGTAGTCGGCAGAAAATCTATATAAAACAGGCAAATATCGGTGTAGAATTGAACACGAGTATGATTTACAAGAACTACTATTATTGTTACTGAGTTTTAGGTATGATCCTGCAACTTATTAACATAAAAACTATCAGAACTCACCGATGAAATGATATTGCTTCATTGTTGTTTTCTTTGGGTTGGATCTTATATCTAGTATCCTCGTTTTGGGAAAACTGACGCTATGGGGGAGTTCAGGGGGTTTTACTGAACCTCCTGATATCAATTTTGGTTGCCGGAGAGGTACCTACGTATTTTATTTTATTATTTCATTTTTATTATTTTTTAGTGAAACAAAACGCAATTTTTCATTTTGAGTGAAACGAAACGAAAGTAGTGAGGAAAAAGTACAACGACACGCAAAAAGTAATCAAATCAACGTAAAATGAAACGTTTTCTGTCAAAAATTACATTTGAGAAACGTCATGTGGCGCCATTTCGAGATGGTTCATTCCGTTGCTTTCGAGTGTACGCGAATGTTCTGTGCTCTGTTTTGTGTGCTTTCAACCGTTTCTATCGACCTTGGCGCTCCCACCGGACTGATTGAGCAGGAGCGAGCGAAGCGAGCTCAAACTTTCAGAGCACCCCGACTCGGTCAGGTTAGGTTAGAAGGCCATGGCGGTAGCGAGCGTAGCGAGCGTACCGCCATGGCCTTCTGGTTAGGTTGAACATGAATTCTTTGGAGCGAGCGAAGCGAGCGACAGGAGCCAGAAAACTAAGTATTTACGGAACCTAGGTTTTTGACATGTAGCTCATGTTTGACAAGTAGCTCAAAAACGACTTCGGGGCACCATCGCATACGAAAATAGGCACTTCGTGGTACTCCGACACGGGTAGTAAGTTACCCCGACACGGATATTTTATTTTGAGGTTATGTTTTTATTTTATTTTTTTCTTAAAAACTACGCATCTCCGGCAGGCGGGGGTTGAAGAGGGGGGCTCCCCCCCCTCCCCCCGCAAACCCCTATCGAGGATACTTGATATAAGATTTTTACCTTTTCTTTTCTTCCTGTATGCGATTTACAGCCTTCAATCGCACAAGACATTTTATTACAATGTTAAAAAAACAATCAACACAAACAATAATAAATCACACTTTCAGGAATTTTGAGAGGAAGAGCACCAAAATATTTAATTTCTCTCGGTGAAGCTGTAAACTTTCGCAAAATGCAATAGACATTTCGATGCCACCAAATTAAGATGTGATGCACGCCACGTACGATATTACAACACAACGATACAATGATGAGACATATTTAATTTGATGGTATTATAATTTTTAAAATACATCCAAATTACATCCATCTGACATTTGTTTGGTTCAATCTAGTGACACACCAGGAAAAAATATAAAGTAAGTGCGGTCCGTCGTTTCATTCACTCGCACACAGGAGTAATTTACGTTAGATGAGTACAATGGCTAATGCCCAGTTCTTATTTTAGTCAGGCTTCTATTTGTATTCCTTATTCTGAGGCTCATGCGACGGAGGTGAGGCGATGTGAGCGTTGAACGGAATGGAATGTCAAAAATTGTTTCCGCTCCATTATTTCAGCAGTTCAGATCAGACAAACCATGGTATATGTTTTATTCGGCCATGAGAGAAACAAATGAAAAGTCGTGTGGAACTCTTCGTCGAAAAGGAAGAATTTATATGTATATATTTTTTTCGTCGCTATCTGAGTCTACGTTGAAGAATAGTGCTACAAACTCTTCTTGTTCCATCATGAATCACGGCACTTTGACAAAATAAAATAATCGTGGTATTGTATTCTGTGGTAAGAGGTTATGGTTAAGATGTATCTTTTTTAATGCGGTCCGAATCATAAGCTATCTTTCACATCGTTTGCTAGCTCACAAATTACGGACCAGTCATCGCTCACACTTTAATTCATTCATAGCTTTTATCGATTTCGGACCGAACGGAAAATGTTGTAAAGTTTCCCGCCCTGGCTCAGAGCAAAAAGCGGCAATATCAAAATTTAACAAAATATTGAAAGTAAATAGATAAAAACATGACATTCTAGCATTCCATCGAAATGGTATCTTGTTTTGTACCGAAATGTCCGAATAATCACCTAAAAAATGATGGGAAACATCTATTTCACAGGTAAATACCGATATACTAAACAAAGTTTGATGCACGTATTTATCCGTCCAAAACTGCAACAAATTTATATTTAGTAGAAAATTATGATTGTTTCTGTTAGTTATTTCCTACTTGCTTTAGGTAACAGTGTGACTCGTTGGGACGAAAAATGAAAAGTTGTCCCATTGAGTAACAGTGTAACTGGTTGGGACATTTTGTTATTTTTTGTTCCAACGAGTTACACTCTGATTGGTTTCGGTGTAACTCGTTGGGACCAAAAGAATGTGTCGCAGATTTTATTCCTAACAAATCACTCTTACTTTTACTCTTTGGGACTAAAAATAAAAAGTTGTCCCATCGAATAACAGTGTGATTGGTTGGGATATTTTCTTATTTCTTGACCAAATGAGTCACACTATGACAGGTTTGGATGTGATTTGTTGGGACCAAACACTATTTTGTGACAAATTTCAGGTCTTTATCAAAGAGTGCATTATTATATACAGGGCTTTATCTTTAACGGTGCAAAAGTTTTGAGGATGTGACATATGGACGTATTGATCGACAACAGAGTCTCACCATAATGATTCCTTTCCTTTTGTACCCTCTAGCTGGATACTACGGAACCCTAAACATGGTAGGTACAGATCTTCAGAAAGTGTACAGTGTACAATTCTAGCCTGAGTTAAGATTTTATTAAAGGTATAAACATGTTTCTGGAATAAGATACAATTGTTTAAGTTAAATAAATATTCTTTAATTGCGAAAAATAAGATCAATAAAAGGTTATTGAAGCAGCTGTGTAAACAATAGCTTTTGCGTCAATTTATGCTGCTGCGCCTTTAGCATTTTCTTGTTGTTCAAACTTGGGATATTTAGATTCAACATCAGCCCAAGATATTTTACTGTTGGAAAGGTCTCTTACAACCACTGGAACATCAGCTAATGGCAGACGAACCTGACTCATGCTGTCCCTTTCTCTCAATGTCACAGTGTGAGGTTCTTTAATTGTATCAAAGTCAACAGTTACAGCATATGGCACACCGAGTTCATCTGTTCTTGCATATCGTCTACCAATAGAGCCTGATGAATCATCAACTTTGTGTGAAACATCGACAGAAGTCAACTCTTGATTCAATTCCCTTACAAATGGTTGGAATTCAGCATTGCCACTCAATGGTAGGACAGCACATTTCATTGGTGCAACAGTAGGGGGTAAAGAGAAGTAGGTTCTTTGTTCATCTCCATCCCTCATTTTAAAGTTGTGTTCCAAGAGACAATATAAAATTCTGCCAATTCCAAAGGATGGTTCAATTACACTTGGGATAATTTCCTCAACATGGATGGTCTTTTGAGTTTTCTTGACACTTACAATTTTAGAAGACAGTTTGAATTCACCGTTAGCAGTTGATAACACAAATCCTCCGTCACTCTCCAACTTTTGTTGCATCTCTTCTAAAGCTGCAGTATCCATTAAAACTAAGGCCTCATTGATAACTTTCGCATCTTTCTTAAATTCCTTCCCAATAGCTGCTTTGTTTGCTACAACTTCCACTACCTCGATCTGCTTGGGTGCAGGCAGTTTCTTCTCAGCAGCTAATCTCACTCCAGTTGCTTTGCTATGTTGAGTTAAGTCATATGCTGATCTGTCAGCACAGCCAACACATTCAACCCAGCCATAGCTAGAGAGGCACTCAGCATCCCAGCAATCACAGGCATAATGGGCCATTTCATTGCCCATATGCTGTCTGAATCTTAGCTTCTTAGGGTCAATACCTACAGCCAACAGGTACAAATGAATTCTAGCCATGAAGTATCCAAGAGTTTCATTGTTAACAATGCCTTTCGAAACAGCCTCTCCAATGGTAATGATTTCAGCTGGTCTTCCTTGTTCTTGGCTATCAGCAGAGTAGAACAACATGGGAGTGTCTTTAACAGTTTCAAATTTGGGATGAACCTTTGAATCACAGAAGTGCTCAATCTCACACATAGTAAACTCTCTGACTCGAAGCAGTCCAGACCGTGGAGAAATCTCATTCCTGAAGGAGTTACCAATCTGAGCTGCAGCAAATGGTAAACGGCCTTGGTTGAACTCTAATAACCTCTTGAAGTTTACAAAAATGCCTTGTGCTGTCTCTGGTCTCAAGAATCCTTTGACAAGTCCTGAGGGTCCTATCTGGGTGTTGAACATTAGGTTGAACTCAATTGGTGGTGTCAGCTCGTTGCCACTGATTGGTGACTTCATGTCAAACCTCTTCATGAGGGCCGACATCTCATCAGCTGTCATACCATCCAGCTTCACAAGGATATCTTCAATCTCAGTTTTT
Organism: Ypsolopha sequella; assembly: GCA_934047225.1. Classification (NCBI taxonomy): domain Eukaryota; kingdom Metazoa; phylum Arthropoda; class Insecta; order Lepidoptera; family Ypsolophidae; genus Ypsolopha; species Ypsolopha sequella. Next base: position 9,149,125 of record OW203987.1, read on the forward strand.
AATTCAGCCTTGGTGTTCTTTTCACTTTTGATTTTTTCCAGATGAGCCTTGATCAGGTGATCTAGTCTGAAGCATTCTCCAGATTTAACATCTTTAGTCATAAGATCCGCAAATCTCTCTACATGTCCAGATGCCTTGAGAACTGGTTCAGGAGTCAGGATGGAGCAGTCCACTTCCAACATCTGTTCAGCGAGAATGAAGTACTTCCTCCACAGTTGAATCATATTGCTCTTCAGCGCACAGCCCATAGGTCCAAAATCAAACTGGCCTGTTATTCCACCATAAATAGCAAACGACTGATCATAAAAAAACCTTCTTTTGATGAGATCCTCCATTTTCGAGCGATCAAAGAGCTCCTCATTGGGCGCTAGGCTTAGTTCTTTATCTTCCAATACCTTTTTCCTGGTTTTTAATTCAGCAACAGCTTTTTTTATGTCTATTTCGGGAGCTTTCTCCTCTTTTAACTTCCTCACTAAATCTCCCTGTTCTTTAACCAAAGCGCGCAACGGCGCAAGGATTTCCTCGATTTTCGGATCAGCCATGATTATTTCTCGTATAGGATTAGGTATTTTGATCTTACGATGAACCTTATTGCTTCCCCACTGCTGGAGATTGTGCGATAATCTGAACTGACTATTCACTACTGGTAGATATTGTCTAAACCCACTACACTTATAAACTAAAGCTATAACGTTTCTCATTTAACTTATTTATTGTTTTGCATCTGTTTGCCGGTTAATTATCTGATGAAATATGTACTTATTTCACAATTTCACATGCGGCTTGCTTGATTGCGTGGAAGATGATGTGAAGGCTAAGTGAGTTCATGTAGATATTATATTATATCCTATGCTGTTTGCATTTTATTCATGAATCGTGACAGCAGGATAGTTTATTGAGATTATAATATGAAAGAAAAGAGCAACAAATTCAAAAGCTTGACAAAGTAGCTGTATGAACGCAGTATTTGACAGTAGGTTCCGTTTCAAAACGAGGGTTTTCACTCAGAATAAAGCGTAGCGTTCAGAAATCGGCAGGAGTGAATCCGAGGGTAAACGTGCAGGCATGACAGTTGTATCAAATTGTTTTAAAACGCGTCCGGGGAATGTGAATATCGCACTGACAGGAATATCGCGCTGTCTCACCTGACAGCAGAAACTTCGGTGTTTTCCCGGCTTTTCGACAAAATTCAAAACTTTGAAAAATTTATTTAACATTTCTGTAGGGTTGTAATTTCATATTTTTAGTTTAGAGCGTTTATTTTCCTTTCCTAGCAACTACAAAAAGCATTTTCAATTTCGCACGACGACGGTCTCGTTTCAAAACAGTATTACAAAAGGGACGTTAGCAGGGCTGCCACCTCCTTAGACAAAATAACACTGGACCAGTTTTAGGCGTATTTCCACATCAGTCGGTTCTGCCACGTTTGGTGGGGGACGAGGTAACCACCCTTATCACCGAACCGAATCATGTTCCAACAAACGCACCCACATGCAATTCGCACACCTGCAACACAAATTTACGTAAATACGTACGGTCTTTGAATGTGTGCGTTAAATTTAATAGAGTTGGGAATACGTTTATCGATAAATACATTACTGACACCATTCCATCAGAATCTGTTCAGGTGGACAAAATCTTCTCTATATCTACATATAAAATGCAACATCTGTCTGTGTGTCTGTATGGACGCTTGCTTATAACTTGGGAACATCTCATTGGATTTTGATGCAATTTTCATTGTAACGTAGTTTCTTGAGGAAGGTATTAGGCTATGTATCATCACGATATGATATTGTGAGATACAGGCGGCTGATGGTCTGCAGGTCTTTGGTCAGGAGTCACGAAAGAAATGTAAACCATGATTTAATCACTTCAGCACAAAGTTGCAAAACACAATGGCGCGCGCCGCTCAGTTACAGCCTTTTATATCCACCGTGCGCGCGCAGCCGTCGATGACTCAAAATGTTGCCACGCTTGTCCGGCAGGGGCGCTCCGTCACCTTGTGTTGCTAACAATATATAAGGTCTTTCACTTTAAATTGAAAGTAATTTAGGAGGTGATTCAGTATCGTTGATACATCACATTCCACTGCAAAGCACCTTTTTGCGCGAACTTTTTTTTCACTTCTCAGTACAAAGTGGTCCGATCAGCTGACTCAGTTTGTATGGACAAGTGAAGAAAAAGTTCACCCAAAAAGAAGTACTTTGCAGTGGAATGTGATGTATTAACGATACTGAATCACCTCCTAAATTACTTTCAATTTCAATTGAAAGACCTTATATAATATAATAATTCTTCAGATAACTTAAATTTATCTGAGATTGAAAACATTTATGGGGATAGATCTATTTATTAGTCATTAACAAACAAGAAATTATTAAAATTTTAAAACTGATTGTCTTTTATCGATAACTACCATCGATAATACCTGATACATGCCTAGCTATTCCCGACGAGGCTACATGGCCGCCTGTTTGGAGCAGCGAGACTAATTAGCGAGACTATTGTGTTGCCATAGTTTTTAAGTTCTGATTTTTAGGTAAATTCTTAAGTTTTAGAAAAAAAAATAGTTGTTGAATTTTTCGAGCAAGTAGATTTAGAAAAGATTTAGTAATATTTTCAGTAAAAATATTAATTAACTATTGCTTATATTGCTGCCTACGATGAATAAATTGAAATTAGTTTTAGAAAAATAAAAATAACAGTGAATTCGGTAGAAGAAAAATACAAATACTTACATTTTGCTGTACACTTTATGAAATAGTAGCATATTTCTAAACACAAAAATCAAGTTAAGGTGAATTAATGTTAAGGTATTGATGAATTTCTAGGTAATTTTTTGTAGTAGTTGGCAACACCAAAAATACTCTCGCTGCGGCGCATTCCTGAATCGTGACTTAGTCTCGTAGGGAGTACGCCTACGTCATCGTGAAGAAGTTATGGCGCCAAATATGAATTTTATACATTTTCAAAAATGTTGGATATGAGTAAATTACGAATGAAATAACCAAAAATATACTTAAAAGTGAAATGTAACACCATCTTTTTGTAAATTTTATGTGTTAGACATTTTTTTGCACCCATACAGAGCACAAAACGGCATTTTTCTCGGAGCTCTTTATGCAAAGACGTTCGGGAATCGTATGACAGAAATGGCGGCTAAACTAGTTTTATATAACGCGTTAGATATATAATCTCATACCTTTGGCAGAGGGGAACGCCTGTTAAAGGCGTCTCCTTTGGTATATTCTCTAAGGCCACCTCCAATCGAGTGTTGCGCGCTAACTCCGATGTAAAAAAGCGCTAGATTCCGCTAAACATATTTTTTTTTTATAAAAAGCGCCAAAAGAAGCGATATTTATATGTTGTATATTGGTGGCGTTATTGATTAGCTGATTGCATTTGATTGGCTTTTCAGAAAAATACGTCATTTATAGAACCGTAAAGAATTATTAAAAGAAGATAATGAAATTTTATACCAAATTAAATCAAGCAAGTAGAATTATCATCACTGAAACAAAATACATTCCATAATAGCGCTATATTTCCCAAAATTATTTCGAAAAAGCGCCAAAAATAATGAAATGAAGCTCATTTCGAAATAGCGCTAGATTTTCCGCTAGGCGCTAAAAACTAATTTTGAGCGCTAAGTGGTCAAAAAAAGCGCTAGATCTAGTGCGAAATGCGCTGATCTGGCAGCACTGGACGTTAGAGACGTCTTCATTGCTCACGCTATTTTAGTATCAGTATTTTATTTTCATGATTGAATAATTAAGCAAGCATGGTTAGATTATTGTAGCTGGATTCCAATTAATTAAAATACCATCTCAAGTGATCATGTCTGTCTTCAACAAAATTAGGTATATCTTTTAGTTTCAGTATTCTGAGAGTTTCAGCCAGCAATTTTTTCAAATCTTTGATGACATTTGTCGCGTTTAACAAAAGCGATTTGTCCGCAGCGATGAAGTGTGCAACGGGTTACAAAGAGTTATAAACGACTATTTCGCATGACTTTGACAAGCATCGAGCATCTCAAATAATGTCCGATGCTCTCTGCATCGTATTCGTATACAAGCCACAAACTTATTTGTTCCGGTGGTGGTGAAGACCGTCACACAGTGAATATAATAATAATAATAAGTTTGTCGCTCTTTATGTTATCTGCCATTTTGGCAGGTAAGAAATGGTCGTTTATCTATCAGTATCACACATCCATCGCCGCAACAACCCGTTGCAGAGTTTATCGCTGCAGTTGTATCGTGTGCGTTAAAGACTTACTGATGAAAAATACCTTCCATACAAAATTACAAATACTATTGCCAGAGAATATAAAGTACAAGTATTATACTATCGCCATGCTACAGTCCAAACATGTAACATTAACTCCCTGTATAACTTTACACACATATTCACCCCCAAGGCGAGGGTATTTAGAGAAAACTGTCCTGCTCTATCGCTTTCATTTTACATTTGTCTAACCTGGGGCTCTACCGCGTAATTCTCATTTGTATCAACTTCAAGCAAATGCATGCGAAAATCAACGCGTGCAAAAGAGATGGCATGTTAGGCGGGTGTCGTCGCACGCACGTCAAATTTCAATCTCAAGTTGATGTTGATGAAAATGAGAATTACGCGGTAGACCCCCTGGTCAGTAGGAGCGGGCCGCACAGAAAACTCGCCATTTCAACGTGTATTTATTTGGGGTTTTAATTTGACGGCCGTTTTATATTACATTTCTTACACGTATATTTTGCTACCAATTTTATTGACCAAAACCTAATATATATATATATATATACCTCAAATGAAATTATATTTATTGGATGCAGAAAAACCAAGGAATCGTGTATCGAATGGTCGAAATATTGAGATCATAGTGAAATATGACGTATATTATTTTAAAAATTTAGCTTCATATCACAATTTCACGATTTAAAATGAATTTGAAAAGACAAAATCGGGATTAAACAAATATTTAAGTAACGTAGGTCTGTATAGTTTTATCTATATTAGGAAAACAAGTGTTAGAAAACACAAAACATTGATTCTGTGGGACTAGAAATTACACATTGCTAATCATTCATTTAAAAACTTCTGAATGAATTTGGATACCTATACGAAGAAAGATTACTATATGGTTTTTCAAGTAAACAAATCTCAATTATATATAATGTATGTATGTAATGTATTAGAATAATAAACAATTAATTACACTTGGGGATTACTATGTAAAGCTTATAGAAAGTAGGGCGTGGTGTGTTGTGGCGGGACTTCTCTTTCGCTGTCGGGAACTGCTTGAAACAGTTTGGCGTTTCTATCATTCACAGTTTTAAACTCCAATATTGAAGCCACATTACCGCAACGATAGCAGTAATTTGGGGCAGACCACACCGTCACCAAGCGTTTGTCAAACATGTATTTGTAACCTGAAATAAGACAATATAATTTAGACATCTCTCCAAAAGAATTTGCATTGCGACTTGACAAAGCCTTAATACAGCAGCCAACTTGTTGGCAAAATAAGGCCAAAAAGAACAGGAGATTGCGTTATTTCTATCAAGGTTCGTCTTCACAGCCATCAATGAGACTTATTATTTCACAACTGTGTCGATTCGGCATAACACAACTTAACTTATTTGACAGAATTAACCTTATTTTAAGCATCCTGTCTTTTTCTTTCTTTATCGAAAAGACAAGGACAGAACGCCAAAATTAAATTTGGTCTTCTCAAATAAGTTAAGGCGTGTTACACCGAATCGACCTATGTCACTAGAACTAACGCGCTTAGCTCCGAATTTATTTTGGAAACCATGAACGTAAGAAGGGTTGGAAATCCCTTAATTAGACCGTCGTCCATGGGGGTGTTTTCTTATGTATAAGATTGTGTTTGGAGACTATTATATGATTATGCGCGCATAATTGGTGAACTTAAATATCAACTTCTGCCGCGCCAAGTAGGAAGCGTTCGGGAGTTATACCAGTTTGAAAAATGCAAAAAATCGGAAATAAATTATGTACCTACGAACTTCATTATCTAAAAATTCTATCTTAGGATGATTGGCATTTTGAACAGCTTAAGACTTAATTCCAGAGGATTTACAGAAAGCATGTGCAGAACCAGAGGTTATGTAACTTTGTACCAAAAAAATGTGTTTTTGTGATTGTTTCATGAAACAACATTCAGGAGTACTCGATTGTCTAAAAATTCTGTGTTGGTAAAATTGGCAGTATAATTTTGAACAACTTAGTTTAAATTTACAGAAAGCATGTGCAGGATCAGAGGTTTTAAGTAAGAGACTTTTGACCAAAAAGTGATACTGAAGTGATTTTTTGATAAAACTTCATTCAGAAGCACCTAATAGTCTGAAAATTACGTCTTGGGATAATTGGCAGTATCATTTTGTACAGCTTAGACTAAATTCTAGACAATTTACAGAAAGCATGTGCAGAATCAGAGGTTTTTTAGTTGGGAATTTTTGACCAATAAAATATGTTTATGTAATTGTTTCATGAAAACCAAATTCAGTCGTAGGATAATTGAAAGTATTATTTTGAACAGCTAAGGCTAAATTCCAGAGCATTTACAGGAAGCATGTGCAGAACCAGAGGTTTTAAGCATGGAAGTTTGTATCAAAAAATATATGTTTATGTGATTGTTTCAGGAGTACTTGATGGTCTAAAAATTCCGTCGTAAGATAATTTTATTGGCAGTATCATTTTGAACAGCTAAAACTAAATTCCAGAGGATTTACAGGAAGTATGTGCAGAACCAGAGGCTTTTTGGTATGTAAGTTTGGTTCAAAAAATATGTTTATGTGATTGTTTCATGAAAACCACATTCAGAAGTACTTGATTTTCGAAAAATTCCGTCGTACGATAATGGGCAGTATCATTTTGAACAACTAAGACTAACTTCCAGAGGATTTACAGGAAGCATGTACAGAACTAGTGGTTTTTTAGTATGGAAGTTGGTAGAAAAAAAATATGTTTATGAGATTGTTTTATGAAACCACATTCAGGAGTAACTTGATCGTCTAAAAATTCCGTCTAAGGATAATTGGCAGTATCATTTTGAACACCTTAGACTAAATTTCAGAATATTTACAGGAAACATGTGCGAAACCAGACGTTTTTGAGTAGGAAAGTTTTGACCAAAAAATTATGTACTCGTATGTAATTTCTATAGCTTAATTTCAAAAAGATCTTTTTTCATTGTTTTTCGGAGAATTCTTCCATTTTAGGACATAGTTTTCATTATTTTGGTACCTATATAAATTAACCATTATTTTTTATGATTTTTTAAAGAATTTTAGGTTATGACGTCACTTGAGAATTTTAGACATTAAACTGATTGTAATGTTTGATTGCTTATAAAAAAGGGGGTCTGGCTCTGTCTGTCTACTCATCTGTCATCCATCTGTCAAATCAGTTGGCAGCAAATTTTTATAAATTTATCTTAATAGAAAAGGACGCATTTCTAAACAGCCATTTCTCAAGTGACGTCACACGAAGGCAAATGGAAGTCGCAGCTTTTTCGTAAAAATATTCATCGTCATGAGATTTTTTAGACCACAAGTTCGAAAATACGGGCTTATTAAACCTAAATCTCGAAATGGTATTCGAATTAACACACCTTAACATAATTTAATCTAACCGAATTTATGAAATTAGGTACTATAATATTCAGAGTTAGGGTGGTGGCTCTTTCAATGTTGCAGTAACCATCTCGCTGAACTATTGTATCATTGACTACCTATTGACAGTTTTGTATAACAATCTACTATACGTGGCAAACGAACAGTTTGATCGCAAAAACATCGTGTCACGCTCCTCGAACTTGTGATTCAATTAAGTCGCGTCGCGCGCGATTAAACACTGTGCTATGGGCGCTGGTCAACATATAGATAGGCTATAAGAGGTGATGACAAAATAACCTCTAAGCCGAATTAGTTGATAATTGAAAGACACTTCCATGTGAGTGAAGCCGCAGCAAAAAGCTAGTATACTCCAATATTACTCAAGCTCCTTTGCTAAAAAGCTATTTCAGGCTTCTATCTGACCTCCCTGCAGTTGGTTATGAACATCTAAAGGGGCATAATATAAAATAGATATAAGAGGTTGGTTTATTGCAGTCTATTGAATGAATGTACCTGTTATAATAATAATCACCTTGTAATTCTAGGGAAATATATATAACAACTTTACCTTCATTCACAAGCTGGTGGGCTCTGCAGATTAAATTAAGATTATTATAATCCATGAAGAGCTCTGTCACATAGCTGCCAAAAAGCCAGCCTGCTCCTCGGGGACTGACTAGCCTGTAAAGAAAATAGACAATGAAAGAAATAGCCATCTTCTACAATGTGTCCCCCTTTAGTTTCTGTTACGATTGGTATACACCAGCGGGCCTATTGTGTATCTCTAGTTGCCTTCTGGACTGGGTGTCTATCATCAAAAACATAGATATACTATCGAATTCCGATGTCCTAAGGATATTTTCGCACTTGAAGTGACGACACAGATTGTTAATAGTTCAATACCCACTAAAGGCAATTTTGAAATTTCAGTTTTTAGCTATGTTTTTGATGATAGGCACCTCGTGCAGTTGGCAACTAAAGATACAGAATAGGGGGGCAGTACTACCATCGCAAGTTGCTAATGCGTTGGGACTTTGTCTAAATAATTTGAAATGACATTTCTTTAAGAATGGTCAGAAAAAAAGTATTAAAAACATTTACTGAAAGACTGATGACACTAGCTTGGGATCATAGACATTAAGAGACAAAACCATTAAAAACAAAATATAGTCGACAGTGATGCTAACGGTACTAAGCGGCCGAAATGACATCCGAGCGCATTGGCAATTTTTGGGGATTAAAGTGTTGATTGTCTGATTGTCAAACATTCAAACAAGCAGTTATCTGATGTGCCACTTTTGTCTGATGGAAACAAAAAGTTTTTGTTTGATTATCCAAAGACCTTGGTTTTCTAAACACCTCTCTAATTTATTGGAAAACCTACACTCTCTTCTCTTCTGTAATCTTAGTTTAATAAATAATATTTTAGCGCCTTCTTGAGCTTTTTATTCTTTTGAATAGTTTAAAGGTAATATGTACCTATAAATAAAATACTTTTTTATTTATACACTAGCTTTTGCCCGCGGCTTCGCCCGCGTTGGTTTAGTTTTTGGGAAGACAATCGTATGTGTCAATATTTTTCGGAACCTTAATTTTATAGAACGTATTTATTTGGATTCTGGTTTGAACGAAACTACTTATTGTTCTCTAACAAAATCTTCTGTTAAACTGTCTTTGGCGAAGCCAGAGACCGAGCGGCGCGGTGTTTCCGAACAAAATAACTTATTTCTTGTTTGATCTCCATGTGTAGTGTCTTTGGCGAGACCGAAGGTCGAGCCGCGTTTTCGAGCTAAAATATGTATTGTTCTCTGAATTGATCCTCTGCTAAAATGTCTTTGCCGAAGCCAAAGGCCAAGCCGCGTTTTCGAACGAAACTATTTCTTATTCTCGGAATAGATCCCCTGCTAAATTGTCTTTGGCGAGGCCAAAGGCCAAGCCGCGTTTCCAAATGAAACTATATCTTGATCTGTTTTATGATTCTCAGTTCAGTCAGCCTCGCCGCGTTTCCAAACGAAAATATTTCTTGATCTCGTATTTGATACCCAGGTAAAGTGTCTGAGCCGCGTTTCCGAACGAAACTTATTCGGAATAGTCAGAAGATAAGTTTGTATAATATTATTTAATGTAATGTTGCAAATTATGATGTTCGGAATGCAATTTGTCTCAATTAAATTTTATCTGACGGTCTTGCACTGTCAGATCCACACAGAACACTTTTTGGTCAATTGGGGACCTAAAAAGGCCAACTTGGGTGAATCATGAAATGATTTGAAAGTAGGATAGAGTCAGAGTTTCTTCATGCGTGCAAAAGAGACGGCATTACAACATAATCATAATGTGATTCATCCAAAGTGGCCTTTTTAGAAGACGATTACTCATGCATGCTTGATGTTATGAAAATTACCTGTGAAAGCACTCGTGTTTTTGAGACAAAGAAACAGAAAATTGTGATTAGGCAAACATATGGATATTTAGTGTTAACTCATGGATTCTTTCAAAAGTCCTCTAAATGTCAAGAAAAGTCCCGGACAAATTGGTTAAGTTGTTTAGGAGATTATCCCGTACAAACAGACAGACAATTTCCTGCAGTAAAAAAATACTACTAAGTTATCATATCACCAAACCAAAACTTTTAAAATCCGGCCAATAGTTTTGCGTGATGCGTTCACAGACAGACAGAAATTTGTGTTTTGATATTTAAATGGATAATCATAATCATAATCATGTACACAACCATTACAATTTTCAAAACATATTCCTTGTACAGACACAGTCTCGTTTAATATATTTTCTACTACGTTTTACCCGCGGCTTCGCCGCGTTGATCAAGTTTTTGTGTCGTATCGAATCTGTAAATATTTTGCAGACCATTAATTTTTCGGTACCTACGTAGTTGACCTGAGTCTGGTTTGGAGTATTTGGAGTGTTTTTGGCGAGGCCAAAGGCCGAGCCACTTTTCTGATCGACACTATTTTTTGTTTTCCTGCATTAATACAGTTACTCTGCTAATGTGTCTTTGATAACTGATTTAATCCCCTAGTGTAGTATGTTTAACGAGGCTGAAGGCCGAGCCGCATCTCTGAACGACACTGTTTCTTATTCCCAGGGAAACTGATTTATGCAAGAAAAAATTGCCTACATATGATATCCTATTCCAGGTCGAGAATCGGTTCAGTAGGTACGGCGTGAAGGAGTAATATTACATCACTTTTCTATAGAAACTTGAAACCCCATTGCCATCCCACGGGAACTGATTTATGGGATAAAAAGTAGCCTATGTCTTATTCCAGGTCTAGAACTACATTTGTTCAAAGTTTCAGCCCAATCAGTTCAGTAGTTATGGCGTGAAGGAGTAACAAACATCCATCCATCCACCCATCCAAACTTTCGCATTTATAATATTAGCAGGATAGAATAGGATATTATAAACTATTCAAGAGTTTGTTACTAAAAGAGTGATAAGCAAAAAACAAAGCTTACCACATCTTAACATCAGCTGGGTCAGACCACAGTAGATCACAAAAGGCACCCTTGTGTGGAATCTGTTGGTTCCTTTCTATGCATCGGATTTGGTCTAGCATTGATATTTCTGGTGACAGCCCTCCATGTACACAGAGAACTGTTTCATCTATTAACTGAAATCACAAGAACATTAAATGTAATTAATAACAATAACTACATAATAATATTTATATATGGTTTAACCCTCTTTTGGATAAATTATAAATTTTTGCGTTTTAGAATCTACATATTATGTTCATCAATTTTATATTTTTTACACGAACCCATCACAGAACTTTTTGCTGGAAAAGCAAGCAATTGGTCAAGAACAACAATAAAAAAAATATGAAAAAATTTAAATAACATTTTGAAAAAAAATGTATGACGCCAGGGTAGACAATGTCTACCCTAGAGTGAAAATTTCCTATACAAACTTTTTTTTTTCAAAGTGATATTAAAATTTTTTTTTTTTTTTTTTTATTATTGTTCTTGACCAATTGCTTGCTTTTCCAGCAAAAAGTTCTGTGCACGCCACTGTGGTTTCGTATTCAATAGAAAAAGTCAAAATTATTAATGTTATCACCAGCAGTAGATATTTGTTTCTTAAGGGGCTTCACAATGCTAAACTTCAGTTCTGCTTTAACACTTGTTTTTAGGGTTCCATAGTTCCTAAAAGGTACAAAAGGAACCTTTATGGTGAGTCTCCATTGTCCATCCGTCCGTATGTCACAGCCTCAGAACTTTAGCACCATTAAAAATAAAGACATGAAATTTGGCACAAAAATGGCATTAATTTGCTCACATATCACAAAGTTAAAAAAAAGAAAAATTTTAAATTGTTCAAAATATTTCCAAAATAAAAGTGAGAAAAATAAAAATATAATCCTAAAAATACAATGGATATCACATTGTAGATATCAAAAAGCCGATTGTAAAAATATATACTTTTACTATATTTACTAGCACTGGTTTTGAGAAATCTTTGAAAAACCACAAAAATATGTATGTCCTTTATCTCTGAAACTGGTAGACCAAAAAATGTTGATTATAGATCATAACTGGCCAATTACAGGAAAACTATAGCAATTTAAAAAAAGTTTAACAAAAATGAGATTTATAAAAAAGAAGTAGTGAGTAAGTAAAAAAAAAATATTTAATAAGAAAATATATAGATATCAAATTGTAGATATTGAAAATCTGATTGTAAACACCCCTGTGTCATTCTTTTTAGCCGGAGGTGCGTGGTTCTTTTTTTAAAAATCCAATGGAAATAACCTCAAAATGTAAGATTGTTACTGATTTATGGGGGAGGGAAGTGGGAGAGAGAAGCGAGGGGAGGGAGAGGTACCCCCTGTGCCACTTTTTATTGCCGGAGGCATGTGGTTGTTATTTTTTATTTCAAAAATCATATGTAAATAACTGTAAAATATAAGACACAGATATTGATTTTGTTTTCACAGTAATTTAAGTTGGGTTTGCAGAGTCAATCTTTGAACCTTTTGAACCTACCAGTACAGTGTCGATTTTTGGACCATTTAACCTATCAGTACAGAAGTTCCTTTTTTGACAAAAATTCACTTTTGCATCGGCTCCGGCACATCGGGATGTGCAGCCCCTTTACCCTTGCGTAACAAAGTGCAGGCACCCATGCTCACTTCAACCTCAGCCGTTACGGCTCGCACGGTTGCTTGCGCTATATAATCGCGGTCAGGGGCTGGCCTCCCTCCGCGCCTCCAGCTTTTTATATAATAATAAATTAATAAATTGCTTTATTTCAGGCAACAAGGCCCATAAAAAGAATTAATACATTTTTAAAGTAACTAAAGTGTCACTTTTATATACACTCTAGGGGTAGTAACCACAAGACTAGAGTCGGTTTTTGAATATTATTTACCTACCAGTACAGAAGTCGGCTTTTAGACTGTTTGAACCTACCTTTACAGAATGTAAATGTATGAAACAACTGATTTTTTTTTGCAAAATGGTTTTTGTATGTTCTACCAGTTTCTGGCTTCCACCGTGTCATCTTAACACATGTCTATTTTGATGTTTCAAAAAAATACTTACAGCAGCAACAGTGAGTAGATCAAAGACCCGACAGCAATCTCTCCAAGCATTGGCATTACCATATTTATTGAGACATTCATCGTAAAAGCCATACACTTTAGTGATCTGACAAGTCTCATGATTGCCTCGGAGCAGTATGATCCTGTCAGGATACCTAGCTTTTAGTGCCATTAACAGTGTTAAGGTTTCCAGACTGTAGTAGCCTCGGTCCACATAGTCACCCATGAATATATACTTTGTATGAGGCACCTCTCCTCCAATGTGGAACAACTCTTCCAAATCATAGAACTGAAAACAAGAAATTGTAAAGATTGGTATGGGCATGGTTTGATGATACTACAGCGACATAAGAATCAACAAGAGGTAGCAGGATGAAGGGGCACTAAGGATTTTTTTAATGTTGTGTGCAATTTAACCATTACTGCACCCTTTTCGACACTCTGACCGAGGTATCTTATTCTTTGTTATTACCTGCCCATGGATATCTCCACAAACCGTTACTGGTGTCTGGACCGGTTGGACATTGGGCTCCTCGAGTAACAAATCACAGACAATATTGCATAGCTCCCGCAAGTCGTCTTCAGGAAGATATTTACACCTTTTTGCGATGTCGATCCATTTATCTACGTCCGTCATTCTTGATCCAATTTAAGAAGTTTGTTGAGGGAAATAAAATTGTAAATTATGTGCACCTCCCGCGAGTGGTGATAACAATCACCACCACAAATTATAGAGGGATATGATCACCACAGACAGATAATAATTGTCGCGTTTATCGCACACGATGCAACTTCAACGATGAACTCGGCATGAAACGGGTTGCGGCGATGGATGTGTGATAGATAAACGACGGAAACGAAAATTTTTTACCTGTCAAAATGACAGTTAATATATAGAGCTACAAACTTATCTGTTTGGTTTGGTAGATAGGTTTGTGGCTTGTATACGAATACGTTGCAGATAACATCGAAAATTATTTGCGATACTCGATACTTGCATCGATGCTTGTCAAAATCATGTGAAATGGTCGTTTATTATAACTCTTTGCAATCCGTTGCGAAATTCATCGCTGCAGTTGCATATTGTTTGTTAAACGCGACAAATACTTTTTTTTGACATTTGGGTTCACCGGCTGATCTGGGGTGTGGTCATCAGATTAAACAAAATAAACACTTGGCTATCGTGGGTAAGGGTGTGGTCATCAGATTAAACATATCCAGCTATCGTAGGTAAGTCGGTTATATAAATACTGGGTACGATCATCAGTGGTTTAAAGTGGCCTGAAATTAGCTTTACAATCGCGTTTGACAGCCAATTTTTCCACATGATTTTTAATGTTTGTTGGGGGTCATGACCGAATCGTGGGTGTTTATAGTGGAATATAGTAGTTTATTGTGATATGATGAAAATACTCTAGGGTAGGACCAAAGAATAATGTAATACAACCGGAGAGGAGAGCCCTTTCTCGGTTCATTTGTGCCAACGTGCAACAGTACAGCAGTGAACTGGCCACCTACTGGGGCGTTCAGTAACCACGTCAAACATCGTACCATTTTCGTCCACCACCGTTATTCACACATTTGTTTTTCAAACTGGTGGTTTTATTTCACTTTGTCCCAGTGGTGCGAAATGATGCGACCAAAACGGAATAAACTCTAACTGTTGCGCTGCGTTCAATTTAATATTAGGCGCCCGCCTAACACTGACAGCAGGATAGCAAACTCAAATTTAATGCGTGCAAAGAGTCGTCTAACGATCAAACTGAACGTAGCATTAGATCTCAGAGAAGTAACCATAGAGAAAATGAAATGAAACACGAAATGTCAGTTGTCATCTGGGTTGCCAGATTGGGCGACTTGACAGCGATAATTTTTCGAGATTTTGCGTTCTTGCAATATTTGAGCGACTAATGATGTTGTCAGTTATTCATCGTTTACCTAGGGTACGTTTCGTAACGTGTGATTATCACTCGGAGCGATGCGAATTTTACCCTGCATCGATCAAAAATCGACCCGAGTGAAACCGAGGGTAAACGAACTGTTACCTGACAGTTGCGCTAAGTGTTTAGAAACGCTTTCGGGAAATGTGAATATCGCACTGACAAGTGCGATTTCTAACTCTGTTTGGGTACCGTTAAAATTCGCCTGACAGTTGTCATTTCGGAGTTTTCTGGGGATTCGGACAATTTTTGAAAATACGAATACGGGAAAATGTTTCAAAACTACTTCGACAGGATTATGGCTTGCAAATGCAAAGGTTGCAATGCCATCCATATTAAAAGCAATAGGTATCGGTTCAATTCCTTCTTTATTAGGTACTTTACTTAATTTATTTATTTTGATTTAAGGTTATGTATTTACTTGACGTGTGTCACTCCAGACCGTTTCAAAACGCTTTTCTCACGGGAATCACTCGCAAGCGTTTCAAAACCAGATCTTTCTTTCTCTTTCTAGTATATAGTATAATAAAAACCTCTTAACACTTGCACACAATTATTTTTATTCTTGTGGCTTATACAATAAATAACTTTACACCTCTTTAAAACTTTATTCGATTAAATCTCTGTAAAATACAACGGCCAGTTTCCACCACTGCCGACAACCGACTGCCTCTTTTTCGAAAAACTCATTCCTGAGCTCGTCTATCCCCCCTCGACCCGGCAGCCCGTGGCGGGCAAGCGCACGTGCTGCCACAAAGTCGAACGACCAATAGCAGCTCGAGACAAACCAAATCAGATTCCTATTATGTTATTATTCGATTTGACTATGTAATTATTACCTTAAAACATTATACAATTATCTTCATTATTTTATAAAGCATAATTCGGAATTGATTCATATTTAAAACAGTTCTTTAACAAATAAGGATCGAAACAAACTGACCTCTACCTATGGTGAGGACGAGTACTGAATCATACAAGTACTAATTACTTTTAAATCCACTTATGATAATTATTACTACATACAATTATTCTCTAAAATCAAACGCTATTTTTAACAAATCACAACAATAGCTTTGTCTCTTTCTTAAAAACGAGTGAAATTTCGCACGAAGATCACACGTTTTGAAACGTAGCCCTATTTAAAATGATTACTTTCAACTTCAATCCCATATTTAAAAATAAAAGGTAAGTTTTCTGTGTAGGTATAGCGTAACACTATCAACCAACCAAATCGGTTTTCTTCAGCTTCTTCTTTGCAATAATCTGCAGTCAGACTTTTTATTTTTTTTATTAGGGTTCTGTACTTATAGAGTAAAAAGGTAAAAAAAGAAAGCAATAAGGTGAGATTCCGTTGTCTGTCCGTCCGCATGTTACAGACAACCTTTTGAACCGCTCAGGGTGAAGACTTGAAAACTACACAAAAATAGCATCCATTTTCCCACATGTAATGCTAATGAGTAACAATGTAAAAAAATTTGAAATTGCTGGAAATATGGTCAGATTATAAAAGACCAAAAAAATTCTCCTTAAAATTCAATATGGCTCTCAATTTGTAGGCAATAAAAAGTTAATTGTTTAAGTTCTGTAATTGAAATTATTTACTATATTTAAATAAAGAATTATACCCACATATATTTTTTAAACTGGTAAAAGTTGTTTACTCGAAATTGGTAGACCGAAAACTATGAAATTAATTTCGATAATAATTATAAGGTAGGTACCTATTACACGAAATTTTCCTGAAAAAGTAAAGTGATTGAAGAAGAAACTCGAAAACAACAAGAACTTAAAAAAACAAAAGAAATAAAAATGTTCTTTGTAAAAATACAATATGGGTACCAAACCACAGGTATTATAGAGCTGATTGTAAAAACCTGCACCACTTTGTAGAAACATCACGAAAAATATATTTTCCTACATTATTCAGATACAAAAAAATATACGAGTAGGTTATTTATTACTTTTATTGCGTAAATATTACAGAAAAAATGCAACAGTAATTTTTTAAAATGTAATGAAAAATTTTTCACTACGTATAAACACAACACATGCTTGTGTGTGTATACCAACTTGGTTTTATAATTACATATTTGCTAAAATTAATTATTCTTTTTTTTCGTCATTAAAAACCGTTAAGGACTAAATTTCAAGTACCATCCTTCCAAATTTCCCAGGTGCTCGAGTCCAACTCGTACTTAACGGTTTTTTTTTTCAAGTGCAGAAAGGGAAAATGCTAAATGTGTAAACGAGATGCCTTGAAAATAAATAAATACAAAATTAAAAGAAGCAGAGAACATTGATGCTAAATTAATAGTAATAAATGTTATTTTGACAAATTTCTGTACTAGGTAATTTTGCGCGATTTTGGGCGACTTCGGTTCATGTTTTCTGCGATCAGCCGTCTGCTGGCTGGTCTATCTGGCATGGCAACTCTGGTTGTCATGTTGTCATGTCAATCAACTTTTAGAAAACGAGGTAATTTATAATTTAGCTTTTTATATAGATTCTTTAGACTAAGTCCAAAAAACAAAATAATTGGAACAACTTATTCATTATTCTCATGTATTGATGGCCTTAAATTCTAATTATTCGCTAAGTACATAGGTACGTTAGCTTTGTAAAGTTACTTTTTCTTCATCCACCATTTGTCAATTTTTCTGGCCACATCCTCAGTTTGTTGTCGTAGCACATGTTTAGCGGCTGCAATATAATAATAGTTTTTACTGCAAGTACATTAACCTTTTACCGATATTGTAAATGGTTATTTTCTCCACAGATACTTAAAGTGAGTTCAGAATCAGTTGATAAGTGAATCCGCTCGAAACCTTTCGAATTATATGTAAACTACGTTGCAAGCAAGACATTCTGTCTAGGAATTGTTGATATTTACCACAAAACATGGCAGCCAAACCGCCACTAGACGAAAAGCTTCGCAACCGGCTCACACGGTACATCCACACTGGAATGGAACTGCCCAAATACTACCCTGGTTGCTGGTCATCACATAACTACTTTGAGGCCGATAAACTGAAGGCTGTTGATGAAGCTTTGCAACAGAATAAAGACAATGTAGAGATTGTTGATGTTATTGTCAAGGTTAGTACTTTTTTTTAAATTGTAATCATACATATATCAAAAAAATAAGAACTGCTACAATGAGTCAAGATATGTTGTAATCACTTATATCCTATTCTTATGAATATGAACTTAATTTTGGTCCTACATTCTTTCTAGGCATATAAAGAAGGATGGTACACACGATACGAGACAATAGCATTTGCTCTGACTAAATGTCTGATGCTGGGAGAACCTACTGTAAAGGAGGCAGGGTACAAGGCAGTCGCTGAAGTATGCAACACCCCAGAACAACTTATGCTCTTCACCAAATTCACTAGGCTTTTGAAAACAGGTTGGTATTCTGAGTTTTTATTGATATCATGAGTCAATACTATTAGGGTGACCTCATCCATTTTTTAGACTGGTTTTATACAAAACATTACCAAATTATTTTACTAACATGGCCACAAAAACTCCCAAACACCCAAATTTAAACCCTGTTCACGTGTATGAAACCATTCGGATATGTAGATATTTTTAATGGTCAAAGAGAGGCTACGACAAATTGGTAGATAGAACAAATCTAATTTAATATCTAGAACTACTGAGAAAAGGTGCATGATAGACGATGAACCGACAATAAATACATGTAGCACCTAAAATAAACATAGCCTCTAAAATACATGGTACTGCATGGAGTATGTAGTACTGCAAGTTGTTGAGAAACGGTGGTTCTGCAGGACAGCTGGGTTGTTCGGATTAAAAAGGTGTTCAGTTTAGTGGAGGTTCAGATTATTGTATGTACATGTATTTTACCTTTAACACCAAAGAGAGATACCTGCAGATGTCTTATACTCCCTCACATATTCAAAAAGAAGCAAGTAACTTTCTTAAATATTGTTGTATTTGTACAGGAAATGGCCAAGGATGGTGTAAGAGTGTAAGGGCCTGGTACAGCACCAAGGATCCCATGGAACTGGCTAAGGAGATCACCAGAGTGCGGGCGCGGCATGGACGATCACACAAAACTCTCATTAGGAAGTCTCATGTGAAAGTTGATGAGAATGACAATGGTATGTATATGAATTTGACTTTTGTATTCATTAAAATAGACTATTTTATAACTAACATTTTACTTAGATTTTCATCACAAGAATTACTTTCAATCAAACTAACTACAAACTCTAACCCAGCCATCTAGTCAAAACTTGTAAAACTATCATAACTTATAAACAGATCAACCATAAGGGCCGTTTAGCAAGTTGATTGTAAAAAGCCCGCCTTTTTGTAATTAATCAAATCTGTTCAGAACTTAAATTCAAAATTTGCTCAATTATTATCCTACAAAACCTTAAAACCTTAATTTTATATTGTGTATACTATCATCGCAAAATTTCCGTTTGTTTCTGTAAATTGAAATTTTAAATTGAATTTAAATATCTAAATAGCTTTCATTTATAATAGCATGCATGTAAATAAATATTTTCCTACATATCTATCTAGGGTATATCTAGTGCCATTCGCAGTAAACTAAAAATATTTTTTCAGTCTCAAATTCGCTTTTTTTACTGTAGCTCATATCATCTTCAAAACACCATGTTATAGGGTATGGTCTTTTGTAATCAATGTGAAATTAACTGCAGATGGCAGCCACGAAACTTCCAACTTGTTTGGAATAACTTTGCTCTCGTGGCCTACTCGTATTTATAGTGAAGTTTTGTTGGAAGGTATAGTTTATATTTTATATTTATTCTTAAGACACACAGAAAACTTAATTATTAATTACATGATAAAACTTATTTACAATGATGTCCTTATCTCAATAATGAGATTTCTTCCAGTAAACCAAGGGTGATAGGTGATAGGGATATTTGATATAAATAAGAGGTTCAAATTGTGCACGATAATACTTATAAGTATACAGAAACAAGATTAAATTAATAGTACCTAATAGAACTAAAAGTTAAAAATAAATAATAATAAAATTGACATGCAAATGCCTACATTGTATAAATAAATAAATATAATATATATATTCACTAAATAAATACATAATTAGTATACCTAATATATACATATAATATATAGGTTGTCGAAGATAGTGCTCTTTTGTTTTCCTTTTGAATACACCAATGGAGGGGCTATCACTGTGAGGAAGAGAGTTCCCCTAGTTTGAAGAACTTAACAGTAAAAGAAATGTTATAGTTGTTTTTATGTCAATCTGAAAACAACGTTTTTTGGCTCATAACTTCATTTTACGAATCAATAACTGTTTAAGGGTTTCTACTTTTCAAGAAACTTTAAAAATCTGTATGTATGGTTTGCAACATAAAACGAAGTCATCTATCCACATCATGATTCAGACAAAAAACTGCAGTTTTTTTTTAAAGAATTTATAACGAGAATACTTTCTAATCAAACTAATGAGGATTTACTGTCATGTTTGACTACCCACAACTTATTCTTAGCAAACAATAACGTATTTTCAGCACGCAATGCTGTCGTGAAGTACGCGATTTTTGGCTTGAAGCGAGCGAAGCAAGAAATGGCTAACAAAGAAGGAACAAAAGAGATATTTGACTACATTCAGAAGGTAGAAGATATGCGTCATTGCGAGGACCCGGCCGCTGCCGCCGCGATAGCTATTTCCAACCAATTCACGTTGGATCATATCCCAGGGCATCTCCTTACGTCTCAGGATGTGAGTATAGAAGGCTTAATTCTGCTCGCCGTTTTCGTTACAGGCTGCTTGTATTCAGAGAACAATCACAAGTTAAAATTATCACAATGATATACACAATACACACACTTACAATACTTACATAATAACAAAAAATTGCATCTTAAACTATAGCTACACATATTTAGTTGGCAGGCCAACGCATTCAGTACCAAACGTCTTGGATGAAATGGATGTCGTATGACGAGTTAATGGGCCTGCCGTCTGGTCCCCGCGCGATTCCCTTTGTCGTCGTCCCCGCGTCCCTGTAACATCGCCGGTGACATATGAGTTAAATGGTCGTGCTCTAAAGAATATTATTAAGATATTATAATTATTTAAAAAAGGCCAAATCTACCCAATTCTTTTTTGTATCAAACCCAAGTTGTCGTGATTCGGTATCTTCAAGTACAATGTATGCTCCTGTGAAAATTAATAGCATAACATAACTGAAGAGGCAAAGACAACATTGTTACAAAGCCACAATGTACCCAGTCTTATTATATATTTTATATAAATTTTTATATATCTCCTAACCAGCTCCCACTGATATAATAGTATGGAGGTCAGTGCCGACTCCCCTCAACCACGGTATACACAGATTCATAATTGTAAACAATACTTCCTATGGGGGCAGATAGCCAGTTAATCCGGCAAGAATGGTCATTTTCCATTTACCGGCACGGCACCTGACCGACAACGGCACGGCTAAGATGTAGGCAAAAGTGTATGAAATGTGTTTTTAGTTTATTTTGCATATGTTTTTCGTCTAGCCGGCACCGTCGACGGTTTTTGCCCATCTTTGATATGCCGGTGGCGGTGCCGGTAAATGGAAAATCGCCCATTTGGAGCCTATGTGCACATCGTATTTTCTACGCGCAGACGACGCGATACTAACGCGAACCATACGCGCGTCAGTCGCAGCCAGAAGCCTTTCCGATACA
Source organism: Ypsolopha sequella (assembly GCA_934047225.1). Taxonomy (NCBI): domain Eukaryota; kingdom Metazoa; phylum Arthropoda; class Insecta; order Lepidoptera; family Ypsolophidae; genus Ypsolopha; species Ypsolopha sequella. The sequence continues at coordinate 9,170,995 of OW203987.1, forward strand.
AATTCAACAGGATTGAAAATGAGATGACAACGCGCGTTCGTGAAACGTGTGCATAGGCTCTTAGATAATATAAGATTTCGCATGAATAAACGTTATCATTACTATTCTAAATCCGCATAGGTATGGGATGCAGTGCTACCCCAGTTCACCCTGGATGAGTTGCTGTCCAACATTCAGCGCATTCACAACATGGGCTTCCTGAACTCAGAGTCGACGACCACAGCTATTGTGCTCTCGCTGCTCAATAACAAGGACCTGGTGAATAAGTCTAAGGTCACGCCGCTGCAGGTCTACATCACAATTTGTGACTACAATAAGAAGTGCCGGTAAGCTTGTTGGTACTTGTTTAGTGGACAATGTTCTAGTTGTGTCTTCTTTGGTGTTGTTTGTCGCTATTAACGCACGCGACGCAACTGCAGCGATGAACTGTGCAACGGGTTGCGGCGATTGATAAACGACCATTTTTACCTGTCAAAATGACAGATAACATACAGAGCTACTAACTTATCTGTTCCGGTGCGCCAAACTAAAATTGAATGCCATCGGAACAGATAAGTTTGTAGCTTGTATACGAATACGATGCAGAGAGCATCGGAAATTATTTGCGATACTTGGTGCTTGCATTGATGCTTGTCGAAGTCATGTGAAATGGTCGTTTATAACTCTTTGCAACCCGTTGCAGAGTTCATCCCTGTAGTTGCGTCGTGTGCGTTAAACGCTACAAATTTCTTGGTTGATACTTTGAATAGTCGCAAATATTAAGAGAATCCGAAAGTTTCTTCTCGTACGCTAGTCGAGCCGCAGGCAACAGTTAGTTATTTGCATAATCTGTGTCAAGAGAGTGGTCACAGGCAGCTGCGGTAGTATCAGTCATCCGTCCGTTTCCGACTTCCGTAGATTTTGAGAAGTTCAATGGACAGATTAACACTTTGTCTGCTTCCACTTTCTTTGCGAACTTCATCCTAAGATGGCGGCCTTTGGGAATTAAAAGAAACGAAGCAGTTAAATACTATTTTGTAGTTGTCGAAATTCTCCAAACAACTTTTATCTGTTTTAAACTGTTTTTTTTTGCAGCCCATTGAAACACGAAAAGGCGAAGGTCGCACTAGAAAAAGAGCAGCGGCGTCGGTCGCGACAGGTATTCGATAGCAACACGGGTCTGTGGCAATGGACCGTCACTAGGAGGCACCCGAAGGAGGTCAAGCATTGGGGTAAGAATCCTCGCTGCTTTCGAATCACTTGCGATAAGCTTACGAACTGTCAGAATTAGGCATAACTCAAACACTGAACGAAGGGCGACGCTGTTGAACGCTGAAAATCTTACTGTAAGTGTTGAACGTGTGTCTAAAATTTGGTTTGTGGATTGGTGTACTGTTGAAATTACCACTAAGATGCTGTATGTCCCGCTAAATTGCAAAGGTCCTGTAGGATTAAAACGTACCCTAACGCCTGAAAGAATTTTTATAAAATTCCATATTTGGGAATATACTATATCTATGGGTAGGTATGTATAAAATAATGACATCATAGGGGCCGTCCATTAATCACTTGCTGTTTTTTAGCAACTTTTTAACCCCCCCTCCCCCATTGTTATACGTGGTGAGGTTTTAGACTACCCCTCCCACAATCACGTGTATTTTTTTGGTACAAAGTATATTAAAAAATTCAGAATATTATCTTTAAATTAAATTACGATCCCAGTTTTGATGTCATAAAGACCGTATAATAGCAAATATATTGAAAATATATTTAATGGACATAGGTACCGATTCGGTGAATCACATCTTAACATATTTGACAAGACTAATTTAAGCGTTCTGTCCTTGTCTTTTCGATAAAGAAAGAAAAAGACAGGACGCTTAAAATAAGGTTAGTCCTGTCAAATAAGTTAAGACGTGTTATGCCGAATCGATACCATTGTCTTCGGACCACGGATTAGCGAGACTTTCTTAAAGAAAAAATAAATACACGCATGTCTCACTACACCCCCCCTAGTGATATTTGGTGATTTTTTCCGAACCCCATCCCTCCCTTTCGAGCCTCACGTGATTAATGGACGACCCCATACATGCTACACCATAGATTTAGGATGTAAATCTATGTGCTACACATTAATACTAACATTATATTGACAGTACCGATAGTGCTACAGATCTGATGGAGCGTGGATGACAGTGACAGGGGAGCGCAGCTGTGAAACAAGTAGTATGGTAGCGGCGTTAGTTCCGATTTTGGACACAACCAATCCACGCGCCATAAGATCCTTGTAGCACTGTATGTGGCTACAAAGACCTTTTGGAGCGTAGATTGATTGGTTGTGTCCAAAATACACAAAAACTTAACCAAAGCGGGCGAAGCTGCGGGCAAAAGCTAGTAGATAATAAAAAGACGGCAGAGATTGATTTTAACCATAGAAGATGTGACCCCTGGTACCAAACATGATGACAATCCAGGGTTAAGTTGCTTAGTGCAAGTTTGCCTTACTTCAACTGACTTGTTTGCTTGCAGGTATCGATCAGCCGCCCAACCAAGCTGTGCTAGTAGCTCTGAACAAGTTGATCGAGCAGACCTGGTTGCTCACTCCTGCCACCGGCGTCTCCTACATGATCACTCTGGATATGAGGCATCACATGTTCAAGGGTATACATTGTTTTTTTTTATAGATCCCTCTTCAATGTTAGCTGTTTGATGGAGAGGCCTGTAGCAGCGTTCGGTTGCACTATCAGTAACGCCGTGGTGATGTGTGTATTGGCTCTAAGCAACGACTGGCATGGTCGGTTAGGCGCATTTACACCTGGCCCTACCGTGCCTCGGTAACACGCAAAGATGTTCATCTTTGCTGTAAAATTCAAATAGTTCATTTTGTGATATAGGTACATAAAATACTTTTACTCCACTAAATTAATCTTTAAAAAAATCTTATTAAAATAATATGAAAAATGTCGTACTAAAATTTAATAAAAATTAAGAATTTAATAAAGTGATACACATGTATATTTCAAAACTATAGCGATAATGTATAAATGTATATTATTCATATAATATTTTTATATACCTACATATATAATATTTTAATATTTATTTTCATTATATTCATTATTTTTAATATATTAATATTAAATTATTACATAATGAGACAACCATTAATATTTCCCAGGTCGTCACTTCTGCAAGAGCTACGTCGTGCCAAAGAAAGGCAAGAAGACGGCGAACGGCAAAACAACCACCCCCGCCGCAGCCCCCGCCACCCCCGCTGCAGGGGGAGGGGGAGGGGACGCGGACAGCGCGGAAAAGAAGAGCAAGAAACATTTGTTGGCCGAATGCTTCTACAACAAACATGTCACTCCGGGCCACGCAGGTAAACGCTGATTCTTAATGCGTATTTTTTTAAATACTCTATGTACCACAAAATCCACGGAAGTAGGTAACTGACGAACCGGGACGGCTTCTCATGGCGTCATGCCGGTATAGTTTCATTATGAGGGTGGTGACAAGCATCAGCCGAAGCCTACCAGCAGTGCAGTAGCAGTTATGTGTCTATGCCTTACTTCCTAGGAGAGTTGTAAGACAGAAATATCGGTTTGTATATTTGTGTGCATTAGGCCACTATTCTGTTGGTTGCCTCAGTTATATGTATATCAAAAAAAAAACTTTTTTTGTTAAATGACTTCTCCCTCCGCAGCAATAATCCTGGCGCTGCAGATCCTGAAGCGCGAGAAGAACGTGAAGCTGGCCGTGTTCACGGAGGAGGGCGTGCAACTCGTCACCATCGAGAAGAACTTCAGCAATATCGAGGAGGCAGAGTTCGTGCTCAGGGTAACTATACTGAAGCCTGTTTCAAGGCCAAGCGAATAAACGTCAGTAAAGATCTACAACTATAACATGTCCCCCCTCCAAATTAATGTTTCAATGTTCGTAGTCAATTACGAAGGAGTTTATAAGTAGTTATAATTATTTCCTTCAGTTGTAGTTTATCCGATTTGTTGGTCAACTAATAATAACCATCTTTCCCGGGCAAAAGAATAGACGCATCTTTTTTATAGAGTAGAGAGATTTTTTTTTAAATATATTGGTTGCTGTTCGACATACTATTGACATATTTTATTAACTTTCTCATTATATTTTAATTCCATATTTTTTATTTTTGTAACTTTTTTGATTATATTAGAATTAAGATTTAACATTTGTATGCTTTAGTGGCAAAAAGCATTGAGCCAATGTGACGTGTTTTTTTTCCAACTTATTATGTAACATGCTTTTAAACAAATAAACGATTGATTTATTGAATGTTGAGCCATTGGTAACGCCGCTAGTCGAGCAACAAATACGTGTATTTATTATTGTTTCGTGACCGTCTCAGCACGCACACATGCTTTGCGAGACCTGTAAACACTCACGAATACATTCAACCGATTTGGATTTTGGAGGGGTGGGACATGTTATCGTAGTAGATCTCTACTATGTTAGCGTAAAAAGAAAACGTTACGTATGGCTCTCTATACACTTCTTTATCGCATACGCTTCTTACCGTGTTTCATTGCATGGAGACCCTGCACCAAGAAACACAGTAAGAAGCTAACGCGATAGATAAGTGTATGCAGAGCGATACGAATCGTTTTCTTTTGACGCTAACATAATACTCCGAGACAATGACCGATTTTTCGGCTGCCTTTAGACTTTAACTTCTCTATTCTGTACCATCGTGCTAGTTTAGGCCGCCGTGAAGTTAGTCACATATGGCGGTGCAGTCGCGAATTCTCGGAGCTTTGACGATGTAGGGCGCGAAGGGATATTCCGTTAAGTATACTGGCGCGATCTGCGCCTAGATTACGTACCTTTATCTTTGAAACAGTTGCCAACTGGTTATCAACCAACAAATACATAGATATACTATCGAATTCCGGTTGTCTACAGATACGTTCGCACTTGAAGTGACGTCACAGTTCGTAAGTTCAATACCCACTGAAGGCAATTTTGAAAGTTCAGTTTTTATCTATATTTTTGGTGGTTGGAATCCGATTCAAAGATACATAACAGGCACGCTGAATTCTTTGTCTGTCTGAATGATCACTTATACCTTGACCTTGACTTTAACCTGTGACAATCAAACTAGTCAGGTGAAATCTGAATAATATATAGAATTTTTTGATAAATATATATTTGTCCCTTTTTTATAAGATTTTTAATGTAGTTTTAGTTTATTAAAAGTTAACAATAAAAAGGTAAAAATGAGAATTTTACTCAAAATATTAATTTATTGTCAGATTCTCAACTGATGCCGGGCCCGGTGGGGCCCGAAATATATCTTGAGTAAAATTCTCATTTTTACCTTTTTATTATTAACTTTTAATAAACTAAAACTACATTAAGATATAGAATAGAATAAGAGTTCATTTGTTTTCAAAATATATAATACATACAATTTAAAATAAATTAAAATATATTTGACATCGAAAATAAAGACTGCATGTAGCATGCAGATTAAATGCAGCCGATATTCGTGAGTTGCCGTTTATAATTAATAATTATGATAATGCCCTTGTAAGAAAGCACATCCATTATATTTAATGTCTACAAGAATGTCTTCGTACTCGCGAAGGTGTTGCATGCGTCGAAACACCTCGTGAAGCCTCATGAAGGTTACTCTTTAGGATAGACCGAAACGTCCACATTTTCTCGTAAGAATCAAAGTGAGTCTTACCTGTAATATATATTTTGCTGGATAAAACTAAAAAACTGTTGTTATTGCCGTACCACAGAAAGCCAACCTCGGGCGCGTGCAACTCGACGCTCCGATCAAATGGGCGGAACAGAGGAAGGAGAAGGTAGACGTGTTCATCAATATGGTGGACCGCACCACTCGCTACATGGAGCTGGATATATCGCAGCGTGGCGGCCGCGGGCCTGGCGGGAGGTACATCTTCCTTCTCCCTCTTGTCCTATTATTTATGTAGGAACCAATAGTTTAGGCACCGTACATTTGAAAGAAGTTCTATAGTTGTGGAGCACGAAGAGAAAAAGAACTAAGAAACCTCAGTTAAGGTACTGCATTGATATCAAAGTAAACAGAGTTCAGTTTGGCGTCTCTGTATGTGTGTCGGTGTCGACAGTTAGTTTCGTACTACTGTAAAAACGGTAAAATGTAAAATTAATTATTGTGGCTAAGTAAATAAAGTAGGCTGCAACGCAAGCAAAACAATGTGCGGTTATGAAACCGTACAATTTATTATCGCATTTTGACATTATACTGGATATAAGTAGAACGACCTAACATTTCCAGACACCAATAAAAAACATTGTTCTTTCTCTCATCGTCTCAGATACAGGCATGCAGTGGCGCGCACAGAACTTTTTGCTGGAAAAGCAAACAATTGGTCAAGAGCAACAATAAAAAAAATATGAAAAAATTTAAATATCCCTTTAAAAAAAAAATTTTTGTATGACGCCAGGGTAGACAATGTCTACCCTAGAGTGAACATTTCCTATACAAACTTTTTTTTTCAAAGTGATATTTAAATTTTTTCATCTTTTTTTTATTGTTATTTTTGACCAATTGCGTGCCTTTCCAGCAAAAAGTTCTGTGCACGCCACTGGGCATCGGCACGGTTTTAGTGGTGCGAGCGAAAGTAATGGGGGAATGCGCAGAAGTCATTTATTGGGACTGTTTGGAGGACAGAAGGGGGCGCGACGGGAGGGCAGGCGCCGCGCGGCCGTGATTGGTTTGTCTTGTTTCCCGTACTGTTCCGCACGTCTCCGGGCCCTTTGGTACAGTCGCGCACGCAAATATTTTAGTGGAGCGTTTTAATTTCTGTGTTTGTGACCTGCAATTTAGCACCCAAGTGCCCAGAGGAAACAAAGTTTTAAGTAGACAGGCAAGGAAAATGGTAAACGACTTGCACTGTTTCATGAAAACGGAAACTGGAAATAGTTGAAAGTGTTTTTTTTTGTATTCTGCAATAACGGTCATTGAACCTTGGTCCTCACCACTTACCGAGTCTACAGTATGAATTTGGCTATATAAATAAAAGTCATCTGATAAAGGTAAAGTTTTAGTATACCGTTTGGTAAGCAGTGAAACTATAGCCCTTTTTCATTCGTGTACTTAATCAATTGAGCCATATAACACTTTCTCATATTTAACACATTCATTATCTATCAGGATTATGTCGTAACTATACACAAACAACTTGCCAAGTCCATTTATACAATCAAATATCAGCAGGCAATGTATGAATGTTTATTCTTAAAATACTTGCGCGAGTGTACGTATGCGCAACTATCCCTCACTACTTTTGCTCGCACCTCTAAAACCGTGCCGTGCCCCTCATCTTTAAATGGTAACGCATAAATCTACTGTGAACAAAAATGTCAAGATATATTTTGACTAGATTTTAGTCGTCATCATTGGATAAAATAAATAAAATAACGGTGAACTTACTCACTGAATATTTGTAATTGACATTAGACATTTGCTGATAGCATTATTATTATATTTTATACCTCTATGTATAAGAGGCCAAACTCCGTTTTAGGACAAAATAGTTTTGCCTCGGCCAAACTGATTTCTGGGTTGTAATAAAAGCGTTTCGCGACTCGCTATATATATCTTCTAACCTAATCTACGGGCTCGCTTCTGCGCTGAAGGATTTCTGAAATTTCCAAAGAACTACATGGTTTGTCCTACGCAGAACTCGTTTGTCCAAAAATCGGATTCGGCCGTTAACATTTTGAATGAAAAAGCAATTGAATTTTAAAAATAAACTCGTTTATTATTATTAATTCAAAAATCACCGTTTTTACGTGCGAAAATTTGTAGGTTACATAAATATTTTTCTCTAGATATGGACCGCCGCCGCCGCCGACCAAAGAAATCGAAGATAGATGTCCCGTGAGAGCGCTCGAGCGGTACAGAAAGCAAGCCAATGTGCCGAATGCCAAGTAAGATATATTATTAGTGTTATTTGTTCTATAAAAATCAAATGCGATGTAAGTATATTGCGATTAAATGCAATACTTGTGAAACAAATAAATAAAATTGTATGAAAATATTTTGTTGTAGCAGCAGTTGGAAATACAGGTTTATAATCCCCTGGCTATATGTAAAGAATATATTCTATGCTCGAAATGAAAAATATACGTTTTGTTACTTTTGCCTTGTTTCATAAAAAAAAAAGATATCGACCGTCAAAGTCTATCGCGGGCGGGAGGGCATATTGAGGGGGCAGGTGCCAAGGGCGTCGGGAATGTTTTTCATTGACGGCTGGGGGTTGGAGATTCGTTGCGGGGAAGGTCCTTGGGTCTATTGTCAGTCACATGTCGCGTCGCGTACGTTTGCCATTTATTCGAAATTTGGAAACTCCCCAATAAAAAATATGCAAAAATATATTTTTTTTTCGCTCCTGTTTTCTATTAGTGATTCTGATTCATACATTTCAATAAAGCTAGGTGGTTCATTTTCAACCTATTCTTTACCACATATTCAGTCAGCCTGTTTTTCCAAGAGACGAGTAGAACGACACCTGCTTAGGTAAACACCTACTTTATTAATCATGACTAATCAATCACGACTTATGGGTTTTGAAACGTGTTTTTAGCGAACTTTTAAATATTGGCATCTTACTCAAGCGACACTCGACACCTAAGGTTAGTGACAACGGGCATAAGTGTCGTTGTTGACCTGTATAGGGCTTATAACGAAAAAAAAACAGTTATCTGTATTTTTAAACATATATTTTTCTTATTTTATTATGAGATAAATTTTGATATAAAAGCTTGGCTCTTCCAGACTGGTGGTAATGTCCCTGGCGTCCCACCGCGTGGCGTCCACCGACGGCACCCACGAGGGCGTCCTAGACGTCATTGGAGTCGACGAGCACGTTCCGAAGTTGCTCGACGCCTTCGCCAAGGGACAATTCAAGTAGACAGGAGTTTGACAGCTCGGGGCCGTTCCGAAATGCGCTGACTACAAACAAACTTCCAGGATTTTGGATCGTGTTTGAAAAACATTGCTGATGTCAGTCTGATGGTTGGATTGGCAACAGAATTACAGATGAGATGTAAAATACTGTTTCTACAGTTCGCCCGGCAAATAGCTGTCACCAGACCTTGAAAAAAAAACTATAGATAACGTTATTGTTGGAGAAATGAATGTAAGCAACGTTATAATATAATATCGCTATTAATATCGGTAGAATCTCATCTTGATACATCATAATTAACGTTATTGCAAGACAATCATAACGTTATAAAGGTCTGGCTGTCACCTGCCTTCTCAGCATGGAACCAAGATTTGTTACCGTATCAGTTTCTCAAAAGCGCATGATGATAGCTAGATTCGGAATGTGCCTCGGAGCTAGCTCGTTTTTTTTTTTAATCGCGTGATTTAAATGTATACAAGCAAAAGTGAGCTGTCTTTATACTGTTGTAACATCTTACGACGTTTTAAAAGAAATTGACGTATTGTCAATTTAACAATTATTATTATATCATGACGAAATTTTATATGTTTTGCTTGAAGCATTGATCGCGAGATGCTTTTTTTACCTCAGTAAAGTTGCTATTAATTTCCTTACAAATTAACCGTGTGTGTTCCGAATCCAGTTGTGAGTACTTGATAAGGGTATTTTTAAAATTCCGAATTTTGGTATGCAGCCTTAAAAGAGACAGGATAAAACATATTTTCGTAAATGATCTTATTTCGTATGTTTAAACTTAAGTTATAATCGCTTGAATGTGTAGGACAACTGTTTCATTAGTTTGTCCCGTTGTAACTTATTCCGATCTCGAGTTATTGTTTTTAGTTATTAACTGTAATGCACAAGTTTCCTGGCGACCTAGTGACAATAATTATAGTTGTTCATTTTAAGCAATTTAGATCTTTAGATCTTCCGAAGATACAAAATAATTTACATATAAGTCAAATCACTTGAAATATTATATTCATACAAAAGTACACGGTATTTATTTTTGCCTCCATTTTAATTGGTACCTTTTGTTTTTCGTTTTCATCATTGTTTAATTATTTAGCTGTTAATGTATTTTTAAGTTTACTATATGTAAGGTATAGCTTGAAACCATTCTAAGCAGGGTCTTTTTGGTTCTTCAAAAATAGTTCCCCTGAAACGATAGTTCTTGTGTTCAAATTCATAATAGGGGTAAAAAAGAAATATTTCTTTTATTTCCAATTCCATAAAAGAAGCTATTTGAAAGTATATTTTACCCCTATACGTGTTTCCATGTCAGTACTTTGAGAAATCAAATCTGTAAGCCTGTGTTTTAATTGTGAATTGTTATTATCCTAGCCCTAAGTCATGGGGAATTTGTATGTGTGCGTCATAAAAAAATAACTAGTATTTGCCAAAGTATTTTGCATTTTTTATAAAACAAGGTACTGGCTGGAAAACTTATCCTTTATCTACTATTGGATCTTGATAAATGGTGATCGGATTGGGTAGAGTAAGTTACCAACATACTCTACTTAAAGTTATCGAGACCAACCTAAAGCTGGCGAAAAAGTGAAAAAAAAGTAACATGGAGTCAAGGTATTTATAACTCCTCACCAACTTTAGGTATTTAAACTCTTTCTGATCACTTTTACTTTACAATTTATTAAGGTAATGAAAGGGAAACATGCTTGAACTTTTAAAACGAGTTCCAAATTTGATATTTTAAAGCTATTATCTAGCAATTTTACATTTAATGTATGTATTCGATTTGTAGGTAGCATGTTTGAGTTTTTCATACAGTAGTAATAAGTCGAGCCGCTACAAGATTGGTCAAATGTTGAACTAATATTGTCGGTTTTTTCTAAATCTGTGATCACTTGGTACTCTCTCGGGTTTAAGTAATTTTTATAAAACATTGTTGAAAATGTTCATGATTCAAAGAAAGGTTATTCTCTCGAAATCACTAAGTTTTGTAATAGTTACGTACGATGTTGTTAATTTAAAAGATGTTTTGTTGACACGATATGTAAGGTCTATTAGTATTACCTAAGTCGGTCTAAGCAAAAAATTATTTATTCATGCTTTATATTGCGTTTGGTGTCATATTTGCTATTTTTTGCGTGACTCACCCTCCAGACCTAAAGATGTCAAATGGAATTTTATCCATTTTCGGTTATCAGTTCGTTGGATTTACTTTTGTTACCTAAAAAACGGGAATCAAAATTTTTGTGGCTAGTCACTTTGTCTCAAAAAATAGTGTTCTGTGATTAAATGATGCCTTGGCGACTCCAAACTTTGGTGATATTAATTGGGCTAGTGTTTTCTTTTTAAACCTTAAACTTATCATCTTGATTACGAAACTAGCTATGGCTCTATAATTATAAAAAGTTTGGGTACTAAGTTATTTTTGAGTAGTCTCTTAGTAATTTGCCAATCTGTTTCACGGGTTTATGAGAATATCTTATGATATATCAGACATGTATATTAGAAAATAATATAACATTTAAATTACAGGTCCCGGCAGAAAATAATGCACATTGTATCGTAGCGTCATCTCTGTCGCACGACGGATTTGTAGTCTGGTGACAGAGACGACGCTCTACAAAGCCGATGTGCATTATTTACAGTCGCGAACTGTATATAAAATAAAAATGTAACATCAAATAATTCTTAAAAATGAAAAGCTTCTTATGTAAACTTTCCTAAAGAACCATAGCGAGGTACTAAATCAAAAAGATTAATAAGAAAACATAGCCAACATTAGACATATAATAGTTGATAGTATAGTATACCAGAACGTAGATTCTAAAAACCTTTGTTTCAGTGAATTCGTTGTTCTGTCCTTTTTCTACTTTGTGATTTAAAACGTGCGTTTTATATTGGAAACAAAAGTTTGCTAGTGCATTTTTTCAGTTTACAGCATATAGGTAAAATCCGTCCTCATTACAGTCTGTTGTATTTCACCGCGTTCTTCTAATATGCGTTAGAATAAGTTTGTTATAATCATAAATGTTTAACCCATCCACTGCAGCATATCAACGGCACCACATATTAAATTATTGTAATAAGTAAAAATGTACTTGCATGTTTGTTTTCACGTTCATTAAACTCTTTTAATATACAAATGTGATTTATTTTCGTCACAACCTCGGTCGATACTGCGGGCCTAGAAACTAACGTAATACGGGTGTCATTGATTTAAAAACATATATCGTTTTGAAAGCACACTGATTTATCGAAAACAAGCAATTTAAAATTTCCACAGAAAGCTTATTTATCTCATATTTCATGTTTAAATTAGTGTTCTTATTTAATAAATATTTTGGAACCTAGATATTCTGTAATGCAATCGGAATAAATACACACTATTAATAATATCTATGATTTTGGTTTTTCGTTTGTATGAACTAGGATTGCTCCGCCGGCCTCTTAATTAAAATGCTTTATTATTCAATATAAGGCAATATTTTTTGTATTACCCGTTGTATGGAGGGTTATCTCTATTTATCTAATTACGAACATACAATCGAGAACAGATACCTACTCGTTAATGGCTTCACGAGTTGTAGCCGGGGGCCGACACCCCAGCTACAAATCCTAGTTGCGCCAATGGAAACTAAAAAAAATCGATGAGAGGAACAAATGAAAAGTCAACAAAAGTTATCCCCTAAGTTCCTGGGAGTTGGGCAGAAAGGGTGGGCTGGCACAGCTAGAGAGGTGACAAGAACCGGAGGACAACGGTTCGGATATTACAGCAACAGGCGGAAAGCAGTGGACGTTACCGAAAAAGTCGGCGTGAAAATTATGCCTGACGGTAGGCGGATATAGTGGTTCGATACTCGTTCTTACGGCATGTAGGTAGACAATAATATATTATACGCCATGAATCCCCGGGGCTTAGAGCATACATGCATCCTCTAAGCCCCGAGGTGTTCTCGTGTGTAAAATGAAAGTCAGCCAGACTTAGCCAATGTAGGGGCCAGCGTTCTACCGCCGCTTTTTTTTAGGTAGGTTGTTCTATATTCTTCGTTGTAAAGACTTTTCACTTACAATTACGTATCCTGTGTTTTTCCCGAGGTTACTGTAACTGTACCTACAATTTAAAGTACTTGTTTTGAGCGCTCGTGTCTATTGACATTCATAGAAACGAGCGCTCAAGGTCCGTGCTAGAACCGAAAGAACCCTAAATCCTGCACAAGATGATTTGGGGACAAGCAGGATACAATTAAATCTGTCGTTGTATAGAAAGTATACTTGTAAACAATCTCCTTGCGGAGGAAACCCATATACAACGTGTTTACTAGCATATCTAATACGAAATGCAATAAAAATTCTAAAATAGCATGTGACATTTTATTCAAAATACTATAAATCTTTCCAAGAATTAATCCCTGTTGTAGTCGAACGTGTAATCGAAATATGATTGGTCGAAACTCTGCACTCGCACATAACCGTCTTCACCTCCCGAAGCGTAACTCTTCCCATCGGGGTGGAACGATAAACTGTTGATGGGCCCGAAATGCCCCTTGACACGACCGAACTCCTCCTCAAACACCAAGTGGAAGAACCGAGCGTCGAACTTGCCCTGCCGGGTCGACGTGGTTGTCACTTCCATGGCGTCCTGCCCTCCACCCAAGACAACGTGGTCTAGTATGGGGCTGAGGGCAGCGGAGTTGACAGGTCGCTCGGTCTTGTACTCCTTTAGGAGCTCCAGGGAGCTGGTGTCAAAGAGCTTGGCGGTTTGGTCCTTGGAGGCAGTGATGAACATAGTGCCGTCCCGGGATAGCTGCATGTCGTTGATTTGATGGGTGTGCTCCTTGATTGAGTGGATCTTCTTGCCAGTCTGTTAAAGTTAACTAAAGATTAGTGAGGTGTTTGTTTCGCGTGTTCAGTCGCCGTTATACTAGAGTGAAAATGTTGTAAAAATTCATGGTACTTGCTTTGGAAAACATTAAGCAAAGGCAATCAGGATAAACACCGACGATTATATGAAGCATAAGGACATCAAAATATTCCCAACAGATTAAAAGCAGGACACGGTGATTTTTGGTTATCAGGATAAACTTCTGCCGAATTCTGCGCGGGAAATCATCATATTTAGCCAAGTAACCCGCAATATTAATATGCAGAAAACAATAGTGTGACATAATGTGAAACATTGGGACACGGATGCTTATTTATAATATTTAAAAATAACAAATTTCACGAAAATTGAGCAGAAGAACACTCGTTCATGAACCTCAGATGCGTCGTCCGGTATTGTCGCCTGAGGGCCAATCAAAAGCCACGTGGTGAAAAGAGGGCGTGGATTAAGAAATAAGGGTGGGAATTATTTCTCGTAGTTGTAGTAGGTTTTCTAACAATGTTATAATAAATTTATTTATTTGCAACATAACTCAGAAACGGCACGGCAAACTGGGGTAAAATTTAGCATATAGGTAGAACCCTTGAAAATTTATACCTTAATTGACAGAACGGCAAAAGAAAGATAAAAACATAAAGAAGTAGGAGCAGTAATTTGTTTCTGTTAAATAAAACCCACCCTGAGGTCCCACTGGATAATGTCTCCAGCTTCATGTCCTGTGATGATGGTCTCGTCGAGGTTGCCCCACACCATCGAGGTGACCTTGGAGTCTGTGATCTCCCACTTCAGGATCGGAGATTGGGAGGAGATGGAGTCATCTACAGTCCTTGTGTCAACTACGAAAACCTGAAATCAAATGATTGTGTTAAAATTGTTATGTGATAAAAAATCTAGGGTCATTAATGACGATTGATGGAGGAGGATGGTGATTATCAATTGCACTTATGCATGTCTGAGAATAACATCTTTGTTTTTTTAAACTTTGGCCAGCTTTTTCTTACTAAAACTATAAACATACATATTACAAACAATAGCAATAAAACTGCAATTTTGAAAAAAGAAACAAAAAGTCGGACGTATAGCCTAAGCCCAAGCTTGTACTATATTTAGCGAGACGATGCAAAGCGGTCCATTCACCCCTCCATATTATTATAATACAAAATTATTGAATACAATACTTCTAACATGTAAAATTTCTGTTTTAAAATGCAACTACACATGGAATTGAGGGTCAGTTCACGAGCAGTCAGAGCCTGGCGATTTCTTTTGTGTTGATACTACGACCGCATTTCCTTTGACGTTACGGCAGGTGTCATTCGGGGGAATGACCCGCTTTGCATTGTCTTGCGAAATGTAGTATACAAAGAACATTTTTACAGTCTTCAAATAAGAATGTGTAATGTACTTTCTGGTTGGCTGGAAGAAATCGCTTTAAGTGATAAGTCTGCCTTTGTACAAAATTACGTTTTCAATACTCTGTTTTCTTTTATATGTCTTTTGTGTACAATAAAGCGTCAATTCATTCATTCTGTTTTAGTAATGTGTTGATATATCTTACTTCACAGGGGTGTCCCATAGCCTTGTCGGTGGTGTAAGCAGCTTGGTACGCACTAAAGCTGAAATTGCAGGTTCTTACGGAGGAGTTTGTCTTGATTGAGGCTATGTTCTTTCCAGTTTCCAAATCCCATAATCTGTAACACAAAAAAGCATAGTATTTTAAGAGTTGTCCATGTAAGTAACCAATTAATTTATGATACTCAGTATTGCTCAGTTTGTTGAGTAATTGTTGAGCCATATAAGAGCAAATCCACTGTCAGTTCTTATAGCTTTTGATTGATTTAAAAACAACTTATTAAAGAGCTAACTAGACAATTGCAGGGGTTCAGATTGATCCTAGGAGTTACAGCAGGTACATAACCTAAGTGTATCATCTAAAAACATTGAAACAAACCTGCAAGAACTGTCACCTCCACCAGTAATGAGGTTGATGGTTTGCCAGTCAACGTCCAGGCACCAAACGACACCACCATGGCCATTGAAAGTGCCCAAACGTTCGCCATTCAAAGACCACCACACATTGGGCTTGGAATCCTTAGCCACAGAGAATAGCAAATCACCCTCGCGGTTATACTTGATCTGAGTGATGGCACGCTCGTGCCCTTGGAGCATTAGGGGTTTCTAAAACAGGAAACACCAGTAAAACAATCAAAGTAGACATGATGAATAATACATTTTAGCAAGTGTTGTTTAAGGCTAAGTTTAGCTATAATTAAGATTTAAGCAAGACAAGATGTCGTGTTTTCAATGAGTTTTTGATTTGCTTACCATTTTTAAGGATTTATAGGGATTTTAGAGTGAAATTTAATAGAATTATCACAGTGACATGTGGCGGCGCCGACTATTTTTTTGACAGAAAAGACATTTGACATTTCATGACTATTGCCAGTAAATAAAATGTAAAACAAATTTTCATTTTTTTTAAATGGCAATTATGTTTATTAGTTTTACTATTCACCCCTAGATGAAGCTATTGGACCACAATATTTATAGTACGAAATTAAACTACAAGATGGCAGTGTAACAATAAGATAAGATGTCACAGTGACATGGTGGCAGCGCTATTCATTACCTATTCTGACGGCAGCGCCGACTATTTTTTTGACAGAAAATAAATGACATTTGACATTTCATGACTATTGCCAGTAAATAAAATTATGTTTATTTTGCGAAATCCATCGCTATGAATACTCTAAATATTGTTAGAGTGCATTACAAACTAGAAAAGATCAATCAGAAACAAACCCAAAGACAAGAATTTGAAAAAATTCCCCGGGCCTGGATTCGAACCTGCGACCTCTTGTTATCAAGACAAGCGCGCTACCAATTACGCCACCGAGTTTCCTTTTTCAAATTCTTGTCTTTGGGTTTGTTTCTGATTGATCTTTTCTAGTTTGTAATGCACTCTAATATTAAATAAAAACAATTTTTTATTTTTTATTATGGCAAGTATTTTTATTAGTTTTACTATTCACCGCTAGATGTAGCTAATAGGCCACAATATTTTATAGTACGAAATTTGACTACAAGATGACAGTGTAACAATAAGATAAGATAAAATAATATTTGTAAAGAATGAAAGCATGACATGACAATCACATAGTACTTTATTATACAAGGTGTTTGGGACATCGATGTAAATATTTTGAGGGTTGATAAAGTACTATTTTGATTTTGATTATTTCTAACTGAATTTACTACTATGCAAAGTTTTGTAGTTTTCTAGTTACACACATTTTTCAGTTTTGTCTACTTAAAATTAGGTACTTAACTGCAATTAAAAAATAATAAAACACTATTTATGTTTATTTTCACTTCCTTTTGAACACACTAATTTTGTTATTTTGTTTAATTGAAGTGTATTGAGAAATAATTTGGATTAAAATGTTTTTTATAGCCATAAATAGTGTTTTATTCTAATGTTTAGTAAACAAAACTGAAAAATGTCTTTATCTCGAAAACTACAAAACTTTGCATAATAGTAAATTTAGTCAGAAATGTTCAAAATCACTTTCATTTTTTTTTTTTTTTTTTTTTTTTTTATGGCAAGTACGGACTCCTTTTTTAAAGGTCAGTTTTGCCAGCGTCAAGTGATATTAAAAGAAAAGTACTTATATATCATCCCTGAAAATATTTACATCGGTCCCAAATATACAGGATATAGAAAGTGACAATCAAAACGGTGGAGTAACTTTGAAGCTCAGCCTTTTCACAGTTTGTAACCATAGAGTATATAATTAGACCGGTTTGTAACTCTGCAAAACCTAAGACTGGCTGGAAGGCAGCGGGCAATGAGTTCAAGAAGGAAGGAGATGCCCATCTAAACATTTTCCCAAACTACAATCGGCACCACACTTTATGACCCCTCGGACGTTAGTATATCTCTCTCTTTCATACATCATATATTTCTTTCATATTTTTCTCTCTGTCTCGCTGGTACTAACTTCACTCGGGTTTGGCGCGAACATGAATGCCGCGTTGCGTAGGTGTGCGATGTAACCTTGTACGTGCGTATATGAATCCTTAATTTCTTTTTTATGGTAATAAGTCAGTTCCACACCGATATACACATACAATTTTAATTATGTTACTTGCAATTTACAATAATCACTTTCGCTATTTGTGTACATATTTTTTAAGATACAATTGGCATTCAATCCGACTGCTACAAAAATCCATAAAGGCCCTATAGCACCAGTTTCGAGCCGAATTGAGATTCCGCTACTGAATTGCATACCTAGATTAATATGATTATAATGATAACGATTATTTTTTTACATGACTTCCCATAAAAAAGCGTTATGTTTTCATGTATGTATGTAGGTATGTACACGATTGCCCAAAAAAGAGTTTTCTATTTTCAGGGCACACGACCGTCCAAAAAGAGTTATACATATTTTCAGGGTTCATATATGTATGTAACTAACTTACTTACTCGTCGTGGTCGGGTAAAAAGCTAGATAAATGAAACTAAGTTTATTCCATTAGACTGCTAACCAAATATTATCCTAAAAAAAAATAGCTCTCTAGTATTATCCAGGCCGAAGTTATTATTAGATTTATTGACATCAGAAAAATGTTTTCGTGGTATTTTACTTCTGAAAATAAAGTTCATTATTTAATTTCATTATTTTTTTTCATCTAATTTTTAGTTTCCTATGATTATTATATTTTTCTAGTATCGTATATTAAGTTCCCCTTAGCAAAATTTTAAATTTCCTACATAAGTTTCTAAGACAAAAATAAAATACAGGTTTATAAAAATGACGCCCGTACAAAGTTGCTTTTGTTCAAACTCGCGTGAGGTGGTAGCGAACATCATGGCCGCCATTATGGACTTCGATAATATAATTATCGCTTCGAAAATGGTTTATTTAGTTGTTAAACAAGCAAAAAACATGATGTACGGTTACTTTCTGATGATACGATATCCCATCTGGCTTTTTAAAATTTTTTTCATAGTTTTTGCAGTCTTTTACTGTGCAACAAGGCATTTTTAATAGAAGTTCAAACACAAACACACTGCACAATCTCCCGCGGAACACTGAGTCGCGCTTGTGCTAAATTGGCATTTTAGCACTTACGCACTGGGGTCATTTACTCGCTTCGTTGGCCTGGTCCTTACCTTTAGGTCAATGGCAGCGGGTCTTTTCGTTTCAAGGCATACGAGTAGATATTATAATATTTTATTATTCGGGATATAAATTCGAATTCGAACTATAAAAATAATGGTTCCCACTAATACTTTACACTATAATATTAATACTTTCAGTTGAACAGAACCTTAATAGTAGTTTATGCTACAAAGGCGAAAAGGAATAAATTACGAGGAAGATTTAAAACACGAGCGTAGCGTTTTAAACCTAACCGAGTAATTTATTGCTCTTACGCCTGGGTATCATACTACGTTTTTCAGTGCATAGTGTGAAGAAATAAAACAAATATAATCTTGAGAACTTTAAATTATGATTGGCACAAAAGGAATGTATACAGAGCCATTAAACAGTGGAAAAAAAAGTATAACATTTATTACAAGAAAGGCTGCAGGTTAGCCAACCATTGTAAATAAATTTAAAAAATAATAATAATTTGCCCTAGGGCAAAATAATCGATTTTCTGTTTGGTTTTGATGCATAAAAAATGGGCCTTTACGAGCACTTGCATTGAAAAAAAAAATAATAGTTTCCACAAGATTTTTATAGAAAACCAGCGCAGAATAGAGCCGGTAGGTTAGTTTAGAAGGTTAGGTATTATTAATAGGTATGGCTTCGATGAGGTATGGCAAGTCGCGGAACGTAGTAAACCTTCGTGTTTTTTTTTACGACAACCCGGCAGGGCAATAGCCAGACTGTTTAATTAGGACAGGCTCAGAAAATATCAGGGTAGGTTGAAAGCTGAAATTATCCACTACTCGCTTTTGCCCGCGGCTTCGCCCACATTGATTTAGTTTTTGTGTAGTCCTTTAGAATCTGTCAATATTTTTGGACCCGTAATTTTATAAAACGTATTCGACTCTGATTTGGAGTGTTTTTGGTGCACTTATTTGATCCCAGCAGGTAAAGTCTCTTCGGCGATTCCAAACGCCTAGCTGCATTTCCGAACGAAACTATTTTATGTTCTCTGAGTTGATCCTTTGCTATCGTGTCTTTGGTGAAATCGAAAACCGAGCCGCGCGTTTCCTCCTCTTTATGGTAGATAGGTATTCGGCGAGGCCAAAAGCCGAACCGCGTTTCCGGACAAAACTATTTCTTATTTTAGGTCCTTACATAATATGAAATCGGTGGTTTGTCAAACTGGCCACTTTGATCTCAAATATCTGGCGTTAGGCTAGGAATTCCAAATTCAAATTTATTTCAAATTTAGGCTTGTGTATTTGTGTTTCGAATTTAGTGATACATTTGTTTTTACGCCATTTGATTTTTCTTTGACATCGGTCTGTTGACAATATCCCACTACAAATAGTATCCCACTAATATTATAAATGCGAAAGTTTGGATGGATGGATGGATGGATGTTTGTTACTCTTTCACGCCCAAACTACTGAAACGATTAGACTGAAACTTTGCACAAATGTAGTTCTAGACCTGGAATAGGACATAGGCTACTTTTTATCCCATAGATCAGTTCCCATTGGAAGGCAATGGGGTGTCAAGTTCCTATTAAAAAATGATGTACTGTTACTCCTTTACGCCGTTGAATATTAGTGAGATGGGATAGTGAGGATGGGATGGGATGGGATAGTGACATTAGTGGGATAGGATGGGATGAGATTCGATACGACTATACAAAAACTTAGTAAACGCGGGTGAAGCCGCGGGCAAAAGCTAGTAGAAAACTAAAAATATCGCGTTATTATTTACGAATATGAGTTCCACCGCGGCACCGACGCTGCTCGAAGGATTAATGATGTGAATGGGGAAGCTACTGTAAAAGAAAACAACACGGTATGTTTTTGGTTCCAATGTTTTCGTTCTGGAAATTTTGACCTACAGAACAAATCCTGTGGACGACCGGAGACCCTAGTTGACAACGACGTATTAAAGGTGATCGTGGAAGCAGATCCATCGCAAACCACGTCAGAGTTAGCGGCAGGCTTCGGTGTGAGTGACAAAATAATTTTAATTCACTTGAAAGACATTGGAAAAGTGAAAAAGCTCGAGAAATGGGTACCGCATGAATCGCGTGAAGCACACCAACAAACACGCATTGAGTCCTGAGTTAGATTTGTCAACCGTCACAATAACGAGGGAATTTTGAATCGTATTGTTACTTGTGATGAAAAATGGATCCTGTACGACAATCGGATACGCTCATCACAGAGGTCGATCCCAGTAGCAGATCGAGTACCGGCTAAATCTGTCCCAAGCGTAAGTTGACTGAGAAAAAGGTCCTGGTGAGTGTTTGGTGGACCAGTGCTGGTGTCATACACTACAGCTTCTTAAGATCTGGCCAGACGATTACGGCAAATCTGTATTGTCAATAATTGCAAACCATGATGGAAAAGCTCGCTATAGAACAACCGAGACCCACCATACTTCCCAGACCTTGCTCCAACTGATTACCACTTTTTTCGCATTTTGGACAATTTCTTGCAAGGAAAACAATTCAATTCCGATGGGGCAGACCAAATCGCCTTTAAAATTTTTATTGATTCTCGTTTCCACAATTTTTTCAGCAATGGAAATAATGAACTACCTATAAAATGGCGAAAGTGCATAGATAATAATGGTACATAATTCGATTGATTAAGTATATACTTTCATATATATATTTTTTTACTTTTTCCATATAAAACACCAATTTCATATGTAAGGACCAATACTTAGTTTCGTTATTTATTATTATTAATTCGAAATTTCAAAATTCTTAGCAAGCTCTGGCTAACGGCTAGGGCAGGCTAAGCCTGCCCTGGCGTACCTCCGGCTACGGGCCTGCAACCCGGAAAAATTTATAGCACAAAATAACCACTTACTGAAGGTTCACTCCGCATAACTAGCGAAAACAGGCGCATTATGCACACATAGACGCGTACGTACGACGATGTCGGTCGAATGCCAATACGAAATTCTGCCGAGATCATCATACGTACGCGGCTATGCATGTGTGTGTGCTGTCCGCGGCTTACCTTAGAGACTATTAGTACTAGAAAGCAGTAATTTGGCATGGGTATACATATTTATCACACCGATGAAGTGGTAAAATAAAATATTGAAAATATTTTTTTTAGGGTACGGACCTCCCCTACGCGTTAAGTGGGGATGAATTTTCTTCGCGTCTATCTTATGGTGCGCGGGGGTGTTGTTGGATAGGTTGTTCAAAAATAGGGTACGACCGGGATCTCGGAATCAGTGAAAAACTCTAGAAAATCTCGGCCACTGCACAGCACTCGGGAGACAGAGAAATTTTAAAAGTTGACGAGTATGACACCATGATGAGCAATAACGAAGCAAATGCGAACGCGATACTAAAACTTGTACTTGATAGTTTCCTTCGAGAGCAAGGCTTCAAAGGAATGCAAATAATTTTGAACATTTACATTCATCTCCCTACAGGATGTTAAAAGCAGTAGCTAATTAGTTTTTGTCAGCACCACCAACAAGCGTGAACAGCTATTTAGTAAGGCCATGAAAACATCTCCGTATAGTTGCGTTTCAAACTACATCACAATCGTATGGAATCTTGGAAACCGCTCCCAGCGGACAGTAGCGGAACTAACAGCTATGTATGACAACCCAAGTTTAGTTTCAAACGCAACGATACGGAGATGTTTTCATGCTTAGGCTACTGTAGAAGGCTATTAATAAGGACAGTTGTATGATAAAAGGTGACACAATTTGTCACAGCATAGTTACTGCTGAAATATTACTTTTCTCATGGTATAATATATCATAAAATTGTTTAATTTTTGATTATTAGTTAGTCGGAATAAATATTTTTTGCGAAACTGATGTGATGACTTTTTGTGTAATTTTCTCAATGTTTTCAATACTTTGTCATGTCTCCTTCTCGGTGTCGGCCGTGACCAGTCTTGGTGGTTCAAAAATAATGCGGGTGTGTCAAAACCATTTTTCGATTCAGGGATACGTTTACGAAATATTAAGCTGTCTGTTATTTTTCCGGAAGTCTTATAATTTGAAGCTGACAACTGCTAATAAGAACTGTGCAATAAAATATAATATTTTTAGGCAGATTGCAAAATTGATGGATGGTGACGGCTGTTGCAGTCAATTGTTTGAATGATTTCCGTAGTTAAAGTCATGATTTGTGTAATTTTTGGCGTGGCGTAGTAACAAGCCAAAATGGCCCTTCTAATTTTGTCTTGTTTAATCTCAGAATCTCATTACCATAAAGAGATATAGGGTAAAACAATTGCTCTTATAAATATATTTCTTTGGGTACACGCCAAACAAGTGAATTTTGTAGTTATTTTTTCGCGTTCTGTTAGGTTCGGTCACTTCTAAATATTTAAAATGTCCAAGTAATGGATTTAAATGGAAAAATTAAATCGTCCTTATTACAGGACCTGAGGTCTTGTGTTCTCTACCCAGGTTAGAGTACCTTCTTCGCTTCTATAAGATCGGGAGGTCGGGATATTTGAGTAGTAAAGACAAAAATATTTCACATACATTTTATTTTCTTAAATTATTAACCATTGATTTCCAAGAGTACAACTAAAAAACAAATTAAAGTACAAACACGTTATGCATCGCTAACTTAATTGTAGGTAACTTCTCTTGGGAAACCAGTACACATTCAATTGACTAACCAGGCGCCGGCGCACCACTCGAACGAGACACGAGATGACCAACTGACATACTCGAGTACAAAGTACAAACATGCTACTTCACTTGGTCGGTTTACCAGGCTGAACCACCGCCATACAATCTGTGACGTCACTACAGCAAACGCACATTCAACAGACTCCTAGGCTATGGATAATACTAGTTAGTGAATAAGTCTTGAAATTGAGCGAACCCAACTAAATAGGTAAATAGCACAAATGAAAAATTTTATGTGGGAGTGATTATGAAATGGCTTGATGTTTGTCATTTTAGGTTGGTTTGCCGAAGTTGCAATGTCTGGAGGAGCGTCATTTTTATTGAATAAAAATAAAATTGGCAATACAAAGTATGGCGATTGTAAATGGTGTATCTTTAAATTAAACCGCATAATGCACTGCTCATACTGAATAACTTTCTTAAAGGCTTTATTACACGCAGGAATGAAAAATAAATATACATAATATTAAATGGATTCGAGCTAGGATTTAACCTGATATCTATTGTCTAACTGATAATGGGAAACATAAATATAATTTTTCCATTTCCGCAGGTTATCGTTATTGATCTTCGGCGAGTTGTTCAATATGATAAATACAGAGTGGTTTCATTTAAAGATACTTGACCGTTTACATTCGGTATAAAAAGAACTAGAAAAGCGAAACGTGTTTGTGTAAAGGAAAAAAGTTGTTACAATATAATATTTGATGAAAGTGTAATTTGAAGTATAGATACATAAGTCCATCTGTTACATGTAATTATATACATTAAATACTTCAACGATTCCAAATATATATATTCTCTTACGGCATTACACTCATATAACTATTTTATTACAAGGTCTAATTACACAATTTCCAACCTTCTTTAATCCTGAAAATATGTGTATCACTATTTTACACAACAAACCTTATGCTACGTGAGAAAATATTTCATCAGAACAACTTATTAATGAAATGTTTAATTTATTTCGTTATGGACTGTAAGAAAGTGTGAAATGCAATAGTTGCTGTTATTCTCTTATTAATATAATTAACATATATTATGTTATATTATATTACTATATATCAGTCAAAATATTTCTGAGATTTAATATCTAATAACTTTAGAGTAACCCGGTGTGCTTTAGAGTAACCCGGTGTGCTTTTAAAGACGCTGCTATATCAAACATATTTTCGACTGTGTCTTGGCTCAATTACCAATTTAATATGAAGGCATGCTGTTCCTAAGATTTCCGAGAGTGTAGTCGGTATTTTATGAACAAACACAATAAAACCACAGTCGATATTATGTTTTCATTTTAAGTGTGTTTTAAGGCAATACATGTTTTCATTGTATAGAGATTGCAGGAATTGTGCAAATGATTCGATTATCGTAATTTATCATGTAAGTAATTACAACTTAGTGGAAATCGTCTGGGCTACTCCTCGTTTTTACCTAAAGCCATATTTTTTGATCCAACCAGATGCATCTTTACCTACTCTTGAAAGTCACATCTGCCTGCAACGAATTTGTGATCTATATTTAATGCAACACATTCAAATAATTATAAACAAGCCGAAAGAAATCATTCAAAATTCTTAAAGATCAGTCAATTTTGAGACGAAAGTAAATCCAAGTGAAATTAGAGCGAGCAAAGAAATGAAAGGGCTACTTTGACCAGCAATTTAGGAGAGTAACGTGAGGCGAGTGATGGCCACCCTTAACATATCTATTTACAGCTACTAGAGTTAGCCTCCACGGGCATGTCATCAACTAGTCTAATTAGGTACTCGCCAGTAATGCGCCAATTCTTCATTTATACAAGATTCTGGATACTACTTTGTACAACGCCAATAACATCCTTATACTCTAATTTCCATTTGATACAGTGCCGTTAGTGTCTTATTAATACACTAAATTACTAACAAAATAAGTGTCATTACACATTACATTAAAAAAATCATTTACACGTTAGTTCTGTTGAACGATGCTCGATTCACGATTGCAGTTTATATTCTTACGAATTTTGTCATTATATTTTTAAATTTCTATAAAGGCATCTTTACCTCAGACTTTTTAGAGTTTACACCTTCGTTTTGTCGGTGTCTGTATAAACTAATTAATTATATTTAAGTTTGAATAATTTTGAATAAATAAATATAGTAATGCGATCGTTATGAAGGTTTCATCCATAGAGGACTATTAACCAATCACTGGTCTGTATTGCACACGATCACCTCAGTTTCAGAGTGTCATAAATAAATGGGTAAATCTGTAGGTATTTACCCGGAACATTTGACACGTAACCAATAAACTATTACC
Organism: Ypsolopha sequella; assembly: GCA_934047225.1. Taxonomy (NCBI): domain Eukaryota; kingdom Metazoa; phylum Arthropoda; class Insecta; order Lepidoptera; family Ypsolophidae; genus Ypsolopha; species Ypsolopha sequella. Next base: position 9,196,944 of record OW203987.1, read on the forward strand.
GTTTGTTTTGTTTATCACATTGAACTATATAATAATTTCACGAACACTACTAACTTAATTTAAACGTACTAGATAATGTTTAACAAAATTATTTGAAAACTAATTAGGCATTTGATGGCAGTATCGTAACTGGTTGTATTCAAATTACAATTTACAAAATACAATAATATATAACATTAACACTTAACTAATGGTAACGCAATGAGGAACGACTGTCCTTCATTCAGGTAACGGGAATTACATTACACTTCGTAGCTTTATTTATTGAAGTAATGAAACGAGCGTTTAACTTACTTGCTTCGACATTCCGTATGCAGAAAATGTCTCAAAGTAAAAAGTGCTTAAACAGTGTGATATTATCTGATACCGGTATAGAACGAGAAAATAGAAGCAAGAATTTCAGTACTTTTTGTAAGCTAGCGTGCTACAGCGTAGCCGTAGCAGCAATGGCTTGCTACGGCGTAGCGACGTAGCAGCAACTGGCTCGCTATGTTACACGTATTAAACTTTTGATTGATATAGTAGCTTTTTGACGCTAGATTAAAATCCATTACAAAATCGAAAGAGGATAAATTCCGTAAAGGAAGGGGGTGGGGGTAATATATTAAGTTTTCTTGTAGTCAACTCCACTATAATGGACAATTTTAAATTAACTATAACCTTAGTCCCTAGAACGAACTTTTTGGTTGTAATATCTTAATCATATCAAGGATATATCACCCTTCCTAAGAATATCGGTAACTGTTCACCGTTGTCGGAACATTAATTATACAAATAACGTTAACATTAATACGATCGGTGTTAACAATAAACGGCAAATTAGTTCTAGAATAAAGGCAGTGATTACTGACAGTGTTCGTTAGATAATGTAGGGCTTTTAGTTCTCTATCTAATACTATTGTTAGTTTTGAATGGAGAATTTATGATTTATTTTAGCTTTTTTATAATTGATTGTTAATTTTATCTAAATACACCATAGAATTTGGACTTAAAGGGCGTATTTTTATTCACACACTTCATGAGACGGAGTAAGAGGTTATGTTACTGGGATGATGTTAATTCGGTAGAATAAAATTAATCTGAATGACGTAAGCTTGTTAATGTTAAACATTAAGAATTGATTGAGCAGTCCTTGAACACAGCATAGAAAGGGGGAGAAAACGTAACAACAGTGCTCTCATTTCAGTACTAAAGGTTACTCTATAATCAGTCAAATAAATAGAAGCTTCTATAGTCCTGAAATGAGACTGGATAGAATCCATATTTACCTAAAGAAAATGCAACAAGTGTCTACTAAGAGTCAGCTTAAGTTGGAGCAAGCTAATGTTCTGTGGGCTAGCACTTCCCGAGGCGACAGTACAACTGGCAACTAAACACACGCACACAACTGAATGACTGTCGCAAGCTATAAGTATGAATGTATGTACATATATATGTAAGTAATCAAATCAAAGACCAGAATGGGGAAGTGTGAGTTACAAACGAGATGTATTGGCAATAAAAATGCAAAAGTTGTGACTATGAGAATCGGCGCGCCCGAGCCACGCGTCTAAAAGATTATGTTAGTGTATAAACAGTACAGTTGTATACAAGCAGTCTTTGTAAACACTGAGAGTAGGTCCTTATAGTGCTACTTACAAACGAACAAGTCATATAAAATTAATTGTAAATTTAATTATTACAGTTCCAGAGAGTAGTTCACTGGGTAACCCTAGACAATATAAAATGCAACCTAAAACAGCAATATTTCATTTACAAGTAGAAACAACTATATCTAGAACAACATCTTAAAACCTATCGTATAAATTACAGTCTATATTTACAGAAATATATATTATGCAATTTTCTTCGACTGACTAATTAAATATTAGCATATATTTTATTTTAAACTATTTTTAAACTAAGTAGTGTACACTACCACATATAAAACACGCATTCAAGTCCCTTCTACTATTTAAAAATAACTATTAATATATATCAGTCTGTCAATTGGGACGTTTTATTTCTTCTAGTAGACATAAACCAAAACACACATCGATCGTTTCAACAAGAGTATGTTTCAAACCGCACTCTCACTCCAAGGAGTACACTGAAGAAGGTGTTGAGCAGCGTCGGCGATCAGGTGACGTCATCAGCGAATAGAAGCATCATTCGTCGTGCAAGAAAGATACAGGGAGATCCGTCGTGTAGCTCTTCCATCCAGGCTTATTGTCGATGGTGACCGTCAGTTAGGAACATTGCACGAGCCCTAGCGCTGCGGTGCTATCATGAACACATGGTGGTGTCGATTATAAGACGAGCGTGCGGCACGGGAGCGGGCGTACATAGAGAACTAGACGCCCTGCTGGGCCATGTACTATCTGATCTCGGCAGAGTTCAATACGAACGGTACGTAGAACATCTTGCTCTCCAGCAGTAGGTTGGCGGCCGCTTGGATCTGGAAATTCAAAAGGAATGCGTTTAGACACACGTTTTCCCGTCGCGCGTAGTCTCCGGAATCATCTCCTGCAACGGGATGTGAGGAACCATGTGAATAGTGTGGGGTACTATGGATGCACATATAAGAGCATCCCATTTCCTGATCGAGTTGCAGTTAGACTGACAGTGTAAAATGCTAACCTCACTGTAGCATACTATGCCAACCTCACTGTAGCATACTACGACAACACTCAGAGGTTCCAATGATGTACCTCCTCGCTCGACCAATAGAAATGAACGCATTTCCCGCCTCAGCGTCTACTCATTGCCACTTTCTAAAACCCCCGGGGTTTTGGTTCGAAGTGGCAACGAATATACGCTGAGGCGGGAAATGCGTTTATTTCTATTGGTCGAGCGAAGAGTTACATCGTTGGAACCTCTAGTCTTGACGTAGTAAAGACTATTTGGGTAGCGCTCCTAAGCGCCGTGGTAAAGGTAAAGGTCGAGCTGTTCGTTTTCATTCGGGTGAATGAAACCACCCGAATGAAAACGAACAGGTCGAAGTCTTTCAATAAACCTTGTCAGAAATGTAAAATTCACTTTGTACAATTTTACATTTACTCGGACGTTTAGGAAGGCAACGTAGAGAGAGATGCTAACCTCAGGTATCCTCGCGAAGAGCTCCTGTAGTCTTCCGGGACGATGCGGCGCGGCGTGTTCCAGGTAACTCCTCAGCACTTGAACATATCGCTCTTGGATGCCTTCCAACTCCACTTCTGCAACAAGGAGTAGGGGGAATTAGCTTCAAGTTGGTAATAAAGTTTTCGTAGCATTTGGATACACCATTTGTGGAGCTATTTTAGACAGCTATTTTTATTTCTGTATTATTTATTATAGCGAAATCTATCGCTTTGAAAACTAAATATAGTTAGAGTGCATTATTTATAAGATAAGATAAAAAATCTGTTAAAAATAAATTTTCTATAAGCCGGTCTAACTAATAAAAGTCCGTCTTTCCAAGATAATTATATTTCTTTTAAGAAGAATGATGATGTGATTTAGGACATCAAAATGAAGAAAGGTAGTTGTTGATAAATTGACTAATCTACGACAGCGTAGCTAGTTGAATAAATAGTGTGTTTGTTAAGAGAATTTTAATATCTGTTTTTGTTATATGTAACATTATTGTATTGTTCTCGATAATGAAAATTAGCAAACTATGGTTCATAAAATTTTCCGAGTCGCAAAAACATTCGACAAGTAGTGAAGCTACTTATCCCTAGATGGCGCTACAAGCCACAAGTTCGATACGAATGGCAACGCATCGCCGCGGGGAGTGCGAGGCGGCGCGGCGTGATGACGTCACGCGCTTAGTAGGTCACTCCGATAGCGGGGCAACGACCGCGGCTAGCCGTTGACCTCCGTGCGCTCGCGTCCTCACACAGCACAGCCAACTATCGCGCGCGAGACCATTATTCGCGCTCAACTATACATATTTACGATTACGGCTAGATGCGCATTATAATTTACACAGGTACTTTACTGAATTGTTTATGATTGCGCTTATGTTGTGTGAAAATACACTTTTGATGAAATAAACAAGCATCATAAACTACATGAGTTGGAAGAATTTTCCCTTTTATTGTAAAATCTGTACTAGACTAAAGTTTAGATTCCAATCGGTATAATTACGTAAGCGTTCGAGACGCAGTATCGTTGGTATAATCCGCGCTTTTTCCCGCTCCGCCTGCCGCCGCCGCCGCCGCCGCCGTCGAGCGCACAACTCAGCGCAGCGCAAAAGAGAAAGTGCCTTCCGCGTTGCTTTCCGCTCGAGAGTGAAATGGTGTCCCGTTAGATGACGTAACACCTTTATATCTATTGTGTCTATTATGCGACATTCGCTTTTTACTACCATGAATTAATTTAGCTTATTTAGATAAACCTGGTTTATTGCCTATTGTTAGGTAAAATCAATTTAGAATGAAGGATGTTTTATGAATACTGACCTAGGTCTTGAATCTTCTCCGAGCATTATTAACAATTCTGAGAGCAAAAGTATGAAAACTACTGTTTCTTTAACTTGCACAACCTCGCTTCACACAACAGGAGCTCCTAATAAAACAGTGACAAACACACACACACACACACTCGGCCGCAGCTCAATATAATGGTTGCGCAAACGTTTTCATTTCACCTTATATCTTGAAGGACAGTATTTTAATTGGCTATAGACTTGAGGCTGTGAATTTATTTAATTTTGGAATGAAGTTTTTAAATTTTCTGTTACTTAGTAAGAAAGTAATTTTACATTAACTTTACGTTACGTACGTAATAAAATATTAAAAGACCTGCAAAAGCGATATGGAATGGAACCATTTTCTGACAACAAAAAAGGTAACAAAAACTAAAATTCAGTCAAGTGAAAAAAACTTTAAAAACTAGAGGAACTCGTACACACGTAAAACAAACCTCTTATCTCTCATACTTATATTTGACTTACATACGTAAAGTAGGTAATCTACAAAGTAATATGATAAGTATATTCGAAGTTGATAAACAACGTAACAAACGCATGCGCGGTGAAAATAAATTTTCTAACATGGCGGAGTGCGGGCGACCTAGTTGCAGTGCGATAACGCAGGATGTCATAGTTTCGCTGCGCTAGGACTGTGCATGCGTGCGCGCGCGCCGCTAGCAGAGCGGGCAACATAGTACTGCAGGAGAAAGTTGCACATCTCGTGTTGCAAGGACATGTTTGTGCAATGTTTAGGACTTCATATTCACATAACTGGTTATCAGGCTTTACATAGGTCGTAACTTGATACTACTCGCCTTTACAAAGTATACGTGTGGGTTGATAAACAGATTTGTTGAAGATACAAAGAAGAATTGACTAGAATAAGAAATGAAACGTTTCACTTATTTGAAGATGACGATGATGATGAAAAATAGTAACAAAACAAAAATGTAGAAACTAGAAATTCACCGAAGCAGTAAGCACGCCCTACAATAATAAGCATAATAATAAGCATAATAAGCAGTCAAAAGCACCAGGAATAGATGAACAAAGATGGAATGTTAGAAACTTAGCAAGAGGCAGATGTAAGTATAACAAAATTTAAATGGCTGCTATCAATCCACGAGTATTCTTGCATCGATATTTATTTTTGGAAATTATTAAACGGGTAAGGACTAGCGCTCAGCAAAGCTGTTCAGGATTAAGATGCTTCTTTACGTCACCTTCGGTAATAAAGCGTCAATGGAAACTCAACAACACTCGGACTTCTCAGTCGAAAATCGTTATTCACTTTGCGTCTCCCTCCGTCCTAATCGGTTTCGCAACGTCTCTGGGCGAGTCAGATCTGGGTTACTATCATAAATCAAAATAAGAATAACGAGCAACCGCGCCGACCCGAACTCATCACCATTTCATCTCATTGATAGGAACTCGGTGACATACTGGAGGAGGGCCAAGTCAGAAGTATCCAGAATGGAACATTTTGCATGATTTTATGGATGAACGTGGAAGACATGTGTCAGGATCGTAGCAGATCTGTGATCTCTAAAGAATTTATTTACTGCGAGTCTTCGATGTATTATAAAGTAATTTAAACAGGAAAATTAATTAATGTATTGCAAATCTTCAAGGAAAAGTAAACACTTTTCCCCGACCAGTAATACGTATATTTAGAATACGTACACAAAAACAGATCAAAAATCTTTAACTTTAAAAACAAATCAAGCCAACCTAATAAAGACTAGCCGCGGAACTACAGTCCTGTTCAATTCAAGTAGGCAACAATGAATCAACCAGCGAAACGTAACCTGAGGCGCATACAGGACGCCTAGCTTGCATAACCAGTACTGACCTACATGACATGACGCGGCCAGGTCTTCGGCCCCAGCCACTGGAGTGAATGCACCCTTCAGAAGCGTCATCGTTTCACTATAAATGGATTATGCCCTCCCTACCGTAAGGTGGGTATTTAGGGCATACATTATATCTGGATGAGTGTCACATCAGGTATAGTTTCTAAACCTGTTAGTATTTTATGCAAAGATTTTGCAATATGCGACATAAATATAGGGTGACATTTTACCTTAAGGTTAGTCTTACTTATTATACGTTTTACTAACGTTAGTGGTAGAAATCAAATATTCATTTACATATGTTTTCTGTTTAAGTTTAAATAGTATTCAAAATTATAATAATATTCTATTGTTACTTTTGAAAATAAAATGAACATTATTATGGATTTATATTTATTACCAATACATTTTTGCGTTGATAAGTAGGTTGATACCTAACAAGCAACAATTTAAAGTGTTTGAAATGCATTAGCATCGTAAGTAGATGAGTAATCTAATTACTTTCCTTTCAAGTACTTTCTATGTTAAGTCGGTGGTTGTTTCGCTTTCAAAACAAGGAAATGGCACGGTTCGCTCGCTACTGTTTTCATAGCCTAAATACTCGCCGGTGAAAGGTTATCCGCTATCTATTAGCACAATTTCGTTTCTGACAGAAATGACGTCAGCGTTTCATCTCAAGACCAGTAAAATAAGACACTCTGACCATTCAATAAACACGTCTATTCCAAGCCATTAAGATTCTTAATCATCGTGGTAAACTCAAATTACTTCAACCAATGCTTGATCTGCAGTATCATTTTGTTTGGCAATTAAAGTAACTATACCAATAATGGATTGAAAGAGACGCTTTTTGGTTGCACTTGAGAAAGTCTGGGTATTGCATTAATTTATCAATGAGTAAACTTACCTTGATTCAACAGTATGTAGACCTTCAGACAGACGTACTCCTCCATGCGGAGCTGGATGCGGCGGAACACACACGTGATCTGCGTCATCTTCTCCACTACTAGGCCGACGTCCAGCCGCAACTGCTCCAGAGTTATCGGCCTCCCCATCAGGGACGTCAAACAACTCTGCAGCGTCCGGAGGTTGGCATTCACCTTGGGAATTGTTACTGGTTAGATTTAGTTGGATACTCATCACTATTTTAAAACATAAATGCGTTCAGATTTAAACGATTCTTAAAAAGTGGAACTGGTGACTAGAATATCTGTTTACTAGAAAACTATTCCACAATAATCTAACGTTTTCCAAGAAATTAAGTTATTCCAATAACTTTACGTAACTGTAGCATAGCTGAAGCAGGAAATGCACTAGACAATGAAAATGCCTTCATGTAACTAGCATTAGCAACGTTTATGTAATGCAACATGTGCAATTCAACTTCGAGGTTCTGCGTGGTACCTCCATACGCGTTATTGTAGGTTCGAGTCATTAATGCGCTCAATTCCACTCAATGATAAGTAAACAATTTTGCACCATAAAGAGTCACTTAAAAATACATTACTATGTAAAATACATACGAGTACATTGATTTAATTCCAGGCAACTAGCCAATGCCTAGCCAGCCCAAGTAGGATAGTTATAAAATGATAATTATTCTATAAAATCATCTAATATTTGCACGTTTGATCCATTAAAGCATCGATCATGCAATAGTGCAAGCGGTACAAATGCAGCAAGTATAGACGGCGACTTTCTATCGCGGCGCGGTTGCGTAAGGCGATGCAGATCACGTAACTGCACTCCGACGGAAGTCTCTGCAGCGAAAGTGACCCGGCGAGGGTATGCGCTCGCGCTGGGATACTAGACCACCTTATACAGATAGAAGTACCTACCTCCTGCATGAAGTCGTGCTCGTGGTCCGACGAGGGCGGCGAGTGTGCGTGCTTCCCGTGCATCGCCTGGTATGCCGCCGTCGTCAACACCGAGATTTCATGCCACTTCTCCATCAGCAACTTCGAATGAATCTCCATCGGGATCTCCATTATGAAAGGTAGCTTCTTCGTCCACGCGACCATTTTGTGCACTATCGAGTCACCAATTTTGCACAGCTTGTCGCCTATTTCTGAAGTGTCGTGTAATAAGTCTGGTAGATGTCGGACTGTGGCTATGTCCTCCATGGCATCGCAGTCTATTAGAGCACGTATCATGTGTAACGCTCTCTCGAGAGGTACAGCTCGATCCCGTGATGATGAAACGGCGCTTTCAAGTCGTGCCCGTAGATGTACGACCTAGAAAATAATCTTATTAGAATAGGGGCCAATAATAAGTTCTTTCATATTAGTGTGTACTTTGAATTGGTGCGTCTTACCTCGCTAGGGTTTGTAAGTGCAGTCTTAAGGATTGTCCCGTTGACAAGGTGGGGTGGTAGAGGCGGTAACGGTGGATCTTTAGGTTTGCCGGGAGGCGATGCCCTACTTGTGGTGGTTGCAGTCTTATTCGCCTTCTTGTGTTTCTTGTACTTCACTTTATAAAGATTATAAACAGCTCCACTGTTCCGTCCGCCAGGCATGCGGTCTTCTCGGACAGCTGAAATAGAAGCAGATACGTTAGAATCCAGAGAATAAAGTTTCAGAAACAGCAACTGATACTTTGATAACTTGAATACATACCTTGCAATACCATGCCCTGTTCAATACATTTCTTAAACCGGCAATATTGACATCTATTTCGTTGCGTTTTGGTTATTTCACAGCCCCCATCAGCCACGCATGTGTATACACGTCGATTCTGTACCGTCCGCTTGAAAAATCCTTTACAACCTTCACATGTGATGATTCCGTAGTGTAATCCTGTCGCTTTGTCTTCACATATCATACATATCATAGGTTGATCATCTTCATCTCTTTCTACTTCAGGTGCATATGCCCTCAGTTCTGGTCTTGGAAGAGCCAAACTGTTGAGGCCTCCCATTCCTGACGCACCGGCCACGTTGCTTATAGCGCCTGGGGACAGGTTCAGAGCAGTAATTTGCTGATGCGCTGGCAACTGTGACACGTCACCAGCCCAAAGCAATTCCATGTTTAAAGGAGGTCCTCGTTGCCGTCTTATTTCTCCCCCTAAGTTAAGCAGAAGTCGCGCAGCGTTCTCTTCACTACAATTAGCTGGATCTGGAGTTGGAGGTGTCGGTGGAGTATGTGAAACACTGGGTGAAGGTTCACCGGCGGGTGTGGGAGCCGGTAGCGTCCAGAACATCGTCCGAACGCCACCAGACTCGCCCATAATGACGGCGGGTGCTCCACGCCATTGCGTCGCACCTCTCGCTCCCTTTGGCTCGAGAGGTTGAGAGGGAAAGTGACCTCCAATAAGCTCGGGTTTAACTCCGTTGATGCAGGCAGCCGGGGGCCATTGCGTTGGCGATAGAGCGGCGTGAATGCTAGTCGGTGGAGGCGCGGGTGCACGCGGCCTGTATGGTTGCGGCGGCTCCAGCGGAACTCCTTCAATTTTCACAGGAGACTGTTGAGGAGTCGGCACTTGTCTGATGGGGATGTTTTCCGCCTTGATGGAAGCAGGCCCGCCCTCGAACTTGATGACGGAGTAGGGTGCCGAGCGGATGACGGTGGGATGGCAGGCGCCGGGAGACGGCGACGGTGAGCCGCCGCCGTCGAACACGGGGGGCGGGTGCGGTGGCGTGCTGCACCCCCCCTCCGCCATGCGCGGCGACGGCGGGCCCGGGTCCGGTGACGACGTGCTCGTATCAGCGGCCGACTCGCCTGCGAACACAGAGAGCTATTAGCATACTAAAGGAGCGATCTCCTGACTCTATACGCCTTAGGAAAAGAGCACCGTCGACTTTTACAAGCAAGAAATAGAAATTAGGTGAAATGTGAATGACCGCGCGGTTCGTACTTTCAGCGCAGGCGGAGCGCGGGCGGGCGGAGCGGTGCGGGGCGCGGGGACGCGACACTGCACTTCCCGACGCCGACTAGATTAGCTGGTTGCGTCACGATGCAAGCGGCGGCGCTGTGGTCACATAGAAACCTAATAGACCTATCTGCTACATTGTTTGCTTATTTACTAACGAAACGACGCTCAGAGGACGACTTCCGTTATTAACACCTGATATATTTTTTGGTCCTATTATAGCCTGTAAATTAAAACAAATATTTTTATTTAAAATATGGTTACTATATGTTACTGTGTAGTCGCAAGCGCGAGATGATCGGCTCGGGGCGGCTGCGGCGGCGCGCGATGAGAAAGTGAAAGCAGCGCGCCCGCAGATGCGGCGCGCCCGGAAGCAAAGCGCTGCCCGCTCAATACGCACAAAGGGTTTTAACCAGAATATGCGGAAAAATAGTAAAAGCTTCCAGTCCATAGTAAAATTATTACACAACAATGCACATATCACTTTAGAAACGTTATAAATAAAATATGCAAACAATAAAGGAAACTTTCATAAATTCATAAATTGGATATTAAAAATTACCGACTTTTTATTATTAAATCCATAGGCGAAGCGTTTACCCTCTCAATACGGCCGGCTTATATCACATCACAGAACAGTCCGTCAACTCGGAAAACTACATTGCCCTTCTTAATTAATCACATGGTCCAATTATTCAATTTTGAATATTTACATTAACCTGCCAATTTCGGTAGTAAATTTTGTAGGAGTTCATTAGTAGAGGGCGCGAGGTCGCGGCCGGGACGCGCGCGCGCACAATTCGCGCCGTTTTGTTTGTCGGAGGAAAAGCGACGAAGAAAGTTTCCGTCTGTCGTCGGCTTGGGGCGTGCGGCGGGCGTCGGGCGCGCGGTGTGAGCCCGACCTACCACACGAGCCGCGGCGCGCCTCTCCCCGCGCACTGGCTTCCTGGTCCCTCCCTCCAGCCACTATTAGGTCACTCAAACGCTCGTGCGTGCGAAATGCAACTGCACAAAGACTAGTGCAACGCGTGCACCGCTCTCGCTTCGAGGACAATCTCTATTTCGCTCTGCGTCCTTTGCCACATCACTGGCCTAGGGGGGGAATTTTCTAGCCACGTGATGCAATCGGCGGCCTCTCTCTGGAACCTCTACGATTGCCTTAGCTGTTATGTAACTTGTACTTCTCCTAACTTGACACTTATCTAAGAACAAGGGCCATTACGTTAGGAACGGGAATTATTTTACCCAACTGCATTGCGCAGGTGCATTCTAGAGTAGCATGCAAACTATTTCAACGTATAGGATTCAATTTGATCCACGACACATTTCTCGTAACGAATGAAAATACCTACTCAGTTTAATTATCGGCTAAGTAAACAAAACTGGGGAAAAAGTAAAAAAGTAACTTTTGGGCGGGCGGCGGGCGGTTTATTCGAACGCAACGGTCCGAAGGTCGCGCGCGGTCCTCGACCCTATGAACTAGGGCACGCTGCCACCCCCCCTCATCCCCTCGCCATCGGTGCAGCCACCCAGTTCTGTGCCACTGCGCCCCAGAGCGACGCAATAACTAAATTGATCTGCCAGCTGACAGTACCAAAACATAGCTTACTATGAAAACAAGTTATAATAAAATAAACCGATAAAATCCTGAAATCTGGCGAAAAATGGACTTAAAAAACTAAAAACTAAAAAAAACACTTTTATTCTCTTTTTCTTAGAAATTGTTGATTTTTTATTATAATAGTGTTTTGAAAATACCATAATTTGAAAATCAAACGCAGCTTCTAGTTATCCTCACTTAAAAATGGCAAAAATGTATAGTATTTTTACTTCAAAATATACCCCCCTCCACCTATTTTAAGAAATCGAACTGGTCAGTCTTACTTTGAAAAATAGCCAACCCATGTTCTTTCCCACGCTGTGTTCGTTACTTAATGAAAATCTAGTTTTTGTTAAGTTTCCTCAAGCCGAGGCGAAAAGCATAGTTTAACTCGGGTGAAACCACAGAACATATGATGAAACCTTAAATCCACACTCAAACTGTACAAACATTTGGTATGAATTTTGTGGTTTTTACTCCTTTATTAACATTCTGCTACTTCATATCTTATATTATAGCATTGTCTCAGCACACGGTTGGCTGAAAGTGTTCAGTTGCCGTACGAGTCGGGTAACGTAGCAGCCGGGGGCGCGTCCCGCGTCACCGTCGCACGCGTCACGCGGTGCGTCATGCTCCTCCCGGCCACGCGAGCCGCCACGGACGATGCTCCGAATGAGCGCCCGCCCGCCGCCCGCCGCCAGATCAACGTACAACAGTATTTATTATTCATCATAAATAATAATATGATAAGGTACTTTTTATTAGAGATGAAACGGATATCCGGTTACTATCCGGTATCCGGCCTATCCGGCCATATTTTTGGTATCCGGTATCCGGCCGGATAGTAGTCAGTATCCGGCCGGATACCGGATACTTAACTCAACATACAAAAAGTCGTTTAAATCACAAAATAGTTGTATCAATGATTAATAATCTAAATTCTAATACATAAAGTGAATAAGAATTGAGCTATGGTAGATGTTATGAATAAAATTTATATTTTTAGAACGCATCTGTCGAGTGTTCGGTGGACGATTCTGTTTTTTGTGTGTGGTAACACTTCTCCCACTTGGAGCTGTCAAACAAAAACCTGGGATAGGACGGATTTGGGAAAAGATCGAGGTCGATTTTAATATTAATGGTTTAATACAAGGGAAATCGATGTGGACATCGTAAAAAACATTATTGGGTCAGGGTCTGACAATATTTTGGCGTGAAGGCCACTATCAGTGTATTTCCTGTGTGTGTGTGTGACATAACCTGAACACGCGGTGTGAGACAAGTGGACTTGTCAATTACCATTTCTTCTGGGTTTGGATGCATCCAGGGTTAGGTGGGTCGTGTTTAGATTCTTCGTGGAAGGTGAACCACGTGCCACAACATTGGAACGCCTTGGAGTCCACGTGCGGAAGGATTTCGTGCGAAGACTAGCTGATGAGGTCATCATACACTTGTCTGGTAGGACATTTTGTACTATATTTTGTAGAATATAAGATATTTGTAGATTATAGATCTGGGACAGCTTATGGGCCCCTGTTCCAGCTGCTAATATCGCCCTTTAACATAAAATTAGTGGTGTCTGAGCGTGGTTATGGAACCCTCGCACCAGTGACGCCGATGCCCGTCACTAGTCAGAAACATTATCACTTTCTAAGCTACAATTTGTGGTAGCAACGAGCGTCTTTTATCAAACAGTAGATAAAGACAAGCTTTACATCAATTGTTGGAAATAAACGTTTATGCTTTTCTTCATACATTACACCAGCTTCTTTTGCACTCACAATATACCGAATGTAACTCAACATTGTATCTTTTAATAAAAACACATGGTCATACTGAAATCATACTAAACAACTTTTCCAAAGAAACATACTTGTGGAAATGAAAAAATATTTTCATGTTTCCATACTCATTTTGAAAACCTACTTTAAATTTTGAAAGGGCACTGGGCGGGCAGGTTCAATTTTGTTTTTTCAATATGTTACTTTGGAAAATTTGTTCAGTGTGAACAGTATATTACGCGGTTTCATTTAAAGATACCTGTCCATTTATATACAGTATACACCACTCCAAGGAGACAAAAGATACATATTTACAAATTTCGTTAGGATTGGAAATTGTTTCGCGTTTGCAAACCAGCATTTGTATGATTGTGATACGATCATTTAGAAATGATCTTCATTTAAAAAATGCACGAATAATCTCGCCCACTTGCACCTGCACGCACCTTAGTGCGTAATATTTAGACTTGCTCAATTAGTGCGAAACGCATATCTTGAGCCGGATATCCGGCCGCCGGATATCCGGCTATCCGGCCTAGTGCCTCGCCGGATATCCGGTACCCGGTATCCGGCCAAATCACTATCCGTTTCATCTCTACTTTTTATTACTTATCCAATTTTCTTCTGATGTTTGTTTTTCCCGGACTTTGACACACATATGTTTACTTACGCCGGCGTCCAGAGGGTTTTCAACCTAGTCAAACAAGCTCTTCTGAATTCTTTTGAGTGGCCCTTCTCGATTATGTCACTACTTTGGTCGGCGGTCTACATCCTACACTACACACCATATCGTTCTATGGCGGCTCGGTCAAGCTGTACTTTCCACAACGCTTCAAATACTGCTTTCGCCATTTTAATTTCATTCTTCTCACTATATGCCCAACTTGGATGAATTGATTTTTATTCATTGTACTGTGAAGATATCGAAAATATAAGTACAGTAAGCGCGTTTATTTTAACCACCACCCTAGGGGCACGTGTAGGGTCCTTGGCGTAATCCGCTACGAACGCAAGCAACCCGATCTTGCATTAGTAATCGGAATCAAAAACTCGATCACTTGGACACAGAGACAGTAAGATGGACTGCAAATAGGGCAAAGAAAAAAAATCAACAAAACATAAAATATCAAGATTTTATATCTAGCCTGCTGCCATAGTTATATAGGCGGGCGCGGCGGCGTCGACGTAGCAAGGGCGCGTAAACTTCGATTCGAACATGAAACGAACTGCGTCATATGTATCAGCGCTTGAATTGAATAAACGCGTATATTATTTTCATTCAACTTTATTGTTTGTTACAATTTCGTCCAAATTGCTCTTATAACATAATTTAAAATCAGAGCCGTCTTCATTGACAACCGGTCGCGCTAGCTCCACGCTGTTATGTGTACTGACAAAGAGATCTTTCTCTCATGCCTTATTCATCGACTCCAGAACAGCGTACAATAATTACCGCATTTTTATTGCTTTCTCCTCGCTTAGCTGTTTACGTAAACTTTCTTTATCACTGACACTGTGCGGGCTCACGTCACGTCATCATTACATAATGCCGGTTGTGCATTCGGAACAAGCTTTATTTTAATCTGTAAAGTGGTGCTGAGCCACGATCTGGACTACGATCTAACATTTTAGCGACAATGAGAATTATGAGTTTTTAACAAACAGAATTTGTAAATGCAACTTATTATTTAGTGTATTATGTGTCTATCTGCCTATAAGCATATCAAATTTCTGTTAAAACTAGGGGTGACGCCTCGCTCCGCTCCGCTTTGCTCGGCTCCCTTAATTTCATTTACATGTTAACCTAGCACTCTCCTCCTCACTCCACTTTGCTCCGCTTCGCTCCACTCGTCGTCGCACTTATTTTTTATTTATGTGAATGCTTTTCGATTTCATACTTTAGGATCTGCCCAATTCTACGATCTGCCCACAACATTCAGTTTTGAATATATTAAGTGCATTTGGTACCAATTAAATTAGATTTGAGTTGTATTTCAACAATGTAACAAAATTAAAAGACCTCAAAGGGCACAATCAATCTTTTCAAATTAGTAAGACCTTTGGGAATTAATATTTGTAAAAATAATGTTAGAACGTCTGTAATTACATCGTATAAGACAAACCAAAATTGTTCCCTTTCGTACGAAATAAATTACACGCTCTTCTTAAAATAATCGCTATTTATAAAACAATCTGAATCATATTATAAAGCCAGACTTGCAGAACCGGATCTTGTTTTTTGGTAACTTCTTTCGAGTGAAAGTTACGGCATTTCTCGGAACCTGCTGATCTTGCGCGGAACTGTTATAGTATAACGAGTGAAAGATTATTCAACTTTTAGTTTGCTCGATGACGCCTATTACCAAATTTATTTTATAACGATGTTGTCGAGGTTGTGTTACGTGAACTTGATGTCAAATAAGACGCTTTTCCTGGTTTTCTGGTAAAGTTATTCGTGCTCCAAATAAGGTTGACTTTGTATAATTTGCAAGTGTTTGAATGACGTGCTTAAATTCCTTTTCTCAAACAATAAGAGCGTAATACGATCATAATTTGAAGAACCTTGTTCGAGATGAATCGAACTTCTAGTAGTGGTGAAAAACAAACCATCAGCGGCCGGCAATGTAAGTATGAAAATCCATATCTGTTTTGTTATCACGCCATCAATTTCACTATGAAAATCCATAGCTGTCGAGTTATTTGAATATGGAATGAGGTTTTATTACGTTTATTCACTAGCAATTTCTATGTCCAAAGAGTTTTTTTAATGTGACTGGCTGAATACAAATGAGGCAACGCAAACAAGAAAAATACACGGCGCGCGAAACGTGAAAATTTTATTGGTATTTTATTGAATTAATAATTACTTTTTCGAATCAATTAAGATAGATAATTTATTTAAAACAAAAAGCTTGTCGCTTTTCTTCATTTTCCAGTCAAAGTCCTTCCCGTCTAAGTCAGTTTCAATAGTCCATAGTTATGGTCGTGTCTTATTGCCAGTGGCGAAGTAGTCCGTAACATCTTATTGATTATAAAATGAGTCCACTCGAAGAAATTAGATTCCGATAAAAATATTTTGAATGAAGCACCAGACTGTGAATATCTGGACTTCAAGGTAAGTGTTACTTTAGTAGAGTCTCTAGTATAAACCTTTACTACTAAAAGTACTTAACATATCAACTTTTTGAATTGTAAAAAGTAAAAACAAATTTTACTAATTGTTTGAATATCGCATTGTTTGAGAAAAGTACTATACAAGCCTTATTATTTGCCGAATTATAGACATTTATGTGCCGAGCGAGCATATAGACTTTTATGTGCCGAGCAAGCATAAAGACATTTATGTGCCGAGCGAAGATATGGATAGACTTTTATGTACCGAGCGAGCATATAGACTTTTAATGTGCCGAGCGAGCATAAAGACATTTATGTGCCTAACGAAGATATGGATAGAATTTTATGTGCCAAGCGAGCATATAGACTTTTATGTGCCGAGCGAGCATATAGACTTTTATGGCTTCCTACTAGTATTGATTATGCATACTATTTAAAGCACGATCTATGTTAAGAATTCTTGTGAAAGCGATAATGTATCTTTTTGAAATTATGTATTTAAAAGTACAAGCACTTGGCACTAAACACCATGCAATGTTAAAAATCAAATAAACAATGTTTACACTCACCAGCGTAAACGAAAGCGATAGCAGCTGACAGTGTGAGGCGACTTGCAATGAGATCTACTCACTGACTTAGAATAGCAATTTGATGCTTGACCTTTTACTACGAATAACTGAAGATATTTACTCTTATTTTCTATCTTTACATAAGTAAAGTAAGTAACCTTTAGCTTATACGGATTTTAAACGCTTTTTTTGGTCAAAATTATTTTGGATCTTAGATATATCGGAGTTAATATTTTGGATATACTTAAGTATATCCGATATAATTAGGTTGTACGGCAACGGTAACAGAACCTAGAGGTGCTCTTATCCTTGAAAGAAAACAAATAGAATCATTGAGAGCAAGAAAAACCAATTTTCATATAGATATATTCAAAAGGCTTGCTCTGTTTGCTCTAAAAAATTGTTAAAAATCAAGCGATAACTATTATTTGGCGATATTATATTGGACAGGTATTAATGGAACTACTAAAAACACAAGGTGCTCGCTGACTACGTGAAAACAGTTCGACATATCAAATCTAAATACGTCACCAGAACAACAAGAGAATTTCAGTAAATAACGAAACGATTTTGTACTTTTTTGGTAATGACAGACGGGGACGGCGTCGATTAAAAAAAAAACTGTGTTTCGGGCATGACCGTGTCTTTCCAGTAGTACCACGAATGACTGAAGGGTATATAAGTGGTGGATAACTCACCATCGCTACTACATCTGGAGTCCACTTTCCGTCTCTTCAGTTTGAGGTCTTGGAACAGACTCATGTTGTCCAGGTCACACGGGCCGCGGCTGAGTGTCATTATTCCTGTCGACAAACAAAAATAAGTATTAATATTCGTTCGGTTCTGATTTCTAAATGTCTCCAAACAAGAATCCTTCAGATCACCTGTATTTTGTTAATTTGTGTTTTAACCGCTCGTCTCTTCAGTCAAGTATCGAAACAATTTAATCCGTTGGGTTAAGCTCTGCCATGACATGGCAATCTTGGCTTGACTGAAAGTTATCTTCAGATTATTGACTAATATGTTTTTTAGATGGTTTCCATTGTGACCGGCCATATAAAATATACTTAATTTCAGCAAATACTTATAGTTTAGAAATTATGATTATTTTTATACTCTATGGAAACTCCCTAGTAGTACTTACTAGAAGTAAATTAATAATGTATTCCTGTAGGTTTTTACTCGACAATACCAAATGCCGAACTGAAGTAACCAACAGAGCTATACAGGTAATTTTGTATGGCTAGTCACAATGATATCAACCAAAAAAAAAAACTTTGAAACACTATGAAAGATAAGTGATGGATCGAAGACATTGCAAGTTGACGTAACAATTTAAAGCTTTATATTTAACGGTGGCATATAAAGAATGCCGAAAGATAGACCGATACACATTTTGATTACAGTTTATTAAATTTGTATAAACCTGATAAATATTTCTAAAAACTCACTACTATTTGGTGCCATCGTGTGGTTTTTAATGAAAAACGGTCCCCTGATGTGAGGATATATGTTTTGTTCATTCATATTTGCGATAAACTTTCAAGTTCACGGTTACACTATGCGGCCATTATTCTGTGACTACATAAATCAGCTTGAAATTTCTATTTTTATGTGAATGGAATCGGACGATTTTTTTCATTCATTTCAGTTTATGGTGCTGATAACATCATGTTCCGGTGAAATGGCGTACCATTTCATCACGTGTTTGCGCACATTTACGTACAAGTTTTAGTACTATGGGAATGACGTAAATGATTATATTCAAGTTCAGCGATTCCATACGTGTCTCAGAATCAGAACATACTCGTATATTACCTACGTCATAATTATTACATCTTCAAATACATTGATGAACGGAAGGTACACCGTACATCCAATTTACTTGAAGTTTTTACATGATATGATCATTATCTTAATAGAATTATCAGTAACAAAGACTTTTCCTTATGACGCTTAATGACGTCATAAAAATGATGATAACTGATTCAAATTCCTATTTTATCATCACAAAGGTCATCGAACTCGCATCTCGATATGACGGAGTCATTGACTTTTTATTTATTTGTTATCGCAATAACGTTAACAACATGGATGACAGTTTCATAGTAACAAGATTATCTTATATTAAAAAACAAATCAACTTAAATCTCAAAACACACCGTAAAGTATGGAGATTAATTCTAACATCTCCTCGGCGAGGATATAATACAACAAATGTTGAGATACTGAACAAATGAAGAGTATTAGTATAGTATATAAAATTAGTAATATAGGTCTATATTGCACTGGTCTACGTTCTGTTAATGTTACTATCGGTATGAAGTAATATCGAACGCATCACAGATCTCGTGTTAGAAAACGTCTAAAGTATGACGCAAAATGTAAAAAATTAATGTGACGTCAAACAATTGTATTACAGTTTATGTAGCGTCGTAACTGATTGATAAGACTCGCACGTCATCCGAGCTTATCGCTGCAAATATATTGCATTACACATTGATAAAAACTTACCGCTTTTACAGCAAAAAGAACTCCTGTATTTTGTCAATCTCGCTAATCGCAACCGTTCGAATAAAAAAATGTAGTAATTTGTTTACTTGATGCTCCGTAGAAGTGGATGTTTTGCCGAGCTCACGGCCAAAATAAACGCGTCGAGTCAAAGACCTTGATAATGGAGTTTATAAATAAGTTTAACAATATGAATTCGCGGGCGCCAACTGATGACGTGGCGGATAGTGGTTTTGATCGCGAAACCGAATCGAGGACGAGTTAGCTCCTCAGCACTTACTTCCTAGTACCATTTTTGACATTCATAATGCAATACATATTCTAATGTTATTTTTAATATTACAAACTTGTTTATTGATTTATATATATTTTTAATGTAGCTTATGAGCAAAGTATAAAAAATACGAGAGCAGATGTCATCATAAATTTTGAGATCAAAGTCATGCAGATACTGGTTGTTTCCGTTATGTTAATGTTTTTTTAGTTATTTATTTATTTATGTAATTCAAAATATAATTTATATTAAGTGTATACAGATACTCTTTTAATAAATAAGACAAAGCTTAGTTAATGTGCAAACCGTTCAAAAGCTCTGTCACAGAAGTAATTAAATTCGCAGCGTGTATTGTGTTTGTGAACATAAAATCCACAAACTTATTACACTAAGTAATACATATTTAAAACTCTACTGGCCTTTACGTACATCCTTTATCCAGTGAACATTCGCTGCCTTTATCCCATAATCTCAACAAAGTATCAAAATTAAACAATTTTGTAGCAAGGTTTTGGAAATAAAAGCTTTTCGAATTTGGCTTTGCCAGTACAGGATCATTAAAACAATGCTTTGGTTGAACAATACTCGTACCAATACATTTATTTGATTTAATAAATATAATTTATTTTTATTTATGTAATATGATCTTCTTTAAAAATCAGGTATCTACCAATAAAATATATAAAATAAGACACCAAATGAAAAAAAATGGGTAAGGCATGATTTTATCAATTATTTCGGGAAATAATGTACATACGAGTGCAATATACGGCAAGTTTTGATAAGCCTGCATTATCTAAATGTATTTACAGGTCCTGTTCATAGGTGTTGAGTTTTGTCATCAACAAAGACGCATCTATACGGAAGTGGCGTGACTCGTCGCAATGAGTGTCCTTCCTTAAGGTCACCATCTTCACCAGCTCAAGTCCAGTTTTAACGATGGTTGCTTTATTTTACGACCACTATAACTTAATAAAAAAAAAAATACAAAAATATTAAGAAAACTCAAAGGCCGGAAAGCTTTTTGATAATATTTAATTGATCAAACTAAAACTAACCAAACAAAATACGTATTACAGAAATAATATTTATTTTAATATTATTTATAGTTGGAAGCAAAAAATATATATAAAAAAGAACTTTATATTTTACGATATTCAATGAGGCCTCTTTAATGAGTTCATCGTCATTGAAGTGGCCGAAATATATCGTAAAAATAAAGATTTTTTTATTTTTGATACTTTATTCTTCCAACTATAAATAAAAGGCTCAATATAACAAAAAATATATTCATTCATATTTTAATATTAAATATTCCTACGCTATGTAGTAATAGTACATATTTTTTTTTGCATTTTGGGTAATAGGCTTTAATTTGTTCGTATATGTATGTATATACAAAAGAGTAGGTGCAAGTAAGTTGCATCAGCAGATTTCTTTATTAAGAATACCTATGTTTATTTATTAATGTTTATGAAAATAAAATCAGAGTAAAATGATTAATATTTTTATCAATATTTCATTTCAGATTTAGTACACATTTTATTTTTATTTTTATTTAAACAACGAACATTTCTTCGCTTTTACTGCTGCCCAGTATGGGGAAAATCTCAATTATAAAAGATTGCTCTCGTCATTGATTTTAGAGAAAATAGAAACTATTCAAAGCTAGTTCTATGAGCATATTTCTCTATCTCAAAGAGATAAGCTATAAGTTTAGATTTTACCCATACTGCACATTCAATGTCAACGCGCTACCCTTACCCTGTGTACCCAAATTAGTGTTCACTACATAATGATCAGCATCAGTAATAGTCAACCAACCAATAAACGCTTCACATACTTATTTGGTACTAATTTCAACTTGATAACTCGAGCAGTTCCTTAGAAGAATGAAATTCTCAGATATGAACAATAAACTTAATAGTACTTGAGGGTACTACTCCCTCATTATTAAAAGCCTGAGAATTACAACTTTTTTCGCTAACTTAGTTTTGTATGGTGGACAAAGTGGACAGAGCCTTACGAGCAGGAAGTATCCGATCGGTTCCTCACTTCCGAGAGGCAATGTCAGTGTCGGCGCGAGGCCAACTGAACCGATTCGGCAGCAACGACCGACGCGAAACTTTTAAGTTCAACGCTAACTTCGGAGGCCTTGGTATTCTTTTAGAAAACGTGTCGAAAAACAATGTCCTGGATCAATCTTAAATAGTTGTAAGTATCTACTTAGATATGAACAGAGACATATTAAATTTCAATTGTTTTGACACGATATCTACCGCTATGCAGGTAATTTTCATTATTTAGTGGCATATATAGGTAGTCTACTGGAATCCAACTGAAGTGAAAGATGGGTGGGTTGCCAAATAATTTAATTTATTAATAAAAGTTTATATTTCTTAGTTTGAGATTCAAATAGTGGATGAAAATCCAATGGGCACAAAGTATGTCTAGGCAGAAGCTGTTTATTCATTCAAAAGAGTTAAACGCAAATCCACAGATTTGCTAGATTACGATCGATCTTTCTCCTAAAAAATATATAAAATGTTATCAAAATCTTTACGGCAGAAATGCTCAAGAGGGTGATCAAAGATGTTACCACTCTCCTCAAACCCGGTAGTACATAAACATTTAACCGCCAGTTTCACTGCTAAATACGATAATTATATGTTTCGTATTTTGTTAAACTAACAATTAAACTAAACAAATATGAAACGATGAAAACAAAAAATAAAAATAATATAAAACATATCAATACTCTACACAAAATATACCTGCTTAGGATCATAATTTAGGAAGTAACCAGCCAGGAAAGATATACGGTGATGATTTTATAATATTTACCTATAAATATAAGTTTTATTGCCAACATTTACATATTTACGACTTATGATATGCACCTGATGGTAATTTAATGATTAATAAAATGTACATAATTTAAATCTTTGCAAATACATCGATTAATACACAAAGTTTTAGAAATTATGCTGCGGTCAAAATAAGTACACTTATACTTCTGAACATGCTTCTTACTTTTAAAGAAAATATAAAAGTGTTGAATGAAGAAGGCAAAGAAAAAACGCATACACCTACTATCCCTCGAAATATTATAATATGAAGTATACGAAGTTTACAATATATTTTACAATATATTACAATATACGTAACTTGTACACAATAGCCTTGTCTAATAAGGCGTTTTTTCGAGTAGGTTTAGATGTGATCTACTCGAAAAAACGCCATATTAGACAATAAACAATCTGGTAACTGTAAAAAGTCATAAAATTGTAAAGTTTTTTTTTATGAATATAAGTCTGCCTAAGTCAAAACATTCTGGACCTCAAATTGTATATGATGTAAATTTGCACATATTTACATCATATAAATACAGTAAAACCTTCGTATAAAATCAAGATCATCTACCCTTTCCGTTATTTGTCCGAAACGTTAGGTAAACGTGGCAGTTAAAAAGGTATTTTAGCCAGCACATCTAATACATATAGCCAGGGATTGCAACATGGACATTGCAAAGGTCCTCATTTACATGTACCTATAGGTATTTTTAAGGCTGAAACAATCACCAGTGCCCTTGAGCATTTGGCTTCTAAACGACAACTCTTAGAACAGAGGAAAAAGAGCGAGAATTCGTTGGCCGCGCAAAGGGCGCAGCTTAGCTTAGGCGATAAAAAAGCGACAAATTACAATCAAAATATATTAATCACCATGTTCAAAGTAACATAAAAATATAGTAAAAATTTTCGTTTTTAGATAATAATGAGATCTTTTTTTATGTGGAGCATTAATTTCAAACGCATATTCCGTTTCCGAAAAAATTTAGTTTAAGGAACAAAATTAGAAAGTTAAAGATACAATAAATTTATTGAAAAAGGTGTTATTTTGCGGAAGTCCGTAATGAATTTGTGGATATGTTAATACTTTGCAATATTCCGCTTAACACTCTTACCATGCTATTCAAAATGCAGACTCAAGCACCGCCCGCCCTCCCGCATAAAACATGCACAAGCTAAGCAAGCAGTACGAGCACAAAATAAAGCAATCTTAAATAACAAGCAAGAAAACTTATCAAATTGTTATTTAAGATGGCCAACAAATCGAGCTAAATATACGCAATCCACGGTTGTTCCACCCTTAATAACAAAAAGATGAAGTACACGAGTAAACCATCAACTTTTTCAGCGTAGTTTAGAGAAGGCCTCTCGGCCTCAGCGCCTACACCTTGACATTTCCCGCCGCCTGGCGGCATTGACGCGTGCGCTCGCGCAGCCGACCAACTAACGTTCCAATTTTGAACTAGCCACTTCCGAAATATCGACTTCCTCACTTCCTGCTTCACTAAAATATTCATATTAAGATACAAAGATTTCAGCGATAAAGGTTTGATCGATAGATTATGTTATGTGTGGGATTAGACGCACCTTTTTGTTTTTAACAACATCGATAAATAAATTGTAAACGCTATTATCGTTAATAGAGGTATGTAAGTAAGGTTCAATGTCGTGTTAATTACTTGTGGTAATTACATGCAGAACAGCATTGCTATCAACGAAGAGAACGTTCAATTACTTAGTCTTGAGACGTTTGTAACATTTATATAATATATAAGTTTTTTACTGGAGAATACACAATTAAAAAAAAAAAAGGAATAAGTGGTTGCGCTGTCAAACAGAACGTTGCCAACCTTCAATAACGTTCTGGTTGACAGCGAAACTTCCAATTTCTTTTTTTTTTATAATGTAAACGTGTGTAAATTCACCGTAAAACTGCATTTTTGTACATAATTTTAACGCGTAAACATCAAAATGGTCAAAATTCTGACAACCATTTTTGTTCGCGTCTTCCATAGAGTCTGTGGCGGCGTCTTCTGACGTATACGGGTACAGTGCTACAGTGCTATAAGGATCTGATGGCGCGTGGATGATAGCTGTGAAACAAAGAGTATGGTAGCGGCGTTAGTTCCGATTTTGGGCACAACCAATCCACGCGCCATAAGATCCTTGTAGCACATGCGTCCATGCTACGGTGTAGCGGGTCTACGAAGCGGTAAAGCTATAAAAGAGTGTTCCTACATGGTCGTAGTAAAAAGGCGCAGAAAGTGTGTGAAAAATAAGATGATATCGGTAAACATATTTTTAGTTTTGTGGTATGGATATATGGGTTAAAGTAATGACTAAAGCCCAAAATTAAGGAAAAATATTGTATTTTTTACACTACATACCAAAGTAGGCTATTTTTATTTTTCATAGATAAAGTTTTAAAGACCATGATATGGGTGTTAAAACACAAGT
This sequence comes from Ypsolopha sequella, assembly GCA_934047225.1. Lineage (NCBI taxonomy): Eukaryota > Metazoa > Arthropoda > Insecta > Lepidoptera > Ypsolophidae > Ypsolopha > Ypsolopha sequella. The sequence goes on from OW203987.1 coordinate 9,222,254, forward strand.
CTTAAAAACAACATAAATATTTTGAGTTTTGTGATAAATTTTATGTTTTAAATACATTTTTTTATGTAGCCTGTAATGTGTCCCACTGCTAGGCAAAGGTCTCTCCTTGCTGATACCATACATTGCGATCCTACACTACTTCCAACCACTACGATAAAAATTAATGGAGATCGTCCCGCCATCGTCTTTTTGGTCTAACTAGCCGTCGATAGCCGTCACCTGGCACCCACCCGGTAGCGCTTTTGACACCTATCCGGGTGCATACATACGTATTTATATCAATAAAAATATACTTAAAAACATTATAATAAAATGGTATACAATGTTTGTTCCGAAAAAAAGGTGGCTTTTTATTTTTCTCAATTTTTTTAAATTTATTCGTCAATATTTATTTCGTCCTCTTCAAAGTAGTCCCCCTCAGATATTAATACATTTGTTTCAGCGCTTTTTCCAATCCTCGAAGCACATCTGTGTGTGCTTTTTGGTATGGCCTTGAGCTCTTTCAGCGATGGGGTCTTTATCTGCTTTTTTCGGTCTTGGCTCTTCTGGCCGCCGCTTCCATTGCCACGTCATAATTATAAATTTAACTGCTCATGTGATGGTTCTTTTGGTCAAAATTTACCAATTTCAGAACAAACGTCCCTACCACACGTTTCATGCGTAAAACATCCGAAAAACTTGAATCATACGAGCCAACCGATATGCCGACATCCTCAGCAACTTCTCTAGTCATGATTTGATTTGTGATTTGAGTTGTGATTCTCCATAACAATTTGCTTCACTGCTTCCATGTTTTTATCGGTTCTTGACGTGCTGGGGCGTCCAGGACGGGCATCGTCATTAACACCTTCTCGGCCTTCTGCGAAGAGCTTATTCCACTTAAACATTTTTTTGCTCAAAGTAGACTCGCCAAATGCCACAGTCAACATTTTAAGTGCGTTGGAGCACTTTAATTTTATTTTTCACACAAAATTTAATACAGATTCTTTGTTGCATTTTTTTAGATAGCAAAAATTCGCCAAGACCCCAAAACACGTTAAACCTAAAGATTTTTTAAAAAGTACTCTTAAAAATTTTCTTCATTGTTTTTTTTTTCGATTTTCGACATATTCGTTTGATTTTTTCTTACGTTTGTAAGCATTTTTTTTTGCAATGACTGCATAGGGACCCTTTTGCGAGGGCTTTTAGTATATATCATTGCATATTATTTATTAATAATATTATAATAAATAATATAATTATATAAAATAATATTATTATTTGATGTTTATGTCAAATATCTCTTCATTTTATAACTATTCCACTGATGCCGACTTAAATAAAGTCGAAATATATTTGGAAAATTAATTTCAATTTTTTTTATATGTATATATAAATATACATATATAATAAGATCAAATAATATTAAATATTTCCAAGAAATAGCAGTTTTCTTTTTTCTATAAAATAATAATTAAATACATTATAAATAATTATTTTAAGATTAAAGGGTTAATAGTGGTCAAATTTTAGTGACAGATATCTTGAAAATTTTAAAAGCTAAATTTATCTGTAAATAGTACCGTTTTGAATTCTTGGCTGGCGTGTTTCGCGCGTTTAGATAATTACGATACGTATGGTAAGTATTAAGCTGTATTTTGTCCGAAATATTTCGTCACAAATTCCACAATAAACAGTGTTTTAATTGCTTTTATCATATTACAAGAAGATATGTTAGTCTCTGCCTACCCCTTTTAAAGACTAGCGTGAAAATGTATGACAATATTTTATTCAGGTTTATCTAGGCTATTCTAAGAACAATACAATTTCTACGACACTGCGGAGCCTATTATTATTTAAAGTTGGCTCCGCCATCCTCCCACTTCACGCATTGAAAGGAAGCAGTGACATTCAGTACCTTTTCGCTTTCACTGTATTGGAAAGTGAGCGTAAAAAACGTATTTCGGCAACTCCGGTCATCGACCCAGGCTAGTCATAGACCATAGACAGAGGGCCCATGTTGTAACGAAAGTAAAAGTTTGTGTACGGTCATAGAGCACCGTGGTGCGGCTGGTTATGGAATCACGTTTATGATTCACGAGATGATTTCGGAATGTCACGGTTAACTTTTAGTGGTTGTTCTTTTGTTTTGCATTTACCGATGTACTTTCGGAATTGGTATAAGACAAAGACAGGTTGTATTCGATAGCCATAAGTTTTATAAAACAACTTATAAATTGTTAACATACATTGAATGGGAGTCTTAACATAATTATTTTATTTAATAAGCTGTATTATCGAATAAGAAAGTTATATTATACGAGGGGCATGCCAAAAGAAATTAGAAACTCAAAAATTATAAAATTTATTCTTTATTACAAGTATCGATCTTTTCGAAGTATTCACCCTGAGCACGTATACACTTTTCCATACGTCTGAACTAATTGGAAAATACCAATGACCACTCTTCTCTAGACACCTCAGAAATCTCGAAAATATAGGCAGCCAGTGCATCTTCTTTGCTTTCAAACTTCTTCCCCTTTATTTTTTCTTTGATTTTTGGAAACAGGTAAAATCACAAGGTGCTAGGTCAAGCCAATATGGTGAGTGAGGGAGGATTGTCGCATTTTTTGAGTCGAAAAAGTCAAGTGTTTTGGCAGACGTGTGCGACGCCGCATTGTCGTGGTGCCTGAGAAGGCGTCGGATTCCTGACTTCGGTCGCTTGTCACACCAAGCTGGTATTACTGTTGGAGCACAAACTGTCACATACCATTCGGAGTTCATCGTTCTTTGATTCTCTAGCACTACAGTAGCAATATGATCCGTTTTGCTGAAAAACGAGGCCACCATTTGTTTCTGCGTGCTTCGTGCACGGTGACATTTCGTTGGAGTTGGCTCATCTTCAAAGCACCATACAATCGAATGTCACTTTGTTTCGGGATCATAGTTATAAAGCCATGTTTCATCACCAGTCAGTATATCATACACATTTTTTTTCTCGCCACCGTCGAATTTATCTATCATGAATAGGCACCAATCCAACCGACGGTCTTTCTGCTCATAGGTAAGTTTGTGCGGCACCCATCTCAAACAACATTTACGGAGAGAAAGGTGGTCGTGAATTATGGTTTGCATTGCTGCTGATCCAATTCCCTGTTCTCGTTCCAGCTCTACATACATAATTCGTTGGTTTTCGCGAATAAGTTTTTCGACTGCACGAACGTTTTCTTCTGTGACCGTGGTTGGCAGCCGACCTGCCTTCGCTTCATCTTTGAGACATCCCCGTCCTCTTTTAAATTCAGCAAACCAATTAAATACTGTTGTTCGTGAGCAACCAGACTCACCAAAAGTAGTAGCCAAAAGTTCAAAACATTCTTGAGGCTTAAAACTTTTTTATAGTCATAATAAATCATAGCGCGACAATCACTTCGACTGAGCTCCATTGCTGCAAACGAATTCCCGCCAGATTCTCGGAAAAATGATGCTCATCCAAATAAAATAAAAAGAAATGATGTGCGTTCTATTTTCAGATATATCAACAAACAACCAGCCTATAAGATGATGTATAACTTGCCAGTGTCAATCAAAGGAGTAAAGAGTATCTAACTTCTTTTGGCATGCCCCTCGTAGTATCAATGTTCGATAAAAAAATAAGGTTGGACGGTTGGACCAAGAGAATATATATCAGAGTCGTTAAAAAAGGCAAAATTTATACTTGCAATTGTCGGCACTTTGTGAAACTTGAAACACATCTTGAATTAAAAACACTTGTACTTATAGTTTCACTTTATTGATAAAGTAATACAAGTGTTTTTAAATCAAGATGTTAAAAAAGTCCTTGTTAGAGAATGAAATTATGAAAAAGTGGTCACCGCGTTATAGTTTTTATGAATATTATTGGTAGCTCGACTTGTTATAAATTTCGTTTTTGTATACGCGTCAGTTAAAAGTTATCAGGAAACTATGTTTTTAGGAATACGATCGTGTTAACGATGACCCTGAAGTCTGCTTAGCACAGGGGTGGCGAACCTATAGCACGCGTGGCATTGCTAGCACGTGTCAACATTTTACTGGCGTAGCTATACTATAATATAATGAAAATTCATGCAGGCATTAACAAAAGTGTTTATGATTTATAAAAAAGGCACGCGGTTGTTAAAAGGTCTGCTATCTCTGGTTTAGACTAAATTTATTATGGGTTATTCATTTTATTTATTCATAAACAAAAGTCCATAGAAAGTAAATTCAGATTACTTAAACATGATATCGAATTATTGTGCCTAAAAACTAAAAATAGTGTGTAAACTAAAAATACTTATTAAAATTAAGAATATAACAATAGTAATATGAGTAAATTACATCAAGTAAGGCCAATGAGACGAGACAAAGAATGTAAATAACCTCTCAGGGGTTCATAACATTTTCATTGGAACAAAATATATACAAATTTAAACTAATCATTTTCATCTATATTAGAAGAATATTATTTGTCAGAAGAGTCCGAATAAGTCGTATTTATTACAAAACTATCTATTGTATTGTCAATCATGTTCTCAATTTTGCTACAAAATTGGTCTCTACTTTTATGACGTGATCCACACGATACTTTCATTAAAATGAGAGTGAGATGACATCATAAATATTTTAATAATGGATTGGACTCACTTTTTATAATTTCGTCATTACTCTTGTGAGTATTGACAATTTATAAAAAGCCATGGTTGATAAATGTCACCCTTGTTCCCCTGCACCCTGTTTTTGTGATAATTGTCGAGCTTTTAAGGAAACATTCTTAACATCGAGTAAAGCGAAAGAGATGGTAGATAACCAGAAAAAGAACAATAAATGATTATTTTACTACTTTTTTGGATTATAGAATATTTTTATTTGACTCGATAGAAGTTACGTCTACCTAAAGACAGTTGAATAGCTTCCTTTCTTGTAATTTACTCGGTCTGTGGTTTGGCCGCTATTTTCAAAGTTTCATAACAATTATGCACATCAAGATAAAGGCAAATTGTATTGACATTAATATGTCTTGGGATATGGCATCAATGTTTTTACATATGGAGCAGGGAGTAGAATCCCCTAGTCCCTGATATGAAGGTATTCGTTTTGCGCCTTAGGTATTTTGACACATTTTATATATGTATAAGTAATTTTCTTGTCATTGTCTTTCTGTAATTATAAAGTCTAATTTATGTATTAGTTGTGGTTCTTTCAACAAATACGTAATCTTCATTTCAAAATTTGTTTTTATTTCGTTACTATTTCACGAATTCAATAAAGAAGGGTATCTGAAATGGTGTGTTTATAATTTTAATTTATTTAATATTTTTCATGTAGAGCTTTGTATGTTTGTCCATTCATATCTCGTAAACGACTAAACCAATTTTAATGAAACTATTTGCGCTTGAAATATTTAACTCAGTGTTTATTCAAAATTTATTAAGTGGTTCCAAAGATCAAGTCTTTCTTATAGGTAGGGTCCGATACGAAGTTAAGACGTTGCTTTCTCCTGACGCATATACGTAGCAAGTCTACAAGGAGAGGAAACTATGGACTCTTATACTACACAGTACGAAATTGTTGTAGTAAACAAGTATGTTGATATTTTTTCCCTTGGTAACCACGCAAGTAGCTTCAAAACAACAAGAAAATGAAACACACTAACTTTTAAGGGTATGAAATAAAAAATAATCATTTGGCAGATTTCTTTGTTTTATTCAGTTTTTATAGAAGTTGGCGTATTTACTTTAATAAATCATAACAAGTACAAACACCATAGTGCCAAGAACGTCATTTTTGGGGGAAATAAGTTGAAATTTAAATCAATATAATTTTATAGGGCTTGTGAAGTCAGAGTTGTTTTTAACATTTTTTTAAATTAACTTTATTGTTTAAAATAAATTAAGATAAAAATTGAATATATTCAAAATTCGTATGTGCATGTTCTTGTAAAAAAATCAAGTATTGCATATTGGAAGAGTTCAAGAGATGCAGTTGAACAAATATTAGTACTTATGTTAGGATTGCTAATATTAGAACCTATTAATTAATGAGTGTTTCAGAATTCTGAGAGATTATAAAATAAGAAATGAAAAAACAAAGGCTGTCATAACGAAAGGAGTGTTTATACAATTCAACAATATTTATAATTATGTAAAACTGGTAAAAATTATCAGTATAATCAGTATTTGATGTAAAAATGTATAATGAATTTTTTACAAAAGCTATACTGCGTTGTAGAGACAAAAATCTGACACAAACAGCGCGTCAAAACAGCATATAATTAATAACATTATTCACATATATGCGTCGGTGTGTTGAGCATAATTTTCTCCCAGTTCAATCAGATAAATAGAATATTAGAACCACAAAACTAGTTGAAATCACACAAAATACTATCTATATATACCATTATTCTAACACGCAAAAATTGATATTTGATTAACTCTTATTAAAGAATGAGATAGAAAAAAGAACTGCAAAAATTAAAGTACGCAGTCGTGAGGAATCAGTGTCGTAGCGCTTTCGTAGTACAGTGCTACGAAATTGCTACGCCGCAACAGTTATTGGGAACTGCGCGACTCACTGTACTTTTAACCATTAGCAGCTTTAAAAATTTTTAATACTTTTGTTTTTTTCACGTTTCTAAATATTAACTAAATAATTTTGATATTTATAAATATATTTATTTCTATGTATGTATAAAATAAATATAATAATATGTGCAACAAAGAGTTGACGTTGTCGAGCTTATTTTTTGCTACAACACACTTGAACTTACAAAGATTAGAATTTGTTACTGAGTATGTTACAGAAAAAAAAACAGTCGTATTTACCCATTGTGGAGGTCATCGTCTGCAGAAGGTGCGCTTGCGCAGAGGCGTCCCGCGCCTCGACCGGGCCCAGGTTCTCGTCCTGCGACAGTTTGTCACTCCGCGAACATCACAAGAGGGTCCCAACTATCTCAACACCTTTCAATTTACGTCTCGGAATTTTTTTGTCAACACGAACTCTGAGCATAGTTTGTCACTGGTCACATGAAATGGTCGCATATCCTGTGGCACGTAAGCGACTCCTGCGCCGGTACAGATCGCGTCCACCGAACCTCTAGATTCGGCAAAGTCACGATAACGACTGTGCGCGAATGTCGTCATGCCGAAATTCGAAACACTTTCACCTAAATATTCCGCCTCTGTTTCGGCGGACGCGGGCGTCGCTCTCGGCGCGCACGCACACTACCTCGAGCTCGTCAGCTCAATTACGTACCATGTAAAAATTGCGTCAGTATTTTTCGTGGTCGACCTTATGCTCGACGAGTGCGCTGCCAAAATATCGTTATCTCGCTCTGGTGCTCATTCACCGTTACGCGATTTTTTTTTGCTTCTCTTTTTTTTTAGCCGAACCTGTCCGTAACGTTGGCCCTCCAACGCGCGTGTGAGTGCGATTTCGATAGCTGGGGTCGACGAACTTTTGAAATGGATTTCAAAATTTTTCAGTGTTAGAGGCGGACGTGGTGGATCGGCGAACGAGGAGGGTAATGTGGCGGCGGCGAAGAACTAGGTCACTGCGAGACGCGCCTGCGCACCTCACGACCAAACGTACTTCTATTCATCAACGCTCTACTGCAAGCTTGGATGATCTTCATCGTTCTAGTCGTACCGCTGATTGCCATCATAGCGTGTTATTAAATGTTGATTTTGTATTATTTAATGTGCGGCAAAACTTGTAGTTTTTACAGTTTTACGTCTGAAATAGCTGTGTATATGAATAAGCAATGATAATAATACCAGAAATATTTCAGGTCTTAATAAAATATGATTTGTATCATTCTAAACCACCGAGGTCAATGTGGAATATACATATGTTGTGCTCTAATGACTTCGCTACCTACAACTACTCGAGTGCCAATAAGAAACTAGTAATCAAAATATTTTAGTAATTTCCATAGTTCGCTATTACATGCACAAACCAACAATGAGCAACAATCATACAAAAATGTAACCTAGATAAGTGTTTGCCGCTTTTTGTCTGAAAGGTTAGGCGGGCCGACGGCACACTTCGATAGAATTACATTAAACTGGAGTTCATTCGCATCAATCGCTTTATCCACATTCATTAGTTTATCACCCATTCATCGAGCTCTGTAAACATTAAAATTAGTAGCATTTTCGCGTCATTTGGCCTCTGAATTCCTTTGGGTGTGTATTATTTATACGTACACGTACTTCTATATATAGTTATAGGTGAATTCCAGGAATACGGTCTCATGAAAGTGGGTTAACCGTTCTCTGTTAGAAAAACACGGCAGTGGAAACATTGACGCAACACCAGTCTGTGGTGGTCGGGAGATAATATGAGATCAAGTCAAACCGTGGTACACGCAATGAATTTTAAATGATTTTAACCTTTAATGAGAACATATTAAGAACTGCCATTGCGTAGGTTGTGTACGGTTGAACGTTTAAGTTGGCTCGACTCATAACCTCATTCCTAAACATAAAAACAGGAAGACGATGCACAAGCTTATTAAGCATTGTTTTGGCACGAAAATGGGGCTAAAGTATCGTATTACCCGATTTTACATCGGTAGTACGGAAATACGTACAAGAAAAAAATATTGTAAAGTAAACGTGCTTTGTAGCTAACCATCTTTCTTATCACAATTTTTGTTATTCCGAATAAAATGTTATCAATGAATTTTATCAGTTATAGGAACTATTTGGAGCAGGTTGCACACATGTGGAATTGGACAAAGTACACAAAGGCAAGATTTCGCAACAGACTTCGATATTTGCCTTGGTTCCCAGGGGTTATAGAGTGAAAGATATCGAATTTTGAATGTTCATGGAGATGTTAAAATTTGAATGACGTTCTCACGCTAGCAACTATTTGTTACGATTTGCTTTGGTCGTGAATATGAACTTGTTAAAGAATAAATATATTATATTGCACTTTCTCCTCAATAAATATTGCTAAATAATTATGATAGTGTATGCAAATAAAGAAAATTATGGCGTGATAAAATATTTTTGTGAGTATTCAGGCGGATTTAAAACTTAAATTTATACGTTAATTCACAAACGTGCAAATTCACTGGTATGTGGTATGTCTTTAGTTGCTATACAAGTTGAACTTCACAAAGTAAAATTAATGTGAACATTTTTATTACCTTTATTTTTGCAGAACTTCAGCACAGAGCTACTGTGATTTATAGTGTTTTGGACTTTTGGAGGGCCATCCTAGCTCGAGAGAGTCATTGCCACCATTTTTCTTGATTATTCGCGGATCCTGACTCACGCTACACTGAACCCAGAATACACCTGACCGATTACAGTGACATGACGTACTATGATAAATTTCCTATTTGTGAAAATATGTTTTTTTTGTGTGCCGGCAGCGAGTCGACGGCCGCTCCCTGCCAGCCATTGGTGACAATCCAAATTTTGCCGACGCAAACGATAATGGTGTGAATGACCTCCCCGAATCAAATAAACATGACGACAAAGCAATTCTAATAATTAGTGCAATAAACTCGACGCTTTACATTCATTTAATAGTTTTAGGGGGACAACTAATGCGCCATACATTTTGACGTAGCAACAGTTTGACGTGGCAAACACGGAGTGACCTACGGGAAGAACAAAAATAATATTATGAATTTTATAAAAACGTTGTAATTCATTCACTAAAATAGTATGAAGAGAGTCTACGTCATCAGTAATAAACAATGAACAATAGTTTTGTCAATGGCATTGTGCAGTAGAATTTGGTGTGTAAGTCTAACAATCATCGAATGTGTTGCCAAACGCCTGGATAAAAGATGATATCAGTCGAGGATATGAACGCTAGGTAAAAGTATATCTTTGTTTTCAGCGTACCTACTATCTCCATTGTTCTTTCAATATAAATTATTGTCTAGACTAGAGAGTGGTGTGTTTAAAAATATTACGAAACAAAAGGTATTTGGAAAAGGGAAGTGACGCGACATGGCAAAGTTTTGTTATTGACGCCTTTAGTAGGATCTAGGTAACAGCCGAGGCAGTTGACGTGTGACACATTTTTATGCGCACCGTATACAAACATACGCGAGCACATTTCCTATTACATAAAAGAGACACGTATGTCGCGGCATGCGCGGGCGCACCGTCGAGCGCCGGGCTGCAGAGGGGCGAGGACGTGGCGCGGGGTTGCAGGGGCAGTGGCTGGAGGTACATTTCACAATCCTCAGCCGCCGCAGCCGTTTTCACTTTTTCGCTGTCAAGAACGCGCGCAAACGATAAACAAAATAACATTTTGGCCATCACTGCCAAATAACCAGCCTACTTTTACAAACGCCGAAACGACTTACACCATGCCATCAGTTGTAAATCTTAAAAGCGGTGTGATAAGACTGAAAACCCAATGACATTGTCTCTCGACCTACGTCTGTTGGTACTTTGCATATCATAGTTCAACTAGCAACATAGAAGGTCTTCTAGTCAGTGTTAGTTAAATCACAAAGTAAACTTTATTTGCAGTGAGGTAGTACAGGAAATCGAACAGCGATAGAGTGGAGATTTAGGCGATTTGGATCTGCGAATGCGGTTGTAGAAACGCCGAGGCTGTTCATTGACCTTTTTGGCACACATATCGTGGTTACACATTGGTAAAACAGACGATAATGAAACGAAATTAAAGGCGTGAGGGAAATCTTCAAATATTCTTCCATATCGGTTTGCTGCACAAAGCAGGAAAAAAAAACTTATTGGTGTTTCTGTACTCTTAGGCGCATCGTAGTCCTTTCGTAGAACTCTCGTAGCGCTGTAGTACGACAATAAAACCTACTTATGTATTTTACAATACTTGAAAAATTCAAAAAAGTTTCGAGTATTTTCATACCAAGAAATACAAGTTTCTTTTTGTAGTTTAATAAGTGCTCGTAGATAGACGGAATGGATAGGAACAGTTTGGAAAGTTGTACTTTAGTATTCGAATTGTAATAAGCAAATTTTTTACTGAAATAATCCAATTAAAAAGGCGTTAGTTATGTCAGTTTTAAAGAAAAAAAACTCTAATTCTTTGATGTTACTTGAGTGTTTTCTTTTACCTCTGCAATAAAGTTGAGTATTTTTACGTGTTACGCATGTGCTCCCAGCGTAGACCCTATCCAATTTAACAGTATGAACGCACTCAATGTAAACAAATAATTAACCCATTTGATTCTGAGAAGCCTTTGCAACTCTTAAAAACAAAGGTCTCAGCGGATCTGAAACTGCTTACTAGTCAAAATAATAGAATGATTGCAACAGCTGACATTGCCTCTCACTCGAACCACGTAACCACTCGTTGGTTACGTAAAGGTCTTTTACCCCTGTTTATTTGGGACGGCAATATTAAAGAGATGTTTTAATTTATTAGCACTTGTACTCTCTGTTGGGTAATTCGACGAACAATGCGCTAGACGGTGCTGATCATCTCTAAATCGTATTTCAATTTGCCTTTTGAGCAATACTTGGGCTTTTAGCGGTTGGTAAGAAGTAGCAGTTTGCTTTGGAAGTATTTTGCAATATAAGGTTTTGCAGTATGAGGTTCAGTCGGTTGCATATGTTAAATTAGAGGTGTTGTTCGCATAAGTATCAGTTATATGCGTAGTGATACGATTCAATTCAAATTATACATTCAGGAATTGTACTGCGAAAATAATTTCTGGCAACAGTATCAGCATACTCGTATTTTGTAGTATTATGTCTATTAGATGTAGATATAGAATTAAATTATATATTTTAAATTACATAGTATTTCTTCTCGATACTTTGCAAAAAGTATCGGTAGTGGTTTTCACTTTCACACAATACCACGACACGCCACTGCCGGCGGCTGGTGCATCCTTATGTAATCCTGCGCACCACGTTCCCCCACCATTATCTCTGCTTGTATCAACCGTTGCGTAAATTTCGGGCTTTGACAGCTAAAATCACACAATAAACCTTACATTCAAAAAACATAAAAGAAACACCCCTTTCGTAACGTGACAGGTCAATAGCATCTTCACGTGTAAAAATATGTAAAAAAGTAAAAATAATTCATCGTACGTATCGGTAGATATGTCAAAGTCAGAAGTACAGAGAGAATCGGTTGGTCGTTCGCTCAATTTGTCGTGCACCAATAACTATATTCATGGGTTAGCTGAATCATGTCATAGATATAGGTTTATGCGTCCATGAATTCATAAATAATACAAAATTTCTGCCAGAAGCACGACGAAGAACATTTTACACGGAGTCGACCATTAAAATAACAAAATACTCCTACATTTTTCGGAAAATTCCATTGCAATGTGTAGCAATATAATAAATGACTAACACTTGAGATAGAGTAGTAAAACTGGAGTGTTTATTATGTGTTTTTTGGGTCTCTAACATAAACACCGAGTTACAGTAGTAAAACGGAGTTCACAGAATGTTCTGATTAAAGAATTCGGTCAGTCAGCAGTGACGTCAGTCAGTTAAAATAAACCGGGCGTTGTAAACAAAACGCAAGGAAATAAATCCCTGTGTGAAATCTTTATTGACAAAACGGCCGCCTTTTAACGTTAAATGATTTTAAATACACAGCTTTTTCAGAGTGAAAATGTTTGTAAGGATCGGAAAATACGTTTTTCTTGTTCGTGCAAATTATCTGAGCGGTAAAAGCGAGTGTAACTGTTAGTGCATCAGATAATAGTTTCGTGTGATAAGAGAATTAGGTCTGCAGCTGCAGCTAGAGCGGATGGTTAGTTCGGATCCGGCGCGAGAGGGTTCCCGCTACCACACGCGATGTGGTCACGCGATCACATCGCCACACTAACATACTGCTACGAAACTGCTAGGAAAACGTCTTCCGGGGTGAATGGCCGTGTTGCGTAAAACGAGCTGTGGCGCAACTGCGCGCGCGGCCCCTCCAACCGAGCCGTGCGCGACGACAACGCCGTCGCCATGTTGTGGCGCTTTCACGAACTAGCGCAAGCACTGAAAACGACTGTGAAAAGCTTGCTAGAAAGTCAAGAGTAGATGAGTGGAGATTGCTTTGTGCAGTGAGTTTGAAACGCTTTCATTGCAAAGCTCTAACTACCGATGAAAGTCAACACGTGTTTTGTTTAGATCTTTGTAAATACGTCGAAGTTATGGTCTTAGTTGATTAAATGGAAGTAGGTATTATATGGGTACTTGAAAACCATTGTTAGCATTTTCACACTTTCTTAGAAATTAACACGTGTGCGATGTTATACATTAAATTAGCGTGCCAAGCGGATACTTTGCGACATGTAGCATACTCACAAGCGCTACAGACCAACGCGGGGATGACGAAATTAAATTTAATTCCTAGGTCAAGGTTTCTTCTTCGAAATGGGAAAATTGCCACACATCGGCGACCTTAGCTGCGGGCCCGGAGTTTCGCAAGGCTTGGATCTGAGCGCCGAACTGCCCGAATAAACCGAAGCGCGTCGATGCCGAAGAAATGGAAAGTCAGTTATACAACCTCCACCTGATGGAACCGTGAAAGGCGTAAGCACGTTAATGTCAGCCGCTCGTGGTCAAGGCTTCAAAAACTTTTTTGGGAATGTTCATGATCTCTTACTCATGTAAGGAGAAATGTTGGTGGGGACAGCGGCAGAACATAGCGCTAAAATTTGTACTAAAAATCAAACTTCCAGCACAAATCGGTGTCATTATTTTAGTTTTGTCTACACTTAAAGTTATTAAGTACAAAGAAAGTTCAACTTTTACCATATTGTAATGGTCGGACAAAAGCAACGTATCGAATAGGCGCATTCAGCGTGGATGGTAAAAAGAGATGGATTGAAAGCGAGAGTAATTGCTGTCGTTAGTGGCGCGCGCGTCTGGGGTCTCCGTAGACGACGCAACGGTACCCTGCGTACGCGCCCCCCGAGCTGTACCGACTTACGGTACTTCCCGTGGGAGCGGTCACGTCTACGTAGCGGTTCTTGCATCGCGCTAGTGATGTACCAAGCTATTTTTATCGAGCTTTTTAAAAGTTTGATATTTAGTAGGTTGATCAGATTTCAACTTTAACTGTTATGATTAATTAATATAATTAGTCGCAAGAAACTCATTATACCGGTTAAATAGTGATTCGGACTATACAAATTTGTTATCTGTTTAAACTTGTTGGCTCGATTAAGCTCCGATCAATACTTATGTGCTCTTCTTCCAATAGTTATTTATTGCAGTAAGCGAACAGATTAAACTAAAGTATTGCAGAAAAATGAAGTCATCGACATTATCGTGTACAGTTAACAGTACTAGCACCGGTCGATCCTCAAAGAGACCTTACCACTTTCTCTTTCGGTGGCCGCTGATCGTGTCGACCAATACTTACACAGTTACCCACACAGGCGCAGATTGGCTCACTTGTGTTGGTACACTGGCAGCTTCTACGGCAGGGATTACATCACGCAAGTTCGGCTGACGCATCTGAGCGAAAGGTCACTATTCTATTTATAGCAAGAATAGATGCGTTCGCTTAACACTATCTTTGGTTTCAAATCGTTCAAAGATCGTTGACTCATGAAAGTAACAGTCGCTGATCCATGAAAGCATAAGCACTCTATTATTGATGTTTACTTTATTCCAACTTTCCTAACTTTTGGAAATGTAACTATCAACATAAAATAGACAAATGAAAACCAGCTTTACAGCTTACAATCTACAGCAAATGCTAAGATGGTTCCATTTTGTCAGAAATGTGATTTTTGTGTGTATTTGATTTATAATATTTGATGTGGGACAAATAAAATATTTTCTTTCTTTCTTCTTTCAAATAAAAATTCAAGACTTTATCCAGCTTTATGTCCAAAAGAGCAACACAATCTATTCTAATAAAAAAAATAAGCAGAGACTAGAAAAAACGTCGCCATGTTCGTGACCAAATCCAGCAATCTCACATAATTTTCCTAAAATTAGGTAGTTGCATTCAACGGGTAAGCTTAGAAGGTCATTCATAATAGTTAGAATCATGACAGTCATAAGTCCATGACTCGGTGTTGTCGCAGCGCGGCGCCGCGCCGGCAAAGGTTCCACCACAAGGTCTCCGCTCGGGCCTACTGCCTGCCTGCTGCGTGGGAAACCATGTGAACCAGGCTTTACAATAATAATATTTCCTTGTTTAATAATACACGCTGTAAGCTTTTAGTGGCTGGTTTCCAAATTGAGTCGTTTCCTTTGAATGAATCATTATCATTAGTGCCTCACCAACACAGGACTTTCCTAAGTAATATTGACTAAAAGTCATGTGTTTAATATTTAATTTCGATTAAATGTCAATTTAATTTTAGTTCCTGGATTATAGAAACGAAAGTAAGGTTTCAAATTAGGATTGGTTGGCAAGGACTTATCAAAATCCAAAGAATGGTTTAGCCAACATGTTTAGTAACATGGCTGTAAGTAATTTATTTCTAAGAGTGTCGTAGGTTTTCAGGATGCTAAACCCATTTAAACAGGCACCGTACGCCATAAAGCCTCGCATTATAACAAAATCCGCCGGTGGGTAGCCACTAACCAACCTACGACATCCGTTCTCTAGCCATGATTGATCTAACAAGAATATGGGCTTCGGTACTTTGTGACACGAATCTAACTACCGCTTACATGACATCACAAACAAGAAAGCAAAAAATATACTTGCGCCTTCCGCATAGAGTTTAAAAGTGAGTTTTCCACGTATTGTATAAAAAAAAATCTAGCCCTCTTTTTACGAAACAATTCACCAAAAAAGTTGCCAACATCGGTCTTGCCATCTAAGTTTTCATTTGCCTGGCCGCGGCCTAACAATCATCTAGCAATTGATTTATATCATTAATATAGATGTAAAATTGTTTATAACAAGCCACTAAAATGCAAGGAATTCTTGTCGTTGTAGCAATCTCCAATGCATGGTACGATTGAAAACTGTTATTATGATCTCTTTTCCATCCCAAAATATCTGAATTTGTTGTTAAGCTATAGCTAACAACAGAAATTGAAAGAAAATAAAAGTGAAATCGTTCTCAACACGTGGTTTCTTTTCGTATTTACAATTATTTTGGCCGTAAAGCCTTACATCAACAACAGTCATCGAACTCTACGCATAATGCGGGGCCTGTTATGTGATTATTATATTTATTTTTTGCCTTAGGCTATAGTGAAAGTAAATTTGGATGTTAAGAACTCGAGAGATAATATTATTCGTGCAAATGTTTTAAATGTAGCAGCCTTCAGCAATGAGTACACATAAATGAAGTGCACTCGTACGTACGTGCAGTATGCATGTGTGAGTTTAGTTAGATGCGCGTTTATGACGCTATCATCATCTTTGCTTTGACCCTAATTTGCGGGACATTTGGTCGATCCTACTTGACAACCCGTCATTCAATTTATTTAACAATATTCTTAATGGTACAAATTGTCGTATGTTTTGTGGCAAACGGGCAATAAATCAAAGTAAGTTGATATCCTTCCTTAGCATTTACAAATGGCTACCTACCTAGTACTTTTCGGAGAACTAGAATCATGTTAAGGTCTTAGTTTATAGTTCACGTAAACAATACAGCAGTAAATAACAGTTGCAGTAAAACTTTAGCTTTATGCTAAAGTGAGTAGCTACAAGTGGGAGAACTGGCTATTGTACGCACGTTGGTGGTCCGTCTAACAATACTCTACTAGTTGTATTTAAAAAAAAAACTTGTTTTCAGGCTGTAACTTCAATGACATCTGCCAATATTTTATACAATAAATTATTGAAGTAGGCACCTGATCAAATTTCAAACGGTTTCAGCAACAAATAGAAACACCTACACATATAATAGACACCTTAAAAACAATCACCCATATTTTTGTTCTAATAAAAACCCGGCGAAATAAGTGTTATTTTTTATAATAAGTGTTACAACTTGGCTTTAAATTTTAAAAATGTACCAAACACTAAATAGCATGTAGGGCATGTATGGCAAATAGCATGCACCACAGGATCAAAGTAGGTATCAGTTACAGAGAAAAACACTAAAATATTGTACGGACAATTGGCCTTTTGTTTTTCACCAATATTTACGATTAGAAAACCATTTGGAGAAATAGCTTTCCTTAACCGTTTCTAGTGGATATATACTAAATTAAGCTTGCATACGCTTTATTAAATGAAAAAAGTGATATCTTTCATTTGACCTTCAGTGGCATCATCACCACACATTTCAATACGAAAAAATATATTTCTTAAACGCATCCTAAAGTCTGACAAGGTTTCGATCATTCACTTGATATGATTACGTCACTTCCTGTAAATACTCAAATCAGTAAAATACTCATCAAATCAGTTTAAAACCACGAAAAACATTGTTATTGAAATTACAAACCTAAATTGATCTATGTATTCTAAAAAGCAGACAAAAATATCTTATTGACGTTTAAAAAACGACCGAATTGCACATATAGAATCGTAACTGGGCCGGTGGATGAATTGCTGAATAGTGAAGTATGGTAGTTGGTCACTTCACTCATGAATTTTTGAAATAGTACCTGCCAATTATTATGCTATATTATTATTATATTTAATTATTAATAGTGATCTTTTTACTTTGTTTACAACACACTAAATTATACTAAAACGGCTAGACTTATTTTCGGTCCACTAAAAAGGTCAGATTGCTCTATGACGTTTCTTTTTACGCTGTTACGACCACCAAGAAACACGTGCTCACGAAAAACCGAGTTTTTATTTTATAGCTCGGCTTCTAGATGGAATTATTCAAATATTATAAGACTAACCAGCGGGGTCATTTGTTCCCTTATTTTTAATATAAATTTCAAGGCTGTATGATCTAAGGAAGGTCCTTTAACACACAAATGATATAAAATTTTAGTAGTTTCTTTTTATCGAGCGAACTTAAAGCTTTTGCGTTTTTTTTCAAGATGAAAACCTATCAGAAATATAGTCTACTATCTATATTAATTTTATTAAACTGATTGACCAAGTTATACAATGTGAAATGGTATTTTGAAGTTGAGCATTTGACATTATAATACTGTCACAAATAAAAACAATAATTCTCAGGTTACAATACTAGCTGAGTTTGGACACCCCTGATAAATAAGTCTTTTAAGTTATGCCCAGTATACCAAAATTGTCGTGGTAAATTTTGTAACGTCTTCACTTTTGTTACCAACTTTTATTTCTTCTCAGTTCTTTCTACGTTTCAGTAAAGTCAGTTCCATTTGAAATAGAAAATTTTGTCCTTAAAACGTGTCATGGAAAATTACCAGGTAGAATATTTCATAACTTTCCATGATAAGCAACCCGCTACATATGTATTCATTAGTGATGAATAAATGTAGTATTTTCTAATACACACATAGCTTATAGAGCGACAATATAATACGAGTACATTCCAAGTGTACAGAGATGGCGCGTTACCTTGCGAGCGTTCGTTGACTGAGCCCAGCGTTTGTTCGACCGACCTTAGCTGCTTATTGCGTGTTAGATATAATAGACTACCCTTTACTAATCAACTATCATCTGTCCTGCTCGGTTTAGCCAAGTGTGAAGGTGACAGAAGGTTCGGAGCCCATCGCTCACCTTCGTCACATGATCGAGGTATGGAAGACACTAACGAAAATGAAGGGCGATGGTCGGCAGAGGTTTTGAAGGTATTTGTAAGTTTAAGTCAACTACGAAATAACTGCTTTGTCTCGATGCTTCGGAGGTTGGTCAAGGATTTTACTATTGTTATCGTCACCGGTTAGATATCCGTACATTATGTAAATGTTTTTTTTAATCGGTAAATATATTGTTAAGTCGTTTAAATTGGTACCAAGAAGCTACAGAAAGCATTTGTTTACAGGAGTGTTATTAAGGCGAGTTCGCCACAAGCGTTGTCGTTCAGCTTTGATAAATTCTCTCGCTCAATTTCAAGTTTTTAAAGGACCACGTCACGCTCATCGAAATCGCACTCGAATCCTGCTGATAGCAAGTTCTTCTGATTTAGCTCTTTTAGGTCTAAACTACATGTTTAATTTGGGTTTTACATAAAAGTTAAAAACGGCAAATGAAAGCCCAAATTATGTATTAACTCACTACCAGCGCCAAGGCTGAGGAATTTGCAATTGAGCCAGACCTAACCGGATACATAGCAGCTGCTTTTTTAAAAACCTTTATCCGAAATCAAAAAGAACCGTAAGCCCAAAAGTCGAGCGAAACGCAGCGGTTGTTAACTCTGTGACGTTATGGTGTACATCCTTTCTCTCGCTTTCTCCGTCCTTGGTGAGTGAACGCTTTATACATACGTACCTGCCTACTCACTTCATTTGTATATGTATTGCACACAACTGTCAGCCCGATCTGATCTTATCCGACCAGAATCGATCTCGTACTGTTGCATGCGCTTTAAAAGTTGAAGAGAAAGTCCATACTAATGTTAGTGAAATTTTAAGAGAGAAAATATACATAGGTATGTCCATATCTAGAACAAAGCTAAAACAGACTTGGCAGCAAAAAGGAAAAAGAGGTAAGAAATATTTGACAAAATATCCGGCCGTTATGGTTGCCTGTAAAGAAACTGGTTTGAGTTTCCACGCGTGCTACGCCGTAGCAGATAAGGGCGTTAAAATGATCGTATTGAAATAAAAAGCTCTCAGCAAAACGCAATTTAGTTCCAATTCGCAAGCCGAGTCAAAAAGCCAAGCCACAAATCTGATAAAAACGGAGCCGAAACATGGCCGTTCGTGTTTACTATCAGGAATGCAAAGGACAGGTTCTACTGATAACCTGACGGAAAACGCGAACGCAGCGATAGCAGTGCGTTCGTGTGGTCGAGTAGGTACGCGATAGTTAGCCTCGGGACGCGAGCAACAGCAACACAATCCTAAGATAAACATATGGGTCACTGAACCGACCTAGTTTCGCGGGCCGCGAGTCCGAACGACCTAACCGACTGCTCGCTTTTAGACAAAAATGCTCACGTACACACGTCAATCATTCACGCACACACGCACGTTCCTTCGCACACAAGTATGACTGACTATAATGACAGTAACGCATAGGCATGATATGGATGTGTGTGTTTAGTAACTAACTGTGGTTAGTAATAATACTATTCGTTCAAATATAACTGTGAGATCATCGGATTCATATAGCGAAAACGATACGATGTTATTACGAGATTTTCAAATTTATCATTTTGACCAAATTAGGAAATAAAACGCATTGCAAGGTAAATGATGTTCATAACAAGTATACAACTTATCTTAAAAAAGCAATTGCAATTACAAGAAGAGAGCTTTTCATTCCCACAGATCCCTAAAATTAAAAATAGTAGTCATAATACTTATGGGATCTAAAAAGGCCGACTTGGGTGAATCATAAAATGATTTGAAAGTAGGATAGAGTCAGAGTTTTTTCACTCGTGCAAAAGAGACAGCATTAGAACAGAATCATAACATGATTCATCCAAAGCGGCCTTTTTAGAGGACCAGATGAATTTCATATGACTCTATGAACCACTTCTATTTATTGGTTCACAATAAAACATATCTAAAAGCCAGATGAAAGCTCAAGAGGATTTAAATGTTGACTATCCTTTGAGCTGGAAAACTTTGTAACGTAGCGTAGATTGTGTAGACTACGACCGAAATCATCTTGGAATCTTTAGACTCAATTTCTTTTTAGTTACTTTTAGTAATAGCTTATTGCATCAATGCATTCATTTGAGCACGCACTAGATGGCATTAGTGGTACTTTAACATGAAATCCAACATGGCCGCCACCACTAAACACTGAGGAAAACTATTAAAATACTTAGATAGAACACAAAACGACACAATTCAGCCATAAGCAATACATTTATCCACGTTTTATTCAATCGTAATTAAACATGATAGTTAAATTAGTACTACTTGTTGGTTTATTAGTAAATATATATACATTATTTATGTAGACGTCTAAGGTTCAGAAATTTACGCAGATTTTTATAGTGATTAAATATATCCAGAATGAACAAAGAATTATTAAACTTAATTTAAAATAATTACATAACTATTAAAAAGTGAGTGGGGCATGGGCTAAAAATAAAGAATAAAGTTTTGGAGACTTTTTTGTTTAAAAACTTGAAAATTATTACGCTACCTTTATTTCTTTAAATCTCTAATATTTCTTTACACAATTTCTGTAACAATAACACGTGTTTTGAGGTAGTGTACGAGTGCGTAGCCACCTAGTACATATCAAAAGATCAACAGATGACTGAAACAATAAATATACCGAAACATGCTCTAGTGCTGAAAATAAATACAGATAAAAAGCTTCTACAACAACACATCGTCAGACAATCTCACCATAGATCATTTTGTTCAAAGTCCCTTGTCCGCCAGCGGTGAGATTTTTAATAGAGTCCATTCAAAACATTCAAAACTAACGGCTGTGACGCCGACGCTTTTAGCAACAGAATAGTTCATCACTACATTTCAGTCATATCGGTTCGCTGGATGGATGGTTTAAGCGATCTGAGACCGTATGCCGTGCTGTATAAGGGCGGGCGTGTTTCGGGAGCGGGATCGCTTCGCGTCCGCGGTTGGCGCCCGCATGGAAGTAGGTTAGTAACTAAAGTTTTGTTTGCGTGAGGCTGCGGCGCTGCAGTTGCTCGCTAGGCGCGGCGCCCGGGCTCACTCGCGGCGCCCTCGGCCCGCGCATCTTTCACTTTTGAAGCACCCGCCCCAAAGCGACCCTTGTTGCGCTTCCTATACATTTTAGCTCACCCTATACTCCCGCTCATACATTCACTAGCCATAGTAACCATTCAGGTATAACATAAACGTCTGGCTAGATTAATATTTGAGTGTCAAAAAAGGATGTAGCATGTAGATGTCTTAAATTGTGAAACTAAGGTGCTCGTTGTATCCTTTTAACGAGCATATTCTTAAACAATTTGGCGAAGTGTGAGTCGGACTCACGCACAACTGTATTGTATTGTATTGTATTGGCGTAACTATATTGTGTTATGTGTTTTTAAATGGTAATAAAACAAAAAAAAAACAACGGTTCCGTACCACCACATAATGGGTACGGAACCCTGAAAACATTATGGTAAATAACAACAATATAGATGCCTTAGCAACATGGTACTGCCTGACAAACAACTCGGCATCCTCGGAAAATGGAACCCTATTTTTTAAGGGTTCCGTACCTAAAAGGTACAATCCTTTATGGTGAGACTCCGTTGTCCGTCCGTCCGTCCGTATGTCACAGCCTCATAACTTTAGCACCGTTAAAGATAAAGACATGAAATTTGGCACAAAAATAGGATTAATTTGCCCATATATCCATATATCAATATTTAATATATTTAGTGGCACTGGTTTTGAGAAATATTTAAAAAACCACAAAAATATGTATGTCCTCCCCCCACTTATCTCCGAAACTGGTAGACCGAAAAATATGAAAAAAATGACAATTATACATCATAACTGGCCAATTAAAGGAAAACCATAGCGATTAAAAAAAAACGAACACAAATGAGAAATAAAAAAAAAATAAGTAAAATATATATATTTTTTTTATAAAAGTGGAATATGGGTATCAGTTTGTAGGTATTGCTGATTGTAAAAGCTGATTGTAAAAATATATAGTTTGGTTATATTTAATTGCATCTATTTCGAGATATCCTTGAAAAACCATAAAAAAAGTATGCCCTCCCCCCTTATCTCCAAAACTGATGGACCAAAAAAATATGAAAAAAATCATGGTTATATGTGTTTACGTAAAGATTACGGAAAAAATGAAAAAAATGAGAAATTCACGAAAAAACAGACAAAATTAAATTTATCATCTACAATACGGAACCCTAGGTATGCGAGTCTGAGTCGCACTTGGCCGGTTTTTTTTGTTGATATACTTTAGAGTATTTAAGTATAATAATGTCTTAAAGATACTGAAACAAATAAATTTAAAATATGCTACTTTTTCGAGGTTTTTTGTATGGGGTTGTACTGTGTGACTCATACGTGAAGGTATATGATTGAGTATCCACGTATACACAATAAGTTAAAAGGATACGACACATAGTTATTGAAATGAAACGTGCAAATAAAACAATCTCGTGATATTCTGCATATTGCACATGCGCAATATGCAGAACGGTTAATTTCCAGAAACTAAAGGTTTTGAAACCGAAAGTGAGCCGTTCCAATACCATCTAATAATTTTTACAAACATCATAACTCTGCGAGTAGAAACGGTAGCTGGAACCAGTATTATGTATGGTAGGAGCACACGCATCGCTCGCTCATTGTCGGTGGTTATGTAAGGTGGAGGCCACATCGACATCGTCGCCGCCGAGAGTCAACGAACGGCATTGACACGCGTCCCGCCCGCCCGCGCGCCGCCCGCACACCCGCCGACACCCGCGGCGCTGCTGAAACCAGCAGCTGCGAAATTGGGTCACCAGCTCTGCGCCACCTCACGTATCTACCGACCAATTCGACTTGACCCTTCACATTTAACGCGATGCCACTGCGAACGTCGTCGGTAGAAGGAAGAGGGGGCGGTGAAGGGGCCCCGCAAGAGTGGTGCTGTGTGTGCAAGACGACGAATGAAACAAAACTTCTGCTGGTTAATGTAACAATGTTAAAAGAAAGATACAGATTATTTTTGTTACAGTCGTATACTTGAACTTATTTAACTCGGCCAAATATTGCAAAACTGTTTTTTTTTATACTTATTGTATCAATTAATTATTCACTTACCTAAACACATTTAATAGCAGAATAAACATTCGTTTATAATAAGATTAATAAGTAATCTCTGAAAATTTGCACAGCAAGCAGTTGACGTACTGTGACATTGGACGTTTATTATTTTGACCTAAATAATCGTATATCAGAACCATTTATGTGATTGTTATGAAGTGAAGTTTACATTTTATTTAAACACTTTACAGTTGAAAGCTTAGTAATAAACATTCTACTTGTACTATGAACAGCTATTTATGTACCAATCTATAGAAACTGATAGTTTCTAACATCAATGCATGAAAACGGAGAAGGAAAATGCACTACGCCGACATCGACCGCTCGAGTCAACGAACGTCATTGAGGAACGTATCGCTGAAAATTCCACTTTAAAATCTGCACAGCAGGGGCTATTTTCTGATGGTGGTGTTGCACAACCTAGCCTTGGCTCCAACTGGCCTGGCTGACTTAGACATTCTATCTACTTTTACATGAGCGAAGGCTCCAGTATCAGACTTTGGTACTGTAGGTCTTATTGGAACTAACTATTTTAAATTGCATACGTTCTCAATGATTTTAACATTTTTAGGGTTCCGTATAACTTTGTTGTCCGTCTGTCTGTGCTTCCGTGTGGCTCTTTTTCTCAAGAACTGTTGGAGGTATAAAGTTTAAATTAATGCCGAATACAAAACGTCTCTGGAGTCTAGCATCTACTGCTGTGCAAAATACATGTTTCTAGTTTAACGCAATAAAAAGGTAGGTACGACCTTTCAAAGTATATATTCATATTGAAAATCCTACTCAAAAGTCCAACTCGCTCTTGACCGGTTTTTCTTTAAATATTTCGCGTGTATGAAACTACTGACATTACAGTTGAATTTGAATATATAATAAATTTTATACATTTTTAATTATGCCAGGCTCGACTGTGGAGGTACCACCATCTTACTTGGAGACCCCGAGGACAGCTCACAGGCAAAAAACCAGGAGGCCCACCATGCCTGGGACCGATGGATGGCGGTATATCCATCCCTAATAGCCGGGCCTTATATGAAACCGACCGGTGACGGGCAGCGGCGTCACTGGTGCGAGGGTTCCGGCACCGCGCTCACCAACCCGTCTGCCCAGCGTGTGTGAGTATGGGCAATTCTTCAAGGATGACCGCCGGGAGTGGCAAAGTCCTGGAAAGGCTTATGTCCAGTAGTGGACGAACTAGGCTGACGGATGGATGGATATATTTTTGGTGTGTTTTGGCCTTATACGAATAGAATCAAAATTTCATTTCATTATTTCAGATTATTATCATTCAAAGTTTTTCTCTTTGTTTCAAGGTTAAACTTAATTTCAATATTAATTTCAACTGTATTCTATCCGTTCCAATAGCTGCAATTATGTTAATTACTCGGTAATTTTAACCTTTGATTGATTGAAATGAAACCTTTGGAGTTCATTGATTCTTTTATGTTACTTGAAAATAAAGGAAGCTTCATTAAAATAATTACGTGAATTACTGTTCAGCTTATAAATAAACATGTACAACACATACAATTATACACACGCCTCCATAGGCAGAGTTCACAGATCACAATCTGCTACGATCCTGACTCACCTCTAACGCTTCTGCCACATTCATTAGTCGAGTCATAAAAGCTTTTCTATTCTAGGTGCTTTTCAATAGGTCCTTCTTTAGCATGTCAACAATTTGTTCGCCATACATTTGCGTTCTGTATTTGCTTAAGAAATACTTCTGTTATGTATGAAACACCTTTTCATAGAATAGAGATGTTCTTATTCATTTTCTTCTCAGAAGCTTTAGCAGTGACCTAAAACCACAGAAATAAAACTGAAGCACTCGTCCAAATTGTTTTTAAACCTTCCGAATAAGTACGCCTAACCTACCCCACTCCATTGGCTGTATATAAACTGTTAGTGCACAGGGTGTGCTATCTACACCGCGTGCATATAGCGCCGCCCTAGTTTCTGCTCAGGCTGCATTCGAGTCGTCGTCCGTCATTGACCCACCTAGTACCTTCCCGCGCGGACCCCTGCCTCCCCCCACCGCCCACATCCCGCGTCCCAACCCGAGCTAGGTAGTGAATATAGTGGACAGGGTGGCATTGAAAACAATTATTGTTATCATTTTATAGCGAATATTCTTGTCTAAGACCATATAACACGGGACTCGGGAAGCGCACGCATTCCCCTCTGCCGAAGTACATGAACAATTTGTTTAAGTAAGTTTGCTTGTGTGCGCGTTTTGTGATTGTGTTATAGCTCACGATTAGTATAACGTATTAATTTTTCGCCAGAGTGTGCGTGAGTGAGTAAATGTGTGTTGCGCGTGTTTACCTCCTCTCCCGCGGAAAATGGCAGACTGAATTCAGTACTAAGATTTGCGCTTTGCCACGTCCCGTGTTAAATGGTCCAAGACTTGTAAGACTCCTGTCAATTTTTATTTTATAATTCAAAATGGGCTTAGTTAGCGTTTTTGTAGAACAATGTTTTTGAATCGCAAGCTCATTTGTGTATCTTACTTTCCGTTAAACCTAAATACTGGATAAAAAACCGGGCAAATGAGAACTCGATCCGCGAACCGAGAGTTCCGTACTTAATTTATTTATTTCAAATTATTGCAACACATATGTATAATCGTTACAATATATTCTTAATGTAAATCTTAAATTGTGTTTCTGTAAATTATATGAATGTTGGGAAAGTGGTAGTGTTTCTATTTTATTTTTCAATGCATGTGCTCGTAAAGGCCCACTTTTTATACACCAAAACCGAACAGAAAGTCGATTATTTTGCCCTAGGGCTTTATTATTATTTTTTTTTTATTCATTTACAATGGTTGGCTAACCTGCAGCCTTTCCTGTGTACCATAGACGTTATACTTTTTTTTCCACTGTTTAACGGCTCTGGATACAGTCCTTTTGAGCCAATTATAATTTAAAGTTCACAAGATTATATTTGTTTTCATTTCCTCACACTATGCATTGAAAAACATAGTACGATACACGGGCGTAAGAGCAATAAATTACTCGGTTACGTTTAAAACACTCGCTACGCTCGTGTTTTAAATCGTCCTCGTAATTTATTCCTTTGCGCCCTTGTACCATAAACTACTATTATACACATATGTATGTATATAAAATATGCCCATTTATAAGGATTTGAGCCACTATCTGGGCTGCAATTTTACCATTGTTTAAGCGATAATCTTTCAGTCGATAAAGAAATAACCCCTTAACTACGCACAGACAAGTCAGCTTTACAACTATTCTAAATTTCAAGTTAATAGCTTTATCCATCAGTATAAAGGTTCCTTTTTCTTGTTTCTAAGTACGGAACTCTAAAAATAAACTACAATCTGAAATTAAAATATGTCTAAAAGTGCAAGATATATTATTTATTGCACAAACACGGAAACAGATTAAATTAACAATGAAATACGAACGAAAGCAGACATACAGATTATGTATTGTGTCTGCATTTGTTGCATTAGGTTTCTAACCTGTAATAATAGTGTTTGTTGTTAATAATAAATAAATGTATTGACTACAAGAATGTTAAGTTTAAAAGGAACCCCAAAAACCCTAAAAAATTTATTTCCTTTAAACTGTACTGTTGAGGAAACCACGATTATGCTACATATTTAGTCCATCATTGTTCTAAGGAATCGGACCTAAATTCTTCAATTTAAGACCTACAATCGCAATAAAGTTAAGACCTAAGACAATCGCAATAAAGTTAAGACCTAGGACAATCGCAATGAAGTTAAGACCTAGGACAATCGTAATTAAGTTAAGTAGGTACGTATATCTGGTCTCTGTTTTTAAATAATAGAACTAGGGTAACCAACTTCATAAAATTACATGACAGTTATCAAAATATATATCTTTATGTAAAATATTACGGCACATAAGAGCTTATTTCATAGCATATATGTACTATCGGGGATAGTTCTGCGGACCTACCTATCCACTCCTATAACCATTGATGGTACTTAATGTTGGGGATGACTAAGTTTGCAGGATAATACTTGAATCTGTTAGAAGCATAGAGAACACCCATATGAGCGCTTCACATAAACAAAAAGATTAGTCGATTCAAAACAGTCTTTGCCCTCATTCACGTAGCCAATAAAAAAAAACTACCAAAACAAACCCAATAATAGCCACCCATCTCTAGGGTGCATTATTAAGAGGCTTACTGGTAACGATCGAGTACTATCTACGCTTTTTAACTAGACGCAAGAGATTTATCAATTACCTGCTCTATTGCCGGTCAATACGAGTCCGAAGGTAGCTTGTGATATTCGCAGCGAGGCGAGGGGTGTGCGGCGCAGGGGTTGGGGGGCGAGGTCGGCACGTGCGTGTGCATCGCGGGTGAACGAACGTCATTGACCCAACTGGAAGCCCCACTTATATGGCGATGATAACACCCCTCCGGATGGCAGAACATATTTTGTTTGTGTGCGTTTCAGTTTTATTGTGCCTGTGAAATCTTGTGACGAAAATATTGGATGCGATTTGACATTTTGGATATTGCTTCAGCTTTTTAAATTTACCATATTTAAATATTTACAGCAAATGAAAAGGAGGCTAGGTAAAATAAAATAAAACTTAATTTTTATATTGAATACAGTTTGATTGGTAATTCGACGTATTTATGTCAGTAGTACAAACAACTAACATATGGAACAAAAGAGGAAAAAAATCGAATTTGTCAATCAATTTAAATGGTATTAAAAAAAAACAAATATTGTCACGACATAATCGAACCGAAAGGGTGTTTCCGAGTATAGACTGTCACTGTCGACACTTTTTGTCACTGACACTGTCAAAACAGTCAAAACTTTTACCGATAATTTTAATGTCCCAACGTAAATAGAGGTAATATATATGTACATAATATCGACGTACTTCGGGCACTGATACTAAGCTTTTTAGGGCAGGCAGGTTACCCCACAGTGTTTCTTTTACCATCAGAAAGTGGTAAGTACACAAATACTATGCAAATCAATTCCGAAAATTTATTGTTGCATGCTTGACCGCAGGATTCGAACGAGGTACTTTTGAATCATGCACAACTTCAAATGACCATTTTACATTGTGTAAATAGAAGACTATATGTTCGATCTAAATATTTTAGAAAAAACGCAAAAGTTTTAAGTTCGCTCGATAGAAAAAAATTACTAAGTTACCTCTAAATTTCATGTTTTTCGAGTGTTAAAGGGCCTTCCTAAAATTATATACAGCCTTGAAATATGTATTAAAAATAAGTGGCCAATAATCCCGTCTTGAAATTTTGAAATATTTTAATAATTTCATTTAGTTGTTGAGTTATTAAGGGCCAATGAGCTAGAGCCGTGTGTCAGTACAAAATCGACAGAAACTATATAACGCGACAGGTGGAGGTGCGGGCCATTTCACACTGACATGTATGTACTCGCCCGCACTCCCGCCACGTCGCGTACTTTATATTGAAATAACGTTCATATCAGCGCATACTGCATTAAGACGTCGATGGTTCTCCGGATAGCGCAAAATCGGAGAAAAGTATACTTATCATATGGACGCGATGGACGGCAAAAAAATTCCATAAACGATTTTTCGAAGCAACGTTTTCATTGTATTTTAGTGCAAGAACCATACAAATACTATTAACTGTTCCAAAGAAATAACAAGCAATTTTACTTAATTTTAGTCTAAAAACAGCTTGACTTTGAACAATATTTTCCTGCTGTTCCTTATACGCGAGATATTTCCTAAAATGGAGTTTTTCTTTATAGTTTAACTAAGGACATACTCGTATAATTTTTTATAATTTTAATATACCATTTAAAAGAAATATCTAGAATCATTTTGGTGACGCTTAGAAGAGGCGACTTAAATAAAAACGCAGATTTTTGTGAGCGCGTGTTTCTTGGTTGTCGTCACAGCCACGGTTGAGGGCGCGCTATTTTAAACTAAAACGAAACGCCATAGAGTTCAGTTCTGATTGATGCAAAATGAGGTGCTCAATCTGACCTTATATGCACCCTTAAGATCGAGAGTCAGCCGTCCCACCGACTGAGGTACAACTGCTTCGTTGAAATAGTGTATGAATATTGTGTTAGTTGAAGGTAGGCAAGTTGGACCTAGACTGAGGGATTTTCCTTCTTTCCTCAACGCAATCTGGTAGAACATTCTGTGTCAATGTCAAGTATAATACGACTCGTTTTTCTGACAGTGACACTGCATGGTAAAATATGCGTTATGAATTTATAAACGCTATAATGTTTAAAAGCAGCATTTTAAACAACTAAGCATACTAAAAAAAAAACATTTTTTTTTTATGGAAATGCGCGCTTGTCTGGATTGCAGTTTCAACATTAACTCATTGTAGTTGAATAAACATACTATATTTATTCAAACTGATTTCTTTATGATATATCTTTATTATTATTGAAGTAATTTTACGAAATCACTTCTCCTTGTCACCCTTTTTATTTTTAATAATCGTTTTTTTTATCATGTGCATATTTAAAATATCGTTGCAGCAGGGGTGCGAAAAACATGTTCTTATAAACAGGTTTTGCACTTTAAAAACTTGTGGTGGTGTTATCCACCCCATGGATATCCACTGCAACGTATCCTACTTCCGGCCCCTAGAAACGATCAATACGTGGCGGGGAAACGAACCCGCGACCTCGTGCTGCCGAACTGGGACGCCGCGCACGCGCTACCGCACCGACGTCGCCCAGTGCATCCCGCCATATCAACATTCGGTTTTAACTGTTAGAGTAATTTTGTTTTTTTATGAAATTGACTTATTAAGAGAAAAGCTATATATTTTGTACCGCTTTAACGGGGAATTGAGTTTTCGTAGAACCTCTATGAGATTTGCTACAAATAGTAGAAGTTTAAGGAAACTCTATTTTCTATCATCAAAGTTTATATTTGTCATCAACTTGTATTCTCTAATTAATAGATTTATTCCTATGAAATATTTTCATTCTCAGATATATACTTTTAATTATAAATTAATTTAAATAATTAATTATGATAAGTGTCTCAGGTTTGAACATACATACATACAACATACATATAGGTACATACTCTCATGCCTATCTCCCAAAAGGGTAGACAGAGAGTACAGATTTCCATCTTCTACTATCCAGACACACCTCTTTAGCATCTTCCATCCATCAGGTTTAAGTGCCAAATTAATATCAATTTGTTTCTAAAATAAAAAGATGAATTATCAAGATTAGAATATCATAGTTCATCCCTTGAATAAAAACATTGTCCTCAAAATAATAAATTAATTCGAAAATAATAGTTTCATCCTCAGAATGTATCTGTCGGCAAATAAACCTGTAACAATGTGATTAATATATTATTTTGTCAAAAAATTTGTTTGAGCGATGACGACCGAAGCTAGGAGGAGCGTGTTAGGTTGACATATAATAATTGGGGAACCGAGCAAAACGGGGCAGAGCGAGATGACCCACCCTAGATTTTAACAGAGAGTTAATTTCTGGATGTAGATCATAGTTTTTAAGATGAGATGGAACTCGAACCTGGATGTACTTCTTGCCAGACATTGTTAATAAACTTCCAAGAGATCTTCAAAAATTATATATTAGTAGTGATAAGTATAAATATAAGATAAAAGATTTCCTAATTGAAAATTCAGGTAAAAATTTATTATAAATTAAAACCGACTTGCTCTGTTTCGTTTCGTGCGGTTTTTGATTGTTTATTTATTACTTTTTATAACTTATGTACTCGCCACTACATATAAGCCAATTGGCTTTCGCTAGTGGTTATATAGTTTAGGTTAAGATTCATTGTAATCGGGATTAATAAAGATATATATAAAAAAATATATTATTATAAAGTTATGAGGGCAATCCTATTATAATAAAAACTAACCTCTTTATTTATTACTTATGCTTATTAATATCACTAAATTAAAAACTACATTTTGCTGACAGATCCTATGAAATAAAAAAAATCAAAACCCATTAAATTTGTAGCGGATACTTTACATGCGTAAATTACGGTCACAATCCTCGTCTGCTACAATTACACATATATCCCACTATTTATCTGTTGTCAATAAAAGCAGGACAAGAGGAAATAAAGCGGTAAAGCACCAAAAATACTGCGTCCTCATGAGCCAAAATCCAAGAATAGAGGAATGTACGAACGAATTGAGACGCAAGGCAAAGGCCACCAGAATGTAGCAGTAATTATACGGTATAAATTGTAAGCACGATCCATCAGTGCGACTGCGGCCCCGGTGCATTGTCAAGGCGATTGCCAAAAGACGGAGGGAGGTCGGGGACCAATGTCAGGGGCCCTACGAGTTCTGACACCTCTTTGTGGTGAACCCGGCTGAAGTATCTGTGGATCTTGCCATACAAGCATTTTTTATGATACTGTTCTATTATTTGTGTCTGTTTCTTACAGTTTCATCTCTCTTACTTGGTACCTACAGTAAATTTCGTGATAATAAATATAATATAATAAATATCGTGGTACAAAAATGTCCATACTTTCATTTGTAATTATATTTGATAATAGGTGCCATTGTTAAAAAACACAAAACAGTTTTTGTAAATTTAATAAATAAAATATAAATTAAAAAAAACATATATTTTATTTTCTAATTTTAATTTATTAAGATTTCTTATCCATGGAATTTGAACAGTTACATGATAATACGATTATTATCGATGGATCGATATCGAGGAGTACAAATTACTTGTTTGAATTCTCATTGTGGGTTACGGTAAGTCAGGAAGGTTTTACTGATTTCATATCCAGGGAATTTTTGCGTGCCCCCTTTTGATTTTAGGAGCCCCTTAGACACAATGAAATTCTTTAAATTTTCGTGTATATACGTAGATATTTTTTGAATTTTTAAATATTTGTTTGAAAATATCGAAAGAAAAGAAATAAATATATGTACTCTAGAAAAAATCATCGTATTTTGTAGTCAGATATTGCAATGCCAAATGACATTACCCGTGATTGTTGTGATCTTTCAGATTTTTTCTCGACGTCTGTGATAATTGTGTCAAATCTGAAAAATGCACGATGTAGTTCAACTTGTCAAACATATTCTGGTTTAATATATTAACTGTTCCAACGCGAGAGCATGTTTGGCGAAGAGGATCCTTACTGGGTTATTTGGATTTTGTATATTTTCAAATTCATACTAAACCACGAAATTGCGATAATTAAATTTTGATAAATATATACGAGAATATTTCGGCTGTTCGATACATGATTACTTGCATTTTCCTGTATCCATTAAGATCGCAAAGATCGGCCTAAACTATGATCTAAATATAATTTAATATATTATTCATTTGAGTTATATTAGGTTTTGGACAATAAAACTTATACTTACAAAAATAAAAGCTGTAAAAATGTAATATAAAACGACTGTCATATTAAAAACCCATCCCTCTAATTCCAAAAATAATCAATAAATACACCTCGAAATCGCAAGTTTTCTGAGCGGCCCGCTTCCACGGGGCAGAATAAACAAGTGTAAAATGAAAGCGTTAGAGCAGGACAGATTTCTCTGATCAGCAAGACAGCTAGTTTCTAGGCCAGACTTCAATTAGTTTAACTAAAAGCAGGAGCTCACAGGTCCACAGATACTTTGGCTGAATTTTAAAGGAACTGTAGTACGGACGTGATAAATTATATGTGTTGGAATGAACCTACGTCGCATGAAGATGTTAGCGCGTGTATAAAGTTACTTCCCCGTGTTATGTTTAAAAGCTACCAGTACAAGCCAATTATTATTGTTCGATTTTGACTTCTATGAGATCGTACTAAGAACGGCCCTTTCGTACTCTATAGAGGGCGTGTAGAAGATAAAGTTGAAAGATTTAATGGCTACTACAAAATTTTTGCGTTCACGTTCTTAGGTTAGCACATATTTTCTAGCATTTTGTGATGATACAACTCCAAATACATGCGCAGCTTATCGGTCCGTCATTTACCGGATGGAATTCTGGACCGTGGATAAACGCTGTTAGCAGGCGAGCGCTCTACAACTCGGCCACATAGGTAGTCTACCAATATACTAATAAACTCATTGTCTATCCGTTTGTAAACAATTTTATCAAGATCAAAACCTTTCATATGTGAACATAGGTATTTTGAACTAAATATAAAATAATACTTAGGAGGTAACTCTATGTTCTACCGCAAAGGTATACATACAAATAACTTGTATAAGTATTGAAGTAAACATGCACATGCAACATTTGAATTAAAACAGATTGACCTCACAATGCCAAGAAAAATCAAAGAAAAAAATTAAAAAACAGGTAATGTAATTAAATATAAATATAAGCAAGTCAAACTACACGACGATTATTTTTATTCAAATTATTATATTATATTATAAAATGAAGATACACGGTGTTACTACAAAACAGTGTTTAACTTTAGACAGTCACCTTTTGTCGTTGTCACCTTTTTTTTCATATTGTAAAAGAGTGACAGCAACAGATTTAAACACTGTCTAAAGTTAAACACAGTTTTGTGGTAAGACCGACAATGATAAAAAAGGAACGTATTTTTTTAACAGTTCCTATACATCTACGAATATTATTATATTCGTAGCTATACATATATTACTGTCTCCATTTCACAGGCTTCTGTACAATATATTTAAAAATATAGAGAAAATCACTCACAAAATAAAACATACCAAAAGCCTTCAAAAATGTGGTCTCCAGCTCAGCAAGCCGATCTATTTCCATTCAAAAATAAAAATAGTTGCAACAAACACATCTGCTAGCTTTGTGGGATAGCTGAAAGTAATTAAGGTCAAACCAAAACTGTTTTTGAAAAGTATTTTTCCTGTAGATATTATTTTAAATGTCTACAACGAATCATTAACATTTTTTATGCAACAAAGCGTTGGAATTACGGAAATACGAATATGTAGGCAAACGTTCAAAAAAATCTGTACAAATCTAAATTTTATGAACAACTTTCATTAAGTTACAAGTGAAATCTAGAAGAACTAATCTAATGCGCAGAACACTGAAACAACAGGTCCACAATAGATTCCTACAAGGCCAAAGGCGCAATCCTGGAAACCGTAAGCCGAAGCCATTCAAGCAACCTCTCGAAATTTCGAAGGTTACTCCGTTCCACGTGTAAGGGACTGTAGCTATAGACGTCGGTGTAGCTACTGGTATGTATAGCTATACTGTTGCGTAAATCTATGAGGTGGCAGTGACAGTGGTTCGGCCCCCTTTGACCTATTTTCAGGTCCCTTCGAGCAGGAATGGCCGTGCCGGCCGTGACGCATACACGCGCTCCGTTATACCGACTACTGAAACGATGGCTTTCTCTCATTATCGTTTTACTTAAACGGGAAGGTTCTGTACCCGAACTCTGCAAAATGAATGACACTCGGTGGATGTGTAGAGTTGTAGCGTAAGCTAATCTAAACACGACCTTTTTTATGCCATAATTCTGCCATCATTAAGTCATAAAATCACATTTGAAAGTATCAATTTCGGTATATACCATTAACTGACATAGAGCTAAGAACCTGGAAGACGTCATATATCTGGTCACTTGGTGCTCATTATGGACCTGGACTCAACAGACAGCACTGACAGACATGACCCGACCGACCGACGAACTAGACTGCTCAAAATTTCAAGTAATAGCAACAACAACATCGCACAACCACCTAACCACCATAATCCATCATACAAAAAGAGCAGTGATTAAATAATATCAAAAGTAACCAATATCATCAGACAGTACAGAAACCGAGATTAATTTTTAATTTTTAGAAAATAGTTTAAAACTAAAATTGTTTACAAGTGTCACTTTTACTTTTTTATTATGATACATAAATTATATGTCACTATTTTTTTACATTCGACTGATGACGGCCCCATACCGAGGGCCGAAATATATCGAGTTATAATTTTTTTTAATTGTTTTAGTAATAATAAATAACCAAAATTTCAGTATTATGTAACTTAAGGTATGACAATTTTTCTGAGCTGCTGTTGAATTCTGGAGAAACATGAACAGTAAGACAGGTTCTGTGCTTTTTTCCACCACTCTAGAGAGTTTAAGCCATTATGTTCTGTGGTTTAGACACTTGTGCAGGAACAGCTTTTTGCTCTTTGTTCAAGCACTATTTGGTGATAGAAGCCAGGAACAAAAGCTAAATGTGAGATCTGAATATGAAATCTGACCTTTAAATTTATGGAAGATTTAAGACCGTTTGTCTGTCTGACATAGCATAATCGCCATTTAGTGATATCGAATGCCATTCTTTCTGTTCCCGGTATGCGAAAAATATCTTCTCTTTTAGTTACATTTACATATAC
Source organism: Ypsolopha sequella (assembly GCA_934047225.1). NCBI lineage: Eukaryota > Metazoa > Arthropoda > Insecta > Lepidoptera > Ypsolophidae > Ypsolopha > Ypsolopha sequella. Next base: position 9,258,353 of record OW203987.1, read on the forward strand.
GTATATCTTGTCCATATAATCATCATTTTGGACGTCCTCCTTTTATTCTTTTTTCTATTATATTAGGAGGGTTCATCATTATTAAATCAAGAAGTATTTATATTGGCGACAATATTCAAAGTTATATCCATATCATTTATTTGCTTAATAACAACAGAAGTGATATACAAATCATTTTAAAATAAAACAAAAATCTTACAAATAAATAGGTTAGTATCACAAATCATTACATTTGTTATGTTTGTATATATATAACTAAAGCTTATTAGATAAACCATTTTATAACTTGATTGAATTTTTTTGAATGCTAAATTAGATATGATTAATATTTGCGATTGTCGGCACTTGGTGAAACTTGGATAACAACATGATGAATAAATACACTTGCACTCGTTTCACAGTCTCATCATTTGGATAAGAAGAACTTAATTATAGAATTAAATGAGACTTGAGGATAATTCATGATTTATATAAAAAAAAAAAACGGCTCACTAATTGTAAAACGGAAGTAACTAATTGTGCGGACGCCCTACCGGTCCAACCACCAATACCATCTGCATCGATGTCATCCCGAGCCCTGCGAGCCGCAGCCCGCAGTGTGAGGCGTAACGTCGTCTTTACTCGCCCAGATGAAGGCAGTCTAAATCTGCTGAAACTGGTCGGCTTTCCCGATCATAACACGTATTGAGGTGAGCCGTTTTTTTTTTATATAAATCAAGAACTTAATTTATTATTATTCCTTAAAAAGTTAAAAAGACAGTGAGTATTTTATGTTTGATGAATAGAGGTGTGAGTGTTGTCTGTTCATAATGTCGTTATCATATCTGGCACCATTGATAATTCTTAGAGCTTTTTTCTGAACTTTTAAAATACTTATAATTAGTTAATATCTACCTACATCTATATTTTGCTAAAAATAAGATGCAACGAATATTGAAATGTAATCTCTACATTAGATGACCTTTGAAACTTTTTTACTGGCACATTTTTCTCAATTTTCTATTTTTAAAGAACTTCACCAAGTTTTAAGATTACAAAAAAATTACCAATTGGGTATATAGTATAGATATATATACGCAGGGTTTATAGTATAGTGTTTTTTATTCCACTGATAACAAGGTATTATTATTACATTTTTCATCAAATGAAACAAAAAAAAATGTTGCAAGTCAGTAGTTCATGTAGATTATTTTCGCGTCCGGTTCCAATCGTATCTACGGGTTACAGTATCCAAGCAACGATTTTTTTTTCTTTCGGATCCTTACAGATAGACCTTATAATAGAGGTAGAGACTTCAATGTAGCATATTTCTTATAATTATTCTAGTCTTCGGCTGAGTGAATCATCACGTTAAGCTATAACTAGGTACCTAAATCTGAAAATGCAACCATAAAAAAAGTTAGTAAAGTCTATAATATACACAGTTTTATGCAGCTTTTCTACTGAAATCCCAGATATTTTCAGAAACAACCCTACAGCCGCCCTAGCGCCGCCGCCAAATTATTTCCCACCACGGAAAGGCGCCACGGGCCGTTGCTATGACAACCTGCACCTCGCGACGCGGACTTGGCGCAGCGACCTACTTCCCCGGCCTGCCCGCCCAAATGTTAATGACCTCCAAACTCTGGGTCAAAGTTCAACCTACACGAGCGCTGGAATACAGGTACCTTCTCCTATAGAACTCACGGGTCACCCCATGTATTGATCCCCTGCCACTAATTCTGTTTGGGACGGAATCTAGGTTAGATGGATCGCTGGGAAGTCCTCCTCGTTTTGTTTTGATCACGTAACTGATAATTTTAGTTGTTTATTAGGGAAGCGGAACAAATGAGGAGTTAGCTGGGGGATGTGCTGATTTGTGTCAGATTTGTTGGAAAAGGTCGTCTACTTGGCGATTTGTTGGAGATGCTGGAAATGCTTTTATTCTTAGGAAATATTGCTTCAGTATGCAAGTGAACCTGCGTTCTTAGGAACAGAGATGCAATGTTTATTTTTAACGGGTGGTTCTGCATTTTTTGCCACAATGTGACGAGACTAACTTTTTTGGTGTTATATTTATCTACTATTTTTAAGCACCAACGGCTATACGTGCTTTTTGGGACACTCTTAATTGCTTGAACGAATTAATAAACTGTAATTAGACCAATATTCCTGAAGTCTAAATTATTATTACGCACCCCAATTCCATGAAACTCATGCATGACCCATTTTAAAATGCAATGAATATCAATTTCAAGAACTGCCTTCTGTTCGGTTCTCACTGAAACTGCTGCTCATATTTTTAGATTCCAGTGTGCCTAACCTAGGCTAAGTTTTCATGTGTGGGTGACGTGTCAGCCACATACATAAAACAGTGTAAGTATATGCAACTACTGTAACAGAACAGAACACACATGCGCGTTTAGCTAGACCACTAGAGCTTTTATGTAAGTGTGCGTTTATAGCAGGATGCTTTGTAAGATTTGATTTCCATGTAACAGAAATAAAAGTTGATGAAGCGAATTCTAGTGCTCAGCGTCAATTATGTTCAGTTGAAAAATCCGAGTTATGACACTAATAGTTATTTGTTATGCAAGGCTGCAAATTGTTATTTGGCGCGACAACTTGTATTGAAACCTGAGCACCGAGTTGCAAACGAGCACGAGATGCAAAATACACGCAAATAATCTCACCACAGCAAAGAAAATGCAAGGTGAAGGAAACAAAAAAGAAACAAACTCTTTCATGCTGGCCAGTGCAATTGTTCTAAAAATGAGGCTGGCGCAGTGGTCTGGTGGTATAGAAGCCTTTTAAAATAGAAAGGTTCGAATTTTAAAAACCTTTTAAACACTAGCGGATAAACAGCACGTTTGCACGCAGATTTCGAATGATAAACAGAACCTTTCCAAGCTTGTGAAGTGAAAATGGATTTTATTCTGTCCATTTATTTATTATCTACGAATATTCTGGAATTCAAACTGCTAAAAGGTATCAGTAGGCCTACCATTAGTTTTGCACTCGATACACGATAACGTTTGCGTAAAATATTTATGTGAGAAACTGCACAGCGCCCCTAGCGGTTTACGAGAGGAACCACAATTTCTCATACAAAATATTTTATCAACTGCAAAACTCATGATAGGCCTACAGGACTTTACTACGAGTGTGAAAGTGTCGAATTTGTTGCCGCACTGTTAAAATGAAATACATCTATTTATGCAATATAGGTGGTATACACACTTTATGTATATATAAGTGCACCTATTTCACGTCAATTTAAAAAAAAAACAATCGATTAAATATTATACGGGGAAATATAATTTCAAAAATGAAGTTTGTCTATTTTAAATTTGATAAGATAATACACTTGCGTAAATAAAAAATGTAGGAATAAATATTATATAATGTAATAAATATATGCCTAACTCCACCTATGCAATAGTCTTGCTGAAAATAATGGCAAGAAACTTAGCAAAATCATGCCTTTTTTTAAATATATTTTCCTTTTTTTGTCTTTTTATACAAAGGTCGGTCGGTAATCATACTTTTGTAAAGTAAAGGGATAAAAATACAAGACAGGAGGAATTTATGTCATAAGGAAAAAATATAATTACGTCTCCCTGTAGTACCTTTTTACAGTCTGTTTATATAGTTATTATAAAGTAACGTTAAGTCTTTAGAGGAATCATAAATTAGACAAATATATTTTTACAGTACTACTATATATATTTTTACATATATTTATATATGGCAAATTATTTTCGAAGCGACTAACAACTTAAAGGGCGACTAACTATTTTGTTTCTAAAAAATAACTTGGCAGCAATTAAATATTTTAGCAATAATTATATTAGATAAGCTTTATAATGCGGGGATTTATAAAAACTAAATAATGGCTGCTACTTTAAGGTAGCAAACATATTAAACAGGGCCAATAAAATCATAGGCGAGGTACTATAAATAATGACATGGCGACTAATTTTAACAGTGGGATAGCAAACATTCTATTATAGGCAACTATAGGCTTGCATATAAAAATACACATTCGGGCTGCGATTTGCAAGCAGCTGTAAAAATTAAAACGGGTACTATAATTAAGTATTAGGATTTCAGTATTTTTGTTTGTAGAATCATAATTGAATGAAAACGGCGACAAGCGCGCTCGTTGCATAGAAGCAGAGTGCGGGCCGCGGCGCGGGGGTTGGAGCGCATCACTAGCCAATAGCAAGCAAGCAAGTTCCAAAACCGAATCAGAGCACCCCGACTCTATACAGTCTTGTGGGTACTACCCCTAGAGTGTATATAAAAAGCCGTAGGCGTGGAGGAAGGGCAGCCCTCGCCTGCTGTAACAAAGCATAGGCACCCGTGCGAGCCGTAGCGGCTGAGGCTGGTCGCCGAAGGCGACCAACAAGCCGAAGCTGCGAAGGTGAGCATGGGTGACTGTGCTTTGTTACGCAAGGGCGAAGGGGCTGCACTTTCCGCAACGCCGAAGCAATTGCAGAAGTCATATTGGGTCTTTAAAGTTAAGTTATGTTCAGTTTTTTTTTTTTTTCAAGAAACTAGTTTCATTACACCCTCTCCCCAGTGATCCCCCTCCCACTATACGTATACTGAATATTCGAGTTATTTTATCCTACATAAAACATAAAATAACCTTTTAATTTTGAAAAAAAATTATAAAAAAAAACTATTGATTTCCGGTACCCTACTATTTTTTTTGCATGTCACTATTTGTTTTATTCAGAGCTCTAAAAATGTCGCACAAAGTATGTTTTTCATGACCATGGTCATATTTTCTTCACATCTCAGTTAACTTTATATACAACCTCATTGTATAATTTAAGAAAGCCTGTTTTCTACTTTTTATCCGTCGTCAAATGTTCGCTTAATAATAAATTCAGTTACCAAAACAAAAAATCAATGCCAGTTTAAGTTAAAACAAAGCCTATAACCTGATTATAAAGCTGCTACTTTCTACTTAAAATTATCCTTCAATGTAGCTGCCAACCTATTATTTTTGCTACCGGCTTTAATTTTTTTTAAATCCCTAATTCAGATTAATTTGGCGCCGCGTTAAATACATGCCTTTATATATTATATTATATTATATTATATTATATTTATATTTTATATATTTTTACAAAGATCGCTAATATCATGCTTCGTTATCGTCCAAATATTCATAGATTTTATAAAGCCTTTTTCAAACAGTTTAAACTTATATTTTTATCAAACCAATTAAGGACCTCCTTTAGAAGTTTAAAATAAAATATTATGCCATGTCCTACGAAAGTAATCATACTTTGTAAAGTCTGACTTTTGGTTGTGGTCTATTTATATCTCTCTCGACCTTGCTCGGCAGAATATTTTGTTTGTGTCGCACATTTATATAGGGTTGTGAGAAGATGAAATGCAGACTCTTGTCTAATAACATTAAATAGTCGTAACTTTGTGATGCTGCAAGATTACAAAGATTTTGCTACAATTTTAGAAACTCTATAATTAAACTTCAAAGATATCGTTTTTTTACTGCTTTCGTGGTGATGTTGCATTCGACCCAAAATCGAGAGACCCCTGTTCAATAACAGGATTTTTTCTGTACTTTCATATTCTAATGGGTCTGTGTTAAAATGTTGTAACAATGTGTCTTTTACTTATATGATGCAGTAATAAATGCGGCCTCAGAATCTTGACATAACCTTTGAACAACGGAATAGGGCCCAGAAGTTCCAATATACTTCTAATGAGGTGTTTGTGGTTAACTTACCATAAAAAGATCAATAGAATGAGTAAAACCCATTCATGTTAGCTAGGTTCTAACAGGTTTAGTGTACGACTGAGTAGATACGCATCCTATTAAGGGTGTGCAACAAGGTTCAAGTACTTTTAGGTCTTTAGTAAGATACAAAGTTGTACGAACTTTGCGATGGATGCAGGAAACCTATTTTAGAGTTGTTGCAGTCAATTTGTAATTGTATGGCAACTTACGTCCTTTTCACTTCGAAACCACATTTAACGCTTACTTATAGACTTAACATGGTGTGTCTTTTTTCAAGGGAATGATAACTACACATATTTACAAAGTTTTATTGGTTGCTACATCATCATCATCATCCATCCATCAGCCTAGTTCGTCCACTGCTGGACATAAGCCTTTCCAGGACTTTGCCACTCCGGGCGGTCATCCTGGAAGAATTGCGCATACTCACACACGCTGGGCAGGCGGGTTGGTGAGCGCGGTGCCGGAAACCTCGCACCAGTGACGCCGCTACCCCTCACCAGTCTATTCCATATAAGGCCCGGCTATTAGGGATGGATATACCGCCATCCATTGGTCCCAGCCATGGTGGGCCTCCTGGTTTTTTGCCTGTGAGCTGTCCTCTTACTCTCTCTCGAATTACTTCGAGGGGGTCTCCAAGTAAGATGGTAGTACCTCCACAGTCAAGCCCGGCATCAGCTCTATCACCTAAGTTGCTACATCTTTGTTTAATTTTAATTACTATGCCATGATGAAATATATCTCGCTTACTATGAATGGAACAGGAAACCAGATAGTACAAGTTCCGTTATTGTTTCAACCCACTAGCTAAAGTGTGAGTATTTACTAGGACATCATAGCATGACAGTATCTACTCACATACAAGTGTTCTGTACATAAACATACTCGCACATAACTCAAACGATCTACCAAGGCAGCAGGGGGCAAAAGGGTTTGTAGGCGTAATTGGCGAAACAGCCATGAACCGTCGCGTGCATGTGTCCTTTAATGAGTCGCCGGCCAGTAGTCGCTAGTGGTCGGGAACTAGCGGGACGGGCGGGCGGGGGCGGTCTATTCCTAGAGTGAAACTAGGCCGGCCGCCGACCGGGGGGGCTGGCTTAAGGCGCAAGCAGAGCGTCTCATCACACTCTGGTCGTGTCATTTTGATACTTGAAACTATCTTGCTACAAAATAAGATAGAAATCAAACGGAATGTTTCTCGGCCGAGATACTTTCTTCGAAATGCTCCTATCTAAGCAGGTATTCGCGAAAGTGATGGTTTTTCAATGACCTTAGAAGACTTAGTTTATAATGAAATACCAAAATAATAATATCAACTTATTGTGGCGTCAAAACTCTAGTAAGCTACTACAGGTACTATCTAGTAAATCCTTAAGAGCGTTTGTGATTGGGCCACAAAGTCATCTTGCTGCGCCACCAATGCGTGCCAACACAAAAAAGTCTTCTGAGAATAAAGGTTCAAGATCTATGTCGGCAGCCGAGATTAAATATCACCTCCTTCGGAAGCTGTGAAACTGATGAAGTGAAAAAAAAAAAGCATAAAGTGTCCGTAAAAAAACAGAAAACCCTAATAGTAAATCGTAGCTTTTAATATTGTCTATGTCCATTCGCGGTATAAATTAGATAAAGCTGAGCCGTTAAGCTACAGTTCGGGTATGTTTGTATAATATAATCAGCGCTAAAAAGGTTATCCGATGACTACCATTCTACCAGTATGGTACACTGTACATTTAACAGTTTAACTGGGATCCAAGGAAAAATACCGAAAACTTACGATGATTTATGATTTATTATATATTATTACTTTTTATGATATTTATTGCTTATTTTTTTATAAAAAGATGTGTTTATTGTCAAATACAACGAACATACACGTTTGTACCGTCTATTGTTCCCGAAATACACTCACTATAGGGCTTACAAACCTAAAAGCACGTAGGCAACCATCTGTTTTGTAAACAATAAAGTAGGTAACCTTCGTTGAAAAAAATATTCGTGACCTTCATTGAAAGAAATATTTGACAAGTTATTAGTCTCCCTAGCAAAACCTTTGAATTGTTATGAAGACTGAAACAGTTGCAATTCTAACGAGTTGAAAGCTTTGAACCTTAGTCTAGAGGCTATAGAGAAGGTGACTGTTGCATGAAGATGTGTACAGCAAATTTTTTTACAGGGTGATTCCCTGACATAAATGGATCATTTTTAGCTTGGGTACGCACTCCTGACATGGGGAGATTTTTTTCAAGATGGTGGCCAAGCTATTTTTTGCAAGCACCAGAAAAACCTCAAGAAAAATTTATATATCTCGAAAACCATTCATTATAATAAAAAATGTAAAAGGACAAAAAGTCCTTAAAACACATTTCTCCATTAGAATAACGTTTTTTTTTCTTCCCGCATCGTATATTTAACCAAAAAAGTGTGCTTATATCCTGAATAAACTTGTTTTTTTTTGTTGCTATTTCGCTCCAAATTTGAAAATATATTTCTAGGAATGGGTTCTTTCCATACTGCAAAAATTGTTATCAACTACTTGGGGCAGTATCTCAAGGATAGTGGTATTACTGAAGCTCTGGTAGAAACAGAGGTATTTGGACCAAAAGTTGTTGAAAGACTTTTGCAAGGGAAAGACTACTAATGCAAAGAAGACTATTAATAACATAGTCAGTCTCCAGCAGGAATTTCATGCCGACTTTGCTGAGTTCACTAAGGCAGGGGAAGAAAAATCAAAGATGTTCTTATACTGGAACACCTTTCTTTAAGTACTGTACCCCATGCTGCGGGACATGCTAAGAGGTGACAGAGAAGGAAACTGGGATCTGCATATGTCTGCATTTAAAAGAGCATTGCCCTTATTTTTTCTTGCAATAGAATCAATTATGCAAGATGGGGATCAGTGTATTAAGAAGACTGTTTGAAACCAAAAGAGAAACATCCTAGCATATATGCCGAATTTGTGAAAGGTTAATTCGTGGTTCAACATGGAGGCAAGAAATTTAGTAGTGTAGCTATGGATAAAGGATTGGAGATGTGCTACATTAAACCAACAAAAGGACAGAGTGGTATAATTGGTATGACCAGAAGAAAAGAAGCTGTAGCATTGCAGGACATAATAAATCCCAAAACATATTCTATGAATATGCTTCACAGAAGAATGTGTGGAACAACTGAAAATGTAAAGCATGACTTACACCACAAGTTTTCAGAGTCAATAACAAAAAAAAACAACCAACTGATTATTAAAATCATGGATTTCATCAATAAAAGACATAACATATTTTCTCTGCAAAATGAGGATCAAGTACTAAACTTTGCAACTGGCAAACACATGATAAAAGAAGAACAACTGTTTCAGGAAACGTGTTGATTTTTGACAAGCTGAATAATACTTGACAAGAGTACTAAGCAAAGGCTTTAAGGACATGGATGATCTTCGTACATCTAAGTACCATCAAATGAAAAAGTTAGGCTTCACCAAGCTCCCTCCTGCATCTTCAAGCGTATCTCTCCATATTAAAAGAGCATATTTACAAGCTGCTCGATGGTACAACCTGTTAGAAGAACAAAGTTCACTACATCTAGACCCTTCTTTTTATGGATATGAAGAATGTGAATCAGGGTGGCTGCCAAAGATTATTGAACACAGTCTACCAGATGACTTTCCACACCCATGCACATGCAAGACTTGCGGATTTGTAAAGAAGTGTGCATGTAGATTAAACTGTATCTCTTGTTCTAAATTTTGTTAATGTGGTGCATCAGACAAATGTAAAAATAATGTATAGTGCCTGAAATACATCTGTTCAATGTAAAAAATTGTGCTGGGTATTTTTTGTCCTATGGAATTGTTTGCTAGAATGGGTAGTTTAAGATATAAATGCATTTTTCTGAAAAAATCTGGGCCGGAAATGGCAGCTATTTTTAAAAAAATCTCCCCATAGAAGAAACGCGTACCCTTGAAAAAAGTGATCTATATGTGTTAGGGAAACACCCAAAACAAAAATTGGCTGTACACATCTCCGTGCAACAGTCACCTTCTGTATAGCCCCTCGACTACCTAGAAATGTGTATACTATACCTACGAAATAATTTCCAGTAGGATTGTAACCTTAGTCATGCAATGCAAGAAAGCTTATTAGGGAGCTTTAGTACATGTACCAGTTACCTAGTATTCAAATGATAATGTCTGTAGTAATAATGTCTAGGTCTTCAGCAGTCGAGGTTATGTCAGTCGGAATTATCCTGAGAGTACAAGACATGGTTGGTTGCCGCTGCATATTGTGCCGGAAATTGATGCTCATCCCTTTTTGAACTTAACTGCGCAGTAATAAGAGCGAAAACTATATTTTCGTGACATGTATTATACCCGTGGGGATGTCAGAGGTTTTATCGAGTGTAGACTTTAACTCGTATATTCAGCACTCGTACACTCTTGCTTCACCAACGATTTTATACGCGTTGGACTAGAATTCAACTTATGATTTCAGACACAAATACAAGCTTTTTTGAGCATGCAGGTTTCATCATGTTTTCCTTGATTGTTCAGCTTGGTGGTATGTAATCAAATACTACGTATAAAGATTTAAAAAAGGAATGGTCGCCACATCCATGCGTAGCAGATTGCGTTTCAAGATACCTTTCCGCTTTGGTTTATTCTTTGCGCTTCCAACATGCTCGAGTCCAGTGTGGACATGTACATCATATGTTGGCGTTGAGCATCTGCTGATATGGTTATTTATTCCTTAATAGAAGATTTACCCATGTTTTTAAAGTTCCATCAAAATAAACATTCGAAATGTATTTAAAATGACAGTGCCGATTGAACTGTGAGGTAGCGTTTAGTACCCGGGAAACATGAGGAAAACCTTCGATGAAGTCACATTTTGAACATATTTTTTAAATTATGGGCTGTATATTGGAGCGTAATTTTGATCAAATTACCACTATGAGCCGAAACGATGTCATACAACCTTATTTTCATTCTAGAAAAGCAAAAAGAAAAAAACATAAAAAGTACAAACGTGGCAACTACAAATAGGCGCTTGAAAGCGATTTCATTTATACACCCTTTGGATGGAAGAAACTCGAAATGATTGCTAATAAGTCGCACTTTGTTCTTGATATCCGGCGTGCTCGAGAGTTTGAAGGTTTTTTTTCCAGTGAGTTCGTCGACCGATGATCTATGGTCCGAGGCCCGTTCAGACATAGCTGAACCACATTTCTACTTAAACCTTAGAAAGAGAAAGCGAGTCTTTGTTAGAAGCTGCAATTCATCGTAACGGAGAGAGTTATTTTGAATTGTTTTGTAAATTATATACTTGATCAAAGGGTTGCATGTCACTGAGGAAATTAAGGTTCTGTTATAAAGAAAAACCTTATAATTATACGTTTGTCAATAATTAAATGCCATAATCTACCACACACACACAAGGCACAAGAGTCATCGGACACACTATCAGAAGGACGGGCGGAAAGTTAATTTTATTTAACCCCACAATACCTGCTGAAGGCAAACAAAAGCGTAGGTTTATCAATCACGAGATAAACTGGCAGATTGTTATTTTTATACATGTTTGTATACGCAATTTATTGTGATCCCAGCTATGCGTTGCAAGGGAACGCAAAGCGCGGGCGCGTTAATAGCATCTCACCGCGTCGCAGCATACATAGCATGAGTTCAATCGGACCCATATACTGGCGGCCCCAGTCACAAAGCTTCGTGCTAAGCAAAACGCACGAATCTATTCGGGATGCTAGATGCAGGTACGCTGGATACAGATCGGTGAACTAAGAAAACTCTTAAAGAAACGCTTTATTTTCCTCTCCCGCGCCGCTTAGAACGATCCCATTGGTGATTTTTTCCAAGCTGACCAATCCGCTTCTTCGCTAAGCTCTGATGAACAGCCAGTCTTATTGTAAGGTAACTGTGACTTTGTAGTATCTAACTGCTGCGTGGGTGTGTCTTCGGTGCCCGAGTGGAAACCTTGGCAGCTGCATTTAATGGACTTTCACTAAAATGCACTCAACTTGTACGTTTTTAGAATGCGCAATAGATGATGAAACTTCTGCACGTAATATGAATGCTTGAAGCTTGCGTACCACTTGCTTGAACATCTTCTTTATGACTTTATACAGGGTGGAAAAAATTTAAGGGCCCTGGAGGGGAACTACCTTAAATCCTTTAGTTAGCTCATTTTGCTGAAAAGAAACATTCCTTTATTTTTTAAAAGAAACAAAACTGCATTCAAAGATCTTCTAAAATTCGCTTGTCTCACCCGGGAATCGAACCAACTAAAAACTAAAAAATAAACCCTCGCTATTTTATTATACGAATTGGTAGGAATATCGTTCAGGATAAAATTTGTCTAATAAATATTTGGTCTTTGAAATAAAAAAAAGTGAAAACAAGCTTCTAATAAATAAAATTGTTCTTGATACGCCATTATTACACAATGACAGCACGGAATGAAAGCAAAACAAAACTAAATTTGAAATTCGAACAAATAGTTTTATCGATTTTAAAAATGTTGAAAGTTATCATTCGAATTTTAAATTTGTTGCATCGCGTTTAAAAAAAAAATTGTTTCCCTTTTTAAACTTTTCGTCAGTAAGCCTAGTGCAAGAAGGAATTGTGCTGTGCATAGATTTATAACGATTTTCTTATCGAAGTCTTCAACAAGGTACTTAAGATAAATAACATTAGCAAGCTTGTACTTCATACGATGTCTTTGGATGTTAGAGAGATAAGAAAATTAAAACGTGTCATTTACTTGTTACAAGTGAACAGTATTTTATTAGGTATTGTTAACAAAGAACTTGTAATAAATATTCAATTTCGTGGGTATCTCGTACAACAGATGAGTGTAAGACCAAATGTTTATTAGACACATTTTATCCTGAACAATAATCCTACCGATTCGTATAATAAAATAGTGAGGGTTTATTTTTTTCATTTTTAGTTGGTTCGATTCCCGGGTGAGACAAGCGAATTTTAGAAGATCTTTGAATGCAGTTTTGCTTCTTTTAAAAAATAAAGGAATGTTTCCTTTCACAAAAATTAGCTAACTAAAGGATTTAAGGTAGTTCTCCTCCAGGGCCCATTCATTTTTTCCACCCTGTATATGGGTTGGTCACAAATTTTTACTACAGAGTTCTTGCCTGAACATGAAAAAATATTAGGGCGTGATGAGGATCACTCAGAGAAATGCGTGATGTTGATTTATCCGTGGGCGTGATTATTTTGATATATTATAGTTATTTATTTTGTAAGTTACTTGCCTTCTTGGTTAATTTGTTAGAATTTAAGTTAGTATATAATATCTTGTTTTATTTTTTATTTATTACTGTATTTTTTTTTGGCAATAAATTCCGTTCTTTCTTCTTTCTTTCTTTCTTTATATTGTCATGCAAAATGTGTCCAAGACAGTTTTAAAGGTGTTTTGAATGTCAAGTAAACATCTTGCATCCGCTTGTCACAGAAGTTTTAAGCTATCCCCATACTTTGCCCATAAATGTATAATTTTGGGTTGATGCATTCAAGTTTATCCCATATTTTTTTGCAAATGGTAAGTAGGTACATTATTTATTTGAATATTTTTGTTATAAAATACATATTTCAACTACTTCAATTAATCAGCTAGTCTTGCTAGACAAGTATAATTTTTTTGATGTGTCCTTAGCTTATCAACAAAGTCAGTTTGTTTTTCAAATAATAAGTAAGATAACTATGAATATCTAAGTCATGGCCGTTTATCGATCCCAGAACGATCGCCGCCTTATCACTGTTGTTTTGGATCTAGATAAATATATCAGTTCCATAATGAGGACAGAAAGCTTAACTGTGATTTACTGCATGTACCTCAATGAAAGTACAAGACAAAATATACTGCAGTTTATAGCTCTATAAATTTCAAAGTTAAACGTCAGTAGCTTAGTGCATAATTAACTTTGTTTTTCTTGTTTTAATTTATACTTGAAAAACATATTGGTCTGTGGCATTTGACGCTAATAGTTCAGTATTAGTGAGGTTTATAAAACAAGAGTTTGAAATTGTATACACAATCTTCTCTTTTCGAAACCAACTTAAAATGATGTTTAAACTTTGTTTGGACAAGATCATGACTAATAACTCATGCTTTATAAACCTCACTAATATAATAAATATTATTTTATCTATGCAAATACTGAACCTTTGGCGTCAACTGCCACATATCATTTTAAATTTTTAACTTCTAAACAAGAAATACAAAGTTAAGTTATGCACTTTGCGCTAAGCAACTGAGGAATATTTATTGAAATAATAAAACAATTGGGTAACTTTATTAATTTTATTGTTTCACTTAGTGAAATTCTTATACATTTAACAGACTATTAAAAAATTGTTTCAACCCAAAAAAAATCTACATAAAGAAAAGGAAGATAAATTTGAGGTAAACAGGGTTAAAACCGAAAATAACCCAATGAACCGAAAGTAGAAGAGGGTAAGTATCAATGGCCTTACAATTTTGCCCCACATTTCTATTAGAATCTGCCCACGCAATAAACCGAAAGTTTTATTTAAAGGCGATTAGTAGATTCGGCCACGGTCTAGATCTCGAACTTGGACGATTTTTATTACAAGTTTTGAGGATAGCGAACTTGCCCCCGTGACCAGCGACCACCTAGTGAGCGATCTGTGTAAAAATACCCCGTCTGAAGTCTGAACGCTCCCGAAGACAATAATAGAACCGCTAGATGGCACATGGCCGTTCAAACTGACCCATTTTTAGGATTCCGCCGAAAAATTTTATCCTTATTATTTGGCCGATTTTGTTGTTGGGTATGTATCAGGATGTGTCGAAATACTACTTATTGCGGATTTCATATTTTAATAGTGAAATTATTTTGAAAATATCTATAAACGCTCAAATAAAAAATTAAAGCAGTATTGGATTACAGCTTCTGCTCGCTCATTTGATTCAAAGTTTTAAAAAAATATTGTTTTATCTAGTTTTATTTAGTCGAATCATTTTTTGACTGACGACTGCCACAAGTTGGCCGAAATATATTTCAAAACTAATAAATACTTTTTTACTTATATATTATAATACATCAATAAAAGGCCAAAAAAAGGCTTAAAACATTATTTATTAAATATTGAAATATTACTTTCGTCTGTAATATTTTTTGTATTTTTTTACAGCCTTATGTTTGCAATTCACCGAAAATAGGTCATGAAAATTTTGTTGCTTATTGAGGTCGTACGAAAGAAAAACTGGTAAAAATGCCTCAAATGGGAAATTCTGTGAATTTCCACAATTTTTGTTTTATCTGAGACATGTTAAGAAATGAATATTTCTATAATGTTTGGTACAGTATTGTAGTCAGTTTTTTGACTATTCATTGGGTTACTCTTCTTATTAACTTGTATTAGAGCCAAATTCTGATGATCCACGATAATCTACCAAAATTAGAACGACCTTACACTGACTTTTAATAACAAGTGATAAAGACTATTTTGATACAATTCATGCCCTAAATTACGTGGAAAATGAAACGTCAAAAACTGTTTAGATACCGACTCAGGTAAAGTTAAAGAATTACAAAGTGAGACAATAATCAAATAATTTCCTCTGCGACTTATCTTCAATTCAAAAGAAGCATGTTTAAGGTGTATTACTTTGACGGAACCCCTACAATGGGGTACAACGCACATTAAACAAATTCTTTGAGTTCTGTCTTTGTTCATAAAAATACTACAAAATAATACAAAATAAAATCAAAATACTACCTTACTAGGTAGTTATAGAAAACATGGACGATATATTTGACTCATGCATTATATTACTAAAATGGTACTACACTCACTAGAATTTGGTTAATGCTTTATTGTAATGTACTGAAAAATTTCTTGATTAAAAATAGGGATCACTGCTTTATTCGTAGGATCATTGCGAAACATAACGTTTAGCTAATAATAAATCAGGCTATGAAATACAAGACAGGAACATAACGGAATCTTCCACTGTAGCAACAGACTAAAGAACCATCTACAACAGCGTTTCTTAACCTTTTTTTTTTCACGGACCCCTTAGGAAATCAAGCACAATTTTAAGGACCTCCTTAATAAAAAAGCAGCAAAAAATTTCGGACCATTTATTTTAGTTCTACAAATTACAAAAAAATATACTTTTTCATATAAAATACGTTAATGAGAAGGTTGGTGCTGCTTTTTAACCGACTTCAAAAAGGAGGCGGTTCTCAATTCGACTGTATTTTTTTTTTTTTTTTTATTTTTTTTTTTGGCGTTGTTACTCCATAACTCCGTCATTTCCCAACCGATTTGAACAATTCTTTTTTTGTTTGAAAGAGTGTACTTCCAGGTAGGTCCCATTTTGGGTTTGGTCATGATCTGATGAAGGTCTTCAGAGATAGGCAGTGGAACTCCTCAGAAAATGACAGCATATCTCTCGAAATTGAGGCAATCGCTATGTACTTGGGTGCTGATTACAAGGTATTACTTGAAAATCGACATTCTTCGATCCTGGCTTCATCAACATATTCACCACAGAACTCTTCAACGGATCAGAGCACATAACTCGAGATTGCGGCAATCACTGCGTTAGGGTGCTGATTCAAGGGTATTACTTGGAGATTATCAGAATACCCACATGACCTTCGATCCTGGCTTCATCACCATAGAACTCCTCAACGGATGACAGCACATAACTTTAGATTGCGGCAACCAGTTTGTGTTAGGGTGCACATTGCAGGGCATTGCTGAAAATTGCCAGTGTACCCACCTGAATTTCGATCTTGGCTTCATCACCGTAGAACTCTTCAACGGATGACAGCACATAACTCGAGATTGCGGTAATCATGTTGTGTTAGGGTGCTGATAGCAGGAAGCTACTCAAACATGGCTACTTATACTCACTTGAACTTCGTTCCATATTAACACCACGTTTGCAAGAACTACCTATACCTCAAAATTTAACCCAGCAACACTAAAAAATGTGAAATAAAATAAACTTTTAACAAAAAAATAGCAACCGACTTCAATAGTAACAGCAGTCATTCACTAAAAAGTTAATAATAATTCTATAAAGACCGATGGTACCGAAGCAACACTTTTGCCGACTTCTTTCTTCCTGAAACATTATGTTATCTAGAAGTCGGCGTATTTCCTACGATATAGCAACATAAAAACCAATATATAAGAACGCCGACTTCTAGATAACATAACGTTTCAGGAAGAAAGAAGTCGGCAAAAGTGTTGCTTCGGTACCATCGGTCTTTATAGAATTATTATTAACTTTTTAGTGAATGACTGCTGTTACTATTGAAGTCGGTTGCTATTTTTTTGTTAAAAGTTTATTTTATTTGCAACTAAATTAGTGATATTTGGGTTTATATTACTACTGAAATTATAATCTAGTAACAGCCTAATCTATTACTAGATTAGGCTGCGGACCCCCATACATATGCTCGCGGACCCCCAGGGGTCCACGGACCACAGGTTAAGAAACGCTGATCTACAAGATAGAATAGAACCAAAACTTAGTTCACAAAGAACCAAGAGAAATAATTTGAAAATAGTCTTAATTGTAAACTATTTGGCATATAAATCTGACCAAGCTTAGCTAAAACAGTGTAGCTGTTGTCCGATCATGCTATAAGTGGACAAAAGGAGAGACTGCAACTTGAGGCTTCATTAGAACTTGGTTTTTCCTTTGAATCTCTTGTACTTTCTATCTGTTTACTAAAACACTGTAATCATGTTATTATAACAATGGACGAAAAAAAAATTATAAAAAAGGAGACATGATCTTGCTAAGTTTTTTGCCCTTCTTCTTGGCTAGACTAATCGAATGGGTGAAGTTAGACACCTATTTAAATATGTAACCTATTAGTATGTAGATTATAGGTAGTTTTAATAAACTAAATATACCTTTATAGTTCATGTACGACATGTACGTGTGTTAACTTAATAAATATAGACAAGCCCAAACAATCATTTAATTTAATATGTTGCATTACATTTTATTTTACCGTTTTAAATTTAACTAGTTTAATTTTTAATGACCTTATGTGCAATGACTGTAATCTATGTACCTGCATTGCAAAATAAATTTTTCATTCTAATTATCATGCCTAAAAACGCCATCAAGTGAAAATACAACAAAGTTTGCTTTTGCTCGCAGAACAGCGGGAAGGTTTTCCCCTGAAGTGTGCATCTGACATTTCTATTTGAAAAGTGCATCGGTTCACGGGGGGTCTGCGGGGGGCGAGGGAGACGAGTGGACATCGTTACCGAGGGGGCATGAATTGATGACATAGCAAATGGCACAGCCGTAACAGGGCGATGACTATGGATGGAGATCGGGCTTGGAGTTTTGCAATCGGCCATCAATCTGCGACCCAAGGTTTAAATATTTTCCCTTAATTAAAGATCTAATTTTAGGAATGATTCCTCTATTTTGGAGTTTGATTAGAATGTTTCACAAATATCAGTATTGGTTAATATAAATAAAATCTATTTATTCTAACCATCTAACCAATATCCGGAGTGGAGGAGCGACTCCTGTCATATGCCATTAAATAGACATTCGCATACTTATGTTCTCAGATCCCTAGACCTCAGACCAAATAAAAATCAAGACGTAGTTTATTCTTTGTAACGGGTGAAGCAGGCCAAAAGTGAGACAGTTTCGTATTCGTACACACAACTCACACATGCGCAATCTGTCTCAGTTTTTACTACACGGCAACTCACTAAGCGCACACATCTTTACAAAACCGGCCTCACTTCAATATTGACAGCGCTCAGTCTTGAATTTTTATTTGGTCTGAGCCCTACACACCTATAAATTTCATTCCTGCCCTCTCAATACCGATGTTCGTAGGCGAGGAGAGGCGCGCAGGGGGAGATGGCAGCGCGCGGTGGTTCGCGCGATGTAACCTAGATTCCGGTCAACACTCCGGCTCAGTCAACACTCGCTACAGGGACATTTGGCGCATTTAGATGTCTAGTCCACTTGGACAAGTCTAACGTGGCTTCCGGAGGTGGCGGAGATGCTGTAAAGTTCAGTGATTTTACGCTACGTTGCTCTCTCACTGCTTAGTGCTACGCCGTAGCGGCTTCGTAGCAGCGTCGTAGCGAAAATGCTTTAAGAGTTGCGCGGTTTAATATTTGTCTATAAATTAAGCGAACCAAAAACCTAACCAGTATATACCTACCACCGGTATGCATACTATTGGTTTCAATTATAGTTTTAATGAGCGATAATTCAGTAACTACAGCAAAATGTGTTTTCAATTGAACAAACCTTGATGCTTCCTTCAACCAGGCCAAAAAACGTATTCTCGATCTCGACTTACCTAAAACAAAAAGGAAATTGTTGTATTAAATATCACTCTTTTATTGCTCTAAAGTAACTATAACCATATGACAGTTAACTTTAAAAATACCATCTGTTCATACAAACTCTGTCGGTCACAGTTATTCAGAGTTTGACCCACAACACAGGCCTTATTAATCTATATTTGTTAAACATATTATCATTTACATATGTGTGTCACATAAAGGTAAATTAAAAGCAAATAAAATACTAGAGCAAGTCAGCTTGTACAAGTGGTGCAATATAGTAAACAGACTAATGCCAGCATTAGACTAGACAAGGCCATAGCTATCAGTGAAATGTCGAGGAGGAAAGAGAAGGATGTATAAAGTATTTATTGCACACATAAGTATATACTACGACAAGTGCCATTTACGCACACTAGCGTACCTTTTCTATTTCTATGAGCCTAGATCGTGTTGACTAGTACATTCAGTTACTGGTCATACATTGTTAAAGCACAAAGACTTAATGTACTTGAAAATAATGATGGGCATGACTAATATAAAAAAAAAAAAAACTTTTTTTTTTGCCTTGTGTGAGTTGAACTCTTACACAAAGGGTTCCGTACCACCACACAATACGGGTACAGTACCATAAAAAAAACATAATAAAGACTTAATGTACTTGAAAATACTAATGATGGGCATGACGTACGAGAGTGGTTCTCAAAAAAAATTCCGGGTAAGGAACCCTAATTTTCATTATTTGTTGTTTTACTTTAGAGTATGTAAAATATTCTGACCAAATTTGAAACCAGTCAATATTACCGTCTTTATAATAGAGAGTTGAAACAAACAACACGAAATCTCGAAAAAGAATCATTTACCTTTTCGAGATTTTTTTGTTTTTTTTTTTTTGTTTACCTTGTACTGGCCCAAGCCAAGGCCATTCTAACACGTCTGCCTATTTCGGAAGGCACTTTAAACCTGTGGGTACATATTTGTTCCTCAAATACAGCGATAAGACTCGCCACATATCACGCTGGGACGTAATAATCGTTGGTGAAACGTGGGTGTACGAGCGTGGAATATGACTTGCACTGCACATGCACAGACCTCTGTCACCCCCACAGGGATTCATGTTGTGACGATTTATGAAGCAATCTGCTTAAAAATATGTTTTTGGCATTCCACTTCTTTTTTTAAATAATTACTTGTAATTACTTCTTTTTTTAAATAATTACTTGTGACGTCATCGATATTTTTTGTTATTTTTCCTATGGACCCAGTATAATCCTCCAGCTCTTACGCTGCATAAGGACAGGCACTCACTGTAGTCGTGATATTTAACGGAACCATAAGAGGTTATTTTTTCGTTTACCACCGTCTAGGCCACGGAATGGTAACAGTGTAAAGGAGGTTATATTGTATCAGCAGGAAATTGGGTGAGCGAGTCTATAATACGCACTTGATGCTGATACGCGCGACGATAAACCGGGGCGCGGTTGGCATTTCATCGACAAAGATGCAATGCAGGTTAAGACCGCCTCTATTTTATTAGTTTTTAAAGTAGTTGAAAAAGAGAACCTAAACAGTGAAGGTTCTGTGTCGAACTGTCCGCGGAATACCCAGAGAACAGCCAGGGTAATTTAACTGAAAGTTAGCATAAAGGTGGAAAATTAATCTGAAACTTCAGAAAAATTCGAAAAATCTTTAATCTTTATATATAAAAGTCAAAGTCTTGACTGACTCACTGACTGATATATGACAAACCGCTAGACCTAGAGACCTGAAATTTTGCAAAACCAATTTAATGATAATGATAATATAATGATATGGCGGATTTTTTGAAAGTCAACCCCTAAGGGGGTAAAATAGTTGCATGGGGAAAAAATTGGTATTTAGCCTACTGGTTATAAATAAATGACGACGTGTTTCAGCGTTTTTGAAAAATCGTCTTATAAGGGGGTAAAATAAAAAAGAGAAGTCCTGACTCACAATAGTTTAGTTTGGAAACGCGGCTCGGCCTTAGGCCTCGCCAAAGACACTTTACCTAAGAATCAAATACGAGATGAAGAAATTATTTTGGCCTCGCTAAAGACACTTTACCTGAGAATCATATAAAAGATCAAGATATAGTTTCGTTCGGGAACGCGGCTTGGCCTTCGGCCTCGCCAAAGACACTTTACCTGGGAAACAAATACGAGGTCAAAAAATTATTTCGCTAGGAAATGCGGCTTGGCCTCCGGCCTCGCCAATGGCACTTTAGCAGAGAGTCAATTTAAAGAATAATAATTAGTTTCGTTCAAACCAGAGTCCTAATAAATACGTTCGAAAGGGTCCGAAAAATATTGACAGATTCGATTGTCTTCACAAAAACTAAATTAAGGCGGGCGAAGCCGCGGGTGAAGCCGCGGGCAAGAGCTAGTGATATTATAAATTATAGGTTAAGTATAATTATTGGTCAAGAATAACAATAAAACAAAAATAAAAATTTAAATATCACTTTGAAAAAAAAAGTTTGTATTGGAAATTTTCACTCTAGGGTAGACATTGTCTACCCTGGCGTCATACAATTTCTTTTTTCAAAGTCATATTTAAATTTTTTCATATTTTTATATTGTTATTCTTGACCAATTGCTTGCTTTTCCAGCAAAAAGTTCTGTGTACGCCACTGTATTATATAATAGTTTTAGAACAGTCTAATAAAGAATTACGTTGACGGAACCAAATTTGTTGTATTTTTTTATTAGTTGCTTAAAATTGCCAGCGAATGCTATCACCAACAACCAATTACAAGTAGTTGTAATAAAATTTAATTATACTTATTTTCGTTTAGTAGTTGAAATGGCAAGCGCCCTTCGCTCAGTCCGGCGAACTTGCGTGCTGCGATTGCGACAGCGTGTCCTAGAACCTGGCGTGAACCCGAGTACCCTCAATAGCGGTCCAAATTGTGCCCACTACCATCATCACATGCGTGCAATCATATTTCATGTAAAAATATTGAGCCGGATTCATGAGCACGGAGCGTATGTAATGCGGTTGTGCAATGAAATAGTCGTTTTGCTGTAAACAGACAGATGTATGGTTTCAATTTATGAGGTAGTACATGCGTAACTGATACATTTTAAAGTTTGGTTCTTTTATTATTAGAATTATAAAAAGTTTCAAGACAAGAACAAAACGCAATTTCTGAGTGCTCCAAAAATATCGAGATATTGACTTTGTACTGGCCAAAGCCAACATTTTCAGTTGTCTTGGAAAATAAAAAAATCTTTAAATTGGTGGGTTTTGCAAATTGTGTTTATATTTACTTAAAATGTAGCGAGATGAACACAAATTGTCTGCTGCAAAAAGTGTAACTCAATATTATGTGCAGAAAAAGAAAATAATATCAAAACAAAACAGACAGATTTTTAAAAGAAGGGAAGACAGTTCATTATTAATTTCAAAAAATGAAATGCAGTGTAGTGAGAGAGCAACTGTGATAGAAAGACGTTGTTTCGATGGCGCGTGCTAGACCGTCTAAGAAGTGCTTTCAATTGGCCAGAACAAAGAATAAATAATAGATTTGGTTAGGTTGGCAATAAATCGCTAGTAATCTCTAGTGCTCAGTAGAGAAAGGCAAGGGAAAGTTTTACTCGCAAGTTTCAGATACTTCATTCAGATACAAATGAATCTACGCATATCACTCTAACTCGTGATTTAGTATTCTAAAATATCGTATTCTAAAATATATATTTTAAATCTCAATATTTTTACAAAGCGTTCGTTTTTATTGCATTTAGCATTTAGTCTTGCTTTGCCTCGAAAACAAGATTTTATTTGCGAGAAGCTAGATTTCTTTTACCGACATAATAATTGCAGTAGTACTCAAATTAGTACCAATTAATTATAAAATAAGATAAGTATACCAATCAAACAAAAAAATAGACTTTGCGAAAACACCCAATAAGTAACGTATCTTGAAAACCTTCTTAAATTGCAAGGTTTTACAGAGAGCAAGCTTTTAATATCTTTCCTTATTTTTTTCGAAATACTGTATTTACATGCCTACGTAATAATTGAGTTATTTCTTTTTACACTTTACTCGTATAGTATATAATAAAGTGTGTATACATGCAAACGTAAAGACACCGAGGAAGTTTGCTATAAGGGTTTAACCGTCTACTGAAGGAACCCTAAACACACAAAACGTGTTTATCATCTTATTTTTGGCTTTCACAAGTGTTGTATGTTCCTTCCCACTCAGTTCCCATAGCAATTAGGTTATCTTGATAAATCGCTTCAGGTTACCACATCAGCCCGCGATCCTGAAGTGAAGATAACGGGGAACCATCAGGTGCTGAACTGTTACTGCTATACGTTACTGCCTTATCGGTATTCGCTGTACGTTTGCTTTGTTGCTTGAGGTACATTATGTAAGGGCCTGAACTTTTTTGAAACAAACTGTGTACTATATTCAGAACCCATCCTTATTATCTTCTAAAAAAAAATACAATTTATCTCAAAAATTGTATATATTAAGCAAACCATTATTATCATATTTCATAGAAGATAAGTACAGAATATTAAACCTTGTAAAAAACTGTGAGCATAAAATGCATATCTACTTTATACAAAATCAACATTGAAGTCCCAGTAATTCGTTTATTTCTTGATGAGTTTCTTTGACAATTTGAAAAGCATCATTCATCTACCCATTTAACCTTTAGCTAGTGCTGTGTTCAAACGTTTCAGGCCACAATAAGGGGCCGACGCCCTATATTTCTTCTCCATGCTGGCGCGGTGCCCAAAAATAATTAGTCATCATTTCTGAAAGTGCCTAGTCGCATAGTCATTGATACTTCCAGGAAAATGTTCCGTTCCGTCCAAGCTTCGCGGTGGTAGGACCAAGTTAGAAATGTATCTGTTTTCTTGAATAAATTTTTGGGGTCTAATAAAATCAAAATGTCTTAAATTATCTCTCTAAAATTCTTTGTAATCCTACGCAATTACACGAATCTATCAGCTTTCTGACATGCAGGAATACATGTAAGTAAAGTAGATTAAAAAAAACGTTGCAATTTTTTAAATTTTGCTTTTTATTAAAGACTTGTTTTGGTCTCTTCAAAATACTACTGTTGCCATCTAGTGAACATATAAAGAACTACGTTTACTTTTGCTACTCCCCGCTAGATGGCGGGAAACAAAGTCGCTGCGCTGCAATCACTACCTTTTGGTGGTTCTGTATGTTGATTATATAAACAGCTAAAATGAATTTAAAAACACAGGCCAAGAACGAGTCAAGCTCATACAATTAGGATATTTTTACACTTTTCCGTTAATTTGAATAAAATCTATATTTTAGCTTTAGAAATATAGGAAATAGGGGAATTGTCATTTCTAGCAAAATTTGAGCTTTCACAGAGACCAATGGAACAAAACAATAATAAATTAAAACAGCTAGGTACCTTTAAGGATTGTAAAAAACTTAGTTTTTATTTTTGATCAAGTAGTTTTTAGGGTGCCGTACCCAAAGTGTAACCAACGGGACCCTATTACTAAGACTCCGCTGTCCGTCTGTCTGTCCGTCTGTCCATCTGTCACCAGGCTGTAGCTCATGAACCGTGATAGTTAGACAGTAGAAATGTTCACAGATGGTGTATTTCTGTTGCCGCTATAACAACACATACTAAAAAACAGAATAAAATTAATATATAAGGGGGCTCCCATACAACAGACATTTTTTTCTCCATTTTTATAGATAATGGTACGGAACCTTTCGTGCGCGAGTCCGACTCGCACTTGGCCGGTTTTTATGATATAGGTACCTAGCTCAAAATTTGCTAGAAATTAATGTTTCCCCCTGATCTCTTAGGTTTCTAAAGCTAAAATATATATTTAAATAGGATTAGTATAGTATATTGATTAGGATATTGAGTCATCATAAGTTACCGGAAAAATTGCACGTTTTTTTCGACAGCGCAAGTTGGTAAAAAAGATATTAAAAAAGTTTAATTTGGTCTATTGAATTCTGTAGTTTTGGTACAGAACCCTAATTGTGCAAGCCAGACTCGCACTAAGCCGGTTATAAATTTGTGTGTTAAATTTCTCCGATCAAAAGGTATTCAGACATTTAGTGCGAAAACATAATTCATGAATCCGAGTTGAAAGTTAAAACGCAATCGTGAAACTACAATTGAACAGTTACACTCAGAGAAATGACGACTAACTGAGCTCGAACTAAGCTCAGTTAGAAAATTAGTACAACGTGAACAAGCATCTCACCACTTTCCAAAGAATTTGGGCAGCCGTCATACTCTCACTTCAAGATCAGCTGCGCAGTGGACAATGTTTACCATTACAAAAGTATTTGAACAAAAGTATCAAAAAAGTTGTCATTCCGCGACTCCTTTTAATTGTTTGAGTCACCATTGTTGTATTTTTTTAACAAAGTAATGGCGATAAATTGATAGCAATAATTTTCTTGAACTTTTCCTTAATATTTAAATATATGTATTAAAATAAATAAATATACATTTTAATATATCATCAACTGATGACGGCCCCATACCGAGGGCCGAAATATATCGAGTTATAATTTTTTTTATTGTTTTAATACTAATAAATAATCAAAAGCTAATAAAAGTAAAATGTAATATATTTATAAATATATGTATAGTATATATGCGAAAAGATTAGGTTTAAATATGTTAAGTCATAGAGGATGGGTGAAAAAAGAATGGCGAAAGAAATATGTGTAAGTGGACAGAGCTAGATCGGGTCGTCCTAAAAGGACGTAACGCCGAACAAATTGGCAACAAAGAAGGGCCGGGCCAAGATAAAAGCACCCTTTGTTCCCAGTAGTACTGTTGTACAGCTATGTTAAAGCGATACCAAAAAAAAAAAGGGGTTTTATCGAATCCATTTACTCCACTATAACGTCATCTACGTATTTCATTTTTGGGTAAATGTTCATTGAGTATTTGATTAAGATTCTCACTGAAAGAAAACGCGATTGGATGAAATTTTCTCGATAGAATTTAATTCCGAAAAGACCTCTAAATTGTTTTATTTTTTCCTGTAATTCTGAAATCCTAACTAATTTCATTGTGAAATTGCATTCAAAATGTGAATATTATGTCTTTGTAAAGTCTCCTTGAAAATCTTTTTGACAAAATAGCTTAGTACTTTTTATATTAATAAAAAACCGACTTTTCGCTACTTTTCCACGATCCGTCCCACTCGCACTGAGGGTTTTTTCGCATATGGAGTAACAGGGACGCTAAAACTTTTACGTATAGCCTTAATGGGAATTTTTTCCCCATTCATTCTGTGATTTGTCTGCCAGTAGTCTTGTTATGCAGTTCTGTTGACTGTTCAGTGGGATTTTTTTCGGGTGCTGGTGAACAGAAAAGCTTGTACCACTCAACAACTTGTACTGATGGATATGCATTCATTTATCATGAGTAATAATAATAACAAATAATTAACGATTAAAAAACGTAATACTCTATAACTAGAAATCGAATTAACGTTCGTTGAAAAAAATCGTTCCACAAGTGACGTACAATTCTGAACATGCTCCCCTATACGAGATACGGACAAATAAAGTTAAAAATTATCGATGTTTGTCAATATTCGTTCAGAAGATCAAAATCTGCTTAACGAAACATTGAATTGTACACATCAATATCTCACATTATTAATTCGATAAAACAGTACGACTAGACAATTGCTACGGAAATGCTACGACACGCTACGAACAACCAAAAAGACAAATCCCATAACTTTTGGAAAATAATTCCTTAACAAGACATAAATAACAACATTGTGAAGCACATAAAGCGGGCATACATTATACAAATTGCAATGTCAAGTCACCAACACTGAAGCCGAGTTACATAGATCGCAAAATTGCATACAGGCACATGCTACGAATTCTCTATGGTTGTATTGGTAGGTGGTGCATCTGTGTGCGTCGCCAGACGGCTAGATCTAGCTAGGTACCTAGGTTCAGTGCATCACTGCAATGTTGGCGTAGGTCCTGAGGGTAGGTCGGGAACTACCCCCTCCCCCTCCCCCGTTGCACTTCCACTTCCCACCCGCAATCAGACTGCACCGACCTCTCTCGTGCCTCCCTTATGAGACTTCACTTTGTTTTTGTTATTATGAATCGGTTCGAATAATCACTTCTAGTTTAAACTTCTCAGCATAAAAGGTGACTTCGATTGATATTTCCAAATTCATACTGGAATCTCGGTAAGAGAATCCATTTTTATTAGTTTTTTAGTTTTACGGTTCAATGGAACTTTTTGTAAAACTCAACAAGTATTTTTTCGTGCCTTCATGCTTGCTTGAGCAAGTCGAACCACGAGTTTGACAGTATAGGAAGCCAAAATATATTTAATAGAGTTTCGCAAAAACGGCCATTAAACCGCTAACTTGCCAAGTCACCAGTATACAATTTAGCTGTATCTGACTCAGCAATAGATTTTAGCCCATAATATTGCCTGCTATCTATTTGTTTTACTATTATTTTAGAGATAATGAGAACATATTGAAATATAGAATAAAAATATTGCTCTGGGATTTCCTGAGTGCAATAGTTGCCCCTAGGGGTTCAAAACATTCGGTATTCAAGTGGCAGGTACATATAAATTAATAAAATGGATACTCTTGCATCATATTTCATCGAAACTTACAATGAATTACAAAATCAAAACAATGGAAACTTTAAGGTACATAATATGCCTATTAATATTATTTACCTCTGAGTGGCGTCCCGGTCGACGACCTGAGGTCCTGTTCGGTTATTTTCGGCAATATCCGCAATTTAGAGCAGGATCGAACATGGAGGTTAAGGAAGGAGCGAGCGAGAGGTCCGCGGAGGGTAGAGACCTTGAGCTTGGCAAAATCAAGGGTAATGTCGGCACGTGTGCGTGGAGCGCTGGCCTTGTGTTGGTACACTCTACATGAAATTCGTGCACTTTGTTCGATATATGGCGAGGTCGTTGAACCCAGGACGTAGAGCTGACGAATAAAAATAACATATATACCTAGTGGGACAATCTGCAAATTATTTGACCTCGGCATTTGCAAGTTAGTAAAATAATTTCCTTTGCGGAAAAATAAATCTATGAAAAAATCCTTAGCGGGAATAACAAGAACCTATTAAAACATTGTAAATAATATAACACAGGTGGTAGAGCTGATGCCGGGCTCGACTGTGGAGGTACCACCATCTTACTTGGAGACCCCCTGGAAGTAATTCGGGGGAGAGTAAGAGGACAGCTCACAGGCAAAAAACCAGGAGGCCCACCATGCCTGGGACCGATGGATGGCGGTATATCCATCCCTAATAGCCTTATATGGAACAGACTGGTGACGGGCAGCGGCGTCAGTGGTGCGAGGGTTCCGGCACCGCGCTCACCAACCCGCCAGCCCAGCGTGTGTGAGTTTGGGCAATTCTTCCAGGATGACCACCGGGAGTGGCAAAGTCCTGGAAAGGCTTATGTCCAGCAGTGGACGAACTAGGCTGATGGATGGATGGATGGATGGATGGAAATAATATAATATGTATTTGCGGTAAATAAAAATGTTAGAACTCCACAATCAGTTACTTTTCACCGTCTATCAAAAATATAATTAAATTCCACCGAATGGTAATTGCTTTGACGTATTCCGATTTCCGGCGCAAAGGAATCGACATGTGATGTAACGTTATTAGCGCTCAAGCTGCCGCCATAGAAATAAAAACGTTCGTCAACAAGCAACAACCACCACGTGCTCCGACCAAAATAGATATACACAACGCAACACGCACACATGCACACACCACGCGGCCGCAAAGCGACCGGGGAAAAATCAATATTTTGAGCAAAACTATACTTCCCCTACCGCCGCTGTGTGCGTTAGTAGCCTTCGCGACCCCGGCAGCGAAAAGTCCCATCGACTATCAAAAAGGCAAACCGAATTACACCTTATCTGGTAGAAAACAAAGTGTTATTTCCCGTAATAAATGGAGGGGTAGTTGAATCATGAGGGTGCAAGAGGTAGCGTGTCGTCCCGCTCC
Organism: Ypsolopha sequella; assembly: GCA_934047225.1. Taxonomy (NCBI): domain Eukaryota; kingdom Metazoa; phylum Arthropoda; class Insecta; order Lepidoptera; family Ypsolophidae; genus Ypsolopha; species Ypsolopha sequella. Next base: position 9,287,489 of record OW203987.1, read on the forward strand.
GATCAATCGGACGGCTCGGTCGCTTGCCTCGTGTCGCCGGGCGTCGACCCCGGCCGGGTCGTTACCCCGAGTGCACCCTGCTACCCCGTCTTGTAAACGCACCCTTGTTCTCGCCGAATCTTACCGGTTCTACTCCTCGCTGACATTGACTGAGCGCACGGTTCATTGAACTCCGCTCAGTTTCCGCTTTCCGCTGTACAATACCGTAACAATGCTATTTCCATCGCTGGGGCCTTATTGTCTTACTTCAACATTAATCGCTATCGCTTTAAAAGGTATGCGTGATTGGCTAGAAGTGATATATCACGTCATTTCTAAAGCCAATCACGATAGCCTTAAAAGTTAGGCAATAAGTTGTTTATATCGCTAATAGACTCGAGCACTCGGTACATAATGCGTACATTATTATATTTCAACTGGGGTTCTATTTATATTTTTACTGTCCAGTCCCAGAACCCTTTTCTTGTCATATTTAAATAGAGCACGGTCCCCCACAAGAAAAATCTAAACGAACCACAATTAACATCACTAAAGAATAAAATTCAAAGCTCGTATAACCGAGATAAACATTCTCAAACTAAACTAAACTAAGCTTCGTGCTGCTGCGGTGGAAACCTTGTCCTTGCGTTCTTTGTGTCAAATATGGAGATGTGTCGCAGCGAGGGGGATACCAGTAGCAAGTTGGTGACGTATCAACTCCACAAGTCATGCCTTGTTCATGATTCACGTGGCCACACCGGCCACTATGTGATTCCACCACTACCTACTTAGCTAAACAAACCACACTCATACTCGTAAATCATAATATTGTTCAAATATTTTTGGAGAATGCAACATTTTCTTTGCTTATGTGGCCATTAATAATAAAAAACAAATAATTTAATAATCTTGAATATTTCTTTTTTAATATTTTTTTATTTGGAAACATAACAGTCAATTACAATAAGCTTATTTTAAAAAATATCGTCATTTTAAATAATAGTGATAAGTATACAAACTAAGACCAATTATGTTTTTAACTGTCAAAGAGTATTTAAAAGTAGTTTAATCTAGAAAAAAATAAATACACTTAAAAAAAAAAATTAAGTAAAACATGGGTCGGTTGTATTATGTTCATTCTACAAAATTTTAAATATTAAAAAACAAAAATACCGACTGACAAATCCGAAAATCGGTCAGTATGTCTTAATCGAATCGATCCCCGGCTACGTGAATGAGCAGGTAGCCAAATTCATCGCTGTTTCTGACCGTTTAACCAGTATAAATCCACACATTGCTTTCTTTATTTTAAAATTTTGCCTTTTTGTTCCAAAATTAATTTACGTTTTGCGTTGCTGTCCCCTTTGGAAATTTGACGTCTATCTCAACATTTTTGATAATATTCTTCGTCAAACTTTAGTAACTATTTTAAACTGCTCACTCACTGACCGGTCTTGGAGCCAAGCCACCCTTCCAGTCCGGCTCGGTGGCCTGGGGATTCGCCAAATTTCTTGTGTAGCCCTCCCTGCTTTCCTGTCCTCCAGCCACAGCACGAAGGACCTCTATGGTACAATAATAAGCCCATCACTCGGTGATGTTGAGGCCTCGTGCTTGGTGGAGGCCAGGGACGCTTGGACGCTTGCCTGTCCCGGCGAGAGCCTGCCCACGGATTTGAATTCTCAAAAATTATGGGACGAGCCGATCTGCAGCAAGGTTCAAAAAAACATGTTGGAGACCTCCACCAACGCTGCGGACCGAGCTCGTCTTCTGGCAGCTGGCGAGCGGGAGTCAGGTTACTGGCTGCACGCTTTACCATCTGTCGTCATTGGCACTCAGCTGGACAAAACAACGTTTTCTTTAGCCGTGAGTCTCCGGATCGGCGCCAGGACAAATGAACCTCACCGCTGTCGATGTGGGGTCAACGTCGACCAGCTTGGACACCATGGCCTATCCTGCAAAAGGAGCGCTGGACATCTGTCGCGGCATGCCAGTCTGAATGATGTCATCCGTCGGGCCCTTGCCACCATTGGTGTGCCGGCTATTTTGGAGCCGAAAGGCATTGTACGCAGCGACGGTAAGAGGCCCGATGGAATGACACTCATTCCGTGGAAAAACGGCAGGTCGCTGGTGTGGGACGCCACTTGTGTCGACACATTGGCGGCGTCCTACATCCAAGCGACTGCCGCTAAAGCTGGTGCTGCGGCAGCCTCAGCAGAGGACTCCAAAAGGCGCAAGTATGTAGATCTAAGTTCAGACTATATATTTGCGCCTTTTGGAGTAGAAACTTTAGGGCCGTGGGGTCCAGCCGCGAAGCAGATGTTCAAGGAAATATCTTCGCGACTGGTCGACGTTTCAGGGGACCGGAGGGCTGGGGCATACCTCGGACAGCGACTAAGCTTAGCTATCCAACGAGGAAATGCTTCCAGCCTTTTGGGGACCCTACCGATCGACGGCGGTGATTTGGAAAAAATATTTTATATTGTTTAATTTATAGGTAAGTTTTTCTTAATTTATTTTTTAGTTAGGTATAATTTTATCTTTTATATTTCTATTAATTTATAGGTAGTCTTAATGTTATTTAAGTTTTATATTGTTAAATAAAACCTTATTTTTTATCACAAAATAATAAATGTACGTGAACTAGATTAATTAATTCCTGTAATTCGATAGCTATTTAAATTATTTGCTATTTGTTTGAATGTTGATTTCAAGGTTTTACATGTACGTATTAAATTTTGTTTTTATTGTCATATGATATCACATGAAATAAGTTTACCATTCTTGTAGTTAGTATATTGTACGATTTGTACGTTTATCTATTAATTTATTTTTATAGATCCGTTCTTTTACCAAACATCACTATAATCAAAGCTTTATCTAGACCACATAAACCTCAGGAAAATTCAAATATTGTGTATATAAATCGTCAATCAGAAGTCTCCCGATATTTTCCATTAAGAAATGTGTACATTATTATTTCAAAGTTAAATTTTTTTACAAAAATATAAAGGTATCATCTTGAATCCATGTGGTTCCTTTCAGTGGGTTTATTTGACACTAATGGAGTCCAAAGAAAACATAAGGACTACAGATTTGCATCTGCTACGATCCTGACACACCTCTTTCGCCTCCACATCCATCAATACAAGCTCTTTTATTCCGGATACTTTTGACATTGCCCTCCTTCAGTATGTCACCAATCTGGTCAGCACACGTCCTTCTGAGCTGTACCTTCCACTTACACACCATACATTTCTTTTGTCACTCTACTTTCGTACATCCTCTCTACATATCCAAACCACGGACTCTACATATCCAAACCATTCCTAATTCAAAGTGAATTAGTTGCTACGCTGAACATGCCACCTGAATCTGACGTGGCGTGACGCGTGTCCGTTAAAAACGTAAAAAAGCGTGTTTGCCGCCGCCGCCCGCCCCGAATTAAACGAAATGACTAATGCGCTTACGCATCCTAAAGTTCGAAATTTTAATGTTTTCTTAACCGGAGAAGAGATGATGAAAGTGCAGACAACAGCTTTCAGCGGAAAACGTTAAGCAGAAGATGATGTTACATTTCAAATTAAAAATAAAAATAAAAACATATCGTTCGCTGTAACAGAAAAAACGGTACGTTGCAAAGAAAATTACGTTTATTCGTTATAGAAATTATATTTAGTAAAAATAACATCTTTTTTAACTGATTCATAAGTTTATTTTATAAAAAGGCTTATTGATGTCAAACTTCCAACCAACGATTTCATTGCAACTTTCAGCCAGTTCATAAGTTACCGCATTTACTTTTCAACAAGAAAATTAAATTTTACGACATGCGGAAATACTTCCACACTAAGTAATGCTCATTTCGGCGGATGCAAGCACTTTTTTACTTACCGTGGTCGAAAGATTTACTTTTACTTTTTATCCGTCTCCGGAAAATATATTTGTCACGAGTCTCGATTCGAACGTCCGTCGTTTCGTTTAAACTGGCATAAAGTTTAATTGGCTTTAAATTTCGGCTCAATAAATCTTTTTTTATTGTGATATTCTTTATTGTACACATTATATGTGTTATTAGGGTTCCATACTCGAAGGACGCCACACGGGACTCTTACTAAGGCTCCGCTGCCTGTCTATCAATCTGTCTGTTACAGAGGTCTACAGCTTCAGCGGCGCTACGAAAAAAAAATCGACACTTTAAGAACGTGCGTATCTACTTCAGTAAATAATGTATTATTTTTAAAAAAAATATATATTATTTTTGGATTTTTTTTCTAGGGATCTGTTAAAACAGAAACGCGATTGGAGAAATTCGGCTCGATATAAATATTTATTGAAGTGAGGTCTTTTTCGGCACCAATTCTCCTGTTTTGACAAATTAGAATGACATATGGACTGTAATTATATTTAATTAGATGGGTTTTAACGATATCTAGGACCTGCGGGCCTATTATGTATCTCTAGTTGCTTTCTGGACTGGGTGTCTATCATCAAAAACATAGATATACTATCAAATTCCGATTGTCTAAGGGCATGTTAGCACTTGAAGTGACGACACAGTTCGTAAATAGTTCAATACCCACTAAAACCAATTTTGAAAGTTTAGTTTTTATCTGTGTTTTTGACGATAGCCACCCTGTCCAGTTGGCAACTTAAGATACAGAATAGGGGGGCTGGTTAAACGAAATTTTGATAGCAAGTTTAGTACATTTTATATCAATAAAAAACCGACTTTTTTCTACTTTTCCACAAATCCGTCCCTCTCGCACTGAGGGTTTTTTCGCATATGGAGTAACAGGGACGCTAAAACTTTTACATATCGCCTTAAAGGTAGACAGATGGAATTTTCACAGAATACGTGTTGCTGTATAGCTTCTATTACGGAAAAAAACTTTTAAAAAATGAACCCTAGGAGGGTCGGTCTCCATACAAAACCTAGAAAAAGTTTTGTTTTTCAAAGCTTTGAAGTTTTTTCAGGCGCTACCATTTTAACGGCTTGTTTTATGTCGCCCTGATGTTGCTTACACATATTGTTGTTATTTACCATGTTTTTAGGGTTCTGTACCCGTATTTTGTACTGAACTCGTTGTGCGCGAGTCCAACTTTCACTTGGCGAAATTATTGCGTATTACATCTGTGACATCGGCTTCACACAGAACCGCATTTCCTTATATCTAATGCCGAGGCTCTTATTTATCTGAGCAAGATAGTTAGTGGAAGACAGGCTGGCACATAAATAACAGCGTCCAGGGATGCACTCGCGCTAGTTTCAGCAACAGCTGTGGGGAGCCCACGCAGTCGGTCGGGGTCATTGTCCATAGTATTTTCAACATCTGCCGGTGTTTTCCGCGTTCCAAGGAAAGCGTCCGCTTGTCATCTTTCTTTTCGGGTGCCTTCGGCAATCTTCGACTACAGTCGGCCTCGTTTTAGAGAAACTGGTGCCATTTTATCATGTGGCAACTTGATCAAAAACTTGCAAAATATCATGCACTATGCGAAATTGAAAGATGCTACCTTTTATACTGTTTACACCAAAGTTTCTGCACAAAATCGTAAACAATGCATTTTACATCAAGAGATCCGTAATACAACCGCATAAAACGTTTCGGAACCAAACCTAGACAGTCATAGTAAGTGATTGCGTCCTTACAGGGCGTCCTGTTTTGTACATTTTACGTTATAACATACCACTTAAAATTACACAATGTAATCCACAATAAATATATGACGATGTGACTTTAAATGCAAAATAATAGGTTTTACATTTTTAGTACATTTAGCTTTCGCTTTGCCACTACCGCATCTGATAGCAGGCGCGTGCCCAGATTTCAAAACAGGCGGGAACTATGGAAATATGTTATATTTTAATAACTTTTTCAGAAACATATTTTTTTCCGAACATGCTGAGGTATATTTGGTGGGGTCACGACCCCCTGAGCCCACCCCCTGGGCACGCGCCTGCCTGAAAGATAGCATCGATGAGACCTAGGATGAAGAGCTTTCGTCCAGAAAGTGGGAAAGTAGTAGGCGAAGCGATAGTCTATGGAACTCTATAACCGACGAATGACAGATACAACGGACGAATTACTGATACTACGCAGCAGCCTGGACGGTTGGAACACGCAAAGAGTCCGGAACATGCGAAGAGTCGTTTGGGGTATGGTTACGTGATGAGGGTGGTGACAATATTTGGATAAGTCACGGCCAAATCCTACTACTAGTTGAAGTGAATGGATAATATGTGTCAATTATCAGTTGGATCTTGGTCATTCCAGGTGTTAAGACTTCATTTATCGAAATTAAAAAGCACCGCCAATCCACTTCATTCCCTTTCCCAGTCAATCCATTCATTCGATCCTTACCCGACATGTTAAAAACCGTGATACCGTCTAAATATTATTATAACATAATACATCATTTAGTGAACTGTGCGTGTACATAGCACCAGGATTGACCAGGATGGGGCCCCCAGCCAGCAGCAGAGATAACAAGGAACATCAATATCATCAACTGCCTGTAAGTCCCTCCAGTTTCCCTGGTGCTCTCTTTTCATATTTCAAAACAAAGACACATTGGTACCGATTCGGTATAGCACATCTTAACTTATTTGACAGGACTAAACTTAATTTAAGCCTTCTGTCCTTGTCTTTTCGATAAAGAAAGAAAAAGACAGGACGCTTAAAATAAGGGTAGTCCTGCAAACAAGTTAAGTTGTGTTATGCCGAATCGATACCAATGACGCTCGACAAAACTAAATTTTTCCCACCATACAGTCCACAACATAACACCTGCCGGGCGTATTTGGACAGTAATCAGTGGTGGTACGATGTATGTATCTAAATTATTTATTGCACAAAATAAGTTTAAAATGCACAAAGGCGAACTTAATGCTAATTAGCATTCTCTACCTGTTAACCTTTGGTGATGTGGAGATATGGTGGTGCACTCAGGGGTCTATTCTTTTATGCAACCCAAGTTTACTTTCACCAATTAGACTTACCAAAGTGGATTATATGACTTCCATACTAAAAAAAATCGTCGGTTTCCCAAACTAAATAAATAAGAGGAAGTCAACATTTTTAGACATTTTCACAAGAATTTATAATTCGTATATATACATGTCACAAGAGCATTTTGTTGATCTTGTATGACCGCGATCTACGAAAGTAAATAAAAAGCTTGCTTTCTGAATGAACGAAGGAGTAAAACAAAGCCGTACTTGACCAATAATCAGAGAAAATGCGTTTTGAAGCAATACGGAAATTTAAGATACTTTTTTTGGTGTGTCAATCTAAGAAATGAGGTTTGAAAGAAGTTTTTTCTTTCAAACTGTTTGCTTTGTGTGCGCTCGTTCTAGGGCCGCTGCGCTGGTTGGATACATTCATAAACTTTCAAGCTCTGAAAAAGAAAAGTGCTAAAAGCATGAAATTTTTTGAAGGAATTTGATAAGTTTACGATGTTTTTGGGGCAAGTAGTTCAACTCTTGAAAGTGGTTACTCTAAAAAAGCCGTTTTGCATGAATCACATTATGTATGATTCTGTTCTAATGCCGTCTCTTTTGCACGTGTGAAAAAACTCAGACTCTATTCTACTTTCAAATCATTTTATGATTCACCCAAGTCGGCATGTTTAGATCCCCAGAACTTCAAAAAGTGGCAATATTGTTACGGTAGCGCCCACGGATATCTATGGTAGCGCCCGAATACGAATATTGGTATTCGTGTTCGTTACATCACTACTGACAATGAGTGTCACGACAGAACTAAAATTACTTTACACTGCAGCTTCAAAGTCATGGCCGGCGTTGGGTTTCGGGTGTCGGATGTTGACAGCCTGACACCGCTTAACTGTGTTGCAGCTGTGTGCTTAGTGCAGTATGCTAGGTATGTATGCGGTATCAATCCATCAGCCAATGGCTTCAAAATTTCATCAAATATTAATATATTTTTATACGACTTTTTCTTTATTTTTTTGCAATCGTCCTGCTGGCCGATTGCGTGTTTTAAACTTTTCATTTAGCATTTTCACCTAATATATCAAAATCACAATTTTATATTTTGTCAATAGAAATAAAATAAACAGAATAACCAAATCAAAATTGTTTAGACAAAATATAAAACTTTCATTGCCATTTAGCTTGTTTAGTTGTAAAAAACCGTTCATTTCTAAACCTATGTTCTGAATCGTGCTTATCAGCAAGCGGTGAAACAGTTTCTGCCTTGTTTTTAGTATAAATGTACATCACGCATCGAAATCATTATTTCGATGACGTCACGTCATCATAAACAACTAGATGTACTTCAATAAAGATGTAATCTCCGGCTCCTCACTTAACGTTGCGTATTCGTGACTCGTGTTTTTGCTATATTTGCCCGAATATAGCCATGTGTGGATAGGGTTACCAAATGACAGGAATTTTCCTGACATGTCAGGAATTTTGGCCCTCTGTCAGGAAATCAGGAAAAAACGGAATTTGTCAGGAATTTTTAAAACAGACGTAATTGCTTAAAATTATTATATCTATAGAGTTTCAATATATTTGTAACGAAACTTGTTGAAAATAGCGCTGCCTGCTTATTCACATGAAATCTTTACAAAAAAATGTCAGGAAAATTATTGATTTATCAGGTATTTTGTCAGGAATTCACGTTACTGGATGTGGAGGGCCTATTGAGGGTCTATTCGTTTTCGCTTTTTGCTGTATTTGCCGAATACGCGAATACCGAATACGCGTTTCCGTCCTGTCTTCAAAGGATCCAAATACCGCAACACGAATACACGAATAGATGAATACGCCAAGTGAGGCATTTTACTTATAATAGGTCTTTACCTATGAAATTGCTGAAATTTTCTTACAGATTCATGAGTTCATAATTCCTGTAATTCAATAGCTATTTCAATGATTTGTTTTTTGTTTGAAAGTTGATTTCAAGGTATAAAATTTCGTTTTTATTTTCAGTTTGATTATAAAAATTAAATCCTCAAAAACAGTTCGTCCTAAATGCCATCCATTTCCATGATAAGATACGTAATCATTTTTTTACAGCTGACTGTTTTCAAAAATTAAATTAATGCTGCTGTTAGCTTAATGTTGTCTCATTCATACACAAAATAAATTACATAATTTGGATTTATAATTCCTAAAAGAAATGCAAAAATGTTAGTACTGAAAATTGAGTTTCCTTCAGATTCTCTATAGGAAACGGCAATTTCATATGTAAAGACCTAATATTTTCTGTAGTCACAGGCTATACACCTCGTACAAACGCAACGAATCAACAGCCTTCGCTATAGGTTTCTGTTTTTTCGTCTTTTTTGACAGACACCAAATAAGCTGCATTATAATCGGAATGCACTCAGAAACCGCTAGTGCATAGCGCAGGTGTGAGTGGTTGATGAGCAGGATGTTTATGGTTTCGTGACATCAGCAGTAGCTCGATGGCGGACGGTGGCATGCGGCGGCGTGCATGACTCATGACTCATGAGCGTTCAAGTTCATTGTCGCCAACTCGAACTTGAACCCTGGGTAAGGGTGTGTGGGCACTGGGCGCCGAGATATCGAAAGCTATATAGCAGCGAGACGCTCATTACGATCATATCTTGAAGTTCCACGATCATTTTTGGTCGTTTTTTAGGGTTCACAAAGGGTAACCAACGTGCATTATAATAATATAATAATATAATAATATAATAATAACAATTATTACGACAGATATCTCAAATTACAGACTCGAAAAAATACTTCCTGTCCCCCATTCTCTGAAAGGCTTACAAGTATCACATTAATGTATCACATATAATATTTGAGAAATATGCAATTTCTCGATTTAATGTTACTCATTAATTTTTTGAAAGCTTGGCTGGAAGAAATCGCTTTAAGTGATAAATTATCCGCCTTTGTACAAAATTATGTTTTCAATACTCTGTTTTCTTTTATATGTCTTTTGTGTACAATAAAGCGTCAATTCATTCATTCATTCATTCAGTCATTTTTTGAACGAGTGAGCGAAACGAACGATGTTTTCCGAGTCTACTTGAGCAATCCGGCGGTTATTGTATTATGTATATATGTATGAATGTTTGTCCGACGATATATCGAATATCGTTGATCGGAACATCATGAAATTTGCTAGGCGAGTAAACGAGACTAAAAGAATTTTTAAGTTCGAACATGAGACAAATCGGTCAAGATCTAATCGCGAATTCACGGTTCGGGGCGACTACTAGTTTATAAAACGTTTAATTGAATCCGAAATATCAGTGTATCCGAAATATCCACTTATGTATCCGACATTATTCGTTTTGGGTATGGTTGGCTACAACAAGTTGGAGGTTTGATGGGACCTTACTTTGATATCACACCGCTTCAAAATATGGCGTGGAGTTACATTCAGTTCGGTTTTGCTGATGGAATTTAAGATAAGGGTGCCCAAGGACTCCCTTAGGGTGTGAAGTGGCCGACTGTTCGCTATAGGAAGCAGCAGGACAAATCTTCACCAGAAGGCTCCCCTGACACGAGCCCTAAAACTGCTCAACAAGATCCACGATCACACAGACTTATTTTTCTGCTCTCTGAGTGAGTTTACAAGAACAGCCTTGTTTGTAAATTGTTATAGATAAAATTGTTACTTGATTGTCGTTTTGTGTGAAATTCTGTATACTTATATTTTTTATTGTACTGTTATTTATGTGTAACATAATATATTGTTGATGTTTATTGCACTATTGCATTGGCTTAGCTGTTAAGATTCAAAAAATTCAAAATTCAAAAAGTTTATTTTGCAAAGTAGGTATATATAATACACGTTTCGCAAGTCAAATTTTAATCTTATAAAAATATATGTAATAAAATAATAAATGTACATGAACTACTTAGATTAAATGTTCATTTAATTTATGTAGCAATATATATATACGATTAAAATTATAGGTAAAATATTATTATACAAGATAAAATCCAATCAACCGCCCGAACCCATACCGGAGACCCGGCCAGGGACCAGGAATAAGGTTCAATGATCACCAACCGAGCCCACAGCACGAATCCAGGCGGCCGACCAAATCCCATCCTATATACTACATAGTAATAGGTTACATATATAAACTACATAGTAATAGGTTACATATATAATACATAAGATAGTGGAACGTAGCAAAAAAATAAATAAAAATTTAGTAGCTCCACAGCATATCTCGCTCTACGGCCGCAGCCTCATCAACATTATTGATAATATTAATAAACACGGGCAGCACAATCGCTGTGCACACAAACACACGGTGACAATGACTTCTCGGATGGACCTCGTCAGCTCGGTCGGGTAACCGACGATAAGCGAGCAATAACTGCGAGTGTTTACATTACGGCCAGTCCGACCGGCCGGGCGTTCTCAGTACTAACAGTCCAGGACAATTAGGCCAATGAGCCAATCAATTATCACCACTATTAAAAGCGAATATAGTCTTTCACATTGGCCTAATTGTGAAGGTAATGATAAAGTTGCCGGTAAAGGGAAAATGACCGCGGAAGGGCGCTGCTAATAATATTATTATGTATGTTCAACCTTTTTAATAACTATTTTCTTATCCCCGGAGGTAAACTGGAAGAAATCTCTTCGTAAAGATAAGTTTAGCTTTGTTCATGCTTATTTATATAGTTTCATTTAATAATAATTATCTCGAGTACAATAAAGAATAAGAATAAGGTATTCATTCAACGCTTTATGAAACAAAGACTGGGTTGTCTTACTAAACACACAATAGTAATGTATCTAGGACTATCCCTGCTGCCAAAGGGATTGCGTACAGAGGCACACGTCTCCATCTGCTATGATCCTCACACACCTCTTTAAATTCTACAACCGTATACATATATACAATCAATCATGTCTCCCAGAGAGGTAGACATTTCCATCTGCTGCGATCCTGATACACCTTTTACGAATCTTCCACCTCCAACAATGTAGCCTTACAGTACTTCTAAATATTCTGGGTAGTTTCGACTTGGCCCTCCATATAATATAATAATCGATTAGTTGTTAGGTATGGACCGTAAAGGGCCACAATGGGCCACGGCTAGGGAATGCAACCTTGCAACAAAATCGCAATCTCAGTATTTGCAAGATTACGAAAACCGAATCTTGCGAGATCTTGGTATTTGCGCGATCTCGCAATTAGCGTATGAATGAATTTTTTTTTGCTATAAGTTTGACGAAGTAATTATATCAAAACTAGTATCATTAAGAAAAAAATGTATTAGAAACACAAACAGTAACGTTATAGTTCAATATATATTATATTACAAGTGTAATCAAATCATACTCAATTACTGTAAATTAAAATAATACAACACAAAGCTAATAGCAAATTATCAGATGGCTCACATTTGCGCAATTTTTTTAAAAAAGCTCCTCAAGAAGGCTGTCAGTGGTGGAATCTGATAATCGGCTTCTTATGTGCGATACTAAGTAGCCTGCTGAAGAAAATGCCCTTTCCATTTCCACGTTCGTTGGCATTATCATTATCAGCATTACCAGACTGTCATCGGCAAACCTGCCATATTGTAGGAGGTGCATTTCTTTTTTGATGGTGGATTCAAGTGTCAACATCGAGGTGTGCAATGGAACAGGACAAGAGCATCAACATTTATATGACGGTATATATACAGGTTATCACGGCAAATCTTGCGAGATCTTGTATTGTTGATCTTGCTAGATTGATGCGAGATCTCGGTATACCGAGATTGTATTCCCTAGCCACAGCCACCATAACGTATGGGGTCAACTTGGTCATCATTATAGAGCTTAGGGTGGCATGTTTTAGCTCTTTTATCTTCCACTTGAGCACTATTATCTTCCGTCACTCTTTTCATCCATCACTCATTTGAAGTGGATACTTCTTTCTTCGCATATCGAATAGGGGGCGTGTTCAGAACTTGTACGTCACTTTTTTGACGAAAGATAATACGAACTATCGAAAAATTTCTCTTATCTATTCCAAAGGCTACGTAATAATAAAGCTCTTACTTGGATCTCATTCATTACTCATTAATAGGAAAGTGATTATTTGAAGATTATCTTTAAGGGCATCTATGCCGAGGTTGGATAGTATTCTCTTTTAGACTTAGTGCACCTATGCCAAGGTTGTATAGTATTCTCTTTTAGGGCACCTATGCCGAGGTTGTATAGGTTGTATAGTATTATAATGTTTGTGCTTAGAGCATCGGGTTCTGTTTGAACATTGGGTTCTGTTTAACATTGAATTCATGTTTTTGGGGCAAATTGAAATAACATAAAATCTAAAAATTGTCTTTAGTTAGCAAAAAAATAATTGTGTTTTCCAATTCACTTGCTGGAAAATTAACTTATCTCACAGAATGCAGTTTAAAGTGGATTAAGATCCAATCTAAATTACGTGCCGCGACATGGCGGGTGTCCTTCGGGTATACACGTACAGACAGACGCTTACACGTCATTGGCACAGTATATAATATACGCGTCATAGGTATAGTACGTAGGTTCTTTACCACCTCTGTGGTCCCAGTACTTGACTACGCTGGTTCAAATCCCGTAGAGTTAGTACCCCATGAACACATTTGTGTTCGGTTTCCGGAAGGCACGAAGCTGTAGGCCGAATTTGTGCCCGAAGTACGGTGATTGATAGGCACATATTTTGTCTAGGGCTCACCAGTCACCGGACTGTGGGTGAACCGTGAAGTAATCCTCAGTCTACTTCGGCATAAAGGGGAGAAAACGTATATCTTAGCACGAGGTGTGTACTTAAATAATGGAGTGTTTATATACGCCTAAGATATTTCACAATACTTTGAATTCCAAAAATTCATAGGTAGAAAGGCGATTAAAACTAATTAAACGACAATTTCTGTAATTAAATAAAATACAATACCTACGGATACGTAATGTGATATGACATTGACAATGTTCATTGAACCACGCTTTTGAGTCATACATACAAAAATGATAATGCTTGCTTATTATTAATTATTATATATTTATCATATCACGGAACTATGCAGTCCCAATCCCGAACCTTTGGGAGGTGTGCGTGGGGCCGAAGCCAAAACGTAAAAGCCTTTAAGACAATTTAATCTAAATTATTATTATTACTACGCATATTATGACAAGTTCACTTCAGTACCACATAAATCTTCAGCCTGAAAAAGCATTACGTGCAATACTCGTAAACAAGAAGAAAAGGATAAATTACCTCAAGTAGTACTCCTGTAGTAGGTATACGGGGACGGTCATCACATCAGTTAAACCAGCATCAATCACTCACTTAATCGTAAAAGATGAAACGTCCGATTAAATTAATCGTACATATGTCCGAGTCGGAGCCACGCCGCATACGCAGAACGGCAGCGGAACACAAACATAAATAAATAAAGCGCGTACGATATTTCGGAGTTCACTAGCGGCCATCCGCGGGGCCAACGACCGTCCTTAGCACAGCTGTGCGGAGCGCACAGATCTAGCGCCACCTTTGTCTCGCGTAACCTCTCGCTCGCACCGACCAAACGGTAGTCGCGCGTTTTCCATATTCCATTGATTTGACTCTCTTGGGTTGGTTCGAATGACAACAGAGACTTATTGCCTAGTCGTCTATCATTATAAGGTATTAGACGCTCATTTTTTTTTTAGTACAATGACGAAGATGAATATAAATAAATATATCGCCACGACATGAATCCCCGAGGGGGTGTCAGAGGTGTTCCGCTCCCTAGTGTGAAGTTGTGAACTGTAAAATGCAAGCTACAGTCCACACTCGGTACACCCGCGTTTCACCGACGATTATTAGGTCCCAAAGTGGTGATGGTGAGCCCTATCACCGTTCTTCGGGCGCAAATACACGCTTTTTAGGGCATGCAGGTTTCCTCACAATGTTTTCCTTCACCGTTCAGCAACTAGTAAGTATTAGGTAATATAAATACTGTAGCCGATTCTGAAGGCTTTAATTTTAGTTTTAGTGCTGTCAAGAATTAAATTATTCCAAAGTAATTTAGCTTCTGTACTTCACACTTAAGCAATATTTTGCAATGAAGAAAATTCAGTTTTGACAGCACTAAAACTAAACTAAAGCCTTCCTAAAATAAATTCCGAAAAACTCATTGATGCATGCGCGATCGGTAATCGAAACTGGGTCTCTGATTGAGGCGTTCTATAGGTAGCAAAATTATTTATTGGTATCTCGTTGGACTCTTACACTGAATGACACAAATTTAGCAGGAAGTTTACTTAACTGTGTAAGTAAAGTGTGAAATGTAAACATTATGCAAGTGATCAGTAAAACGCGTACAAAGTAGTGTCACGCATCGGCACCTCCGCTAATTTATAAGTAGTCGGGTTAATTAATTTTATCATAAATTTGTTTTCTTCCTTTTGTGCTACTGAACAAACAACGCTTAGTAGAGATAAAATTAATTTCATGAAACGGACTAAGGACTAAAACAAACAAGGCTGTTTTTAATCTCATACCTCTCTACTTCGGAAATGGTCGACACTATTTAATTATCAAAATATCAAAACCGTTTCCACTGCAATAACGACATGAAAAAAGTCCTGCGGCCCGCGTGTCTGAACCCACCTGGCTGGTCGGTCAGGCGTTGAACCCTGCCGGCGCGGGCGGCGCTCCCGTGACGTCACGAGTCTCGTGTCTGCAACATATGCGCGCGCGCTCCTACGCAACGCAACACTCCGCGATCTATGCCCATTCAGAGAGGTGATTTGCGTTCCGTCGTCTAGCAGGAAAATTCTGACTGGGGCGTCATCTTTCTGACGTGTTGGTTTTTTAAACGTATCTCATCACTCATCGTAGAAGAAAGTAAGTATAGAATAGAAAAAGCTTTATGACACAACTATAATACAATATATAATTAATAAACAAACAAGGGTTACACCCAAAAGGCCTCCACTCAGCATGTGCCATCGCACCATTCTGTACCATGACGCTGGTTTTCCGTGGACACCTCGCAGGATAACTCTACTTAGCATGCAATTAATAGGAAATCAAAAATAAAAAGAAAATATTATAAAGCACAGGATAGTGTATTCGAGTTACCTAATTTTTTTGTAAATCTGTAACGTATTTTTTATAATTTAATGTGGCTGTACTACGCATAACAATAAATAAGTACCAACTATGAAGCTTTATGTCAATTTTAAAGTAGGTTTTGGTATCTTTAGATTTTATTTTTGGGTTAAGAAAATTATTTGGATTTTTGTTATCGTTGGCTAATTAATAATTTTAAAGCCCTTTTATCTAATAGACATAAACACCAGTGAAAACATGTTCAATTTCAATCCTTTTAATGGTTTTCACATTATATGTATATGTAAGTACGTACTAAGAGCGGTTTTGCAGCCGGATTGTGAAAAACCCGCCTTTTTCTAACTAATAGAAACAGAACACTTAAATTCAAAATTCACTCAATTGTGTATGTATGTTGTATGTTGCGATGGCAACATACACAATACATAGGTAATAAGGTTTTGTTGAATAATTATTGAGTGAATTTTGAAATTAAGTGTTCTGTTTAGATCAATTAGAAAAATTAAACAGACAAGTTAAAACTTATGCCACACACATTGTTTAAAAAATATTTATTTAATTGGTTAGTAGATAAGTGCTTTTACACTGTAAAAGAATTTATAGAACTTAAATCTTGTGACATTGTAATTAATAAGAGTTGAAACATGATTGATTTTGTTTTTAATACATTAAACATAAATATGTTACTGCTAAATTTTTGCATGGCTTAATTGGTTAAATGTGCTGTACATAATTGCTTACTTGATTAGTTTTAAGTAATATTGTAACATCTATAAACCACATTAATTGCAAATAAACTATTTCTATTTCTATTCTATTTCTAAGGCGGATTTTTCACAATCTAGCTGCGAAACCGCTTTTAAAAAAACAGACAAAACTTTCTCAAAAATACTATTTAACGTACATTACATGGAAATTATTCTCTTCGAAAACTTGTACTTCCGTTGCTTAAAGATCGATTCTCCATATGTGTTACAAAATATTAAAAAATAAATATAACGGCCACAATACAACTTTTAGATAAGAGCAATGTATAAAAATAGTTTACTACCTATATGATGAAACGTATCTTTAATGATATTATGTTAGCTTCAATATTGGAATGGGTTTCCATAAGAGTAAAATTAGAACAATTTAATTAAATGAAAAATTCTTATTTCACTCTTATGGAAAATCCAATTATTTATAATAATCCAATTATAAGTTGTTCTTATCTAAAAGTTGTATTTTGGCCGTTATATTTATTTCTTGATATTTTGTAACAAATACGAAGAATCGATCCTTAAAAGGATCCTAACACATTTTCCTCTCATAAAAGCATTATTTTATGATAATAGTGCGACAAAGAGAGCCACCATCAAAAATGCATGAGTCGATGCTGTATATTTACTGTTAGGTGCAACGTTTGCCGCAATGCATTCTGAAGTCCGCTGGAGACAAAAGCACAGTGTACCAACATAGTTGTAGAAAGTACCGACATGTCCGTAGATAAAGAGCATCATATTGCGAGTCTGTGTTCTCGAAGGACGTTCGTAGGTCCCTCTGCGCCCTCCAAATCCCCTCTAAAGCAGACGATTCTAAACTTAATAGAACTGCTCTCGTATGAGATATGGGAATACAAATTGCACACACTAAAATAGCTCAGCGAATTTTATTACCTTGCAATTCTTAGTAATGGTTTCTCTAAGATAAAAATATTTTTGAGCAATAATTTACAAGCAAACTGAAGTGAAAAGCGATCCCTATAACTAACTTTTTTTTTTAAATTTTCTAGATATGCAAAAGCTTTTATTCATTTTGAATAAACTATTCCTATTGGTAAATAAGGTAAAGTAAGTATTTCTTTCACCCTTCTAAACATTCAGACTCATTTCCCTAACAATAATGATTAATATCATAGTAAATTTTTATGTACGTCTATTTAGCAGATGCAAAATTATTTTACGGATATTTGAACATGAATATATGTTATGATAAATTCAGACACAGATTAACCGTAAGCAGTAAATAAAATAAATCCATTTTATGATAAATTCAGACACAGATTAACCGTAAGCAGTAAATAAAATAAATCCTTCAATACAAGTACAGTAAAGGCTTTCAATACAATTACATGCGATGTTCAACCTAGCACAGGCCTCAACATTGGTTTTGCTTTTTGCAAAGTGCATCATTGTTGATTGCAGCACGGCGGCGCGTACGCAGAGAAAGTGCTGTGCATAATAGACGACCATATTTAGAAACTTGGCAGGCTTCTTTCTTGCTAGCAATAGAGCTGATTATTGAAGATTTTGTATAAATTAACATGAAGCGCTATACGTACACCCAACTAGGAGGTTCTAGATATAGTACTTATCTATAGCAAATCTTGAACTCTTGAGGGCGTAGCAAAATGCAAAAAATTTGATCTTTTGTAAAGTGGCTGTTACTAAATGGAAATGGGCAAAGAAGAGAGTTGTCTTACAAGAAAGTTACTTATTATTTGCGCCACATCCAGTTATCAAAAATACGTAAAAAAAGAGTTATCTAATTTTAATTTCAAACATGGCTATTAATCTAGGAATCTTTATGAATTCATTTCTTTATTTTATTGCGGGTAGGTTATTAATAATCAATAATTTTACGTTATATATTATTGCAACGAAGACTTCCTACTAATTTATCAATTTTACGAGTTACAAAACAATAACAAACAGTTCAGACACGGAACAAAGAAAGTGGTTATATTGAATACATATTTGCACGAAGAAATCATGTAAGAAGTGGTCCCACCACGTCTTTTATACTTACAATCTCATCAAAACTATAATCTATTGCGACGCAATAAGAGTTAGCCATAATCGTGCAAAGAGAGTATCTACTAAACATGATGTAACATACCTCTTCAATGACACCATAAGAGATTTTAATTGTATCTTCGTTAGTACTTTTGTTCAATCAGATATGCATTGATTGTCGCAATTTCACTTCGCGGAAAATAATCAAAAAGCGGACGTAAACTGCTTAAGGCCTTGCCTTTAGTACTCCAAGGGTTTTTGCTTAAATATGCTGAGTCAACTACTGACCCTATCAATGTAAAATCCACAGACATGTTTTTTCAGATATTTAGCTTTCCGTTGTCAAGACAATTACCTAATTGGAAAAACTTCACTCGACAGATTTTATTTTTGAAAAGTATGCCTTTTTAAGTAATAAATAAGTTTTTTGTTTATATTAAGCGGCTTGAGTTTTATGTCTGAAATTTCTGCTATAACACAAAAAACATAGTTTATTTTCCTTTGTCAATACAAAAAATACCTACATAAATACTTTTTCAGAATACCCAGAAAAACATTGAAAATTCACTGATTATGCGTGCCGACAGCGCACTAAGTGATCGTTCTAATGTGGACTTTCTGACAATATAAGTATATAAGTTCAAAATGACTCAATAGGATAGTTGTGTACCATGGACCAGGCCTTAAGGCTCCAGGCTCAAGAAAATCGATTTTTTGGTAAAAAAGAAAACAATGCGGGCGAAGCCGCGGGCAAAGCTAGTTATGTACAAAATTGAAAACTCGACGCCATTTTTTCAGTGCCTGTCTGTCAGACGGGTAAAGTGATATTGGACGTGTGCATGTAGTCCATTTTTATGCAACCTCCCTTTCTCACACCCTCATCTATCCCTTTTCCTCTCACCCCGTTGACAGCTCAAAAATTCAAACTCTATGTTTTGCACAGCAGAACTTCAGCCCTCCTTCAGCCACTCACCACAGACCAGATAAACTTTTTAATATTAAAAAAGTGTGACGTCATAGAAGGCTTTAATTTTCCCAGGGTTACTCTCTTCATTTAACTATACTTATTCATAACACGTTCGTAAAGGTCACGGATCCGTGACATCACGGATCATCGATGGGACATACTTTATAGATGTAGAAATACCGGACTCCACTACACGAACTTATTTGTAGTTGGAACTTGAAAAACGTACGATAATTAATTGTTTTTACATAATATTGAATATTGCTGGACCTTATAAATAAATAAGAGATACTTTATTTGTCTTTACAAAAATGTGCTAGGATATAAATAGATCAAATCACAAAATAAATTCAAAAGAGATCACTTGATAATTTTAGCAGGAAACATTAACCAATAAAAAAATCTAAGGCCATGGCCATGATGTTCATGCGCAATACGTTGCGCCGCAACTACTTAGCTCCAGCCCGTATATACTACGTCGTAGCAGGGAGACAAAATGTGCGCTTGCTACGCCCGCCCCGTAGCAGGAGTTGCTATCGCATGAGTTCTACATTGAGATTTTGAGACACTTTTGACTAAACAATAACAATGATAAACATATATTTTATTTTCTGTAAAAAATGTGTCTAGGAGAAACGCAAATATAGAGCACACAAGTACAACTACTGCAATAAATCATCAGCATAATACAATCTTCTTACTTGTAATGATTATGTGTGCAAGAAGCATTATCAGCTTGCATTAGAAAGTACAGGAAGAGGCGTCGCAACCGCGAAGGAAATAAAAAGATAAACAACCAACAAACAGCCACTTTCGATGGCACCGAACCGCTTCAACAAATGTACACTGTAAAGTGATATAACACTATTATAGCATTATGTTACTACTCATTAAATTGTTTTATTTTAAGAAAGCATCAACTGGATGAGTCGTAAATCCCGAAAATAACAATACTTTCAAACAGAATCCAGATTGTTTGACATGGCCCAATGTTTACAAAGTGCATTAGAGCCGGCGCAAGCGCATTGCTCGTCGCGAAATGCACGAACGCTTCCGCATGCGAGCAGGAACCGATCCAAACACTTTCCCTTTTGCCCGGGCGCAGCAGCCGACCGCACTATGTACCATTATTACCCAGCCAATATCAGACACTTTATCCACTGACTATGAAGCAACATTCAAAGGCAACTTTCAATCGGTCGTCGTATAATGCAGTTAATCAACAAATGGGGTTAAGTGTTCTATGCTCATGAAGCGTGGCAGCTGCATCAAACATGTCTAACAGAAGGTTACGCCCTGAAGAGCTTCAGAAGCAATTGTAGCCAAAGCAGGAAACTTTTGGAAACCGTGTCAACGACCGTTGTGGTCTAGCCTTTGTGTATTTGCAAAGTATCGTATGAATTTCATTTCAATAACAATAAAATTGATTTTTGTTACCCCTTTCGTATGTAGCTTGGGGTCTAGTGAATATTTAATTATTATGAACCGGTTATTACCAAAGTATGAATGGCTCTTTACAAGTAAAATTGCGAGAGTCCTATAAAGTAGTTTAAGGCCAGAAAAGAATAAGGCTGAGTCAAGGTACCAGGGTGGTATAAAAGACTGAGAGGCGCCCTTCTTTCATGACCTAATTTTGGACACGGACATTGACCTGGGGGCGTAGACTCGCCTGCCACAGATGGCTACGGTCATAGGTTGAACTGCGATATTTCCTTACCAACTCTATCTAGAGCTGTGGGAGTGTCTACAATCGGTTAGTATTTTTCATATTTTAGTTTAATGTAGCTGATTTGGTTTAATATATATCTATTTAATAAACCATTAATAATGTTTACAACATTAATAGCATAGCATAAATAGATTCGATTGTAAAAGAAAAACTAATAATATTTTAGAGAAACGTTGATTTTTCTAACTCTGACATTGGAAATTGATAAAGTAGATGAAAAGTGGAGTCCTTAACGAGCGCCCTTTTGGAGATACGGAAACAGCAGTAGTTGGATAATTTGGATATATTTGATTTTGATGATTCTATTTTAGCAAGAGTCTAGATAGACGCATAAGTATTCCTTTATCAAACGGTCAATAACCAATATCGTGTCAAAATTAAAGAGATCCTATTCAATTTCCACAACCGCAGTCATCCTTCACCGTGACGTGGATGCCGATTCTTCAGCAGAGGAGGAAATCTCCTGATAATGTCGGATATCGAACGGAGTGCAGGGGTCACGAACGGGCGGCGACCTCACGGAATTGGGGCGGGCTCAGTCTGGAGCCTTCCTGAACACCAATATAAATACATTGTCGCCAATGCGAGTAGGCTGGCTGATATTCAAGCTTTGTCAAAATCAATACGATGAGATTACGGTTTTTCATAGTAGCTAATTAGAAAATTCATAAAATTTAAAGAATATTGTAAATTTAAGGTTTTAACTGACTCGTACTGTACGTAATTCGTAATCCGGACCACTATTATAAATGCGAAAGTGTGTTTGTTGGTTTGTCCTTCTTACACGCAGCAACGGAGCTACGGATCGACGTGATTTTTTGCATAGCGATAGGTTATAGGCCGGAGAGTAATATAAGCTACTTTTTATCCCGGAACAATGCAAACGAAATCACGGCAACAATAAAAATAAAGGTACTCGTAGCAGAGCAATGGCGTTTTGAATTGAAAGTAAAACACCGAGAAAACTAGAAAATTACCATGGCTTAAGTGGTCCATGAAAGCTATAAATTAGCAAATAACAATACACGATAAGGGATAACAATAAACACTAGGGTACATAGTATTGAGGTCATCAAAGACCATTTATTAACCGACTTCAGAAACCATGGATATCATAATGTCATGAAATTCGGGAATGTTAGTCTATACACGCCTTTAAACGAACATCCTATATTTTGCAGACGTGTGTATTTTTGTTTATCAGCCTGACATAACTCCAAAACAGCCGAACCGATTTCAATGACAGCTTTTTTCATTGATTTGGGTAATTTTAAATTTAGGACACCATAAATATTGAACTGAAACCTGAAAAAAACCGCGTCTGTATGTAAACTCATTTTAATAAGCGATGGTTTTTTTTGTCGATAAAATTCATGTAAAAAGAATTAAAATCACAATACTGTAAATATTTCTAAATTCTGATTTGATATTGCAAATTGTGTCATATCATCATACATATTATAAATCAATCATAAAAGAAAGAAACCGGACCAAAGATTATTTATTATTTTCAAGAGTTGAAGTCGGTGTACTTTTTACTGAAACTTTTTATTGTTCTTGGTTCTAGATTAGGCTTGAAGGTAATCATAAAACCGCTATTGTATGTAAACTCATTACAATTTGCTTTGGATTTTCTTCGACAAAATGGTTGTAGAGATCACGTAAAAAAAATATAAGCTTTTTCTTAAAATAGATTTCATTTTTAAGAACTTGGGATCTTGTGCGTTCCTATATATTCGATACAAATAGTACCAGCCTAATTAGGTCAGACAAGGATATTTGTATTATTAAATAAATTTTTTTTTTAATTTTCCCGGCTGAAGTAGCGCGTATCCTGCAGTCAAGCCTACTTGTGCCAGAATTAGGCCTCGTCACATAACTCCTAGGAATAATCGTTCACTTGTCGGGGAAGCGTCACTAATCTAACTGACCTATATACAGTGCGCGGTGAAAGACCTCGTAAACTACTACCGGCAGTGCATTATTGCAGCAACAATGGTCACCACGACCCGCTAAATTACACCTTGTTTCATTACCCTAAATCTGAAATTTGCTTGAGCTGAAAGCTAGCTCTGAATGAAGCCGAACGTTTCACGGAATCATTTTACTGGAAAGTAATTTATAGTTTTCAGTTTTACTGTGTTCGTTAATGACTGTTGCCGCTAGCTGAAATAACGAATCTGACAAACGTGCTCCAGAAATTTTGCAACGTTATGAAATAATGTATTAGATGCAAACCTATGAAATGTCCGTTTTGAGTGGACAATTTGAAGAAAACTCAATTTTCAGTACTAACATTTTTGCGTTTTTTATAGGAATGGCAAATCCAAATTGTATGTAGTTTTTGTGTATGAATGAGACAGCATTAAGTTAACAGCAACATTAATTTACTTTTGAAAAAATGTCAGCTGTAAAAAAAATATTACGAATCTTATCATGGAAATGGATGGCATTTACGACGAACTGTTTTTGAACATTTAATTTTAGTTATCAACCTGAGAATAAAAACAAAATTTTATACGTAGATGTAACCTTGAAATCAAATTTCAAACAAAAAATAAATAATGGAAATAGCTATTAAATTACAGGAGTTACGAACTCATGAATCTGTAACAAAATTTCGGCAAATTCATTGATTTGCACTCAATATAAAAAAAGTATTTATAGAGATATCTACGTTATAGAATGTTACCTAAAACAGTCAGTTATAAAGTGAATACAAATTAACTTTTAAAAAATCGTAGAATTCTACAGTAATCCACACGAAGCAGTTTCTAGTAGATAAGTCTCTAGTAGAGTAGTCTCTAGTAGATAAACCACAACAAAAACTACAAAGCAAAGTGCTTCTTTTGATTCTTCGTATTAGTATAATTTTTTCAAGAGAATTTGATTCCTTAATTTTTCAATCTTGTTATTAGAGACAGCTTGTTCTAGAAATATCTATGTTTAAATTCCTAAAGCTTTTCAACTCAAATTGTTTCCCTTAAGCCCAGTTATACCAAAAAAATGTAACACAGGTTAACTTGCTTTTTATTGGGAAAGTAGACATTTATTAGGTATGAACTTGAAGGATCGACCCATCAGGTTCATGATTTGACATGACTAAGTACTAAACGTTAGCCAACCTGGGTTAAATAACTTGGTGCATGAGCCTAAAAATTTATTACAAAATAAAACTTACATTTTCATTCAAGGACCTCGCGTTGTATTCCGTTCAACCTTTTCCCTTCATCTCTAAAGCAGGGGAGAGAAGGAAAGGCGCAGTCGTTTCTGAAATAGACCAAATACGTATTTAAACACCATATTACCGATGTTTAATGTATTGTATAAATAAAATAAACAGTTTTGTGTGTTTTTTTGACTAAAGTAAAGTGAAGACGCACTTAAAATACATATAATAAGTAAAAAGTTATTATTTAATCAGGCCTAGCCCTAAAAGCTTTAGTTTTTGTACAAAATATCCATTCATGAAACTTAACTTGAAGTACTGTAAAAAAAATGAAATGGACCCAAAACTTATGGGCCCGTTGTTATAAAAATCCAAATAATTGGTTCTAGGAAGATTTCTAACCCCATTTGTGTTAAAAATATTAATATTTGTTTTTTTTTTGCAAAAATTTAAAAACCAAACAAAAAAAGACAATAAAATTTAAGTCTTAGCTGACGCTATTAATTGCAATGCAATGAGCAATTTGCAATGAGCAGTGGAACTGCTCAATTTTCCTAATTTTTATTAAAATATTTAATAATTTTTGGGTTCTGGATTTCACCTGTTTTCAGCAAATATTCCGACTAGACAGACAAACAGGATCGTACTCAATTAAATTTTCATTATGACTTTATATATAAGTAAATATATAATAATACCTTCCTTCCTAGCTACGAAGTGTTGCTTTGATTCATAAAACAGTCGACTCATCTACTTAAATTTTGAATAACTTAATAATAAAATCATAGCATGTTTAAGAGACTTCCAAGGTCACTTTACATAGAAAAGCTCTCCTTATTTGTGTAGATAGTTCGATTGTCTATTGCTTCACGAATTGTCTGTCAAGCTGAAAACCCTGCGAAACTGCTTTGGTTTTATGTACCAAGTGAAATTATTGAAATTGCAATAAGATTTTTAAAATAATAAAGCTATTTTAAGTCCTTACTGGAAAAAAATGCCAGCGGAAACTTTGAAGGCGAACAGAATTTTTTGTTGCAGAAAGTTTTGCAAATCTTGGAAATGTAGAGAGCAACATCATTGTTAATGACTAAGGCTTCAGTCGGTGGACTGCATCCTTACATTTTTCTTACTCTTGTTAATGTTTTTAGCTTTAAAGTTTGCGCAAGAAGTTATACCGGAATATTATCCATATTTTTTCCAGTAGTGGTAATTAAAGTAATTATGTAATAAAGTTATGAACCTGAAATGTTCAGTGAGGTGTCCTCCTAAGCTGCATCACCATCAGAATCCTTCAGTTAAAAAGCACTCACAGTCACAATCCACTTTCATGCACACAATCCACTAGTCTGAAAACCTGAAAGATGACACCACAGAAGTTCATACAAGTGACATGTACCAGGGTATCAAAGGGGTAGAGAAGAGATCGTTAGCGTCGCGTCACGGGGAAGACGGTACTGGCAGCGAGTGCGCGGCTCGCCGGCAAAGCGGTGACTGACCGGCCCACTGCCGCGCCGCCGGCCGGGAGCGCTCCTGCAGGACCCTTCGCGTCGCCACCGGGACCCGTTGACACCACCAAACTACCAGGTCCACCTCGATCATTGGCCAATGAATCATCTTCAGTTGCTATCAGCATTAAATCAACATGATTGTATTCGAAAGACAATGAGTTCGTTGACCTTGGTTATTCGAGCCACTGAAAATTAATTTTCATTGCCAAGAATGATGATGACGTTAACAAGACGTTGTTAGGTTAGAATTTTAGTTTTAATTTGTTTTTTTTTTTCTATTATGGATGTGAGAATTGAGATGAATGCAGGATTTATATTATTCCTTATACGTTTCACTTATTTTAAACAGTATTGTATTTATACAGTACTAATAAAATATAAGTAAACAAAAGCTTTCGAGAATTTGTAAGGCCATACTAATTTGATAGGTATTATCAATCAAAATATCAATATATACCTAAATAATAAAAGAGTAGAACCCGGTGTGTCTGTAAATTGAAGAAAAGTATAAAATAGGAAGAGGGTGACTAAAAAACACAAATTAGTGGTTTTTAGAATTCTTTTCTCTCTGTCTGTCTGTTTGTTTGTTCGCGCACATCTCCGAAACTACTGAACGGATTTTCATGTAGTTTTCACAGGCGGACAGAACTTAATTTGGATTAGAATAGAAGGCTTTGTTTCAGTAAAATCGGGTGTCGGAAAAAAATAATATCGTCATATAGAGATTTTTGGATTTTACTTTTTTACTGTTAGAAGTTAGAAGTTACATAGCAAATAATAATTCCTGGCTATTGAGGCCTATAAACGTCACGAAAAGAAAACTTTGGTTATAATTATATAGCGTATACAAATTTAGTACATAAAAAATCAACAGGTGGCGCTGTTCATTATTAGAACGCGCATAAATAAATATATAATTATTTCGTTAAAATAGCGTCATCTATTTTGGTAAATAAAAAGTTTTGATGCGAAATTAGTTGCAGCAATTGTATAGCAGAGGGTGATGAAACGGGCTAGGTAGGTACTATAATAACTGAAAATTGTAAAGCTATACTATTAAAACTGGAAAAGTAAAGAGCAGTGTCTGTCTGTACATTGATGATATTTCAAAAAAATAGCGATGTAGGATAAAAAACGGAATATTTGTCGGCATTTCATGCATCACGCAAAACTACTGAACGGGTTATGATGCGGTTGCCACTGTACGATCCTCAGCAATGAGACATTGATTACAATGAAAGAAGGAAGGGAGATCACTGTTCGATAACTTATTATAAAACTTAAAAACTGCGATACTTTTTACTGTGGGTTTCCCAAGGGACTACATTGCTGTGGCCGCATTATCTTCTTCCACGCGGACGATGTCGCGGGCAACAGCAATTCGTAATAAAAAGAGTCGACATTTTTTATCAAAAATAATGTTAAGTTTGACAATAAACTTAAGATTAGTCAGCTAAACTTAAGAGGCCCCTTCACAACGTCGTGATTTATCTTAAGATACAAAAGGTAAAAACTGATTGTGAAATCAACAGCATATTTTCTTTTCATAAGTATTATTTTGGGACATCTTACTACGTCTTTATACAGCCCAAAAAGCAAAATTTGATAAAACACGTTTAGCAATTTGTATAATTTTTTATTTAAACTGGAAATAAAAAAGAGAGAAATACAGACGTCGTTCAAGTAGAGAAGACTAAGCTCATACACTTTTTTATAAATAAAAAGTTACCGTTTTACGGAAAACAGTTTTTACTTGAAACCATTTCACAAATTCAGCGCCGTTTAAATATCTCGTCACATCGCACCTCTTTATGAGAAATAGGTCGGAGTTCTGTGTGGAGGGAAAGGGAAACGTATCTTAAGATGTATGCAAAGTTTCATTGAGATCAAAGCTATCAGAACGTCACAAACACCTAAAGCATTACACCGCTAACGGCTAAAAATGTAAAAGCAAACGAAAATATGAAATAATGTTTTTTTATTAACAAGAAACTTAAATAGCATAAATAAAACTAAAGTATAAATAATACTTAAAATAAACACTAACTACAAAGAATATGAAATTAAAAATAGACTAAATTAAATGAAAAATATTATTTAAATCGCTGCCACAAATAATTACAGCAATTATTGAACAAAAATGTCAAAAATAGGCGAGACGACGAGCGAAGCAAAGTGGAGCGAGAAGGAGTGTGTTAGATTTACATAGCGGAGAGGAGCTTGGTGACCCCCTAATTTAAGGGCCCCTAGCACCTCATGTTGCATCAAGTACAGCTAACCTCTGTGACGTTTCACTCTGAGCCGTGGCTGTTACAAAACAAAAACACGTTTTTGGCTCAAAAAATGTTTTTACGGTGTAATTTTCAAAATAGTATCCATAAATGGAATTACTTAATTTCTTTTTCCTTAATTTCCTGCAATTTTATTTAAAACGAAAAAAACGCTAAAAATCGACTTTTTAGTTTTTTTTTTTCGATAACATTGCCCACGTGGTATTGGAATTTGAGTAGTTCCTAAAGAACTGTCCGATTTTCTGAGATTATATTAGTTGTATGGGTCCTACCCCCGGGAAAGAATTAACAAAACACCAGCACCACACTAACGACTTCAACCAATATACCTATATATCGGAGTCCGCGTGTTTCAGTTTGATGATCACGTGACCCGGTTACAAAGGGTTTCTATCAAATCAAATCATTTATTATCAGGCATCTGTGGCCCATAGATAAATACCTTACAAACTAAAATATAAACAAATAAATTGCAAAATTATCTAAATCTTCACTTTGTACTGTCCTGTGGCACTTGTCCGCGGAACCGACGGAAAACCACGCCCTGCGGCCAAAAGTTTTCCTCCATGACGAGGTGCAGAAAGCAGTCCGGTACTCGCACCACGAACGCCAATAGGGTTTCTATGAATGTTAGTCTTAGCGTTGAACATTATAAAACAATTTTGAAAGATAGCTAGGTAAGTAGCGGATTTTGCGAGCGACCACTCATGAAACCGCAAGTATGCCGCGAACGCGATCGATTATGCAACGGTGACACGGCCGAACCAATACGCCCGCACTAATTAGACACCCAATTTTTTCACTAAAACGGTTACTGCTCGAGTTGTTTCAGTCACAGCGCCACAAAAAGTGGCCTATATATTAATCTAGAACCTACTCTTTAATATAGTAAAAGTGTCATGTCGATACATCAAGTAGTTTTCGAGATCTTAAGTAACAAACCAACAAACTTTGACTACTTTTGAAACACTCGTATGAATATAAGTTTGTACAGATATTTTCATACAGAAAAAATGCATTGCTTGTTTGTGCCTCGCCTGATAGCAGCCTTTCTTTGCACGAATTTCTTATTAGAAGAACAATTGATAGACGCTGTATGAAGAGTAATTTTTTCATTCTTGATATTGTATTTTTTTCCACTTTCACTAAATAAGGGCCTGTTTTACCACTTGCTGTAAAATTCCTAATAGTATAAATGAATAAATATTATTTTAAATACTTTTTTTTATAGCTTTTAATTATTTTTAACAGATTATAAATGTAAATTAAAAGTATTAATTATTTTCGAGATATATTTTCGACCAACTTGTGGTCGTCGTCAGTCGAATTACTTATATTAATTAATATATTAATAAGTAATTCGACTGACGACAATTAATTCGACTGACGACGACTACAAGTTGGTCGAAATACTTTTTTTATTTATATTTATCTGTTTTAAATAAGAGTATAAATGTCACATAAAAACAATATTCTAAATGATATGTTCTGAATATCGTTTATCATTATCAGCAAGTGGTGAAACAGGCCCTAAATAGTTCAAGCTTTCCATTGAAACAATATTTTCCATGTATAGGTATACTCGATATTACCGCTCGTTTTTCTCATACCTATATGTGTGTAAGTAACGATGATCAAACCATACAGGTTACAGTGTAGGCAGTTGCGGTGGTCACGACGGATAGTGAAAGTGGTCGTCTAGCTGCCGGCTGTTGCGCCGCTGCACCACGGCGGCGGGCAATCCCGACACGGAGGTCTTTGTCGTCTTTGTCACTGGGGATTTTTTTTAAGAACGTTTTTCCTTGTGTCAAATTTAGTGTTCAATAAGATTCCTAGATGGCACTGTCGTCTAAGACTTAGCAACATAATCAAAGACAAAATTTGCACAGATTCCAAAAAACTAAAAACCACTTTGACATTGATTGCTACGAAAAATATTGCATTCCGGACCCGGTATCTATGGTGACATGGATAGCGACATCTAGAGGAAAGCTAAGAACTAAGAAAAAAAACAACGAGAAAAATGCTCAAAGCGAAATAGATTTTTAATGTGAACTTATTTTTTGGCAATAAAATTTCGAGGTTGAAATTGAGCGGACTGCGGGCAATTTCAACACGACCATCGTGTCACTGATTTGGTTTTTATTTACACAATTATTTACACAAATTGTAAGTGAACATCTGATGAAACTTGGACGTTAACTGGTCAAAGAAATATTCAAGAATCGAAACAATTGATTACATTGTTATATTTTTTATTTTAGAACGAACTTAGACAAAATCACAATAAACGCGCACAAAGGGTTTCGTATACAATACGGGTTAAAAACCTTGAAAAAATTAAGCTAAACAACAACAATATGAAGCAAACATAGGCTAACAACTCGCGGCTCCCAATGAATACGGAACCCTAATTAATAGCGAATATCTTAATCGCTATATTTTTCCTGTAATGTTCACATAATCACTTATTACCATGATTTCTTATATTTCTCGGTCCTCTCGTTTCGAAGATAAGGGGGGGACATGATAACATTAAAAAATGCAGCTATTTCGAGTTTTTTATTATATGCATGGGGACGCACCTTGGGTATTTTTTTGTTGTGATAGAGGCCATGGTAAAATGTATTGTGTGAAAATTTCAACTTGCTATCTGATACGGCTGAAGCTGTAGACTCCAGCAGACGGACAGACAGACACACAGACGGAAGTTTAGTAATAGATAGGGTCCCGTTTGGCACACTTTGGGTACGGAACCTTAAAAAACGAAAAAAAAAAACTGGGTCGGTCTTTATCAGCCAAATGTTTTTTTAAATATTAAAATAAAAATCTACAAATAAAATGGGAAGACGACTAAAATCTTTTTAAAAACGAATTGAATTGATCCCGGAATTTTGGCAATGTATTACATTTCTTTGTATGAGCACATGTAAATGAAGAATTCAGGAACCATTTGGTATTTGGAACTCACCGAAATCTGTTTGACAAGAACCTAAGCAAGACGACTTGGTGCAAACATATCTTGAGCACCAAGCGATGCATGGAAGTGGGAGGGTCCAAATATTGAGATCTTGACTTTGATGACTTTAGAGAAAAGTTTATTTATTGCATATCTATTATTTGACAACTACGATTTACAAAATTATAAATTAAAAATAATGTATTTTGCAGACTTTGCAATTTATCTGCGAGGTGCTACCCGTTCGACGCGTTCCGAAATTTGTTTGTGTGCAAAACAAACAAAGAACTACGAGTATATTATAACATCTGAGGAATGAATGTGATAATAACAATGACTTTCGCCGCTTACACGATCTTTTAAGTGACCCGAAATATTATTTTTCATTTTGCAAAATCCATCAAAACTCAATGTTTTCCCTTTAAAATTAAATGTGAATTTAAAGTGTTGTGAACTTAAAATTATGACTGGCTCTAAAAGACTGACTATCCAGAGCCGTTCAACAGGGAAATAAATTGATTATTTATGCTACACAAGGAAAGGTTGCAGATTACCCAACTTCCTGTTAATAAATAAAATATTAAAACCGCGAGTTCGGTAAAATTGATTCTACGCACAGTTTGGATGCATATAAAATAAGTCTTTACGACCACTTGCACTGAAAAATACATAATTTAATAAATTGTTCTTGTACGAGTAAGTATTTTGGCGAAATATGACCCTTTTATGATTTTCCATGCAAACACACTTCTATTACCTAGAATTGGAAATTGGCCATGATGAGGGGAGTTAGGAATTTGGAAGTAAACTGACTTGGAGGTAAAAAACGACAATGAGGTAAATAATATGATTCTGAATTTACAAGTTAACATAATAAAGACAAAACCTACGAATATAAGGTTTTATTCAGTTTAAAATTCAGACATTAGTAGACTGACAATGTCAAGATGAAGGAAAGTCTATGACATTCTCCGGAGCCATAAAACTCACGTATCTACATAATCGTTTAAATAAGGAGGAGCTTTTCTAATTCTGGTAGAGCGACGAGGTTGTTGGGCAACTGGTTCCTCTTCTTGTGATTCGCAGTTGGTAGAGCCATCATCATTTGCTTCCGGATCCGGATCTTGAGTCACTTGGGGTTTATCTAGGGTGTAATTATCGTTGTTGGCAGCAGGTGCTAAATGTCTATTAGATACCGTAGTCTCTCTCCCATCCGGTAGTCTTACATATGAGTAGTCAGGATTTGATTCTAGTAAATCTACTTCCTCGACAATGGGCTGATACTTGTTGCTTCTATTGTGTGTCTTCAATAGAACGGGCCCAGGTGTGGACAACCACGTTGGTTTCGACTCACCATACGTAGTCCTTCGGTTATGATTGAACATTCTCTCATGAGGTGTGGTATTCGTTGCTGTGCATAACAATGATCTTATTGAATGAAGGGCCAAGTCTAAAACACTTTCCCAGTTGTTAACACTCTTGTTTTTGTCATGCAATGCTAACTCTATTGTTTTCCATAATGTGCCATTTAGGCGTTCAACTTGCCCGTTTCCTTGTGGGTTGTATGCCGTCGTGCGACTAGTTGCTATATTTCGATCATGAAGAAAATCTTTTAATTCTTTTGACATAAATGCTGTGCCTCTGTCTGAGTGAATATAAGCCGGTGTGCCAAACATGTAGAATAAGCTGAGTAGGTGTTTGATGACAGTGGCAGCTGATAAATCACTACAAGGAAACGCAAAGGGAAATCTGGAGTACTCATCAATAACGGTTAAAATGTATCGGTTGTTACTAACCGTGGGTAGTGGTCCCTTAAAGTCAATGTTCAAGCGTTCAAATGGAGAAGTCGCTTTGATTAAGGTGCTTTGATTTTTGTGAAAATTGGGTTTGATGTGAGCGCATGTTGGACAAGCACTTATCATTTTCTTAATATCATCGACAGAGTAGGGTAGGTTTTTAGATCTCACCCAATGAATCATTCTGCTTATACCAGGGTGACAAAGAGAGTTGTGTAATTTGTGTAGATTTGTTTGAGGTCCATTTATAGAGGAACAGACTCTTGAAAAAGCATCAGCTGCAGTGTTTTCTTTTCCGGGTCTATACACTATATCATATTTGAAACATGATAGTTCAAGACGCCAACGTTCTATTTTCTCATTCTTAATCTTGCTGGAATGCTTCTGGTCGAACATGAATGATACTGATCTTTGGTCAGTTATTAGTCGGAAAGGTCGACCTGTTAGGTAATGTCGCCATTTCCTTAATGCTTCTACTATGGCGTAAGCCTCTTTCTCGACAGCTGAGTGACGCATTTCTGGGGCAGATAATGTTCTCGAAAAGAAGGCTACCGGTCGACCTTCCTGGGCTAAGGTAGCCGCGATGGAGTGTTCTGAAGCGTCAGTTTCAACAGTGAAAGTGATTCCGTTTTGTATCGCTTGGACAGTAGATTTAGCTATATCTTTTTTAATGTTTTCGAACACTGTGATCTGTTCTCTGTTCAGCGGGAATGTATTTTTGTTCGTGAAACAGTGTATTTTCTCAGAGAAGTTTGGCAACCACTTTGCATAATGTGAAAACATGCCAAGAGCTCGGCGAAGAGAGGCCGTATCTGAAGGCACTGGAAGTTGTAAAAGTGGTTTAAGTCGTTCTTCATCAGGTTTGATAGTATTATTATGTATGGTATATCCAAGGAGACTTATAGTGTCAGTCGAAAAAATCGATTTCTTGGTGTTAATAGTCAGGTTGTACTTTGAGACTGCATCCATGAATTTTTTTAAATTGTCGTCATGTTCTTTTTGATCTTTACCACAGATAGTGACGTCATCTAAATAGGCGTAAGTATTCTGTAGTTGCTCCTGTTTAATCACCCAGTCAATTGTTCTTTGAAAGCTGCTAACACCGTTCGTCACACCAAACGGGATTCGACAAAATTGGTAAAGTTTGCCGCAAGCTTCAAATGCAGTAAATGGTTTTTCAGTCTCAATTATGCAGGCTTGATGATATGCGCTCTTGAGGTCAATTTTGCTAAATATGACATATTGGGCGACATTATTTACCATAACTTCAATATTTGGTAACGGATAAGCATCAAGTTCAGTAAACTTGTTGATAGTCTGAGAGTAGTCAACGCAAAGTCGTTTTCTATGGTTTTCGTTTTGGGTGATGAGCAACTGAGCTCGCCACGGTGATTTGCTTTCTTCAATTACGCCATCCTTCAGTAGTTGATTGATTTCGTTTTCAATAAATTTATGATCATCATTAGAGAATCTTCTGGATTTTATAGCGATGGGTTTGCATTCTGGAGATAGATTTGAAAACAGTGATACAGGTGGAACATCAGAGGCAAGTACGCTGCATACTTTTAAAGAGTTTCTGTGGCCACCAAAAGACATTTCTAGTTTACTATGTTCAGAGAGGATATCGTGACCGATTATAACGTCTGAGCATAGTTGATCTACGATAAGCAGTGGTAAGTTTCTGTAGACATCGCTATTCATAGCTATTTCAACATAACAGCGACCATGGACATTAGTCGTCTTGTTAAGAGAGGCCATGGTAATAGTTTCGTTACAAACTTCTCTGTTTATTTGATATTTGTCAGTAAAATTTTTGTTTATATAGCTCTTGGAACTTCCCGAATCAATAAGTGCATCCGCTTCATGACCATTCACGAGTATTTTAATAGTTGCTTTTTTTAAACAGGCTGGCGATGCAGCTAATACGGGATCATCTATGGTAGCGTTCATGCTCGCTCCTGAGCTACGACAAACATTAGCTAAATGTCCTTTTTTTGAACAAAGTTGGCATGTCTCATTTTGTGCTGGGCAGTTTATGCGAGGATGTACTTGACCTCCGCAAAAAAAGCACTTGCGTTTTGGGGACGTTTGGCCTCTTTTGTTCTTTGTAATAGCGTTGACAGTTTCTGAAAAGTTTTGACTGATTTTGGCAGGCATAGATTTAGATTCATTTGACACGCTAGCTGAAGGGTTTGTTAGGTCATATACTGTTTTTGATGTGAATGTTAGGTTGTTATTTTCTGCCATTTCCAATGCAATTGCTTGATTGAATGCTTCTTCTAGGGTCATTGATAATTTTTCCAGAAGTCTTTCGCGAATTTTTGTGGATGAGATGCCGGCTATAAAAGCGTCCCGAATATAGTCATTCCGATATTGTTCTGCGTTAGTGTTTTTGAATTCACAGTTTTTACTCAAGCTTTTCAAGGCTTGTAGGTACTTGTGTATGTCTTCTTGGCCTTGTTGTTTTCTCGAAACTTAAACGTATCTAGCATAGATTTCATTTTTCGGTTTGACGTAAGTCTTTTCTAGGACACTAATAGCAGTCTGATAGGTGGGGCAATCGCTAATATACTCATACACCTCGGTAGAAACATGGTTTGTAAGGAGTTGTAGTTTTACCTTGTCTTCAGATTTGTTAGACTCTAGGAAGCTTTCGAAGCTTTTAAGCCAGTGTCGCCATTCCTTAGAAGCATTGTTGGATGATGGGTCAACATCGAAACGGTCAGGCCGCAGATATTTTTCCATTTTATTGTTTGACACGATAATTGCAATAATGATACTTCTAAACTGAATAAATTAACATAATAAAGACAAAACCTACGAATATAAGGTTTTATTCAGTTTAAAATTCAGACATTAGTAGACTGACAATGTCAAGATGAAGGAAAGTCTATGACACAAGTTATATTATTTATCTCATTGTCATTGGTTTACCTCTACTTGTTAACCTCTAACGCACTTTACCTCCAAATTCCTAACTCCCCTCATCATGGCTGTTTCCAATTCTAGGTAGTATAACGTAAATTGTACCTGAACTTTCTCTCTTTTATTTAGAATCGTTTAAATCACAGAACATATTTAAATATATCTAAATAATTTTCAAGCTAATTATTAGACCACGTTGTATCTGAAGTTTTATATAAAATACAAGACCAAGAAAACATATTTTCCTTTGTTGGCAAGGATGTATTTTTAAGGCGCTACGGAAAAAAAAACGTCACTTTAAGAACTTGCATATAATATAATGATGATGACAATTTATAATAAGTTAATATTAAGATAGATTGTAAATAGGTAGTCGTCATAACCTGTCATGTCATTTTATTATATATATGTCAATGTCTATTTATTTTAATTAAGATACTCAACTGATGCCGGGTCCAGGTCGGACCCGAAATATATCTTGAGATTTCCTTGTATTTGTTTATCTTATTTATCAGTATATTTATATTTTTTTAAAAAACTTTAAAAGCATATAATATAAATAACTTGAATATAAATAATGTATTATTTTGATAAAATAGTATATTGTTTTTGGAATCTTTTTCTAGGGATCTGTTAACATAGAAACGCGATTGGAGAAATTCGGCTCGATAGAAATATTTATTGACTCATTTTTCGACAATAATTCTCCTGGTTAGACAATTTAGAATGACATCTGGACTGCAATTATATTTTATTAGATGGGTTTTAACGGAATCTAGGACCTGGTTAAACGAAATTTTGATAGCAACTTTAGTACATTTTATATTAATAAAAAACCGACTTTTTGCTACTTTTCCACGAATCCGTCCCTCTCGCACTGAGGGTTTTTTCGCATATGGAGTAACAGGGACGCTAAAACTTTTACATATCGCCTTAATAAACAATTGTAATTTGTATGAGAAAGCTACAATTATGTGAAATAACTTCTTTAATCATACTTTCCTTTGTTTAATTTGACTACATTTGAAGTTCTGCTTTACGAATTTATATACTAATCACACTGTTTTCTATTTCCGAACTCAGCGAGGTAGTTAGTTCATTCACACTATATTTTCTACAGTGTTTCTACCCGCTGCCTCTTTGAAATTGGCAAAGGTAAACGTTTTGCATATGGAAGAATAGTATTTCTGGGTTGGCTTTTGATAAGGGCCTGGGGATTTGGATATTGAGAAATGTATATCTGATTGAGCTATTTTTACACAATTTAACAATGTTTGTACCGGTCCCTGCAGTAAATAATGCACATCGTATCATAGCGTCATCTCTGTCGCACGAAGCACAAACAGTCTGGTGACAGAGAAGGCGCTCTACCAAGCCGAAGATAGCCTATGTGCATTATTTATTGCCGGGTAATGTACCACTACTGCAGGAATTTCTAAATTATTGAAAAAATATTTGAAATGTCAAGTTAGGCTAACATATGCTATCCTGAATATAGGTACACGTGCTATCCTTCCCGAACTTATAAAAGAAAATAGCTATCCTTCATTCTCTCAAACAAAGTAGAAAAAAAATTATCTTCAGCCCAGAAATCCTTCAGCGCAGAAGAGAACCGGTGGGATAAGTTTGGTATCGTGAGTCGCGAAACGTAGCTGTCATCACAGTTTTTTTTTTTGACAACCCGTAAATCTTTCAGCGCAGAAGCGATTGTGCTCCCTTATTGACACTGACCGCCGCGCCGCCCCCGGGTCGATGTAAATTAGTTTCGTATTAAATTGAATTAAGACAATGAACGCCTTGTTCTGATTCCAAATCACAACACTATTAATTATAAAAACAACATCGTGAATAGTAGTTTATGCTACAAGGGCGAAAAGGAATAAAGTACGAGGACGATTTAAAACACGAGCGTAGCGAGTGTTTTAAACGTAACCGAGTAATTTATTGCTCTTACGCCCGTGTATCATACTACGTTTTTCAATGCATAGTGTGAGGAAATAAAACAAATATAATCTTGTGAACTTTAATTTATGATTGGCTCAAAAGGACTGTATCCAGAGTCGTTAAACAGTGGAAAAAAAGTATAACATTTACGGTACACAGGAAAGGCTGCAGGTTAGCCAACCATTGTAAATAAATAAAAAATAAAAATAATAAAGCCCTAGGGCAAAATAATCGACTTTCTGTTCGGTTTTGATGCATAAAAAGTGGGCCTTTACGAGCACTTGCATTGAAAATTTTAAAAGAAGTCTGCAAAACTACGTTTGTTTTGTTTTATAAAAACCTCTGACTGGAAATACAAAACGACTGGGATCATTGTAACGTCGTCGATCCTGGATTCTACCTTCGTATTTGTGTTGCGTTTTGTTATAAAAAATAATACGGAATTATTTATTTTTTAAGCAAGTTAAAATATATATTTCATATAATTGTTTTACAATATTTTTTCAAAAGAATTGTGAAATTTACTTTATATTTTGTAAAATATGCAAAGTTGTATATACAATGAAAAATGTTTTTCATTTGCAGATAACTTAAATAACAAATAAAAACCAAACTAATTATAAATTAAAATAACCCAACCTCTTAAGACATTATACTAAGTCAAAAATATTATCTCAGTCGTTGCCGTCGGGTACGGTGCCCGAGAGAAGCCCCGCTAGATCGCCAGACTGATCCTCTGGCCGAGGTATGTCCCAGACCTTGGGTCACAAGAGGCGTCGATCAAACGCGTCGAAAGTTCTTTGAAGAAACGACGTGCGCTCAGAACCCCCGGCCCAAGGGTTTCGACACCGAACCGCGCAAATATGTAGCCCTCTTCGAGGAACGCATACTCGCGCCACTTTGGGTTTTCTGCTGACTCCGCAGCCGCACCAGCCCTGGCTGTAGGTTGGACGGGGCCAGTGTATCAGCACACGTCGCGTCCCAAACAAACGGCCTGCCATTTTTCTAAGCAAAATTAAACCTAAAACATATATAAAATATAAAATATAGTATAAAATAAGTAAAAGTAATAAATTAATAAGTAGTA
Source organism: Ypsolopha sequella (assembly GCA_934047225.1). NCBI lineage: Eukaryota > Metazoa > Arthropoda > Insecta > Lepidoptera > Ypsolophidae > Ypsolopha > Ypsolopha sequella. The sequence goes on from OW203987.1 coordinate 9,326,682, forward strand.
AAAAGTCTGGAAATACCAGATGCCTAAGGGCACATCCACCTTTAAAGCTACGCTTTAGTCGGTGATATAACTGCCACTCTTCTTTTTTCTCTGCCCCCGTTTTGGTACGATATACAGCGTCACCTGATTTGAACAATAAAGCCGATTTTGAAAGCTTTAATTTTAGTTATGTCAAAACTAAATTTTCCTTATTGCAAAATAGCCCTTAAATGTAAGGAACATGAGTGAAATTACTTTGGAATCATTTTAGTTTTGACAGCACTAAAACTAAAATTAAAGCCTTCAAAATCGGCTATATTGTGTCAATAATTCGGATACATCAAACGTGTAAAATGCAATACCGTATGCTGCCTGCAATTTTGAACAAAAATATAAATCTTACATCAATACTAATAAATAATAAAGAAGTAAAAAAGTGGTGTCTATACAATGAATATATTAGCGAAATTTTAAATGAGTGGTGTACTGAGGCCAAAACAATTTTTGTCTATCTATCTGTCTGTCTGTATGTATGAATGTATGTTTGTTCCATTTTAATTCGCGAACCCCTCAAAGTATTCGACGCGGTTTTTTTCATTATTATCGTAGTGACCCTGGTCAACATATAGGCTATAAGGGATGTTAATAAAATAACCGCCAAGCCAAAAATGGGGCAAATATTGAATAAACGCGGGCGAAGCCGCGGGCTAGTATACAACGTGTAACAGAAAGGTGTAACCATATTTGAAGAGCTTATTCAGTCAATGGTATAGAACAACTTTTACTATTGAAACAAACCTGAAATCTCAAAAAAAAAAATCTGCCCTTCGATACATTTTGGCCGAGCGGCATTGCATTTTTCTATGAAACAGTAAAGTTTTTTTTTCGAGGTACAGGTTTTGTTCCATAGTAAAAGTTATTCTATACCATTGACTGAATAAGCTCTTCAAATATGGTTACACCTTTCTGTTACACGTTGTATAACATAATAATATTTTGCCCAAAAACCAATACTAAGTTCATACCTACCACAATTTTTCCATAAATAAACACTGGTGTTATAGCTGTGGGCATCACAGCCACAAGCGAGCCATCACGCAAGACATTACCCTGACGGTATACCCTTAGGGAGGGTAAGCAATAAGAAGGGAATCGCCGATGGAGCGTGTGTCGCGCGTGAATCACGCTTGCTTTATTAAACAGTGAAACAGTAGTAAACTAGTGATGTGACCGTGTAATGTAAGGTAGGGGGTTATGATGGATGACATTTTTTTTTTATCCGAATTAATGAGACTGCGAGCGCTAAATAAAGGCAACTCGATCTATCGAATTTGATATGATAATATTGATAATCAGCATTAATATTTTCGTATATATGCAACTTTTTTTACAGTTACTTCCTTACAAACAGAATATTCGTAGTTTGTTCGGTGTAATCGGTGTTATCAATCAATATCCATACTCAATACATTATAATAAATCAGTAGAACCCGGTGTGTCTGTACATTAAGGAAAGGCGATGACTAAAAAGATTAATAGAACACAAATCGGCGATTATTATAATTATTTTCTGTCTGTCTGTTTGTTTGTTCGCGCACATCTCCGAAACTACTGAATGGTATTTCATGTAGTTTTTACAGGTGGACAGAGCTTAATTTGGATTAGAATATAGGCTTTTTTTAATTAAAATCGGGTATCGGAAAAAAGTTATCGTCGTTTAAAGATTTTTGGAATTTACTTTTTTACTGTTAGAGATTAGAAGTTACATAGTAAATAATAATTCCTGACGATAAGGGGCTATAGACGTCACGAACGATTGTTTAAAAGAAAAGAACAAGAAAACTTTGCTTAGAATTATGTAGCGTATACAATTTTAGTACATGAAAAATCAGCATGTGACGCTGTTCATTTAGAACGCGCATAAATAAATATTTAATTATTTCGTTTAAATAGCGTCATCTATTTTGGTAAATAATGCTTTAATGCGAAATTAGTTGCAGCAATTGCATAACAGATAGTGAAACCTTCTTTGATGAAACGGGCTACGTACTATAATAATAACTGAAAATAAGAATAAGAATAGTTTATTTTACCAAAAGATATACAAAAGAGATAACTAAAACTTCAAAATAACAATATTTTAATTATAACTTATTTACACAATATCTATTGGTCCCCAAACTAGATTAGGTCTGTACCGCGGGAACCTAGGAAGTACGACATCTTAAAAGAACAATTTTGCGTCGATTATTTGAACATAACCAACTGTCGTCGTGGTTACATTACATAAAACAAAAATATTCAAACAATAAATTTACTCCATGATTAAAATTGTAAAGCTAAGTATAATTTATACTTGTGATTGTCGGCACTTGGTGAAAACTATGAATACGACATACAAAAGTCCCTTTTATTGGTAATTTTCGATGATACTGGTATCCCTAAGAAGCCAAGAAGTTTTGATGCCTTACCCACATACCTGTATAATTTTGATCACTACAAAAATAATATTGGTTTTTACAGCACGTAGTTGCAGTAGTTCGAAAATAAATAAAAACCCCTTGAAAATGAATTAATTATTCGAAACCGGTTGGGTGTATTACTTTTAATTAAGTGTAAAATAGTGTACAAGTGAGTTTTATTAAAGATGTAAAGCTAAGTATATTAAATACTTTTAAAAACTGTAAAAGAAAAGAGCTGTGTCTGTATGTACATTGATGATATTCCAAAAAAAAGCGGTGTAGGATACTGATCTAATGAAAAGATCGGAATTTTTGTCGGTATTTCATGCATCACGCAAAATCTACGGAATAGGTTTTGATGCGTGGTTATAGTACTATACGATCCTCAGCAGTGAGACGTGGATTACAAAGAAAGAGGAAGGGAGATCACTGTTTGATAACTTATTCTTCAACTTGAAAATTAAGAGATTACACTGTGGCCGCTATATCTTCTTTCACGCGGACGTAATAAAAATAAAAATATAAAAATACATTGTTAATGTTGGGCAAGTTAATGAAAAAAATATTTAAAAACCCAACTTTCTGTCTTTATATTACCCGATTTTTCTCTCAACCAAACTAATGCAATTAACAAAAATTTAAATAATTTGTACCAAATGGACTGCGTCATTGCATCACTAAACCAACACTCGTGTACAGTCGGCAGCGGTATGTGATTGGTACGCAGTACGCAGGAGAACGATTACGCAAGCGGCGCGCTTCCCGAGGACCCGTTCGAGGTCGTTGGCAATGGACGCGGTTCAATGTCACCAAATATATCACCGGCTCGAGCACTGCGCTCGACTCATCTTGGTACTCGCGACGGAAATGGATATTCTGGTGATTAAAAGAGATGGGAAAATGTAGGTAGAGGGTAGCAAAGTCTATGCTGCTAACGATACAATTCGTGTCAAATAAGTTGGCGTGGCGAGTGTGAATCTAGTCAAAGATGGCGATGCAGACAGATACGCATTTTCAGTGCGTGAACAAGGAAGATGGGATGCAAAGGATGACTCTACAAAGCTGACAGTTAACCTTACATAAACAGTCAATCGCAACTTACTTAGTATACCCCTTATTTTCTACGTGGTGGCAAAAACCGGTCGAAAGAAGTGGGTCTATAATTTCTGATGCTGCATTTAAGTACACTACTTTTTGAAGTACACTGCTTTTAAGTACACTAATAAAATGTACATTTAAAAAACTATATTTTTGTCTCACAGTATCAAAACCTTACGTAGAAGTATTCTGGCGCCACTCCTGACCGGGTCGTCGACCGCACTTTTCGGCAGGGCGCCGGGTTTCAGCTGTAACGCGATCCTGCACGCACACCACCACAACGACGGTCACACTAACAAATTCACTCACACAGACGTAGAGATCCCGTGAGGAAGCGGAAAAGCATCGTCGCAATTTGACCGAATTCTGATGATTTTGATTTCCTGTAGCTAGTTATTGTTGTCTACATGTACTCGTAATGTTGCATACGCTCCTAAAGTTGTGTTGTTCCTAATGTGTGTTGTTTCTCCAAAAAAAGTTAATTGTTTGTTCAAACTGTTTGTTTAGACTGTGACTGACTACTTCATAAAAACATATTAAAATATTGTTTATATAATTATCTTAATTAGAAGACAAATAGCGCTGTGAGCATTACAAAACAGCCTAATCTTGATCTTGACCTTGAATAATTCCGCTGTTATTCCTCCAGTGTCAGCCACCCGCTCAAGAACTTTCACCCCAGTCTACCTACAGATTCGGAAACATTTTCTATTATTATGTATATCGTTTTCAGATTATCCAGTCAACAAAAACGCCTTTTGCCAAGTCCATCAACCCCAACGGCTAAACCCTAATCGACGAACACAAGGCCTAGACTCCCGGCGGGAAATCCTAAAGGTCACCGCCAAGGAATGTTCTTCATGAACGCTAAACAGTTGGTCTGATTTCAGAGTTCAGCCGTGACCGGCGCGACCTTTGAACTTGGAGGCAACGTACCCTTGACTCGAGCAATGCCCGGTATTATTAGACCTACTGATTACATTGATAACCGCGTATTTTCGTCTGGGTTCAATAGACAAACTTTTCCGTCGAGGAAGTCGGATGAAGTGACGATGTATGAATGAGATACGATCGTTCGTTTTTTGTAACTTTTTTTTTTTTTTTTGACTAGGGTTCAAAGCAGTTTGTACGTCTACCATATTTTTTTACTTACTCGTTTATCGCATAAATATAGAAACGCATAGATTTATAAAGCCAAGAAAACACAATGTTACCAAAATCGAGAGTCAATGTGTGTGACGCATGCTTATGTGTGTGTAATGAAGTAAGGGTACGCCCCTAGTGTAAACCCAACAAATCTTTTCGTATGTAAGAAAATCTTTAAAATGCAATGTTGTTAAAAATAATTGCCCTTCGCTGACAGAAACAATCATAATTTTCAACTAAATATTCTATTTATGCCATTTTTTACAGTTTTAGATCGATTAATATTATACATTATTATACATCAAACTTAGTTTAGCATATCCGTATTTACCTGTGAAATGGATGTTTCCCTTTTTTAGGTGTTTGTTTGTACATTTCGGTACATGAAATGCTAGATTGTGCCATTTTTAACTATTTAATTTAAAAATTTTTGCGAGCTAATGCGGGAAACTTTACAACATTTCTTTAATTTGTGATTTGACGTTTAGAATTCCATACGGCCAAAGAGCCCTTTATCAGTCTCACGAACCTATACACGTATACATCCATGATCAGTCTAGTTAAAAAAAAAAAAGTATTCTTTGTCTATGGTTTATCGTTTGGTACAAATGAATGAGTTTGTAGAAAATATTGAAGCATGTAACTTATACATATTCATATTTATGGTTAATTCTGAAATTAGGCGCCAAAAGTGAACCGGGGTTGTTCTTTAACTACCAACGCAAACGCCACGCAATCATAACTCTACAGGGTGGAAAAAATTTAAGGGCCCTGGAGGGGAACTACCTTAAATCCTTTAGTTAGCTCATTTTACTGAAAGGAAACATTCCTTTATTTTTTAAAAGAAACAAAACTGCATTCAAAGATATTCTGAAATTCGCTTGTCTCACCCGGGAATCGAACCAACTAAAAATTAAAAAAAAAAACCTCGCTATTTTATCATACGAATCGGTAGGATTATTGTTCAGAATAAAATTTGTCTAATAAACATTTGGTCTTACACTCATCTGTTGTACGAGATACTCATGAAATTAAATATTTATTACAAGTTCTTTGTTAACAATACCTAGTACTGTTCACTTGTAACAAGTAAATGACACGTTATAATTTTCTTATCTCTCTTACATCCAAAGACATCGTATGAAGTACAAGCTTGCTAATGTTATTTATCTTAAGTACCTTGTTGAATACTTCAATAAGAAAATCGTTAAATGGTAATAATAAATGTATGCAGAGCTCAATTACTTCTTGCACTAGGCGTACTGACGAAAAGTTTAAAAAAGGAACGTATTTTTTTTGCAACGCGGAGCAACAAATTTGAAGTTCGAACCATAACTTTCAACATTTTTAAAATCGATAAAAGTATTCGTTCGAAATTCAAATTTTGTTTTGTTTTGCTTTCATTCCGTGCTGTCATTGTGTAATAATGGCGTATAATTATTACTTTACAAGTGAACAGTACTAGGTTTTGTTAATAAAGAACTTGTAATAAATATTCAATTTCATGGGTATCTCGTACAACAGATGAGTGTAAGACTTTAGTTTAGTAGACAAATTTTATCCTGAACAATAATCCTACCGATTCGTATAGTAAAATAGCGAGGGTTTATTTTTTAAATTTTTAGTTGGTTCAGTTCCCGAGTGAGACAAGCAAATTTTAGAAGATCTTTGAATGCAGTTTTGATTCTTTAAAAAAATAAAGGAATGTTTCCTTTCAGTAAAATGAGCTAACTAAAGGATTTAAGGTAGTTCCCCTCCAGGGCCCTTTCATTTTTTCCACCCTGTATATTATTATACAATATATAAGTATTTATAATTTGCCAAGTTTCTTGCCCGTTCTTCTTAGCAAGACTAATCGAATGGGCGGAGGTAGGCATGTATTTATATATGTAACCTATTACTAATAGTAAATCCCATCCTATATACTACATAGTAATTTACTATGTAGTATATAGGATGGGATTTGGTCGGCTGCCTGGATTCGTGCTGGGGGCTCGGTTGGTGATCATTGAACCTGTTCCTGGTCCCTGGCCGGGTCTCCGGTATGGGTTCGGGCGGTTGATTGGATTTCACCTTGTATAATAATATTTTACCTATAATTTTAATTACATAAATTAAAAAAACATTTAATCTAAGTAGTTCATGTACATTTATTATTTTATTACATATATTTTTATAAGATTAAAATTTGACTTGTGAAACGTGTATTATATATACCTACTTTGCAAAATAAACTTTTTGAATTTTGAATTTTGAATTAGAGAAGTCCTGACTCACTCACTCACTGGCTCATCAACGCCCAGTCCAACCCTTGGACCTAGAAAGCTGGAATTTTGCACAGAGTTTCCCTTTATAATTTCGACAAGGAATAGATTTTTTGAAATTTCCACGGGATCGGGAGAATCGGTATCAACGCGAGCAAGGCCGCGGGGCGTCTGCTACTTTTGAATATATTACAGTGCAGTGCTAGTTTCCTAATTTTATTAGATTTTAACCTTTATTCACGCGAAATAAGACTGATCCTATGTGTAGAAAAACGTGTGGGTGACCGTGCGTATACTGTACTGTTTGATGTTCATACAATACAATATAGCTTTATTGTCACACCACAAAAGAAGAGGAAAACAATAAAATTTCACTTAAAAATACGATTAGGGTAAGTACAAATAGGCAGCCTTATCGCTCAAAGCGATCTCTTTCAGACATGTTGATGTCAATTCATTAAAAAAAATGTTTTATAACGATTACAACTCTGGATCAAAGGTGTAGGAAGTTTATAATTGTATGTCAGAACTTCTCAGCCACAGTGAAGTTTTATCCAACAAATCTGTTCTCAGTGGCACCGGGTAAGTACTGACGATCTATGGTAAAAATAAAATGTCTCCTGCATTAAGAGGTTGTTCACCCAAACATTTGGGCATCGCCCTCCTTTAAGGCACTATTTGTCAAAGGATATAATCTCAGCGACGAATGCTAAGAGAGCTTAATTGAAAAAACGAAATTTCGTGTATGTGTAGCCTCGATGTTTGTGTTCTTTCCGCGTTAACCCACAGTGTGGATTGGGCTATTTGGCATGCTAGTTCAGAATTTACTCTGGGACCTCTAAAAATTGAATATGTTCGATGATCTCTTTTTTCAAATAAAATAAAAAATAAATAAAAAGACATTTATTTAACATACCATTATGGACAAAGTAGTACAATGTTCTTAAACGTAAAGTTGTATGGCACTGTTAAAAAGGACGATGACTCAGCATATGTTCCTATACCAACGGCATTAGGAACGCTGTTATTCTGCCACCACCATCAAAAGAAAAAAAAAACATACTTAATTAACTATTTATTTAAAACACAAAAACTTATATAAGATAATAACAACTTAAAACTATCCTATAAATAAAATAGACCTATTACAAATAAAAAACTGGATCCAGATCGCTGTCCCTTGGTAAGGTGCCCAGAATGCTGGCTACATTACCTCTCTGGATGGCCAGACTTATTCTCTGGCCGAGGTAAGCACCAGCCCTCTGGTCACCCGAGACGTTGACCAGGCGCGATGACAGTTCTTTAAATAATTTTCTTGCCTCTGGACCCCACGGGCCCAAAGTCTCGACGCCAAACGGCATAAACATGTAGCAGCTGTCTAAGCTGACATATATGCGCCGTTTGTTGCTTTCGGCCGAATCCGCCGCCGCACCAGCAGCTTTACAAGTTTGTCTAACATGGGAGGCCGCCAGTGTGTCGACGCATGTAGCGTCCCACACTAGCGGACGCCCATGTTTCCAAGGGATTAATGACATACCATCAGGCCTCTTGCCATCGTCTCGTACAATCCCCTTTGGTTCGAGAGTGCACGGTGTATTGACGGTGACAAGGGCCCTCCGGATGATGTCATTTAGGCTGGCATGGCGGGAGAGACGGCCAGCGCTGCGTCGACACGAGAGCCCGTGGTGGCCGTATTGGTCAACGTCGGTTCCACAGGGGCAGCGATGTGGATGTGCTAAGATTGTGCCTAGCCGCAGGCCGATGGCGGTGCCAAAAGAAATATCATCCATAAGTGTGCCTATGTTAGGCGAAGGGAGAGCCCGTAACCAGTATCCCGACTCACGTTCTGAGACGGCAAGGAGACGTGCCCGCTCTGTGTCGCTGATGCAGGTTTCTAATAGTTGTTTTTGTTTAATTTTGCAGAGCGGCTCGTCCCATTGCCGTTGAACTGTTAAATTTTGAGGTGGATCTTCACCCGGACAAGCTTGCGACCATGTCTCCCTGGCTTCCCCACAGCACGAGACCTCAATATCACCCAAGGATGGATGAATATTTTTTTTATACAAGGTCTCCGTGCTGTGGACAGAAGACAAAAAGGCAGGAAGCGCAATGCTCTTTGTTGATCTGATGCCCAGTCCTCCAAATCGAATCGGTAAGGAAGCCTGGAGCCAGGACCTGTCTGTGATGTGGCAATTTAGAATTTTGGTTAATGCCAATTGAATCATATTGTCGACTTCTGTGAGAAGTGATTCACATTTAAATATTGGTGAACATCTTATAACATATGTGAATTTAGGGACGAATAGACAAAACCGGATAATTTGATATGCCATATGGGAGGAAATTTTTTCAAGATGCGGAAATGTGTCGTTGAATTTAGATAATTGGTCATCCAAATATTGGGGCATGGCATCTTCGAGGACTGGAGCACCTAAGAGACGAAGTGATTTTTTGTCTAGAATTTTGATATTCGGAGCCAAATTATTAAAATCGGTTACGATTTTTGTTGAATCGGGTATTCTCTCAGAGATGAAAAGTTCACATTTTGAGAAATTTAAAACCAAACCTATAGATTGGAAAGACTGAGTTATTGTTTTTAAATCGTTCAGAACTGTATTTGCATCACCTCCCAGGGTGCCGTCGTCGAGATACCAAATGTTTAATTTTGAATTTAAAGAATTAATTAGTTTATTGATAGCGAGGCTGAATATCGCTGGCCCGAGTGGGTCGCCCTGCTGACAGCCAACTGCTGATTCTAAAACATTATCTCTGTATAATAATTTTGATGGAGAGCCATAACATTGCCAAATGTAGTTGTAGATTTCTGGAATGATTTATTTTATTTCGGAAAGCAGGGCGCCCCGATCCACCGAGTTGAACGCGTTTTTTATGTCCACCTTGAGCACCACCTCACCTCCATTGTTTTCGATGTATGTCCGCATGGCATGAACGGCTGCCTCGCAGCCTCCCTTAGAGCCGAAGCCTAGCTGATAAGGCTGGAATAATTCAGTAAGTTTAGGGAGGATATTTTGGCAGCATATTTTTGATGCCATACGGCGAAGAGTTGCGCCCACTGCTATAGGCCTTATTCCCCCGTCTTTTTTTATAAGAGCGCAGAGATTAGCACCATACAGTATACTAGTTATATCGGTATTAACTTTACCTGCCAGCATCAGGTTCACCAGGTCCGTGATGGCACTCAATAAGTTCTCGCCTGCTAGGCCGGTCGTTCCGCAGAGCAGGTCCTTGAGGTGTTGCGGACTAAGGCCGTCAATACCTGCCGCTAATCCGTTTTTAAATGACATCACGGCTGACATGATGTCCTTCCCGGTGGCCCTGATGCTGGGATCGTCAGGTTGCGGTGGCGGTGGGAGGTTGAGGAATGCTGAAGGTGAAGGGTGTTTACTTTTAAGGGCCAAAAGGGTTTCGGGTGACTCTGGTGCAATGGCATCGCTGGAGAAAAGGAGTTGCGCAGCTCCCTTGATGTCTCCGTCGGCCACTTTTTCTTCAGATTTTTTATAAATGTTGCAGGGTTGAAAATTAGTGTGTTTTTTATTACAGTCCAATGGTTGGTTATAAATGCAATTGTCTTTTATTAATTTTGTAAGGGAGCTGCGTTTCCGGGCTTCATTGTCTGCATGAAGAGTTTCGTACGGGAATTTAAAAAAAGATTCCCAGGCACTTTGTGTGTTTTCTGCTACCACATTTTTTATACAATTTGATAATTTTTCTGCGACGCTAATCCTTGCTCCGCGTGGTATTCTTTTCACTATAGGATATAATTTTTTTAATTTTGAGATTGTCTGCCAGAGTGGTTTATCTTGAGATGAATTAGGGTTTGAAGGTCCTGAAATCTGGGATGAATGTAGTACCTGTTGTTTTTCTACATTATGGATTTTGGATCTGTGGATACTGAGACCTCTTTTTCTTTAATTAACTTACTTTTGAAATAAAGCTTCCTTTCAAGCACATGAAATTGCATTGATTGACGGAGGTATTTTTACAGTTTACGTCATATGTCAAAGTGAGTGGTAGAAATTGGGTAGAAACCACTGGCTATCCAATGCCAACTTCCACATGAGGTTTGCTTATTCCTTTCGTCAGAAATATTAACGGCTTACAAAGGAAGAATTTCATAAAAGGTCTGTCTGTCAATTGCTACAGAACTAAACTACATGTTCTAGTGATCACACTGAACCATTTTTGTTCGACGACTTTAGAAATAGAGCAAAAAGAAAATACGCGCACTCAGATCAAATAAAAAGACAAAATTGCGCATAGAAATTTGCTCGGAAATATTTCACACAAAGAAGATATTCTTTATTGATATTGATATTCTAAAATTGTGCTTTTTTGCGTATATTTGAAAATAACAACTGTTGTTCGGATGATCGATTGACGAATAGGTGTGTAGCTTATGTTTTGTGGCACCTCACATTACAAATGCAAGTACCTACCTAGTATATTATAAATGAACAAAAGTGGCTTATTCAATAGGCTTTCTACACAGTAGATGAGTTAAGTATTATTAGTAAGTTTAAAATTTAAAATGTAAACGAAAATATATACCTATTTATTTGGTCAGTAATAATATCGTGTACTTTATTGAAAAAAACAAATTGAATACATTAATGTGACATAAAACTAAAATTAAATATACCTAAAAAACAAATAAAAAAAATAAACAAATAAACAAATAAAAAAAAAACATGTTCGGCACCTATTAAAAGTGTAAACTATACATATACGACAAAATAGTATTTATAACAGACTTGTTAAAAATAAAAATCTGTATCTGGTATCTAAACAGAAAATCACTCCATCTTCAAACACTTATTTCCTGATCGTTTTCTTCTTTATGGCATTTTCAAGATCATAACTAATTCCTTTGAAAAGACGGTCAGGAAGTAAAGTTAGATTTGTCCAGTAAGTAGTAGATTAACTTGCGGAGGTAACTATTAATTTAATTAGTCTTCTTTTAAACCTTTAATAAAATAGGTAAAGTGGGATAGTACAAGTGATTTTTTTGTTCATTACGTGTTCCAAGTTCTACCGAGTGCCAAAAATCAACAGTATCAACATAATCAATATATGTTTGCCTTTTCTTTTAAGGAAACCATAGACATCTAGGGATTAGCCTCAGAATTAAAATATATGCGGATTTCGGATATGCGGATATCCGTGAACATATCGGACAATATTTCAAGAAGACTTATGTATCTGTATGTCCCAATATAATTTTCAACAATATTTTTGTACAATTTATTGTAGTAGCATTCACTACCTATTATACGTATTAGTTGTATCTGGGCACGCGCATCACACGACAGCTCAGCGCGCCACGTGCACACACACATAGACAGCTCAGATAAGAGGAGTCGACGACCCCTGGAGAAATGGCGCCATCAATGAAATTTCTCCGTCAAATTGTCCCCAAGCTCGACTGTATACATGTAACATGATTGCTGAAGCTGTAACAAACAACCAACAATGGTGTAAACTTTGCAACGTTACGTTGGTTTTATTTACATACATGAGTACATACATACGTACATATTCTCACGCCTGTCTCCCAGAGGGGTAGGCAGAGACTACAGATTTCCAGCTGCTACGATCCTGACACACCTCTTTCGCTTTATTTGTTATACAATAATAACTAAAAACCATGAGTACCGGCGCGGCGCCGCGTTTAGTTGTACAATGATAATATGATTGGATTCAATGAGCATCTGTGAATTGGTTTAAATAACTAACTTGTTTATTATTATTTTCTAAATAACTTCAAGAATGTCAAAATTTATACGTTTTATTTTTAAATCAGGTGATGAAATAAGAAGAGTCATCTATGGAATAATTACTTAATTATTGATTCATATTCAATTATCGCATAATATTGAACATACAGTTTATTATATTAATAATTTACAAATGGTTTTGGTATTTCGTTTGTATGAACTAGGATTGCTCCGCAGCCTCTTAAACAAAACATCCAATTATTGGATAAATACAAGGTGACTTTTTGATCATCGTCCAAATTCATACTGGAGGCTTGATAAGTGATCAGTATCTTGGATCAGTAAAAATTTTTGTGAAATTCGTATTAATGAAATTTCGGCTTCCCATATAAATTCAGTTCCAGTCCCGAGTGAATCACTATCAAATCCTGGTTGACGATCCTTTACAATCCAGTTTTACTAAATACGATAAATACTAAATACGTATTAAGGGCATCCAGTTTTATCAAACATGATAATGTTTTCTTAACTTTACATTTAACATATATTAAGATGCAGTCCTTATTTGGAATACATTATTTATTTAGATAAATAAGTGCCGCCTTTGTATGTTTTCCTTTTTTGTATATCACTTCACTACATAGTATAAAATAAAGTCGCTTCCCGCTGTCTGTTCCTATGTATGCTTAGATCTTTAAAACTACGCAACGGATTTTGATGCAGTTTTTTTAATATAAGTGATTCAAAAGGAAGGTTTATATGTATAATACATGCCCGTGCGAAGCCGGGGCAGGTCGCTAGTTGTATGTATATTTATCCATGTTTTTAAATGTCTTGTTTTTTTGTAAATGTACATCAAGTGTAATAAATAAATAAATAAAATAAATAAGTTGTCCCCTTTTTGCTACGGCGTAGCAATTTAGCAAGCCCTACGACTTCATAGTTTTCCGGCTTTGTAAAATCGTTACGTAATGAATACGTTGCGTTATGTACGCGTTCAGGGGTCCCGACTCAGGGGTTTTCCCCCTAAAGGGGGAAAGACGTGGAGTGGAATTTATTTAGGGTTAAATTTAGGGGTGTCCGATTGGTCAATTGGTCAATTGATCCGATTCTCTCTGCAAAAGAATCACTAATCTTATTTGAGCACGTGTCAAAATAAAACAGGATGAGTTATAGAGAGTTCAAAATGCAGCTGTTTTTTCATTATCTTCGTAATGATAACTTTCTGCATTTAATTTTATTGTTATTATTAATAAATAAAAAAACGGTCCATTTATAGGGATTAAAAATTTTATAGCTGTGTGAGCAACACCTAATGATAAAAAAAAAATAATGTATGCGTTTTAAGCTACAGAGAACACATTGAAGAGGTGTCCCGTGGTGAATTAGAAAAAGACGAAAATTTGGACCACCCTAACGTAAAGTATGAAAATTTCGTTCAGGATCGCATCAGACACCGCTGCACACAGTACCGAAGGCAGTGATCTGCAACACCGACGCGCGCGCAGCTCTAGGCGGAACGAGCTAGCGGCTCGGCTGGGATCACATAGTGAAAGTGGCCGCTGCACTTCCTGCCATGTGGAAAGTGAAGCTAGCTAGCTGGTACAGTTACTTAGTAGATGACATTACAGTGTTGATAGGTTGGCTTAGGATTTGCTTAGGATAGGATCGCTGACGTCGTGAGTGAATGCAGTCATTGTACCTGAATCTCGAAATTTCTTCATTGCAAAATAGTTCAGCAGCAAGGTGGAGGTCACAAAAGTTTAAAACGTTAGCACGGCATGGCACTTGACATTAGTTGATTATACAGGGCGTCCCACGGCTATGTCACATGGAGGGAAAGTACCTTAAATATTGAAGATGGAACATTTTACTGAACGAAAACATTATTTTAATTTAAAAAACAATTTAAACTGCATTCATAGATTTTGAAATAGTTACATGGTTGAACCGGGAATCGAACCCGCTACACGAGAAAAATTGATTGATTTTGTATTAAAAATGTTAAAATTCATGGTCTTCCTTTTATTTCTGACACTATGCTATTTAGCAAAAAATAATCCTTATGATGAAGTTTTTCGATCGATATGATAAAGCTACAGGGTAATTATTTTTGTCATGTAACGAGTTCGATTCCCGGTTCAACCATGTAACTATTTAAAAAATCAATGAATGCAGTTTAAATTGTTTTTTAAATTAAAATAATGTCTTCTTTCAGTAAAATGTTCCACCTACAATATTTAAGGTACTTTCCCTCCATGTGGCATAGCCGTGGGTCATCCTGTATTATTGTAAGTATTTAATTTTAAACAAATGACATGTTAACAAATATGGATCTTTGTTATCTGAAATAAATTAAATTTATTATTTTATTATTATTAAAGCTATATTATATAAGGTCTTTCAATTTAAATGGAAAGTAATTTAGGAGGTGATTCAGTATCGTCAATACATCACATTCCACTGCAAAGCACTTTTTTTTGCGCCAACTTTTTTTCACTTCTCAGTACAAAGTGGTCCGATCAGCTGACTCAGTTTGTATGGACAAGTGAAGAAAAAGTTCGCGCAAAAAAAGTACATTTCAGTGGAATGTGATGTATTAACAATACTGAATAACCTCCTAAATTACTTTCCATTTAAATTGAAAGACTTTATACCGTACATAAAGCCATGGGCGACAATGGGTGATCTGAGTTTGAGCACATTGTTTTGAATCAAGGCTGTTACGTACGACAACAATATCACGTGCTTTTGAAAAACTGAGTTTTAACAATAACTCGGCTTCTAGTTGAAATATAAACACGGTTTTTTTTTTAAATCGCCATCCAAACAATTTTTTTAAGAAAATCCATCTCAATTTCGAAATCGATATTGATAGAAAATAAATAAATTAAAAATAATAGTTTCCATGAGAAGACTTTAGAGACTTCCGGTGAAAGGATTCCAGCCATTTTAAGCGAATTTCGTTATGACCTAACAGTTAAAAAAAAAAAACTTTAATTGATGATCTTCTCAAAAAATGTATGCACGAAGTCTAGTTATTGTACCTTCTCCACTCAAGCGCAGGTCGTCACGATTCGCGTTCGCCTGCCCCGACTGGCCCCGACTAGCCCCGAAGTGCACTCCGAGATAGACATCTACATCTTGCTCAATCAATAAGGAAGTGAGTGAGAACTACGCTATAATAAGTTACTGCAGCCAAATGTCATTGGGGTTACAGGAAAGATATTTTCTTGACTAAGTATTTTCAGAGAAGTAGGTATTTAATATTATTATTCGGGAAATTTTGATCTCGTTTTGCTTGACAAGAATAAATTAAAAAGAAAGAGAGCTAGACAGAATATACCTTCGACAGAAGCATAGCTGGGGTTCAGTGGGCCTATTATGTATCTTTAGTTGCCAACAGGACTGGGTGCCTATCATCAAAACATAGATATACTGTCGAATTCCGATTGTTTAAGGACAGTGGCGTGCACAGAACTTTTTGCTGGAAAAGCAAGCAATTGGTCAAGAATAACAAAAAAAATATAAAAAAATTTAAATACCACTTTGAAAAAAAAAATGTATGACGCCAGGGTAGACAACGTCTACCCTAGAGTGAAAATTTCCAAAACAAACTTTTTTTTTCAAAGTGATATTTAAATTTTTTCAAATTTTTTTATTGTTATTCTTGACCAATTGCTTGCTTTTCCAGCAAAAAGTTCTGTGCACGCCACTGTGTAAGGATATATTCGCACTTGAAGTGAAGACACGGTTCATGAATAGTTCAATACCCACTAAAAACAATTTTGAAAGTTCAGTTTTTATCTATGTTTTTGATGATAGGCACCCATTCCAGTTGGTGACCAAAGATACATAATAGAGGGGCTAGACTCCTGGGAAAGATATTTATTTTTTATTATCTATTTAGATAAAATAAACCGCATTGCAGAGAAAAATCTCTTTACACCAAATTTTTACAAAAAATTTCAAGAAGTTAAAGATACAGTTGTAAGTCAAAACATTTTATTTTTTCATTTTAAAAACCCAAAACAAGAATAAGAAAAGTAGGAGTTCCGTAAATACTTATGTAGAGAATCTCCTGAAAAACTCGTCCTTCGCTCCGATTATTTATACTCCCAACCATCGAAATTCGATGCTCCCAACCAAAAAAAATGGGATTTTTCAAAAATTTTGAAATTCTTATTTTACAGAAATCAATGGAAAATTTGCAATGGCAACATACACAATACATAAGTAATAAGGTGCTGTTGAATAACTATTGAGCGAATTTTGAATTTAAGTGTTTCAATTAATTACAAAAAGGCGGGTTTTACACAATCTGGCTGCGAAACCTCTCTTAAAGATATTCGATTTCATTGTTTACGATCTGCCCAATTCTACGATATGTCCACGACATATACCTAAGCAGTCTCATGCATTTCTATCTTTAAAATAAAATAATAAAATAAAAAAAGCTTCTATTTAAGCCATATTCGAAAACGAATAAAACCAGTTTGGATCGCTGAAACTAATTTAATATGTGAAACGTTCATACATCAAAGATGTTTCCTTGCAACTTGAAAACTGAAGAAAAGTCGTTTTTATTTAGCACGACTTCCCTTTGCAATGATGAAAATCAATTATTGTATTTCTTAGACGCGGAAATAATTTCTGGACTAAGTTTTCTATGCACAAGTCGAAATACAAGATTTGCAGTAAAACTGAAAATTATCTGCCAGATTCAATATATCGACTAACCAAACGGCTAGACCTAGGAACATTCAATTTGGAATATATTTATTTATTTATTGATAGTTATAAGTAAACACTTTTCTCTTTCAACCTTCCTTGTAGATTCCTTGTATAACGTAGACATCAGCCAAGGAGGGGTTTCAGTCACCATCGAATTGAGAGAAACGGGATCTACGCAACGTTCAGGGACGTCCGCTAGTACTGTATAATATCATTGAGTTTAAATATTGAGATGGAGTCGTTGCCATCGACTCGTTGGTGCGTATGAATGAAATGCGAACAGGAATTATTCAGGCGATGGATGGGTTGTTCACCTGGGTAGAGGTGCCGATGACCGGCCAAGTTTCAGCGGGCCAGCTGATCGCGGCCTGCCATAGGCGGGGTCAAGCCGGTACGCCCGGAACTTGGGGTGATTTACCATAATAGCGGTTTCTGGCTTTGGATTTGTTTTATTTGATATCTACGACGACTAGGCTACGTCAAGAATTGGAAAACCTCAAGAAATCTTAATATTAAGCGCAGCAAAGTGTTTAATAATGTGATTAATACTTGCGATTGTCGGCACTTGGTGAATCATCATCATAATTTTGATAAAAACACTTGAACTGTTTCACAATATCACTGTTTTATTAGTCCAACCGGTTTCGCCTTACGGCATTATCAAGGAGCTGTTAAAATAATAAATAAACAAATAAACAAAGGAATGCGTAGTTGTTGTTTACATAACATATGCCTTGATAATGCCGTAAGGCGAAACCGGTTGGAATAATAAAACAGTGATATTGTGAAACAGTACAAGTGTTTTTATCTAAATTATGTTTAATAATACTGTAATTTTCGTATTTTGACTATGTTGCGTGCACTAAGAATATTGAAAAATATACATTTATCAAATTTGTAAATGCAGGTTTTATTATATATTTATTATAATAAAATATGTATTAAATTATTAAGATAAATTAATTCTTAAATAATAATACATTATTATTATAGAATTAAATGAAACTTGAGGATAATTCGGCTCACCTCAATACGTGTTATGATCGGGAAAGCCGTTTCAGCAGTTTCAGAAGATTTAGACTGCCTTCATCTGGGCGAGTGAAGACGTTTACGTGACGACGTTACGCCTCACTTATTTTAATTTATTTAATTAAGTTATTTATATTATTTAATGAATTATCAAATAATAAATAAATAAAATTATTAACAGTACAATTTAAACTTTCACAATTCGATTGCAATAAACTCACATTCATAAAACGAGTTACATAACATATGAACTGAAACTTCCTGATTCTCAATAGCTCTAGTACATTCTACTCAATCCACGTTCATTAGTAGTTCATATTTACTTTACTTTAAACACTCATTTCATTACACACCCTCTCCTCGTGAACACGCACACTTTTATACACAACTATTAGTATTTATATGAATAAAAATTTCGTCATTTTGTCTTTTACGATTATATTTCCTTTTATGTCTTGTTAACTAGTTCTATGTATTTTCGTTCAAGTATTGTTATTGTGGATATCTTTCATTCTTTGACTTGTATCTTGTATTTTTTTTTTTTTTTGTTAATATTGTGCTAAATTTTAGGCATTGCTGTTTGATGTCCCAAATAAAACAAGACAAAATAAAATAAAAAATTATGCAGAAAAGTAATCGAAGTTATTAATTTAGAAAGGTGTTAAAGCGGATTTGAGAAAAAATTAGAGAAAACAGCACCAGTTTTACTTTTTAGGGTTCCGTACCGAAAGGGAAAATCGGAGCCCTATTAATGTCACCATAACTATAACGCAACTATACGGAGATGTTTTCACGTTTAGGCTATAAAACTTTTTTTTTTCAGATTTCCTACGTGATACGATCAAAAATGCCCATGACTTCATTTATTCAAATTAAAAACATAGCGCAAGTAAGCATCAGCTACTTAACGCTAGATGGCGTTAGTTACAAAAACTGGTATCTGTGTTATATAATTATATTATATGTCCAATATGATATACATATTATACCTATTAAGATGATAATGCCATAAAAAATTGGAAAATTCATGTTTCTGTTAGTAAAACATTATAGTGTTTGTTTATCAAGCAAGGTATAAATATTTACTGAAGTTATGATGGATATTGAATGGTAGGTAAGAAATTATAAGCTCTAGTAAAATAAAACAGAAAAACACGACTGGAACTCACGTTTCGGGTTCCGTACAAAAAATATACGTTGAGGTGTTTTACCGATCCGATAGTGCCATCTATGTTAGAGTTTTAAAAGCTTCCAATTTTATCTGTATTTTTATATGTATAAAAGAAAAATTTCGACCGTTAGTTATGACTCGCACTTGACCGATTTTTCTACCCTTGGTTCTGTGATGTAGGTATAGCATGAAAGCATGAAAACATCTCCGTATAGTTACGTTTGAAACTAAACTTAGGTTGCCATACGAAGCTGTTAGTTCCGCTACTGTACGCTTGGAGCGGTTTCCCAGATTCCATACGATTTTAATGTAGTTTGAAACGCAACTATATGGAGATGTTTTCATGCTGAGGCTGCAACTTGTTACGTAAGCGTGGACAACTGGGCCTAGTTTTTTCCATACAGACACGCTAAATTTGCCCTTGAGCGTGGAACAGCATGACTGAGAGTCTATCCCTCCCATAGGTAAAATCCCTCCCTACCAACTGTGTTTTATTCTAAACACCACAGTAGCCTAAGCATGAAAACATCTCCGTATCGTTGCGTTTGAAACTAAACTTAGGTTGCCATACGTAGCTGTTAGTTCCGTTACTGTCCGCTTGGACATAGATAACCTTTATTTATCTATGGCTTGGAGCAGTTTCCCAGATTTCATACGATTTTGATGTATTTTGAAGCGGAGATGTTTTCATGCTTAGGCTACAGGTCCCTTTTCCGCAATGATATTGTATTATACTAAAGTAACCTCATTGCTTTTCCTCCTATAAAAGATAGTTGTTATTATAAGGAAATTTCAGACTGCTAAGCAACAAAATAATAATGTTCAGTAAATTTGTATTTGACAAAAAGATTTTTTCCTAAATTACCCTTAGTTACACTTCTATTTTATGTTTTTATTATTTTAATTTACACTTACTTCAAGGAAGATGGTGCAGTCCAAAAGCATAAGGACATCAGGGACATCCGTACCGCAAACTTTGTCGCCGCCATCAGCTATGACGGCTGATCCGAAGTGCCGCAAAATGGTGCGAGCAGTTTACGCTAGACGCACCCAGAAGAAACAGATCTTTTTCCAAGACCTGCACGAATACCGATGCCGACAGGTGCAGAAAAAGACCAAATCTTTTTTCGAACTGGTGGGACCCGACTGGTATCATGTGCTGAGCGAATCGCAGAGGCAGTGTTTAAACAAAATGGAACGTTGCATTTATAAAGATCTACTAGAAGGCCGGCCCACACGCGTCACTGGGATTTTAAAGGATTTAGGCATTTATAAACATCCTACTGGCACAGATCTCTTGACTTGTGCGTATCTGGGACGCAAGGATCCAAAGCAATTTTTTGCACAACTTTTTATCATTATCTACGATCACGCCTTCGACCTGAAACGCGTTCAATACAGTTTGAATGCTAAATTAATATTGTCTTCCATATTTTATTTAGGTCAAGCCAGTTTAGAGGATTCGTTAAACGAAATATTTCGTGTTGAAAAAAAGGTACCAACGCCACCGCCCAAACCAAGACCAAGAACCAGGGCGTCTTCCATATCTCCATATTTAGAAGAGATGATGCCAATTGACCAAGAAAAGACTGCCAAAGTCAAATTGAAGAAACGTACTCGTAAAACGTTACCATTTCCTGACTATGACAAGTTGGAAGAGGCAGCACAACAGACTTGGTCACCACCACCGCCGTCACCGCGGCAGTCTGGCTACGCACTCAGTACTGATGCCTCCCATTTAATTCCACGTCACCTCCAAGTTCAGAAGTATGTCCCCAATAAAAGAAAAAAGATCAGACCACCGAAGACAGACGTGTGGAACAAACAATCTATAATTCAAGGAGTTTTTACAGTACAAGGAAAAAGAGTATTTATTCTCGATAGCATGGGTATTATGCCACCCCTCGGTCATGTGATACACGGCGGAGTGGCTTGGAAAAACGGAGCATTCATTAATATCCACGATGGAATATGTGCGATGGCGGCGCCACCCAAGTCTGAGCCGTGCGATTGCACCAAGCAATGGCAAGAAGCCGTGTTTGACTACCTCAAATCTTCAAAATGTCAGTGTGAACATTATTACGATTACGGCAATGAAGGTGAATTCCCTTCAGAGGAACTGCTATATTTTCATAAACCAACAAAATATTCTCCGCCGAGATTCGATTACGCTAGAATTTTTCAATTAGATGAAGCCAATCTAAACATTGGTAGGGCGTTCAAAAATCTTTGGGTGACTGACAGTATACTGGGAGACGGATATGTTGACAAGAAGGAAAAGAAGAAGAATATGTATCCTCTGCCGATGGATTACATGAGGAGTGCGTTGAAGTCGTTGGTGCGGTACAATCTGGCGGCGGCCTTACCTTCGGTGCACGAAGCGCCAGAGCTAAAGGCCTGGATGCGCCGCCGCGTGTACGGCTCTCTCACATCCACACAGAAGCACAAGTTAGTGCAGAAATGCAGCACCTTTGCAGCAAACTTTCATGCCATCTTTACCAAGAAAAACTATGGTCACATCATCCCTCATAAAAATCCTATTCTAGAGAAAGTGAACACGTGGGCCAAGAGAGATGAACTAAAACGAACGCTTGAAAATATCACTCGCGAATACAAATTTAATATATTTATGTCTCAAGCCAAGATGGCAAACTTATTCTGGCCAATAATGTTTCAGGCTGACATGCCTAACAAAAGATTTCGTGAAATATTTTTCGCATACTTACCATCGCGAGTGTCAGATGTTACGTTGATGCGTCCCTATGACTCAACGGTCACCGCAGAACGTGCTATGCGTATGAGACGTAGGCGATACAACTGCGGGTTGACTGATCATTACAAATAAGTCGTCATATAAAAAATGTGTACTGAGAATTTTGTTCTTCAATAAACCTCTTTCCTTTCTACCTTCGGGCATTTTCTTTTACATTTCAAGGAGTGTTTCTACCATTTGAACTTCTGATTGAATATGCTAACGTGCAGCCACATATCAAGTGATCTGTGCATGCAGCAGTGCAAGCTTGTAAGCGATTTTAGCAGCTATGACATAGCAAAAAGAACTACTAATAGGTAGCCTGTCATGTCATGCTGGCGTACGTACATATTTAGCCACCTTCAAGCTCTCCTTGGTCAGAGTTCCAGCCAGTGTAAATCTGCCAATATTATAGACAAATATTTTCAGCTTGAAATCGTGATGAATAGTAAAACACAGACAAGACTACAATTCATAATTTAATGAAATAAGTATTATACCTAATTAGGTACATTTACATAAAGATTATGGCTAAAAGTTAAACGGTCACGGTAAAACAACTTTGTTGTGGAAGAATGAATAAAAGTTGAATTTAAACATTAGAGTTAAATTGCGTCTTAAAAAAGTTCAATGTTTTTTTACAAAGAATACACTCATTTTATAATACTCAAAAGGTATTAAAATATTTCTCTTTTAATTTTACATATACTTACAAACTAAAATATTATTTTACAAGTCTCTTTATTATAAAATCTATACGGTTTTGTTTAAAATAAAATACTATAACTACGGCCAAAATTGTAGCAGGGATTACTTGTGACCACTACAGGCCTAATCTAAGGGATATTCAATCGTCTTTGGTATCGATGAAAACAAAACAAACATATTGACACAGGACGCGAAAACTTAACTCAGAAAGAATACTGATATCATAATAGAACAAAAACGTGTTTAAAGCATTTCCACTTTAAATAAACATTAGAAACAACATTCAACAAACACAAAGCAGAACAAACGATTGTGATCTAAGTTAGATGTTAAATAAACAAACATATTACCGAAAAAAAAAAAAAACGTTGAGAAATGCATCAATTCAATAAAGTTACCTACATCGAAATTGGCATTGAAGAGTTAAAGAATATTGTGCATACAAGTAATTTCAATCGTAATTTTAAAATATTTTATACTCATTAAATAGCTCTTATGTGAAATATTGAAAGCAACACAACTACGAATTATAACAAGGCGTCTTTAGATCACGTCTCTTTGTATCCGTAAAATAACACTTGGCATAATATTTGTCGTTCTCTAAACATCGCCTTCTAAAATAGCCTCCATGTTTTGTCATGACATTAGCACCCTCTATCCGCTCAGATCTGTAGCTCTTGATGCGAGTGTTGGGCATGCGCGGGAGTGTGCGCGGGGGAGTGTGGCGCGGGGTGCGGGGCACGCTGCTGCAGGTGCACCAAGGCGGACAGAAGCCTAGTATTAGCTTCATCGAGAGCAGCGATGCGGTGCTCCTGAGCTTCGATGACTCTTTGCTTGTGTGAGAGGGCAGCCGCCATCTTGCGTTGTTCACGACGAAGTTCCTCTTCTACGCAGAATAACCTAAAATAATTTATTAAAGTGTGTAAAATAATTAGAAATGAAGACTACTACAAGGGATATAACATTGGCGTAGCCAGGTAGGGGCAGGGTTGGGCACGGCCACCCCTCCAGAAAAATCCATCAATTATATTTAAATTAACATTATATCATTGCAGTATAGAAACGCAGAAATAAAAGTAAATCTGGATGTGAGGAGCTCTGAACCGGGAATCGAACCCGGGACCTCTCGCTTGCCGGGCGATTGCTCTAACCTCTGAGCTATCCAGGTCTCAACACAACTCGTGAATTTACCGATGTGCTTTCCCATACTGCAATGTTATTTATAGATACCCACTTTATTATCCCGGGTTCGATTCCCGGTTCAGAGCTCCTCACATCCAGATTTACTTTTATTTCTGCGTTTCTATACTGCAATGATATAATGTTAATTTATATCTCCTTGCGATGGATAAATCGCCAAGTGTTCAAACATAGAAATTTATTTCTGTCATAATTATATTTAAGTTATAACCAAGCAAGAATAAGCGTGAACAACTTAACATGAACGTGTGATTAGAGGAAATTTCATAATAAGTGATTTTAGATTCCAATAAAATTCAATTTAAAATAACAAAATCCTGGATACGCTTTGTACTCATATGACATATTTATCATACCTGGAAATTATAGCCTTCATCTTTGCATCGGTATGGTCCTGGCCGGGCTCCGCTGGTCCTAATCGTCCGCGCAGAAACTCTACGGAGCACTTCAACCTTTCGATCTCACGCTCATACTGTTGAAGAGATAACTTAGCATTAGATATCCGAAGATCACAAAACAAAATCCCAAGATCTTTATAGTACTTATGTAAGACAGATCTGGAATAAAGAATGGTTGATTGTAAAATACCTGTTCAATGGTCCTATGGTGCTTAGAAGTCCTTCTTCGTCCAGTGGTGCTATATAAGGTGTCCTCCATTTCATCGGAACTGTCAGTGAGTTCTCGAGCGGACTCCAAACTTAGTCGTCGTTGTAGCTTCTCCCTTCCAGTGACTTCACTTCTCTCACTTCGGTCACTCCGCTCATTCCGCTCGCTCCGGACGCTTCGCTCGGCTGCACGCTCGCTTGTCTCACTTGATTGCGATTCGCGGTTGAATATTGCTCGGGAAGGAGATTCCCTGTCTCGTCTTTCCCGCACACCATAATATTCTTGTTGCCTTTCCAAATCCTCGTTCAATCTGCTACTCGATACCTTAGCTCCGGAGTACGTCCTGTCTAGAGGATAATTTGTTTCTGGAATGGTGCTTTCTGAGACCGTATATTTTTCTGGTGAAATTTTGGAATTTTCCATGTTGAACAATGCTTTTTGACTTCGAGAGATCTGTAGCCTATACATTTCCTTATTGACTTCTTCCACATTAGAATCTGATCTGCTCATCGGATACCCTGCTTCTGTGGTGATATGATGAGGTTTGCTTTCGTATAACGTTTCGTTCCTTTGACCGAAGTGTTTTACGTTGAGCTGGTTTTGGTTTGTTGAGTAAGAGAGCATAGGATTCGTTCTTGGCATTCGCGTCTTGCTGTTGCTTTTGCGTAGACTCGGCGAGTTACTTGACGATTCATCATCCCTTATTCTAGGAGAGTTACTATGGTTACTCCTCTGGTAAACATCTTCGTAATTACAATTATCTCTGGTGAGTTTGCGGTGGGTACTGTTACGATTCTGCTGGTCATAGACTCTACTCTCATCGTTCAGGTTAGTAGAACCTTCTGAGTTTGTTTCAACGTTGTCTGTGCTCAAACCCTCTTCATCTATGGATGAACTGGATGAGCCACAAGGACATCGCTTTGAATTTCTGTTTTCATTGCACTTCTTTTTTTCGGGAGATTGTTTGTCCTCCATAGCGTACACCGGATTTGTGAATACTAATGGAGCCATCTTCGGGTTTACGTTTATATTTGGCTGGCCATTATCAGCTGTAGTGAAATTCTGAATACCATACTTTTGGATATCATAATCGATTTTTTGTTGCACTGGGCTCTTTGGATAAAACTTATCATTTTTGTTATCGTAATACTGCTTATCTCTCTGTTTTTGGTAGTTTAGCTGTGAGTACCGGCTCATCGACTGACCACCGTTCTCGTAAGGTTGGTGGAGGTGTGTCGGGTTTTCGATGGGACTAGAACTTTGGCTGTAAGTGGCAATGCTTTGGTAACCAGAGCTGGCAACGTTCGAAAGACCACTGATGGAAACATTAGAACCGTTATTTGTGTGAGAGTAGTTCTTGTTTCCGTTAACGATGTTATTATTAGACTGGGATTGCTGTAAGTTCTTCTTGTTTAGAATGAGTTTGTTATCGTCACCCATATCGGTGTCATCAGCGTACTTTAGAAGGTCAGAGAGTTCGTCCAATGTAGCGGTTTCTCTGATAAGGTCCTGCATTTGGTTGGAACAATAGTTGTGGTTGACATTATCACTGCTTGGAGATCTTTCGGTGCTATTGTAGTTGGAGTTATGGAAATGCGTTTGCTGGTTATAGTTGTTCGGCTTATATCTTTCTTGAAATCGTCGCTCTAGGCTCTCGTTTACTGCGCTGTTAATGCCTTTAGCATATTGATCAGAGCCGAAGCCGATTTGAACTACTTTCAGGTTGACACAATGCTCTTGGTTGTTGTATTGTGAACTGTATCTATCTGGGTTCACATTTGGATTTACAGGAGTAGACGCATACCCATTTCTAGGTAAAGTTTGCGATCGCAAGTTGAAGCTTGGTGATTTTGAGACTGATACATAAGATCCTTTGTACTTTGATTCTTCGGCATTTGACTTTGAGGGGCTTACATTAAATTGGACACAGTTCTTATTCATGATGGGTGAACTGTGGGCAAAGTTGTTGTTTAAGTGACCGTTGATTGGGGCTTCACTGTTGTTTTGTTTCGTCTGAGTATTGCAAGTCGGGTCATTGAACGTAAATATATTATCAGGTAGAGGCGGTGATGGTCCGATATCGTTGCTTAGCAGTCTCTTGCTGAGTTCATCCAATATGTCGGTTAGTGGATCCAACTCCTGCATCCTAGCAGCTGGCAATTTGGGCAGACTATCAACTAAGAGAGCATGCAATGTAGCTAATTGTTTCCCGAGGTCCACGTGTGGGGCCCATTCAGGGTCAGCTTCGAGTCCGTTACCCCCGCACTCCCCTCTCGACCCTTCTGATCCTCCATTCGACCCTTGAGATGCGGCTGAATTACGTTTGCTGCCATCCGGGTTTTGTTGCTTCTGTAATAATTGCTGTTGCTCTGCTGGGCGAGTCTGTAAGACGATACGTTTTTATTAGTTTAGTTTTCTTTGATTTAATTATGGATATTTTTAAAGAAACATTAAGAGATGATTACCGAAATAGATCTCAGAAATGCTTTCATGTTAGGTGCTTCTTGTTCTAGAAAGTCGTTAAGAAACTCCATGAAGGCCTCCTTGCCCTGGAAGCGGGTGAAGTTGGCGAGGGTCTGCAGAGTCTTCGCAACAAGCGTTAGGTTACGCGCTGCCCGTTCGTTCGGATATTCTGTTAAATGGCCCAAAAGGTTAATCTTGTATTTAAAAGATAACACACACCTTATATAACAAGACGACTAAAATCTTTGGACTAGAAGGTATGTGTGATGCGTACCGTGAGTAATGCCAAAGAGGCTAGGAGATAGAATAGCTGGACAGAGGAACCGCAAGAATATCGACGCACTGATCAAGTTGTCAGAGATGTCTTCGCGACCCATTGATATCAATCTGAAAACAAAATTATTATTAAAGCCAATTGTTGTATTGCAATTGCTAATACTCTAGAAATATTTTTAAAAGAAACCGGTAATACAACTATATGTACATCTGGACGATATACTTTGCAAATACGAAGTGGGACCATTCTAACAAACATAACAGTAATATTTTAAGGAAGTATAAAACAGTTTTTATGTATGAGGATGATAAACGACGTAAACGGAATGTTCTTTTATTACCTTTCCCGGAAAGTAGCAAAACAATCCCTCAAAGGTGGTGGGAACCTTGGCGCAGACGCTGCAATAGCTCTCCAAGCCAGGGTCACCGCGTCCCTTAATGCCGTCTGCTGACGACGTAGCGCTGCGCCGCTGCCGGCCCTCAAGGGATCTACTTCACATTCCGCTGCCCCAGGCCCTGCTGCTGTTGCTACTGCTTCACCAAGAGTGTCCTTGAAAAATTTATAAATAATTATTACACGTATATTTAAAGTCTGTTAATATATCAATAAAGTACCTATTGAAAAATATCATCAAATTCAAAGTTTGTTTTGTAATGTAGGTACACATCATGAACTTTTTACAAGTAAAATTTAATATTCAAAAATATATTTACTAATAGTAGTTTATGCTACAAGGGCCAAAAGGAATAAATCACGAGGACGATTTAAATCACGAGCGTAGCGAGTGTTTTAAACTTAACCGAGTAATTTATTGCTTTTACGCCCGTATCATACTACGTTTTTCAATGCATAGTGTGAGGAAATGAAAACAAATATAATCTTGTGAACTTTAAATTATGATTGGCTCAAAAGGATTGTATCCAGAGCCGTTAAACAGTTAAAAAAAGTATAACATCTATGGTACACAGGAAAGGCTGCAGGTTAGCCAACCATTGCAAACAAATTAAAAATAATAATAATAATAATAATAATAAAGCCCTAGGGCAAAATAATCGACTTTCTGTTCGGTTTTGATGCATAAAAAGTGGGCCTTTACGAGCACATGCATTGAAAAATAATAAACGTACATGAACTAAATTTAATGTAAGTAAGTATATTTAATTTATGCAGCAATGTATATGCTATTCAAATGATAGGTAAAATATATAATTATATACTACATAGATTATCAGATTGAACTTTGAAAACAGACCATTCCACAACACAAATAGACACTAAATAATTAATTCAATATAAAGATTCATGAGAGGTAGAGACCTGTAGATACTGGTCGCCAACCAGCTTTAAATACGCCTCCATACTCTTAGTCGCCAGCGAATTTCCTCTGAAAGTCAACGAATGATCTCCGGTTCTTCTCACGTCCAGCGCTACCACATCGGCAAGGTATCGAGGAGCTAGCCCTGCGCCCGCCATACATAAGACTAGAGCACAGCCAATGTCTTCCTTAGCTTTTACACCTGGAATAACAAAAAGAGTTGATTAGATAATGTAAGGTTAGCATAAAAATTCAAGACTAACCAAAGATATGTATAATGTATTGCATACGAAAGCTATTTAAGACAATCAAAGAAGCAACTTACCAATAACAGGCTCCAAATGTTCACAAAGTCTTTTATAATTCCTCTTCAGATAGTCAAGGAACCTCGCGTAGTGATCAATCGGCAGCACGTCGACACTCTGGTACCGGCATTTGATGCGGAGGGCGGGCGCGGGCGGTGGTGGGGCGCGGGGTGTGGGGGACTGCGGCTTGTCGTCGCTGAGCGGGTACCACCGCTCGTTGAGGTATCGAGACGATACGTCGTCGACCGGGATACGCACGGTACCTGCAAACAGATCCATTGACACTACATACTTTCGAAGCTAAAGGTGAAACTGCCTGGTGAATGGGATAGCTTTACCGGATAAATTTGCATTCCTGCATAAGAAACGAACCGGTACTGAAGGCATAATCAGTTTTTTTTATCATATCAGTAAAATAAAATAATGAACGAATATCCATGAGCGGCTGGTACAGGACCGAACTACAATCCGGCCGAGTTAACTTGGCACCTGGGGAACGAGAGATAAATATATCCTGTAGTATGAGCGATCGCAGCAAGGACAAGGAAAGCGGGGTGCCAAGTTAACTCGGCCAGGTTGTAGAATATTTTAAGGTGGAAGCAGACTGCGCAGCATCTTTGCGACTTTCAGGCAGAAACCTGGTAAAAGCGGTGCAAAACCGGAAAAGTGATAAGCCTATAATGTATTATAAAGTAAAGTAGCTTACCGACTAACGCGTGCTTATCTCGTTTCCTGGAGCGTCGCTCAGGCTCGCGGTACACGTTGACGTTGATGGTGCCGACAGCCGGCAGTCCACTGAACTCATACACTTCGCCCCAGAAACACAGCTCCGTCTTTAGCTTTGACGACGATCTTTAAACAAGAAAATAACCAAGTAAAATTCAAGATCTTGATTGACATCAAGTCATGATTTTTGTTATAAAAACTTACTTATAAGCATCTAGGGACTGTGCCTGCTTACACAACTACATATTTTTGCTACTAAAGATAGATAGAATAGAATAGATAGAATAGAAAAATGTTTATTAATACATACAGTACACGAAACGACACAATACAAAAATACACAAAGATATTAAAAGCACAAAAATGGTTAAACATAATTCTAATATAATTCTAAAATAATATTTCTAAACTATGACAGAAATAAATTTCTATGTTTGAACACTTGGCGATTTATCCATCGCAAGGAGATATAAATTAACATTATATCATTGCAGTATAGAAACGCAGAAATAAAAGTAAATCTGGATGTGAAGAGCTCTGAACCGGGAATCGAACCCGCGAGCGAGAGTTCCCGGGTTCGATTCCCGGTTCAGAGCTCTTCACATCCAGATTTACTTTTATTTCTGCGTTTCTATACTGCAATGATATAATGTTAATTAATATTTCTAAAGTTGTTGCATGTACTGTAATATACTAAACTGGCCCTGGCTCAGCAAATGTTGGAGATTAATCTCCAACGCTGCTGGTTTTCAGCCAGTACCATAGTACTCCTAATAGTACTCGTACCGACCTATTGATAAATTTTTCGAATGTTGATTTGCTCATTTAAAAACTAAATATATATTAAGTTTAATTATAAAAATACGATGAAAGTTATTTCAAGGTGTCCAATTACCATGTATTATGGGTATCGCAATAATAGGTAGTAATAGAATTTAAATAAATTAGTGCTGATTCTTTTGAGGGGACAGTAAATAGGAACGATATTTCAATTTAAAAGTTGATTTTGACGTTAGTAATTGTTGTGGACTGTATGTAAGGAAAACGCTTGTTTCGATTTGTTCCTTTATTTGCTCTTTATTGTAGGAGAGCTATTATTCAACTGAATGCTGACACAGTAAACCGCCCTACTTTTATACACGCCGTTTTGCACACGGCACTAATCTAAACAGTCTTTCTTTGTCTAACTTATATCTATCTCTTTCATAAATTATCTAGCTTATGTCTATCTCTCTCTATACTCGTTGGGTGCGTCTGTGCGGTACTGCCGTCGGAGACCACCCTATTTTCCGTTTACGGCGAGGCTCGGCGTCCGCAACATTCCTCCCCCCGGCGTAGCACGCGTAGCCTCCTTTTCTAGGACGACGAGTCTTCTTGCGGGACGTTTGAATACTCCAGTTTTCGTTCGGACGTCTGCTACTCGTACGCCGCCGTCTGGTCCCTGGTAGGTGCGCTCGATGATGCCCATTGGCCAGGTGTTCCGAGGCAGGGTGTGATCGACGATCACCACGACGTCACCAGGCTGAAGAGGTTGCTCGTTCTGGGTTGGCTCGCCACGTGGTACCAGTGTAGGAAGGTATTCGCGTACCCATCTCTTCCAATAGATGTCTGCGAGTGCTTGACTGGCACGCCAGGTCCGTCGATCAGCGACATCACATGGGCCCGTAGTAGGAAGACCGGTAGATGTACCCAGAAGGAAGTGATTTGGGGTGAGCGCCTCAGGGTCGAGAGGGCTCACGCTCACATGGGTCAGCGGTCGTGCGTTCACCGAGAACTCTGCCTCGGTCAGGAGTGTTTGTAGGACCTCCTCCGCTGGTTCTCGTTCTTGGAGTGTTGCCTTCAAAGCTGTCTTGATGGAGCGCACCAGTCGTTCCCAGGCTCCTCCTTGGTTTGGTGCTCCTGGTGGTATGAACCGCCACTCCATTCGATGAAGCAGCGCTTCGTCTCGCAGGGCGGGTGCCCACTCTATATAGGCGGCTCGTAGTTCATGATCCGCTCCTTTGAAGTTCGTGGCGTTGTCTGAATACATTAGACGTGGCCATCCTCTACGTGCAGCCATTCTGCGCAGTGCCATTAGCGCCGAATCAGTGGAGAGTGACGGGACAAGTTCGATGTGCACGGCGCGTGTGGTGAGGCACGTGTAGAGTGCGCCCCATCTCTTTTCGCGGCGGCGTCCCACTTTCACCACCATTGGTCCGAAGTAATCTACGCCACAGTTGGTGAACGGGCGATGGAAAGGGTCCAGGCGGGCGCGTGGCAGGTCTCCAGTAGCTGGCACTCGTGGTCTGGAGCGGCGCACTCGACAGAGAGTGCAGTTGCGTTCCACGGCTCGTACTGAAGGCCGCAGGTGGATTATCCAGTACTTTTGTCGAAGGTCGTTCGTCACGCGTTCACGGTTTGCGTGACCAGCAGCACAGTGCTCTTGCAACACGATGAGCTTTGTCAGGTGGTGACGTCCATCCAGGATCATGGGTTGCTTCGTCTCAATGGGCGCAGTCGCTGCTCCTATGCGGCCGCGGACTCGAAGCACGCCGTCTTTCAGTACGGGATCCAGTTTGTATAGTCGGCTCCCTTTAGTGATAGGGCGGTTCGACTCGATCTTCTTAATGTCCTGATTGAAGCTCTCTTTCTGTGCTTGTTGTATGAGCGCTCGTTCGGCTCGTTCAATGTGCTGGTGCTCCATTCTTGTAGCTCTGCGCCGGCATATGTCAGTGAATGCCAGCACACGGGCGGTTGCTCGTACAAGCGTCTCGTATTTGGAGAAACGGGTTGGATCTGGCAACCAGTCGCTTGTCGTCGTAGTATCTTCGCTCGTATGGAGAACGTCTTGTTCGTCGTTTTCCTCGTCGATTGTTTGTTTTGTGGGCCATTGGTCTTCTGGTTCAAATAGGAAGCGCGGCCCTTGAAACCAGCGGTTGTTCTCGCTGATCGGTGCTTGTGTCATCCTTGTGGCGTCATCAGCTACGTTCTCGCCAGTGGGTAGCCATCGCCATTCTTCTTTGTTAGTGAGCTCCGTGATCTCACCAAGTCGGTGCGCGACAAAAGGAGTGTATCGTTTTGAGTCGTGGTAAATCCAGTGTACCACGGTTGTGGAGTCACTCCAATAGATTGTTCTGGATATCTCGATACGATGTTCCCTTTTTATAGTCTCGGCGAGTCTGGCACCGATGACAGCCGCTTGTAGTTCAAGGCGAGGGATGGTCTGTACCCGTCGTGGTGCCACCTTAGCTTTGGCAGCCACTAGGGCGACTTGGATGCTCCCGTCGTGGTTCAGGATCCTCCAGTAGGCTACAGTAGCGTAGGCCTGCTCGCTTGCGTCACATAGAACGTGCAATTCTACACGCTCGTAGCTGCTCAGTCCGTAGCATCGATCTAGACGCAGGTGGGCGATCTCAGTGAGTTGCTGCAGCCAACATGTGAAGAGTTCGTCTTCTTCCGCGGGGATAGGTTCGTCCCAGGACATTTTGAGGCGCCACAGGCTTTGCAGGATGATCTTGGCTCTGATGGTGTATTGGCTCAGCAGCCCCAGTGGGTCGTATATTGACATGACCGCGCTGAGTGCTTCTCTTTTTGTTGGTGCGCGGGTCTGTGCTCGTACTTCAGCCGGGACTCGATGCATGGATGTGTTGAATCCCAACTCATCTCGTTCTGCATTCCAGAAAAGCCCGAGTATCTTGTTTCCCAGGTCTTCTCCTCCCAGTTGTGCTGGCACGGTCGCATGTAGGTCAGCTGGTACATCGCATAATGTGGTCTTGCGATTAGCGTTCCATCCACGCAGTGTGAATCCAGCGGCCGCGTGCACTGTTCTAACTTCTTTGATGGTGCGTAGGGCCTCTTCTTCATCCTCAAAGCTGCATACTAAGTCATCCATGTAATGGCTGTGAGTGATGACTTCCAGTGCATGTGGATGTGTCTGCGCGTGTTCTCGTGCGTTATGATCACGCACGGAATGTGCCATGAATGGTGAACTCGCAGCGCCGAAGATCATACTCGTCATTTTGTAGAGACGAGGTGGGTTCATTCTGTCTTCGCCTCTCCAAAGAAACTGTTGCGCTGGCTGATCTTCAGGGCGGATCTTGATACGTAGAAACATTTCTTGTATGTCTGCGGTGACTGCGACTGGTTTCTCTCTGAACCGAAACAGGATCCCCTGCAGTGATAAAAGCAGGTCCGGTCCTTCAAGCAACTCGGTGTTGAGGCTCACACCGTGACTCCTCGCAGCCGCATCGAATACAAGTCTTTTCTTGCCGGGTTTGTTTAAGTTTTCTACGGCAAAGTGCGGCAGGTACCAGCATACAGCGCTTGCATGTTCTGAGCCATCACATGGTACCGCGTATCCTTTCTTGAGCAGGTTTTCTATTTGCGTGGTATATTCTCTGGCAAAGTCAGGCGAGGCGTCCATCTTTCGTTCTATTTGCCGAAGTCGACGTAACGCTGTGTTATAGCTCGGAGGCAGAGTTACTTCATCATGTCGCCATGGTAGCCCAACTTCATAACCGCTGTCAATCTTCTTCATTGTTTGTTTGACAATGCTCGTGGCTCGCTGATCTGTGTCGTTCAAGTGTGGTTTGCGAGCGACACCAAGTGCATCTATTCTGAAGTGTGCTTCTACCAGTTCATGCAGGCGTTGATCATTCTGTTCTCTGTTCTTGTTCATGTGCTGATCAGGTGTGTAGATATGTAGCACGCTCTCTTGGTTGTAGATGACGCTGCGTGGTACTGTTCCATGTATAACCCAGCCGAGTTGTGTTCTGGACGCGGCTGGTTGATTAGGGCCGCCGACTCGCAGCTCGCGGGATACAATGTGCTCCCAGTGGTCTGTCCCCACCAGGATTCCGGGACGTGCTAGTTCGTAGCATACGTCTTCTTTCAGTAGATCTTGCAGGTGTTCATGCTTCAGCAGTGATTCTGGGATGGACTGCTGATGAAGCCTCAGGTTTTTGACGGTGCGTGCTTGTAACTTGTGTAGTGCGACGTCTCTCTTGCCTCTCAGTTGCACGCTGACGATCTTGCTGTCTCCCTCTTTTGTAGTCATATTGACGCCGTGCAGGTGCAAGGGTAGTGATGGCCCTTCTGCACCAATGTTCCGCGCTATCTCTTCGTCGATGAGAGTGACAGTGGCTCCCTCATCAAGCAGTGCATGAGTGCTGACCTCTCCCCGTGGTCCGACGATGACGATTGGACATACTTTGAGCAGTACGGTTCGTGGGCCGGTAGCGGTTTTGGTTGCTACCGACAAGACTGCCTCGGTGCTTACAGTCGGTGTCTGGGTGGCGGGTGTGCTTTCCTCTTCTTGATGCAGTGTCTGGTGATGAGGGCGGCGACATTGGTTGATGCCGCACAGCTTGGCTTTGCAGTTGATTCGTCTATGCTTCTTTTGTATGCATTTGAAGCATAACTTCTTGTCTCGAACGAATTCCCAACGTTGATCAATAGTTAGTGCTTTGTAGCTCGGGCACTGGGGTAGCGTGTGTCTTTGCTCGCAGCTTGGGCATTGGTCGCTCTGTTCTTCTATACTTTCGACGATGTTGTATATGGCGCTTGCTTTCTTCTTGTGAATTGTAGCTGGTCGAAGCTCTTTCTTGGCTGCGGAGACAGGTGCAGTGTTCGTGGTGGAGGAGTACGCGTACTTCAGCCCCCAGTCTGCCTCGCGCATGAGGAAGCGAGACAGAACGATGATTTCAGGATCTAGTGTTCCTTCCTCTTCATGAGCATATTGACACCAGCGAGATTGAAGGTGTGGACTGAGTTTATTCAGAACCTCTCGCGCCAGTGTGGGATTGTAGAGGTACCCCCGTCGATCGATGCTCTTGAACACGCAGACAATGTTCTGTAGTTTGACGGCGAATTTGTTCAGTTCAATTGGTGACTGTCCTGGTCTTGGCAGCTTCTTCAGCTCCTCGAATGTTTGGTCGATGATAATTTCTGGTCTCCCGTAGCATTGTTCCAGAGTATGCATAATTATCTCTGGACTGGTGGCTGTGTGCATGAGTGCAGCCACTGCGTCTCGTGCTTCTCCTTTGAGGCAGGTTCTCAGCCGCAGTAGGTTCTCGGCAGGTGAGATGTTGTACATTTTCGTAGAGTCGCGCATAGCTGCCTTGAATGGTAGCCACTCGTTCGAAGATCCGGAGAAAAATGGCAGCTCAATCTGTCGGGGCCGCGGTCTGGCTATCCTCTCTAGTGTCTCTGCTAGTTGATCGATACTGTTTCTAGTTCTGTCCGGAATGCGCCCCACATTGGTCATGCGTGGAGTATGTTCAAACTGGATTCTTGTTGGATCTTCTTGTATTCCTACTGGTTCTTGTATCTGCTGGTTAGCGCTGTTCTCCCCCCGTGCAGTCTGCGGGTTTGCGCGCAGCCAGTCATCCACCTTCTTTTGAGGGTTGTCAGCTCGTAGTGGTTCTTCGTGCTGGCTCCCTTCCTCTTCTTCGATTACAGACATGTCGACGGCTAGACGCTTCTTTATTAGGTCAGCTTCGATTTCCAGTTCTTTTTTCTTAAGGGCTGCTAACTTCTCCGCGGCTTCCAGTTCAGCCATTCGCTTTCGCATCGTGGCGCTCGCAGTAGATCGTTGCGAGGACACGGAGCGCGCCGGTGGCCCGTATTGAACTTGGGTCTCTCTTAGCAGCAGCTCTGACGAAGTACCGGCGATGGCTGTGATGCCGGTGGTGGTACCGTGGTCGACGGTGCCTGTTTGTACCGTAGGTGACGCGGGTGGTTCTATCTGCAGTCGTCTCTGTCGCTCTTGCTCTAGCCTCAGATTTTCGTGGCGTAGTTCCTCTTCACGCTGTTCAGTCGTGCGCCTCTGGTCTTCCAGGATTTCTGCATCACCGTGGCTCCTTGTGACGACCATGGTGATAGGTCCGTAGCAGCTCTGGATAGGCGTCCGATGGTGTGGAGAGGTCTTCTTTGGCTGGTTCTTGGCTCGAGATCCGGCTACCGAAGGTCCATTTACTGTTGTGGACTGTATGTAAGGAAAACGCTTGTTTCGATTTGTTCCTTTATTTGCTCTTTATTGTAGGAGAGCTATTATTCAACTGAATGCTGACACAGTAAACCGCCCTACTTTTATACACGCCGTTTTGCACACGGCACTAATCTAAACAGTCTTTCTTTGTCTAACTTATATCTATCTCTTTCATAAATTATCTAGCTTATGTCTATCTCTCTCTATACTCGTTGGGTGCGTCTGTGCGGTACTGCCGTCGGAGACCACCCTATTTTCCGTTTACGGCGAGGCTCGGCGTCCGCAACAGTAATCTAAGTGGGGGTGGGATATTGTTCCAGCACTTGGTTGAGAGATACCGAAAGCTACCTCTAAAAGCCGTAGTTTTGATCAAAATGAATATTACAAACTTCCAAAAACATAAACTGATGCCAACGTTACCTTAGTAAGTGACCTTCCAATTAAAAATGTTCATGGACTCCAACAAACAGTTCGTCAAGGGTTGTCATGTAGATGTAACAAATAGAAGAAGCTACATATGTCCCAGCTAACCTGGCATAGAGCGTATCGTCGAGCAGGATCTCACAGTAGTAGCGCTTCTTGGGGGGGACGGCCTTCGCCTCCAGCAGCCACAACTTGACGGATCGCTCGCAGCGGCGCGTGCGTATCTCCTCCGGTCGCGCCGCTTGACGTAAGCTGGGAAGTATAAATGATGTTTTATGAATTAGTAAGAACTATAAATTCAATGCCCCAATACCCATCGACTCAAGCAGGGGTAGTAGCGGTGGTCTCTCCCGTGGTGGTAGAAAACACAAACCCGGTTTCCAAGCGATGGAAATATAATCTACATAAAAACTATACAGGTTGTTAAGATGAAGTTGCGAAAGCCGAAATCTGGCGACAGTACTCGTCCAAACGAACCGTAAAAAAATGGGAAATCGAGAAAAAATATCTCTTGTTTCATACATTTTGGTCGGGTAGCTATGCAACTTTTCTATGGAACAGCTGACTTTTTTTGCGATTCTAGTGTTGGTTCCATGGTATAAGTTGTTTGTATGGACGAATACTATCACCAATTTCCGGCTTTCGCAACTTCACCTTAACACCCAGTATAATATGAAAAGTATATGAAACTAAGACGATGATAAGTAAAATAATAATATTTAGATAAGAAAAATAACATTCAATAAAAATATTGCCTACTAATGGTTTTAAGGCGAATGCCCACGCTAAATAAGCAACTCGATGTGTGTCAGTACAAATATCAACGGAAACGACATTGAAATAATGATCATTTCAGCGTGCCTTGAAAAGTGGCTGTTACGACAACCACTGCGTCTCCGGCTAGCGCAAAATAGGAGAAAATAATACTTTTCACATGGACGCCATTATCGAAAAAAAAATTTTGAACTTAAATTTTTTAGATCTAAAAATTTCCTATAATTTGGTGAAATAATAATTAAAATCGCTTTAGGCGTTTGGAAGAAGTAAGAGAATTCTTGTGTTAATCATGTGAAATTTTCGATGACTTTCGTTTTTTTTTTTTGTCAAAACTTACAATAGAAAAACAGTTTATGAACCTTAAAATTTATTTTTGATAATGAACAGAAAATCACTTGTACTATCCCACAAATTTATTTAATACTTTTTGACTCTATAATGCCTATCATATATTTTTATGAAAAATTTTGGACCACCCGTGTGGGAGGAGTAGACCTTCAAAGACAGGTCCAAATTGCAGTTGGCGTATCCATTCGCCTTAACATCAAATGAACAGTTCACTGTCACCCCTTGTAACCGCAAAGGAATTTCTTAGCACACAGTTAACACCGGGCAAGCAGCATATCATTACGTACTTCCAGCTACATTTAACTCTACATACATCTCTATCATCATATTCAGCCTCAGAAAACGACAGAAACATCTATTTGAGGACCAAAGTAGATATTTAAGCGAACTGTGAAATTACCATCTTGGCTCAAAGATGATTGCCGTCTAGTGGCTTTGTCTACATTACCATGACTCCAATAAGAGACCACTGTCAACTGAAATCAGATATAGTGATTATATGGATGGATGAGGTTTTGGTTTTTGCAGGAACAAGATAAAAAGAAATACCACACGTAATAGCTGTTACTAACGGAATTACTTGGTTGTATACTGTTTCAGTGTTTTAAGACGGTTTGTTTAATTGTTCCACAGTGTCTTTATTGTTAATAAATACAGAGTAATGATATGTGATGTAAGCCTTTCAGTACAATGGCTCCGATATTATACTTGAAGATGAAAGATAGTTTGAGATGAGCTGGTGTATCATAAGTATTCAGTTACACTACGAGCTAAAACAAGAAGACAAATATTTGACGAGGTAATGCCCTTTGGACATATGATGCATAGCAAAGCTCCGAGCTATGAGAACTGCATGGAATAAGCCAGTCATCCACTATAGCTCAGCAGTTGTTCCATCCCGTCATCATTGACAAGATAAGTTGACCTTAGAAAGGTAAAACGATCGTGATGACAAACTGTGAAGTTTTACGCATGTTTCATAAAAGAGAGGCAGCGGCCTTTGTATATCCTTCTCTTAGGCCGTATACTCGATGACAGCGGTAGTGAAGGCTGGGCGACGATGCATTCAAGTGCATAGAATGACTGCGGCGTGGCGAGGGTTACATTCAAAGGCCACTGAAGCCGAGCCGCACTTCGCCCGTTGTCATCAAGAATAAGGCCTGACTCTTCCTTTGTATGCTTCTTTGTTGATCGTATCTTACTCGTTCTCAGTGAGATAGAGAGAGAGCCCGTCACTGCTCCCAAGCAAGCATAAGTCCATAGCCTGCAGCAACATATTTGCGTGAGCCGTGTTCGTATTTACCTGTAAATCCAGCGATCCCGTTCCTTTCTGGAGGCGCATGCGAAGTACCTGGGCGCTCTGTTCTCGGCGCTGAGCGCGAAGCAGTGAGGCCGACCCAGTACCGACGAGTGCAGGGCTCGGATCTCCACCTGGAACATCAGGATATATACACTCTACATTGTGCTCGCTTGTAGGTAGGTGGAGAACTAAAAGATGAAATAACTCAAACTCAAACGTTTATTGCAAACTAGGTGTACAAAAATGATGGAAATAAAAATAAGGATCTTACAACTTAGTTGCCTTTTACTAGGCACAGCAAACAGGGAGGGTATACTTATATAATTGAACTTAAAAATAGAGGAACTTTGAACGTTTACATTACATCTTACCTTATCTTACCTAATCTTATTTATTTTTTAATTAGTTAAATATTCATTAATTGAATATGGGCATTTTTGTATTAAATATTTTTTAAGTTTATTACTGTAGCTGGTTAATAAAGATGAAAGATGGTATTTTGAAAATTCGTACCCGTAAAGAAGCGTTATTAACCGGCAAAAAACAGGAGTTTCGTCCTACAAATACTAAATTTTGAGGACCTGATTGTCTTGTTATTCTGATATGTTGGTATATACAATCATCCAAATGAACAACTACTCTTGTTCCAAAGAAAACGTGCTTCAGCGGGAACAAGAAAATGTCAGTCAAAACTTGTATCAATATAAAATCTTTTCAAGAATTCTGAGCAGTTTTTCTTAAAATATTTTTATCTGGCGGAATATTTTTATTTGCTAGCATGGATCCCGTTTTCCCGATCCCGTGAAAGATATTGTAGTAAGGCGGGGAATTTAGTTTTAAACGGTCTCTGTCACTCCAAGCAGAAAAACGCGCCGTGAGAGAGTGACGATTCAGGCCGAAACAGACAAAAGTAGCATTTTTATTCAAATAAAAAATATAAAAAATACCTATCATAAATTAAAGATATTGTTTAAAACTATTCATAGAGGAGATGGAAACCCTGTACTCAATACACTCTAAGGTGGAAACTATCTAATAAAATATCGTTGAGTTGTGTATGTCAGTCCTGTTTGTCAAACTTTGAGAAACTGTGTCGATAAAGACCACATTTAATTATTTTTTTTGTTATCTAGATGAATTTATTATTTGATTACATACAATAAATTAGAGTAACTTAACTACAAACTTAAATAACATTCAAAAACTTAACTAAAGATGACCTAAAATAAAATCTAATATTATTTCTATAGAGTAAAAGTATTTCATTCGCGTTTTTGTATTACAGAAATGTAGACAAAGGTTCGAAAAATGTTTTATTAATTTATCAAACTAGAAGCTTTATTGAAAGTAGTCAAAATAACTCCAAAAAGTGCCAATATTCCAATTCCTTGCCTTAATTCCTTGAAAGTATGTAATCAATCAAATTTTAATTGCAATTATTGTGACAAAAGTTTGTAATGAAGAGCATAATTTTCTTGTCATCAAAATTGATCGACTTATATCTTCGTATATCGACGTATTTCTTACGTTGTATAATATGTGCCTGTGCTATTTGTCATTCAAATCATAGTATCTTGAGAAATTGATACTTGTCGTTGTTGGTTCTTGATGGAACATTTGTAACATATTGTAAATAAAAATGGTATAAAATATATTCACTTTTGGAAAGCTTTTTATATATATTTTTATTTATACGAATCAATAATTAAATAAAATACTTTATAATTATAAAATTACACGGTTTAAGATATATTTCGGGTCCGACCTGGACCCGGCATCAGTTAAATATACTAATATATTTATATTTATATTTAGTATATTTAACTGATGCCGGGTCCAGGTCGGACCCGAAATATATCTTAAACCGTGTAATTTTATAATTATAAAGTATTTTATTTAATTATTGATTCGTATAAATAAAAATATATATTGTAAATAAAACAAATTCTTGGTACCTGTTCCACTTTTTAGAGTAGAATAGCTAGTAGAATAGGTAGTGTAGAATATATAAAAAGTGGAACAGGTACCAAGAATTTGTTTTATTTACAATATCATAGTATCTTATTTCGATTGTTTAGATAAGCATATGTTTATCACTGCTGTCCTACTACCATTTATAAATACACTGATAAAAGATAACCTTGAAGTAAGTTCGGCAACCCGTTGATGTCTTTTGATAGAAATATTGTGTTTGTTTATTTATTAAGGGCCAGTTACAGTTATCTCGATAATCTACTGACTCATTAGCAAATAAGCGCTTCTTTACGTAAATAAGTATATCATAGCTTGAAATTCTTTGACATGCAATCGGGGTGCGTATTTACATTCCCATATACAGCACAGATGCCCATAGCCTGTGCTTCAACATTTTGTGTAAATACAAAACGTCTTACAATCTCAAAGCGGTCACAGCGCAATAAATTATAAGACAAGAAGGATTTTTTGCGTATATAGCTCTGTTAAAACTAGGGAGGGTCGGTCGCCTTGTTCCGCTCCGCTTTGCTCGGCTCCCTTAATTTATATACATGTCAACCTAACAGCTCATCTTCGCTTCGCTCATCATCGCATCTATTTACAATTTTTCGTTGAAATTTTATTACATTTTTTAACTCCAATGAAAAATATTAAAAAATAAATATCCTTCTGACGTGGATTCGAACCCAGACACCTGGTTTTCTGAAGCTTGGGCTCTACTACTACATCAAACCAACGACTCTATTGTTTTATTGTATATGGGAGTATAAATACGCAATCGGAAGGATAAAATGAAAAAAAAACTTACTTGATTAGGTGGTCCTAAATCCATTGTAGATACCGCTGGGGAGTGTGCTGATAGTAGACTTTCATGAGATCTGTAACAAAGTAATTTACTTTGTCAACATACAATAGAATACAGAACCACTCCCAAGGTCATTATACTATGTTTTTATTTATCTG
Source organism: Ypsolopha sequella (assembly GCA_934047225.1). Taxonomy (NCBI): domain Eukaryota; kingdom Metazoa; phylum Arthropoda; class Insecta; order Lepidoptera; family Ypsolophidae; genus Ypsolopha; species Ypsolopha sequella. Next base: position 9,369,404 of record OW203987.1, read on the forward strand.
AACTAACTGCTTTTTAATATCAAGTGCTGATGCTGCTACTTCGCCCTAATGAAGGTTGCTGGATAGCAAATTGATTTTGTTACGGACGGACATCGCAGAATTGACTTGTCGAGATTCTGATGACGTTATTTCGCGTTTCCGGAAGAACCCATTTCATGGCCGCCACCGTGTTGATTTATGTTCCTCAAAAACATTTAACATTACATGCATAAACTAAAGTACCCGATTAACACAGTAATTTTAATAAAATAATAAAACAATTGAAAATTTGTAAATCAATATTCCGTCAATCTTTGCGTTTTTAGGTAAAGATGGGTAAAGATCGTACATACATATCATATATGACAATATCATGACGAACGTCCTTTTTCTCAATTTTTGTGAAGTTGTTAGTTGAAAATATTATAAATAATGTAACGCGAAGACGTCGTCGTAGATAAAGTATTGTGTGCAACTGGATATAATTAGACACTGGAACACTCGTGCAGCCTATTACGAAACTCACTTCCTTCGCTTCATAAACAAGCATTCGTGTCCCTATATATCATATTATGTCACAATTGCACAAAATACTATTTAAGTACACTAAATTCTCTATTAATTAATGAATAACCTTAATGCACATAAAAATATTGAAAAAAAAATTGCACATATACAAAATTTCTTTGACGATTTTCCTGATGAAGTCATTCGCGTTCACCATGAAAGTAATTAAAGTAAATTCTGTAAATAACACGTCGCAGACTGGGCAGGGCCGACGCTCCTACAGTATAAAACTGAACCTACGGAATCTATTAACTTTTAGTTCCTGAGTAACGCCATTATGTCACGACATGTTGTTGTTAATGGGACTTGAAACATTGTTTTAGTATTTTTGTATTGCATTTAGAACCTTATGCCATTTCGAAAGGCAAAATACTAAATTATGATAACCTATAATTTATCAAAATTAATAGAAACGTCTTCTTGATGATACGTCTCAGATAAATGTAATAAGTTTAAAATTACGACGGTAATAAAATAGCAATTTCACAATAGAAAGCTATCATCAGACGATAATTTATGTATGACTTATGCAGATAGGACACTAAATTGAGAGGAGAATAAACTGTGAAATTATAAGGCGCCCCGTCTGCCAGCCTGTCATTAGTTTTCATTACCCCGCACTAACGAAGTCAATTTGTATGCCATTGGGGTAGCCTTCAGGAACATTTTCGCCTGACAGCTATCAATGTGGGAGAACCAAGATTACTGCTCCTTGGTCTATTGCGTAGTAAAATCAGGATTCTTTGTTACTGGTAGTTCACCCCGAATTGTGAAATCACGGACCCCCTCTTGCAACCCCATATCTCGGCAACCCATTGACCGATTTGCCTCATATTCGAACTTAAAAATAATTTTTGTCTAATTTACTCGACTACCAAATTTATTGACGTTCCGATCAACGATCCTCCAGATATCGTCGGACAAATATTATTCATACAAACATACATGAATACATACAAACATACATACATCCATAAATCCATACAAACGCCGGATTGATCAAGTAGACTCGGAGAACTTCGCTCGCTCGTTCAGTTACAGAAACAGGGTCCAATAGAAAAGGAACATTTCCTGAAATCTCATATGAATATCTCTCAAAATATCACCCGAAATTATTTAAATTTGTTTAATTTGTCGTTTGATAACGATTTTTCATTCAATATTACGGGCAATGGGCTGACATTACTCTGTATATGAATCTCATATATAAAATTACAAGTCCTGACTGACTCACAGCCCAAACGGCTAGACTTAGGAACATGAAATTTCGACAGTAGGGTAGCGTTCCGAAACCAAACCCCTTTCATCGAGCAATTCTAGTCGGATGAGCAATACGTTTGGGAACCGGTCATAATGGAACAGTCTTCAGACTAACTTTGGTGAGTTTCGGAACGGACATAGAGTAATATGTCAAAAGAAAAGTTTGGCGGGAAGACGAAAATGTTTAAATGATGGATGAGATTTTATCTACGATATTTTTCGCTTAAAACAAGTTATTGGCGGAACTAATGTTCGGAGACACGTTTAAAGAAGCCAGATAAAATGGTTTTGAATTGAATTGAGAAAAGCTTGCTCTTAATCAAGTTTCAGACTTGTAGAAAATAACAAAAAACAAATTCAAATAAAAATGTCGTTCTAGGCGAGAAAATATGAATAGTTCTCATCTGTGGATTGAGATGTGTTCAAACGTTTAACACTCTTCAGTTCAATGTTCAATACCATGTAAACGTATAAAAATCATACGTCAAGAATCATGCTTTTGACAGGAGCAATATATTCCCGGCGATTTTCGCAGAGCAAAATATTGGTCGTGTCAGTAGAAAAAGTTGCTCGGGTTTGATCGTTCCAAAACGATCTCATTTGTGGTTTTGGAACCAGCATTGAGCTACTTTTATCTGACAGATAGTGATATCTTCTACTTCATCGGACAACCTAAGGTGTTTCGGAACGCTACCTAGGTTACATTTATATTGCACATTATGAAAGGATTTTACGAAATTTTTTATTAAAGGGGCAAAATAGGGGATGAAAGTTTTTATGGAAATTTCGTTACTTTTGTAGTTAAAACGATGAAAGTTGGTATAAAGCCTTTTGGATAAGAAATAAAAAAATATGCGTTTTTGAAAAATCATTCCCTAAGTGGGTGAAATAGGGAATGAAAGTTTGTAAGGAAATTTCGTAAGTCTTAAATTTAAAACCATGAGAAATGGTATTAAGCCTTCTGAGTGAAAATAAAGAATCACGTGTTTCAGGGTTTTTGGAAAATCATCCCCTATAAAGCGAAAAAGGGGATGAAAGTTTTTTAAGGAAAATTTGTTACCATGAAAACCATGAAAATTGGAGCTAAGCTTTTTGGTAAGAAATGAATAATGACAAGTTTCAGTGTTTTTGTAAAATCATCCCCTAAGTGGATAAAATAGGGGAAACCATGAAAATTAGTATGTAGTATTTTGGTAGGAAATTAAGAAGTAGACCGCCATAGCTTCTTTACTACGAAATCGAACCAGCGATAAAAAAGGCGATTAGAAACGCGGCTCGGCCTTCGGCCTCAAATAAGAGGGTATCAAGTAAGAGATCGAGGTATTGTTTCGTTCGAATAGGTGGCTTCGATTGCCGTGGTCTCAAAAAATTGGCAGATTCAATACAACGAACTAAAATTGTATTTAGTTCGTTAATTCAATAGATAGGCTTACACAAGAACTAAATCAACGCGGGCGAAGCCTCGGGCAAAATCTAGAAAATAAATAAGTAAACAATAATTTATATTCGCACCAAATATTTAAAAAAAATTAAAGAAGTAGCTAGGCACGGCCAGATGTATAAAATTAATATTAAGTAATTTTAGAGTACCGTCAAAATATAGAAACCCTTGTAACCAAGACATGTTTGTGTCTGCGGCTCAAGTAATGTATGGTAATGTAGGTGCAGAATTACAGTAGGACACCCAGACGTAATTTCATTTAAAAAAATGTGGAGCTTATTTTTAAGCACTTTACACATGACTCGTTTTCATTAACACAGGTGTTTCCTTTTTTATTTGTTCAGTATTATTAGCAAAAGATTGGGCTGCAGTCTTTACATCCCGTAATGCTAACATTGCCATTGGTGGAGGTAGGCATGTATTTATATATGTAACCTATTACTATGTAGTATATAGGATGGGATTTGGTCGGCCGCCTGGATTCGTGCTGGGGGCTCGGTTGATGATCATTGAACCTTGTTCCTGGTCCCTGGCCGGGTCTCTGGTATGGGTTCGGGCGGTTGATTGGATTTCACCTTGTATAATAATATGTATTTTACCTATAATTTTAATCGTATATATATTGCTACATAAATTAAATAAACATTTAATCTAAGTAGTTCATGTACATTTATTATTTTATTACATGTATTTTTATAAGATTAAAATTTGACTTGTGAAACGTGTATTATATATACCTACTTTGCAAAATAAACTTTTGAATTTTGAATTTTTGTGTAGTCTCACCTTGAAGTTCTGAGCGCGTGCGACGCGGGATGCGTGGGCACGGCCGCTAGCGCCCTCTCTCGTTCCAACTTGGTCGCGGACTTGGTCCGCTTGAGCGGATTGCTGCGGAAGGACCGCTTGGAGAAGAAGAACGACGCCAGTCGCGACGGACTGTGTTGCGCCTGCGCACCCGGCACCGGCGTGCTGGGCGCCGAGCCGCGACGACATGCCTTCTCGTATGATGTGTCTGAGGAAGAGAAAAGAACATACATAAACAAACATATCGTCATGATCTATAATCCCGAGTGGGTGTCAGAGGTGTTTGCGAATAGTATATTTCGTGACGAGTATAAAATGGCGGATTTTCTTACCCGAGAAATGAAGCTTGTTTCGAACGTCGAAAGCTTACATTGCGAGAGTAAGAAAACCCATTTTTAATCGTTGTGAACGATATTTTTTCTACTACCTGATTTACTCGTATATATTTAAATTTTGTTTTCAAATTTAATATATTTTATGACTTTGCAAAGCGCGGCGCGGTTTTTATCCATTTTTTTTCAGGCTTCGGCCGGCGGCTTTTATTTGTGGCTAGTATCATTTTGCGAAAAAAGAGTGTCAGACGCGATATAATCGATTATGTCGTGAATCGGCACGCAGAGAATTTCGATTGTAAATACAAACTAAGGACGTCAAAAAGAACCTAATTTAGCATGAAATGGAGACAAACGTCAAAAAGAACCTAATTTTGCAATAAATTAAATTTCAACACGACATTTCAAACTGACCTGATAGTCATTCCGCAACGGGGCCCGGAAAGTTCGATTTTCAAAACTATATAATTACGAGTATGGAACTGTTTCATAAAGGTAGTAGAAAAAGTTAATTGTTAGTGGGACCGTTAACACCCGTACACCCTTTTTCACTGGCGATTTTTACGTCCCAACGTGATAGAGGGTGAGCCTTATGGAGTACTTCGGGCATCAATACACGTTTTTCAGGGCATGCAGGTTTACCTCGCAGTGTTTTCCTTCACCGTTCAGCAAGCCGTAATGTACAGTAAATGTACAGTCAAAACCTTATTAATATGTTCTGTTGTCAAAACTCATAACCGGTTAAAACAAATTTTTACTGGAAAAATCAGTCAAAATTAGTTTGTCTAAGGACGTCGTCGGTCAATAGTAGTTTTGATTGAAAAATATTAAATAATATAAACCGTAAAGCAAAACGCCCGCACGGTTTCTGTGTATGGCGTGGTTTCCGGCGGAAGTTGCGGCGCGCACGCCGCGCTGTCCGTGACCGCGGCTGCGGCCACATCCCCGCCGAGCTGATGTCAATAACAATTTGTTGCAATTGCAATTGAATTACAAATGTGTCAGGAACTTCAAGTTCAATTTACAGACCGACAAACAAACGGCAGTAATTTTGTAAACATTAAGTCAATCTTGCGAGAAAAAATACACACGTGTTGGTCTAGTGCAGGGATGGGCAAACTTTTTCCTATGCGGGCCAATATTTACAAAGATTATACTATAAGGGGGCAAGGATTTGACTTAATTAATTTATTCTTTATTCAAATTAAAATATTAATATTTGCCAAAATAACGTTATTTATTGACTTGGTGGTTTCAACAACATTGAAAAATCTCTAATTTTTGCAAAATTAAATGACATGAACTATAGATATTTAAATCAAGTACACTATGAAATAAGAAAATTGTAAGTAATATATACATATAGGTAAAATAGGAACAAAAATTTGTTAATGTAAGCAAGTGCACTATTTAAGTGGTCGATGGTCGCGGGCCGGGTTGCAACCGTTTGCGCGCCAGAGATGACCCGCGGGCCGTAGTTTACCCATCCCTGGTCTAGTGCCAAAAAGGATCCACGTTTTTTATTCAATATGTATACTGTGTAGTAAAAGTTTAAATTAACGAGATTTTTGAATCATACTTTCAATGAGCGTTTTTGTCGTTGTTTTTTTTCTTAGTTCTTAGCTTTCCTCCAGATGTCGCTGTCCATGTCACCATAGATAAAATATGTTTCGTAGGAATCAATTTCAAAGTAGTTTTTAGTTTGTTTGGAATCTGTGCAAATTTTGTCTTTGACTCTGTTGCTATAGATACGACAGTGCCATCTAGGAATCTTATTGAACACTCAATTTGACATAAGGAAAAACGCTCATACAGACCAAAAATTTTCAAGAAACGTGCAATAGCGTCGCTTATTCTTATTACAAGTATTAAATAGGAAGATTATTCTATTAGGAGCTAATCAAACTCTATATTTGTTTTCCTATTCAAAACCTTAAGATAAATGGTTGTAAGTAAGGATTCTCACATAATTTTGTACAAGTATACCACCCACGTGCGAGCTGCGGAGAGCTATTACTGCCAAAATAATACTCTACAGACCGCAGTAAATAAACAAACTTACTCGTGTACTTACTATCTCACATCACGAACTGATGGCGAGAGAGTATTAGATAGGAATCAGCCATAAATATTAACTGTAAAGTGTACGGTATGTAATACATACCATATTTACATTGTACAAGGGTTCCGACCGCAATCAGTATTTTTGCTATAATCCTCATCTAATTTTTCACCTCTGTCCTCAAATAAAGCTCAAATCTCTGGGCTTTTAGCTCTATCGCTTGCCATTATATCCATATTCTGGTAGCTTTTTATGATTTGTTTAATTTTTACCCATAAATTTCATGGGACCTTATAAGATCGCGGCTCAGCTATGCCGAGCAAAGTATTTTTTTACAAAAATAAAATGACGATATTTTTTATTTATCGAACTGATGTGACGTGGTAATTCCGCTAAATTATTTTTGTTTGATTATAACCCTTAAGTGGATGAGATAAAAACCACCCTGCTGTGAAGTGATGAAATGTACCAGCGGTGTCAACGACACTGATGGCACAACGTGCGAACGTAACAGATGTTATTAAAGCCCACCACAGGGCTGTACTTTTATTGTTCGAACCGCACTCTATTTATGGGAAATCGAACTTATGTCAGATTGATTGTAATCTTCAACAATAACGTTGTTGATTGTGATAGGTTCTCTTTCTAAGCTATTCTCCGTTAGGTTTTACACGCCTTTCAAATAATCTCTAGCCGACTTTGTCTGAGCAAGCTCCTTGGCAGACATATCAGCACTAACACTAACACTTTTACTTTATTGGTCTCTAAAGAATGTGATTATATCTTGGCAAAATTACGAAATATGAAAGTGTATGTCGCGTCGTCTAGCCGTCAAATACAGCTGATATAAAATCTACTTTTATGGGTATATTGCCTGGACGGTTTGATACTAATCGTTTCCGAGAAACACAATAATCGAATGCATTTGTTCTAGTTATAAGCTAGTGAGTAAGGTGGGGGTGGCAGTAGGAGTGCCATTAGACGTTATGTGTACTAACAAACAGTAAAATATTGTGATATACTACGATATAGTACATTGTGTATATTAGAGCGATAAGTCCAGTCCACACGAGGAAGTGCCAGCGACAAAAGTGATAAACGCATTGCTAATATTCATGCGCAGTCTGCGTAAACAAGTCATGCTCCATTATAAAATTCCATTAACTGTTTCATTAGTGCGGCTTATTAACAAATAAATACTGTTTCATAAAATAATTATTTACCATGTCATTAAACAATAACAAAACATACATAACCTTGTTTTGCAAATTAGTTCCGTTACAAAATATACCATATACCAAAATTGTACAAAATATCTAGTCATAGGAACCTTCTTTTAGCGCAATATAAACCTTTTCAATTAGATTATAATCGGTGAGAAGAGCATATTCTCATGCCCACGTATTTGCCACAATACCGATGAACCGGATATTGAGTCGTTTAAAGGGAACAATGAAAATAGCGGTGTTTTACGTAGAGGAGTCTACGGTGGAGGTGACCATTGTCCGACAGTCTGGCCCACTATTTCAATCCTTGGAACCGTTTTTGGGATAATACGTGCCTGCAAAAAATTCTTCAATTGCTATGGGACTTACATTGTTGATATCTGCGTTGAGAGATATTTACGTGTTTATTTAAGACAAACAGTTTAGCTACGTAAACAACAGTTTCAAACTGCCAAAACAACATCGAAAGCTGACTTGCGTCGTTTATCAAGTGTGTATAAAGAAGGCTGATCCAGCGTTTTCTTACCAATTAGTGCACATTGTCTGTAAATGTTGTGAAGAATCAAATACACAAGTCATCCATTTTATACGTGTCTCATGAAACTGCTTAGTAAGGGTCTGATTAAGTACGTTAAATAACCCTTACAAAATATAACTTCCATATCATTGCGGTATCTTTTGTTCCAATTGTAACATTAGAGCCCAATAAAATAAAGCTTGCGGAGTCTGTAAATGTTTTTATAACTACACCTGGCGTCAAAAAAAATCGCATCTTTTGAAAAATTTACGTCAAACAACTTTCATTCTTATTTGGAACCAATTACAAGGGAACTATTTAGTATCAATTGAAAGGGCATTCATTGACCTTGAAATAAACAATTTTTTCATTTCATTAACAAAACAAATCTCTCGAGTACGTGGTGTTGAAAAAAGTAATGCTTAAATGTTTTGTTCTTTGAAGTAAACTTTTCAAAAGGTGCGATTTTTTTTTGACGCCGAGTTTATATTAAGTATTTAACCTTTTAGAAAGGTTCTCAAAATATTCTCAGATCATGATAGAGTCAATGTCAAAAGGCGCACGGTATAATCTGTTTGCGTAACTAACGACCTAAGCGTTGTTGCTTACAAAATATCTTGAACAATAGAATAAGATGAAGGGCACAACTTTGCCGTAAAACTTTGCTGTACCTACCTACTTTTTGCATAAGAAGTAGCGTTTACAAAACTTTTGGGAGGTTTATCAATAATTTATGTTTCTCACCTGAATGTACGGCCACATCATCATCAACATCCAGGTATCCCCGACGGATACTGAGCGGACTGTTCGCAACCTGCGCTTCATTCTTCTTGATCAAAGCGCCGATCACTTCAGTCTCTCCACCATTATCATCAACAAACTTGTCATAATCCTGAGTCAGATCAGTCACCACTGCAACCTTCCCTTCGAGTCCCTCTTCAATGTGCCTCGATGTGACACTTCGAAGTAACGAATTACTTCTCGACAATTTCGTACTGCGAGAGCGACGAATAAAATTCAACCCTGATATTTTGCCAGGGCTTTTATTGGGACTGTCAGGCGTAACAGTAATCTTGGGCGTTCTGAATATTGACGTGGAACTATTGCTGCCTCTAATAGGCGATGGCACATTGAGATTTTGTGGAAGCGTCTTTGATTTTTCTTTGCCTGGAGTGTGCATTTTCGGTGAATCCGGAATTAAGGACAGATTTGAGTTCATCATGGAGTTTTTGGAAGGCGATTTCTGCCTTATACTGCTAATAGATTCGTTGAGCTTGTTTGAGGATACTGAGCCTCCTAATGGTGAAAATATTCTATCATATCGAGGTTCACATGAAGTTGTGCTTCGTAATCTCGGCTTCGAGTGCCTTAGGAGTCCACTTTCGGCCACGAGTCTGGGACTCGTCAAGTCTCGATGACCGAGCCTGGTCAAAGCTTCATTGGAGCTGACTGTCGAGGATAGTGGTCGTCGATATCGTCTCTCCGGGCTGAAGATGCTGATATCACTATCACTTTCCGTAAGGGATGCATTACCACGAGAGGGTATTAGCAATCGTCCACTATCAGAATAGTTTCTTATCTGCCTTCTATTGGAGACTTTTTCTACGTTTTCTCCGGATATTAGCGCTTCCTTCTCCTCAGGTGTGAGTGGTAGATAATTGTCGAAGCTCTCGTACAAAGGCACGTAGAAGACGGATCGCCGACGGCTTTGCTCGTCGCCGGGGATCGGCGAGAGAGTGTCTGACATGGCGGCCGCTGCAGGACGGAAACACGCACGTTAGGACTCCGAGCAGTCCCTGGCGTCTTCCCGCCGCATGATCGCCGTCATTCGTCTCACTTCGGCTTATTTCCGATTGAATTGTCTGCACAAGATTTCATTTCACACTTCGCGCTTTTGTTGATTAACGCGTTCAAAGGGCTGAAAGTTTCAATTCGGGTTTGTAATTGCATCTCATGACGGTAAGTAATGCCCTTAGGCTGAGAATGGAATATTGGAGTATTGGTTCTATAAGTAGGTAGATAAATAAACGTTCTTTTTTACTGCTATAATAGGATGAAAGCTTTTTCTTGGAACAAAAGCGCTTTTATGAGATCCTTAGACGTTTTATAAAGCAATATTTTTGTGCTTGGATTGTGTTTATTTTAAGGATATAATAAATATAGATACGGGTATACTGTCACGACAAGTACTTTCGGGTAGATGTTAGAGACAAGGACTAGGTTCACAGGTTAGAGATGTTTTGAGTGACAAATAAAAATCATTAAATTTTTAATGGCCGATGATTAACATCCCAACGAGTGATATATTGAATAAAATACTCCGAATAACCACATAACATACCTATTTTAAGTTTAATTAATCGATTTACTAGTAGAATTATCCAGAAAGTTTGGTTTGGAACTCCGTATCACAGTGATCGATGGTCAGTGATCCTTATCATCGGATATAAGGCTATTAAGTTTTGACGTGGACTGTCGTAATCTTACTCGGTCTACAAAGCAGCTAATGCAACGTGTTTTTTATTAAACTATTGAAGCGATAAATTCAATTTTGTATACTAAGCAATCATTCTACCGCAATGGAAAGGTTCGTCAACGTTTGTGCTTATCAAAGGCCGATAAGATTATACCAAACAACGAGAACTTAACAGGGGAACGAGGTCACATGTGTGATTTGCATTTATTATTACTGCACAAATACAAACTCTTTACAGATGTTTTAGAAACTGAGGACAATCTTCATGAAATGTAGAGCAAAATTTTGAATAACAATATTGCAAGTACAAAGACAAAACATGAAAGCAGTACACCATAACGGAGTGTTCGTGCCGGTCGGAAATGAATAATTTTAGCGAGTAGAAGCACACATGTCGTTTTAATGTTGCGTTTGAAGGCGCATGGCGGGTGTGGACTTTCGTGCGGACTGAACATGGACTAAATAAACTGTGTCCTGGAAATATCTGATAATACTCTAAGAGTAGAAAACGCCTGTTGTTTTATTGCTTGCAGATTCATACTTTATATATGTATGTATATATATATACAAGGTGACTTTTTGATCATCGTCCAAATTCATACTGGAGGCTTGATAAGTGATCAGTATCTTGGATCAATAACAATTTTTGTGAAATTCCTAAAATGAAAATTCGGCTTCCGATAGAAATTTACTTCCAGTCCCGGGTGAATCACTATGGGGAGTCGAAATTTCATTTTATGAATTTCACCAAAATTGTTATTGATCCATGATACTGATCACTTACGAAGCCACCAGTATGAATTTGGACGATGATCAAAAAGTCACCTTGTATATATTATTAGAGTGCGTTACAAGATGGAGAAATCAATTAGAAGTCTCAGACGCTTTTGCGTAAGTCGCTGGCCTGCGATATATAGAGGATTCAAGCCCCATCTGAGATGTATTTTCTAAGATGTCTCCTACTTTGTAAGGCACTATCATAAATATTCAGAGATTCCCATGGATTTCACTTAAAATCAGATAGTAAGATAATAAGATCTTCATAAAAATTCTCTGTTTCCAAAGAGTTTCCTACGGCAAAAAATAAGTGATTGAGGTTGCTTTTGTTGACGATGAAATTAATTTTAGTCTCTCTTTTCAAATACTGACAGATATTTTTAGTACACATAGTATATTTAAAGGTAGCCTGGTATTGCGCAGTTCGCGTACGTTCGCAATTAGCCGGGGAAGAGGATCTGTTAATTTAATTAACGCACGTTGGTGTTACACAGATACACAAAGCCGGGGAATATGTTCCCAGTTACTAAATATTAAGGATGGTTAACGTAGTACAAGCCAAAAATGCATTCCAGTACTCTACGTATACGTGCTAGGCGCGTATCATCACAGCAGGTGTGCCGATGTCAACAACCTACGACATCATGAAAACCTGTCACGAGATGACTGCTCATCATATTTTGAATATGGAATCTTTCAACATGTTAGTTACTATGTATATACATAGTGTACTTCCAAAAGTATGAAGTATCAGCGAAGCAGGGCTTCGTTGAACTAAAAAAAAAAACAAACACGCCGGATGTCGTGATCGAGAGGCAAGGAGTGAAGATCTAAATGCAGTTCAAGCTTGCGGAACGAATGAAATTGACCTTAGAGCAAGCAAGCTACTTACTGCTCTTGAATTTGATGTTAAAGCAAGATAGTACCGTGTTACATCTAAAACAGAACTAATTCAGTGAATTCACGAGAGCTTGTTAGAGTACATTTAGATACGAATTCGATTTAAACCTGAATAAACAACCTTTCGCGTTGAATCAGGCTTGTTTAAGAGCAGCTTAATTTAATAAACTCGGCGCTGGGACCCAGAATCGGCTTATGTAAAAAAAATGCTTACATCGGAGATGATAATTGAGTTTTTATTGATAAAGGAAATAGATAAAACTAGAGCAAAATCAGGGTAAAAACAGAGGGATAATACGACCTTGCAAATTACTGCGCTAGCTAATATGAGATTAGTAGGGCTCACGATGTAACTGTTACCTTGGAAAAATGTGTTCGTTCTTGGCTGATTTATGCAACACTTAATGCACCTGTGGGACAAAATGAAATAAAAATTTATCAAATTGCAGTCTTGCGACGTCAAATGATAGAGTTGTTGCAAAATAAAAATAAATAGGTGGTAATGCGATCTCGAGTGCAAGTGCAGTGTCGGTCCGTCGTCGGGCGGTGTGACTAACGCGCTCGGACCGAGGAGAATCATTATTCATGAAGAGTTGCGCTTGCGCGCCGCAGACCGAGCCTCTAAGAACTTATTCAAATAAACAATCACTTCATCTGAGTGCACTTTCGTTAGGTTCCGAGTTAAAGCAAAGGTCAACAGAATATCATGCGTCTATTTTAATTGGTGATTAACAGCTTATTATGTTGTCTAGCAACAGGGATCTTAACAGGTTTCCCCTCATTTAGGGTGACTTACAAAACTAATCCGACACCCTGGTCAAGTTTTCTATCCCTAATCCCTAACACAAAGTTATTTAACTGTAACTATTATCACTCGAGGTATCGTATTCTCGCCACAACAAGTGGCTAATATCCCTCGGCCACACAACTGACATGATGGTAACAAAAATAAAACCACGACATCATATTCTCCCATGCAGTTCGTTGCAAATTGTCTTCATAAATTACTCGTCAGCTGTGGAATGGCACGATAAGTGGTACACGTTTCATTCCACGCCTGCATTTATTATTATGAATATAGAAAAAAAGTAACACTTTGTTGTATTGACTCGTTTATGTTATTATGATTCAAGACGCGTATGTTACGTCTCGGTAGGATGTCGTGTCAGTTGCGTGCGCAACTTGCGTAAAACGTCCAAGTAATTTTGTTCAGACAAATTGATGTCCCTTATACCGGAGGAGATACGAATGTCAACTGTCTGATTAGAGATATGAAATACAAGTTTCTTGACTATGTACGCCTGAGGTACTGGTATAATGGATGTTAACTTTCTCTAGTAGCTTGTCCGTTACAAGCCCTACGTTTACGCACAAATTAATTCGTATAGTAAATCAGATAATTTAATGCTAGAAAGTTGAATCAGAGAAATCCTATAATACCAGGCTCCAGCACCAACCGGAGCGGGTTGAAACTAAAACACAGTTGCGAAAGTTCGGTAACGAACAGGCTTTCGTAAATTGACTCGTGCCCAAGTCAACCGCGGGTTTCTGAACGAAACTGACGCCATGAAACCGCTAAATGTTACGCAAACAGTGTTAGTTGGTGTACATTGCGCATATCTTGCTAAGATGAACTAAAACCTGTGTATATAAAAGAATACCCTGTCTGACTAACCTATACGTCTAGACCAAAGGGATGATACCAAGAGCATGAAATTTGGACTTTAGGTTTCTTGAATGACATAAACATCCGACAAAATAAAAAGGCGTTTTAAGAAATTAACGAGAAACGCTGCGAGGCGGACGTTAGTTACTTTTGTTATGTACCTATATAATAACTGGAGTAATGAATATAAATGAATATTATCAATATGAGAATATTCTCTATGGGTACAAATTTAGCAACTGTTTCATTGTTTACGCTAAAAAATCTATAAAATAGTTTATGAATGCTGCAAAATAGAAAAACCTGGTGCTATGAATTTTGATTACGAGACGCCTTTAATCACTGCGTAGGCAGATCACAAAGCACATCAACGCAGCTTAATCAAGGAGATTTTGTGTATAAATGAATCATTGGATACTGTTACTTGAAGCAACAATCAAACATTTTGTTAACAAAAGAATCATTTCGTCATTTTGGTATTGAAGAGAAGTTGCATAAATGAATGAATAAACTAAAAGCTCGATCATACAGGTCGTACGTAAGTAGTCGCCAGCGAGCGATGTACGATAGGCTACGAGAGCCCACCGACCGGTGCACACGCAGCAAATAACGAGTTTGTGCCTTATTTACATTGCCGGGACGCTACCCTCGACTACTGCGCGTCCATATATTCATACACAATGCCAAGCCTTTTGTGACATAAAATAAGCATCCAAGAGAGAGACTTGAATTCTTTCAACACGTACAAACTGCTATATACAAGGTAATAAGTTACAACGTTCCTGTAAGTACGTAAATAACGATTGGAAATATCGTAAACATCTTTTGAGAAGCAATAACGAAGATGTATTGGGCGGCTCGTGCGAGAAACGGCGAGGGGCAAATAAGTGCGGATGTACTTTAAGACTTCCTTGTCGCTGGCGAGCCAGTGCCAGATTCCTGAGATAGAGACGAGTTCATTGAGACCCCATACTGAGATGTGGCCTGAGGAACCAGCTACACGATACCTCTGTGGGGTGTACTTATTATTTTTATTCCATCTCGATTAAATGTTCAGAGATGGTATAAAGATAATCTTGTCGGACGTAGCCGTGGCTAAATAAGTTCTATCCAAGCAAGTTCAATGGAACCACCTTTATCTTTTAAAAGCTGTCACATCAAATGACAGGAATGCTTTAATATCTAGGAGTGTACAGCTTTTTTCGTTCAATTACATCACGTAAAGCTCGTATGATGAATTGCCGTAAAAGCAATCAAGTTCATGAAAGCTATATGATCATATCGAAGCAATATATCAAGTGATGTTAATGAAAGGATCCGAGTAGTCAAGTCCCACATTTACATAGGACGGGAAAATTACTTTATAAAGAAGAGGCTTTACCTTTCTCTCGAAGAGGTTCGTCTAGTTTCGCAAGTTAAAACTTAGCATTGGTCTGTCCCTAGTCGAAATGGAACAATATTTGGTTAAGTCCCCGTCTCTTAAAGGAGTCTTACACAAAGAGGCTTAAAACTTCACCGTTTGTAAAACGGATTATCATATAAATGGCCCATTGGCTGTTTAGGATATCCTGTGCATTTCCTGTTGGTCGTGTAGGAGCAGTCTATCATGCAGATTAATCAGCTTAAGATAAGCCAGTAGTTAAGTACCGTTGTCAGAACAAGCCTGGAGGCTGCGAGGGAGGAAGCGGGGGATGACCGACGCTGACCCGCTCTCAGCTCACCCGGTTACCAATCCGCCATCTTTCTCCAGTGATCCCAATCCGGTTTGGGTCTTTGGAACCAGGAAGTGCAATTAAACCTTTTTGGAGACGACACCATAAATTGCATCGCATTTTTATTTAAAAAAGAATGCAGTTTCAATTAGTAGACACACGTTCTGATTATAATCAAGCGAAACAAGAAAGGTCAACGTTATTATAAAGGCAAACACTGAGAGTTGGGTCCCGTTAAACTGAAGATTGTTCCGAGACTGACCGCTGTACGGTACCTTCGACTTTCATCAAGCAATGGTACTCACTCATCTACGCTGGCGAATATAAAAGGCGTAGATACCCCAAATTAGTTACCAAAGGTTTTGAAGCAAAAAATTGCGGAGATTGTCAAAACTTAATTGACCTTTAAACAAACTTCCTACGACCTTACTAATTAACTTGTAATTAACAAAAAAGCCTGGGACAGGAAACCGGAAGGCGCTAAATTTCAAGTCCATGGGAACTTGTATTGAATCTTTTCTCATTTTGAAAACAGGTTGCAAGAATATTTGATTATCTTTTACCTGCGCTTCAATGTTATTTTGTGCCAAAGGCTAAGGACTGTCTTTCTTGTATTTTGCGAAGGCGTAGTCTTAACCCTCGAAATATAGGGCAGAGTCAGCAGGTCACGCCAAAAGCACTTAGTTACAGCACACACGACGGCAATAGGACAAGCTTTAGGAAACGAGGGCAAGTACGTGACTCTATGTTGGCCTGTTTTGGAACAAAGCTTAGACTAAGTTACCGTAAAATGAATCAGCGATGAACCTTATCTGATGACATTATTCCTAAGTTGGAGAGGAGAGAGATTTTGAAGCAAGTCAAAGAAACTAGTATTTACATAGGTACTGTAGATTTGTAAATATCTTGATAACCACAAAAATAATTTTAAAAATATCAAACATTTTTTTCCTGTCCGTCTCCCGTATGGTTGCCATTCACGTAAAATAAAACGGATTTGAATCGTGTTCACTGTTGTGTAGCTTAAGGTCTTGGGAGTAACGTAGAGTATCCTAAGTAGATATCACGCAAAAACAAAGCAAAAAAACACATTAATATAGTTATGATAGATATATCTATTACCATTAGATAGCACTACAACTACAAGTACCTACCTAAATATCTTGCTCGAAATATCAAAAAACAAATTATAGTGTCTATAAAATTAATAACAAATGTGTTATTTGGGAGGGACGCGACGCTTATGTAACGTGTTTTGGAGGCTATCCGGCTAAGATTGTGCAACTCTCAACGCCACGGGTACTGCGTATCTAATAGACCAAAGAAACTTATAGCCGCTTTTTATAGGCTTCAAAAATGTTAAATCAAACAAGTTATCACCTCCAGTGACTTGTTTTGCAGAGATTAACAAGATACCACTAGGTACTACACAAATAGGAAAAAAAAATTGCCTTTGGTTTATCTTATCTTTATAATAAAGACACGAAATTATACGGAAGTGCGAAAAGGATACCATACATTAAGCAGAGCCAAGAAATTATACAGTAGAACGTAGCGAACCATGTCTTTGGTTCAACCATCGTGACATGACGCGAGGTCTGCAAGACTGCTCCTAAATCCGTTCACCAAGCAAGGTCAGGTGCACATTGTGATGACGAATATCTGTGCATATTAATACGCCACCTATTTACAATAGACAAGTCGTAAGAGCTATTTTATAATAAAACAGTAACGGATTCCGTAACTCCTACTTCAAAGTTGTGGGATTTTTGATGGCTATCATTAGAATCATTCAACAAACCATCAACATTTTAATTATTTTTATATGTATAGTAACTCGTGTAGCAAGTAATTAGAATAATCGAGAGCTCAATAGGTTTTTAAAGGTCAATATTATGATCGATAGATATTGTAATACGTTTGTTATTGAATTTCTCATGAGAAGAAACCATTAACCCGATGTTCTATTCCAGAATCTTGGTTTGGTTAAAAACTAATCAGAATTTTACGATGTTTCTATTTAATTCATGTTTGCTAATTTATTAAATGTTTCTTCTTTAAAATAAATTAATAGGATACCAGTAAAACAACCGAAACAAAAAAAAAACGCAAGTTCCCTTTAAAAGCTAATCAATTCCTCGAACCGGTCAAGTCAAGAAGCATCGCTAAAGATGATTCAACACTGGATGTAATCGACGATAAAAATTAAAAAAAGGATTCTCACGATCGATGTGAGGTCAAATGAATCAGCACTTCAAATATTGTTGGGAAATGCGTTTTAGGTTATAAACGCATACCTTATTTATCATAACACGTGTATTATTTAATCACTTGCTTTTAAGTCGTCGGATAACAGATAACCTCTTTCCTTTTTAAATCACCGGAAAAAATCGTGTCAAAATCAAAACAAATAGCCCATAATTCTTTCATATCTACATACGTATAACTTGTACCAGAAATCTGCGAGAGGAACAGCCCGGTATTTCATCTGACATTGTGATAACCCGCCTTCCTGTTGAACCCCAATGCAGATAATATTCTGGACCACCACTCGATATCTACCTACACATTTTACGTTATCATTTATTAATATGACAATTTAATTGTAGAACCTAAATTATAGACAGAGCGGTAAATGATGCATAACATAAACTTGGGTTCGGCTTTTCGTGCAATAGATAGACAATAGGCAATAGTTTAAAATGCACCACTGCACACAAATTTATTTGTAAACGAGCACAGATTTATAAACAAGGTAGTATGGATAGTTCTGTACATAAGATCCTTTTTTGGATAGCAATAATGTTAGGGCTGTAAGACCAAATTAGGAGAACTCTACGATGGCCACAGCAAGATATGGTGCGTGGAGAAATGTGCTGCAAAGTTCTCTGAACACTAAAAATCGCGATAGAAAAGCTTTAGAGCTTTTCTTTATTACAGTTTGTAGTTTATAATTAAGAAAGAATATTTATCTGCTTAAACTGTTTGTTTTTGTAATGTGTTTATTGTTGTATTAGTACATTATTTATCTCAAATTATATTTCATATGGAATGTATTGTACTACTTAGGTCACCTTCATTGTCTAACTAGATCATAGAAATTTATAAAGTAAATATTGACAAAACAAATTAAAGAAAATACAGCATGAGAACTGGTCCGCTATCACGCTCATAATATATATTGAGGTGAGCGGTCTTGTTTACATCATGAATTCATGAATTATCCTCAAGTTTAATTTAATTCTATAACTGAGATGAGAACATTGAAAACGGATATGACAAATCAAAATGAAATAAATTTAACCACAAAACTAATACAGATTGTAAAAAAGAAATAAAAGAGGCGAATTCAAATCACCTGCTTAGTATGTAAAGAGACACCTGCTGCCCAACAGTCGGGGAAAAAAAAACAACCTCCCCTAACTTAGGGAACAAAAACTGGGCTGTTTTCGTTTGGAGCTATTTTCACTTCAAATTCATAAGGAATAAGATTCAATATCTGAAGGATAAATGTTTTCCATATATGGTTGTTTTAGGTGTATTTCGTTATGTCTTCAAACTCTATTATTTCATGTACGGTATCAAACTTCGATCAATCCATTTGTTAGCGATACTTTAGTGCGTGGGCAGTTGATACACTCCCTATGT
Organism: Ypsolopha sequella; assembly: GCA_934047225.1. Classification (NCBI taxonomy): domain Eukaryota; kingdom Metazoa; phylum Arthropoda; class Insecta; order Lepidoptera; family Ypsolophidae; genus Ypsolopha; species Ypsolopha sequella. The sequence goes on from OW203987.1 coordinate 9,388,771, forward strand.
TCACTCGAGGATAATTATTATCTATCCCCATAAAATACGCACTATCTACCTATTTAGAAATATACTCTTATTCCAGCAAATGATCTGAGGGAGAGAGAAGAAAAGTTGCATAATAAGAGCTTATAAAAGCTTAGGGTCTCATGTTGTCGTAGAAGTCCGGTTTGGTGGCGTCGAGGAGCCTGGAATGTGACCCATACCCCAATGGGAGTCGTACCGGTGACTCAAAAGAACGGGGCGTTTTTTATTCATTCGTCTGCCGCCAACCTTCGATGACTTCGATCCTGTCTGTTTAGAAAGTTTAGTGTGTTAGCTGAACGTGGGTGCATAGGTAAACAGGATTACCCGCCTACATCCTTTTTTATTTAGTCACAAACGACATCACAGCACTTCAGAGTGAAAGATCTGATTTAACAATTTTAACATGCAGTGTTTGGTCGTCAAAGCAAACTATTTACAGACAAGTTTGTGAAACAGGTTTATATGAAACACGTGTGGAAGGTTAAGTTTAATCCACACGTGTGAGGACCTTTACAGAATCGAAGAGGTAAGAAGATTACGCTAGGGTTGCGAATAACAACGCGATTTAAAGGGTTTTAAGAGCTTTGGCGTGCCTTGTAACTTTACTATAAGATATTCTAAAGTTCCAAACAGAAGCTAGCATACTTGTGTCCCCACATGTGACCCTGGAATTCCTTGGCATACCTTCGAGGTCTGTCACAGAGGAGGCTGGTATGTCGTCTAAGTTAGGAATTCAGGCGGCATCCCAACCTCCCTACATTCAAACACAGTTTGCGTTCCTTCGGAGTGCGTCTCTATGAACATCGTTTTGTTTATCGAGGTATACTGAGGTTAAGTGGCTATGAAAGTCTACCACACAGTTCAATAAAACGTCAATGGTATCAATTGTGAGATTGCAATTCGATTTCCGTGTCTTCAATTACCGTTAGTTTAGGAATATCCATAGAACATAGAACATCTGTATTGGTAATTGTAGTGAATTACAGGTCATTTAAAGATAATTAACATAAAGTACTTTGTTTGGTACTTAATAAGCATAGTCACATGAATTAATAATTAAATATTAACACCAAAATTCAAATTTCATATAATGTCAATATCATTGTATACGTTGCTCAGAGCTAGTGCCTGGAATCATGTGAAATATTTTTAATTAAGATCTTCCCTTGAAAATGGAGTAAAATCCGAAACCGGTTGGGAGTTAACAAAAATAAAGTGAAACTACAGTACAAGTGTTTTAATTCAAGATGTGTTTCAAGTTTCACCAAGTGCCGACAATCGCAAGTATAAATTTTGTCAAATTTCATAATTTTAAATTAATAATAAAATAAAATAAAACTAAAAAACCTGTCCTCCAGTAGTAAATGAATAATTTACTTGAAAATTATAAATTAACGAAAGAAGGGAATGTATCCTTAGCAGTGTTTACCCGTCATAATTTTAATGGGCAGTCGGGTCATTAGTTGATGTGATGACACAGCAGACAAAGTTCGTCTCATCACGTCCAGTTAGTGCCAACCTACCAATTCCCGGCACGTCATTTTTGAAGACTCCATTGTACTCCCGTGACAATGCTCAACTAAATACAAAGCAAAATTTCCGTGCAACAAGTCGACTCAAACACGTGCATTTTCAACCTTTGTATATATATTTATGATAAACTATTAGACACTCTGGATTTGTGGTGGTCTGGAAACTGCCATCTTGATCAATATTCGTATGATTGATGTAGATGACTTCTGTAGGTAAAATAACGAACTGGGGGTCTACCGCGTAATTCTCATTTTCATCAACATCAACTTGAGATTGAAATTTGTCGTGCGTGCGACGACGCCCGCCTAACATGCCATCTCTTTTGCACGCGTTGAATTTCGCATGCATTTGCTTGAAGTTGATACAAATGAGAATTACGCGGTAGAGCCCCTGAAAAGACTTTCTTCACCTCATTATACAGTTCCTTCACTCTAATAGTTTACAGTACACCCCCAAGCAGTTTTGGAAACTATGTAAAAATAAATAAATACCTTCAATTTTTACATAGTTTCATAATTTATTACCTAATTAATTTGACATTTTTGAATTAATTTCAATTAACTAACTCCGAAACATCAAATTACCTACATATTCTGATTTAGGATAGTAATAATTAGGAGATTAATAATGCAGTGTCCTTGTAGATATGTCAATATTAATAATTAATGAAATACTAAATAATTTAATAATGTACCTATTTATTTTTACACAGTTTCCAAAATAGAGGGCGGGTGTACTACAAACTAGTTGAGCAAACGAACTGTAGGAAAAATATAATTTTTATTCGAATCTAATGTCATCGAACATGCGTATTGGCTAACAGTAGTTGAACCAATGCGTGGCACACGTTGCACCTCCTTGCACCACGCATGATGCACTCGACTGTGGCGGCTAAAAGAAAGGGGACCTGGGACCAGTATGCAAATTAGTCAATTCCTTAAGGGGATATATCGTCAAAATAGACACTTCTTGAGGTTAATTATCTACTGTTCAAAAGAAGTCCCGAGTTAATAACAATTTGGGAATCTTTTTCTAGATTTTGGACTATCAGAAACGCAATTGGAGGTAATTGAATCTACACTTTTTGTGATATTTTGACAAATTAGGATAGCATACAGGCTTTAAAATATTTGCTTAGATAGGTTTTTAACAATACCTAAATTACTGGTTATGGAAACTTTCATAGCTATTTCAGTAAATTTTGTAACGTTCTGTAAATTTTCCCCGATTCTGTCCCTCTCGCACTGCGGGTCTTCCAGCCTGGAGTAACGGGGACCATTGCACGCACGATATACCAGCCTAAGAAACTATACCAAGTAAAATATTCTAACCGCGCTAATCATTTTCGTCTATTCTCGTACGGCAATCTCACATTTGACATTTGTCCAAGTTATGTTGCCCTGCGTTGCATAATAATGTAAGTATAATTATTAATTAATCTAAAAATAAATAAGATAAGTTAATTAATTCAACGTAATTTTTGGAGAAAGTTAGTACGGCCATTGGTTTCTAACGTGTTGAAAATTAATATATTTTTGATAAGAACTAAGAATGTAGGAAGAAAGATTAAGAAAATGTAAACAAATAAAGTAGGTAACTATGTAGAGAACTAAAGATATTAAGATAACTGGAGTACGATGTTAAATTTCCCGATAACATTTTGTTTGAAAAGAATTTTCCGATAAATTGTATATTCAACGTGAAAGTTGTTGTAACTTCCAGAGAAAAAAAGTACCAATTTTAGTAGCTAACTGCAAATATTCCAATATTCCATTCTCTCTGGCCTTAAAATATCACTTTAACCAACCAAAGTTTTTGAAACTTCAGAAACTAAAAACACACTTTTCTTTGTTCAAAACTATCACAATTTCACTGAAATAAATCCAACAGACAGTCCTTCTCACTGAAAAGTAATTATTAGCGCAGAAAATTCTTAGTGGAACAAAAATGAGTAGCGTTACTAACGCACAGAAATGTAATCGGGGCGCGCGCGGCCGACAACGTAGCCCGACAAACCAACATTGTTGACAAGCGGGGCGAGCGTGCTCGGGCGCCATGTTGGATTACTTCGGCTATCTCCGCTGGACTTCGAGTATCTTCGGAAAGTTGTTCTACAACCACCTCGTGGTTCAAGTCGGTCGTGGTTGCTGTTGTGGGCTTGCTCATATCGTCCTACCACAGTTGTGAAGTACATACCTATTTTGCTTTACAAATATTCGCTCTGAGACATGGTGAAAGAAAAAAGCCTTCTTGTTTCTAATAAGCTTGATTAACCATAAAAGGATTTAATTACATCACAATAAGAAGTTGCAAAACATTAAAACTTTTGTCAAATTCGTAGCTATCACGCTACGAAAAGCGTAGCACATCTATCTGTCTGTGTCTTTAAGAATTCTCAACATAATTATGTATGTAATGTTATACAATACCCATAGCCTACAAAAAAAGTAACAGACATTCCATTCAGCATCCGCCTCTGTTTGAGGTGCTACGCCGGTCTAAGATTAACACTTTTTTTGTTAGCCACGCAACGTCCATTTTAACTAGATCTCTGCTATTTATCAGAGCACTTTATTTATTTTCTTTTGTAGTAAAAGACGTTAAGGTCCGATCAAAGTGGTGTACGCGCTTCCTTTCTTTACCAGGGTACCACTGCCACTTATTACAATTTTATTTGAGTACATAATTTAGTCAGGGAACTTCATAGGGCTAATATTTTGTATAGAAAGTCTGGAAAATACGACTCTTTAACTAGTTAGACTATCTTCACATAATAGTTTATTGTATATATAAATTATAATTGCCACATCTCACAATTTTTATCATCCTTTTGCTACGGCTGAAATAGTATTTTTAGTTTTAGCTCATTATTGTAGCGTAGTGCTACGACGCTCCGTAGCATACTTAGAATTGTTTAATTTTAGCTAATTTTTTCATAATCTGTTTTCGATATTGTGACATAAAATGATAGCAAAGGCAGCATGGTCTATCTCCAAAACTATAAAGAACCATACTTTTAAACAACTTTGAACCTTTATTCCACAACAGAGTTATATGTCAGCTCGCTCACTCAAGTTAAACATTCCTGCAATAAGGTAAGGTTGTGTGTGGGCAGTTTTTGCTTGCCGGAGGCACACCCCCGACACTTCATAGTGAAGGCTCAAGTTATTTACCTAAACTCTACGCGCGCATCTGGCTTGTCCGCACACGCTTGTGTGTGTGCGTGAGCTAGTCTAGGGCTGGCAGCAATCGTGTGAGCGTCGTCGCCCGAGAGGGACACAATATAGGTCAGCAACTTATGTGATTCTCTTCTTAAATTTTAGCGTAGTCCAATTTCTGGTTCCCCGTGGATTAATCAGTATTAAAAAAATATATGTATATATATATATATATATATATATATATATACAAGGTTAAATTCAATTAGTTGGCGAAATTTGAAACATATGTAGAACATGTCCATATGAATAACTTTTTTTAATAGGATAGTGAAAAATTCTTAAAATTCGTTTTCACCTTTCCATACTGGACGAGTCAGCTGATCGGAGCAATTTGTATAGGAGGAAGTGAAAAAAAGTTAAGAATTTCGCTTAGCTCCCATACAAACAGTTGTCCATATAGACTAGTACTACCTTTGTTTTGAGTTTCGCCAAATAATGTTATTTAACCTTATATATGTATATAAATCGTTACGATCGTAATGCCCCAGGGGGTGTCGGATGTGTCCCGAGTGTGAACTTTGAGATGCAAGTCACAGTCCATCCACACTCGGTAAACCCGCGTTTCACCTGCAAATATTACGTCCCAACGTGATGGGTGGTGAGCCCTATCATCGTTCTTCGGGCACAAATACACTCTTTTTAGGGCATGCAGGTTTCCTTACTATGTTTTCCTTCACTGTTCACAAGTGGTAAGTACCTATTAGCAAATACTATGCATAATATGTAAATTCCGAAGAACTTATTGGTGCATGCCCGACCGGAGATCGAACCTTAATCTCAAGATTAAGAGGCCAGCGTTCTACCCCTGAGTTACCGCTGCCTTTTCGTTACTTTAAAAGTAAATATATATATATATATATATAGTATGCCTAAGCTTAGTAGGTACCTATATAGTTTCGTATGCATAAATGATCATCATATAATGAACAACTACTCAAACATAAATTTTGGAAAAAAAATGAAAACTTTTTAAAACATGGAAAGTTATAAATACTGATTTTATTGTTCCAAATGCGTTACTGAACGAAATTGTAAGGATTGATCACGCAATTCTAATTTTTGAAAAAAAGTTTTCCAGGCATCCATAAACACTGCAATAACGCACCATACTGATTAAAAATCAGTATCGTGATAAAACTTTGTAACAAAACACGCGCGCAGCAAACGAGTGGTAATCGAGCTCTGCCTGACTCCAGATTTCCACTAACTTGCGGGGGACCGTGGGGGACGTTAAATTCGCGCGGGGAGGAGAGTGTCGCTTCTTTACGTAGTAATACTTTATATTCTCTGCCGGAGGGCATAAGCGCATAAATAAATCACGATACAGAGGCTCAGAATTATGCGAGGTTGATCGAGGGCCGGTCATGAACCTACAAAACTGGTTTGCGCTGGTATTGTTCAGAGTCCCATACAAGGGTATGGCAAGAAAAAAGAGGGCCTGCCTTACAGAGGGGTTATGAAAGTTTCGATAGTTTGATGTTTAGGGTGACTTGATTTGCAGCTATATTCGTACTAGATTGACGCTTTTAGTATAATTCACAAAATTTAATCTTTGCTGTCTAAAATATTTAGGGCCGCCAAAAAATTATTTCTCGATTTTACAAAATGAGCCATTGGTTTTTGTTTCGGATCGCTTACCAACTTTCTAGTGTCAATTTGGCTGTGTTGGCTGTATCGATTAAAGTCACCATAAGTTTTACACACAAACTTTGTTATCAAAGTGTGAAGCCATATTCCAGGGGTTGAAAATAAAATGAAGGGTACAGGAAAATAACAAGGAATGTCACATCATAAATGGGCTAGAATAAATGTAGAAATAACTTAAATAGAACTTTTATTTTCGGGCTAAAATAAATGTGGGGATTGTGTGTTCATTTTTGCTAAACTCTGTTTTAAGATGTTACTTTGCCTTTTACAAAACGAAAAAAAAAATGTAATTATTTACACATTTATTTTAGCCCTTTCTTACGATGTGACATTCCTTGTTCTTTCCCTGTACCCTTCAAATATAACAACCTTCTTCATAGAACATGGATCGAAATACATCAATAACTTTTAGACCTGCCTGCTATACTTTGTATGGTAGTTCCCAAATTCTTTGACAATATTTGACCACGTTCCAAGGGAAAGACGATCCTTGAAATAGGACTACATCTTTTTGTATAGGTATTTAGCTGCATGATGCGTATTCACGTTATAAAATTGTGCAATATGAACCATTACAAGTATTTATGATTAATCTGCTAATGATCCAGCAGTTCTAGCGAATGAAACGTTCACTGTTCAGTATTACCTACTCGAAAAAAAAGCTCGTACTTGAGCGCTAACAGCGAGCGGTCCCTTGCGGTGAAAACTTGAACTAACAATGTTTACATCACACTGCGCCATCTGTTGTCAAGTAGCTGGAACTTTTACTTACATCACAACTAGTACAGAGGGCGCTACTCACGGGGAAAAATCATGAAAACTTACAACATAATGCAGGCAAACTTTTACTCGTAACTTACCTGAAACAAAATACAAATTTTCATTTAGTTTAATATGCATATGACTAATTAGTGATTGTGACTTTGTGTCTATATTTTCGTTTTTGTTGCTCAGACAGATACATACAGCCGGACCGGCAGACTTATGTTTAGCTGAAAAAGCATTTTTTGTTTGCTTTGACTCTTTTATTCCTAGAGTACAAGTTGTAGTACCTAACTTTTTACAATTTACATGTGTAATGTCATGCAAACCGGCGTTTCCTTCGCTTGGCACACTTTCTGTTCGGCGATAACATGAGTTTCACGCGGATGCAACATCAACTCCACTACTAGGAAACATTGTCTTGCACCAGATATCTATACGGCTTTATACATGTATGTGTGTCATGATAATGGCAAATTGTAGCCGGTAATGGTTACTATATTGATAGTACTTAACTTAGTCAACGGATTCTAGACGTACTCTATTATCTTGGAAAGTTTCAAGAAAAATAATACAAGACACAAATGGCGACTGCAGAGTAATATAGACGTAAATATCATGATTTTCAGTACATTATTCTGATATTACGTACTATGAAGTCAGTTCAGTTTTTCAAGGTACGTAGCGCAATCTGTTGTTGTCCAATTTATTAGTTGAAAAGCAAATATAGAAAGAATATTTACTAAATTATGTAGCCGTGCTCCTAGAGAATTATGCTAGACTCTTAGAGCGGCTTGCACCAACATTTAAATCTATATTTAGCTCGTAAGCTAAGTTTAATTTGACTGACATGTATTGACTGACAGATCGTAAACCCGATTTAGCGACTAAATCTAGATTTATGATTGTGATGCAAGCCATCTTTAGTGTCCCTAGCAGCTAGAGAAAACATACCTAACCCCCTGTCCTTTGCTCGATTACTCGTATGACCCTTTATAACGACAATTTTAACAATAAAAACAATAAACCAAATAATTGTTTCATACATAAAACACACATGTCCATACAATATTATATACAATTATAACTATATATTCCAAATAATATAGATGTATGTGTACATACCAAACCAAGATTTTTAATGAATGTTCTCGAAACTTCAGATAAATATTGACCAAGCGGTGTTGTTTGTGTATTAGAGCCGCTAATAGTGAACATACCGAGTGAAGGCAATAAGCATGGTAATTGCAATATTTTGATGAGCTCACGCGTGATCTCATTCTGACGGTAGGCTGCGCTTGCGGCTCTCCAGCGAACACTTTAATTGTTACAATTTGTTCGCTAATTGAACGGTCGTACCAAGAATATGAGGCTACAATGGCTAATAATAATACTCGGGAGATTCTTGAAAAACATTAAAAAACATGAGAAAACGAGCCTTCGTATCCAATATTTGCTCAAACAATTACCACGCGAGCCTACTTCCTGGCCCTTTCCACCCGAAACTTCATTCAAATTGTGTAACAAAAGGCCCCATACTCTTATATGTACACAGGCAACCCACAACTTCCGTTAGTAATGGATGCTGTACACAAAAACTTGCCCTCGCTGTAAATGAGCTCGCTCGCATACCGGCCACTAACGACAATCCCACAATAACCGGATTTGGAATAACCGACGTTCTTCAATACCGCAGGACGATCAATTAAATAGCCAGTCTATCGACCCGATGTGTCCGGAATTGAGATGAGACAAAAGGCTAAGAATTTAAAAATAGTCTTTTATTATGTTGTAAAACGGAACGGAAGCCAATGTTTAACAAAAAATAACGAGAAGGGTTGAGTATGGAAAGAGACAGGAACACAGGAAGCGGATGTCAGCAAGAACGGTTGCGCATACGCTACCTATGGAACGATACAGGTGCGCGTGCGCCGACGCAGGCTAGCCTTCGTGGAACGATTTAGCTACGAACGTGATAGAACAGTAAACAAAACAAGCAATTCTCGTAAGATCAACAACGCGTGTCTTGAATATTAAGTAACAAATGTATTCGATCAAATGCCATCATTAAAAAAATTTAGATTAACAAAACAACAACAAAGTTATTTATCCGGTTTTAAATTACTCAATTCACAACACACGCACAAAATAAACAATGTCAAGATCAAAGCAAAATTATATCGAATCATCGTTGTTGAACTAACAACCCCAGTGTCATACAACGAAAGTACATGAATGTAAAGCGCACACATGATAAAAATGGTATACAGGTAGAATTAAAAATAAAGACATTCAACAACTGCTTCACCGTGCGTGTCATCAAATCATTTCATCCCCCACTGACTGACATAGAACTGAGAGCATGGGAGTCCTCATACATCTGGTCACTTAGTACTCACTACGGACCAGGACTGAACAGACAACACTGACCAACAGACAGACATACTCCCCATAACATACATAGCGCACATATGCCATCTCTTACAATCCCTCACAAACCCTGTCACTCCCTCCTCACAAACACTCTTTCACACTTACTTTCACAACTTCTCTTCCTGATATTCTTCCACCTCTTCACATCCATCAATCTAGTCATACATTGATGTCGATTCGGTGTAGCACATCTGCAGGACTAAACTTAATTTAAGTGTTCTGTCCTTGTCTTTTTGATAAAGAAAGAAAAAGACAGGACGCTTAAAATAAGGTTAGTCCTGTCAAATAAGTTAAGTTGTGTTACGCCGAATCGACAGAAATATCTTCTACTTTGCTCCTATTTTATAATTAAATAGTTTATAATTATGTGTCAATGTCAGCATCTGTATGTGTCAAATATCTTTTTTATTTACTTTTCGACTGACGACGACAACAAGTTGGTCAAAGTATATTTCGAAACGGATTAATCCTTTTTTATTTATGAACCTATATTATAATCTATTTAAAACAATAATAATTATTGACAAATAGTAACAGTTACAAGTGATGTTTACATACTAATTTAAGGAGACAACTTTGCTCAGCACAATTCTCAACTCTTTTTTGACAAGACCAGTTTTCAGGATGAATTCGAGAATTGAAGAAACCTATTAATTATGACGTCTATTATTCGTACCTGACAGATTTTCCCAAATTCTCGACACTATCGAAGTTTGAAAGACGGTCGTGTCAAAAAGTAGTGAATATCGAATATGGTACAGTGCTACAAGGATCGGTGAATCATAAAATTATTTGAAAGTAGGATAGAGTCAGAGTTATTTCACGCGTGCAAAAGAGACGGCATTAGAACAGAATCATAATGTGATTCATGCAAAACAGCCTTTTTAGAGGACCTGATGGCGCGTGGATGACAGCTGTGAAACAACGAGTTTATGGTAGCGAGCGGCGTTAGATCCGATTTTGGACACAACCAATCCACGCGCCATAAGATCCTTGTAGCACTGTATGTACATACAGCTGTACACACGAGAAAGCTGCATCTACCTGCAGTTGTACTAGCGCTGAGGCGGTGACAATTTGCCCATTATGATCAAGTGTCAATCAATGTTCATCTAAAGCAACTGGTGTTTTATAGCTACTTACTCGTAGATATGTATGTATTAGAGATAGATAATTTAGAAATCAAGAACCTCTTCAATGTACTGCTATAGGAGAGAAACCACGACGCTATCTTCTCCGAGAATTTCACTTTATTGCAATTACGGTTGCATATTGTTTACGCATCTCTAATATGTATAATACCAGTGTTTATATTATATCAACGTCATAAAGATATCATCAAGTTAGTCATCGCAAGCATCGTTTTAAAGAAAATGTATCGTCAAAATTCCAAGATGTTAAAACTTAATAGGAAAACTGCCAAAAATCTAGTATACTGGGTGTTAAAGCGATATGTAAACGTTTTAGCGTCTCTGTTACTCCATATGCGAAAAAACCCTCAGTGCGAGTGGGACGGATTCGTGGAAAAGTAGCAAAAAGTCGGTTTTTTATTAATATAAAATGTACTAAGCTATTTTGTCAAAAAAATTTAAAGGAGACTTTACAAATACATAATATCCACATTTTGAATGCAATTTCACAATGAAATTAATTAGGATTTCAGAATTACAGGAAAAAATAAAACAATTTAGAGGTCTTTTCGGAATTAAATTCTATCGAGAAACTTTCATCCAATCGCGTTTTCCTTCAGTGAGAATCTTAATCAAATACTCAATAATCATTTACCCAAAAATGAAATACGTAGATGACGTTATAATAGTGGAGTAAATGTATTCGAAAAAACCCCATTTTTTTTTTGGTATCGCCTTATGATGCAGTTGCGGAAGCCGGAAACTGGCGATAGTATTCGTCCATACGAAAAGCTTTTACTATGGACTAGTATGTAGCCAAACCTCGAATCGTGAAAAAAAATCTGTTGTTCCATAGAAAAGCTACATAGCTACCGGACCAAAATGTATGAAACAACAGATATCTTTTTTTCGATTTCTCAATATTTTTTCACGGATAGTTGTTCTATGGACGAGTACTATCGCCAGTTTCCGGCTTCCGCAACTTCATCTTAACACCCTGTAGTGAAAAAAATATAAAACTCCTACCATTAGTTTCATCCTGAGTAGTCTCAAAGTCGGCAAGCGAGACATGCGAGAGGTCTTCGACGTAAACCTGGGTTTGCCTGCTGAGGGAATGTCGCCCTCCGAGTGAGTGGTAGCAGCTGTCGTCATCATCGGCCGCTTCCTCCGTGGAGGACCCCTTCAGACACGAGTGGAAGCTCCGGGACAAGCGACGCTCCGTGCTCATTCTCATACATTTCCTGATACCACCATATGATAGATTCCGCACACGGTTCCGATTTTTGCACTTTTGTTAATGTAAAGTAACTTGAGCACGATACACTCGCTTTGCTTTTTGTTTATTATCAGAATCACACACACTAAGCTCGTTGCATCAATGCACTGACGTCAGGTGTAAATTAACACTTTTTATATGCAGTCTCGTCATATAAATACTTTTTGCTGATTTAACAAGTTATTCAAAACAAATAACGCTATGTGTCACTTGAACAAATCTTCGGATATGACTATCTTCATATAGAGTATTACTTTATCGTGAAGGCGCTGTTATCGCACAGATTCCATTATCTACTGTAATAATGATCCACATGTGAATTAGCGACGATGTTACGAAACCTACTCTAATAAACCATTGTTTTGTAAACACGTCTACGTAGATGAGATATAGCATGCTGTATTATTTTAGGGTTCCGTAGTACCTAAAAGGTACAAAAGGAACCTTTGTGGTGAGACTCCGTTGTCGGTCCGTTCGTATGTCATAGCCTCATAATTTCAGCACCGTTAAAGATAAAGACATGAAATTTGGCGCAAAAATAGCATTAATTTGCCCATATAAAGGTGCAACAAAATTAGAAAAATTTGAAATTGTTCAAAATATTTCCAAAACAAAAGTGAGAAAAATGAAAAATATTAGCCTAAAAATACAATATGGGTATCAAATTGTAGATATTAAAAAGCTGATTGTAAAAATGTATATTTTTACTATATTTACTGGCACTGGTTTCAAGAAATCTTTAAAAAACCACAAAAATATGTATGTCCCCCACCCCCGTTATTTCTGAAACTGGTAGACCGAAAAATGTGAAAAAATGTCGATTACAGGTCATAACTGGCCAATTACAGGAAAACTATAGCGATTCAAAAAAAATTGAGCACAAACGAGGACTATAAAAAATAAGAAAAATAAATTAAATTACCATTTTATAAAAATACAATATGGGTATCAAATTGTAGGTAGTAAAAATTTGATTGTAAAAATATATAGTTTGGCTATATTTAATTGCATGTATTTTGAGAAATCCTTGAAAAACCATAAAAATATGAAAAAAATCATGGTAATATGTGTTTACGTAAAAATTACAGGAAAAATAAAGCGGTTGAGAAATTCACGAATACAAATGACAAAATTAAATTTATCATCTACGGAACCCTAGGTACGCGAGTCTGACTCGCACTTGGCCGGTTTTTTTTCTGAACGCGTTGGAGCAAAAAAGTTTCACACCTTTCTGATTACAGGAAGTGCGTCGCCTCGGACGGTTGGGTTAAAGGCATCATTTATCTAGCAAATTACATGGAAATTAAACAGGAACTTTGTTGAATTTATTACAAATAACTACTATTAAAAACATAGGTGGAAATGGTTGTTTCGCGATCATGACAAAAAGGAATTACCATTTCATGCACGAACTTTTGTAACCCATTACAAGAAAAAACGTGATCGCTTCTCATAAATAAATAACTGTAAGATAAAATTGTTCTCCGCGGCATCGGCAGCAGTAAGCGACTGCAAGATTTTCGGACAAGTACCAAAAACGTTGATAAGTAACCTGTAAAACACGTCGATCGACTCCTGCGCTCGCGCTGGGAAACACCGAGGAAAATGAGTGTCACGTCGCGAGTCAACGACCGCCCAAAGAATGGGGCTTCAGCATTGTGACATGCTGTAAGATATTGGAAGCAGAAAACTTGTTTTTAAAAAACAATTATATTTTTATTTAGATTATTACAAGAGTTCTCACTGTGGAGACTGGAATTAGAATGAATATAATAATAGGGAGTTTGGGTTTTATACCCTTACTCTTATCGCTTATGACTAACAGAATGTTCTGACTAACTTAACTAACTTAGTGACTAAGAGATTACAATTTGAGAAAGTAGAAGATAGTAAATGTTATCTTCGACGGAAGTTGTTATCGTCAGTTTAAGGTCTAATATTAATGACTAATGTTAACAGAGGTATGCTATGACTAGTTGTGTAGGGTACGTAACACCTCCCCTCTTAGAACAAAGTTGGGGCGTGTTTGCCGGAACTTTGAGGACTTTTCTTGATTGTAACTTCGTCTTCATCTTCAGAAATGCATGACGTGTCCGTCATGTTTAAGGTTGTCATCGGGACGGCTATGTGTTGTTTGCGAGTGGATCTGTCAAAACAGTTGTTGAATATTTGTATACATCCATTTTGATGGTTATGTCCTTTGAAGTAGTTAAAGAAGCTTGAAGGGCAGCATTTGTATATGCAGAATATTAGCATAATAATTCCCAGGAATATGCTAAGTACTGAAAATTTTGAGCTATGTTTGCTTAGAAATGATGCTTCATTTTCTTTCAGTCGTTGAGAATAGGTTTTGATTTCTTCTTTAATTGTGTGCAATGAATCTAGTGGAATCGTTATTGATCTTCATATCATTTCTGGTGGTTCCAAATCAAGGATTTCTGGAACACAATTATCTTCAATATCTACAGTAATTATTGGATGAGTAATGTTGACCGACTTTTCTTCTTCAGCATTCAGAGTAATAAACGTTGTACAAAATTTACATCCAGGATCTAGAGATATGATTCCCGTGCCAGCTATTTCATTATGGGTGATTTTGTTTCCACATTCTATGGCATATGTGGTTTTGTGATGTAGTAAAAATATCCATTTGTTATTCTTCAATGGCTGGAACGTATTGACTTGAGCGGCGATTGTAGTTACTTCACACATTTCGGGTAATTCTTTGCTGCTTGTCATCAGAATAGCCATTTCACAAGTTGGCCTGGTATTGTAGTGATATATTGGTTGATCTTTACAGACCCTTGCTTCTGTTGCAAATGTTTTGCAATTTTCCATAGAGCTCATAACAACGTACTGTTGTTGTGAAGAACTTGTGGCAAGGTAGGTTTGCTCAGGAAGGATAACGGAATAGAGAGAGGAGTTCGGATGTCTTATAGGGATTGGATAGATACGATATAAGGTGAATTTATCGTTTTTAACCAAAGGGAATTCGAGAATATATATTAATTTATTCATGTATATATATGATGTTATTGTTGAGGACTCTAGGATTTGATGGATATTTTGCATAGTTACAGGGGCTACTAGATTTCTATTAATTCTGTCTGGGCTAGAAGATAAAAGTTCTTTATATAATCTTACAGTAGAAATGATCGAGGGATGAACTGCACCCGATTTAATAAACAAAATGCTTGTAATAATGTCATCGATTTCTTTTTCCAGTGTCATAACGGCTTCAAGGATTTGAATTGATACTGATGAAATTTCTTCTGATATTGTTAAATTAAATATTATTTTACTAGATGTATTAAAGTATGAACTGATTTTTCTTAGATTTTCGTTTATTACTATTTCATCGTAAGATATTTTATATATAGTTTCATTGAAGTTAGTAACTGTTGAGGATATTATTTGTAACTGTTGTTTTAATATGTCTTAATAAGATTTAACTTTCTAAAAATACTTTAATACTACATGATTGAGTTTTTAGTCATGCAATGGTCTTAGCCGATTAGCATGCACTACATAATTTCGTCCTGTTTTATTGATAACATAATTTTCATTGAACCCTATTCTTGTGATATTATAAGGTCCTTCCCATTTGTGATCTAAGTTATTTGGATTAGGTATTTGGAGCATAACTTTGTCACCTACATTGAATTTAGCTACATTCTTTATGGATTTGTCATAACGTTCCTTGGCTTTATCTTTCATGGACTCTACGTTGCGTTTAGCTATTTCTCGAGTTATTTTTAATCTTTCATTGAAATCGTTAAGATAATCGTTAGTTGTATATTCACGGATGTCTTTTGCAGAGTAAAGTGAATGGGGTTTGTATCCAAAAAGTAGTTCGTGAGGAGTAAAACCAGTTGATTGATTTACAGAGGTATTGTGACACATAATAGCAAGAGGGACTATTTGATCCCAGTTTGAGTTTCTTCTTTTATGATATATGCGAATATGATCTCTAAGGACGGCATGAAAACGTTCTAACGATCCATTTGTTTGAGGATGGTAGGCAGTACTCAAAGTATGATTGCAACCTAATTGTTTCATTAAGTGTTTTAATATATTATTTACAAATTCTCCACCTTGGTCAGAATGGAACCGTTTGGGAACACCAAAGTGTTGACAAAAGATTAAAAGAGTTTTAGCTATGGTGACTGGCTGTTTGTCAGGAATTGGGTAAGCTTGAACAAATCGGGTTAAATCATCTTGTAAAGTTAGAATGTATTTATTGAAGTCACCTGTTATGTCAGAATAAGAAACTAAATCAATAGTCACGCGTTCGAAAGGTTCACTAGATGATGTCGTTATAACCATCGGGGCTTTATAAGTTTTTCTTTGTATTTTACTCCGTTGGCAATCTAAACAGTTGTCTATGTATTTCTTGATGTCATCAGTCATGCCTTTCCAGAAGTATTCTGACCGTATTTTCCTCGTAGTTTCGATAATGCCTCGATGACCAGATAACGGTTCATCGTGGAAACTTTTGAGAATTTCGGGTATTTGTTCTTGAGATGGATATTTAACAGTATTTTGACAAATTGTTATTTCACATTCATATGTGTCAGCTAAATATGCAGTTATATGTAATTGTTCGTTTCCTTGCAATTTACAAGTGGGATCATTCTTAAGGTCAGGAATACAAAGAGTTTTAACGTCATTTTTTTGAAGATAATTTAATAGAGTTTTGAAATAACTTTCGGAGTCCCATGAATCATAGTGTTTTGGTCTTGAGTATCCAAAAACTATGTTTTGTTTGTTATCTGATATTAGAAGATCATTGTCATATAGGGATTTACATTTTTCTAAATAGGGATCGACTTGAGAGCACAAGCTAATAGCTTCGTTGAATAAATCATTTTTATCAGAGAGTTCGCAGGAAGTGGGGATAAAGATATTTTTGTGACGAGAATCTAAGAGGCGATCTGGTGGAATCTTAAGATTTGGTGTGTCAAAGTTATAAGAGCTATTGTCAGAAAAATGTTCATAATTGGCTTGTAAATAATGGTCAGGAGTTTCTTGATTTGTGCTATCGTCATTTGTAAGATCGATATTTGTCGTAGAAATAGGGGGTCTTGAGAGTGCGTCAGCGTTGGTATTGTTCTTTCCTGGTTTATAGACTATTTTGTATTGAAAACCAGCGAGTTTGAACTGCCATCTGGCAAGACGGCTACCTGGGTCTGTGATTTTCATATAATAGCTTAGTGGTTGATGATCTGTGACTATTGTGAAGTTTTGACCGAATAAATAAGGTCGAAAGTGTTTAACTGCCCATACAATGGCTAACATTTCTCGTTCCGTTGTAGAATAATTAGTTTCAGCTTTGTTTAAAGTCCTTGATGCATAGGCTATGGGTAAGTCTTTACCTATTTCGCCTTGTGAAAGAATCGCGCCAATAGAATGTAGTGAAGCGTCCGTTGTTAATATGAACTCTTTTGTGAAGTCTGGATATTGAAGTATTGGGGGGTTAGTAAGGAGATGTTTGCATTTGTTGAAAGAGTTTTCTTGTGTTTGACCCCATATGAAAGGAACTTCCTTCTTTAAGAGGCTAGTAAGGGGTTTTGTTATTTGACTGAAGTTTTCTATGAATCTTCTGTAGTATCCAGCTAGACCTAAGAAGCTTTTGATGTCCTTGCAATTCTTTGGAGTTGGGAAATTTTTGACAGCTTCAATTTTTACAGGATTTGGTTTTACGCCTTCGTTTGAGATAATATGCCCGAGATAAGCGACTTCACGTCGTAAAAATTCACATTTGTCTGGTTGAACCTTGAGTTCATATTTCCTAAGTCTGGAAAATACTTCATGAAGTTTTTCTTCATGTTCTTGGAGACTTGATGCAAAAATTACTATGTCATCTAAATACACAAAACACCGTTCTCCTTGAATCCCCATTAGAACAGAATCCATGGTGCGTTGAAATGTAGCTGGAGCGTTTTTGAGACCGAAAGGCATTCTTTTATATTCGTAATGACCATAGGGGGTTGTGAATGCAGTTTTAGGAATGTCAGCTGGATTAACTTCTAATTGATGGAATCCTGATGCTAAATCTAATGTTGTAAAGTATTGGGAATGACCAAGTTTGTCTAGAATGTCTGTGATGTTTGGCAAGGGATAGCTATCACCTATTGTTATGTCATTAAGTTTACGATAATCTATTACAAGACGCCATTTTTGTTTCCCTGAGGCATCTAGTTTCTTTGGAACGACCCAAAGGGGGCTACTCCATGGTGAACAACTGGGTTGTATGATATCTTCATCTAACATTTTCTGTACTTGATTTTTTACTTCTTGTTCATGAACTCTTGGGAATCGATATGTTTTTGCATGAATCGGGATGTCAGTAGTCGTGCGAATATGATGTTTCGAATGATTACTAAATGATAAATGGTCTCCTTCTATATAAAAGATGTCTGAGTATTCGGAAATTATCTTGTGTATTGAATTCTTTTCCTCATTGTTCAAATGTTCATCTCTGATTAGGTTGAGTACTTTCTCCTGTCTGTCTGATAAGCTAGTGAGTTGTTTGTCTGACTCAGAAGGATGTTCATTAAGATTATGTATTTGTTGTTCGCTAAATGAGTCAACATCAATGTTTGGAATGTCTATTATTTTGTCTACTTTGTTGGCGTTTACACAAGTAGTTAGGAATGAGTTGTTTTCGACATGGACTAAAGCATGAGGAATGATAACACCAGTGGTTAAGAATTGTTGATTTACAATAGCTACTCCGGATTTAATAGACTTTGTTGTACATTTGATTACTGTTTCGGATCTTTTATTCAAGGTTTGTTTTCCTTGAAGTTTTTCTTGTTTTTCTTCAAGGGAATGGAGTTTATATGTTTTATTATGAACACGCATTGTTTTTGACTGGACATAGATGTAGACATTATTTTTGGAAAGGAAATCATTCCCTAGAATGCCATCAGCTTTAATGTTTAAGTTAGCTACGTGAAATTTGAACTTTGGAAGGTCGTCTAGAGATAAGTTGGCTGTACCGAAACTGCGAGTTGATGATTGTGTGCTGGAAATACCTACAATAGATACTACGTCGTTTTGGTTTATTTGTGAGGAGCCTATTTTATCTTTTCGGACTATTGAAATTCCGGCTCCAGTATCTACCAGGAAAATAACGGGTTTGCCTTCGATATGGAAAGTACAATGAAGTAGGTTTACTGGTGGTACATCGTTTAAAGAAGATATATTGTATGATTGAATTGGGGATCGAGATTTCTGGGAATTGAGTTCTGACTGAGATTTTGTTTTGGGTTTGGATTTAGGCTTTGACTTAGATTTTGACTTGGATTTCGAAGATTTAGTGATATTATTGAAATCACGGTTTTGGGACTGATTACCCTGTTCATGGATTTCACTTGATTTCGAGGATTCAGTAGATTTAAGGAAATCACGAGTTTGGGGCTGATTACCCTGTCCGTGGATTTCATTTTTTGATTTAAGAGATTCAGAGGATTTAGAGTGATCATGAGTTTGGGGCTGGCTACCCTGTCCATAGATTTGATTTCGAGATTTAAGAGATTCAGTGGATTTAAGAGATTCGGTAGTATTCGAGAAATCGGGAGTTTGAGTGGAAGCGTCTCTAAATTCAGTTTGCGTAGAAGCGTCTTTAAGTTGTCTCCGATAGACTGGTTTATTCATTTCTAAAGACGTATTACGTTTTTGTACCTCATGTATTTGATTTACTGAATTTAGTTTTGGTGGTGTATTTACCACTCGAATTGGGAATTCTCTGTCATGGGATATGCTTGAGTCTGGGTGATTGAGCAAGAGGCTAAAGCGGTTTCCGAGGAGTTGCTCATCTCGTCGGTCGCTGGCGAGTTTAAATGATTAACGTTTTTCGGTGGAGCAGGTAGAGCGCGTTGGTTTTGTGGGGCAGGTAGAGCGCGTTGATTTTGGTTATCTCGAAGATTATTATTGAACGCTCTCTTACGACAATCGGCAATTAAGTGCCCAGGTTTTTTGCAATAGTTGCACGTTTTTTGTTGCACTTGATTTGTGTTCGATGTTCCCTGCATTTGATTTGGGACGTTTGAGACTGTGTAACGGTTTGAATAGGTACTTGAATTATAAGATTTTTGTACAGGTTTTGCAAGATCTTTTGCATAGTGCTCAACGTGTTTAGGAGTTCTAGGTGGGGTTTGTTTGAACAGTGTTTGTCTTGCACTGTTCATTGCGCGTATTTGATCTTCTTGGATAGCAAACCGCCCTGCTTCGGATAGCGTTGTAAAACCTTTAGTACGGAGCATTGTACCGATGTCGGGATAATTTAGTCCTATCTCGAACACTCTTAGAGCAGTTTCTTCAGTCGCCTTCATTCTACCTATCAACGAGTTGTCGTCAATTTCCGCGTTTAATTTTTCAATAATTTTTCCGCGACACAGATCTACTCTGTGTAGATATTCGGTGATAGTTTCGGTTGCGAATTGGAACATTGATTGTAATTCAAGATTTAGGTGAGATATCGTCTTGACATTGGAAAATTTTTCGATAAGGAATGATCGAAGGTCTCCCCAAGAAGCATACTGTTTACTATGCACATCCGATGCGTTTGTACCCACGATATTGTTTAGGGCATAGATTAAAAGGATTCGTTTCTGATTTTCTGATGCTAGTGAAAATGCTGAATCACATGATCTCGCGAATTTGTATACTTGACCGGGTTGATTTGTATCAAAATTTGGTATTAATTTTAGAAGCGTATTTATTTCTAGCGCCATTTCAGAATTTAAGTTAGGGTAGATTTCGTTTTTAATTTCTAAGGGCATGAGTTTCGTAGAGATATGCGATTTGAGATTTATATATAATATGTGAATATAAGCACAGTGATATAATGGAAACACAGATAATATGGAACACAGTAAAATAGAATAACACAATAACACAGGAATAGAAAACACAATGAAATGGAAATGGAATACACAGAGGAATCGAGCAAACAAGTTTAGCCACTTACCAACATAATAATATTATTTTAATTTGCATGGTTTCGGCAAATCTTTATTAAAGCCCTCCGGGCACCGTCCAGGTCCTTTTGGCGATG
The DNA here is from genome assembly GCA_934047225.1 of Ypsolopha sequella. Lineage (NCBI taxonomy): Eukaryota > Metazoa > Arthropoda > Insecta > Lepidoptera > Ypsolophidae > Ypsolopha > Ypsolopha sequella. The sequence goes on from OW203987.1 coordinate 9,409,855, forward strand.
TTTGTCCTAGGTCCTGATCGTTTCGATTTGACTATATCCAGTACCGACTGCGCCAATGTAAGATATTGGAAGCAGAAAACTTGTTTTTAAAAAACAATTATATTTTTATTTAGATTATTACAAGAGTTCTCACTGTGGAGACTGGAATTAGAATGAATATAATAATAGGGAGTTTGGGTTTTATACCCTTACTCTTATCGCTTATGACTAACAGAATGTTCTGACTAACTTAACTAACTTAGTGACTAAGAGATTACAATTTGAGAAAGTAGAAGATAGTAAATGTTATCTTCGACGGAAGTTGTTATCGTCAGTTTAAGGTCTAATATTAATGACTAATGTTAACAGAGGTATGCTATGACTAGTTGTGTAGGGTACGTAACAATGCCACTAATGAATGGCAAGCGAACAAAGCGGCGCATCTCTGCGGTACCATAGCCGTTGTTCCTATTCACACAACCCTGTGACTTATGTTTGTACTCGCATGTCGACTGTCACGTGACGTAACTCTTCCCTTTCTCTAACATGATGTGTTGCAGCCCTTTGTTCCCTGAGGTTTGAAGGGACCGAGATTCGAACAAAGGTTAAAGAGACACGTGTGCTCGAAAAAGCGTCATTCGCTCAAAGCTTCCTACATTATTAATAATAACTCAGCCTCAAAAAATATTCCACATCGCGTGTTTTAGATCATAAAAACACGTGTAAGAAAAGACTACATTGCGACAGATCACAGTAGTTATTGACGAAAAACGTAACAAAAACTTGTAATTAGCAGCGCAATCGTAACCATGACCATTCTGCCTAAATAGCCGAGACAAATCCTTTTAAATTAGCCACTGAACACTTGCTAAATAACAAATTTGGGTACTGCTGGAGAATAGAATAATTTCTGCTCATTATTATAATTTATTCCTCTTTCAAGAAAATGTATTTAGCGTAAAGGGAAAATATAAACTTCATCTTAAAACTTTGCTTCGTTCTTTATAGAAAAAAAAAGAGAAAAAAGCAATGGTGTGACATAAGCCTAATCTAGGAAGAGACGGTTAGAAGAGCACTATTCGCACAGTATCATAATTAACAACAACATGGGTGACAAAAAGAGTGAAACCTGAACGATCCATTGTCTTCTTGGAAAGTTCACTGTGGGAACATGAAGCGACTCAATGGATCCGTGAAAGAGAAAATTGCGGAACAAATGCAACTAAAATCGCTATCTTACTTTACGATGATGTTAGGTAAAATGTTTTAGAAACACAACACGTGACGTCAAGACCAGGGCTCAAAAGAGTTTACAACCGAAATAAACCTACTTTCTGTGATGTTTGCAAATCTCTACAATGCTCAATTTGTGGACCATCAATGAATTTAAAATTTTAGATGCATTAACTCGGGAACATGGTAAATATTACAGCTGATAATTTGTGGCTTTTATGGGTCGATATTTTTTGCCTATGTATTTATAAAGTAAGATTATAATTTCTACAATTCTTGCACATTCGCAGAACCGACATTGCCCGCTGACTTATGTTATTTGTTACCCATTTGTTACCATTGTTCTGAAGGTCGGCTCAAGGTGGCAGCCAGACCGGAACGGCTTCTGACATTAATCGCCATTGCATATTTCATTGTAATGTTACGTTTCCAGTACGATATAGTCGAACAATGAGCTGATTCTCAATGGAAAGATCAGAATTGAATTCACCGAATGTCAACGAGGTTCAATTATGGCGTATTTCGTAAAATAAAGGAGGTTGTAAAAATACAAAATTTTACTTCTTTCAACATAGAAAGAAACAAATTATTTTCAATTAGATAATTTAGAAATAAACTATAACGAACCAAGATATATGATCCCCTAGCTAGTACTAGGAAAATTAACGCTGATTAATCAATACAAAGAATTTTTTTTTCTTAACTTTTTAATATAATAATTAGAAAAACTAGCTTTTCGTAATTTTTTTATAACAAAATATTATTAACAGTGTAAATTTTAGCACAGCCATTTTATAACAATAAAGAAAAGGTAAATGTTACGTCCTCGTAGTGAAACAGATAACGATCGTGACATTAGCTGGTTCAGTATGCCAACCTCAGCACGGCAATGGAAACGAGCAATAGCCCAAGTCTGGCACCCGCCCAAGTATCGCCCAACTGCCTGAGCCAGCCGCCTAACACTTTCCGGCACGAGACCGATATTTTCACATGATAAAGAACCACCAAGGACCCTATTCCCTGGCTTTAGAGGTTTATCCAGTCGACATTTTCAAGAAAACCGCAAACTAATGAGATTATTTAGTAATACACATAGATGACATGACATGACTCTCAGAACATTTATTTGTTCTGTGACATGACCATACTGTCGGGACGTATAGCACGAATAACGTTCTCCACCTGGGTGTGAAGTTACGTGCCGACAAGATAGCAACTACACATAAACATGTCATAGTTTCAATATGTTCTGCTTCGCTGTACCAATCTAGACATTATGCCAACATGTCGGGGGATCCCGAAGGATCCCCCCCAAGGCCTCCCTGCGCCCCACTAGCCTTGGACCATACCACGCCAATAGATACTTGAATACATATAATATATAATTATATGATAAACTATACATTACAGGTTACAGAGGTTGGCATGATATCCAAAGTGAATACAAGAACACATACCTCGAAGGTTATACCACGTTTCCGCAGTCTTGTACCTTCCTTCACTCCCTTGTATCCACCAGGGACGCACGTGGAGACTCGATGCAGGCTCCTTCCTGTCATCTCCCCTGCATAGCTAGCATGGCAGAAACCCAACCTAAGAAAGATCCGTAAAACACGTTATTATTCCCTCCTTTTTTCCAGTCAACCAAGATGGCCGCTTTGTTCTCCTCTACTCGATTGTCACTCGATTCTCACTTACGCATCATTCCGAGTCGTTTAATCGCGTTCTTCGCGACACTCCCGACGGCGGACTTCAAAGCAAAGCAATTAGATGGTGCGTCCACTCAGCAATCTTCTCTCTTGCTCGAATGGCCGCCTTCCGCCTAGTGCTCACTTCTTCAGCCTCACCTGCCACTTCAACTTGAGGTGTCTCTACTACACTCTCTTGATCTGTGGCCTCTGCGTCTCTAACAGACTGCTGGCAGGTCTGCCTGACTGAGTCATCGACTTCCTCGTCGACAGGACAGTTACTCACCTCATCCATACTCGCTTCTCGCGCCTCTGGAGTCACGCCCGAGATGTGTGTATCCATCAAGTCTCTACTTAGTCTTTTCATGGTAGAATCCATTGATGTTTCTTCTAGACTATTTGATGGTGCATTTTCTCTCGGTTTCTCTAGCTCGTCTGGCTTACTAGTTGTGATGAGGTCCGCTTCTAAAGGATACAAGTGTCCTATAGATCGAATAAACTCGCTGTTCCCAACCTTCACTCTTGCTATCCTACATTCCCCATCTGATCCCTGAATCAGTGCCGTGATTCTTCCTATCCTCCAATTTTCCCGGTTTTTCGATTCACCTTTGATTTGCACCACGTCACCCACCATAGCGGGCTTGTGCGCTAGAATCCTCGACTGTTGATAGGAATTCTTGTATCGTTCCCTCAGGCTTGGTAGGTATTGACCAACAAACATGTCTTTAAATTCTCGAATGATAGTTTGGCCTCTCCTCCATCCTTCAATGAGATTTTGTTTGGTCAGTGTGCCTTCGGGAATATCAGCACTGTCCACTTCTTCAGTAGTGAGACATTTACCCAGCGTCAGAAAGTCAGCCGGCTTCAGCACATACTCCATGTCAGAGCCAACACTAGTCAATGGTCTAGTATTGAGCACCGCTTCCACTTCTTTAATGATGGTGATCATCTGACTCTCTTTTAACAGATGTTTCTCCAGTGTCCGCTTTAAACAGTGTTTGACCAGTCCGACAAGCCTTTCATAAAATCCTCCATGCCATGGAGCTAGCTGAGGTATGAATTTCCATTTGATGTCGTTCTGGGTACAGTATTTTTGCAATAATACTTCTGCTGTCAGTTTGAACTGAAGCGCGTTGTCTGAAGTGATGAGTTTCGGTACAGATCGAGTCGAAATGAATCTCCGCAAGGCTAAAAGACATTCTTCAGCTGTCAAATCTGTCACGACTTCCATGTGAATTGCTCTCACGGCAAGGCACGTGTATAAACAAATCCACCTCTTCTCCTTTCCAGTATTGGAGCGTACAAATACAGGCCCGAAATAATCTACACCTGTATAAGTAAACGGTGCGCTGTAATTGACTCGCTCAGGTGGCAATGCTGGTGTAGGTGGGAGCTTATATGGACCACCTCCATGTTTAACACATTGTAGGCACTTCTTCAAAACCCTTTGAACTTGTGCTCTACCATGAGGAATCCAATAATTTTGTCGAATCAGGCTCAGAGTGTGTGCAACTCCCACATGGTAATTCTTTTCATGGATCTCTTTGATGATTCGTTCTGTAAAGTCACTATCCTTTGGGATTATCACAGGATGTTTCATATCGTATGACCAGTTTGTGTTCGTCATACGACCTCGGCATCTCAGAATGCCATCTACGTCTAAAAATAGTCCTAAGTTCCTTGTTAAGTGGGTTTCTTTCCCTGTGACTTCATCTGGAAAATATTTAGACTGTAGGTGTTTGATCTCTCTATGCCTTGGTAGCTCCATCGTGACATCCTGTATTGGTCCACAAGCAAGGTTGTCTTCAGCCGGTTCTTCTAACGATGTCCTCTCAATTTCTGGAAGATCAGGTTCCATAGTCTCTGTGGTCACACAAAAAACTTCCTGCTGATTCTTCAAGTACATGTTATTTGGCCAGAATTTTTTGCCTCTCAACAAAAATTCCGGACCGTGAAACCAAAGTTCCTGCTTTTGTTGCCAAAGTTCTGGTCTTGTTGCTACATCTGCTGGATTTTGGTCACTACTGATGTAGCACATCTCTAGTTTTCCATTGAGCTTGATCTCGTTGACTCTTCTGGCGACAAATGGTGGCAACAACTTATTTGACTTCATCCAATTCAGGACAATAAGGCTATCGGTCCAAAGGTACTGTTTTAGTACTTTCAATTCCAGAGTTTTCTTTACGTATGTCAACAATCGACTTCCTATCACATACCCAAGCAACTCAAGTCTCCGTATTTTCAGATCATCCTTTTCTTCTAATGGCGTGACACGTGACTTAGATATAATAAATACCGTTTTCACTTGGTGACCGTCATCAACTCTTAGGTAAGTCACTGCAGAGTAGGCGTTTTTGGAAGCATCAGTGAAACAATGCAGTTCAAAGTTCATGTGATTAGATGAACTCATCTCATCGCAAACGTAACGTGGAATCTTGATGTTTTTGGCTGCTCTCAAGTTTTCAGATACAGTTTCCCATGCTTGTATTAAATCGTCAGACAAAGGTGTGTCCCATTTGTACTTTCTGTTCCACAAATCTTGTAGCAGCAACTTTGCAGGCAAGCTCAATGGTGACGCAAATCCGCATGGATCATAGAGAGATGCCAAAGTTCTCAAAACCTCTCTCTTATTGTTGACCTTATTCATACTTTCCTCACAGAAGATATCTTCGCTTAGTCTCAACTGCAGAGTATCTTCGTCTAGGTTCCATGCCAGACCAAGAACTTTTACTTCGCATGTTGATTTAGCTCTATGTTCTTCAGGAACCATTCTCATGAAGATTTTGTCATTGGAAGTCCATTCCCTTAAATTCATGAAATACTGCTTCATGAAATACTGTTCTTGAAATACTGCTCTAGTTTCTTCATAAAGTCTCTTTGCTTCACTGCACGATCTTGCGCCAGTTACAAGATTATCTACGTAACATTTGTCAGCGATTTCTTTAAGAAGGCGGTCATTTGTCCTCGACAAATGATACCGTACTGTGGCAGTTAATAAGAAGGGGCTCGAAATGATACCAAAGGGAACTCTGCAGAATCTTAAGTGTAAGACGTTCTCTTCAGTGAAATCTTGAGTAGTATCCTTGACCCACAAGAACCTAGTAACATCTCTATCTTCTTCCTGGAGACCCACTTGTAGGAATGCCTTTTCAACATCAGCTAGGATCCCGACCTTGTTAGTCCGAAATTTTAACAAAAGAGCTGTTAGGTCTTCAAGCATAGATGGGCCTCTATACATGCATCCATTTAAATTCCGCTGATCCTTTATCTTCGCTGAGGCATCGTACACAATTCTGCCTCTCTTTCCTTCCTGTTTGACAATATGATGGGGTAAGTAATGAATTGGAGGAGTCTGTTGGTAGACTTTCTCTGGTTGCGGATCAATAACTTCTATGACACCCGCCTTCAATTGTTCCTTCAGAATATCATCATATTCATTCAACATTGTAAGATCCAGCCGTCGGAAGAGGCTCTTCAATCTCCCATAGGCAAGTCCAAAGTTGGTTGGAATATCAGGTGGGTACTGAGTCCAAGGCCATTTCACCTGATATCTCCCGTCCTGGTACTTCACAGTCTCGTTGAAATGTTTAACTGCTTCCTCTTCACGTGTCGATTTTGGAGAATCTGAGATGCCAATGCTCTCCAAAGACCACAGGAACTTGACATCCATTTCCCGCAACGGAAGATCTGGTTCAGTCAGATATGGACATCCAGGATTGCACTGACAGTATGTAATTACACTGAGGATATTGTCTCCGCTGCCTGTACTGAGAATACCAGACAAAATCCAACCGAAATCTGTGTCGATTAGGAATAAGTTGTCACCAATTTTTATTTTTTCTTCTCGGAAAAAAGAAAAATAATAATCATTTCCTATAAGAAGGTCAATTATTTGACCAGCACTGTTATCATCAGCCATCATGTCAAGTGGAATTTCATGAGTGGCTTTTGTCACTGGAATTCTATCAGTGATATGTGGAACAACATTCACCTGGATTGACCTTCTCACGCCTCTCTTGGTTTCAATCATAATAGTTGTTGATGGACTATATGCTTCCTTAGGTTTGTCTGATCCAAAAGTGTAAATTATCAGTAGATCTTCTCGGTCAGCAATCAACTGGAGGTCTTTAGCTAGCCGTGATGTCAAGTAGCTTCTTTGTGCTCCGCTGTCCAGAAGAAGTCTGCAAGTTCTCGCCTTATCTTCGTTGATCGCCTTCACTGTGGCGGTCTGTAAAATAGATCTATTTTGAGTTGTTGTTTTCTTTGTGCAGGTATAAGTATCGACTTCCATAATGAGATCTTCTTTACCAGACGGTTTCTTTGGGCACAGAGCTTTATTATGCCAATAATTGCATGCAGGACATCGCTGTTGTTTAACTCTGCAGTCCTTACTGAAATGACCAGTTTTGAAACATTGGAAGCATCGGCCTTGCTGTTTCAATTTGGCCATTTTCTGCTGCCGGGACTTCACAGTGTTGCAGTCACTGCTATAATGTTCATCATTGCAGAAAATGCAGGTCATCCTGGACTTCTTTGGTTGAGAAGTAGCAGGGTACTCTAACATCTTCCGCTTAATGTTGGCAGTATGTGGTTTAGGTTGCCTTTCTCTTGGTACAGGTCACCTCTTCCCTTGTGCAGACTGCTGTGTCTTAGATGTCGATGGTCTCTCATCTGGAGCGAATCGTCTTGCTTCGGGCACAAACGGCTTCCTGTAGGGTTTCTTCTTTGACGACAGAACATGTAGAGCTTCAGTCGATGTCCCTGGTTCCAGATTAGTTCCTCCTGTTGTCTTTGCCTTCTCCAGTGCTGTGACAATATTTTGCAAACAGGATCTGATAGTCTTGATGCTATTGTCTTTGTCTTGGGTCGCCCGGTGTAGTTCATAAACTACCTCCTCAGGAAATTTGCTTAGCAGTATTACCTGCAGATGGTTGCTCTCGATGTTTTCGCCGAGCGACTGAAGGATTCGCAAATGGCGCTCCAGGCTATTACACACACGACGGCAATCCTCTGCTGAGTAGTTTGCCTTAGTCAGCTTGTTCAACTCTTCATAATGAGCGTCGATCAGTATATCCTTGTCCCCGAACTGTTTTTTCAGGGTGTCAATAGCAATGGAATAGTTGGTATTGGTTGTTCCGAGTCCTTCCACAGCTTCTAGAGCACGACCTCCCAGGGCTCCAAGCAGGTATGACAACTTGTCAGCATCACTCATTTGAGATCTGTGGATACTAGACTCAAACCAAGAATGACTTCTTCAGCCTTCATCTCATATCCCAGCTCATCTCCACCATTTTGTCGGGACGTATAGCACGAATAACGTTCTCCACCTGGGTGTGAAGTTACGTGCCGACAAGATAGCAACTACACATAAACATGTCATAGTTTCAATATGTTCTGCTTCGCTGTACCAATCTAGACATTATGCCAACATGTCGGGGGATCCCGAAGGATCCCCCCCAAGGCCTCCCTGCGCCCCACTAGCCTTGGACCATACCACGCCAATAGATACTTGAATACATATAATATATAATTATATGATAAACTATACATTACAGGTTACAGAGGTTGGCATGATATCCAAAGTGAATACAAGAACACATACCTCGAAGGTTATACCACGTTTCCGCAGTCTTGTACCTTCCTTCACTCCCTTGTATCCACCAGGGACGCACGTGGAGACTCGATGCAGGCTCCTTCCTGTCATCTCCCCTGCATAGCTAGCATGGCAGAAACCCAACCTAAGAAAGATCCGTAAAACACGTTATTATTCCCTCCTTTTTTCCAGTCAACCAAGATGGCCGCTTTGTTCTCCTCTACTCGATTGTCACTCGATTCTCACTTACGCATCATTCCGAGTCGTTTAATCGCGTTCTTCGCGACACATACCATATCATAAAATTGGCCATATGTATGTATGAAATAATTTACGATAGTCTTTCAAGAAAATGTCAAAAATAGGTGCAACGACGAGGGAAACGAGGAGGAGCGTCTTCGGTAGCAGGTTATTATAAATTCGGGATCCGAGTGAAGCGGAGCGGAGCGAGGCGACCCGTTTAGTTTTATCAGATTTCATGATATGGCCGATCAGATCATGAAATGGTCAATTCTACGATATGGCTACGACGACAATACACCGAATAGAATTGGCTAAAAGTCATAGAATTGTCCCCCTAGACCACAAATCACCTTCGGAGGGATCGCGTGTAACAAATCGCTAATTCTATTCTTATCACGCCAAAGCTTTGGAATATAGTCATAACTCTTTAAGTTATCAATGCAAGAATCTGTAAATACAGTCTTTACATGACCTTCAGCAGCTATCGCCAAGGTAATAATATAAATCTTGTTTTTGTTTTTCCCAGTATTGTTGTAGGTTTCAATATCATTGTAACAATAATATACGTTTTTATAGTCTTAGACAAAGACTAAATAATAAATTTAAAAAATCTATTTGGCAACAGTTTTTCCGTAATTCCTAACACCGAAAAATATTTTAAGCTATAAAAAATCTAGGTCTATGTACCAATTTGAAAATTGAAATACTTTGTTTGGCCAGTCTCCAAGGGACTAACTAGTCCGATTGGTCAACTGTTTTTGACAACGGTGGTTTGTGTTCTCCCTTTTGTCCACATACGTACTCGACGTTTTAAAAAAAGGTAACGCTATCGGGTTTGGCCTGTTTTCTGTAATAAAACGCTGTAAGGGTTGTAATGGCACAAATAGAACGCATCCGTTGTGTTAACGACACACTACGAGCACAGGTATAAATCATCCGGATAATAACCGCTCGCGAAGACAGAAGCGCATTGCGAAACTCTCAGAGGCTTCAATTCAGGAATGGTCCGAAAAGAAAGAGGTTTTAGACGTAATATACTGTGTATATATATCTGATAAACGTAATTTTTTGATGAAATTTATTTTTCTTTTTTATAAAAACACTAAGTACATATTATGACTTTGATGATGATAAGATATGTATACATGAGCGGGCTACCTCAAAGTGACAAAATTCGTTTGATTTATCGTTCGTTTGATTTGGTCATCCATCACACTATGGAGACGGACACATGAAACTATCTTTTTTGAGAGAAATATATAATAATAATATGTATAAAATAAATAACCGTATCATCCGGCAAATTAAAAATAAAACATAGGCAGTCATGGAGACTGCCGATATAAGTGAAAACGTTTCACTATTGGCCAAGCGCAATATGTCATAATATGTCGGTGACGCAAACCTATAAGATTTTCTACTACCAAAAATCTCTCAACGAGCCTAAAGAAAATTTTACTTCAAAAATATTTCCATATACATTCAAATTAGAATTAGAATTTCTAATGGCCAACTGGAAATTAGGTTGAAGGAAAGATCATCACACAAATCAAGTTTATTAAGTGCAATGGCAAAGAATTTATTAGCTTTGGATAGAGGCGATTATAATGTGTTGGCTCATTGGCCTATTTGTCTTCAACGAGTCTAAAAATCACGCCACAAAACAACAAATTGGAGGGTTTTTAGCTAATACTAAAATATCTTATAAGCATAGCAAATATTTAATTTAAGTATATCGACTTCATAATTCTATTAACTATTTTAAAAAAAATCAAATCGATCCCTGAACCGCGTTATTCCGCGGAACGCAAAACAAAAAAAAATTGGTTGGAAACATATCTTTTTAGACAAAAGTATGTTATAAATACGTTGACTTAATAAAAGATCAAAAAATCATGAATTTTTTTTTTTATTTAAGGAAAGTCCTTATTTCTTTCAAAGAACCCTCGAAAGACTGGCGTTGTTCATGTTCAAGAATGAATTCATTTGCTCACCGGTTGGCTATCCCGATTCGAGGTAAGCGTTGGTATAGGGTCTGCCATGCTATAACTATGGAGAATAACAGTATGACTCAACAACACACCAAAAAATATTTATGTAGGAGTAGAAATGTAAATTGGCTAGCAGAGTTCCACAATACGCGACGAAGAGGGCAAAGGAAACTGACGATTTGCGACGGATATGCCCATTGAGACAAGTAGAACAACACACATCCATTGAACCAATTAATCTCCTTTTTAAAAGATCGAGGCTAGTGTGCCCTTCAATGGTAACCTTGCATGACTTTAAGTACATAGTATAGTACATATTTGAGATCACAATGTTTTACAAAGTAACCATTAATTTGCAAACTTCGTGTAATTAAACATACTAGATGTATGTTTGCGTGCAGATTGCTGATGTAGATTGCACGACATCATAATATAATGTGAAGTTCTTAATTACTAAGAAGCAACCTTTAGATACTGAACATCATCTGACATCATCATGGTTTTAAAATTTCAGTTGTTTTGCGGTCTTGGACCTTGGTGTCCTTTTTTTAGTTACCAAAACTATAATCTTTATCTATCTATATTTCGAGAAGCCATATTATACCAAGACGATCCTATTTATCTATTGATAAAAACAGCAGGCAGGGTTTATCTCTCCAACCAGTTTTCGACAGTTGAATAAACAACCATTCTTGCCATTGCATGCCTAATCATAATAATATACAGAATATAAACATGCCGTTTATTCACATGAGATCGTATCACCAAAATAGAATCCACACTGAAATATATTTGCACGTCATAAAAAAGATATGAAGAAATACGAACACTCTCACAACCGTACCGAAACAACACTTGAGAAATCCCTTGAAACACTGTTTGTTTATTCGTGACGGATTTAAACCACATTCCCTTTTCACAAGACTGTTAAACGTAGTAGTAGGATGTAGAGACAGAAAAGCGCGTGACTACCACCATTCAGTGGCACTAGCACACTGAGTCAGACGCGGTGAGCTGCGCGCGCGCCGCTCGCGGCCGGTGACGGGCCGTTTATTTACTATTCACAGTTTGAAATACGAACGTGCTCCAATAATCACCATGGCGTGGATAGGCCGGGTTTCTTCACGCTACGGCGGACAAGGAAGAAGCGGAAGCCGAAAGATAAACAGATAACAGAAAATAAGCCCCAACGCTACAGCACCCCATTCTTAAGTGACAAAAAAACCAGCATACGCGTAAGAGTATCGACAAGACATGACATTAACCGAAGCCAACACATTACACAAGATTGCGAAAGAGAAAGTGGATGCCGTAATCTTTGACCTCTCACTGCGTACGCAAAATGATCGACCAGTCGAAAACCCGTTGAAAGATGACGATACATTTTACTTTCAAGAAGTCGAATGAGTAAAGTTTGAACAGGTAGACGAAACAGGAGGGGAAGCAAGCGCAACGAACTCGAAAGGGTTGCGATGACGGCGCCTGCGCACTTGTGTAATTATTTTAAGCCTGCTAGACGAGAACAGGCAAATAAACAGACTCGTAGGAATGTCAACTGTATTAAAAGACAATCATCATGCTGGATATACACGATATACATAAGTATAACAGAAATTGAATACCACAAGATAATCATGTAATCGTGAGCGTATTACTCATGTTTACATATCTACGGTGTAGCAAAGGTGTTGGTGGCATAATTTGCCTGAGAAAACTGTTGGTAAATGTAAATATATGATAGGACTCATAGGCAAGTGGTCGACCTTCAGTAATCCACTCTGCAGTGGCTGCGAGCTTCTCCAGGACAAACGTACAAGTTGGCATTGTTATTCCAGTTCGTATAACTAGTTTCCTCAGTTGTAGGAACAAACATGTTCACTAACTGGAGTGATGGGAAAGATTTTTTTGAAAGGGTAAAAAGACAACGTTTATAAAGTTGAAGTTGGAATGGATTATATGGACGACAAGAAAAAAGTATCGAAATAAGATCAAATTTCTAGCTATCAATATATTTAACAGCACTATAATGATTTACTGAGTAGTAAAAACAGTACAGTAGAACAACTGCGTAGGAGTAGCCAAGGCGTCAGTAGGTGTTAGTACCTTGGGCCATGACGATGCAGTCATTGCGCAAATTATATATTCATAAAACTAATAGCCCTTCTATTTACTTTAGATCAAATGCAAGAATATAAAATATTGTGATCAACGCTTTATTCTAATACATATTTATAAAACAATTACATAGGGAAGAAAATAAAGAGGAAATAAAATAATACTTAAGCAAAATAAATAATAAATATGTACTTGTTTTTTTTTTAATAATAAATAAATGACAAATGTGGAGAATGTGCCAACAAGAGCATTGAATGGACATACTGATGTTTATTCCCCTAACGACACAATTAGTGGAACGCAATTCACGCAATGGCTCACCTCGTTGGCTGCCATTGTCTTTTAATTTAACAAAAGCATTCGTTCCGAGAGACTGACTCATCTTCAGGACAGCAAGAAAAACTAACTTCTTACACCTACATCATAAACATACATATTAGGAAACTGTATTTAAATTGCACTACCCACTGAGCATCTATTTCAAGAAGTAAGCAATACGAGTCTCCGAATCAAAAACAATTGAAAGCAGGCACACGAAAATTACAAAACCGATCAGTTTAAATATAGAACAATGACCAATGAAGCGGTAACTGGTGAGGAGAATGAAAAACTCCAATAAAACCGAACTTTCATTGAAGAGAAGTGTGCTAATAGAATGCGCCGGCGCTACTCGCGTGCTCGACTAACGTTCGCTAGCCAATTGGTGAAGCTGTTGCGAATAGCTGCATCTCTAATGTAACTTATACAGCAATAAGTGAAACTGATTGTTCCACATTTTATTTTCAACATGCAAAGCAGAAAGACATCCTACAAAAGAAGATTCTTGAAGATGGCAACGTTATATCACAGCAACACAAGGCTCGTTAACACTTTGACAGCCGAACATTTAATTTTTTTCCAATCTCTGGCAGCCGATCACGTCCCCTGTCCGTGACAGTTTTTTTTGTTAGAGACGCTGATCACGTACTGCGTACGTGTGTGAGTTTCAATACTGTTTACTTTAAAACAACGGCCTGTAGGCGTGATCCGCGTCACGTCAATGCTTAGATGAATATTTAGGCTACACACACAAACGCACTTCAAATACTTGCGGTGTGTGGGGTGCGGGGAACAAAGGATCGCCCGAGCCGGGTCGACTCTCGCGCGCCAGTTGCCCCAGCGTAGCTAAGCGATCGAGACGTGTGACAATTTTTTGGCGCGAAATGACTTCGCGACGACGATTTCATCTGGATTCGGAAAGAGAAATTGCAGATATTATTGACATTTTGCAAACCACACCAGGAAAGACTACACGGCATAAAATTTGAAAAATGTAGATGTAAGAGTTTTTTTTTTTTTTTGTAAACGTGCCTTATTCTAAGTTGATTTTATAATAAAAAAAAAACAATTATACATGTTTTTCTTATTTTATATAATAATATAAGATACCCTCAATACAATGAAAATAAAATCATGGCCGCAACTATTATAGTCTTTTTTCTATAAAAGTAACAAAATGGTCAAAAAGTGCCGGCGCGCCCAGAATGGTACCCTAATTATGTATGCGGCTAATTAGGATAAAATAAGCGTCACGTGCGTAATACGTGATCCGCTGTCAAAGTGTTAATACCTTAGGTCACCTTACAAATGCTCAGTCAGAAAGATTAAGCACGCAGGCGGCCAGCGTCACCATTTCACACTTCCAGCCAGTTAGAACAAGCTGTGCCTTGTTGTAACGTGCAAGTACTAGTGACATACAACACTGGCACACTTATGTGCTCGTAATTCTTGGCTATCACATCACGCACAATCTTTAGTAGTAGACAAAACATGGTTAACTTATCGCTGCTTGTTGAGGTTTGAGGCAGTCGAAACGAAAAGAATTGATTGAGAAATGTTTCTTGAGTTATTTTATTTCACCGACACAATAATATAGCTGACTCTGAAGGCTTTAATTTCTGTTCTAGTGCTGCACTTAGAAAAAATTCTGGTTCCGTTAACCTGAATATAGCTCATTTAAGCAGAAAACATTGTACTATATGTGACGTCTATATTTATTGTTCAGTTTACTTGAACAATCTAACGTAGACAATAATTCAAGTAAATTTAACATAATTCTGTTTTTGTTTACAAGGTTTTTTTTACAAAACGTTCTGGTAGTATTGTAAAAATATTTTTTCTCCGTGTGTCAATAATTGAAGTTTTGTATGGTTAATAATAGTCAAATTTTATTACTTTCACTTAAGGACTATTTTGAAATGAAGTAATTGAATTTCTGACAGTACTAAAAGCAAAATAAAAGCCCTCAGAATGCTGAATTCTATGTTTTTTAGCTTTTGCTAAAGGTAAGAAAAGTTTTTACTTTACATGTATTGAAAGAAACGAAATTAGTTTGCATCGTTATATATGAAGGACCAGCATTTGCTGCTAAAGATATGCAAGTATTTAATACTATTTTCACAGCTATCCGTTACAAATTATAACAACATTAGTCAGAGGCTTAATTAAAAATAATGTGCGGTAAAATTTAAACTTCCTGCAATCCGCAACCGAGAAGCCTTCATTTTGGAAATAAAAATGCAAATTAGACATCGAATTTCGACCAAAAACATTCACAAACCTCGAAAAGAGCTAGCATTTGAAACCGAAAATGGAGCGATTGATATTTACCTTGCAGGTCAATAAATTGTATAAAGACCATCACAATAGGCCATATGCATGAAGCTCCAAATTGGTAAATTTTTTATTTTGAATTAATATTTTGTTCTTTATAATAATATAATTATATTTTTTTTACTTTATTAAATGAAAAAATTACAATTAATTAAAATAAAATGCAGCGAATACGCGGTATTTTTGAATTACCGAAACGTAACACCATTGGTCGGACCATTATGTGACGTCAAAGTATATATGTCGTACTAGTGTCTGGGCGTAATTTTTTGGTCTTACGGTCGGTTTGGACATTTTCGCACTCGAACTTCGAAGTATATCTATCGTAACATTCTGTATACGTTTGTATCATAGACGAATAATTTATTCGTCTATGGTTTGTATTGTGTTGGGAGTGGGATTTTGTGATGGCCCTAGTTTACAATGGGGACGTATACTAGAGACGCTTGAAAACTTGGCAAAAGTAACTCAGTAACAATAACAGCTATCAAAGCACTGTTCGAACACTTCCAACTATTAAATTAATAATAATTACAATTTATCTAGATATAATAAATAAATACCCATAGATCGCAGTCCAAATCGTGTTTCGAATTACAGATTAAGAAATAAGACCAAACCACGCTTTATTGAGGCTAAAACGCATTTTCAACGTAAATTAAAGATCTGCGCCATAAAAATATTTTAAAATATGAAGCGTTTCACGGCTAATAAATTCTCACGCTTTTAATAACATGTTAACATGCAATTTTAGAGCTGACTTAGGTAAGTTTCGAGAAAGTCAAGTTACACTTACACCTTGTGTTTACTTAAACATACGAGCAATTATACAGATATGAAGAATAAATGAGGGAATAAGAGTGCTAGAACAAGATACTATGTGAAATAAAATATTTAGATAGAAATCTCGGTCGTAAAAAATTTTTTTTCCTGCCCATTAGTAACCCGATTAGCATCATCATGAGACGGGTCAGTCTCCATCATCATCGCTATAATTGATCCTAATTTGAGACAATTTACAAACTTGACCGAAACATTTACGGAGACAGAATTCGTGACAATCTGCACGACTCCACTCACAACAGATCTGTTTCCTATTTGCACAACTTTGCTTGCCCTTTATAGAAATAGGGTCAAATACCCTAACTGCAAACCACAGTCGAAATGTAACGGGCCCACATTAAATTCTAAATGTCGAATCAGTTCCATACGCATATCACAACATTTATTGCATCGAAACAAAGAGTAATGGGCCATTTACGTGCCTTAGAATAGTTATTAATAAACTGTACAAAGTTTTTCATGAAATACTCTATCGTAAATAAAAATCGTGACCCCAGTTTTGGAAATAGCCTACGTCATTTTGAAAATGTATAAAATCTGTTTCACGCTACAGTAAATTCGAAATCAATAGGCAATAAACTTCGATGACTATTAAAAAGGGCTCTATCGATAAAACTATCAATGGCGCTACCACTTGATTACCGAATTGAGGAAGGCTATTTTGGACTTACGAGTATGTTGAAACTTCGATTTTATTTTGGAAAACATTGCAACATTATGAAAACTGTACTGACAATACTTGTATTGTAACTTACAATACAAGTAGGATTTGAGCTAGACATATCCCATAGCTTAATTTCTAAAAGTTTTTTTTATCTTGGAATATACGTCATTTTAGGATATCGTTTTCATTATTTTGGTATATAAATTAACCAATTTTATTTTATGATTTTTTTAAAGAATTGTCCGATATGACGTCACTTAAGAATTTTAGACATTATACTGATTGTGATGTGTGATTGCTTATAAAAAAGTGGTATGTCTCTGGCTGTCTACTCATCTGTCATCCAGCTGTCAAATCAGTCGGACCAAATTATTATAAATTCATCTTGATAGCAAAGGACTTTGGATGAATAAACCAGCAAAGGACACATTTTGTCAAGTGACGTCACACGAAGGCAAACGGAAGTTGCAGCTTTTTCGTAAAAATATTCATGAAATATATTTTTGAACTTGTGGTCTAAAAATATTAATATTATAGGTAATATTTTAAAAAATGGTTTTGGAATTAACACACCTTAACATAATTTTATCTAAGCGAATTCGTGAGAAATATTTTGGTAGATAACCGACTTGAATATTTTCAATTCCATGTCTACTCGTACAGTCGATCGAAAGCTCCTGTTATCGCGCGGGTTTCAGAATCGGTGTAGTGTATCGTATCGCATCGCGATTGCGCGTCAATTTCCGTCCAGCGCTGCTGCAGTACCGGAACTGCGGGGTAAATGACCCGCTTAGACGAGTGGCGAACCACGTCCTTTGTGATTGTCTACTTTGTACCATCATCATGACAAGCGATGCCAGAATTCACACTTACTTACTAAGCATGCTGTCATATTTTTGTAGACTTTAGGAAAGCCACATAACGGCAAGTCTTCGTAATGTTGGGCAGATTTAGAAATGACCCTGACCTGGAACCAGATCAACAAAGCGTAGAAGAAGCTTACTCGTTATTATGGCTAAAAGATCACACCTAGACCTAAATTACGTTGAAGTGTAATGAGAAACTAACTGCACAATAGGAGACGCTCTACATGTTGACAATCCCAATTATAAATCAGACCTAGATCTTTTTAGGTGCAACGTACATTTGAAGCTGTAGATTTGTACTCATATTTCATAGAATCACAGCAAGCATTTGCGCATCTTATCAATCACGGGAACTGATTGGAAGAAAGAACAGACTCATTAATACGACATTAATGACACGTGAATAGTCGTGATCACAATGCATCACTAATTGAAATATTTTGTTTACAGAGTATCTCGTTTCTTCACCAACCGGCTTTTTAATTAAGAATGCACAAACATGTGATTAACGCAACACAGGAGGCGACTCGACAACATCTCTACGGATGGACCACCGGAGATTGTGTATTGAGTTACTTTTGAATATTTCGGTAAAGAAAAGGCGATTTGGAATACAATATCTGGTCACAAAACCAAAGACACAGATATTCTCAAGTATGTAACAAATAATTTAACCCAAGAAGAAAAAATACAGTTTAAACCACTTGAACACAGCCTACCAAAGAGCAGATGAAAGCTTTTAGCGTAATCAAATGAACTAACTTGTGTGTGTAATGTTACCCAAAACCCGAAAGTATCCCGGTTACATGGCTTCTCACGGGCGTTATCTGTGTGCCAGGGAATTTGTGACGATAACCAAACACTTATCTGTCAACGAGGAACACCGGGCCCGATTTATGTCGACTTCTTTGCAGCTGGGGGAGCAACTGTGAAAGCGTTAAAAAATTCCAAGACATTCCATGGTAAGCTCGTTTGACATTCATTTATACACATTTTGGGGAATGATTTAATCCCCTCGTGAATGACTTTTGTAAGCTCAGTTTTAAAAATGAAATGGACGGTATTCATTTAATTCCGCGGCAAGCTTGCGATTAAAATCCCACGGTTTGGACGGTAAAAATTCGTGTCCCATTCTGCAAACATCGAAGACGTAGTGGTATATTCAATTCATGATGGCCTATTATGAATCGTTTACCTGACATTTTTTATGCCAATGTTTACAAAGGACACATTCGCGTGTCACAAACTGCGTCCGATCCGATTCCAATCATCCGAATTGCACGCTGCGATCCGAGATAAACAATAGGATGTGTATAAAGAAAACAAAAGTTTTATAAAATTCCAAAACTATGATGAGAACTCCACTCAAGTGCCAGAGCAGTACTTGAAAACAAAGCATTCCTCGTTAAGTAACCCCAGAACAATCAGGGGTAAACAGGTCCTATTGTGAGGCGAGCTATCTGTAGGGTCTAGATGGGTAACAATGGGTGGGCGGCAGGCCATAGAGCAGGTAGAGGGATGCGGGCCGAATGCAAGATGTTCCTTGTAAAGACATGTGGTGCGTGCTTCTGCGACTGTGATTGCACGACAACGGCCGCCAACCGGCTGACGGCAGATGCTACCAGTGTTTTTGAAGTGAAAAATTCTTTAGGCGCGTTGAGCGATTTTTGGTAGGGGAAAATCCTATGGGTTCGCATCACCGACATGCTATGACGTGTTGCGCTTGGCCAGCAGTAAAAAGTTTTCACTTCTGTCGGCAATACGCACGACCGCTTGTTTTTAAAAATATATTTTGTATTGATTGTAGTACGAAAATTAGGAAACGTAACCAAATAGGGGCATTAATTACCACTAATAAGGCTCTCTCTCTTTTTCCTCGCAGTTATTACAGTCAATTCGCTTAGATTAAATTATGTTTAGATGTGTTAATTCAAAAACTATTTCGAGATTTAGGTCGCCGTATTTTCGAACTTGTGGTCTAATAAACCTCATGATGATGAATGTTTTTACGAAAAAGCTGCAACTTCCATTTGCCTTCGTGTGAAGCCACTTGAAAAATGGCTGTTTAGAAATGTGTCCTTTCCTAGATAGACAAATTTATAAAAATTTGCTGCCGACTGATTTCACTTAATATGTTCTGTGGATATGACAGATGAGTAGACAGACAGAGACAGATCATTTTTTTTATAAGCAATCACACATCACAGTCAGTATAATGTCTAAAATTCTCAAGTGACGATATAACCGAAAGTTCTTTGAAAAATCATAAAAAATAATGGTTCATTTATATACCAAAATAAAAAAACTATGTCCTAAAATGGCGTATATTCCCTGAATAAAGATTGAAAAAAACTATTTGAAATGAAGCTACGGGAATTAGTAAAATATTATAAAATTCTTTGAAAGTACACGATGTACTGTAATGGTTTTTATTTTACAATAATTTCAAGCACAATCCGTATTAAACTTGTTACAACTTTATGGGAACCAATCTATAGTAAACAATAAAATCAGTTTCTAGATGGTTATTCCGGAAGATTTTTTCTCAACTTTATTATGTTTCTCTAAAAGGCATGAGAATTATTTGAGATAAAAACTAAAGAGTATTAGCACCTCGCAAACAACGTTCACGATTTATGATATAAAAACGTTGGGAGCATAAAATATTATTGAAAAATTGCCCAAGAGTTAAAGGAGTTCGTGCGTACCTAAACGCTCTTTCAATGGTTTAGCCGACCGTGAAGTGTCGGCTACTTTGTCACGCTGCTGGAATCTCAAGATCGAGGAGGAATTCTCCATTACAGTATCTACGGAAAGTCTTTTCTTGACAAAGGGCCCGTGACTTGACTAGAATATAATAATAACAATGACAAAAGCTGCAAACGTCCGAGTACGTTCCGAAATGTAGCAAGGTGGACCGCTGTCGTTGCTTCCAGACTGTTACCTAATTTTCCTTGGTAATATGCAAATTATGGAGTGCATGTAGGGTTACCAGATTCAGTTATTGGAATTCCTGACAAAATCCCTGCTATATCGGGTAATTCCCTGACAGCATTTGTTCGTTCTCTTATAAAAATTCCTGAGAAATATTAATTTCTGATTTTCTGACAGAAGGTCAAAACTCCTAACATGTCAGGAAAATTCCTGTCGTCTGGTAACCCTAAGTGCATGCATGTTAAATATGCCCCTGTGTGTGTATCGAGCCACAAAGGGTGGCAGCAGGCAGGGAACGCATCGCCCGTACCCAGCAGCTATATTTAGGCTGCCTACACATTGCGGTGGGCTCAGCGATGTGTGATGCGATGACAGGACAGGATGGCGACAATCGATCATGATCGGCTGCTCATAACAGCACAGTACACTGGACTACAAGGCCACTGTCAACGTTCATCTTGTGGCTTTATTTACGAAAGTTGACATTTAGAAGACCTTCGGACAATCTTGAAATATCCTTCGAAAGATTATTTAAAATTTCAGCACTTCATTAGACGAATCGATGTTCCAATCGATGAGATAAATACGAGAGCAAACAAAACTTCTTTTTAATTTGTTACATTCAACACTCAGATAGATCGTATTTAATTATTTCCTGTAATTTATAAACTTGTTCACAAAACTTCGGCTTATAGAGTTTTTAGATAAAGAAATAGTTTACATAAACTTCTTAAAATAAGGTTTATCTTACGAATAATGGAACTGTCACTCAGAAGTCCATGCTCAAATACATTGTCACTGACATCAAATCCAACGAAGGCACTGATTCCACAAACGAAGCACAATAGTAAACAGTAAGTTTAAACACAACCGCGAAGTTCCTGCGCTTTGTGCACGCGTAGCGACGCGCGACGCGACAAGCAGCAAAATCGGAACGCACCCACAACAGTGCAGCGCGGCTGGACGTACGGCTCGCGACGCTGGCTGTTGACGACTGTTTACCAAACCAAACCAACTCGCCGCAGTCAGGGCAACGCGCCCACCACACCGTGAAATACTGACACAGGGCTACGCAGAAAAAACGGGCTTGTACGATAAGCATTTATCATACCACTAGAACTTCAGTATCGTTATCGAGTTATCGAGGCCGCTGGAGAGTAAAATTTTATAAATTACGCTTCGGTATCTACTTACTGCGATGATGGAGTATTTTTTACAGCTTAAGGTGGGGCCATCCCGCTCAGCTGCCATATAAATGCTTTAGATGTTTGTGACGTCCTGATGGCTTTGATTAGAATGAAACTTTACACACAGCTTTGTATAATGTTTCCCTTTCCACCACACCGCATTCCGACCCATTCCTCATCAAAAGGTGCAAGATGGCGAGATATTAAAAAACCGCCGAATTTGTGAAAAATTGTTTCAGGTAAAAACTGTTTTCCATAAAACGGTTACTGTTTATTTATAGAAAAGTGGATAAAATAAATAAACTTAGTCTTCTTTACATGAACGCAGTCTGTATTTCTCAATTTTTTTATTTCCAGTATAGATAAAAATTTTACAACTTGCTAAACTTTGCTTAAAAACAAGGCTATATTCATCATCATCCTCATCATCACCATCATCATCATCATCATCATCATCATCATCATCATCATCATCATCATCATCATCATCATCATCATCATCATCATCATCATCATCATCATCATCATCATCATCATCATCATCATCATCATCATCATCATCATCATCACCATAAATTCTTTATTGCACAAAAAAAGTACAAAATGGTGGACTTAATGCATAAAACATTCTCTACCAGTCAACCCACGGATGGTAAAGTAGTTTGTAGGAGAAATTAAAACTACATTATCAAAGTAATTAAAGTTACTCAAAATCTAAACTAATCCTAAAAAACTATCACAATATCCTGACAGCTATTATGATGGTGTTTCATCAAATTTTGCTTTTTGGGCTGTATAGTATAGAGACGTAGTTAGATGTCGCTAGATAATACTTATGAAAAAAAATATGAAGAAAAGAAGTTGACATCACAATCAGTTTTTACCTTTTGTATGAATCTTGAGAAAAATCCAGGCATAAAGGGGCCTCTTAAGGCGATATGTAAAAGTTTTAGCGTCCCTGTTACTCCATATGCGAAAAAACCCTTAGTGCGAGAGGGACGGATTCGTGGAAAAGAAGCGAAAAGTCGGTTTTTTGTTAATATAAAATGTACTAAAGTTGCTATCAAAATTTCGTTTAACCAGGTCCTAGATACCGTTAAAACCCATCTAATAAAATATACTTGCTGTCCTTATGTCATTCTAAATTGTCAAAGCAGAAGAATTGGTGTCGAAAAAGACCTCATTTCAATAAATATTTCTATCGAGCCGAATTTCTCCAATCGCGTTTCTGTTCTAACAGATCCATAGAAAAAGAATCCAAAAATAATATACTATTTTATCAAAATAATACAGTATTTACTGAAGTAGATATGCAAGTTCTTAAAGTGTCGATTTTTTTCCGTAGCGCCTTAAGGTGGTCTCTTGGGGAGGTTAATTAAACTTACCAATATTGTTTTGTAAATAGTGATATTGTAGGTACACGTAAACGAATTCATCCTCGTTGTCGTACATATTCTGAACACAAAACCATTTAGACGGAACGACAAACATTAATTGAAACTTCACTTCGACAAATTGACACCGATAACAAAATTGAGGGCACACACGCGCCGCAAGATAATTTGACTATACTCAATTTCTTTTTTCGCTTCGATACGATACACCACACATGTACTATAAGTAACGAACACAATGTCAGTATGCAAATGAAATACAACACCATAATCGCTATCTTTATGCAATAAACGTAGCTGTTACCACAGTGTTTCAGAATAAATGAAAACCCGCATATTACTACACTATTACTAGAATATTTTCATAACATCCAGCAAATGCAAAATGCGCGATTATAGTAGTAAAGTATGTAATCATGCTGTATATACCACCGTTGGCTTGTAATTAATGCAAATAAACCGCAAAGCCAGAAAAAAGTAAAAGTGGCTCTTTATTCGACTCATATTCCGAATCTTTTAATCTAAATCGACTCTCACTTTTAATCGCAACGCAAATCATCTAAAGTGCTAAGTTAAGAAGGGCTTAAGAGCGGTTTCGCAGCCGGATTGTGAAAAACCCGTCTTTTTCTAATTAGTCGAAACAAAACACTTAAATTCAAAATTCATTCAATAGTTATTCATTAAAGCCTTATTTATTACCTATGTATTGTGTATGCTGCCATCGCAAAGTTTTCGTTGGATACTTACTTTGGTTGAATAACCAAAGGATACTTTGCCATGGCAACATACACAATACACAGGTAATAAAGTTTTGTTGAATAACTATTAAGTGATTTTTTTATTTAAGTGTTTTGTTTCGATTAATTAGAAAAAGGCGGGTTTTTCACAATCCGGCTGCGAAACCGCTCTTAACAAAGTTGCAGTGAAAGCGCTAAGCGAAGTAAATAAAGGGAAACTGCGAGGAAGAGATTTCTAAATCCGTGCGAGATCATGAGTCACGAAGATTCAGGAGTCAATGGGGCGGGCGTCTCCCCACGCACGTGCGTGGAGTCATGTCGTCTCAAATAAGATAAGCTGAGATATGACGACGAGGCTAGGGGTCAATCCAGTCAGGTCTTTGGACAATCATTTCTGGAGATTGGCGTCAAATACTTGGTGGAGTGGGTGATAGAACGTACCGAAAGTTTCGTCGCAAATAGGCCGCAAAAACAGCAAGTGGGATACTGGAACAACAACCCATGCGTTGTACTCTATGCTGGATAACTTTTAACCCGGTCAGTTATTTTTTCCTCGAGGAATTACAAACAGAGACTTCACACAAGTTAATTTTATACATCGGTTTCATATTTTGCAAAGCAATAAAAGAATATTATGTAATGTGTAAACTGTACACAATGTAAGTATTATCAAAGAAAAATCCGTGGGTTCACTTTTCACTAAAATTCTATTAATTTGAAACACCGTACATATTTTAAACTTAATTCACTTCTGGAATCCCAGCCTAATTTACAAATACCACAACTTATTCGTACCAGTAGTTTTTCAGGCATATGTTGCAGACGGGGAAACGGTTTTATGTTGTAGAGGCTTCTCTGACAGAACGGAAAATTTTGACATTTCCCTAAAAGTCGAACCGTGAAGCTAAACGCCCACCATTATATTCCGTATGCGTCAAATAGCACATCTGCACTGCCGTTGAAAACGAGAATCATTTTGGCACAGTACGTTTAAAACCAGGCCAAAACCACAGTCAGTCGACACGAAATTCCAGTTATAAAATATGAACTCTTTTTATAAGTAAAGTTATTGTTTTACCCTGATTTACTGTGTTTAGGGTTAAGGATATCTATGGTTCCGTATCTATAGGGTGCCAAACGCCGTTTATTAAAATATAGCATTTTTTCAATGTTATTTTTTATTATGCGTCTAATAAATGATAAAGTAAAAACTAAGTTTTTGTTGGATATCAGTAGAGTTATGTTTAATCTCTTTGGATTCGTCTTTTTGTAGACAAAATACCCCCAAACGACTCATAACAGGCGACCTATTTATGTCAACACATTTGACTAATCGAGCTGATATGAGGCTGCTGATTCAAAACCAGTGTCAGTTCCGACTAGCGGGCCTATTATGTATCTTTAGTTGCCAACTGGACTGGGTGCATATCATCAAAAACAAATACTATCGAATTCCGATTGTCTAAGGATATGTTCGCACACAGTTCGTAAATAGTTCAATACGCACTAAAGGCAATTTTGAAAGTTCAGTTTATCTATGTTTTTGTTGATAGGCACCTAGTCCAGTTGTCAACCAGAGATACAGAATAAGGAGGCAGATCTCTGATACGGAACCACGTTTGCAATTTCTATGAATGAAAATCATAAAAAAAATTGTAAAAAGAATGCAGTTATATTTCGTGGAAAATTACGCAAATATTTTATATTAAGATTTTTACAAAATCCTCACGGTTCAACTTTAACTGGTCTGTCGTTTAATCGAAGCTTGCGCACCCTGTCTTATAATGTATCTCGTACTCTCTTGTGTACTGTAGTATTTTTGTTTCGTTTATTTTGTCCGGTCGTGTAACGATAGAGTTGCGAATTTATAGAACACTCATTAATCGATACTTATTGATTCATGTAGATTATTAATCAAAGCCTTTAAAGCAAGTTTAATAGCCGTCTTTGGGGTACTTTGTCTATGTTTTGTGGTCACTGACTGACTGACAACGCATTCCCTAACCACTGAAGATAGAAACATGAAATTAGAAACACACTTCCTTCGAGAGTGCAGGGGTGCACAAATTTTTGAAAATCAACCCCTATTTAGGCAAAATTCAGTAAAAATATTTGTATTAAAAATCGTATTCTCTAAGTGTGTCAACATAAAATATGATACAAATAATAACAAAATACGTACCTAAGCTTTTGCAAAAACCATCCCCTTAAACGGAGTACAAATGAAACGTACTTCATTAGAGATAGCACAGGTGCACTAAGAATTTAAAAAAAAACAACCCATAACGTGGTTAAATCGGGTGAAAAGGTTTGTATCGAAAATCGTATTGCCTGCATGTGTCAATTACAAATACTGTTGGTAGAAAAACAAATAATAAATAACGTCGTTATAAATATTTTAAAAAAAAAATTGGCCAAATTATATATTACAGTATATTAAAATTTGAAGCAGCGGTGGCTCAGTCGGTGAGACGGACTCTCGAATTTGAGACCCGCATTCGAAAACTATCACTTTGGAATGTTAACATATATCATCGGTGAAATGAGGGTCCACGAAAGAGTTACTATATACTATATATATTACTATATACAGGATGTTGATAACATAACCTTTTTCCTTAAAACGTTGTGTTCTAACCATTAATATGAACAACTTTTACTATGGGGCCTACCCTGAAATTGCAAAAACAAAATCAGCTGTTTTATACATTTCGGTTGAATAGGTATTAAATTTTTCTATGGAACAGCTTCGCGGTTCCAGGGCTGGCCCCATAGTAAAAGTTGTTCATATTAATGGGTAGAAAACCCTGTTTGAAAGAAAAAGGTTATCAAATTAACATCCAGGATACTGATCGAGTGACAGGTCCACAATCAAAAATACCACTGACAATCAACGGACAAATATCGTGACAGCATAGTTTCGATCATTTCAAGTAAACATTGTTATCTTGCGCACGAACGCACGAAATATTATTATGATATATACAGTACAAATCGCGAAGGGCTTCACTGACATACTGTTCTAGGTAATCATGAATACGAACGTGAGTTCCTTACATATTCTCAAAGAAGCCGCTGGAATTCCAACTAAACCACGATGTATTTTATGGAAAGTAGAGATTTATATCTGATACGCGATAGAGATCCGCAATTTCCATTTTAAATCGGAACTTTGAAATGAACTGGCTCGATGAAGCTATAAAAACATTCCGTTTCTTAACATACTGATTGGACTGTAAGTAGGTTCTTGATGGAACATTATTCAAGTTGTTTTTGTTATGCTTGCACGTTTCTGTAAAATTACTAATTCTATATCTTATCTTGTTATTTTTCTCTATAACTAGTACTATCTTTATCTCTCTCTGTATAAGCCGTGACATTAAATATTTTTTAATGGCGGCCAATGCATGCATTTTTATCAGAATACGGTCACAAATGCATGCTTCGGCAGCCATTTATAAATCTGTAAAAAAAATGCTTTTGGTATACAGAGAAGAGGTAGATAGAGAGATAGACGACCTCCAGAGGCGCATTTAAAAATGTGCGTAATCGTAGACAAGGCTGACGTGAAGTTGGTGACAGATGGCGTCGAGGATGAAGGACAAAACCACAGATATTTATTGAACATTTCTGTGAACAAAACTAACATGCGAAATCTGACCGTTTAATATATCATGACTAGGAACGATTCGTATCCGCTACGAAACGCACAACTTAAATGGTTCTTCTTATTTTTGAATTAAAGATATTAAATAAATTTGATTTATGGCATTTCGCTGTCAGTTAGGCTTTTCCGGAAAAAAGTGCCCATTCATTTACAACCATTTTCTCTATCACCTTTACCTTACTGTATATTGGTTCAAAGCCAACTATTATAAATAATAATAAAATACTTGGAATGACGTAGTTAATATAACGTCTACTCATGAAATACTGGTCAGATTTTGCCTGACTAGTTTCATTGTAATAATCGTACAGACTTTTTGGAGGCAACAGGATTACGCGACGGTTCCCCGTTCTGTACTACGTGCGTACTATGAATCTTAAGTAACAAATATATATGTTAAATAAATGTATTTTTTTATTATTACCTTTAGATGGCTTTTTATTAATAATTATATATAATATATACAATGTGTAACAGAAAGGTGTAACCATATTTGAAGAGCTTGTTCAGTCAGTGGTATAGAACAACTTTTACAATGGAGCCAAGCACGTATCTCGAAAAAAAAATTAACTGTTTCATAGAAAAATGCAATGCCGCTCGGCTGAAATGTATGGAAGGGCTTTTTCTATGTTGGTTCCATAGTAAAAGTTGTTCTATACAATTGACTGAATAAGCTCTTTAAATATGGTTACACCTTTCTGTTACACGTTGTATATAAACAACAAAAAAACAAATAATACGATATATTTCGACTCCTCCAGCCTTCCTCTCTTCTATCTTTGACTGATGACGACTCCATAGAAGAAGTTGAAATATTTAGTAATCAAACATAGAATGACATGAATCCCCGAAGAGGTGTCAGAGGTGTTACTGAATATGGACCATGAAATCCGCGAAAAATATTCTGTTCAGTCGCCACATCGGGGAAAAGACGCAAGATTGAGCAGCGGAGTGAGCGAAGGCGGGTGGGGATTGACACGTGTGTCGCTGTCGGGGCACCTAAATACACAAAATAACCACTTACAGAATGTTTACTCCGCATAACTAGCGAAAACAGTCGCACGCTTACATAGACGCGTACGTACGACGATCTCGGAGATATTCGGGTGAATGCCAGCCAATACGAAATTCTGCCGAGATCATCATACGTACGCGTCTATGCATGTGTGCGTCTGTTGTCGCTCCGTCGTCGTCGAGTCGGCCTTCTGGTAGTATCTATTTTGTGCCTAATAGTACCTAATAATAGAGCACTACATAATAATGAAATGTTTCTCCCGGTCCGCAGGTAGAAAAGACTGAAAACCACTGCTCATGATTATTATGATTCCGGATCCAAGATAGGGTCCGAAATACATCTTTTTTATTTTGTAGGCAGGTTTTTAATGTTATTTAAGTATTATTTTGTTTCAATAAACTATTATATAATAATAGAGGACTAACCCTGTTATTTTATTAACTGTGGAACTTGAGAGATTTTAAAGGAAATTCGGGTCGGTCGAGGTGATGGTGTTACCAGGAGGTGAAGTGCACGAGGGAAACTGACAGCCAATTTCACACGCGCCTTCTGTACTGTCCCAGACCACAGCATAGACAATAGACCGTATCTAGGGTGCTGTCTACATGGACGTACGCAAGTTTTTTTTTTTTTATATGTTAGTGTATATATTTATCGTATTCGAAGTATTTGTATGTACAATGTTATACATGTGTATTTATTTTAGGTATTTGCTATCCATTTAATAATTAATTATTGATTTTGTGCACCACCTTCGCGTTATTTTTTCCAGCAATTAATTTCCACCCAAAGGTTGTCTGGAAGAAATCGCTATAAGTGATAAGGCCGCCAATTGTTACCTTCTTTTACGTGTTTATTTATTTTGGTGTACAATAAGGAGTATTTGTCTTGTCTTGGCTTGATTTGTTTAGGAGTAGGGCAGTAAAAAATAAAGTAAGAGAACTTGATAAGCAGAGGGAACATTTGACATTATGTGTGACATAGAACATGAAAATAGGTAATTTTGAATTAGGAACTGCATTTTTTAGCGACGTAATTTTAAATTTTACTAAATTTTTACATTTTACTAATCTTTTTATTGTTATTACTTACATTTTTACAGACCACAGGGCCTACTCGCAACGAGAATGAGAATGTTATTGTAGATGTAATGGGTCAATCTGATAATCAGCGCTGTAACGTTTTAAGCTTATAGCAAATGCTGAGATTGGTCCATTTTGTTAACAAAATATGTATTAATTAATTAATTAAAATTTATTTTTATGTTTTGATTTTGTGACAAATAAATATATTTCTATTCTATTCTACTCCGAAACGACAAAATTCGATCGAATATCGTTCGGTCGTATATCTATCTCTATCACACTCTATATGCGTGCGTCAGAGATGGACGTATGCTCGAACGATAAACGATCGACCGAATCTTGCCTGTATCTGGCCTGGGCAGAGGGTAGGGCAACAAGTGCCCCACCTTGCCCCACCGTGCGTACGCCCACGACTGTCTATATTCTTATACTATTCCCAAACTGTAACTAGGGTTACTAGGAGGGAGGAGCTAGGGTTGGATAATGTTAAATGGATACCCAAACACGTGTTAATGATAGTGACTGGTCGTGTTTTTTAAACACCTACAATCCAGTGTAATGTTCACTAACAAGTAGTCGCTCTGTCGGTCACAAGAATAACTTTGTAAACAAAGTCCATCTGAAACACGTTCCGATTCGGGAACGAACGGATGCAGTGTCCAGATATAACAAGAATAACGGTGCAACCCGCGTATTCACGCTAATGCCGACATCCGCTGATCACCTGTTACAGATACCTAAAATTGCTTAATATATTGGAATAAGAACGAAAATAGCCTGATACGTGGAATATCTTACATGAAACGGGCTATAGTGTGACCATTTGGGAAATATCAACGCGGTTATTTTAGACTAGATTTACGACATGTTTAACAGATGGCATAAAAATCGAAAGTCGAATGCTTTAGTTTTCGAAAGTAGCCAAAGGATACTTACGTTTCTTGTAGTAAAACTTGTACCATACTTATAAGTAGGAGGTTCCTTGTAACGTTTCAAAGAATAACTTACCTGAAACAAAAGATAAAATAATTAGCAAAAGACAACCTTACGACTATTCTTTGTGGAAGGGATAACAACAATCTCAAGTTTTTATTTCCACGTAGAGGTTGAAAAAAAGATTTTTCTAATTAAAATTACAAGGTCCAATAGATTTAAAACAATGGATACTTCCTTCAATCACTTCAATGCCAGAACTGCGTAGGAGTATCTTAGCCTCCTCGATTATGACTCAAGTCATTACTAATTTACCCAAGGTCTGGTTGAGATTTATCATTTTTAGGGTTCCGTACCCAAAGGGTTCCAAACGGGACCCTATTACTAAGCCTCAGCTGTCTGTCTGTCATTCCTTCCGTCTTTAACAGAGGTTTACAGCTTCAGCCGTTATAGGTAGCCAGTTGAATTTTCACGGAATAGGTTTTACTGTGGCCTCAATCAAAGCAAATATTTAAAAAAAACGAGAAATTTAAACCCGTAAATAAGCACGAAAAAATAAAATATTTTCAACGTCATTTGTCGCTCGGTAATACGTCATGTTTCAAATTTGGTCAGATTGTATAACACACTCGAAAGTAAAACTGATGCCGGGTCCAGATCGGACTCGAAATATACCTTGAGACCATTTTACTGGATTTATATTTGTGTTATCCTATCAGCTATCAGTATATATATATTTTTAAAAAACAAAAAACATTAAAAGCTTTTGTAGTATATTTAATTTTAAAACATAGATAATATGAAGGTTATATTGATTATATTACGAGTATATCAACCGTATCTATAACATAGGTAATTCGCAAATTATTATTGATATGGTTGATATAATCGTTTCATAAATAATATAAAGGATATTGTTAATTACTTGTTTCCATTTATTTTTCTTAATTAAGTTTGTATCAAATGTGGAGCCATAGAGGCATTAAAAACTAGCTTTATGATGTGAATACCATAAATTTTTTAATACGTAGTGTTTTAACTATGGATTTTGCATGTTTCAACTATACGGGTTATCTCAACATGAGATTAGACTTGTGAAATGAAAGCACATAATAATATAGATTTAGTATGTTTCAACTATACGGGTTCCGAGAAGTTTATTTAAATATTTTGCTATAAGACTTGTGAAATGAAAGCACATAATAATATAGATTTAGTATGTTTCAACTATACGGGTTCCGAGAAGTTAATTTAAATCTTTTGCTATAAGACTTGTGAAATGAAAACACATAATAATATAGATTTAGTATGTTTCAACGATTTTCACAGACAAAAAAATGCAAGTTGTGTAGGTCAGTAATTAAAACGACAGGGTGTTCTACTAAGGACTTGCATGTAAATTTAATCCAAACATGAGATTTAAACCAAATTGAATTATTTGGACGACTCATCAACGTCAGCAGCTTTTTGCCCCACCAACTCCTTTGTCGTCTAATTCCTCGGGACCGCCTACTTCTCTCCAACATCCTCCTTCAACTCAAAGAAAATTAAAATAACTGATCACTTTCATAGAGAAAATAGTGTAGAAAAGAGATCAGTCCCGAAAATACTGGGATTGAAATTTAATTGCGGGCCTGCATTCCCTAAATAGGTAGCAGTATTGTTGATCGTAACGCAATAACAATCCAGCTGAACCTAATTCAGCTGTTTCACATAACGGAGCTACTTTGTAAAACAGCTAGCGGTTTTGTAAGACAGTAATCAGTAATTCATTTATTGACCATTATAACAGAGAATGTTACATGAGGCATGTCAAATATTACATACAGGTATCTTAATGATAAGATAGGTTTAATAAATATGCTAAATTAAAATTAGTTACAAAACTAAATTTAAAAGTTATGTCAATAGAATATTAATTGTTAAATATGATTGGAAATGATTTGTCGACGAGATTATATAATTATATCAAAGAGAGAATGAACTTTTATTCAATTGCTTAGCTGACTCTACAATCCAACTTCGACATTATATATTATCAGGGAGTTCCGCTGCACGAAAAGTTGGTCTACGCATAAAATATACGATAAATGTACAGTTTGCAGACATTTTTAGAAACTTCAGTAAAAGACTTCGGAGCGGAGATGGGCTTCCTATTGAAACTAGTTTTATCGAGATTCTAGGTATCCACTCTCTCTTCCTGATCTGGTATAGGGAGCAGGTTTCTCTTTAACCAGGCTCGCGTGTCGGCGAATACAAATAGACTTTGGAAAAACTGCTAACGACAGAGAATGGCCAGCTAATAGGGTCTCACTCAAGTCTCAACCCCCACCCACGGGAATGAATAAATTGTTTATTGTGTGTAGGCAGGCAAATCGCGTCAGCACATATAGAATTGGGCATATCAGCATGGTCTGTCTAGGCATGTCATATTTCTGTTAAAACTAGGAGAGTCACCACGCTGCGCTCCACTTCACTCGGCTCCGCAAAACCTAACACGCTCCTCCTAGCTTCGCTCGAACTCATACATTTTTGACTTTTGGTGAATGATTTTCGATTTCATACTTTACGCTGCCCATATCGGTGTTACCACAAAACGGTGTTTAACTTTAGACAGTGTTTAAATCTGTTGCTGTCACTCTTTTACAATATGAAAACAAAGGTGACAACGACAGATTTAAACACTGTCTAAAGTTAAACACCGTTTTGTAGTAACACCAATACACTTTTACTTATTATGCGTCATTTTAATGTTACATTCGAGAAAATACAACAAAATTAAATAATGGGCTAACTAGTTCTTCGGAAGTTCGTTAGAAGGCGTTACTTAGTGGCGCGACCGTCATAAATAACCTTCGTAGTTATTTTTTATGACAACCCAAAAATCGGAACTAACGCTGCTATCCGTTCACTTGTTTCACAGCTGCGCCCCCCTGTCACTGTCATTCACGCGCCAAAAGATCCTTGTAGCACTGTACTCATCGATTTTTGTGTAGAATTTAGTAATATAGCAGCGGGTTGTGTCGGAGATACGACCATAAATTATTTAGGTGGGTTATTCTCTATTATTCCGATCAAATAAGCATTAACTTATATAATAAATAAATAATAATGGTATAAAATATATTCACTTTTGAAAAGCTTTTTATATGTATATATTTATACGAATTAATAATTAAATAAAATATTTTATAATTATAAAATTACACGGTTTAAGATATATTTCGGGTCCGACCTGGACCCGGCATCAGTTAAATATACTAATAGAAATCTTCATATATTTTTATATATATATATATAAAAAGCTTTTAAAAAGTGAATATATTTTATACCATTTTTACTCGCACAAGCGATATTATCTATTTAACATAAAAGGAGAAATATAAAAATATATGAAGATGGTATAAAATATATTCACTAATATATATATATATATATATAAAGCTTTTCAAAAGTGAATATATTTTATACCATTTTTACTCGCACAAGCGATATTATCTATTTAACATAAAAGGAGAAATATATAATTATAAAGTATTTTATTTAACTAACTAATAACATACTCAATCGGAAATCAAGCTATTCTTAGTTAAAACATTTGTTGCGAAAATGACGTAAGTTCTGAACATGCCCTCCATTACGACTTGCGAACAACGTAGTATCCACTTCAAGATGGTTTCGCAGATTACATAGATATTTTTTTTAAATCTTTATTTAAAGATAGGTGTTCTGTCTATTTAAGTATACAATGGTTTCTCGGTTTTCCCTTAACAAAAGACCATTTATATTTCTTAAATTAGGAACTCGTATTTTCTTAATGACGGTATTTTTAATTTAACCAAATTGAAACAAAGAAGGCCATTCCCTTTCCGTGGACCATTACACAAAATTCCACGAAAGTCTCTCATTATGAGAGATGAATGATAATACCATAACCATGCTATATAGCCCCCTCAAGCAACGCAATATAGTCTTATTTTCAAGGCTTTAAGACTCTACGTAGATGATGGTTTGAAATATACGACAAAAGACAATGGAGGCGCTGAATGGTTTTCACAAGTTGAAATCTTGGTTTCAGCTTGTTTATTGCGATTAAGAAAGTGCGATTTATTACAAAACTTTCTATCACGTATGAGTGTGAAGAGAGCCATGTTAAATTAATTGAAATATAAAATGTACAAAGTATTATGTAACTTTAGAACAGTTAGGCGTTGCTGCTTATTGACATTTGCAATATTTTCATATCAATAATAAAACTGGTCAATTGCGAGTAGGTGTCGCGGCTTCAGGGTTCTTTACAGTTAGATAAAATAAGTTGGTAGACTAATATGATTTATGGAAAGCAGAAAAAATTTAACAACAGAAAATTCAATTAAATCTACTGAACTATAATAAGAAAAATCTAAAAATTAAAAACTCTTAAAATAAAATCTTAGCTATAAATTAAACTACATAAAATCACAGCCGTTCCCGCGGTGTGCCCCAACCCTTGCGTCCCCCGAAACGTCGAACAGTCACGAAGATATTTGATTAAAAAGCAGTTTTAACGGTTTTTTTATTTCTCTGTTAGTAAACTGAACAAAACACAACAATATAGATGCCGTAGCATCATCTAGGGGACATAAAACAAGGCGCTAAAATAGAAGCGCCTCACAAACTATTCGGCACCCCCCTCTGATTACGGAACCCTATTTTTTATTACTTTTTGTTTTACTATGAAATCAGTGGTTATTACTTACATTTTATGTTGTCGTCAAGGAAACGTTTCATTCAATAATGAAATAATTTGTGACCAACACAAAACTATACCCATCGCACGTAGACATACATATATCGTCCAACATACAACAATTTCGTCTTGGAATACTTCGCCAGGGATAGATAGAGGCACCAGATGGTATTCGTATTAATATAGTTCCACACACACGAACACCTCTAACACCCCCTCGGAGATGCATGTCGTTAAGATATATTTATATTTATTTATTTAACTTAATTTCAAGTATTGCATCGCGTGATTGGTATAGCTGTACTAGTTGATTGGAAACTAAACATAACTGTGCATATATTGTAATTAAATATAGGTAGCTCATAAATGTTACATGATAGTAAAGAATAAATTACGAACGCGTTTAATTTTAACGGAAACATACACATTTCCTTGAGCCGCTTTGTCCGTTTTCTTACCACTCATAACGTGTGGAAATGTGTAAATTATATGCAAATAATACACAGGCGCAGATAATTAGTGGATTTGCGCAAACCCATGGAAACCGTGCCGTGGGAGCCATATTGTCTGGCCAGAACCCCAGGCTCCTTGCTTCAGTAGTTATGATGTAGTTATGATGAGCAATTAAACATTTTCCGTCATAGATGGCGCTATAATCGTAGCAAGGAAAAGAAGCGAAAACTGGCGATTGCAGAAATTGGGGCTCTAGAATGTTCTGGTTCTAATTTTCGTATGCCAACTGATAAAATAAATCGGAACGTCGGATTATTTGTTACTTATCTACGGAACGAAAAACGAAATTCTGCAGTGACGTAGTTTACCATCGAATAAAATATATACTTCTATTTATTAATTTCAGAAAAGTAGTGTTAGAGCACAGTTTAAAACCGTGGTTAGAGTAGTCCTTGATAAAGATACTTACATACGTTTTTGTTTGAAATAATTCATTCAGTATTATTTGCAATAATTTGAATTTTTAAACGGGATAAGCTAAAACCAAATAATTGTTACATATACAATTCATGTAGTTTTTCCTATGGACGTGGTTATTTATTAGTAACCAGACTATATCATATACAGCTATTGATAATTTCTTTGTGGACAGCTTATTGTTATACAACTGGGGAATAACACGCTTGTTGTTTTGCCAAGTGATGTCCTTTCATGGCTTTTGCTTTAAACAAAAGCTATTGTCATTTTAAATGCAACTCTTGTCATGCATGAGCAAGTTAACACAGAGATACTGTTTCTTGAAGCGGAAGATACCCAAGTAACTTTAAATGTGTACGTAATACTTACGTATTCCATATGAGAAGATCCTGACACACCTCTTTCGCCGCTTCCACGTCCATCAAAGTATAAATATAAGTCATATAAGTTCTTCCATTCTGGGTAATTTTGACTTTGCCCTTCTTCAGTATGTCGTCAATTTGTAACGTTATCTACGTATTTACTACGTTTTTAAGCTGAAATTTTCAGATTTGTAACTAAACCTGTTGTGTAACTGTGTCATAATGAGTTCCATTGGGAGACGAGTGCTTGTTTATGAAACAAAGCGAAGATGAGTTTCATAATAGGCTGTACGAGTGTCCCAACGGCTAATTATGTTCAGTTGGACACAAAACATTATCTACGACCATCAAATCGTCTTTTCTTACCACAGATAATACCTATTTATAACATGTATAACTATGGAAGATCACGATTTATTACTAAATAAAAGTCATTGGCGCATTGTATTTCGGTATAAGGGGGCGTCAATAAATTACGTGACACATATTTGGCTGAGTTTTGACCCCCCAACCCCCCAACGTGCAATGACACGTGATTTTTATCGTGGGTGAAAGGCAAATAAATTTATCAACGAATTATTTAGTATACAAATTATATTACAAATATACTTGTATTTATTAAATCGCAAATTGTCACGTGAAATTTCTTCAGACATGGCCCAAAGTGACACTGGATGACCAACCCCCCCCTCCCATAACTAGCGTCACGTAATTTATGGACGCCCCCTAATGAAAATAATAGGTTTATTTATTTATGTTTACCTGCGCCATCCTCCGCTTGGCTCAGATGTAGATTCAGTGAAATGGCTTTAAATAAGTTATTTTTGATATCGTTGGTTTGAAAAATTCATATGTGCTTTTTTGTAAAACATAGTACATTTGTAGGAAAAATTACTTTTAAAACTTTTAAGGTAATATCTTTCTTTCTCTTTCAGTCAATATACAAATCCAGAAAATGCAACTTGAACGGTATTTGAAAATTAGGACTTGAACATAAGATTTGGTTTTAGAACGGAAGTTAAGATTTTATATCCAGCCTTGCACTTGTGATGGAACTTGGCACGACTGTACACATCTATGGGTAACATTTGAGAGCGGTTTCGCAAATGGATTGTGAAAAACCCGCCTTTTTCTAATTAATCAAAATAGAACACTTAAATTCAAAATTCACTCAATAGTGATTCAACAAAACCTTACTACTA
Source organism: Ypsolopha sequella (assembly GCA_934047225.1). Classification (NCBI taxonomy): domain Eukaryota; kingdom Metazoa; phylum Arthropoda; class Insecta; order Lepidoptera; family Ypsolophidae; genus Ypsolopha; species Ypsolopha sequella. The sequence goes on from OW203987.1 coordinate 9,447,897, forward strand.
ATGTATTGTTACACTGTTTAAAAAAATTTGAAATTCAAATTTGCAGAAACCGATGGAAACTTTGCGATGGCAACATACACATTTCTAAAAGCTTACATATGGACGATGTATGTATGTCTCAGACGAAGAATAAACTAGAACGAAATGTATGAGCCGTGTCGCTCAACTTGCTCATCCGGCGGCTCCCATTTGTTCTTTTTTTGTTTTGTTACAATTTGCCCTGAATCTTTTATATTTTCGGAATGAAAATAATAAGACGTACACAATATTTTAAAAATACAAACTTTGTGTAACTTATTATTTGTCCTTGCCTGTGCTTTTGAGATAAGTTTTAAGTAAAATATAAAAATTACTGTTTGTGTCCTGAAAAAAAAAAACTAGAAAAGATATATAAGCAAAAGGAACTTTCATTCAGTCTTATGTCCGTCTTATGGTATTTCATTTTGTACCTAGGTAGCGTTCCAATACACTTTAAAGTATACTTCGTAAAAGTGAAAGAGATAAATAAAATAAGACTGAGATGGAATCTATTTACAAATCGTTTTGGAACGGCCACTTTGTATAGGCAGTTTATTTACGTGGCAAAGGATATTTTTTTGTTTAAGTATCATATTGCCGTAATTAAATGGCTTTTCAAGTCATCCCGAAGAATTCTATAACCCAGAAAACAAAAAAGGCGCGTAATGTGATGACAAAATATGTCAAAGTGGTAATTTACCCCTGAATTTACGGGTCCTAAAATTTAACTGTCAAAAGTGAATTTTACATTTATGAACGACTTCGAGAATTGTTCGGTGGAGTTCGTTTTCACTCGAGTGGTTGTGGAACGGTATTCAATATACTCTATGGAACGGGTGAAGGTTTTTACCCCGGCGGCGTTTAGGAACGCAACCCTTATACATACTATCACGTAACAATACGCAAATAAAAAGCAAAGTCAGTTAAAATCATCGATTAGCAGACGGTATTCTTTATTGCGGTTGAAAACGTCGAAACAATTGCATTGAATGAGTCATCATCATCATTATTAAATGAAGTTCTCACTAAACATGAGATGACGGTTTATTTCTTACTAACATAATAAATATAATATATAATACGTTATTATTATTTAAAGAAATGATTAATTATGTATTATCTATTTTAGGGAAACAATGGAAAATTGTTTTTCGACAATGGAAAATCAAAACAATGGAAAAAACATCTTAACTATGATAAAATTTATATATTTTAAGCACTTGGCGATTCATCGCAAGGAGTATATAGGGTGTTAAAGATGTAGGTACGGAAAGTTGGTCGTATGACGAGTACTATCGCCAGTTTCCGGCTTCTGCAACTTCATTATTATTCACCAATATATTGCGGTATAAAAATGAAGAAGAAAAGTAAATCTGGATGTGAGGATGATTCTGGTTTAGAGTTTCTCACTGCCTGGTTTACTTTTCTCCTGCAATTCTATTATAGTCGTAGAATAAAAAAGGCATAGACATTCTATACCGCAGTGATATAATTGGACTAGCGAGCGAAGTTCGAAGACTCTCCGAGTCTACAACGCGTTGTACTTGAACAGTCCGTTGTTTGTATGCACGAGTATGTTGTAAGTATGTATGTACGTACATATGTATGTATGAATGTATGTATGAATGTTTGTCCGTTCGACGATAACTCGAGTATCGTTGATCGGAACGTCATGAAAGGAGACGGTCAGTTCCCCATAAGCAAAATGCCTTAAGAGAGTACACAAATTGTGGTCAATGATAAAGAACAAATTCAAAATAACACGGTTTGACTATCCATTTTAAACGGACACCATCTTTTAATAACTTTTTTTATGATAAATCGTTTTTATTTTGAGGTTATTTTCATATAGCATTGCGAAAATTGAAACGGTTATAGTTGTAACAATGTTTCACGATGATTCTGATATATTTAAAAGGGTCATGCTCGAATGTCAGTCATAATGTAATCTCTATCAAAATCCAGAAGAAAAGCATGAATCGTGAAATAAAAAGGTGAGACTGCCGATTGCGTCACGCATGACTCTATCAAAGCACGCTGAAAGCGTAGTTTGTGGACTACTTGGTAGATGTGTAGATGTAGTGTTCGCTCTCATGACCGGCTGCGACATATATTATTTTAATATCTGTTTCCGTGTCATTATGAAAGTGAAACTAGCTACGAATACATCTAACAAAAATTATTGTATAAATTTATTTCATGTACGCGGTTAAAGCCGATTCTAACCGTCTCCTTTGGTAGGCGAATAAATGAGACAGAGAATTTTTAAGTTCGAACATGAGCCAAATCGGTCAAGTGGTTGCTGAGATATGGGATTGTAAGAGGTACTCATCGCGAGTTCACAGTTAATTTGAGTTATCTACTTACGAGTATCTAGGAGTCTACACACCAAAGCCTGCCGACACGCGCCCCGCCGCGCCGATACGCCTTTCTTTTCCTTTTGCCAAGCCAAGCCGCCCTGCCGCGCACCGGTCTGTCGGCGAGTTTGGTGTGTAGACTCCCTAACTTATAATTATAGCACCTCGGGCATAGATAAATAATTTATCTATGCCTCGGGTGACCGAAGGACTGGCGCATCCCTCGGCCAAACGAATAAGTTTGGCCAATCAAAGAGAAAATGTAGCCAGCGTACCTAATTTGAATTTCAGATCTTAGTTTCTTTTTATTAATATTTATGTATGGAAAGGGGCAGTAAAGACAAAAAAAATGAAATCATCTTTCAATTTTCATATCTGAATTTTATGGTAGCGCCATCTAGACACAAAATAAGTAGACAAATTATAACTGTACAGCTGGAAGCGCCATCTATGATCGAGTAGCTGAAATACTTACATGCTCGGAAAGCGTCGAGAGAGGGCGGTAGCGTCGCCGAGTTACCTCCTTGCATTGCCGCCAGAGCGGCGTACGACTCTTTATCACATGGTAACTGCACCTCACTGTATTTCCTTTTCCTGTGCACCAGAGCTTTCCACATACTGGCCTTCGACTTCTTCTGTCTTTGTAGACTCATTTACATTGTTTTAATCACACACCAACTTCAAAATTTTCTGTGTAGTTGTGTTACTTTTGGAAACGCACAAGGTTTCTTTCTGTTCTAAGCGTTACATTGTAATTTTACTGCGATAGAAAGTTGTTTTTTCTCTGTTTCGTTATCGTCGTTTTCTTATTAGTCACACCATTACTTTGACAGGCCTGAAAAATCGTTCTTATACTTTATGATTCATACGGGTCAGGCTATGCCTATATTGGAGCCACGGAATTTTTATTGTATTAGCAGTGAAATAAATATCTTTTGATGTTTGATTGAAGCCCAAAGTGATAAAATTCAAGTTGTAAAACCGATAAACAAATGAAAGGTTAAAGTTCCAGTTACAAAAGTCAATAAGCATCAACAGCACATCATTGTCCACAATTGCATTCTCGTAAATAAATCGGTGGCCACTGTAACACATGAACTTTAACCACTTTAAATAACAATAAGGGAACGGCCGCTGTTAAATTGCCATAATAGATGCGATAGTTGCAAAGACATGCAAGTTACTGCGGGTACTTATAGTAGGTTAAACGTCAGTCACTTAGCGCAAAGTGCATAACTTAACTTTGTTTTTCTTGTTTAGGAGTTAAAATTGAAAACATTTCGATATGTATCAGTTGACGCCAATATTTCAGTATTAGTGAGGTTTATAAAGCATGAGTTTGAAATCTAATGCACAATTATTCATGATGTTGTCCAAACAAAATTAAACCGCATTTTAAGGTGGTTGGGAGAAGATCATGACTAATTGTGTATACAATTTCAAACTCTTGCATTGTAAACATAGACGAATTCGTCTATGATTGTAAACCTCACTAATACTTCATGATCTTGTCCAAACAAAGTTAAAACAGCATTTTAAGGTGGTTGGGAGAAGATCATGACTAATTGTGTATACAATTTCAAACTCTTGCATTGTAAACATAGACGAATTCGTCTATGATTGTAAACCTCACTAATACTGAACTATTGGCGTCAAATGCCACATACCAAAATGTTTTTCAATTTTACATTTCTAAACAAGAAAAACAAAGTTAAGTTATGCACTTTTCGCTAAGCTACTGACGTTTCACCTTAAGCTCAAAAAGTTAGCCTTCTTTTTTTTGCATTTTTGGATCCTCTCTTTATTTAGTTTTAAAATATTGCTTGCATCTCTGTAAATCTCATTCCTAATTAAGCTCTGCACCTGGTGTTTGTATGCCAAGACGTCTCCAATCATGCAATAGAATCACCTACACGACTTATATGGTTATCCGACGATGGGGAAATCAGATCAAGTAACTGTCCGTGACACTTGCAGAAACATATCGATATCACGGACGTGCACTATATGGCTTACTGTTCTACTGTTAGTGCACAGTTGTATTAATTATCGGAAATCGATAACATAATGATATACAGAACGGCGGACTGTTAGTCATAGCTCTTTGTTATTTGTGGATATATCTGATAAATGATAGGCCTCTAACAGTCGTTGGAATGTACAAGGGGATGGAGCAAAATCGCAAGAAAACAAACATTATAATGGTTAGTTATTATACGTTAATGGAATAAGTAGTTGAAAAGAAAAAAAAAATACAAAAGAAAGCTGACGCTCAGTTTAACTATTAGACGCTGGCCTAGAGCCAGAGCCAACAAAGTCATATTAAATCTGTGATAACATCGGCTGTAACGCTAATAGCTTATTCAACTCAAGCCGAAAAATAGATAATACCACTATGGACTATTGTAAACACTTTCTTGATCATAAATCTCCACGGAATAAAAATGAAATAGTATCTCAATTAAAAGTAAAATGTCTGCAATTAAGAATTAGCAGCGGGAATTTTTGTTTAAGTTATGAGAGGAGTTTTATACAATGGAACAATGTGGGGACCACACATTGCGCACGCGCATAACGACTACCACAATCACGATATCATGGCTGCCAGTCATGACTTCTAGATACTAGAAATAAGATTGGTTTTGCACCATCCAATTCGCCCTCCTCCCAAAGTACTTAGTTATTGCATGTCATGTGTATGTCACTTCCCGCCACTAATTTTGTGCAATTAGGCTCCTATTCATTTGCGGTTGTCGAGTTCCGTAGTCGACACCTTGATGGTGCAATTGTCTTTGTATCTTGGAAAAACGGAAGAATTTTCCCAAACAATTTCGGAATAAAAAGCAACACTTTCGTACAAAGCAAGATTTTGCAAAGCTAATTCCAGAGTTCGCGTCTTAATTATAAATTATTTGTCTAATTAGTAATTAAAGAACGAGTTAGTGGGCACCGCTGCAGTCGGCCATGCGTTACTAACAAATTAATCTTAATAAACAAGCTTTTGTCTTAGCCGGTCATTGTTCGCAGCCTTTTTATGGCAACCTCCAAGCGAGACTGCCCAAACTTGTGCCAAAGCAACCAGACAAACCTGATGACTCTTATCTCAACAGCAATAAAATTTATAATCGCGCATAAATTATGCCACCGTTCTAAAGGAAGATGCCATATCGTAGTGAGTGCCCATGTTTGCATACAATGGCAAGAGTTATTATAAATATGATTCAACGGGCCCTTATCGATTTAACATCGGAAATCGTCGCTCATTGGTCTCTTGGAAGGTGGCTAGCGTTACCACACATAGTAGGTTGAAAAATAAACAAATATATCAAACTTCAATAGGAAAATCCTATACTTATCGCACAAATATACAAGGTGACTTTTTGATCATCGTCCAAATTCATACTTGATAAATGATCAGTATCTTGGATCAACAAGAATTTTTGTGAAAATCCTAAAATGAAATTTCGGCTTCCCATTGAAATTCACTTCCAGTCCCGAGTGAATCACTATGGTGAGTCGAAATTTCATTTTATGAAATTCACCAAAATTGTTATTGATCCATGATACTGATCACTTACCAAGCCACCAGTATGAATTTGGACGATGATCAAAAAGTCACCTTGTAAATAGAGAGCTATCATTTACTGAAACCAGTCTGCTGATATATTATTAAAAACTTTCCCTAAAAAGTAAGCCCGCATTTTAATTTTACTTTTCATATTTTTAAATACTTCATATTATTTTGGGGAAGACTTAATTTTTTTTTATCGAGTATAGATCTTTTGTGAATGTAAGAATTTATACTTTTAATGTCAACTTATCGACTTTCACAGATTATCCTTCAAAATTGCATGATCTAACAAATGGTTGATTGTTAGTATAATAAGCGTGGGAACGATAGAATGAATACACGCTAAGACTTAAACCACGTCAGTACCTACTGATGTATTACCGTCGAGTTAGTTTATTTATTACTCATCTTCAGTCGCCCTCGCAAATCTTAAGCGTTGGTGGTGCAACTCGGTGTATCTCTAGCACTTCTTAGCCAACTCCTTTAGTTTATTACTTTAACTAACTACTGTATACATTTATACTTAAGCGTTGGTGGTGCAACTCGGTGTATCTCTAGCACTTCTTAGCCAACTCCTTTAGTTTATTACTTTAACTAACTACTGTATACATTTATACTTAAGCGTTGGTGGTGCAACTCGGTGTATCTCTAGCACTTCTTAGCCAACTCCTTTAGTTTATTACTTTAACTAACTACTGTATACATTTATACTTAAGCGTTGGTGGTGCAACTCGGTGTATCTCTAGCACTTCTTAGCCAACTCCTTTAGTTTATTACTTTAACTAACTACTGTATACATTTATACTTAAGCGTTGGTGGTGCAACTCGGTGTATCTCTAGCACTTCTTAGCCAACTCCTTTAGTTTATTACTTTAACTAACTACTGTATACATTTATACTTAAGCGTTGGTGGTGCAACTCGGTGTATCTCTAGCACTTCTTAGCCAACTCCTTTAGTTTATTACTTTAACTAACTACTGTATACATTTATACTTAAGCGTTGGTGGTGCAACTCGGTGTATCTCTAGCACTTCTTAGCCAACTCCTTTAGTTTATTACTTTAACTAACTACTGTATACATTTATACTTAAGCGTTGGTGGTGCAACTCGGTGTATCTCTAGCACTTCTTAGCCAACTCCTTTAGTTTATTACTTTAACTAACTACTGTATACATTTATACTTAAGCGTTGGTGGTGCAACTCGGTGTATCTCTAGCACTTCTTAGCCAACTCCTTTAGTTTATTACTTTAACTAACTACTGTATACATTTATACTCTAAGACTGTATGAGTATTAACAGTTATGAGAAAAGGGAGCCTTCAATATCTCGATAAAGCTTTTTTAACCAGTTCTACCAAGTATTCAAATTAAATTTAACTTCAACAAAGTCCTTGATTGGGTCCATGATTCAAATTCAAACTTTTAGGAATTAGAAAGGTTAAATTAGAAGGAAAAAAGATGTTATAAATTTGTCTTTGCAGTACAATTTGTACAAATCAGCAGACTCGACTTTCATACATTTATGGAAAAAAAAAAGTATCAGACAACTTTGTGTAAATGTAACCGGGTATTAAACCATTCCTAAGATAAAGGTTTGCTGAACACAAATATAGCAATACATAACTATACACAATATATACTATAGTGTTATATTTGGCAAGTTCTGCCAGACAAAACAAATGAATGAAAAGTCAGCAAGCGAACTCCATTGAAAAACACTAACACGCTCGCAAAGTACAACGATATAAATAAGTTTGAAGGCCGACGAAGTCTCCAAGAAGTCATATATTAACCACAACCATAAAGTGTACCATAATAACATTCAAGCAGCCATAGTGTTCTAAATCACTATCGTGTTACTCATCATGCATGAGGTATAGGAAATTGATGTCATGGAGCAAATAAATGCGCACACATGGCGACCCGCCAGGTTCATTGTTTACGGAGAAACACTGAAAACAGACACACTCGAATTTCCTACAACAATCCGGTGAGTCTTGCTAGCAACAGGAAATAAAACGGTTTTTTAGTACAGAAATTAGAACATTCTGTGTTTTTTTTTATATTGGAATATAGTAGAATATACTCAAAGGAAGGTACTTTACTTACTTAATCTATTAGGTACTCGTATAGATTAAAAGGATTTTTTATTTTTATTTTAATTAACTATGAATTGAAAAGAGAGGCCTCCGGCGCACACAGGCGGAAAATCGATAAAAGCTGGCAGAAACTAAATGAGTAAAAATGGCAAAAATCCAGTTTTAATTGTTGTAGCCCACTGCACAATAGATAAGCCCAACTAATTGCGCTTGCGCGGCCCAGGTAGAAGCCACCAAATGGACGCCATCTTAGTCCAAAGTTTGACTTGTTAAGCGGCGGATGTGTTTTGCTTCATTTAGGGGCTACTTCAAGTAAATTAAATTGTGACATAACGTGAAGTTCTTGGTGTTTCAACAATGGATGCTGTTCCAGGAGGTAATGATTATGCATTTATATAGTATTTTAGATTTCTAACTTGGATTTTACATTTTTTATGATTTTTTGTACGAAATGTAATTTTTAAAAAAGAAAAAATATTTCTTATAGCTTAAATGTTCAATTTCCTGCCATATCATTTCTTAAAACAATGTTTATTCCACGCTTTGTTTATCGCTTAATCAATAAATGTTACTACTAAAGGCGACCGTTGGCGACGCTTTAACTAAATATGCATTTATATGCCAAAAAATGTTGAGTAGATAATTTGTGTAGTTTGTTTTTAGGTTTAGTTAATTTATTTGTTTATTAAATATTTAGTAATCTAGTTATCCCTCTTACAGTGAATTATAGTAGGCATTTAGTTTACATCCAAAACATTATGTTTGTTATAATTTGTTATAATTATTTCTTTGTAGGGTCCGGCAATGAAGAAATTTGCATAAGCAGATTGACTCTTGTAGGCTATTACAGAGAGTCTAGCTTAAAGAATGATGCTGGTAGAATGGATTACTTATGTAACAAGGTTCAAAATGCTCTGAGAATGTCAGATCTGTCAAGTGACGTAAAAAGCGTTTTAAGCAAGATGATCTATACTTACAAACAAAAGCTTGAAAAATCACATAAAAACTTTGAGCGCTGCAAAAACGCAAATAAAAATTGGTTTGGCGCTTACGTTTCATTTCCTGTGCCGAACATAGGACAAAACAGAAGCAGTGGATCGGGTGGTCGTCCCGCTAAAGACTTTGAAGAGTGCGCAGAACGTACGAAACGTAAAAAGACTGAAGATGTTCGAAAGAACTTGGCACCTGCAGAATTAGCTTTTGCAGCACAAATGAATTACAGAGCGACTGGAGAAGTTAAGAAATCTAAACGAATAAAAGAGATTTCCATGGATACAAATTCTAAAACAATGTCTGAACCACATGCAAGCTATACTCCAGACAAAGCATTATCTTTGGTTATCGAGAGCCACCTAACAAAACACCAGTACAACTCATTGCGTAAGTCTGCATTGGAGTTAAATTGCAATCTCTACCCTCCCTATGAAACAGTTACAGAAGCAAAAAAGAAGTGCTACCCTTAAGGTATATTTTGTACTGAAATAAATGCTGAAGTTGCTCTTCAACATCTTTTGAATAATACCGCTGAGAGACTGCTGCTTTCTCTTAAAGAAGTTATTTTACGTTTGAGTCAAAACCAGAGACAAAACTTGTGCCTTATCTCGAAGTGGGGATGTGATGGATCAGGGTCTCATTCTCAATATAAACAGAAGTTTCAAAACATAGAATCTTCCGATGAAAACATGATGGTTACAACAATAGTGCCGATACGTTTAGTTACAACAAATAATACAATTGTCTGGCAAAATCCCCGGCCTTCCTCACCACGATACTGCCGGCCTTTGAAACTTCAGATGGCTCATGAAACTTCAGAGCTATCCAGACAAGAAGCTGAAAATTTACGAATACAAATAGCAGACCTCTTGCCGACAACAAATGAAGAATGGTGCATGAAACACTCGTTAAAGTTGACAATGGTTGATGGAAAGATGGTAAATGCACTAACAAACACGAGCTCAGCGATGCGTTGCTACCTCTGTGGTGCAACATCCAAAGAGTTCAATAAACTAAAGATTTGTTTAGAAAAACCAGTAAAAAACGAAAATTTGGAATATGGAATTTCGTCACTTCATGCCTGGATTCGTTTTGCTGAATGCATCTTGCATCTAGCATATAAATTAAAACTATCCAAGTGGCAAGCAAGAGGTGTAAGACAAAAAAAGATCGTAGCAGATGAAAAAAAACGAATCCAGAACGAATTCCTAGAGACACTTGGGCTACATGTTGACAAACCGAGACAAGGAGGAGGGACATCAACAGACGGAAATACAGCTCGTAGGATGTTCCAGCACGCCGAAGAAGTGTCTCAAATCACTGGCGTCAATTTAAATATTATAAACCAATTGCACACTATACTTAAAACTTTTATCGTGTGGTTATAAAATCCGCACAGAGAAATTCAGGCAATTTTGCCTTCGAACAGCATCAGCGTTTATTTTTAACTATCCATGGTTTAACATGCCCACTACCCTACATAAAATTTTAATCCATGGTCATCAAATTGTAGAGAATATGGGAATAGCTATAGGACTTCTAAGCGAAGACGCGCAAGAAAGTCGCAATAAAGACATAAGGCAATATAGAGAACACTACTCAAGAAAATTTTCAAGGAAAATGGCTATGGAAGATACTTTCCATAGACTCATGGTATCTTCAGACCCATATATAACCGGACTAAGAACATTAATGCCGAAAAAGACATCATCTTTCTCCGCATTAGAATTAAGTCTGGTAGATGAAAATTTTTCATAATAATAAATATATTTTTCACGATATAAATGGTTTTATTTTATTCATATCCCCAATACGCGGAATCCCTTTACTCTCAATCATATTATTTTAAATTTTACTGATTAACTCAATATTTATCTATGAGAAAAACAACACATAAGTCAAATATAACTTAAATTAGGTTTATGCCAGCTTTTATCGATTTTCCGCCTGTGTGCGGCGTTAGAAATGTGGTGCTGGAGGACGATGGAAAGAATTAGCTGGACGGAGTGGAAGACTAATCAGAAAGTGCTTAGAATTGTAAAGGAAAAAAATGTTTATAAAGATCCGTTGCAAACTGAAGAGGGAAAATGATAATTAAGACAATTTTCTTGAAAAATATCATAAAAGGAAATGTCGAGGGGAAAAGAGGAAGAAGAAGACTTAGATGCAACTATTTTACTCAAGTGAAGGAGACACCAAGACGTCAAATCATTATCAGAAGAAAGAGAAGAATGGCGGTTACTCCATCGACAAGAGCGTAGCTTTTAAGTTATAGAGAGATTGAAATCATTAAATACCTTTTATCTACTCTCATGTCGTAAATTCGAATTATAAACTTCAAAATGTGTTTATATGGACATACTTTATGAACACAATACCGAAATTTAAACATATAATCATATTACAACACTTTGTCTCTAACAAAATAATGTTATAATAGTAGTTTATGCTACAAGTGCGATAAGGAGGCAATAACTTACAAGGACGATTCGAAACATGAGCGTAGCGAGTAAACTGTGCATACTCGTGTGATACTATTTAAAAACCTCGCCTACCCTCTATTATGTAACAGTTTCATAAGCTACTATTACTTCGTCTCTGTAACAGCAATTTAAGCCAAGAAAATAAATTAAAAACCGGTCAAGTGCGAGTAGAACATGCGCCCTGTGGGTTTCATGCCATTAAAATTACGTAATAGACTTCGAACAAAAATTACAATTTTAAATCTGCAAAATTAAGATGTCTCACATTATGTTACAGTTCCCAATGCCTCACATGTTACAGTTGCACAAAATACTTAGATTATGGTACATTTATCTTAAGTCTCAATTATCTTTACAACTTGAAGCCAATTTACAAAGACAATGAATGATCCATTTGGATTTTATATTATATTTTAAAAGGAGCAAATTACATGAACAGTCTTCAAACAAAACTTTTCATTTTTCACTAGTTTTAAACAAGTAATTTTATTTATTTATTTAGTTTTAATTAGGAAAACATATAGTCTATAATATAAACATACAGGATTACAATACACTAAATGAATCACAGACCAAAAAGTTTTCAGAAATTTCAGAAACATAATGACACATCACGACGACTCAGTAAAAAAAAACACAAAATATGTTAATAGTTACACAAAGGAATAAAAAATTACAAAATAGCATTCATGAAATACAAAAAAAATGAACATAACTCGAGCTTCTCTTTTCATAAATTTCACTTTACTTCCCACTGGTAGGCATTTAAATTTCTTGGGACTTTTTTCTGTACACCCTCTGAGATAAGAAAAAGACACCCAAATCTGAAAATTTGTTATTAAAGTCGTCCAATGCTCGATGAAGAACGGTGTTGCTTCAATACTACATACGTACGTAATATAATAGTATATAATATAAATATAGCATATAATATAATACCTAGTATAATAGTGTAACACGTACACGTGCCGCTAACTAAAAGCAACATCAGTTTCCTGAACACGTGCTGGAAGTTGCAAGATCATTATGTGAACTTGTGAGGATCGCATACGTTTCTATTCATACCTAAACAAAACTAAAAGTGACTAATCCACGAATTTAAAAAACCAAATCGATTATTAAAATGTTTGAACACCGTTAATTGGTGGCAATTGCAAGAAAAAGTTTGAATATATCTTGAATTGAAACTCACTTGGATAGCACTTTTCCGCAATTTTATTACTAGCTGGCCAGTTTTACCTATTTGGGTATAAAAAATTATAAGCTTGGACGGCGATTCAAAATTGCAAAAGTAGAAAAATCAATCATTCGAAATCTACCGTAGCAAATTTTTTCGCAGAATCGCCGTCCTGGTTCGTTCACTGCTGGACCTAGGCATTTCCAAGATTTTCCTACTCATATTCATATATAGCTGTTCTCCTGGAAGAAATGCCCATACTCACATACGCTGGGCAGGCAGGTTGGTGAGCGCAGTTGGCAAACCTTTTGTATGAGGCCCAGAAATTGGGGATGGATTTACCGTCACCAATCGGTTCCAGGCATGGTGGGCCACTTGGCTGTGCCTGTTTGAGACCTGACCTCTTACACTTCCTCGAATAACTTTGGGGGGGCTTGCAAGCAAGCTGGTGGTACCACCACAGTCGAGCTCGGCATCAGCTCTACCAACATTGATTGCACAGATGGAAACAAACATAATAAGGTTAAAATTACTTAATACTTTGATAATGCCGCCAAAAGCGGCGTATTTCGAAACGTCTGTCTGCCAGTTATACTGATATTTTAGTCGTTTAATTTGTTACAACTTAGTCCAGCGGTTTTAGCCGTACGTCACGTAAGACGCACTAACGCAAAGATTTGTAAAAGAGGAGCTTTATTTATTTCTTTAGCATGAAATAGCAACGCCCCTTGTGCGTCAAACAATTCTTGTTATCACACTTTGATTGATGTACACGTACATTCCTTTACGGATTCTTAAAAACAAAAAGAAAACAAATACTTGCAGAACTTGCACTCAAAACATTTTTAGACAGCTTTACAACAGAGACCACAAACCATCATGAGAATTTCAAAGGTAGGACTTATGAATAGCAGCACTTGTTCAAACAGCAGCCCCATATAAGGAAGAAGTAACAAAACTGGTCTTGTACAAAATACAAACACAATACACTAGCATTGAACGGTAGGACTAACCTTGGCATCATTATCCTCTAGCTGCCACTGTTTATCACATTGTTAATCCGACTAAACGCTGCTGTCTAATAGATGGACCTAGATTTGCTAAATCTGCCTTTTGTCACTTACTTATTTCTATCAACAGATGGCATACAGTTTTTAGTGTTTCAAAAACAAGAATAAAATTTACAAACAAACAATACAATGACTTGATCACTGATCTTGATGATGATTTAATCTGCTTTAGTAGGATAACAAAGTTTATAATTGTATGCGTGTTTACAAATAATAGAAATAATTACAAACATGACAAACTGATTTAGCGGGTTCAGCACGCATTCCCTCACAGTATTTGCCGTCAAAAGGGGTAGGTAAAGCCTAGGTCACCCCATAATACCTATCTGATGAATTGCCCCAGACACCACTTAGGCATTTATAGCAGTGGGAGAGCGCAAAACAATCCTTGTCTTCTTATGACTTACGACGTAAAAGTGATAATTGAACAAATAGTGTCCCGTAGTAGGGGATTCGGTATCGGAAGGGTTGAACCCCATATGAGGCTGCTACTTAAGGGTGCTCTCTACAAAAAGCGCAGCAGGGTTTTTACTCTGATCCACTAGTCCCCTAAAGGCAATATCGACGTTTTAAAGTCTCCCCAGTCGTTGTGCAGTCCGAACGAATCAATTAATTTGTTATATCACGTATTAAATCGCATAACCGGTCAATTTCCATCGATCATTACAGGCTGGTCTTTATCAAGATTGTGGATATTATGCAATGGAGAGGAAAGGCCCTAGAGTGGCGGTTTCTACCACACTCACACGTCTTAATGATCGGAGTTGCTCGAAGCAACTTTCTCGAGTATAAATGCAAGTTTCTCTGATACAGCCCGCTCTCTAGCAAATAGGCAATATTAAGCAGTTTGGACCACAGTTGGATATTGCCACTGGTTCATTTTTTAATGAACACAACGACGGAATGTTGATAATCCTTGCAGTTCGCTATCTACTTACATTCAAGGTTTATGCAAACATTCTTGAAAAATGATTTTGTTTAACAATAAATTTACTATACCTACTTTACATCAAATTCTCACATAAATTTATATTTATCAAACATCAACAAAAGTCATCGGGCACTAAAGAAAAAGAATTTATAATCCGATAAAATGTTTTCGTGATATCAAGTAATTAAGATGAATTGGTTTAATGGTGCATAAGTTTTACGGCATAATTTCCACGCAAACACTTTTTCTCTGCAGATCTAACAGTTCCATTTTTAGGGTTCTGTACTCAAAGGGTAACCAACGGGACCCTATTACTAAAATTTCGCTCTCCGTATGTCTGTCCATCTGTCAGTCCGTCTGTCCGTCTGTCCGTCTGTCACCAGGCTGTATCTCATGAATTGTGATAGTTAGACAGTTGAAATTTTCACAGATGATGTATTTCTATTGCCGCTATAACAACAAATACTAAAAACCAGAATAAAATCAATACTTAAGGGGGCTCCCATACAACAGACATGTTTTTTTTGCCGTTTTTATAGATAATGCTACGGAACCCTTCGTGCGCGAGTCCGACTCGCACTTGGCCGGTTTTATTCTATACTAGGACGTTCATTAATTCAGCTATCAATGATGTCATAAGTTGGAAACATTAATTGAGGAAATAGCGTAAACACTAGTCACTTTAAATAATTGTAATTGTACATGACATTTTCCTTCATTAATATATGTTTTAATAATGTCACAGTATGTCAATTCGATAACACAAACATAAGAGAACGGAATAGCTGATTCCATAACAAAATTTGCCGACATGTAATGTACCGGTATTTTGCAAATGCCACGCATTCTTATTCGTACATAAATATTCCATTTGAATGTAGACGGATTGTGACGTTTTTCATTTAAATGCAAATCCAGAAACTTTACAACACTGACGTTTTTCTGCTACATTGCCTCCAAATACAAGCTTATGTCTTGCACTTCGGTGTATAACTAACGGGTGAAAATTTTATAGAATAGAACACAAACTGAAACTGCATTCTACATAACAACTTTCCCAAAGAAATGTGTAGGTAACCATAAGTATTTGCTTACAAATCAGTTTTGTACTTTGTATTTTCATTTTTTATACTCTATTCCAAATAACATTATAAAGTAAGTAAAATGGAAGCTACTCAATAAGCTCATTTTCATCAAATCTCAAAATTTCTTTCTAATCTTATCTAGCATGTTCTAAATGCACTGTTAATTTGTGAGAACATTTAGATTTTTTTATTGATATGTTTCTTTTTTAAACTTTAAAATTTTCAGTAATATATAGTTTCAATTTTCGCTAAAACTCTATCCACATCCTCTATTATGCATCTTTGGTTGCTAATTGGACTGTGTGCCTATCATCAAAAACAGAGATAAATACTGAACTTTTTAAATTGCCTTTAGTGGGTATTGAACTATTTACGAACTGTGTCGTCACTTCCAGTGCGAACATATCCTTAGACAATCCGAATTCTATAGTATATCTATGTTTTTGATGATAGGCACCCAGTCCAGTTGGCAATTAAAGATACATAATAGGCCCGCTGTATAGTGCCTGATGGAAGTAACGAAGTATTTCACACATACTATAGCAGAGTCGCTACTTCACAGGCATACTTGAATTTTCCTTTTTTTGTCGCCTCTACAATCAACTTCAAGAAATCGGAGTGGGCTTAGAGTTTCCCCTCGCGTGACCGCTTCTCCAATTGCTGCAGATGCTTCTAATAGAAATTTATGTTGATCTGTTAGCCGATATGAATGCAACAACCATCGGAACGAATCAACGAAACCAACCGTTGCATCACTTCCGCACTCACCAGCAATGGATACCAGATTGGCCGAATTAGAACAAGATTCGAATCGGATTTTGCACGAAAACGAATAAGTTCTCATACACGAAGTTTTCATGCAATTATAACAAAAAACTGTGATGATAGAACACATTGCATAAAAGTGTGAAATAACAGTTAATCTTGGTTATGGACTATAATTCGGAGCAATAATAAAAACGCATGTTTTCATGTCCGCGGCTATAAAAGTTTTCTTCAACTTGGGACTGGGTCAGTATGGAAACGAAAGTTCTAAATGTACCAAGAATCGTAACTTTGTGCTTTTGAAACATGCTTTGTCTAGTGGTCTTCATTTCGTAGTTAAATGACATGACTTATACAATTCTCATTACATCGTCACCTTCGTTATTTCTGGCAGACAGATACCATGTAAACGGCCAATACAGTAGCAGTGTTTTTCAATACAGTTGACGGGAAAAGCTTTATTTAAATAAATACCAATTCCTTACTAATAAAGCTCGTCTAAATAGGTTGTCCTTTGGAAACACAGATAACATATTACAATATTAGAATTTATTTTATTTATTTATTTAATATTAGATCCAGATATCTGTCAGACAGGGTGAAAACTTTACAATACTTACTTTCATTCATTACCGTCATAAATAGATTCTTGTGCAAATACAAATAAGAATTCGATCATTACCACCACATCTTGCTTATGATTTCTGTCGATACCAATGCGAAATAGTAATCAAATTAAGCTGACAGGGTTCTAAGCAAAGTATACAACTATACAAGTATACAACCATAGCTAAGCTAATTCACCTAATAGATTACAGATACATAGTATTGAATCACCACATTCAATTTCCGTTAAGGCGCCATATGCTGCAAAAGTGCTGTCACTTAAGAAAAAAAAAATTTACTTACTAGAATATTTATTGAAAATTTGCTGAGGTAAATGTGTAGACATAGCAATGAACTATTTTTAAATAGTATAGTTTTTATATATAACGTCTTTTATGAGCTAAAATTTTAAATTTGGCAAAAACGGCCGCTTTTGGCATAACTTGAAATTTTAGCTCATCAAAGACGTTTTCTATAAAAACTATTCTATTTAAATATAGTTCATTGCTTTATCTACGTATTTACTTGAGCAGATTTTCAATCATTATTCTAGTAATTAAATAGTGATTTGTTTCTAAAGTGGCAGCATATAGCGCCTTAAGGATTTGTGTAAACACGAAACTTGACAGACTCCTACGCAGGTTCGTTCAATACGTTGATGATGTGATCAATGACGTTTTTATGGTACATTATTAATACGTGAAGGTCATTCAGGTACTAAATCAATATAGCTTTTGCTGATTCTAATAAGCTATATTTATATTTAATATGTATTCTATGTTTAATAAATTACGATTAATTTTATATTTTAGTTGTACAACAAAGATGATTAACTTATTAATAAATTCTACTTAATGTAACAATGAAGCCGATTCTGAAGGCTTTAATTTTAGTATTAGTGTTGTCAAAACTAAATTTTCTTCATTGCAAAATGGTCCTTAAGTGTTATAAACAGAAGCTAAATTACTTTGGCAGCTTTTTAGTTTTGACAGCACCAAAACTAAAATTAAAGCCTTCAGAATCGGCTACAATATACGTATAACTTCTATTGATAAGAAATCTATTAATTAGGTTATATGTGTGGTTTTTGTAGAGATGAAGATCGTGCGCGGGCGCAAAGGGGGATGAGGGTTAAGGGGGTTATATAATAGTATATAATTGTATGTGGACATTTAGTAATCTTGCAATAATATTTCAGGATTTAAAATTTGGAGCGCCAGAATAGGGATCAACATTTGATTAATACAACCAAAGTGATTTTGCTTTAAGATCATTTTTATAAAAGCTCATGCCTCCCCCCCCCCCCCCCCCCTCCACCAAATCTCAAGGAGGGCACGCCTCTGGTGTTGGCGGTAGTCAAACAACGATAACGATTCCAGCTCATCTATGAACTTTATGCGTAACAAAGTCGAATAGAATGTAATATGTTCATTCTGCAGTAACTTATCTCAAGATAAAAATACCTTCGGTAATCTCTGTTTACTAGTCAACAAAGCGAAACCTTGTGCACACACCAGCGAAATTATAAACAGCTGATACAACTGCACTATGAAGAACACAACACACATCCACTGCTAACTTACACATACACACACGACACTGCACTCGCGTTACTTTTACTCAAAAAAGCAAAGGGTGCTTTGAAACAGCTAATTTAAAAAGAAATTTTCGAACACTGGGTTCGAAATTCAAAATCCGCGTTTGGAACAATGTGTGCCGAGTCGGAAGCGGCGACGCACACTGCCACGGCCGCGCCACTTGGCTGACAGCTCTACCATCGAGTCAGAGAAAAGTAGGGGCGTCGCGACGACTAGTGCATTCAATCTAATTTTCCGCTTATTAGACTTGAATTGAGCATTAGCATAATCTGCATACTGTGTTCAGAAAAACTATCATACATACACTGTCATTCGTGACAGTTAATTGGTCCATGAATTGAAGAGATCTAACTTAACTTTCTGTTCATCTTATGCTCGCTTATTTACTTTATAAGTAGTTTACCTTTACATAATAGTAGATTAGTAGCTACAGGCTTGTATAAATCTAATAGTAGTTTATGCTACTAGGGCGAAAAGGAATAAATTACGAGGACGAGCGTAGCGAGTGTTTTAAACGTAACCGAGTAATTTATTGCTCTTACGCCCGTGTATCATACTACGTTTTTCAATGCATAGTGTGAGGTAATAAAACAAATATAATCTTGTGAACTTCAAATTATGATTGGCTCAAAAGGACTGTATCCAGAGCCGTTAAACGGTGGAAATTAAAAAGTATACCATTTATGGTACACAGGGAAAGCTGCAGGTTAGCCAACCCTTGTAAGCAAATTTAAAAAAATTATAATAATAAAGCCCTAGGGCAAAATAATCGACTTTCTGTTCGGTTTTGATGCATAAAAAGTGGGCCTTTACAAGCACTTGCATTGAAAATTATCTTATGTAGGTAATCATCATCACATTTTTTGCGAAGAACTTAAGGGGAAACGGTATCCTCTACGACACGCACAATTTAAGATGTTTCTTCTTATTTATAGATATTAAAGAAATGTGATTTATGGCATTTCGCGAAAATAATTTAATGTCAGTTAGGCTATTCCAGCAAAATGTTATTATTTTATGCATTACGTTGTAAATGTATAAATGTACACATACTTAAAACACGCTTTTAACTTTTTAACTGACACTAAGCTATGTTCGCAAAATGTCATAAATCACATTTATTTAATATCTGCAATTCATAAATAAGAAGAACCATCTTAAGTTGTGCGTTTCGAATCGTTCCCCCTAAAGCAGAAATTGCGTTTACCAAATAATGAAAAGAAATGAGAAAGTAAACATATCTTTGTATATATATACAGGGTGCTTGGTAATTCGACCTATTCCTTGAAAGAGGTTATACTAGAGATCATTTCCAACGAATTAAGTCCTATCAACTAGGTGTCGAAAATGAATGGTCTCCGAGTTACGAAGGTTTTTATGTTATTTTTCAAACTTTCAGACTAATAACCAAAAATAAATAATTTAAAAATAACTATTCCTCTCTCAGCACTTATTTATTATATTTCTGATCAATGATAGATGAGTGATCATTTATAAAAAAAAAATACGTGCCCTGAATTCCCATAATCTCAGAATTAAAAGGTCTTAAGTGGAAAGAAAACCTTTTTTATTTTGTAATTTTTAAATATCCACGTGTTTTACTTGAAAAAAAATTATCATTTTCGACCCCTAGTTCACAGGCATTATTTGTTGGAAATGATCCCTAGTATAACCCCTTTAAAGGAATAGGTCGAATTACCAAACACCCTGTATATCTTGAACATAATGAATTAGTGTAAGCGCCAAAAAAGAAAACTCCTATTATGTACACGCTGTCAAGAAATTATTACGAAAATGCCTTATACCATGGGACTTCTTTCCTAGCGATACGTCTACATGAGTATTGCTTTGCTGCGTGCTACGCGGCTACGACGTAGCACACACACCCCGCAAGAGTAAATTATGTACCCAATGTAGTCAATGTATAATGCCCAGCTTACACAAGTACAGTAATTGGTAGAGTACCAGGGTTACAAAATGGCACTAAAGATAGTTGCTGGGAGAGTAGAGGGCATAACGCATGTGGTACAATAATACTACGCTGCGTAATCTACTTCTTTTTTTTTTTTTTTTTTTTTTTCTTTTTCGTAATCTGCAATCGGTCCTGTAGACTATAATCAGATGGGGTCTGCGAGTTTCTTATTTAAGCATGCTGATTCACAAATCAGGCATCTCTTCTTCAATTACTGATGATATGTGCCCTTTTCAGCCGTCTGATATCATCTGATGTCTCCACCAGTGCAGCAGCTAACGGGTTAGAATGCCACATCAGTCTCTTTCTACAGTCTATCCCACGATTCTCTAGTTCTTCGACTACTGTGGGAGCTTTTAAGTTCTAACAAGCCAAAATGTAAACCCTGCTTTAAGGCTGGAGTTTAAGACGCTGAACAGCCAAAAAATAGTGCTAAGGAATTTTTAACTATTATTATTCACGATTTCAGGGTTCATTCCATAGTAAAAGTTGTTCGTACTCGTATATAGACGAGTACTATATCTAAGTTTCGGATTTTAGGCGACCTAAAAATGGAACCAGTGTATGAACCGTACATGGATTTGTAACAAATTAATTTAGACTCCATATTGTCCACTTGTATCGACAACCCTACAATAAGTACATGCATGAGTTAGTGAAGAGAATAGTCGCCGCCAGCAGCATCAGCCGCGGTGTGCACACTCCCTGCGTGGGGGCTCCAGTTCATACCAAAGTGAGCTTTATTACAATGTTGTAAAGGGCACTGATACGTATATCATAGCCACCAGCATATCTATTCAAGCTACTATCAGACACCGACTATGTGATCTCACCCACCGAATCAAAGCTATTTACATACTACTTGAAGTGGAAATAATAGTATTTTTTCCAAGGTATTTTTTCTACAAATTTCATGATAATTGTTATTTTGTGCCCGATTAGTATAGAAAGGGAAAAAATTGCTTAAGTACATGCAAAACATACAATCATGGAAAAATAGAATAGAACCTGCTCTAAAATTCTAAATTCGTAGCGGAGGCGATGAGTCCTGCACTGATGCTCCGCAATCGTGAATATTGTGCACTTCCCCCCGGTCAGTCAACTCAGCCAGGAGAGCTCCTTAAAGTAGAGCCGAACAGCTTCAGCATCTCACACATAAACTGGTCCAGTGAAGGGAAGTTGGAGCTCGTCATGATCCCTGCTTTTCGTTTCATGTCTTCGGTTGCAGAGTAGTGGAGTAGCACGTGTTCCACTGTCTCGTCCTCTAGAAGGCACCCTCTGCATAGTGCATAGAGGGCTGTCGGTGCCACCTGTGGTCTTAACAGCCCATACCGTCATATCCTGAATCTGTCACCAGCCAACGTGGACCGTGGAGCGTATTCTATCCAGGATTTACGTTAAGCAGTCTACAGTTGCTGATCGATGTTCTTATAACATCATCGTCTGGCAACGAATTAATTTATACAAACTTAGATTCGATAACAGTCAGAATTCATTAAAAAATAATTTATTAAAATTTTCATTTTAATAAATTTAAAACGAAACTTTCACTTCTTGATACGCAACGCAATATCCGAAAGAAGTTATTTTCGTTTCGATTAATATAATTGTCTTGTCAACAATACATTGAATGTTTTGATTATTTTTTCTGATCAAGCAATGTTCGGAACTTTGAAAGGTTTTGTTAATAAGGTTTTGTTAAATAACTATTGAGTGAACGGAAAAAAATCGACACTTTAAGAACTTGCATATCTACTTCAGTAAATAATGTATTATTTTCAAAAAATAGTATATTATTTTTGGAATCTTTTTCTAGGCATCTGTTAAAACAGAAACGCGATTGGAGAAATTCGGCTCGATAGAAATATTTATTGAAATGAGGTCTTTTTCGACACCAATTCTCCTGGTTAGACAATTTAGAATGACATATGGACTGCAATTATATTAGATGGGTTTTAACGGTATCTAGGACCTGGTTAAACGAAATTTTGATAGCAACTTTAGTACATTTTATATTAATATAAAACCAACTTTTTGCTACTTTTCCACGAATCCGTCCCTCTCGCACTGATGGTTTTTTCGCATATGGAGTAACAGGGACGCTAAAACTTTTACATATAACATAAGTGTTCTGTTTCAATTAATAATAAAAAGCCGGGTTTTGCACAATCCGCCTGCGATACAGCTCTTAAATGTTAAACGTAATTTATAGGTATATTAAAACATATTACATACATATTCATATATTTATTCAAATTACTTGTACAAGAAATATTATAGGCATTGACGTATAGGTATTCAATTTAATTAAAACAAAGTATAGAACCGCGTTGTAATAACAAGGAAATCGACAAGAATAATACAATAACCAAATAATGAATTGTTTCATCACATTGCACATAGTTTTTGTTACAGACAGTTTATTACTAGCTTCACCAAAATTATGTTTTAATAAATAACTAAACATTTTCATCAAATACCGGAACGTTCTCGGAATAAAGGAATTAGACGCGGGAAATGTCAAACCATTGTACGTATACAGGGATTGGATTTTACAGAATGTAGTTTATGAAAACAATACAACAACCGTATATGTAGGCCTTATGAACGGCGTTTATTGAAAAAATTATATGGGCAAGTGCGAGTCGGACTCGAATACGGAACCCTAAAAATATACTGGTAAATAACAACAATATAAAGGCGCCATAGCAAAATTAAAGTGACATAAACAACTAAAATGGTAGCACCTGACAAACAATTAGTTCATTAATTATGGTAATTAAGGGGAACGAAAATACAAACAGAAATAAAATGTCAGCTTTCGGATGATTTTGTTGCAATAATCAGGTTACGTATAGCCATAAAAAAAATACATGTTTTTGGTTGAACTTTAAGGTATTCATTTTCCACAAACCACGTTAATCGATTCATATGTGTACTGTCAATGAATTTTTTTGTAACCCTCTATTGCACACTTCTTATCGATTTTGTTTCAGGTATCGCTTTCGCGATTTTGTTGGTTTTTTTTTAATAAAATTAGTGTGAATGATATCTATTCATTTTCCAAATACCACGTTATTCGGGTCAAAAAAAGCACTCCTTTTTCCAAAAATACGTAAATCCACCGATGCAGTCAGCGGCAGCAAGATATTGTCAGTCTACGCCTAGCGTTGGCGCCCGTAAGACGTGGAACCTGTGCCCTTTTTTGCAAGCTATAAATATCTCCCAAAACTACTTCAAAACACAATGAAATTAATTTTATAAAGTAATATTTCGAGGAGCATCATATTCCTGCCGTTAAAAACTCAGCAAAATATGCGTATGAGTGATTTAGCTACATCGTGCCATAGTCATAACAACAAAACTGAATGAATTTGGAATGAATTCATACTTTTATGCGGGAAAATAATATATGTTACTCTAAAAGAATAATTTTGTGATCGTTATTGAAACCCAAATTAATTTACTTATACTTACTGAGATCTGTAACAAAGGTCAATGACCTTTTCGTGAAATTACCCTCTAGTATTGGCTCACCATTTCAGGTCCAATAAGTGAAGTTTTTTGCAAATTATATAGGTACACTTACTTGGGATAAATCGCCAAGCATTTAAAATATAGAAATTTATTTTGAAATATTTACAGTGCATGGCAAAATTATTAGATCGTAGATAATCCTGTCGGTACATGTTCAGGTTCTGTTACGCAAAATGAAAACAATGAAACTCTTTTAGGATTAATTTGTTATCCCTATGTTTGTCTGTCTGTCCGTTTGTCTAGACAATTTTTTCTGGGTAAAATTAATAAATACCAATATAAACGGCCCTCTTTAGAGCTGTAAAAACATACTTTTGACGTTTTTATTTATATTACGTTTTAGGTTTTTACGTTTTTCATACAAATTTTCTCACTATGAAAATGTAGGGATGAACACTTGAGATAATATTTTGCATTTAAAAGTCAACACAGAAAGGAATTGTTGAACAAATAATGTAAAAAATATGAAAACCATGTTGTTCTATTCTAAAGGAATTAATTATCTACTGTTCAATGTGGCGATAGCTTTGTTTATTTTTTCCTTGAATTATTTTTTACTAAGGTAACAAATAGTTTAATACAAGGTTTTCCTTAAGAGGTCCCTTTACCCCTGTATTTTTCTTAAAATTCATACAATAGGTATAAACCGAATGTGAAGTCTACAGCTTATTTTCTTCATATCGTTTTTCATGAGTATATTCTAGTGACATCTAACTACGTCTCTATACAGCCCAAAAAGCAAAATTTGATAAAACACCATCACAATAGCTGTCAGGATATCGTCAATATTGCCTCGTTTTTACACAAAGTTTAACAAGTTTGTATATTTTTATCTATACTGGAAATAAAAAAGAGAGAAATACAGGCGTCGTTCATGTTAAGATGACTAAGTTTACACACTTTGCTAAGTATAAACAATTACCGTTTCATGGAAAACTGTTTTGACCTGAAACCATTTCACAAATTTAATTATCTTATTTTGAATATCTTGTCATCTTGCACTTCTTGATGAGAAATACAATTTCAATAAGTAAAAATACAACTTTTAGTTAAGAAAACTTATAGTTAAAAGTCTGCTGTATGCATTAACATATTTTTAATTATATTACAATAGTAATAAAATAATCGGCTTATCCGTCGTCGTGATACCAGCCGTAAATTTCTTAAATAATCTGATATCACGCTTATGGAAAACCCAATTATTTTGAAGATACCATAATATCATTAAAATATGTTTATGCATTTAGCAAACTTTTAACAATAAATTGTCTTAGCCAAAAGTTGTACTTTACCGTTATAATTATTTCTTAATATTTTGTAACAAATTCGGAGAAATAGCCCGTAAGGAAAACCTTGTATGAAAATATTTGTTATCTTTGTAACAAAGAAAAAAAAATAAACAAAGCTATCGCCACATTGAACAAACAGTAAATTATTAATCCCTTTAGAATAGAAAGATATGGTTTTATATTTTTTACATTATTTGTTCTACAGTTCCTTTCTGTGCTTTCTTTCAAATGCAAAATATTATGTGAAGTGTTGATCTCTATATTTTCATAAGGAGAAAATTTGTATGAAAAAGTTAAACAAAAGGCCATAAAAACGTTATAATATGTATATTTTACAGGGCTGTAAATATTAGCATTTATTGATTTTACCCAGAAAAAATTGCCTAGACAAACGGACAAACAGACAAACATAGGGACAACAAATTAATCTTAAAAGAGTTTTGTTTTTTCATTTTGCGTAAAGGGACCTGAACATTTCAAACTATGATACAAATAAATTTCTATATTTTAAACACTCGGCGATTTATCCCAAGGGTAAACAGGTGTCCCAAAAGTCAACGCTTTCCCTTGGAAGGCTGGTAGGCCAGCTCATGACTGACCAGAATATCAAATTATGACCTCAGCAAAAAGTAGATAGTCTTCGAGTTGATGGTACTTTTATAAATTCGAATAGATTTTTGAGAGTCAAAGCTAACCAGTTCTAATTTCTAAGAATAAAATTTTTGTTGCGCAACTCTGAATAGTCATGCTATTGATAAAGTCAAAAATAAACCTTGAAATGCTGTTACATCAGGAAGAAAAATAAAAACCCAATTTATTAATTAATTTTTTGTAATTAGGTTAGTTCGATACCACACCCTGAAAAAAAATGTCCTATGTTAGTTTTGCAAATTGTCTTAAATAACGGCTCATCAAATATTGTTTTTCAAATGATCTGGCAATTTCTGTGTATTACTTTTGAAAAAAAAGTTATTGCTATTTTACTACCAAAGGAGCTGCGTATTTTTCTAAAAATAATTATAATTTAGAATGAAAGAGTGGCGGGCAGTAAAAATATTTGACGTTCATTAGAAATGCCATTTAACATGCGTTAGAGTGAGATAAATAGTGACGCTATTTAAAATGAGTTGGAATGAGATAGTAACGCAGTTAAACGTGGTTGAATGAGAGAGGCATAATTGATATAGGCTACAGTGAGATAGATAGTGACGTGGTGCATTCCTTCTGAGAATATTTGTTAGTTTCCACTTTTTGTAATAACAACTTTAGTAAAAATTTTTTGTAAAGAAATTTTTGGTCCAATTTATTTTTCCGCAAGTGTAAAACCAGCTCAACGGGCGAAAAATATTTAAAGAATGGGTAATGGTGACAATTAACCGTCACAATATTATTATGTATCTCTAAAGGAGTGTCTGAAATGTTCCGAGGGTCAACTAATAAATCAAACACTCAAAAAACCACTTTTAGCCGACCATAATAAATTTACGTCCCGACGTGATGGCAAGTAGGATCAATGGCGTGTGACGATGATCGAAATACACTAATAAATTAGATAAAATAAAATACGTATTACTTTTGACCCTGCCTCGTCCACTCTATTCGTATTTTTGCTATGGTGACGCGAGCTTAGAGACCGGGACGAATTTCCCCCCGCGCGCTATCGTAAAATAGAATAAGCCACGCCCGGAACTGGTTTTTGTTTTGGCTATGTCATACTCTTAACTATTAAATAATAATGGTTAATTACCATGATTTTTTCTTCATATTTTTCGGTCCTGTTGTTTCGGAGATAAGGACATGACAACGTTAAAAAATGCTAATTATTCGAGTTTTTTTTTGTAGGGGCCCCCTTAAGTTAATTTTTTTTTTCAATTTTGTTATTTGCCGTGATAGAGGCCATATTTAAATATATTCTGTAAACATTTCAACTGGCCACCTACAACGGTTGAAGCTGTACAACCCTGTGATAGACGGACAGACAGATAACATATCTCCATAACTAGTATATTATATAACAATAATATTTTGTGCAACTGTGACATAATGAGAGACATTGGAACACGAGTGCTTGTTTACGGATCGAACGACAAGTTTCTTGCCCTTCTTCTTAGCAACACTAATCGAATGGGCTTAGTTAGGCATATATTTGTTATATGTATTGCATATTTTTATAATATTATTTAATCCTTATTCCTTTATTTTAATTTTATTCATGTGTATTTTTTTAATTAAATTTAAGTAAACCCAACCTTTATTATTTCCCTGTGTATTTCCCCATATTATTATTTATTACATAAAACTATTACCTATAACCTATACACATAGATTATTTAATTACTTATATTACATTTAAACCGACATTTAATGAGTGTATATTATACCTACATTACATTTATTTATTTATTTATTATCATCAAAGAAAACACAATTACATTATTCTACGATATCAATAAACCTTGCAAGGTTTGTCTAGACATATATAGAATATAGAAATATATAGAAATTGTTTATTTGCAAAAAACTTATCTTATTACATTAGGTGTTGGAACATCCTTTTAAGTATTAAAAATACCTGTGCCAGGATGCCCCGCTCTTTCATAACTATGGTTATAGTTTTACAAAATAAACTTAATAAATAATTTTAAACTTAGTTATTATATAAAAGTGTCAGTGTGTGTTGAGTGTTGAAGGTGTACGTGTTGGGTATATATATATATATATATATAATAATATGAGTTTAGTTATGAATGTAGTTGTAATTATGAGTGAGTGTGTTTGTAATTATTATAAACTATATCTCCCTAGCCCTGCGACCGGAGTCTTGGGATCAGTATATAATTGCTACTAGGGAGGGTGTGTGTACTTATATTATATGAGTTTATGTTTGTAAATGTAGGTTGGTACCTAGAATTTATACAGTGACTTGCATGAGGGCCTCTACTTGATTATAGTTTAGGTTTTGTAACCATGCCGTGATTGTATTTTTGCATTTGTAAAGTTGTAATGGGAAAATATTTAGTATTCTGTTTGCTTGATTGTATAAATATACAGATTGCCTTTTAAACTGATGGCTTGCAAACGTAGTATTAACACTATATTTATCCACTATATCTTTCCTTCTTTTCGTATTGTCAGGTTTATAGGGCGTTAATTTATGCTTTTGCAATAGAAGTTGGAGAATATATAATTTTCTAACTGAAAGTAACTGAGTGATAGAGTACAGTGTATCAGTAGGGAATCTATATCGTTTAAAGTACATTACTTTTAGTAGGGATCTTTGTCCACGTTCCAGCTCCAAAAATTTTTGCTTAGAAACTCCTCCCCAAATGGGGATACAGTATGTTAGAATCGATTGAGCCAAAGCAGTGTAAATTTGCTTTAGAAGATTTTTGGAAGCAACGTGTCTCAAACTTTTAAAAGTATATATAAGTTTTCTTATTCTGCCTGTAGTAACTTCCAGGTGTGGGTGCCAGGATAGACGCTGATCTATTACCACTCCTAGATATTTAGTACTGGTGACCTTTTCTAATAGTCATAGGGCGACTAAGGGGTCATCTCGGCCACATAAAACTCGGGCCCGTGTCCGAGTTGACACCTTTCGATTAAATCAATTTTACTGGGGGTCAACTCGGCCTCACATACAAAGTACAGTCAATTTAAGAAAGGATTGCATCCAAATACCTACTATAAAACTTCAAATAAAACGATAAAAAAAAAATTAAAAGCAATCTCGTTACCAGAAAAGAACATGCTTTGTTGAAATCATGATAAGACTTACCTGTCTCTTCCTTTCCATATAGTTTAAATATATTCAAATAGTATTCTATATCTTTATAATAATATATTTAAATATTAATATTTTGTTTTATTTTGAAGCCACGTCGTTATTTGTCTTAAGAATTTAAATCATAATACATTTTCTAATGACTTCTTGTGTTGACTGTACAAAACTACCTCAAATTTTCACTGTCAGCCGAGTTGACCCCCAATAAAATTGATTTAATCGAAAGGTGTCAACTCGGACACGCGTCCGAGTTTTATGTGGCCGAGATGACTCCTTAGTCTATAGGGCAGGTGCAGTCGTTTGTTAGGATGTCACATTTGTGAATTTTTAGGGTAGATGTTTTTGGTTGAGTGCGGTTAGTTATGGCAAAACATATGTAATTCGTTTTGTAATGTATTAAGAGTGAGTAGATTTTGTTTTAGCCAGATAACAAATATATTTCATATTTCATTTCATATTAAATTTCACTAAGTCAGTAGAGTATGGAAGTAGATAGATAGATATGGAATATATATTCAGTTATTCAAGCACGATGCCATTAGTATTCTACCCCAGTGTATGTTCACAGAAACGAACGACTGTGAGCCAAACTACAACTTACTAGCTTCCTTTAACTGTGACTCACAATCACAATTACTAATTTTCATGACAAATCAAACACAGCGTCCATTGCCCCTTTCTTTAACCACAAAAATATGACAAACCGTTTCCACGGCCGACGAACAGCAAAAAAAATAAACTTGTTTCGTTAGATTCTAAATTAGAACCACGGTAGAAGATTGGAGACGCCGCTATTTCGGGGTTGTCAATCGACTCCTTATTTTCTTTAGAAGTTCTTCGCTTGGGTTACCATGACGGAACAGTACCCCACTTCGCGTCTCTTCAACCATGTGGAGACCGTTAGATAGCAGTACACCGACCATTGGTTCTGAATTTGTCTTCATAAGAATCTCGTCACCACCATTAATCAAAAGTCTTGTTTAAGAAAAACTTGTTTTCTGTCAGAAAATAACCCTTGTTTGAATAAATTTTGAAATTTGACGTAAGTAAATCTTTCTGTCTTTTGTCTGGAGTTCCTGGTTCTCTTCGTAAACCGGTGAATTGTAACCAGATTTTAAAGACTTGAGTTTGAATGCTGCCAAAACTTAAATTTCTTCATTGCAAAACCATTTCTCAAATGGATGTTATAAAATCCAAAAGTAAAATTTTCCGTTTTTAGACAGAACAGAATATTTGATAGACAAATACTATAGACACGGTTTTCATTTCTGTTTTCGTTGTCTTTGGACGATACATAGTCACATGTAATGTGGTATTACGTTTAGCCGGTTCAAAACGGTCATTGCGCACTGAATGCGTATGACAATGTAGAATTGTAGAGTGTTGGCGAACGAACGATGTCAAATGAAAGTGGGCCGAGCCCTAATTGTGCTCATTTAGGATCGGTTGCGACACTGGGGCTCAGAGGCCAATGCCAACGTCCCTTTTGGCCACACGCACCAAGAATGCCAATGAGTGACACGTTTTACTAAACTCGTTGAAAAAATTGTTGTCGAGCTAGCTAAGAAAGAAAATTGTTATTCTCATCAACAATAATGATAGAGATTTGGTTAACGTTCGTGTTTTGGGTATAAAATTAAGTTTAACGCTTGTCCTAATCTAAAACAAGAATACGGACGAAGATTCCTTTTAAAAAAAACTCCAGAGATTCCAAATGGGAGCGATAAAATGCCCTCTAACTATGTAGAAGGGCGTGCATATAAGATACTGCCATGCTGGCATGACTCTTATACTGTGGGAATATAGCTGATAATGCTTTTGTTAAGTAGTCTAGTTATAAAGGGCTTAGAGTAATCGATTGGAGACGGGTGGATGCGCGGGCGCGCCTCGTCACGGTCTGCGCTGGCCCTTCGGAAACTGACACTAATGACAGTAACACGACGTCTTCAACTCTGACAAGTGCTCAAGAAGACTACTGAATAATGACTACATTCATTATTAACGAAAGAAAAACGAAGAAAATTCCAAACATTTGAGACTGTATTTAATTTTATTTACCTAATTTGTCTATGGGTCTTAAGTGTGCTACTAGTAATCTATACGTGTGTCCCTCGTACAAGTGCACATCCGAAAAGGGGTGAAACTAGACCTTATTTCATCGACAAAAAAAACTTTTTTTTTTTAGAACATGTTTGTTTTATAAATTCACGTTTGAAATTTTTTTTTGCCTACCATGGAGACTATGTATAAAATATGTCATAACTTTTGATCTATCGCGAGTAATGCAATGAAATAAAACTGTTATAATCCTTAAGAATATACGTTGCATACCAAATCAAAAACAAAACATAATCAACTACCATTACCATAAAAATAATGTCCTAAAAGATTATTTCTTTAATATTTCCGTCTTTTTTTTTTAGTAATAGTCAATTTTTCAAAATAATGTCCCCGTTTCACTGTACTTTTATTCCTATTTATCATTGCCTATTCCATTATATTTCTAACAAAAAAAAACCAACGTTCTATCATAAATACAATATTTTCTACGAGCGGTTGAAGGTGGAGTATTCTCTCGAAATTAAAAAAAAAAAAAATTGTTTTTGTCGATATGTTTAGATCTAGTTTCACCCACTTTCGGATTTGCACTTGTACGAGGGACACACTGTATATTATAGGTAGTTAGCATATTAGGCGCACTGTGTTTCCCTTGGCAAATTTTATGAAGGGAAAGCATCACTGTTCAATCGATAAAAAACACGTAGGTACTTTTATGAGTTCTGTTTTGATTAATTAGAAAAGGCCGGGTTTTTCACAGTCTGGCTGCGAAACTGCTCTTAAAGAAGTTATAATTATTAACATTTATTTATTTGTACCATATTTACTCCTACTCATATAGGTATGAAATTGTTCAAAATATTTCCAAAACATAAGTGAGAAAAAAAAATCTAAATAGCTATTATCTAAATATCTATATAAATAGCTTTTTATTATATTAAAAAGCTTATTGTAAAAATATATACTTTTACTATATTTACTGGCACTGGTTTCGAGAAATCTTTAAAAAAACCACAAAAATATGTATGTTGTCCCCTCATCTCCGAAACTGGTAATATGGAAAAAATGACAATTATAGCTCATAACTGACCAATTAAAGGAAAACTATAGCACTTAAAAAAAGTTGAGCACAAATGAGAAATATAAAAAAAGAAGAAAAATATATTAACAAGAAATATTTTACCTATAAAATACAATACGGGTATCAAATTATAGGTATTAAAATGCTAATTGTAAAAATATATCGTCACCTTAAAGGGAAAATTAAACAAGAAACATTTTTCCAAAACACGTTTTATTGCATTTTCTAAACGCCCGATTTTTTCTCTAGCTTTTGGTCTGGGAATCGTTTTCCCTTTATGTCCTGCGATAGCTGTTTGTGGCCAAATGGTTAATCCGAAAAACTACTAGAAAACTGATTGGGAAAACTACATATATTAAAATCACTTATACAAAAAGAATTAAAGAGATTGACTCTACCTGTAGTTTTTTTCATTAGGATAAAAAAAATAACTCACCTTATTGAATTTTGGCAATAAAAATATTTCGAACTGATGATAATAACCGAAAGGCAAAAATACATCTTATTGAAATGGTGTAAACGAATATTTAAATCGATGTTAACCGTACCTTAAGGAAAAAACGAATTATAGTCTTTTTATTTATTTTTCGCTTGTAAAGGTTATCTGGATAGATGCAATTGAGCTTTTTTTGTGTGTTTATTTAATTTTAGTAAGCAGATTATATTTGAGCTTAAGTAATTAATATTTTTTTATTGGAATTTCGCAAAAATATTTAAATTTTATAAAACAAAGCTGCAATACTAAGTTGGTCAAGTTTTTGGGCAGGGAACCCTGAAGTCACATTATAAAATTGGAACTGTTGTGCTTAAAAAAAAATTGCGTCCGAACTAAATCGATGAAGTGATATCAGCCCGACCCCAACTTGGCCAAACAGCTATGTGACACGATCACTTTTTATTTATTTTTCGCTTGTAAAGGTTATCTTGATAGATGCAATTGAGCTTTTTTTGTGTGTTTATTTAATTTTAGTAAGCAGATTATATTTGAGCTTAAGTAATTAATAACTTTTTGTTAGAATTTCGCAAAAATATTTAAATTTTATAAAACAAAGCTGCAATACTAAGTTGGTCAAGTTTCCGGGCAGGGAACCCTGAAATTACATTATTAATTGGATCTGCTCTGGTTAAAAAAAAATTGCGTCCGAACCAAATCGATGAAGTGATATCAGCCGAGCTGCCTGACCCTAACTTGGACAAACGATCACTAAGAGCATGAGTCCTTGTGGAGCACTGAACCCTACGTCCCCTGTACATGTGGGCATGCACCAAAACGTATCCTCGGGCGCTGTTAAAAGAGACGGAAACTAACGAGAATGGTTATCCGTTGTACAGGTGCAGGGCACCCGAGGATGGAGGACGTACGGTCACAATTAAAATGAGAGGTACCGCGCAAGACATCGTAGTGGACAACACCTGGGTGGTCCCGAACTCACCGCTCCTTTCGACTATTTTTAATGCTCACATTAATTTGGAGTTCTGTAACGCGGTTCAGGCAAATAAATATATTTGTAAGTGCATAACCAAAGGCACTTACCCGGCGATATTTATTGTGCAGCAGCAAGGCAATGCTAATATTGACCCACGAGTAGAAATGCAGGTGTTTACAGCTGGTCATTACATGAGCAGCAACGAAGTGGCATGGCGGATATTGGGTTTGCCGCTTCACGAGAGGCGCCCGACAGTGACACGTCTTACGGTGCACCTTCCCAACGGCGAGTGCGTTTACTTCACGGACGCTCACCTGTGCGATTGAATAGTGAACCGCCCACTACCACACTCACCGAGTTTTTCCGTCTGTGCCAGACGGACGAGTTTGCCAGAACTTTGCCATATGCGGAAGTGCCAAAATATAATGCATGGAACGCTTCACGGAAAGCGTGGAAGCGTCGTGTGCAAGGCAACCCCGTCGAAGGCTGGCATGATGTGAAGACGTCAGATGCCCTGGGTGGAATTGGTACCGTGCACTTAACACACTTTGAGTGTTACTGCTTACGGTTGATACCGACCCGCGTCCAAATACCCATCAGTTTTCAGGCCCTCAAAACAGTCGAAGGACAGGAAAAAACTACGTTCCGAGAAGCGTGTGAGGCAATGGGACTTTTGGAAGATGACGGCCACTGAAACTCTACGATGGAGGACGCCGTATTGTGTAGATCAGCGGCCAAGTTGAGAGAGCTTTTTGCTATCATGTTGAGCACCTGCGGATTCTCAAACCCCCTGCAACTTTGGGACAAGTATAAACTGCTATATCGGAAGATATCGCACACAAGTACCAAGGGACAGCACAGGCCAACGACGATATATATTTTAACGAAGCGCTAAAATTGATTGAAGACAAAGTTTTCTCAATGGAGGGTAAACGGCTGCCTAATTTCGGCATGGCTGGCTACCCCACAACAGACAGGAAAGTAGTCCACTGATTTGCTCAGAGAGCTCAGATACGACACCGCAGCCTTGGGGCTCAAGTCGCTCAAACTGAGCCCCAGCTATTACAAGAGTAAAGGCAAATTTTCAATAAAATTGTTAGCCGGGTGAAGAGCGGAGAAGGAGTCTTTATTTCTTAGACGCAGGCAAAACATTCCTGCTAAATTTGCTGCTGGCGCAGTTGCGCAAGAATAGGAATGTCGCGCTAGCTGTTGCGTCTTCTTAAATAAAACTATAAAAAGTCTTTATACATGTTAATTAACTCCCTAGTGATAGATTAAAATTTTAGAACAGCTCTTATTAAAATATTTGCTTTGAAGTTAATTTTAAAATCATTCTAAGTACCAGAAAAGGTCCATTGGCAAATTCAACAACCATGAAAAATGGCGAACTGTAAAATGGTGTCGATTCGGCTAAACACAATTTAACAAATTTGACAGGACTAACCTTATTTTAAGCGTTCTGTGTTTGTCTTTTCGGTACGGAAAGAACAAGACAGAAGGCTCAAATTAAGTTTAGTTCTGTCAAATAAGTTAGCCGAATCGACACAATTGGCAAACATAAATAAGGCTACTTAAAAGTCACAATTTTTTCTTTATTGTACGGCAAAATTTAATAACAAACATGTAAAACTAAACAACTGGGCATAATTTTAGAAAAGTATTTTGGCAAAAATGAATATATGGTAAATCATGGATATAGGAAATTATTTTCCAACTAGCTGACCCGGTGAACTTCGTATCACTTACCTCTTAATATAAACCATATTAATTTAAACCATATGTATGTATTTCAGAGCCGGCAGCTTTATAAAGGCATCATCAGATAGTCTAAGTATCGGCTCCATAGTGGGCGGAAAGAGTGGGCAAATCACGCACACATGTTCAGCTTAATGTTCATAATTATTTTGCATGAGACATTATATTAGATTATAGACACTTTTAAAAATAAGGTACCAGCCTATTTTTTTTGTCTGTATCGATTACGCCACATTACTAAACGTAACAGTAACCTGCCAACACTGACTGTCAGTGTCACTGTCACCGAACTTTCCAAGAAAATATAATTGATATTTCAAAACAATGTTTCAGAAGTTATAGTTAACTTTTAACATTGCATTGTCCCTTTTGTAAAAAGTGGATAGAACGGCAGAACAACAGAAGTACCTGTCCTAGTTGCACAAAAAAATTGTAAAGATGCGACGAATGTTTCACAATAACCGCTGATACCTTCAAGTTTTGTATAAAGTGCGGTCACAATTTGAGCCGAATAATACGAATTAATAGGGCTAAGGAACCAAAAAATCGAGTGAAACAACAACTGTTATTAAAACCGAAGTTCGTCTCAACAATGCCATCATCATCATCTGTGTCATCATCTGAAAGAATAACATTTTCAGAACTTAATTTAACTGCCGATGAACTAAAGGATTGGATGAGATTTAAGAAAGTCATGAGCACAACATCGGCAATATTCTGGTTCTACCAGATTTTTCCGAGTCACCGAGGCCTGCCGCCACGCCGTCAAGTCCTGACGAGGCAAGTCAAGACATCTTTAGCAAGCCTGGTTCGCATTTGCTGTTAGATTAATTGATATGTTGCCGATTCAGGAGTCAATCGCGGAAATTTTAGAAAATATGGTTCCTACCGTAAAAGTTGATTTATATAGTCTTTAATAAAAAATATTTGAATTATATCAAATTGAATATTATTTCAGACATATATGTATTAGAAACAACAAATATACCCAAATGCACGACACCGTGGTGGCGCGGCCTCCCAGTGTAAGTGACCGGCAAAATTGTCATTTTCCCCACATTGTTTGCATTGCCATCGGCATTAATAGCATCGCGAAGATGAATGTACTCTTCAGATCGAAGCTGCTGTTGGTTTAGACGGATGTTCGTTCGTTCAGTCTCAATTTTGACATACATGTCAACTGCAAACTGATGAAAAAGCCGTTGACACATCAAAATGTGATTTACTTCACCTTCACGGATTCTGTTTGAATAAAAATTCATAGCACTGACTTTTTTGTTGGTTTCAGCACCTGTAATCAATTAATCAACCATCCCAAAAACTAATGAGTCTAATGGATCAGGTAGTGGGACTAACTGTGGCAATTTTACTTTACCACCAGTACAACATAATCCTGCAAATTCACCGCTGTATTTTAAAGCTTTACAATGTTGACAAATGATTGACATTTCCCCAATTGTTACAGATTTGTCGGCACTATAATCTATTTCTTGATCGTAGGAGAATGCTCCTCGTGCCAGGTTCACAGGAACATTGCGTCTGCGGAATCGATCAATTTCATTATCCCGTGCTCGCTGCTGTTGTGATCGATGTGCCCGAACTCGTTCCATTCTATGCCTATTATCCACTTCATTGTAATTCACTCTAGAATGCAAATCTGCCATACCAATACGACTGTTAGCATTATCAGTCTCTCGCTGGTCATCAGTGCGATTAGCGCGTGAGGTAGCTCGTCGCACATTCGATCGACTTCGACGACCTATGTTAGGTCGTTTTCTCCTCGGCATTGTAAGCAGTATCAGAATGACAAATCAAGTTTTGAATCTTTTTTCCGGTTTTAAAAACATAATGTGTGCGGGTAATAGATAAATTGAATGCAATTCCGTGCATTCTGAAACTTGACTGCTGTTAAAGTAAAATAACTGACACAATCCAATGTCATCTTCTAAAATACTTGTTAAAACATTTTTACGGATTTTTTTGAGGGTTTGACAATTTTATAATTGCTAAAAACTAAGAAAAAAGGAAGCAGTTTGATCACAAAAAACTGTGACGTCATAATGTAAAACCTCATCCAAATTTCATAGTACCGGACATTTGATAAAGAGTCGCTGATTTGATTTTTAGTACCCAATTTCAGATCGTATAGCGAACTTTACTGTTTCAAAGTATATTTCTGAACGCACCCAACACAACAACCAAGTGTCATTATAGTGTCATTATTTTACATGTTTTAAATCTAAATACGCGATAATCAGACTATTATGGATATATGTTGTCGATTCCAAACCCTTATTTAATCTAGATCTACATGTTTTTATTCCTAAAATACCGAACCGACGCGACGGGGTGAACATCAAATGTTTGACAGGTAAGAACAGTTTGTATGGGAAAATAAAATTGTCGTTTTTAGTATTTTCCTCGCAATTTTTCCACATTTTCTTATCGCTTAAACCTTCCCTGGACTTCCACAAATATTTCAAGACTAAAATTAGCCAAATCGGTTCAGCCGTTCTCGAGTTTTAGCGAGACTAACGAACAGCAATTCATTTTTATTTATATAGATATTATAAAATGTACAACTTAAGAACTTTCTAAAGCCCACAACATATAAAAAAATTAGAATTTTAGCTTTTGAATAACGGAGATATGAATTTTCTACCGAAAAAAAAACACAAAATTGCGATTATCTCGGAACTTTTTTTTGTTGGTTATTTAATTTTCCCTTTAAGGTGACGATATAGTATGGCTATATTTTATTGCATCTTTTTCGAGAAATCCTTGAAAATCCATAAAAATATTATGTTCCTCCTCCCCTTATCTCCAAAACTGGTGGACCGAAAAATATGAAAAAAGTCATGGTAATATGTGTTTACGTAAAGATTACAGGAAAATAAAATGGTTGAGAAATTCACGAAAAAAAAATGACAAAATTAAATGTATGATCCACAATACGGAACCCTAGCTAGGTACGCGAGTCTGACTTGCACTTGACCGGTTTTTTTAAACTGTGATCTTCCTTCACCCAGTTGAGGTACATGGGATTACTTCGGGAATAAAGTAAACTACCAAATTGGTTGAGCCGCATCGAACTTAGTACCTACCAACATCTGTTTTTGAATTCTGACAAAAATTACGTACTTATCCAAGTTCCGAATCCAAAGGTGGTAGGTGGATACTTCTCTACTCGTTTTATTACATTTACAGTAGGTGCACTTTGCGTAACTCATTTTACACGGTCGGAAATTAAGAGGATAGGTTCCGCTTGCATACTTCCTTGTTACTCCGTGCGGAAAGACCCGCAGTGCGAGAAGGACGGATTCTGGAAAAAAGTCAAAATGACAACTTTTTTCACTAGTTTTATTATTTAAAAAAAAAGCAAAGTTGCTATAAAAAATCTGTCCCGTTAAGAGTTTAATAAACTTTATACAGAATTTAATCCATAAATAATATGAACGAGTTTTTACTTTAATAAATTTAAAATTCGACATGAAAACTTTTTTTAGAGCCATCTTTGGCACTTTATTTCTCAATATTGAAATGACTTCTGAGGATTCTGTTTCGATATGAGTGTGTATTATATTCCTGAAAGAAATATATATTTTTTCTTTTTTATGTAGTATTGCTAGATTCTTCAAACCAGGAAGAATAAATTATGGTTTTGCAGAAACTATCATCTTTACTATGAATCAAAAGTTCGAGCACAAACACAAGCACCTGACCTCTCATAAACAACTAGAAAAACACACGGTTAATCGCTTGTCGCAAAGAAAAGTTCATCAGGCAGGAACCATCCGAAAACGGTGATGTTCGTTGGTGTATTATTACATTACATTATCATAGGTATATACTTAGATAGCAAAAATGCATTCAGTCAAATTAAGACGTTATTTCGTCGAAATAACATTCAATTTCAGTTGTATACAATCGTTATTACATCCAATTGGAGATGAGCACTGACCTCATAAACAAAGACAGTGTGATCAGATCTAGTATTATATTACCTTTTTAGATGTTCCGAACAGTACGCGCCATTTCTCATAGCTATGCCTATCGCCATTGAGTAGGCGCGTGCGAGCGATGTTAGTTTCATTTCATTCACTCTCAAGTATTTGATTACCGAAAGAGAGGTACGATAAAACGGGCACTGTCGCGGTGAGCAAGTTGTTTGTTCTTAGGAAATCAAATTGATTAAAAACAAAATCTTGATTGTCAAAAGTGGTAGATACATTACATTTAGTAATTTTGAAAGAATAGGCAGCGGCTCAGAATAAGGATATTCCTTATTCTGAGGGCAGCGGTGCAGCGGCTGAGCGTGAACCGAAGGGCGCGCGCGCTTATACCGCCATCTTTCCGAAATCAAGCGGAACCACTACGAACCTACCTTTACTAGGAAAGAAAGTAATCTCCACTTGAGCCGTGAATCCGATTGAATTCGATTGTTTTGAACCAGTAGCTCTATCTAGCTACAAATTTGAAACTAAAAATCGAATTACGCTTCAAAGTAGGGCGGTTGTCAGTCCTCTAGTATTTCGTCCATGCTACTAGTAGGCGCGAAAGCATCGCGAAAGTAATTAATTTTCTTGTTTGAGTTCTTTTTCAAAAGTTTTAAACATGTCTAGTGACGAAGACATAGATCTAACGCCCGATTTTATTAAAGAAAGGGCAAAAACAGTTGTCGAAAATATATTACCGCCGAACTCGAAAGAAAGATATGTAAAGGCATACGACGAATTTATGAAATGGCGGTCAGAAAAAAAAGTGAAATCTCTTTCTGAAAGTGTTTTTATATCATATTTTGATGAATTATCTAAGAGGCTACAACCTTCCAGTTTATGGTGCTTTTATTCCATGCTAAAATCTACAATGATGACAAAACATGACGTGAATTTGAAAGATTTTTCTAAACTTACTGCTTTCTTGAAAAGGCAGTCTGACGGCTTTAAAAGCAAGAAACCGAAGGTATTTACTGCAGAAGAAGTACAGAAATTCTTAAATGAAGCTCCGGATCAAATGTATTTAGCAATAAAGGTACCTACGTATTTACTTGCCCTTTTTAATAAGTTACCAAAATATTTCACAAAAATACTATGCGAATTTGGTGCCTTTAATACAACTTATGTCTTTTTTACAGGTTGTTCTAATTTTTGGGATATCGGGAGCCTGCAGAACCGTGGAATTGACAAACTTGACAATAGAAAATGTAGAAAAACATAACAAATTACTACTCATAAAACTGCCTTACACAAAAACTAAAATTGACCGGTCATTTGTTGTGCATGAAGAATTTGCAAATTATGTTGAAAAATATCAAGCTCTTCGGCCTGAAAACGTGGATACAAATCGTTTTTTTCTTAATTACAGTAAAGGAAAATGCCACAGACAAGTAATAGGAAAAAACAAATTTACAGGCATGCCAAAGCAAATTGCCACATATTTAAAACTGAGTAACGTAGAGTTATACACCGGGCATTGCTTTCGCAGAATATCAGCGACTCTATTGGCTGATTCCGGAGCCAACCTCACTCTGTTAAAAAGGCACGGCGGCTCGAAGTCCAGCAAAGTGGCCGAAGGTTATATCGAAGATTCGGTGGCAAACAAAAGCAAAATTACTTCTAAAATAACAGAAAATATAAACTTGAAATCACCACGTCAAAGCACATCATCTGAGCCATTTTTTAATGAAGAAAATAGTACCAGTCAACTACCGCCATTTACGATGCAAGAACCTCAAGTCACTCAAACTCAAGTCTTATCATCACAAACTCATACTCAAACTATAAATATTCCTAAAAAGAACGTGACCATTTCTCTTACAAATTGTAATAATTTTACTATTAATTTTAATTAAATACACATTTTTTTCCTCTTAATAAATGTTCATTGAAACCTGCTGTCTTGTTGTTTACTTACCTCACAATCGATATGTAAAGCAGAGTATTTATCTCGGGCGTAAGCATCAATTGCATACTCGAGTTAATTAGCGCCTTCGCTTCGCTCAGGCGCCAAAAACCTCGTATGCAATTGATGTCATACAGCCCTTGGTTAATAATCTACTATTAATAATAATATCAATAGGAAATGTCAGACACAATACATTTAATGCTGCACTGCCATCTATTGGCAAGTAGAAAACAACCGTGCAAACTAGTTTACTAGTAGTGTTTCTATCTAATAAGAGATGGCGCTCTCAGAATTTTAGTTCATGTAGTTTACTCTAGATGGCGCTTTTAAATCTAGTTCTGCTACTGACCGCTAGATGGCAAACGAAGTTAAAAAAACTGATGTTACCCAGAAAAATAAGTTTAAGCTTACCATGTGAAGGCAGCGCTCGCAACGACGCAGCATCATCCTCAATTTCATCTTCGGCTTCCTCCTCTGTAATAGACGGTGGTGCTGCCCAACATCTTAATCGTACGCCGGGGTTGGGGTTACCGGGACCTCCGGCATCCAATCTGACTCGAGGTAAACTTCTTGAACTGTATTCTCCATTTTTGCTCGAAATCTGCGCAAGAAATAAAACGGTTGAAAAAATTGAAAAAACGAAACAAATATTCGAAGCATCGGTTTATGGAAACCTTTGCAGCAACATAACTTAAAAAATGAGAATCTTTAGCAAAATACACAGTTACACCTGAAAATGCTTGCCAGTCTTCTTTTTTAAAAGATTTATTTTACAAGACCAAAACAAGAGGCAAAAAGATTTTGTTTGTCCAAGCTCTACTAGTCACGCAATATAAGACATCTGCGAGAGCATTGACTCATGCGACCACGTAACATAAACAATCGGTTTAATCATTGACTCACATTACACGCGTGTCAGATAAACGGCCCGCATTCATATACTATTAGCAGCTGCCACTGTAAAGCTTTTAATTCAATCACGTCAAACGATACCGCACCGATAACACGGAAATTAATTTTACATATTTGTGATTGTAGCGTATAGATAACCGAAAAACCGTTGGGAGTTTAGAGGAAACACAGAATGGTTCCGTAATTAAGTGATCGTTTAAATGTTTTTTTTTATTGTTTTAATGCTAATAAATTAATAATAAATGAGATTAAAAAAATCCTATTCACAAACAAA
Source organism: Ypsolopha sequella (assembly GCA_934047225.1). Taxonomy (NCBI): domain Eukaryota; kingdom Metazoa; phylum Arthropoda; class Insecta; order Lepidoptera; family Ypsolophidae; genus Ypsolopha; species Ypsolopha sequella. The sequence continues at coordinate 9,490,643 of OW203987.1, forward strand.
GACATAAAACTTGAACCTGCTCTCGGTTCTGCACAACAAATACAATTTAGGAAAAACTATTATAGAAGGAAAAGTAGAGGGGAAACGGGGAAGAGGCAGAAGAAGACAACCTAAGACCTAATATTAAGGAAGTGACAGAGATCTGCAAACTCTGATCTGTAAACAAAATGTTCATAATATAATTGAAGCGCCTTAAAATTCGGACAAAGTTTAGAGAGATGGTAGCCGACGCCCGTCAGTGCAAGAAGAAGCAGAATGAAAATAAAATCGTATTAAATAATTATATTATGTATTTCTTATAATTGTTTTCTTACGACAAGTTAATTTCTTAACTCGTTATTTGTCTAACTAAAAACTCGTTATAACGGTTTCCCTTTCTAGTGGGCGGTGTACAAAACAAATATTGATAGAAAACCGCAAATCGATGTACAGGATAGCCTTTGACTAAAGTCAAAGAGGATAGCCGTTTGGTACACGGGTACTTTAGGTTAAAACAATCATTTTGAGCGGTAGTTTTTAAAAATATTCCTATGGGGGGGGGGCAAATATATCTTACGCCAAATTTGTCTTATTATACTCATACGTAACCCCAAAAAGGCGATTTAATAGTAGTTTATGCTACAAGGGCGCAAAGGAATAAATTACGAGGACGATTTAAAACACGAGCGTAGCGAGTGTTTTAAACGTAACCGAGTAATTTATTGCTTTTACGCCCGTGTATCATACTACATTTTTCAATGCATAGTGTGAGGAAATGAAAACAAATATAATCTTGTGAACTTTAAATTATGACTGGCTCAAAAGGATTGTATCCAGAGCCGTTAAACAGTGGAAAAAAAAAAGTATAACATCTATGGTACACAGAAAAAGCTGCAGGTTAGCCAACCATTGGAAACAAATTAAAAAAAATAATAATAATAAAGCCCTAGGGCAAAATAATCGACTTTCTGTTCGGTTTTGATGCATAAAAAGTGGGCCTTTACGAGCACATGCATTGAAAAAAATATTTACCTTTACTATTTTTTTTTATTGTAAAAAGTATACGAGTATGCCTCAGTTTCGAATTTGACAAAAGAACTACATTTTTATAAAACAAGATTGGCATATTGGCCTAAAATGTGAACATCGGAAAACCCATATTTTCCGAAGATGTTCTATGTTTGTACTAGTCTTCTACTTTCGCTAAGACACAAAAGGGTAAACGACTCGAAGCACTATTTTAAGAACATCGTAATCAAGAACTAGTCAGTCCACATAATCCAGTCCTTGGCTTTGCTCACTCTCGGCTCGAGTAAATAATAGACGGTATCAAAAGTAAATGAGATTGGATAGACCGACCGGACGGCGGCGTGGGAACCTTTGTACAACTAGACTGGCAGTTAATACCGGATCTAGGCAAGGCCTTCTACAGCAAGCTTGCTTTTCATAGTCAGGTGCTTTGGAGAGGGTGAGCAAAAGCTCACAAATTGTCGGATAATTATTTTCTGTTTACGTGTATATGAATTTTAATGGATTGCTATTATCAGCAATTAATTGACATTACATTTTCTCTTTACCTATCTCTACCTGTATATATCTATTCGAATTTTCCGGATTAATCCGCTTTTTAATTTGAAAACTGGATGGATTTTTATACAGTTTTCATTGTTATCTAACGGTCACATTAGAAAAGATCAAAAGTATATTTGTTTCATTGAGCTATTACCAGCTATTAAGCACTTAAGCAAGTGACTATTTTTTAGTGAAAGAAGTCAGAACAAAGTGTCCAACAGGAGTTTTCCTCTAAAGCGCGGGCGGGCTGCAAGCAAAACGTATGCTTGATAAAACTAGCCAATTCTAATCCAGAGGTCTTTGTGCCGCGATTAGAATTACACGATTCAATAAATAAATAGACAAATTACAGAGCCATCATACCAAGGGCGGATCCAGGAAAATAAATTTTCTAGGTGTCTTTGCCAAACCTATCTAACCTTATCAATGCCATGTAAAAAGTGCACCCGAATCGAATCGAAAAGTCGAGTCAAATGTATGGAATGGGTGCCCCTGCCTCCTCCTTGTATCCGTCAATCATGAATAAAAACACTACGGAAATGTCCATAGACGTCGAATGTCGAATCTCAGAAGAATATTACCTATTATAGGTAAATAGAACAATATAATATTGTTCTGAGTGTCGAACAGACTAGACTAGGAGCCGCGAGAACCTGTGAATGGGACAAATAGTTGATGCGTGACGATGTCGGTGCGAGTGTCACTCGATACTGTAAGTGTATATCTTCTTACGTCCTTGTGTCTACTCTATGTGCAGACTGGATTGAATTGAATACTACCTATATACGTATATTATTATGTATTTCTTAGGTTGATTTATTAATATTGAAACAATAAAAATATATTTTTGCTCGTTGTATTTCTGCCCACGGTATTTTTATGTTGGTCAGTCAGCTGTGAGCTATCTACACCTACCTTTATCATCCATCACACACAAACCGTGTTGGTTTAAGTGATGTGAACTATGATTAATTAAATGAATGTAATAATGTGTTAAATAAATAATAATAATATGTATGTGTATTCGAATGATAGAGTATTTTAAAATTTACATAGGCACATTATTTAGCTAGATTGTTACATGTATACCATTATTCTAGTCTTACATTAATAATATCAATTACGTAATTTATCTTGGCTTTTTTTACAGAGGAACCCAAAGAGAGAAATTAGCACATAAATAATTTCAAAACGCACCCTATGCAAATGACATACTTTATATGAAAAATAGAAGAGAAATCCAATTTGTATGGAATCTAAACAGCAACTTTACTGCCGACTCATTTTGCATAAAGCTTCTTTGAACTAAACAAGGCGTTGTGAAAGATGGCGTTAAACATAAATATACATCAAATATGACCCAATTTCGTGCTAGAGCTTCCATTTTATGGCCATGGCAGCAACTCTGCTTTTACAACATATTTGTACCAACTAGCAGTCATAATTTACGCTCTATTCTAGTTCTTAACTCTTGTGAATTAAGGGCTTACTGAGAATTGTGTCCAGTGTCCAGGGAAATGTAATCCGACATGGAAGAGGACACTGCACCTAATAGAAAGATATAAATAGGTCGGAGAAACCGTTGTGAAACCAGAAAGGGCTAGACTGTCCGCTTGATATTCGAACCTTTTCACTGTTCAACGTTTCACACAGCAAAGATTCATTTTAATCTGGGCTCTAAAACAGATTTCCTAAATTGAGTTAAGTATTGACTATTACTTTTTTCCGAAATTTGGTTAATGTAAAGAAATTGGAGGGCTGAAACGGGGAAGATATTTTAGGGTTCCGTATACCTGAAGGGTGCCAAGCGGGACCCTATCACTAAGCCTCCGCTGTCTGTATGTCTGTCTGTCACAGGGGTCTACAGCTTCAGCCGTTATAGGTAAGGTAGCCAGTTGAAGTATTCACAGAATACGTTATACTATGATGACATCTATTAAAGGAAACGATAAAAAAAATTAAACCCAAGGGGGGTTCCAATACAAGAAAAAAAAAACTAATAAGTAGCGGTTTTTTAACTTTATCATGTCCGCCAACCTTATCTCCGAAACAAGAGAACTGAAAATTATGAAAAAAATCATAGGCGATTAGGTAAAGATTTCAGGAAAAATATAAGGGTTCCGTGCACAGCGAGATCCGCGAATTAAATTGTTTGTCAGACGCTACAATTTTAGCGGCTTGTTTGTGTCGCCTAAATTTTGCTATAACGTCTATATTACATCTATTTACCATGTTTTTAGGGTTCCGTACCCGTATTTTGTGGTGGTACGGAACCCTCATGCGTGATCCCGACTTGCACTTGCACAAATTATTTTTAAATACGTATAAGCTTACATAATCTTTACTAATAAAGTAAAGACTACGTGATTCAATGCGCAAAGCCACGGACAAATCACGTTTTTATGTAGAGTTTACATCAAAAACATACAGTGACAAGTGTGCATTACCAGTACAATACACAGTTCAGTTAGCGAACAACACGTACATGCTAGGGTACCAGACGATGACGTCATCGGCTCCAGCTCAGCCCAATCCTGGCTTCAATTACCATTCGTCGCCACACCGCACATCTGCGTTTTCGTTCATTACTCAAATGGTATATTATTAGCAAGATTAGTTACAAAGGTTAAGGACCTTCTTGCTTTGATATAACCAGATATAACATACGTTCCGGTGACATGGAAGATGCATCAGTCTTCTGGTAGTATACTGGGCGTTAAGATGACGTTGCGGAAGCTGGAAACTGGCATTAGTACTCATCTATACGAACAACTTTTCGTAATGGAGCCAAACCATGAATCGCGAAAAAAAAATCTGCTGTTCCATAGAAAAGTGACATAGCTTTTTTTCCTCGATTTTTATTTTTTTTTTTTTTTCACGAAAGGTTGGCTGTTTGGCCGAGTACTACCGCCAGTTTTCGGCTTCCGCAACTTCATCTTAACACCCTGTATAAAGGATGAAACGGCATTGCATAATTCTGCACACGTGCGCTGAATGCAGCTCGAGACTGCGGATGACATAGCACTATGTGGTTAAATTTTTAGTAGATTTTAGCCGTTATTTCAGCGTAATAAGATCTGCCATTGGGAAGGTTGACGTGTGACCGACCGTACTTTGGTATCTATAAAGCTATTCCACCGTTAGGAATCGAAGAATTATTGTTATTGATCCCATTAGAGTGGAGAGTTGTGTCGTTTTGAAACATATTACCTTTGTAGATCGTTTATTTTACTGTGACAACGAAGATTAGCGCACATTTACAAAATACGGACAAAATCATGAACGCATTCAATTCACTTTATTAACCATTCGACATTATTATGTACTTAGATACGCCAATTCATATACAATAAGTATTTGGTGTTATGTTGTATAATATGCTATATTAAAGCCGATTCTGAAGGCTTTAATTTTAGTTTTAGTGCTGTCAAAACTTAATTTCATTCATTGCAACATAGTCCTTGAAGGTTAGAAACAGAATCTAAATTGCTTTGGAATAATTTCATGTTTGACAGCACTAAAACAAAAATTAAAGCCTTCAGCATCGGCTACACTGCACTGCTAAGGTTGCCATGCCAACTCTCGAAGGAACCAACCCGGGAGAATTGAACAAATCGGTGGGCGGTAATATTCGTATATTTTTCAATTTGTTTTGTTTGCAAGTATGTAATATTTGTTGGTATTTGAACACATAATCATAAAAGATTTACATGAAAAATCAAACTTTATTTTGTCCTTGAATTTTCGCGCGATTCCCCAACTTAGCAAGATTATGTTGATCGTAAGAACTCCAAGTTTATGGTGTTTGAGGACCCGAGCGCGTTTACGTCCCGGGGTAGAATGAGTTCTGCTAGTCTAGCATAGCAAACCATATCGAGCTCGATAGCGCGTGATACAGTGCTCTCTTTCACTCTGTTGATCTACCTAGAGAGAGTTAGACATGTTGTATCGAGTTAAATACGGCTGATGATACCTTAATTATGACAAACTAGTCAAGTGTGATGAGGATGAGGATGACTGAGGACCGCCAAGAGTGGCGTAATATTGGGGAGGCCTATGTCCAGCAGTGGACGAATACGGGCTGATGGATGGATGGATGGATGGTCAAATGTGACTCTTTTAGTGAAATTCGCAAGATCAGATCCTTACCCTCATAAGCGACTTGGTGATTGACTTTGTTTGGGACAAAATACTCGTACCAATATTTAACAATTTTCCAAAAATTAAGGTAATTTCTTATTATTACGAACATGCATAGATACTAATATCACAAATGCTAACTTAATTTAAAACTGTCAAAGAAAATACAGACTCATTTCTTTTTATGATCATCCTATAAAATTGTGTTTTAATATTTATGTAAGTAGATATTATTTACTCCGCGATTTTTCAAAGGTATGATCAGTAGAGTACGTTTGTGTGTGTAAATGTTAGAAGTCATTTACGTACATTATTTAAATACATAAATTATGTCAGAGTGTGAAGTGATACAAAGCATTACCTTACAATTAACAACACAGTAAAGCCACAATTAGCATATAGTATGTACGAGTAAAGAGTAATATTAATAATATACTCTGTGAATTGAGTAATGATTTTAGTAAAGTATGTAGCCCAAATTAAAAACAGGACCCATGTGTGGGAGTTGTTATACGGTTCGATGCTCTTGCGCAGACATTAGGGTTCCATTAAAGAATGGAAACCCTTATTGAAGCCTCTGTCCGTTCGCAACATAACACAAACATTGTTGTACAGTTGTGAATGTTTACAATCATGATGTTAAGAAAAGCAGACCCTCTTTTATGAAGATTAGGAGACGTCCATAAATCACGTGACTCGAATTAGGGCAGGGGAGGTAGCCGTTGAGTGTCACTAAGGTGATACAAAGGGGCGTTGGGAGATTTAAAAGTATCACGTGACATTTTACATTGCAATGATTTTGGTTGCCTAACTAATTGAGAACGTACTAATTCATTTCCGAACGAAATATACAATTAAATGGAAAGGGTCTATTCATCGGCGGCACCGGTATTGACAAAATTGAGGAATTGAAAGGAGGAAGTACTAAACAAAAAAATTTGAACATATGAAATTCTTCATAAAACCAACTGACAGAAAAACAAGCGATTCTCGAAGGATTTCCACCGGATCAGCATCTGTTGCAAAAGGGGGTCGAAAATTTAGAAATAAAGTGTCACGTTATTTATGGACGCCCCCTAATACATGTAAATTGACGGAACCCGTATATTATGTTACATGTACAAACACGTAACATGAAAAAACAAATCAACGGAAGAAAAACCCACCAGCTCACGTTTGTCCGTGTTACAATAATGATAAAAACGAAAAGCGGGTTAGCAGCCATTACTGCGATGGTACATAATTTTGGTATATTGACGGAACGGAACCCGTATACTGGGCATACATGTATACACACACGAAACACAGTTTTTTCACGATGCTATGACATCACTCCACATGTTTCAAACCGACGTAAATTAATTAAAACAACTCTTTTTTTTGTGAAGCTTTAAGTTTTGCGAATGTTAAAAACATATTCAATTCCACACGATGATTTAATGATTTAGCTGTATAAAAGCGCTGTAAAAGTGTTCTTTAAGTACATAAAGGAAAAATGGTTCCTGAGCAACATTACTGAGGAATGCGTTGATTGTAAAAGGAATTTAATCTATTACTTCTGCTTGTATAACTATTCACAGCTGCTGTTAATAAAATGAACAATCGTAATCAAAATGGTACAAAGTTATTTATTTACTTAAAAATGGTTGTTTCTTAGTTTTACTTAGTAATTAAAATGCATGTATTCGATCATATTATTGGTGATTTATTTCGGCATGTAAGTAATTTGATTTCATTATAAGTGATAAATGATTCCAAAATGTAATTTCCCATAAACTTTACAGATCATGCAATGATTTCCACACAATCTTCTCTTACCTTACGTTCCACATAGAATCCAGGGAAGGACTGCGTGAAAAAATACAAAATTGACATTAGTTTCTATAACGTTAAATAAATAAAACTTAGAATACTAAAATGTTTAATTCCAAACACGGATAAATTGTACCGCTCTTTTTTCCGTAATTACAATTAACACTAACAATTCATTCCGTAGTGAGAGGCACGAGTAGTGTAGGCTAGGTATCCTAAATTATGTATAACACATTTTATGGTCCAAGTTAGACTGATTCCTGGAAGCCAAGCTCATAAAACCGAGGGCAGATAGGGGACGTGACATGTGTGACCAAGCAAGTATGTTTAGTTTACTTATACTTTGTATCTGGACAGCGCACGAGTGCTAAAAAGGAAGACGAATAAAAAAGAATAAAGACTGAAGCAAATTAGCGAGGACTCGTCAAGCGTCCCTGTGGATCGTTTGCTGTCCTTTGATGTCTTGCTATTTATAGTAAGGCAGTAAGTATTTACAATTCCCATAGCTTAAGGTGATATATCGTCCGTGCAAAGGTCCCCGTTACTCCAGGCGGAAAGATCCGCAGTGCGAGAGGGATGGAATCGGGGAAAAGTAATAAAATGTCGGTTTTAAATTAATAAAAAATTAACTAAATAGCTATGAAAATTTCCATTTCCAGTAATTTAGGTATTGTTAAAACCCATCTCGATAAATATTTTTGAAGTGTGTCTACTACCCCAATTTGTCAGAATATCAAAAAAGTGTAAATTTAGACCTCATTTCAATAATTATTTCTATCGAGTGAAATTCCTCCAATCGCGTTTCTGATAAACCAAAATCTAGAAAAAAGTCCCAAAATTGTTATACTAATTTATTTAACTTGGGATTGGGACTACTTTTGAACAGCAGATAAATAACTTCAAAAAGTGTCAATATTGAGGATATACCCCCTTAATTTCTAAAAGATTTCTTTTTATTTATTTTTTTACAGAATATTCGTCATTTTAGGACAAAGTTTTTATTATTTTGGTATATAAATTAACCAAAAACTTTTTTATGATTTCTTAAAGAATTTTCGGATATGACATCACTTGAGAATTTTAGACATTAGCGATTGTGATGTTTGATTGCCTATACTCATCTGTCATCCATCTATCAAATCAGACGGAAGCAAATTATAATAAATGTATCTTGATAGCACATTTATAAACAGCCTTTTCTCAAGTGACGTCACACGAAGGCAAACGGAAGTTTTTCGTAAAAACATTCATCATCGTAAGGCTTTTTGACCAAAAATTCTAAAATACGGCTCATTAAACCAAAATCTCGAATAAACCGAATGTTTATCGTGGGTAATATCTCATCGAGTACCAGCATGAGACAGTTAGTGTGAGAAGTAGGACAAAAAGTTACTCCTAAAAAAGCCGGCAGACCTTGGCGAAACTTGGCAAGTTTTGTACAGTCATGAAAAAAAGTGAGGCTTTTTTCATATCAAAATATCTCATGTAGTACCAGTATCAAACTTAGGTTCATACGATAACACTCAATTAGTATAGGTAGAAAAATACTTGGTGTCGCGAGTCGGCCTGGCCGTTTAGTTAGTCAAACCGATTTTAGAGGCGCATTATTCCATCGAGTACCAGCTTATTGTGGCCACAACAACCTGTGATGAACCGGCCGTTTTTCCTGTACGAACAAATTTATGTTGGTATTCCTCAATGATATTTCACGACATTTTGGTAAGACTTAATATCCAGACCTTTAAATTTGGGATCGCAGTTACGGAAGGGGTAGGGGGGACTATACAGTCTCCCCCTTATAACTTACCAAAAGTATTAGACACCTGTCACTAGCAATATTGTTCCTAGTCATGGTCTAATTAAATTGGGACATTCAGGGCATAAGGGTCGTTTTCGGGGATGACTTCTACGTCATCTAGTCTTAGCGGATGATGTCTACGTCATACAAGAAACCTACATTTAAAATTTCATGTTTCTTGATCCAGCCGTTTGGTCTAGGCGTTGATAGATTAGTCAGTCAGTCAGGTATGCTTTTAAATACATATACAATGTGTAACAGAACGGTGTTCCCATACTTGAAGAGCTTATTCAGTCAATGGTATAGAACAACTTTTACTATGGAGCCAACCCTGAAATACATTTCGGCCGAGCGGCATTGCATTTTTTTATGAAAGGGTCAATTTTTTTTTCAAGATACAGGGTTTGTTCCATAGTAAAAGTTGTTCTATACCATTGACTGAATAAGCTCTTTAAATATGGTTACACCTTTCTGTTACACCTTGTATGAGCCACCCATAATCAACATAAATTAAAATATTACTGATAAACCAAATAAAACCCGCCGGCTCACTTTTATCCGTGTTGAAAAAATTATAAAAACGAATAGTGGGTCAGCGGCAATTTCTGCGATGGTATATAATGTTTGTGTTGTCAAAGAAAGGACTCGACCCTACCACCAACGCACTCTTCTCACTAAAGAACAGTTTCCTGGTAAACGCCTTTCAAAAAGGAATTCATTCGTCTCGCCCTAATCTTATTATTTACTCAGACAATGAAGAGGCGCCCACGCACTACACTACGGTTTCACACGCACGCGCATCAAACTGAGTCACTAAATTATCAATTTATCACCTCTATTACCCAGGTAATAAAGATCTTGCTTGGATCAATCACATTATATTGCACAGCACGCAAGAAACGAAAAGGAGAGTTGCGGGAATTACATATTTGAAAAGAATCGGCAATGAAAATACCATCAGTCATTCAATATGTTCGGCGATCAATGAACTCGTACCATCGCGGATACTGCTGCTGACCCATTTTTACTTTATTAAATAATTTCAATAAGATCAAAAACGTGACACTCTGATTACCGAAATATTCATTATCATTATTTTTGATTTTTTTCCAGTTGACAATTTATTTCATGACATATACACATATATATTATTTTTATTGTTTTTTATATATTTTATTAGTATGTATTTATCATTATATATTAATACGTTTATCTATTAATATTGAAATATATATATAATTAAAAATAGTACACCACCATTTCAGCAATCATTCTAAACATTTTCATCCACCCAAAGGTTGTCTGGAAGAGATCGCTTTAAGCGATAAGGCCGCCTGTTTGTGCTACATAATACGTTAGTTAAAATTAAGTATTTATATTTCTGTTCCTTTTTATATGGTGTACAAATAAAGTTGTATTGTATTGTATTGTATTGTGAGATAGCGACATTTTTCATGATAGTAAATATAATACAACAGTAAAATTAATAATAATTCTCCAATTCTTGATTTTTTGTTGAGCGAGTTAACGGATTGACTAATTAGTACATACGAATATAACAAGATAATGATATTAATGAGTATAGTTACCTCGACAAGTAATTATTGAGTATTAAGCAGTATGATTAATTATCGTGTTATAATACCGGTTATAATCATAAATCAATTTAATTAACGCTTTCCGTAGTATAAAAGGAATCTTTGATTGTGTCATATTTACTAAATAAAATCAATACATATAATAAAAGAGTAGAACGCGGTGTGTCTGTACATTGAAGAAAAGTAATACAAATATAAAGGGGGTTATGAGTATAAGATCTAGGGGCTACAGCCGCCTAGCCCCCCCCCACCCCTGGATCCGCTACTACGATACCTTCCCTTCTACCAACACAACGAACTGTTTTCTCAATAAAATAAAACACGAATGAAAAGCTTGTTAGATAAATAGTCGGAATGCGAAACCCGCTTATACTCTTCGACCATTGCAAGTAGGACACAATAGTAGTTTATGCTACAAGGGCGCAAAGGAATAAATTACGAGGACGATTTAAAACATGAGCGTAGCGAGTGTTTTAAACGTAACCGAGTAATTTATTGCTTTTACGCCCGTGTATCATACTACGTTTTTCAATGCATAGTGTGAGGAAATGAAAACAAATATAATCTTGTGAACTTTAAATTATAATTGGTTTAAAAGGACTATATCCAGAGCCGTTAAACAGTGGAAAAAAAAGTATAACATCTATGGTACACAGGAAAGGCTTCAGGTTAGCCAACCATTTTAAATAAATAAAAAAAATAATAATAATAAAGCCCTAGGGCAAAATAATCGACTTTCTGTTCGGTTTTGATGCATAAAAAGTGGGCCTTTACGAGCACATGCATTGAAAACCTATTTATTCTATTAGTCCGCGGATAGCTTGATTAATAGTTGATACCTATCAAAAGAAAGGGGCAATAAAATAATTAATTATAGGCTCACAAGCCATTTTCCTCCCACTTACGTCGTGAGTTCCGCATCGGAGATCTAACGACCACGTTTAGGAAAGCGGAACACATCTCGTGGAAACAAAAGATAATTTACGATTTATTAATGGACGCCAAACAAAAGTGCAACTGAGAATTACTCGTTAGCAAACCGCAGAAACGTGATCTTCTTTTATTGTTGTTGTAATCAACAAGACTAACTATCTTTTGGACAGTGAAAAGTAGATTTTATATCAAAGAAGCAAGGACTACTATCGACTTCCTACAAATCAGGAGATTACATTGTCTACTGTAGTAGCTCTTGTATGAAATTGACAACGTAGCTTTACTTGAACTGCTACCATCGTGTAATAGAAATGTTTGTTATATTTGTTATTCTATGGTATAAATATATTAACCTTTAAAAAGCTTCTTGACTTGTTTTATATATACATATGTATAGGAGTAAATAATTAAATAAAATACTTTATATTATAAAATTAAAAAGCTCAAGATATATGTCGGGTCAGTTGAGTATACTGATGCCGGGTCCAGATCTAACCCGATTTTCATTTTTCCGGGATAAAAAGTAGCCTATGTCACTCTCCGGCCCATAAACTATCTCTGTGCAAAAAATCACGTCGATCCGTTGCTCCGTTGCAGCGTGAAAGAAGGACAAACTAACAAACACACTTTCGCATTTATAACAGGGGTACGGATTTGGTAAGAAAATTCCTATTAATAAAACTAGGTTGTATGTATATCCATGAACAGTATAACTAGGTTGCAGGTCACCACGCTCTATCGGACACGTTTTGTAAATGTTACGTCCGGTTCTCGTTATTCATTATTGCATTGGAAACAATAAACTCAATTAGCAAATAATAAACTAGACAGATATCCGTCATTCTTGAAGTTTAAGTGAATCAGCTTGAAATATTCAATAAATACATAATACCTACGTATGCCGACCAAATTGACGACATACTGAAGAAGGGCAAAGTCAAATGTACTCGGAATAGAACTTGTAAAACTAGATTGAGGGATGTGCAAGAAGCGAAATTGGTGTGTCAGGATCGTAGCAGATGTAAATATCTGGGAGACGGGCAAATGTAAGTAAATTACAGAAAAAAAGTACGAGTGTGACTTGCATTCCACAGTCCAAACACCTCTGAGACACCTTCGTGATTCATGTCGTGACGATATCTATTTTCACCTCACTAGCTCGAAAAGCGCGCCTTTGTTGCTTAAAACCAGTGAGCAAAATTCAATTTTACTCAGTTAGTGAAGAAAAGTGTTTTGAATTAAGAACCTGTAAATTGACATTCCGTATTTCATTGGCTCACGAAACGTTCAGCAACTTCATAATTAACTGATAGAAAAAGGGATAGTATAGTGTGTATGTAGGACATGTAGGTATGTAGTCAATGAGGTAGTAATACTCACAGCGAGTTCCTCACTGGTGTATGCGGTGAGGGTGCGCCGGTCCTGCTGCAGCACGCAGTAGAACGGCTCCCAGGAGGGAGGTACCCCCGCACTGGCTCCGCCCACCGCACCAGCTGCTGATTCTGTTAACAAACCAGAGGACAGGGTCAGTAAGATGACAATAGGCATACTGAAATAGTAAAGGTTGACATCTTCATGTGGTCTAGAAACGGACGTAAGATATACATAGAGACAGAAGTTGTAAAGTATCTATACCAGGGGTTCTTAAACTTTTAATAGTCACGGACCCCTTGTACAATTTCAAAATCTGATGGACCCCTTCCAAACCTAATTACAGAAAAAGCACTACTTTTTAATAAATAAATAAATAAATTACATAAGTGATAATGTTTTAAACTGTTGAATCGAGCACGAACAATCACGAAAAGGAATATTTACATCCACTTATACCCGAAAAGTAACAATGGTTTGTTTGTTAAGTTTTTTTTATGGTGTATGTTATAATTAGCCTGATGTTTTGTTCATATTGATGGTATCAATACATATTTTCATTTTCACTTGCGCGGTAAAGACACAATAGCGCTGTGCGGCGTTCGGTATCAGACATCATGCCACAGACCCCCAGCCCTCACGCTACGGACCCCTTGAGGGTCCATGGACCCCAGTTTAAGAAACCCTGATCTATACCTACATAATATATTCACTAGTATATTTTCTTCTTCTTCGTACTTGTACTGTACAGTACGGTTCCAACAATTTACAATATTTTACAAGATTTTTCGTATTTTCCTGAATACCTATGTATTTAAGTCTAAATCCGCCCAGAAGTGCTCCCTAGACTTAGAGCCCGAAACTGGGAGAATTTAATCGGAGTACATGCCTAAATTGCAATAATATTTTAGTTTTTTTGTAAAGTTCCTGTTTTAGTTTGTAGACGCCTCCAAAAATCAGGTCCAGGTTCAAGGAGTAGTCTAATTTTAAAGTCACGGCTTTTTATTGTTTTACCTTGTATTATTTCAGTTAATGTGGTGGTGTCTTTGTTTAACTGAATGTTGTCAGATGCCCGCAACATTTGTTCATGAAATTGGTGACGAAACTTAAAACGTTCCTTGAGATAGGAAGGAGAAGAAGGATTGAAAAGAACAGAGCATAGAAGGGAAAGGATACGGACATTCCACAAGCAAAGTAACGAAACTATAACCGTTAGTAATTGACTACACATGTGATGATGATGATCCACTTCGACCGTTGTCGGTCATGGCAACCATTTCAACTCCAACTCGATACGGCGCTTGATACGGACAAGATTTTTCATACTATGTTGATGTTGTTATAAAAATCTGTGAGCCTAGAGCATGACCAACTCCAGTATATCTAGGATTCGTTTGAAGAAATTCGGACTCTCCTTGTATTGAAAAACATATATTTGGTTTATTAATCTTTTCTCTAGGGATCTTACGTATAAACAATGTACTAAGATTTATACTTTTGTCAAAAAAAAATGTTTTGCACCCTCTTTTTTTTTGGTTTTCAAACGTTCGCTTGAAGAACGCGGTTAAGAGATCAACTTGATTATTTTTTCATAAAATAGGTAATAGAAATATGAAGGTATATCACCTAAATTCAATATTTTTTTCCCTACAAAATATTTCAGTATTAGCTAAAAACACACCAATTTGTTGTTTCGCTGCGTGATCACTAGTATTACGCGTCTTAGAAAAAGAGGCCAAAGAGCCAACATATAATCGCCTCTATGAAAAGCAAATAAAGTCTTTGCCATTAGACTTATTGTGCTGGACGGGTAATAAAAAAGTTGCTAGAGTATGCCATCTTCTTAAGTTTACGTATTTAGTATTTAAAAATTTGTTTGCTAACAATTTCGCTAACAACAAAAAAAAAGCCAATGGAAAACCCGTTACACCGATCTCAAAGTATTAGTTGTAAATGTCCGTACGAGTGTTTCAAGGATTCACCATTGAAACTTCTCAAATCTTTACTCATCGGCTGTTCATTTGAATACCTGTCCATTGAATTATTCGCTACACCGACGACGGAGGAGGTCCGAAGCAAAAGGAATGTGTTATTTAAAATGTTTTATTCAAATCCAGAGCTAGTCTTGTGTAACTGGTTGAGTAACAGGGCATTACAACATCGGACGCCTTCGGATGAGAAGGAAGCTCAGAAAATGATCACTAGTATGTAATTCAATGAAATGGATTAGAGAGAACTGAGCGGGCTGTTATTACTTTGATGGCCTTTTGCTCTTACTTGAGATGGCAATCAGAGACATAATCTTTCAAGCGTACATCGTATACAAATGTTCGAGTTCCGTCAATGCCGATCAACACCACACATTTATTTTCTATGCTAATTTCTGGGGACCCTGCATCTAAATCAAAAACTTTTGCTTAGGCCATGGGCCGACAGCCAGGCAACGAAAAATCGCGAGAATAAATTCCGTTTTTTTACAAAACCCCAAAAGTCTCCATAAAAATAGCTTTTTCTTTTATTATCCCTTAATCAACAGATTTGACTTGACAGACCTTGATTTATTACAAGTTCTCTGTTATGAGCAAAGGACAATGACAGTAATTGTACCACTTGCTCGGCCAATGACGTAGCAGAGGCGCGGGCGCACGCTGCTGGCTACTCGTAAATTACTACAATAAGTATGTTCCACTTAATCTATTAACTGACTCATGCTGCCCAAATGCAACATTCAAGTACTTCGTTTTTTAATGCAAGTAAAAAATAACAATATAAAAAATTGCTCCAAAAGAATTCGTAAGCCAAAGTTCGTCCTTTGCTTCGTCCTTTGTTAGTCCGGAAAAAAAAAAACTGTCGAATTGAGAACCTCCTCCTTTTTTGAAGTCGGTTAAAAATTGGTAATTATCGTATAATAATAGCCGTGTGGTGACCGGTAGAGTAGAATAGCACCAACCCAATACTCTAAGGGGTGTCGTAAAAGGCGACTAATGAGATATAAGGTGGTAGAGTTGATGCCGGGCTCTACCGTCACCATCTTACTTGGAGACCCCCTCGAAGTTATTCGGGGGAGAGTAAGAGGACAGCTCTCGAACAGGCATAAAACCAGGTGGCCCACCATGCTTGGGACTGATTGATTGCGGTATATCCATTCACAACAGCCGGGCCTTATATAAAACAGACTGGTGACGGGCAGCGGCGTCACTGGTGCGAGGGTTGCGGCACCGCGCTCACCAACCCGCCTGCCCAGCGTGTGTGAGTATGGGTATTACTTCCAAGAGGACCGCCAAGAGTGACGAAATCTTGGAAAGGGCTATTGTCCAACAGTGGACGAAAAAAAAAAAAAGGCTGATAGATGGAATAGATGAATTGTCTAATAATAATAATAAATTCAACAGGAAAAGAAGTCCCGTCTAAGTAATTTTTGTAGATTATTGTCAGTTTTAATCAAAAAATGGTGCTGGTTGGTTCGATATCCAAATTCAAAAACAAACAAAGTAAAGTGGGTTAATGAACAAGTCAGTATAACTTAATTTTCCTTGTGTTATGTATCGTAGAGCCGATAACATCGTGAGAGAGTATCCGACAATAGCATGTCATACAATCTCCAAACTGCTGGCCTTCATGCTCGTTAATGGGTCTCGGTTTATTACATATTTATCTACCTCTTTACATATAAATGTCCAAGTCATATTATAAATGCGAAATTTTGTTTGTTACTCTTTCACGTCCCGACATGAAATATGGCACATAACTACAGTAAAGGGTGAAGAACAACGCTTTTTATTCAGGAATGCATCAGTCCCGAGGGATCTGGAAACTTTGACATCTGCCACTTTTGAAATATCTTAGTTTTGACATCTATCACTTTTGTCACGTGTCGCTTTTGACATCTACTAACACTTCTGACATCTAACACTTTTATTTGGACATCTGTCAATTTTTAAATATAAAGTCAGTCACAAAAACGGATATAAGTTTGTGTCTACTTATATAATATTGTTAACAAACTAATTACTAAGAACCTGTTTCAACACCTGCTGATAAACGATATCCAGAACATAAGTTTAAAAATGGAACACGTTTTGTATGTGTTATGTGATGTGTGTCAGCCACTATTACCGAATTCATTCTGGATTTCAAGGTATGGAAAAATTTGCAAAAGTTTGACAGCTTTAAAACGAGTATGGCATAATACTTTGAAGTTTAAGTGGCGGCATTCAGATGCATGGCCGTCCCTTCCCCTCCACGAGCTGTATCAACCCTCCACCCGCTAAAATATGTGATTTGCATAAAAACAGTGTTTGCTACGAGAAAATAAATAAGAACGGAATTATTCCTTATAAAATTCTCTAATATTATATTCTAACATTTATTTTGCCAATGAGGTATAGTTTCCCGGCAACAATAAGAGGAAACCAGAAAACTGATGACAAATCCACGATGACCAAAATACGTAATTAAATTTCAGATTCAAGGATAACATTTCTATATAATACTTTATACATTTTAATTATAATATATTACTGACTTTTTAAATGATGGTTTTTCTTTTGTAAGCCTAAAAAACTCGTAATTGTGTCCTACAAAAATTGCCAGCTTTCTGTTAACGCTGCTGGTAAACGATTACATCTATCAAAATAAATGTAGGAACTTATTGGTAGGCAATTTTATAAAGAATAATTTGGCTTGAAATATTTTCTCGCAGCTTATTTAATTTTCCTGAAAATAGCATAAAACCTTACTTAGGCACACTTAGGGGGGAGGGGTGACACAATTCGTGGAGGGGAAGGGACGGTCATACATCTGAATGTCACCGTGTCAAGGTAATCACATATTCATATTTATCAATCATATTATCATACTGTAGTCTAAGCATGAAAACATCTCCCTTTCGTTGAGTTTGAAATTAAACTTAGGTGCCATACGTAGCTGTTAGTTCCGCTACTATCCGCTTGGAGCGGTTTCCCAGATTCCATACGATTTTGACGTAGTTTGAAACTCAAAGAAAGGAAGATGTTTTCATGCTTAGACTACTGGTCTCGAAGCTGTTAAATTCTTGCCGCGAAAAAATTTAGAATTTATCACATTATATCAGCAAGTGGTGAAATAGGCCCTAAATAAACTAAAATTAAACCTATCTAAAGTTAAATAAATATTAATAAAAATCCTACAAAATTACAGTACGTAAAAATCTTCTCTAGGTAGCTAGATCTAGAAGAAGATTTTATTTTCTCATGCTGCAGCATGGCAGAGTGCCCAAGAAATTTGCCGCATCGCAAGACTATATGGCAGCTGATACGTTGCGGCCAAAATAAATTCTAAATTAATTTAATTTAAAATAATTCAAGTAGAAACTAATATAAAAGAAAAATAAATGAGTATTTACAATATTTTATGCTTTAGATGAATTAACACTATAAGTATAACTGTTTATTGTATATAATACAATAAATACACATACATTTTCATATACTTACCCCAAATCCTATACATAGCAAACTTTTTTTTTATAGTAAATGTATTTTTGCACTATTACATTATTACTATTATAGTTAGACGCTAAAATCGACTATTCCCATTTAAGACTACGTTTTGCATACAAATACGGAATCCAATGTATTTCCACCATTCTAATGAACATTTTAATGCACCGCACGACTTTATCGTTTCGCAAATCGACTGGAAATTGTGTCGTACACAATAATAGTGACCATAAAAGCTCGGTTTCACCCAGACTTGGAGAGAACAAAATATCTAACTGCAGAGAGCTCGTGATTCGAGAATAGCCACCGGCAATCGAACCGACTATCTCTGAGTCAGTCACGCACCGAACTTTACAGCTAAAACAAAACAACGCTTAGACGATCATAATAGCCAAGCTATAGTGCTAAAATATAATTTGCTTGCTATTTACCCGCACGGAAATACATTTTTCATTCTTGAGATGCAAATTAAGGCGATACTCGTATGTAAAAAATACGGGTGCTTCATTTCTGTGTATTTCATGCAACACACGGAAAGTTGTAATAAATTTCTGATATGCATTTTGACTATATAATCTAGGGTTTTGTAGTTGGAAAACATGTTTGGATAAATTTTCCTCGATAGAAATAATACTGAAATGAGGTCTTCAAACACACTTTTTTTCCTCGTTTGACGAATAGGAACCTTGTACAGAACTCAAACATATTTTATTAAATGGGTCTCAACAATATTCACAAAGTTTTGATTTTGAAAGTTTAAAAATATAAAAATTTATTTCCCTTTCAAGCTAAATCCAACGCTCCCGCACTACGCGTTTTTTCGCTTGGAGTGACAGTGCAAAAATAAAACTCGCATAGCCTCTCATCATATTCTTGCTATTACAAAAGTAAAACAAATCGGTTCAATAGTTTCTGTGATTATCTTTACCCAGATTGTCCATTCATCCAAAGTAAAAAGAGACTTGCTAATGCCAATTACGCATTGACTGACCAGCATACATACGAATAAACAACCAGTTGTTAATTAATTACTGTTCATTGTAGAAATATTTCCCAAATTATAAATACCTATGCAAGTTTTTTTTTTCGTTTGTTCCGTATTTTTAAGGAAGTCGTTCAATAGAATCCTGTCTACTCACACCATTATATATTATATATTCACACCATTATAGACAGACAGGATTAATTCTATTGAACAACTTCCTTTAAAATCCTAAAGGAGCAAACGAAAAAAAATATTGCGAAGTGAAAAAAATTGCGTAGGTATTTATAATTAGAAAATATTTCTTAGGCCCACTTGCAGCATGTTCTTAACTCAACTTTAACTTGGGTCAAGTCAAAAGAAAAAGGGTTCAGAAAAAGCTCTCTCGTGTTGAACTAGGGTTAAACTAAGAGGAAGTCTTCAAAATTTAACCCGACTCTCACCGTGAGTTAAACTTGGGTTAGCGAAGTAATCAAATCAAATCAAATCATTCTTTATTTGTTAACATAGGTGATTGTAACATACAAGTTGGTGATTGTTTAAAGTAAGTGCACTATGTTTTGCCTGTGGATAGGCATACAAATTTTTCACTTATTTACTAACATGCGTATTAAAAATAAATGTCACATAGGATCTTGTAAAAAAAAACATAAATATTAATCATTACAAATAATTGAAAAGTATTAAAATTAAAGTGATAATAACAATGAATAATAGTAATAAAAAGCATGTCAAAGAATATTATAAAAATCAAGATCAAAAAGTAATTATTGATGTTATCTACCTATATAAATTTATCATTTAAAAATTCATTTACAGAATAGTAAGACTTTTCGATCAATAGTACAAAAACTTTCTTTTTAAATAATACTATATTTAGGTCTTTAATGCAATTTGAAATTTTATTAAAAATCTTCGGTGCCATACAAAAAATACTTTTATGCATCAATGCCGTTTTCGTTTTTTGCGAATTTAATGTAATGTTACTAGTTTGACATTATATAGATATTATACCTGATACCTCATTGGTTGAAACTAATTACTTTATGGTAACATTTAACCCGACTCTCACCGTGAGTTAAACTCGGGTTAGCGAAGTAATGTTACTAGTTTGACTTAAATTGTGTCGTTTCCAATGACATTATATAGACATTATACCTGATACCTCATTGGTTGAAACTAATTACTTTATGGTAACATTCAAAATAAATGTCAAATGTTAAACGATTGCTTAGCTCGGGAGTACTAACCCGCTTAGATATTATCATGGTGCAATAGGCCTAATGAATTGTCGGATTAGTTAACTCTTCCCTTGGGTTAGTTAACCCGACGGTTAAGGATTTTTTCTCGATCATGCTGCAAGTGGGCCTAAGATATCAAGATAGTAGACCCTGTAGCCGGCCGAAAGCGCACGCGCGCTTCCAGCTAGCACGGCGATGATTCCACTTTTAATAGGTTTAGAAGTAAAATTGATCATAAAATAAGGTA
This sequence comes from Ypsolopha sequella, assembly GCA_934047225.1. NCBI lineage: Eukaryota > Metazoa > Arthropoda > Insecta > Lepidoptera > Ypsolophidae > Ypsolopha > Ypsolopha sequella. Next base: position 9,511,796 of record OW203987.1, read on the forward strand.
TGATGTTCATAGTTACGACCGATGCCAGTTGCATACCAATTTAACACCAATGATTACGGTCCAACAGACCATCGGAAGAACTGCTTGTCTAAGCATAAATCAGACGTAATAATCCCGGTTCAGTACACCGGCCACACCGAAAGTAATACTTTTTGTTTGAATGTAGCCCTTAGATTGAAGAAATAAGAACCATCATGATTTCTTGTAAAGTGCAACACTTGTGTCAGTAAAATTAAACAGAGAACAGGACGGCAATACGGGGGCACTTACACAATCATTATCGCGGTATGATCGTAATAAATGCAGGATAATCTAGGATCCGGTGGATGGTTATCAGGGTGGCGGTGGTCGGAAGATTGCTATCCAGTATCCTCGACTCATCGGGACGGGTTTCCACCCGGCTCTTTGCTGGTCAGGTCCTGTTTCGTTCTCACCCGAGGATCTCGCTACACTTGAAAGTGTACTCGCGTTCAACTACACGCGTTGTCATCACCGTCCTCATTACTTGTGGTTTCTGAGCCGCAAATCATAGGGCTGCCTCGTTTGTAGGGCTCATAACTTTTGTGGTTGGAAGAAATGTTCGTTGTCTTTTAAGAAATGCTCCTAAGAGGGCTGACAGTTATATATTTAAAATAGAAATTAGTACATATTTAAAATTTTAAAAAATTTATATTCAATAGTATATTGTTCAGTATGTCCAGTAATAGTATATGAGGTGACTGAACTGTAACTTGGATTACGAGTACATTCCTATTGATTTTGCAGCATTTGGTAGCGCATACAAAAGACATCAACGCGCGCTCTCCTATCAATAACTACACAACACATATTACAAACAAATATGTACTAAGTCATACCATCGAAGAAATTACGTTTTAATTTTCTAATTCTATAGATTCTTAAGAGGATGGCATATCCTACCCTACCTAACTTTTTTTATTACCCATCCAGCACAATAAGTCTATGGCAAAGACCTTATTTGCTTTTCATAGAGGCGATTATATGTTGGCTCTTTGGCCTCTTGTTCTTGGACGCGTAATACTAGTGATCACGCAGCGAAACAACAAATTGGTGTGTTTTTAGCTAATACTGAAATATTTTGTAGGTAAAAAAAAATGGATTTAGGTAACATTCCTTCATATTTCTATTGCCTATTTTATAAAAAAAAATCAAGTTGATCTCTTAACCGTGTTTTTGAAACGAACGTTTGAAAACCAAACAAAAGAGGGTGGAAAACATTTTTTTTTGACATAAGTATAAATCTTAAAACATTGTTTATAGCAATCCCTAGATAAAAGATCGACAAATCAAATATATTTTCTTCAATATGAGGAGAGACCTAGTTTCTTCCAATGAACCCTTGAAAACCTGGTGTTGTTGATGTTCTAGCGTCAGACGTTCCGTTAACTAAGGAATAAACCTTGGTCAAGTTAAACGGCACAACGTGAAGTTTAAAAAAAGTTATTAAAATGAGTAATTTTAGAGTGCTAGCGGCCATATTTTTCTATAAGTGACAATGATCGATGCTCTCACTAACGTCATTGCATATAAAATGAAGACAATAAAATTACTCATCTCGATAGCCTAAAGCTTGATAGGTGCGAAACAGCTGACATCCATACACGGCAACACGAGGTTAGTCTTGAAGACAGTTATTACTCATAGTTTTTGCTTCTAAGATATTTAACTACACTGAAAAAATCCTTACTCACATGTAAGTAAATATTTTTTCAATGCATGTGCTCGTAAAGGCCCACTTTTTATGCATCAAAACCGAACAGAAAGTCGATTATTTTGCCCTAGGGCTTTATTATTATTATTTTTTTTAATTTGTTTGCAATGGTTGGCTAACCTGCAGCCTTTCCTGTGTACCATAGATGTTATACTTTTTATTCCACTGTTTAACGGCTCTGGATACAGTCCTTTTGAGCCAATTACAATTTAAAGTTCACAAAATTATATTTGTTTTATTTCCTCACACTATGCATTGAAAAACGTAGTATGATACACGGGCGTAAGAGCAATAAATTACTCGGTTACGTTTAAAACACTCGCTACGCTCGTGTTTTAAATCGTCCTCGTAATTTATTCCTTTGCGCCCTTGTAGCATAAACTACTAATTTATTTAGGGAAAAACAACAGAAGTAAACTGCAGATATAACTAGAAGGAAATAACAAAAAATTTTTTTTTACAAATATTTAAAACTTCTCCCTTCAACATTTTCCTCAGAGAGATAACAAGAAAAAATATAAAATTTGGTGAGGCTACAGAAAAGACCTAAATCTAAACCTAACTTAACTAAATGTACAATTTTAATTATAATTAATTAAACACACAATGTTAAGTAATAATGATATACTACATACATAAGTAAGTCAGGAATAAAGTTCGCGTCGTTGTTAGGGTCCCGTTAAATGATGTAAACCCTTATACTATAAGGCTTATATTTACGTCCGTCTATCTAAGCTTCCGGAACATAAATAAAAATGGCTTGTCAGATTATGCTGAAATTTGGTATGTAGGTTCACAGCTCAGCGGAATAAGATTTGCCTGTGAGCGAGGGTGATACAACGCGGCGAACTGTCAAAATGTGACGTTTCAAATAAAGACGGCGGGCGTTAGTTCACCACCGGCAAATACGATTATTCTCCTTTAACGGACTCAAATTTTTCACCAAACATTTGACGTGTCAAGTGAAGTATATTTTCAGCCAGCCAGAACCAGTACAGTCACTATCTTCAAAGGCCGCGTTAAGAGCGGCTACGCAGCCGGATTGTGAAAAACCCTCCTTTTTCTAATTAATCGAAACAGAAAATTTAAAAATTTAAATTTCAAAAAGTTTGAATTACAAAAATTTTGAAAAACTTTGCAATGGCAGCATACACAATACATAGGTAATAAATTAGGGAATTTGAGTGAATTTTGAATTTATATGTTCTCTTTCGATTAATTAGAAAAAGGCAGGTTTTTCACGATCCGGCTGCGAAACCGCTCTTAAAGGCTTTCTTGAATTTTATCTGTGTGGGAGGGCGCAGTGCCGCGGGCGTGCGCTAGCGCAGACCGGTCGCGTTCAGCGAGCAACAACACGCCAACGAACTGAACTGAGGCGCCGAACTGCCGTCGAATAAACAAACAAACCGCGACGGTACTTACTCATCATGACACGCTTATTGCTACAACGATACGGAACAAACTATTTAAACGAAACATTAATTTATTCTCATACTTAATTATCAAAAAGAGCTTTCAAATTTTAAAATCAGAATGTATATCATCGTCAATACATATAATAAAATTTTAGAATCCGGTGTGTCTGTACGTTGGAGAAAAGTAATAAAAATAGAAAGGGGGTGATTATAGATGAGTGATAGAACACAAATCAGCGATTTTTAGAATTATTTTCTGTCTGTCTGTCTGTTTGTTTGCTCGCGCACACCTCCGAAACCACTGAACGGATTTGGATATGTTTCTTTTATTATCATCATATAGTTGCCCTGCTCAGCAAATAGGCTACAAGGAGTGTTAATAAAATAACACCCAAGCAAAAAACGGGCGGGGTAGGATAAACGCTATATAACATATGTAACACTTATCTGTCCTGTCCGTCCGTCCGTCCTAAGGCTTATTGTATGATGACATGATGACCAGGGTTTGCTTATCGGACTGGAAGGTGGATAAGGGATATCCATTAATAAGTTCTCAAATAAGTTTGAGCTTATTTTATTGGTCTTTATTAGTACTTTGGTAAAACATGGTGATCTGAGTCAGATGATGGGATTGGAAGATGGATACGGTAACTCCTCAACGGACAACAGCACATATCTCGGGTTTGTGCTTATTTGGTCGGTCTTGATGAGTGTGTCTGTAAAATATGGTTACCAGGATCTGATGATGAGACTGGACCAAATATTCAAAAGCAGGCAGCTTTTCCCCTTATGTTTAATAACATCGGTTTCTGCATTAGAATAGAACGTTTGCTGCACCATAGTTTGGTAAATGTTACAATTGCTCAGAATAAACCAATCTTGGATCGATAAAATATGCAAGTGCGTAGACGCAACCATGCGCCGCACAGTTGTAACTTATTACTTTGCTGAAAATAGAATAAGCACCAAACTATTATACATTTACGGTTTTCCGGGATAATTAGTATACACAATAAAATCTAAATAAAGTTAATGTTAATGTTTCTCACATCTGTTTACATTATATTTATAACTAGCCTTTGGCCCGCAGCTCCACCCGCGTTTATTTAACCATTGCCCCGTTTTCGGCTTGGGCGTTATGGTATTAACATCTCTTAGCCTATATGTTGACCAGGGTCGCTACGATGATAATAACGTAAACCGCGTCCAAACCCGGTTTGTGGTTCTCGAGTTAAAACGGAACATATATATTAACAATATATCATTGCAGTATAGAAACGCAGAAAGAAAAGTAAGCCTGGATGTGTGGAGCTCTACACCGGGATTCGAACCCGGGACTTCTCACTTACCGGGCGATTGATTGCTCTACCAATGATTCTGCGTTTCTATACTGCAATATCCCCTTGCGATGGATAAATCGCCAAGTGTTATAGACATTTATTTCTATCATAGGAACATATACCACAGATAAAAATTCCAAAAGTGGTAGTTTTGGTTTCAGTACAATACTAATAAAAGAAACCATTTCATAAAAATAAAAGAGTATATTCATTATACAGACACAACTTCTTTACTACTCTATTATTAGTATATAAGTAGATGAGAATACAACGGAATGAGATAGTAGCCGTGGTCTTGAGCGGTTACCCTTGAGGCTTTGACGGAGATTTATTGAATTTCAACGTATCACTATTTATAATCGGCATCGGACCATTAAAGCGTAAGTATTGAATTTTGTCACAGTTTATATACAGCGTGTAAATAGACTGCAGGTTACCGAAAAAATATGTATAACCGAGCAAACAAATAAAAGTGTACTAGATATTGAAAACTAGAAACAAAAAAGGTTTCCTTTTTTAATCACGTATGTTCTTTATAAGTACTTACAGAAAAGCTTAATTTATCAGTATGTCACGAGAGTCACGACATCAATACCTGAGGGGGTGTCGGAACAGTGAAGTGCATGTGAACTGTGAAATGCAAGTCACACTCAACACCACACTCGCTCACCCACGTTCCACCGCTAATTTATTACGACCCAGCGCGATGGATGGTGAGCCGCTATCGTCGTGCTTCGGGCACAAATATAAATCCACAGCTTAACGTGCTTTCCGAAGCACGTAGCCCGATCACTATCGTGTTCCTACGGGATGTAAACCTGGATCAGTGGTTCCATCCATACGACGACGGAGGCGTAAATTTAATAATAGTCTAATAACACCCCGTATAACTGCCGTGTGGGTGTGCAAAGAAAAAGCTCGAGATTGCACCGCAACTTCACTATCAGATGAAACATTATCCGTGCCACGAGTACAGACACGCACAACGGGTTCCATTGAAGGTTTGAAGTACTACCAGGGGAAACCTCCATAAATCCAGTTTTCACTCTTATTAACACAGTAATAAGGTGAAAAAACCGGCCAAGTGCGGCGAGTCGGACTCGTGCACGAAGGGTTCTGTACCATTATCTATGAAAAAGGCAAAAAATCACATTTGTTGTATGGGAGCCCTCTTAAATATTTATTTTATTCTGTTTTTTAGTATTTGTTGTTATAGCGGCAACAAAAATACATCATCTGTGAAAATTTCAACTGTCTAACTATCACGGTTTATGAGATACATTCTGGTGACAGACGGACAGACAGACAGACAGCGGAGTCTTAGTAATAGGGTCCCGTTGGGTTATCCTTTGGGTACGGAACCCTAAAAATGGGTATATGTTATTTATCACGATAGTACACACCGATCTCAATAATTTTAAAAGTCACATAATATTACATTGCCGTTACGACAGTCGGTGTAATTGTAACGAAACTGACTTACTGACACAATTAATGTTAAGTGCTAGTTAATTTGTTGTAATAAACGTGCACAATAGAGTTGCTCTAGGCGCGTTTTGTTGCTAGTAAAGAAATACAATTTGGATATATGCCGCAGTAATATTAATATATCGGCGATATGCGAAAAAAATACGGGTGTTTCTTTTCTGTGTATTTCATTAAATACACGGAAAATTATAATCAGTTTCTGGTATATGCATCTTGACTGTATAATCTAGGGATTCAATATTGGAAAACATGTTTGGGTAAATTTTCCTCGATAGAAATAATTGTTGAAAAGAGGTCTTCAAACACACTTTTTCTCCTCGTTTGACGAATAGGAACCATATACAGAACTCAAATATATGTTATTAAGTATGTTTCAACAATATCTAGAGATTTAGCATTTGAAATTTTGCTAGCTATTTTAATTTTTTTACAAAAAAATATAAAACTAACATTTTTAGCTTTCGCCCTGAATCCGCCCCTCTCGCACGGCGCGATTTTTCGCTTGGAGTGACAGTGACAAAAATAAAATTCGCATAGCCTCTTAATTTTAAAATCTTCTCTACCTTACGTATGTGACGTATGTGTGTTAGATTACGATTTTAGATTTGATATTTATTTGACTATTTACGTTTCGTAGTAATCAACGCAAGCGGAAAAGTTATCCATATGAGGTGTAGAGGTAAAAACTGTTTTTTTTTTTACAATAATCTTTTTTTATAATGTGCGTATTATATAAAGGTCATGGAGAAATCATCAAGCGTAAATAACATGGAAATTTATATCTATTATAGTTGTACAACCAGATATGGTTTAGTAGATTCAGACCACGCATAAAGTAGTACAAATTCAAGGAGACCACAAAGTTCTTGCGACTTTCTTACACGTAACGACTCATGGTTTTTATACAAAAAGCATGAGTTCCCTTCACAGCCCGTGGACCATAAAGGTCACTTGTCGTCCTGTGAAAGGGCGACGGCCCCCTGGCTCACCTGTGAACCTCTGCCTTATTGCACTGCTGATTTGTTGGAATGAGCGGGACAGAAGGTTTACGCATATCGTTACATATGATGCCAAAAGGATCCCTGTCAGACAAATATAAAAAAAGAAAAACAATTAAAAACTATTACAACAACTATATTAGTTTATAGTACTTACAAGTATTTAGTTAATAAATAGGACTTGTACCCTCTATTCGCTAGCCGCGCCGCGCAGTGCGCCGTAGAACAAAATAACCACTTACAAAAGGTTTACTCCACATAACTAGCGAAAACAGGCGCACCCACACATAGACGCGTACTTACAACAATCTCGGATGAAGTTGGTCGAATGCCAGTACGAAATTCTGCCGAGATCATCATACGTACGCGTATATGCATGTGTGCGTCTGTTTTCGCTGCGTCGTTATCTATTTTGTGGCCGGAGCATAGCAAGCGATCTAGAATTTTCACGTTCTGCCTATACGTTAGGAGATGAGGGCTATGAAGTTGTTAATCATTTTACATACGTTTCCTTAAATATATATTACTATATAAAGTAACCACGCTGCTCTGATTGGGGGCAGTCTTTGACTGATCACCTCACAGTTTGATTTAAAAGAAAACTATGAGTCATTCAAAATTTGAAATATAAATAATGTTTATTTAAGTCTATTTATATAAACTGTGTCGTTTGGTTTTTAAGTTTAACATTTTTATTTAAACACTAGCTTCTGGCCGCGGAAAAAAAACCGCATCCAAATCCGTTCAGTGGTTTCGGAGATGTGCGTGAACAAACTGACAGACAAACAGACAGAAAAGAATTCTAAAAATCGCTGATCTGTGTTCTATTGCTCTTCTTTAGTCACCCCCTTACTATTTTTATCATTCAGATACACCGGGTTCTACTCTTTTATTACATGTATTGATTGATTTAAATTTCTTTTTCGTAGTATTATCAAATTCTCGAGTGGTTAAGACATGACATCTATAACAAGCCAGCCCTGCAATACATGTACTGATGTACATTGTGCCCCCCTGGCCCGCAATGCAGTTGCAATAATTCCTGCATTTACATTACACGCATTCACTCGCTCTCTATAATTATAACGAACTACGTTATTTTGAACCCACTCTCAACTAATTAGCGGGTAAACTCGGATCTCACATTAGCAACTGTTTATTATCTCAACCGTACCCTGCTGCCTGGAGGAAGATTTTAGTACTTCTTTTAGTAAAAAGTACTTTTAGTAAAAATACGTAATAATTTGGGACGCAATATACGTAATAATGGGTGAAAAGCGGGTGTACCAATTGTGGACTTCACTTTGCATTTCACTTCTTGGGACATTTTTTTTAATTTGTGTCACTTCTTATCTACGATTACGTACTTAATCGAAAATAAAAACAGAAAATATTTAAGGCAAGGTGTGATCATAAGGAGATTTTCGTTTTAACTAGCCTTACGTTTCTTTTTTTTTATTTAAGACAATTTTGTAATACGAGTATGTAATTTAAAAAATATATTTGGACGACAGAAATAATCCGTCCGTCGTACATCAAGGCATGCATGCTGTCTTATAAAATACCAAGATGCGCCTGTACAAAGAGTCACCCGTATACATACATTATCTTCTCATACATTGTGACTATTGTGAGCAATCTTAAGCTTCCCGTCGAGCAAATTGATGCGTGGGCGTCCGTTGTAACCGACGCAACACTTGGGCGGGAAAATTTGGAACGTTTTGACATATCGTAGAAACGTGGGCGGGTAATGGAGTAGAAACCATGGTATGCTACACACAACAAACATAAGCCCATACATTTCGTGATTTGAATAGAGAACGCTGTCGATTATAGAGATGGAACTTTTATGTTTTGCTATGAATAGTTGAATAAAAGATGAAAATTACGTCGTGTCTAGTCTTTATGTTCGCAACACTTCCGTCTACAAATTGAATGTTTGCTATGATTACTAGGCCTAGCCGGATGTTATAATGAAGATCGTGCGTGTCCATACGAAATTATTCTTAAATATACTTAGCAATCAAATTTGAAAATTCTTCCATGTCTGCGACTTAGCCCTTAAGAGGCTATGCGAATTTTATTTTTGTCACTCTCACTCCAAGCGAAAACACGCTCAGTGCGAGAGGGGCGGATTCAGGGCGAAAGCCAAAAATGTTAATTTTATAATTTTTATAAAAAAACTAAAATAGCTAGCAAAATTTCAAATATCAAATCTCTAGATATTTTTGAAACACACCTAATAAAATTTGTTTGAGTTCTGTGTATGGTTCCTATTCGTCAAACGAGGAGAAAAAGTGTGTTTGAAGACCTCATTTCAACAATTATTTCTATCGAGGAAAATTTATCCAAACATGTTTTCCAATTTCAAAACCCTAGCTCAAAACCACGTAATCACACACACTACTCCCGTTATCCAATTTGCACGCACTAACACATTCACTTAGCTTACTAAATAATTTATTATAAAGTTAGACTTACTATTTACCTTCTTCGTCGTTTACTTTGTAAAATTGTAATAAGTTATAATGATACAAATGGAGGTGCGGGGCATTCTGGCACAAGTATTGTTTAAATACTTAATAGGATGTTCCAGCAACTAATATTTCTATTTTTAAGCTTTTTTTCGCAATAAATAATTTATTTTTTATTTTAGCTTGTATAGTGAAAATGCATATACCAGAAATTTATTAAAATTATTAAATTAAAAAAGAAACAACCGTATTTTTTTCGCATATTCATTTCATTTCTTTCGTAACAGGGATCTAAGCCCTAAGGAAACTGCATGAAAATTGAATTCGGAAGAAAATCAGACTGCTTCCATCACCGCTACCAATTATCTACAGTGAGGAAGAGAAACAAACATTAATCAACATAGAACTGTGTTTTATCAGTCATTCTCACTACGTTGGCGGATGGGCTTCTCTTGTACGCTAGTTCTTAATGTGTTTGATGTAAAGGCTATTTTGCAATAAATAATAGTTTCTTTGTCAGTTTCTATAGTGAAAGCTGTTGGCCCTACGGTTAGATTGGCACAATTAACGCATCAATTAACTGGAGAACTATTAAAGCTATTCACTAACAGCTGAACTGGAGGCGTGTGACATAGTGTCGCTTTAAAACACTTACCAAGGGTATTTCTACTATACTCAGTCTAAATAACTAACAGAAATAATTCAAATTTATAATATACACAATTATGTTTAGAACCTATTTATAACATACACAATTATGTTTAGAAAGTGTGTAATTTGAATAAGCTACCCTAAAAATGTAATATTTAGTATGTCAAACTGTCCGTCAAACAGTTTATTTTTATAAACTAGTACGGCGAGTAGTCTTGACTTGACTATAAATCTAATTATGTAAAACTTTATTGTTAAGGGTTTTGCTAATTGTTATTTATCGTAAATAATAAGCTTTTAATGTACCTTTGTTGTGAATAAATTCATTCATTCAAATATATTGCGTCGACAAAACGACGCTAACGATTGAGAAAATTGCGACAAGACGCCGAAAGACCTTTATGCAATATTAAGATTGACTTAAAAAATAAAAGACAAGAGCCGTCATCAAAGTTTAACACATCAATTAATTTATATTATTTCAGCCTCGAGACACGTTGACCTAAAAAAACCCGCTTGACAGTAAAAAGATGCTATTCAAATTAATGAACGCATCATAAATACGTCCTCTTTTGTTTGCTTTACTCCAGTTACATACAAGTGGTTACCGAGAACGCGACAATAAGTGGATGCAATAAAGTTCCCACATGTACAAACTTACCAATATAATCTAAATAACACAAACAAGCTATAATAGGCCTTATCACTTCGGAAAAGCGAAGTTGTAAGCTATCTAAAAGAGTTGGTACCATCATAGATACAGTTGATGTAACTGAAACAGATCCATGTTAGATAACATTGCACGCATCCATTGTTGCGGCGGAAACCCTACGACCTCAGAGCTGATTATGCCCGTGTTATTATACCAGCCATTGTACAATTTTATTGGTAGCGGCAGCGACTGTTCTATGCCACCTTATTCTATTCCTCTGCAGTAGCTGCATGCTGTCCACTATAATATAATTTTCCATACGAGTGATATTTATATGAAATTTCCGAGTAGTCTGATCTGTTTGTACGTAAGAAATAAAATTTTCGTGTGCACAAAGGGATACATTTCTGGCGGGGACTAACTTATTATTAACTTGTATGTCTGTTAGGTACTATTAATTTCATACTGTTTCTCTATAAGTGTTATTGTGCACAACATTTTATTATCTTATTTATATCAAATAACCTTATCGCTCTTGGTTTGCTGGAAGAAATCTGATTATTGAGATATAACCTTTACCATGTATTTTAAGGTGATATATCGTCCGTGCAAAAGTCCCCGTTTTTCCAGGCAGAAAGACCCACAATGCGAGAGGGACAGAATCGTTGAAAATTGACAAAAAGTCGGTTTTAAATTAATACAAAATTAACTAAAATAGCTATGAAAATGTCCATAACCAGTAATTTAGGTATTACTAAAACCCATCTAAATAAATATTTTTGATTCCTGTATGCTATCCCAATTTGTCAGAATATCAAAATAAGTGTAAATTTAGACCACATTTCAATTATTATATCTATCGAGTGAAATTCTTCCAATCGCGTTTCTGATAGTCCAAAATTTAGAAAAACGTTCTAAAGTAGTTATACTAACTTATTTAAATTGGGACTTCTTTTGAACAGCAGATAAATAACTTCCAAAAGTCTCGATTTTGACGATATACCCCCTTAATACCGAGTTTTCTGTGTATATTAAGAATAAATATAATATGCACCATTTTATGTTGATAGTTAGGCAACTCTATTCTAAATATCTATAGTTGATACCATCGGCTCTGCCGAGCAGTGGCGTGCATAGAACTTTTTTCCGGAAAAGTAATCAAAAGGTCAAGTACGACAATAAAAAAAATATGAAAAAATTTAAAAAACACTTTGAAAAAAAAAGTTTGTATGACGCCAGGGTAGGCACTGCCTACCCTAGAGTGAACATTTTCATACAAACTTTTTTTTTCAAAGTGTTATTTAAATTTTTTCATATTTGTTTTATTGTCGTACTTGACCTCCTGATTGCTTTTCCGGAAAAAAGTTCTATGCACGCCACTGCTGCCGAGTAACATAATACATATTAATATTTCAATAGTATTCTAAAAAATCTGAATTTGTGATTAGAGACGGGCATCGCCTTCGAGGTCAGATTTCTGTGGACTTGTTCTACAAATTATTGTAATTATTATAAAGCAACCGGATTCGCTGACTGAGCCAGAAGCGTTTTCACACGCCTCTATGAAAGACCTTGTCAACAGATTTAAAATAAATTCTTTAACATTTAACTGTATACATATACTGAGATATGTTTTTATAGTGACATCCATCGAAACTAAAATCAAATGCTGAACCCAATACTTTGATCGTAGGGCTAGGAAGATATACAACGTGTAACAGAAAGGTGTAACCATATTTGAAGAGCTTATTCAGTCAATGGTATAGAACAACTGTTACTATGGAGCCAACCCTGAAATCTCAAAAAATAAATCTGCCCTTCCATACATTTCGGCCGAGCGGCATTGCATTTTCTATGAAACAGGTAAATTTTTTTTCGAGATACATGTCTTGTCCCATAGTAAAAGTAGTTCTATACCATTGACTGAATAAGCTCTTCAAATATGGTTACACCTTTCTGTTACACGTTGTATATATACAAGTTTATAATAGCAACTCACAATAATACAATTACAGATAAATACACCCAGCAAGCACGCACACCTTCAACACTCAACATGCACTCACACTCTAACATAATGACTTAACTTTGGTTTATAATGGTTTTGACGTTTGACGTTTGACAAGATAAGAAATTGAATTGAAATAAAATTTAAAAAAACTTGAAAATATTATGTTAAACAAAGAAAAACTAAATAAAAAGGCGAATAAAAACAAAGACCAAGGTGCTATTGAGCGATCTAGGTCCATTCTGCACTCGAATTAAAAGTAATTATCAGAAGGCATCTTAGAAGGAAGTTTCGGTGCAACACATTCAGAACCATGCCGTGTCGTATCCTCGGGTGCAGCAACCGCATTAAACAGACCTTATCTGCGTGCTGATACTGACCCGGAACTTCAGGCGGCAGATGATTTCAACATATAGAAGCAATTCCAATGATCTCCTTCAAGCTAATTTTGACACATTCGGGCTTCTAAGTCTATCCCACTCTGTAGAAGCTTTCTTCACAAACTCTTGTGGGAAGAAGCTAGAAGAGTTTTTCTCGGATTTGGCTGTGCAGTTCCGTATTCTGTAATTTTTGTAAATTTTTATTCATTGTTTATTTTCCTGTTTTCCTTTTTTCTATTGTTATGCTTTTATATTGTTTATATGTCTCAGACTGCTGGTCCCTCTACGGGTAGCCAGTCCACGACGACAGCATCACCGGATCTCGTACGGTGTCCGGAGTGTCCGATTAACTCTCGTTTGTACCGGGGACAGAGAGGTTTAAACATACATAAATCGAGATCACATAAAAAGGTGTCCAATGGGTCCAATATCACGAACTCTGCGACGGCATCATCCCAAACAAGTAATGAGCTCTGGTTGGACCTCAGCAATTATAAATCGTCTCTACCAACCGTCAAGCGGATCCCTCGGGGAGCGAGACATGCGGTGGCTTCCTCTTTGTCCTCCTGTATCAGAAACGTAATTAATAAAAATGACAAGGCAAGCTGGGAGCTTTTACTCACTTTTTCGTACCGGACACTGCACGTACCCAAGGACAGAGACAATGGCGGCTCCCTTACTCAAAAAATTAAAAATAATTGCTCTCAGTCAAATGAAATCAACGATAGTCGACAAAATCCAACTAGACACAACGTTGACAATATTAAAAAAAAAGTCGAGACTAAAATAAACGACGGAGATATTAAGGGAGCTGCTCGACTCCTTTTTTCTAGTGATGCGGTCGCCCCTGATACCCCAGAAACCCTGTCAGCCCTGGAGTCGAGACATCCACCTCCAGCGACAACATTGCGTCTGCCGGATGCTCCCGATCCCTCCGAGCGCACCCCTGAAGCAACGCTGGAGGAAGTTCAGGCCGCAATTGCATCCTTCGGAAATGGTTCGGCCGGTGGTCTCGACGGCTTGACTCCGCAACATTTAAAAGATCTTATTTATGGCACTACAGGAGAGACCGGTCGGGTGCTTCTGGGGGATGTAGCGAGACTTGTCAACCTCATGCTCTCAGGAAAAGTGTGTGAACAAATCGTTGACGTTTTATATGGTGCTAATTTGTGCGCCTTAAATAAAAAGGATGGGGGCATACGGCCGATTGCAGTTGGTACCACCTTGCGCCGTGTGGTCTCAAGGATTTGCTGCAAGCACATTGCTACCGACCTATCCACAAAGTTTCAACCCATCCAGCTTGGCTTTGGAACCAAGGGAGGGTGTGAAGCGGCAGTGCACGCGGCTCGCACCTTTCTGACGCGCGGCGGGGGGGAGGTTTTGCTGAAGGTGGATGTAGAGAATGCATTCAATTCAGTTGACCGGGGCGCCCTGCTGACACAAGTAAAAGAAAACATCCCGGCGGTCTACCATTACTTGTGGCAATGTTACAGCGCACCAACTAAATTAGTGTACAAAAACCATCTTGTACACTCAGCTGTTGGTTGTCAGCAGGGCGACCCGTTGGGTCCGGCAATCTTTAGTTTGGCCATACATCCACACATTTCAGGATTGTCTTCAAAATTTAATGTATGGTATTTAGACGATGGGACGCTCGGAGGCGAAGCAAATACGGTTCTTTCAGATTTAGAAAACCTCATGACAAAATTTAATTCTATCGGTCTTAATTTAAATTCCTCAAAATGCGAATTATATATTAGTGACTCTATCTCATCTCATGAAAAAATTAACATAGTTACAAAATTTAACAAATTAGCCCCCAATATAAAAATAATAAACAAAGATTCGCTTCGTCTCCTGGGCGCTCCAGTACTGGATGATTCCGTACAATGTTTTGTTTCGGAGCAAATTTCAAGGTTCAAGGAATCATCCAGTCGTCTAAAAGAAATAAGTCCCCACATGGCATACTGCATATTAAAATACTGTTTGTTTGTGCCAAACTTTATCTATGTGCTGCGCTGTACTACCCTTTGGAAAGATGCCTCCTTATTAGATATTTTAGATGAGTTAATCCGAAAAACTCTCATAGAAATTTTAAATTGCCCTCTCAATAATAAGAGTTGGACACAGGCCACCCTCCCAATCCGATTCGGTGGCCTGGGCATCCGAAGGGTGTCCAACGTAGCGCTACCGGCTTTCCTGTCCTCAGCTCACAGCACGCTTGACCTCTGTGGTAAAATTATTAACCCATCACTTGGTGATATTGAGGTCACGTGTTTGGCTGAGGCCAAGAGTGCCTGGATAGATGTTGCTGGACCAGGTCAAAGTGTCCCGACAATTCCGTTTTCGCAGAGACTGTGGGACGAGCCGCTCTGTGTTCAGGTTCAAAAGAACCTTTTGGACACATCAGAAAACCCCGCAGAGCGAGCTCGTCTTTTGGCGACTGCGGAACCGGAGTCGGGATATTGGTTGAATGCGTTGCCTTCGACAAATTTAGGGACTCATTTGGACAAAACAACATTTTCTTTGGCCATCAGTCTGAGACTCGGTGCTAAGATAAATGAGCCACATCGCTGCCGTTGCGGTAGAAGCGTCGATCAGCTTGGTCACCACGGTCTGGCATGTCAGCGCAGTGCCGGCCGCTTGCCGCGTCACGCCGCTCTAAATGACGTCATCCGTCGGGCCCTTGCCAGCGTCAGCGTGCCGGCTATTTTAGAGCCTAATGGTTTAGCACGTGACGATGGCAAGAGGCCGGATGGTATGACGCTCATCCCATGGAAAAATGGGCGGCCGTTGGTGTGGGATGCAACTTGCGTCGATACGATGGCGCCATCCCACCTTTCAGCGACCGCTTCCAGAGCGGGCGCGGCGGCAACGTCGGCGGAATCGGACAAACGGCGCAAATATGCAGCCCTAGGTGAGGGCTACATGTTTGTGCCCTTTGGAGTGGAGACACTCGGACCGTGGGGACCGGATGCGCGACGTCTCTACAGAGACATATCATCGCGCCTGATCGACGCTTCCAGTGACCCGAGGGCTGGAGCCTATTTCGGTCAAAGAATTAGCCTCGCTATTCAGCGAGGCAATGCTGCCAGCCTTCTGGGTACACTACCGAACGACGGTGGTGATCTGGCCAGCATTTTTTATTTATTTTAATAATTTTAAGATTAAATTTACTGTATTTATATTTATAGGTTTTATGATATAATATTTTTATGTTAGGTACTTAATTTTAATTTTTCCTGTAATTTTTAAAACAATTAAAATTAAATAAAATTGAGCTTGACTTACTAAATACTTATTATAAATGTTATATTTATAGTATTACATCCAGATTTACTTTTCTTTCTGCGTTTCTATACCTAATGTTAATAAATGTTATAAGTTTACTTTGTAAATCCCGCCGGAGCGGGGTATCCTGGTACAGGTATTTTTCAACACTTAAAAGGATGTCCGAACATCTAATGTATATAACAATAAGTGTTTTTACAATAAACTATTTGATTTCTATTTCTAAATTTTATACTTTAAATATTTATTTCTAGTTTGAAATTAACTCTAATAATTTACCGACCCCAATTATTTTTTGGTTTTTATTTGTGGTGAATACCGGTAACTCAATTTTAGAAGATGGGAACAATCGACGAGAATAGGTAGGTGGTAGAGCTGATGCCGGGCTCGACTGTGGTGGTACCACCATCTTATTCGCCAAACCCCCCGCAGTTATTCGGAGAATAGTAAGAGGACAGGCACAACCAGGTGGCCCACCATGCCTGGGACCGATTCATGGCGGCATATCCATCCCCAATTGCCGGCTTTTATATAAAACAGACTGGTGACGGGCAGCTGTGTCACTGGGTTTCGGCACCGCGCTTAGCAACCCGCTGGCCCAGCGTGTGTGTGAGTATGGGCATTTCTTCCGGGAGGACCACCAACAGGTGGACGAAGACAGGCTGATGGATGGATGGGAACAACACACCATGGCAGTTCTAATTTTATTTTAAAACGGGTAACTTTGCCTACCAATGTGCTTTTCACTGGGCAGAAATATAAAGTAGGGATGTTAGTATTCCAGTTATTCTAGTAATTTTTTTTCCATATACGCTACCGTGTTTTATTTTAAACACAATGCAAAAATAAATAAGTTGAATTAATATTATTTTATAATTTGCTTTTAATCTAATCAATTACAATGAAGGTGAAATTTAAACAACTACTTTCTACTGCACGTAGTACGTAAAAGTCTATAATGAGCACAATTTGTAAAACCATAGCCCACTTAGATGGCGGAAAAGTGAATAATATAAATTACAAGCAATTTTTCAAGAGCTCTTACGTTATATAAATAAAGCATTTAAGATTTCCTCGTTACGTTCTCGTACTAACATAACTCGTATGAAATTTTCCCTGTAATCAGGTTATGCAATAAAAAAACGATATGTCTCAAGTCTCAACTCTAGCATTGTCAAGATGAACGCAACTTTCTCTATTGATGATAGGTTTCGAGTGTGTCACAGGAAGCGCGTTTGTATGCGTCCGCGCAGAGCATACTCTACTTCCACGAACTGCGTGGAGCGTGGAGTTCTTTCTTCCGCCACGTACACGTAAGCATGGGATCCGTCATAATAATATCTCTGAGATACTGGTAAATTCGTACGGCGGACGATTTGGATCTCCTTTTAAACACCCTTAAAAGGAAATCCAAATCAGAAATAGTCTACATAGTGAGATGAGAATATTTAGTTTATTATCTTCTGGGGAGGAAGCCATTTATTAAACGTAAGAAACGGAAAGAAAATTTAAAGTAATAGATTAACAATCCATTCCATCCCATCAGCCCGTATTCGTCCACTGCTGGACTCTTGGTGGTCCTCAGTCATCCTCATCCACCTGCCACCCGCGACGTCCTTCAGATCGTTAGTCCAGCGGGCACGAGGGTGGCCTACGCTGCGCTTTGCTGTACGTGGTCACCATTCCAATGCCTTACGGTCCCAACGGTTATCACGTTGGCGACAGATATGGCCAGATTAAACAATGAAAATATAAAAACCTCCGGGCAGTGACAAATTAAATAAAATAGTTGTTTTAGCTTAAGTTTTTAAATTATTTGTTACATACATAATTAAAAATGCTATAAATTGTTTTGTACTTATTCATTGTGGGTAAAGATTTACATACATTATACTAAATATGATTATTTTTAATATATTATACGTTTTATGCAATAATTTTAAGCAGATCTTCAGTAGGGTCCATTAGGTAACAATTGATAAGCCTTTTACACTTGTACTTGTACCTACATATGAGTATTCTATTCTAAATGAGTACGAATTCTTGAATATCTATATTATATACTAATAATAAAGTAGCAAATTTTAAAATAATATTTGTCGATATTTTAAATAAAAATGGGATATCAGTATTGTACTAAGGCCAAAACTATTTTTGTTACAATTTTGATCTGTCTGTCTGTTCCGTTTTAACTCGAGAACCACTCAACGGATTCGGATGCGTTTTTATAAATATCATCGTAGTGACCGTGGTCAACATGGCTATAAGAAGTGTTGATAAAATAACCGCACTGCCGAAACTGTGATATTTTATGACACTGCCACGTGAGCGAAGCCGCGGGCAAAAGCTAATGAAAAAATAAACCAATAAAACACAAGTAATTAGTTTTATTGGTTTATTTTTTTATATTACACACATATCGTGCTCGGGAATAATAAAAAAAAAATACAAGAGTTAAATCAATGAGTCGTATGAATAGTCACGACTTTCAACTGCCTAAAGCTTTGAATAGCGCATTCATGTGAGATTAATAGAATTCCTTTTGTATTTAATGAAGAGTAGAAGTCAAGTCATCCATGGCTTTTGCCCAAGGGCGATCGTCGCCGTTGCTACACACAATTCTATTTGTATTTCCATGGTCGCATTCATGACGATAACATACATCGCGATTAGTGTTAGTATTTTATTATTTAACATTTGGTCGTCATAATTTCACTATATTCTGTTTTTTACTTTCAACTTTGATTATGTTGGACCCTGCGATCCTTCTTAAGAAACAAAACGTTATTAAAACCTGGAGGCATTGACATAAATATGTAAATTACATATTTATGCTGAAGGTATAATGGGCGATAGTACTCGTCCATACAAACAACTTTTACTACGGTGCAAACGCTCAAATCGCGAAAAAACAATCAGCTATTCCATAGAAAAGTTACATTGCTTTTTTAACAGCTTTTTTCTCGATTTTTCAATTTTTTTTCACCGGAAGTTGTTTGTATGAACGAGTACTATCGCCAGTTTTCGGCATCCGCAATTTCATCTTAACACTCTATGTAGGTATAATTACTAATAGTTTATATATTTTTGCATGTGCATGCTCTTGTTTGGTTTTTATGATATCATGATTAGTAAGCTTGTTCTGTGGTAAGCAAGCATGTCTTTTTTTCTTATCTCGTCTTCTTGTTCCTATTGTATCTTTCTGATGTTTGTTGTTGGATGTGTAAATCAATTAAATTTTGTTTAATTGTAAAATTATTATTATGAACGTAAATTATTTTTAAATTGAAAACTTATCCAGACTGAATTTATTTATACAATGAATGAATATTATTAAGCCAGTTTAAATATTTATATTTTTTTATATGAACAACAATCTTATTTAGCTATTGTTTGTGATTTGTGTATGGGATGAGCACTGCCGTATGGCAGTTTTTTTTTAAACTAGCACGGAGGGTTGGTTTCTTTGACGTCTACTGTTTACAGCTTTAGTTATCTAAGCTATGTACGTAATTTAGTACATGTAAATACTTTTTGGTGAAATAAACGATTATTATTATTTTGGGAATTTTTGATCTCGTCTCTCCCTCTTGGCCAAAAGAATTTAAAGATAGAGAGACGGTACACCCTCCGGCAGAAGCACAGTCGACCGAGGTTCAGAGCCTCAGGGAAAGAAACCGGCGAACGATGCGAGCAGTATCGAGCAGAACCGCCTTCTGCATCCGTGCTGGAAGCGAACTGCCGCGGAATCCCTTCGCGGATAAAACAACTGGGATTATTTCGGTGGATGTTATTATGTAGATACATTTTTGAGTCACGGGCCCATAGGGACCCGGTCATTTGAAAGGCATTCATGGGGCCGAAGCCAACATTGAAGATGTTTTTGAGATGTACCATTTAATCTAAATGTGAGATTGCTGCATCCATGGAGGCCTCTCCCTCAATGTATCATTGAGATACACTAACGGACAGTTCCCCATAGTTGCCAAACTATTGCCAGGGAGGAAGTGACTTGGAGTGGGCTATGAGGATGGGATGCTAAATGGGCTGGATAACAGGGCTATGCGGAGTGAGATAAAGGACATCTGCCTGGAAAATCTCTCACAAATTTAAGTTATTATTATGGAAATAATTTTTATTCGACCCGTTTAGTATAGATCAGCGTTTCTTAACCTGTGGTCCGCGGACCCCTGGGGGTCCCCGAGCATATGTATGGGGGTTCGCAGCCTAATCTATGGACTGAGACATTTACGGGTTTTCTCAACAACATACCTCTGTGAAAAGGCATTCTCTGCTCTTGTGCATACTAAAAACAAATACAGAAATAGATTAAGAGTGGAATCCGATTTGAGACTACAACTTAGTAGTAATATAAACTCAAATTATATCACTAATTTAGTTGCAAAAAAGCAGGACCAACATGAAAAAGTATACATTTTTGTAATTTGTAGAACTAAAATAAATGGTCAGAAATTTATTGCTGTTTTTTTATTAAGGGGGTCCTTAAAATTGTGCTTGATTTCCTAAGGGGTCCGTGGACAAAAAAGGTTATGAAACGCTGGTATAGATAATAAACACATTCAGAATGAATAAACATGTTACTGTTACGTCACATCACTCGTCATTAACTCTTCATATACTTATATACACATAACGTTTAATTATCTTTTCATTCTATATTATTATATGGAAACAAACTCAAGTATTTAGATATTCTAAGCCGGTTCTTGATATCGTATTTACGAAATTGAAATATATAAATTTGATATATAATATAGTATAAGTGGTCACTTTCGCCACGACCGATGTTTAGAGTTCGATCTGGGTTGGATTTGCATGTGACATGTATCACGAGACCCACTTTGTTCTGACCTCGACACTCCAAGTTACATGGTGGTTAAACAAACAAAGTATAATATTAGGTCTTTACATATGAAATTACCGTTTTCTATAGAGAATTTGAAGGAAACTCAATTTTCAATACTACCATTTCTGCATTTTATTTTAAGAATGACAAATCTAAATATTATAATTTATTTTGTATATGAATGTAACAACATTAAGCTAACAACAACACTAATTAAAGTTTTGAAAAGTGTAAGCTGTAAAACATTATTACGAATCTTATCATGGAAATGGATGGCATTTAGGACGAACTGTTTTTGAAGGTTTAATTTTATATTAGATTTAAATTATCAAACTGAAAATAAAAACACAATTTAATACGTAAATGTAAAATCTTAAAATCAACTTTCAAACAAAAAACAAATAATTGAAATAGCTATTGAATTACAGGAATTACGAACTCATGAATCTGTATGAAAATTTCAGCAATTTCATAGGTAACCTTAGCACTCTAACAGCCTAGTACACATACTATAGACAGATGAAATTATCATTAGCATTAGTCTTGGTAAAGCAAACCACAAGCGGAGTCAACTGTCATGTTTTTTTTTTTTTTGTTTTCTAATGTTCTTTATCCGAAAAGATTTTTTGAGGCCTGAAAGACGCAGGTAGCAAGAAACTTTGCCTTATGACCTGACCTCCAAACTTGAATTCAAAGCACCCTCAACTGACAAAGTTGTTTAACACGCGTGAAGCACATTTCCTGTTTAAGAACTCATACAATAAAAATAAAAGCATTAGAATAAGGTTCTTTGAAGCCATATTTAAGACGCCAGTATGACGTCACCCGTGGCCAGCAGAGTGGACCAGTCGGACGAGTGACCCGGTGGAACGGGTACAGGTGCGAAGTGGCGCGTGCGCAGCGTCGTGTCGCCGGATAATGCTGATAATGTCGTCTCAGCTGTTGGGGATGGCATTTTGATAAAATTGGCATGAAGGGCATGTGGGGTTCTCAGGAATATAAAGTACCGAAGCCTGGAGTATGCATTTCTTACATATAATTTACTTATGTTTGTCGAGAACTTATTTCTTAGTAGGTCAAAATTATTATAAGTAGTGTTTTCTCTGTCGTAAATGGAGTTTAAAGTTAACACACTTTATTAATGGCATGCTGAATGTTCCGAAATGTACTTAGTGACCGCTGCAGCCTCATTTGAATTTGTTCCCAAAAAACACAAATCTGTAGGTCAAGACACGAGCTCACTTTCATAATACTCAATGCTAATTCAAATTAATTATTAATAAATTATTGAAATAGAATGTCAAGACCTTCTAAGTGAAAAGCAAATATTTTCGCAAGCCTAAGTGAATTAGGATGCAGTCTTCACGTCAATAGAACCACAGATAATATAATACTATGATAGAACTAAAGCGGTCCATAAACAGTTTTAACGGACACTCTACATCCACAATTCTGTAGAGACAGAACTGTGTAAGGTGTAATGTAAGCGACTGTTAAGTGCAATGATGTTGCAAATAGAAAAATCATTACCCTCCTTTACTTGCGGTGTCGGTTCACTTACAAAAATGTCGAGTGAACATGACATCAATGTGAATATTATCATGGAAATAAAACTCAAGTCTGTAGAAATGTAACCGTGGGATATTTTTTTCATTAGGTCTGTCTGTCAATATGTCTTGGAATTTTATACCAATTTGAAATATCAACTTGTCTTTTGGTATTTTTATTTATTGAATTTATCGTCAGAAATTGGTTCTTGCCCTTAAGTAATAAGTAATAGTTTATATTCTCATTGGTAAGTAAACAATAATAACATTTTATTGGTTTCAGTAATTTTACCTAGTGATCATTTGAATTAAATTAGGATTGCTGGACGCTTTCCTCCAGATGGCGCTGTTCATGTCACCATAGATAAAATGTGTTTGAAGCAATCAACGTCAAAGTGGTTTTTCGTTTGTTTGGAATCGGTGCAAATTTTGTCTTTGATTCTGTTGCTAAAAAATACGACAGTGCCATCTAGGAATCTTATATAACACTAAATTTGACATAAGGAAAAACGCTCATTATTTGGTCTGCATAGAAATAAAATTTCATTATGTTTTCGCCTGTCCATCACGAAGAAGAGAAAAACAAAAATTATTGCGACACCACAATGTTTTGAGAGGGTCGCTCTATTGCATGAAACTAACAAATTATAAACATTACGAGTTGGCTCAATCATGCATAGCATTTCACAATCGACACGATATATTCGACATATCAACAATGTGTAATCGTGATGATGTTCAGAAAAAAAAGTGCGGTCAGTGGTCGCCACTATGCAATATGCAACCGAAATGATCGCGGGACCAACCGGTCAGCCATGAATATTTATTTGAGGAGCCACATGTCTTCGTGGTGGCGAAATTCCTCGAACGGTTATTGACATCCCTCTTGTCTTTTACGCAGAATTCATGATAAATTTTTATTCACTGTAAATGTATACTTCATTGTTTTACATTTTGAACATCTATCATAATTTATTTTACCACAATTGCGCAAAGCTAATCTTTCAGCAGCAAGTTCGACTCGTTCGATCGAAGCTCACCATTTGTTGCATCAATACTTAATCGAGTTGTTAATGGCTCCGTGATCTAATCTACCAATGTATGTGTGTCCACGTAGGTATATACTAGTAAACTATGTCAATAACACTCAAACCTATACTTATTCCTCACCTTGAACGCAATCAGAAACTTATCTGAGGCAAGTTGTGACCGTTACTTTATCAAATACGAGGGGTCTCCAATGCTTACCAATGTGAGTCATCCAATAGACTCGGCAAAGCAAAAGGCGTTGTATTTGGAATTGTAGCGAATAATTTGACAATAGATATTTGTACCGTACAACATACAAGTTAGTCATTCTCCCATTGAGAATGTTACGCATTTCATTTTGATTACTGACATAACATGACTATTATGACATAATTATAGTCACCGTTAGCTCGATTCCGTGTCCGTAGAGTTGTACAATTCGCGAGGGTTCCCACACAAATTGCTGCGATTACGGCAGATTGCCGTAGTGAGGCAGCTGTCCTGGCTGCCACTTCTTATATTGTTGTGATTGTATTCACTCAATTTACATTTTCTTTCGGCTCTATTACCGAGCAAGTCCGCTCCTCGCTATGCAAGCTCCCTACTTTAGCATAGGCAACTATGTGAACTTGTACAAAGCGAAGCTTTTTATCTCAGTGTTGTTGCAACATAAATTCCAAAGGTGTTATTACATTTGCAGCCTATGCAGGGCTAATAACGCTAAATATGTTTAATTATCCGTCTACTTGTTATGTATAAGTAAATATCACGTAAATGCCAGTACTATTAACAGGATATAAAGTAAATGGCAGGGCAACCGTGGATAATTTTTATGATTTTTTCCTTTCACTCTTGCTACAATGACCCTTTTCGAACGGTGATACGAGAGCAATCGTATTACCTTCACCTTATGATTTTTTTCTCCTTATGATGCCATTACTACTATAAAAAGGTCATTAGTTCGTTAAAATGCATTTATGATCCCTTCCCTTTTGCAACCAAATACTCGTACAGCCTCCAAATCTTCACAAAACTTGATCATTCCATGACAATGTTCTCATTTAGCTCACATGAGATAGTAAAGCAAATTCTGAATGCTTTAATTTTAGTTTTAGTGCTATCAAAACTTAAATTTTTCCACAGTAGTTTAACTTCTGCTCCTAACGTTTACGGACTATTTTGCAATGAAGAAAATTAAGTTTTAACAGCATTTAGACTAAAATTAAAAGCTTAAGAGTCAACTTTATTATCTCACTAAAATAACTTTGTATATTTTTATTATATTTAGGTGACCTAAAAATTGTACTAACTGCGTTACAAGAAATTCCCTGACTATATTGGAACGTATGTATGTTTCGCAGTGCTTGGAGCATGCTCGGAGTATCCTGCTAAACTGGCACGCAAACATCGCATCGGCTTCCTGCGAAGATATGTGCAGGAAGGGCGCTCTAATTAGAAAGTCTAAGTAGCAGATTGCATCGCAGAAAACTGGATATGGTAGGTACTCGTACGAACTAACATGCACGTCCTGATCAATTCTAAGAGGATAGTACCGTTATCGAAATTTTGCAATTTTGTACTACTTCGATTAAATGATTTGGAAACTTACAGATTTTTCGGATCTAACATGCAATCAAATGCAATCAAATCATGATCAAGCAAACAAATAATCATATTCATTCCGGAGAAGGTTTTAGGATATAAGTTGAAGTCTTTCACATTTACGATGATGTTGATAAAACTATTAGCTCAGTTATATTCATCTCACGAGTCTATAATACTACTAGCACACGGTACAATTTTCATTGCCATCGGTAAAGGCAATATCAATTAAATGCTAAGCAATTAAAATCAGCAGATTTTCACCGCAATTCAAGTTCTAAAAGCGAGAACACGCTCGTATCTGTTAGGTGTAGATGGAACCAAAGCTGTTAAAAATATGGACAGGTTGCAGACAGGAGTGGCGACATTCCTCGAGACCAGAGCTACTTGATTAGCAACCTCAGCGGAAATAGAAAGCTTATCTTCACTGAAGATGGAAGCTTCCTTTCTATATATATTATGTTTATACTCAACCCTTCACCTGCTGCAATGTATTCGACCGTTTTCCATGGCCCGACTAAAACCAACACCGATCTTCTCGCCGAAGTTCGACTACTCCTGATACAAAATTGAATATGTTAAACCACGAGTGTTTCGGACACTTGACTCGGTTTTTCACGCATAACAATGCGCTGCATCAACAAAAGGAGGGGACTTGGGTGCGCAAGCGCAAGGCAAGGTAACGTCGTCGTCGAGACATGCGCGGCGGTCGCTCGCGCTCCCACGCCGGCTGTCAACATCTAGCTGCTGCTGCTACGTTCTCTAAATATGCATTCCGACGAGACGTGAGATGAAGATAAACATGACACCGACCCAGGAAGAGTGTAAGACAATATTATGGTAATTCTTATCACACACTTTCCCAACAAGACTTAAATGTCCACTTGTATGTCTTGGAGCTTTTGAATCTACAAATAACTCAAGTCTGAGCTTGAAAGCAAGCAAATCTCAACTTGATAAATCTGCCAGGAACACACAAAGGAACTTGAGCCCTATTTGTTTTGTGCTCGATAAAACACCATAAAAAACATACACGACTGACCCTGTACTTGCACGGCCAGTGAAAATACATGTTTATGCATTGGTCTCGTTCGCGGTAAACCGTAACTCTTTTAACAATGACCCCGACACTTGTATGCGATACAACAATACAATGTTTGCACTGTTGTATTCATCGGTATGATTCGCGTCTGAACTAAAATTACTTCGGAAATTGGAAATTCCGAATGACGATGCACGTGAAAAAGTTTTTCGAAACGAACATGACCAACAATTTAAATAGTATAAGGTCACAAAGAAGTCAAAACTTCGTGATGTTTCCGACAAGATTAGGTTATAAGCGGGGAACGAAATGAACGAAAGTAATGTCTATTAGATGATTAAAGTGTTCATTATATTTGGTAACGGTCATGCGCGGGTCATCGCCCAGCATGAGAGTAAAGTTGTTATTTATTACACCAGCTCGATAGGAACCGCTACTGGCATTAACTTGAATCCCAGAATTATAAGTACAGTATCCGAATATGTTTCATGATGATGATGAGTTCTTGTTTGTATTTTAATAATAATAAAATATATGGCGAAGTGTCGATCGCTAATGGCTACAGACTTACCTATTTTACCAAACATACATCCCAATGCCATGGCAGACGAAACTTTGACAAAATGTCGGGAATACCACATAGGTAAACAAACACAGTGAGTCCCGGGACTTATAAAAACGTTTATGACCGTGTAAAGGTATAATGTTAAGAAGTTATTAGGTAGTTAGAATTCGTCAGTGAATCTGCTTGATCCCGATAAAGAAGAAGTTAAGAAAATAAATCCATCCACTGTTAAGATCTTTTCTCTTTAAATAAACACAAGTTATGGTGCTACAAAACGAGTATAGAACAAAAAGATCGGGTTCCGCCGACAGTTTAATTTGTTAGTCGACAGGTGTGTCTGATAAAATCGACAAAACTTTGAACGAAGGAGTCTTGAATTGCGTAATTATTTCAAAAAGTTAATTTCAATGTTTGTATGGCCTGCAATTAGATAAATAAGGGCCGGGTCTAATTAGTAAGCGCTAAAATTATTAGATTAATTGGCCAGTAGTTTGTTGATTTGGAAATAATTTTCTTTAAGCAATAATCAAGTATTTTGAGAAAACACTCGCGATGAGACATCAATTTCAAGATTTTTTTCTAATTCTAACAGAATCAATCTCATTGACCGTTACTTTTTCATTGAAAAAATAGAACCCCGAAAAGCAGACCAATTAACGCAGCATAGCGGCATAAGATCGGCTTATCCGTTCTCACATCCATCGGATTTGCATGTAACCGAACAATCGGCCTCTATCTCGGTAATTAGAAACGTGCAAGCCGATAACGGTAAACAAATGGTAGCGCCATCATACTAAGTCTACTCACATCCGTCCTGAACCATATGGAAATACTGAAACTATGCAGAAAAAGGAATGGAATGAAGTCAAAGAGTAGCTTAATATGCCAGACGGCCAGTTGCAGAAAGGGTTTTTAAGTTTAATGAAACTTTAAAATTAAGCTGTCTCTTTCTTTGTCAAGAACAATGTTAGGGATGGCATCAATTTTAAAGGTTCATTAAACTTAAAAACCCTTTCTGCAACTGGCTGTCTCAGCCACTTTATAGATCAGAAATAGATGAACAAATATGTGAATAATCTGCCTACGGTCAAACTGAGCATGACATGAAGCAAGTTGTGCTATTACGGCAATGACAATGTCTGTTGTTTAGTGATTGATGCGATAGTAATTTCCCGATCACCGTTGCTCGTATCCAATACAGTCGGACTACAAACCACACCGCACCAGAATCTCACCGCGGTCCACTGTTCTCCTAATCACTGTAATTGACGTTATCATAACGTCTGTTCCCGGATGCCTGCGCTTAACTGCAAATAAATCGTCGTATAGTTGACTTACCGGTGCCGGTGTCCGGTAATGCGTAGAGGATTCCGCACAGAGCGGTGACTACTGGCGGAGAGCGGGACTCAGGGACCTCCTCCTCACAGTCATTAGCGTCCATTTGTGCCGGCTCAAACAGCGCCAGATCCAGCCCTTCCATATCGCTCCGAGTAGACAGCACGTCGTCTTCTCCGTGGTGGTCACAGTAATGCTCCGGGGAGTCCACTTCCTTGGGACTCCGAGTGCACACACCGTCACTGAGAGGATCACAACAACAAGTATCGGAGAACGGTTCAAAGTCTTTGCAGTCAAACTCGCAGCGCTCGAAGCTGTCACAGGTGCACGACGACAGAGCGTCAGAGTCTTCGGAGTCACCTTCGACCAGATACATGTCAGAAGATGTCGCTCCATCGGTTTGAGAGACATCATTCTTTGCCGTTACGTAGAAAACGCTCGATGTGTAGGGCACTTTCTGTACGTGTAAAGTCACTCGACCGTCTTCTAATTGGTCGACAGGGAAGGTATGATCTTCTGTAACTGGTAGTTCATCGATTTCCGGACGACAATCTTCGTACCGAGCAAAGCTTGAAGTGTCAGTGAGGTTTGAAGACCGATCGACGGAGTAGACATCAGCGTAGGGATCAACGGGATCGTTCTGTGCCGGCAAGCGGTAGGAGGCGTCAGTGGCTCGTGCTCCTAGGAAGATCGTGGTGTATGGACAGGTGTGGTGCGGGCGGGAGCGGTCGGCGCGGCGTGGGTAGCTGGCGGCGGCAGGGAGCCCCAGGTCCCCTGCTCCCCCCTGCTCTTCGAGAGCCTCGATGTAGGCTTCGCTCGTGGACAGCACGTTGTATCGCCAGTCCGGCATGGCGGCGGCACATGCACCCGCATCACTGGTCAAACACTCACAATGGACCTATTGTCCTCATTACGTGTCACTCAACGACAATAAATTGATTTCTTTGCATGAAATCTTATGTCATACTTCCTATCCTGCGATTATTGTCAAAAAGGATATTTCACTACGGTCGACGTCCGCAACTGTCCAAATAAACAATAACGAATTGTATAAGAAATGTAGGTCAGTACGATAGAGCTTGTATAGACTACAAGTTGATTTGCAAATTATTTAGCAATGTCCTATCGATTACACTTGTTGCCGTATTGGAAACTGGTTTCGTCAATTCACGAGTTGAGGCAACAGGTAAGCTTCGTTACGGTACCACGTCGTCTATACGCACATGGAGGCCGTTATGTCCAGATAATTACTGTTTTTCGTCCGAGAACTCGAGTTATGTCCCCTCTATCACTTCTTGTCACATGCCACTTTAGTGCAGGGAACCCGATGCGATCAAGACATTAATTACGAGCTTGTCGCGCAGATTAACGCAGCTTAGCTTCATGATGACAACACTCACTTTGGGTTTGGACTCTCAATTACCGTATTCTATTGCAGCTCGTATTAATACAGTAAAAGCGAACAAATTCGGTTCTGGCTTCGGCTACCTACTTAGAGCACCACCTACCACCACCTGGCCACCTACGAAAATGACATGTTTGACGTTCAGCAGAACTGCGTACGCGCTGCATCTTGCAATAGAATAGAATACGGTAATTGAGCTACTGAACAAGTAAACTGTAGTTAGTATGATATCGTTGGAATCACGTCTGACGGCTTCGAAGACACGCGGGTGAAGTCAAATCTCGCCAAAGTTTTCTTACAAAAACAGAACTAATAAAGTTTAAATTCAATTGAGTACCAAGTTACAATTTCATAAAAATACAGTTGGTATTTTTTTTATTGACGTGTATACATGTTTTCGTTTTTGCTTTGGTTGGCAAAACAAAACTAGCTTTTTTGGAGGTGACAGTCGAACCCTCATCGGCTCCCATAGAGCCGCGCCTGCGTATATTATTGCTTTCATTCATAGATCCTGAAAACGGGGTATTTTAATTAAAAAAGCTTTTATTGGTTCTGAAATATATCACAAATAACTTCACGTCCGACTGCGGCAACAGCGATAACATTCTTTACATTACATCGAGAAAAGCACCTTTTAGGTAAACGTGCATAAACGTAGGTACTCAAAAGGTCAATGCCTCGGAATCGTGCCTAGAAAACGCAATTGTAATACAAAATTGTTTTAGTATAGCGGCTTAGATAATAATAGGGTTTGGACTCGTGACCGTTTGAGCAGAGAACACTTAAATTTTTAGAACGTTATCTGGGCTGTACATTAAAATTTCTTCCTCATGGCTTACTGCCCTGCGCTAGTGCATGATGATGAGAGATGTACGTTTGTAGTTATTTATATCTTATTGCTTGCTGGCAAAGTGAGTGTTGTAGCATCATCACATCGCGCACGTGCCACAATTCGAACACCGTTTGATGAGCCTCCATCTATGACAAAAACACCTACTATTCGCGGTCATTGAACGGAAATAGCTAACAATTTAATGGTCCTAAAACATCAGCCGACAGGAAGTAGGTAAATGCAGACTGTCATTATTGTAAAACGCTCTATATTGCGTACATATTGAAACATTTGCTGAATGAGATTTGTTCGTCGACATCTGCGGTTTTTTCTAAACAAAGCCTACAGAGCTTTAGTCTTTAGTTACATGACTTCAAATAACGAAAACAAGGCATGTTATTGCAAGCAATACAAATAACTCCCAAGCGAATGTATGTTTATTGGGGAGTTTAAGGGGGTATGTCGTCAAAATAGACACTTTTCGAAGTTATTTATCTGCTGTTCTCAGCAAAAATTCTCAAGTTAAATAAATTAGTATAACAATGATGGGATTTTTTTCTAGATTTTGGACTATCAGAAACGCGATTGGAGGAATTTCACTCGATAGAAATAATTATTGAAATGAGGTCTAAATTTACTTTTTTTGATATTCTGAAAAATTGGGATATCAGATAGACTTGAAAAATATTTATTTAGGTGGGTTTTAACAATACCTAAATTACTGGTTATGAAAATTTTATAGCTATTTTAGTTAATTTTGTATTAATTTAAAACTGACTTTTGTAAATTTTACCCGATTCCGTCCCTCTCGCACTGTGGGTCTTTCCGCCTGGAGTAACGGGGACCTTTGCACGGACGATATCGCTCTTATAAGGTCGTGGGACCACGCGTGAAAATAGATTTATTTGATAGTTTTTTTATTATTATTTTAAAATTACTCCTCAAATAGATAAGTTAAATAGAAAATAAAATGTTATTATTGTTTACTTACCAATGTCAAAGAATATAAACTATTATATGAAATTATAGATATTACTGAATTTATAAAAAAAAATTATAGTTGTTTATTTAAATATTGAGTTCCAATGTAAGAAAAAAAAATGTTGAATGTATAATTTGCAATATTTTGACACATGACCCAGAATCTTTTTTTAAATTCTACTAAGGTAAGACTTTAGTTAGTACCCTTACATATCTGTATTTTTAAAGGATCAGGATTTTATTCTGCCATGTCACAGACAAACAAACTTTTTTTTAGAGCAAGACGGAGATAACCTAGGGGCTGGCGCCGGCACCGCCTTAAAGAACCCGAGCTTTTATTGTAAGCAACTGCAACGAAACGAAACTTACAAGCGCCTACAAAATGTTTAACAACTTAGCATGTTCGCGCAAATAGATTATTATAAACTTTACTGCTTTCTTCTGTAAACATTCAAATTATTTACATGACTATTACAAAAATATGGATGCGAAACAATTTATCTTTACTAAACCTTTTGAAATTTTCCTTAGTAGATATTAAATAAGCAGAGGGTTTCTAATTTAAACATAACTTGCACTTAATGTAAGTAATTAAGAAGACAACATCAAAATAAATAAATATAAGTAAGTGTCTTCTATAAAAATAAAAAATAAATCTTTCAAAAAAGTCTGAAAAATCGCAACCGTTACCAACACCTCAGTTTTGGCACCAAAGATATTTTTGGCACAAGGTTTCGCAATTTAGAACAAAGGATATTGCCGATTATTGAACAATTGTCGGCGCAGCATGTTTTAGAAACTTTAGAATACAATAATAACAATACTGTTACTTAATTTCCACTTCAAAACAACTTAACACATAAACATGTTGAACGAATGTCGTGAAGGAAAGTGGCGAGTCCGGGAGACGAGTGTGAGCCTCGCTGACGAGGAAGTGGCTCCAGAGAGAGCTGCCCACTCGCGACCTGGTATCGAGGCTTGTAAACCAGGTTTATTGTTGCCGTGCGATCCCGCTCATATCAACACAAAACTATATTTTATGGACACGTGGTACAGTCACACACACAAAGAAGCCCGATTTTGTATCGATTTCTAAAAAGTCCAACCAAAGAAACTCACAAAAACATTAGCCCTAACCTGATGGAAGGGTCAATTCTCCGGATTTGTAAAAAAATATTAAGCAATAATTATAACGGCCAAAATACTACCTTTAGCTAAGACAACTTTTAACAATAGTTTGCTATATGCATAAACATATTTTTAATGACTAGCTATAAAATAACTGGATTATTAATTTCCATAGTCTTAATACCAGCCGTAAATTCCTAAAATAATTTAATATCACGCTTATGGAAAATCCAATTATTTTGAAGTTACCATAATATCATTAAAAATATGTTTATGCATATAGCAAACTATTGTTGAAAGTTGTCTTAGCTAAAAGTTGTATTTTGGCCGATATAATAATTACTTCTTAATGTTTCGTTACAAATCCGGAGAAACGACCCGGGAAACATCCCCAACGTGCGCTCATTGCAGCATCATCGTTCCCCACGTTTAAATATAGCCACCGGCGAAGGAATAAAAACTAAATACCAGACGACTCATTATAGCAATTAAACTTCATTGATTCCTTCGTTTATTTTCGATATCCCTCAAGAGCCCTCACGTACGACTTTCCATTTAATCGATATAGCGAACGTTAATTTATAGGACGCCGACCGAAGTTTGTTATGTCAGTTGTAAATAAATAAACGTTGGTGTAAGGGTACCGGCGGCACGTCCACGTAAAATCCAGCACTGTTTTTGTCAACACTTGTCAATCTGTCAGTGATCAACTGACAGGGCCATTCGAATAGGTCGGTTCGAAGTTCGGAACGCGCACTGTGAATAGGTGCGCGTGGAGGATCGCGCGCGGGCCGACTGTTGCCGACTGTGAGTGTGCGCGTGCGCCGAGCCGGGCCGCGACTAAGAACCGGCATCGGCATCACCACACGGGTTCACCCGCTCACAGCGCAGCTGGCCGCCATACTCCGTTACCATACCCGAGGTACCTCACACATACCTATAGAGCTTAATGTCACAAACAAATCCTGCTTTATATTCATGAGTGCCTCACCTTTACAAGCTCTGAATTGAGTTATTCAATTCAAACAATGAGCTTTACCTTTTACTAATCTTACACGTCCCTTGTCGTAGAAACTAGCTCTGCACAAAGACTTCATATCGACGTAAAACAATAATAAAATAACAGAGGTATATAATCATCGCGGTATTACCTCTGTAATGTTTATGATAATTAATAAATTAACCGATCCGCATTGTCATGAATTGCTTTCCCGTTTTAAATAATCAAGAAGTCCGTACTGATCATTGAATTCAGCCAATAAGTTAGTCTTTTGGCACGTGGATGACACTGACAGGAGGGCGGGCGCAGCTGTGATCTTATGGCGCGTGGATTGGTTGTGTCCAAAATGGGAACTAACGCCGCTACCATACTCCTTGTTTCACAGCTGCGACCCCCTGTCACTGTCAACTACACGCCACCAGATCCTTGTAGCACTGTAAGGATCATTAGTTCCGATTTTGGCCACGAGCAATCTACGCACAAAAAGAGTCTTGTCACACTGTGCTCGTAAATGACAAATTCAAAGAAAATTATTTAATAACTTTAAAATTATGGTGACGATACGATTGCAGAAGTAAACTTACATGCTCATAAAAATCGGTAAATATTATTTTTATGAATTTTCTGGGTTATATCAAAATCCATAGTCAATACAATATGTGTTAGAGTTCAACAAAGCCTGAATAAAGCCAGGTATTTTAGGGATTGCCTAATGGAATGTAATTGGTCAGTCAGTCAGAGTCAAAGGTCATAATATCTACGAATCTGTGTAGAGCTGCGGTGTATGGTTTAGGTGCATAAATCTTTAACTTTATTCTTATTCTTTATTTTACACGAAACTTATGAACAAACTCATACTAGGAATATACATGTACAAAGGCAAACTATCTACAAGAAATAATTTTTATTCCAGTATACCTCTGGGGATATGAAAATAGTGACAAATACAAAAGTAGATATACAAATATACTTGTAACGTCACATAAATAAGGTCACATACTACTTAATACATTATATTACTTACATGGAAAAAATAAATAAATGTACTTTCTTATACCTATACTTAGACGGAATACTTACAATACATAAAGGCATACACACTACAACAACATAAACTAGGTACGTAGGATATTATGAAAGTGATAAGAGAATTAAGATGCTCAAAACGGCCGCTTTTAGCACAAGTTAAAATTTTAGCTCATCAAAGACGTTGTCTACAAATTCTATGCTATTTAAAAATAGTTCATGGCTATATCTACGCATTTACTTGAGCAGATTTTCAATAATTATTTTAGTAAGTAAATAATGTTTTTTTTTTTTCTAAAGTGGCAGCATTTTTTCAGCATAAAGCGTCTTAACTTATTGTAGATGGTCCAAGGCAATTTTTCTTTAAAACTTGTGGGAACCAATATCGACGACAGAAGCGGAAGTATTATAATTTCGTTCTGTTACTTTTTTATACAAATTCAATCCTCCCTAATATAGGTTTTTTTTTAATTAATGTTTTTGCAGTCTAATTTTGCTATTTAAAACTTTCATTCATTTAATCACGAAAGTTTTAAATTTTAAAATCAGATTGTAAAACATTTTGTTTGTAAAAAAAACTGATAATACGCGGGTGTAAAATTAACGGAACTTGTAGAAAAAAGTAACAAAACGAAAATACAATACCACTGTCGTCGTTATTGGTTCCCATAAGTTTGTATTAAAATTGCCTTAGAATGAGCCTGAACGGACCGACAAACCTTAGGCCGCCTCTACATCTGTAAGTTATACTCCAGTAAGTATGTACCTTACGTAATTAACTTACCAACTTTTGGACTTTGATAAGATAAGGAAGGATTCCGTGAGCAACTTTAGGTGCTTTCGTGAGTAAAACTTACAGATGTAAAGGCGGCTTTAGTGTTCTCACGGGAAGCTTCTATTTACTCGCAGTTTCTAGCTCACTGGGCAGATGCCCGCCACCGTCAATATTGAAACGTAACAGAGTCAATATTGTATATGGACAAGGCCGTACGCAGGATTTCACTCAGGGGGGGACAGAAACTCAATAATATAGGCATAGGTTCTAAAACTAAATAGACAAACAAATTATTGAACACTACGTATGTATTTTCTATATCAAATTTATCTTTAAAAAATTAGTCTCTGGTGATTTTCAGTAGTCCCTATGTATATAGCTTACCTACAGTATGTTTTTAAGACAATAGTTGGTTTTCAGTGTAAAGCGAGATATTAATTTTAATACATAACACTTGCTTGTCTCACACTCCAGGGGGTTGCTATTTTTGCCCAGGGGGGGCAGCTGCCTCGACCTACCCCCCTGCGTACGCCCTTGTATGTGCACTGTTTACATTCTCTTATCGGAGACAATAATATACTTTTTACGTCAAAATTTGTGACGTTTATGGACCTAATGCAGTGTCAGTGAGCAGCACAAAGTTGGTTTAAGCGTTTTCAATCCGGTAATTTAGATGTCAAAATCTATGGCTTATACAAAAAAGCTCGATATTTGGGTGCCACACGAGCTCACTGAAAGAAACCTAATAAACCGGGTACTCATTTACGATTCTTTATTGAGACGTAATGAAACCGAACCGTTTTTGAAGAGATTGATAACTGGTGATGAAAAGTGGATCACGTACGACAAGGTCGTGGTCAAAGGTCGTTCAGGCTTCACAGACTGTGGCAAAACCCGGGTTAACTCGCAATAAGGTGATGCCGTGTGTATGGTGGGATTGGAAGGGCATTGTTCATTATGAGCTTTTACCGCCGGGCAGAACCATCGATTTGGGTCTCTACTGCCAACAACTGACGAGATTAAAACAAGAAGTTGAGAGAAAGCGACCGGAATTGATCAATAGAAAGGGTGTGGTCTTTCATCACGATAACGCTAGACCACACACAGCTTTAGCCACTCAGCAAAAATTAAGAGGGTTTGGCTGGGAGGTGTTAATGCATCCGCCATATAGCCCTGACCTTGCACCTTCAAATTTCTACCTGTTTCGGTCTCTTCAGAATTCTTTAGGCAGTGTCAGGTTAACATCAAGAGAGGACTGCCAAAAGTACTTGTCACGTTTTTTGATAAGAAATCCCAAAATTTCTACAGCAACGGGATTATGTCACTTCCTACAAGATGGCAGAAAGTCATCGAACAAAATGGCACATATACCTATACTACAATTAATTAAATGTAAATTAACTTTTAAAAAAATGTCTTGATCTTTCATATAAAATGAGAAACTTTTTCCCTAACCTATTTGCCCTGGAACTCTGTGTAATTCTGCACCCTTCTTTCTTCTTTCTGGCCTTTTGGAAATTGTGAAAAAGCAAGTAAACATATAGCGTTTGTATAAAACGGCGGACAAAAATGTGGAATATTCATACTAACACGAGCCCATCTCGAAACCGTTACACTTTTTGCGTTTTGTCATTTTGTGAATAAAATTTACGAAGCACTGCAACCTTTTACCGACATCTACATCCTCTTTGTCGATAAATCGTTTAAAAGAGCACGACTAGAATAAAAATACCCAAGTGCGAGTCGGACACGTGCACAAAGGGTTCCATTCCGTCCTACACAATTTGGGTACGGAACCCTAAAACAGTAGCAAAGCAACAAGGTGACAAATACAAAGCGCTAAGATGGTAGCGCCTGGCATTTAATTCGGTACTCTTTGAGTACGGAACCCAAATTTTTATTATTTATTGTTTTACTATAGAGTATGCACAACAATCTGACCAAATTTGAAATTTCTTTACACATATTCTGCGCAATTTCAACCTATTACGGCCAAAAGCCGTAGACCCTGTGATAGATAGACGGACAGATATACAGAGAAGATATACAGACATACAGCCTACAGGGTCTCGTTTGGCACCCTTCGGGTACGGAACCCTAAATTTTTTATAACTTGTTTGTTTGTTGATTTTTTTTCTACATTCATATACGGGTATGTGTTGAATCTGTGTGTTCGTGTAGTAGTTGTAGGTAATTAAATCTATTTGCTTGTATTGAGTGCCGAGGGTCTGCCAGTGTATCTAGAACGCCCAACTGATCGTCGGCCTTCTGTCACCCAAGATCATCCCTCATCCTTTCTATATGACCAAGTCAGAGAATCCTTGCAGACTTTTTCGCCAATTTTGTTGAGCTCCGAGCACTTATATTTTAGCTTTTGTCCGTAGGCAGTAAATAATACCTATGAAATTGCCGTTTTCTACAGAGAATTTGAAGGAAACTTAATTTTCAGTACCAACATTTTTGCATTTTTTCTAGGTAAATCCACATTACGTCATTTCTTTTGTGTATGAATAAGACAACATAAAGCTAGCAGCAACATTAATTTAATTTTTGAGAAATGTCAGCTGTAAATAATTATCACGAATCTTATCATGGAAACGTAATGTGGCATGTTCGTGGCATTTAGAACGAACTGTTTTAGAAATTTTAATTTTGGTTATCAAACTGACAATTAAAACAAAATTTAATACGTAGATGTAAAACCGTGAAATCAACTTTCAAACAAAAAACAAATAATAGAAATAGCTATTGAATTACAGGAATTATGAACTCATGAATCTGTAAGAAAATTTCGGCAATTTCATATGTAAAGATCTATTATATTACGAAGACCTTTACCGGGGAAAATTGCTCTAACCCACATTTCAACTTTATGTCAAGCGAAAAGTAGCAACAAAACTTTTCTCGATGGTACATTGAAATCGCACCAGAGTGTGATATTTTTGTGGATCGTATTAGTTATCTGATAGATGTTTGTAAGAGAATGTTAGAGAGAAGTATGAAAGTAAGTGCTTTAATTTAAGAACTATATTATTGTAATGATTTAGATTTATCTGTTATGTTACAATAATTTTGAATAAACAAATTTGAAATTTGAAATTTGAGTCATCGACTCTCATTTATCGTTATCATCGTTTTTCACTTAGGCGTATACAAATGAAGTCATTGACGTGATTATATTACAGTTTTTGCAACAAGATGACCTTGTATGACTAGATTGATGGATGTGGAAGAGGTGAAAGAGTGTGTCAGGATCGTAGCAGATAGAAACCCTACTGGGAGACAGGCGTGAGTACATGTATGTATGTTTGTTTCTGCAACATCTCCTCGACTACAAGGCCCCTCTGAGATGGATTTATCTCTCACAGCAGGCAAATGGCCGGGCGTTCTAAATAATGACCGTAATGCGTTTTGTTGACGAGGCACTTCGAGTACGTACAAGTGGGGAAATAGATCAGCTGCGGAAGTGTTGCCAGCTCAAAAATATTTAACAAGAGGAGATACGTGACACAAAGGTAAGCTTTAAAAAAAACGATCAAAGTGAGTCAGACTCACGAACCTAGGTTTCCGTATCGTGAATGAAAAATTTAATTTTGTATTTTGTTTTCTTGAATTTCTAAACCACTATATTTTTTCTATAATCTTTACGTAAGCACATATTAACGTGATTCTTTTCATATTTTTCGGTCCACCGGTTTTGGAGATAAGGGGGGGACATACGTTTTTTTGTGATTTTTCGAGGATTTCTCGAAATAGAATATCTAAATTATATATATTTACAATCAGCTTTTTAAGACCTACAATTTGATAGCCATATTATAAAAAAATATATAAAAAAATATTTTATTTATATTTCTCATTTGTGTTCAACTTTTTTTGAATTGCTATAGTTTTCCTGTAATTTGCCACTTTTTAACTATAATTGTTTTTTTTTCATATTTTCATGTCTACCAGATTAGGTGAATAAGGGGGGAACATGCATTTTTTGTGATTTTTCAAAGATTTCTCGAAATCTGTGCCCGTAGATATAGTTCTAAGGTATATATTTTTAGAATCACGTCTTAAATATCTACAATTTGATAACCATATTGTATTTTTTAGGATATTTTATTTTATTTTTCTCTCTTTTTATAGGAATTATTTTGAACAATTTCAAATTATTTTTTACATCATATTACGAGGGCAAATTAATGCAATTTTTGAGCCAAATTTCAAAGTTATGAGGCTGTGACATACGGACGGACGGACGGACGGATAACGGAATCTCACCATTAAGGTTATTTTTATACCTGTTAGGTATTACATAACCCTGATTACAGATATAAGAAAAAATACATATAGCCCTTAATAAATTGTTTGTAGTGCTAACACTTAGTCCGAAATAAAAATATTTGATTTAATTAATTAATTAATTAATTATAATTTCTTGGTTTTATGTTCAAGGCATTGGAATGGAGACCACGTACAGAAAAGCACAGCGTAGGCCGCCCTCGTGCCCGCTGGACTGACGATCTGAAGGACGTTGCGGGTGGCGGCTGGATGAGGATGACTGAGGACCGCCAAGAGTGGCGTAATATTGGGGAGGCCTATGTCCAGCAGAGGACGAATACGGGCTGATGGATGGATGGATGTATTAAAATTATTAGATTGATGATTAGACCTAAACTGAACATTCGGGAAAAAGGATGTAACCGACAGAATCCATTCATAGTCATTATGGTATCGCCCGCAACAAACAGCCGTTTTGGCAAGTCATTAAGCTACGGCGTAGCAGTATGGTTTGCTACGAGACATAGCATACTGCAGTAGACGTTGGTAGTACTATCATTCAAGATCGTAACTTACGTATTTACCTCTACATGTCACCGTAAGATTTTAAAATCCGATGGTTAATAATGTCACTATTGAGATTATAACTTCTCGGTAGCTTTTTTCACTGTTGTTTACAAACTAACCTAACTTAGCGAAATTATAAACTATCAGATTTTTCAATATCACGCTGACATATACACCTTGTTAGCAGTGGCGTGCACAGAACTTTTTGCTGGAAAAGCAAGCAATTGGTCAAGAATAACAATAAAAAAAATATGAAAAAATTTAAATATCACTTTGAAAAAAAAAAGTTTGTATAGGAAATTTTCACTCTAGGGTAGACATTGTCTACCCTGGCGCCATACAAAAATTTTTTTTTCAAATTTATATTTAAATTTTTTCATATTTTTTTTATTGTTGTTCTTGACCAATTGTTTGCTTTTCCAGCAAAAAGTTCTGTGCACGCCACTGCTTGTTAGTTAGAATAAGCCAGTTTATCCGTGAGGATTAAACAACTCCGTACAGTCTCCAAAAATCACAGTGTACATGGAAGTTCTTATGACTCCCGCATAAAAGTGATAATGGTATAAATAGGGTACACTTGGCGGCCCCTCTGATCTTGGCCTTGTAAAGAACGCGATCGGGCCGTAATCCTTGTAATGAATAGACGTTACGTGACTCGTAGAGTGCTCTGCTCTATCGGTCATGCATTATGGACTCGTGTAACTCAATGCCCACATGAGAGAACGGACTCCAGGGAACTTGTGCACCCCATCTCACGGATTTCAAAATAAATGTTGCTACACGTTAGTTTTACGTTAGTTTTGTTTGTTTTGTTTATAATTTTTGTTTGTTTCATCCTGCAAACATGTTTATTTCAATTTAAAAGATTCTACCGATTTCTACCGTGAACTTGTGCACCCCATGGCACCGATTGACCTGAAATCAGTGCCAATCGTTAGTTCTTCGTTAGTTTCGTTTGTTTTGATTATTTTTTTTTTCTTTTTTTGCCTACAAACATTTTTTTTTTAATTTATAATTTTGTATGGAATTTCAAAAATGCTCAAAAATGCTCGGATCGACCTGAAACAGGTGCCAATCGTTAGTTTTACGTTAGTTTCGTACGTTTTTAAAAAAAAATGTGTTTTTTTCCGCTCGCAAACACTTTTTTTTTCAATTTCAAATTTTGTATGGAATTTCAAAAATGCTCTGATTGAGCTGGAACAAGTGCCAATCGTTAGTTTTACGTTAGTTTCGTTTGTTTTGAAAAAAAAAATTGTCTTTTTCTGCCTGCAAACATGTTTTTTTTCAATTTCAAAATTTGTATGGGATTTCAAAAATGCTCAAAAATGCTCTGATCGACCTGAAACAAGTTCCTTTCGTTAGTTTTACGTTAGTTTCGTACGTTTTCAAAAAAAAATATTTACATTTCGGCCTGCAAACATTTAATTTTTCAATTTCAAAAATTCTACCAATTTTCTACCGTGAAGTTGTGCACCCCATAGCACCGATTGGCCTGAAACAAGTGCCAATCGTTAGCTATACGTTAGTATCGTTTGTTTTGAGAAAAAAATTCGTTTGTTTCGCCCGGAAAATATTTTTTTTTTA
The DNA here is from genome assembly GCA_934047225.1 of Ypsolopha sequella. Taxonomy (NCBI): domain Eukaryota; kingdom Metazoa; phylum Arthropoda; class Insecta; order Lepidoptera; family Ypsolophidae; genus Ypsolopha; species Ypsolopha sequella. Next base: position 9,553,779 of record OW203987.1, read on the forward strand.
ATTTCAAAATTTATGACAAATTTAAAAAATGCTCTGATTGACCTGGAACAAGTGCCAATCGTTAGTTTTACGTTAGTTTCGTACGTTTTCAAAAAAAAAATTGTCTTTTTCCGCCTGCAAACATGTTTTTTTTACAATTTCAAAATTTGTATGGGATTTCAAAAATGCTCAAAAATGCTCTGATCGACCTGAAACAAGTTTCTTTCGTTAGTTTTACGTTAGTTTCGTACGTTTTCAAAAAAAAATATTTACATTTCGGCCTGTAAACATTTAATTTTTCAATTTCAAAAATTCTACCAATTTTCTACCGTGAACTTGTGCACCCCATAGCACCGATTGGCCTGAAACAAGTGCCAATCGTTAGCTATACGTTAGTATCGTTTGTTTTGAGAAAAAATTTCGTTTGTTTCGCCCGGAAAATATTTTTTTTTTAATTTCAAAATTTATGTGAAATTTAAAAAATGCTCTGATTGACCTGGAACAAGTGCCAATCGTTAGTTTTACGTTAGTTTCGTACGTTTTCAAAAAAAAAATTGTCTTTTTCCGCCTGCAAACATGTTTTTTTACAAATTCAAAATTTGTATGGGATTTCAAAAATGCTCAAAAATGCTCTGATCGACCTGAAACAAGTTTCTTTCGTTAGTTTTACGTTAGTTTCGTACGTTTTCAAAAAAATATATTTACATTTCGGCCTGCAAAGCTTTAATTTTTCAATTTCAAAAATTCTACCAATTTTCTACCGTGAACTTGTGCACCCCATAGCACCGATTGGCCTGAAACAAGTGCCAATCGTTAGCTATACGTTAGTATCGTTTGTTTTGAGAAAAAAATTCGTTTGTTTCGCCCGGAAAATATTTTTTTTTTAATTTCAAAATTTATGACAAATTTAAAAAATGCTCTGATTGACCTGGAACAAGTGCCAATCGTTAGTTTTACGTTAGTTTCGTTTGTTTTGAAAAAAAAATTGTCTTTTTCTGCCTGCAAACATGTTTTTTTTCAATTTCAAAATTTGTATGGGATTTCAAAAATGCTCAAAAATGCTCTGATCGACCTGAAACAAGTTTTTTTCGTTAGTTTTACGTTAGTTTCGTACGTTTTCAAAAAAAAATATTTACATTTCGGCCTGCAAACATTTAATTTTTCAATTTCAAAAATTCTACCAATTTTCTACCGTGAAGTTGTGCACCCCATAGCACCGATTGGCCTGAAACAAGTGCCAATCGTTAGCTATACGTTAGTATCGTTTGTTTTGAGAAAAAAATTCGTTTGTTTCGCCCGGAAAATATTTTTTTTTTAATTTCAAAATTTATGACAAATTTAAAAAATGCTCTGATTGACCTGGAACAAGTGCCAATCGTTAGTTTTACGTTAGTTTCGTACGTTTTCAAAAAAAAAAATTGTCTTTTTCCGCCTGCAAACATGTTTTTTTACAATTTCAAAATTTGTATGGGATTTCAAAAATGCTCAAAAATGCTCTGATCGACCTGAAACAAGTTTCTTTCGTTAGTTTTACGTTAGTTTCGTACGTTTTCAAAAAAAAATATTTACATTTCGGCCTGTAAACATTTAATTTTTCAATTTCAAAAATTCTACCAATTTTCTACCGTGAACTTGTGCACCCCATAGCACCGATTTTCCTGAAACAAGTGCCAATCGTTAGCTATACGTTAGTATCGTTTGTTTTGAGAAAAAAATTCGTTTGTTTCGCCCGGAAAATATTTTTTTTTTAATTTCAAAATTTATGACAAATTTAAAAAATGCTCTGATTGACCTGGAACAAGTGCCAATCGTTAGTTTTACGTTAGTTTCGTACGTTTTCAAAAAAAAAAATGTCTTTTTCCGCCTGCAAACATGTTTTTTTTCAATTTCAAAATTTGTATGGGATTTCAAAAATGCTCAAAAATGCTCTGATCGACCTGAAACAAGTTCCTTTCGTTAGTTTTACGTTAGTTTCGTACGTTTTAAAAAAAAAAAATCTACATTTCGCCCTGCAAACATTTAATTTTTCAATTTCAAAAATTCTACTATTTTCTACCGTAAACTTGGACACAATATCGCACCGATTTTGATCAAAATGGTACCAATTGATAGCTTTTCATTTGTTTTGATTGTTTCACGAATAAAATTTGTTTGTTCTGGTCTGCAAACATTTTTATTTTCAAATTCAAAACCTTAAAATGTTTATAGGTACACTACTACAAAGCTACTCGCCCATAGGTGGCGCTACATTACATTACAAACTGGCGACGCATTTTAGTTCCCCAACTCCCTAAGGGATGGCGTGAAAGTCGGTTTTTGTGCGAAAACGCACGTTTTTGAATAATAACTACACAACTAGTGGTCGAAATATATTTTACTGACGTACATATCATTATATTTTGTGTTAATTAATCAAGTAAAAGACAGGAAGTCAATTTTCATTTTATGTTGATTTAGTTCGCTAAATTCAGTATAGATTTCACTGTACCAGGGAAACGAGTAGCAACTCTATTCCCGGTTATATAATGTACTATTCCCCCATAGATAGCGGTAGGGGTATTTGAAGTCTAACATTTTAAAATGTACAGTGGAGACCGCATCAAGTAAGGTTAGCTGGAAGAAAATGCTAATTAGCATTAAGCTCGCCTATGTACATGTTCTTATTTGTGCAATAAAGAATTTTTAATAATAATAATAATATGACACATTGGACTTTGTACCTATCGTATATTCTTCTCTGTAGGGGCTAATTTTGTACTGCAAGTGTATAGCTTAATATGGTCTCCACTGTACAGGTGCCCCCATTAATATTAAATTAATATTATTAATCTCAGGTAGGTACTCTTTTAACCGATTAATGCCAATATTACAATTATCATTTTTGAACGAGCAAGCAAAGTTCCCCGAGTCTACTTGAACAGTCCGGTTTATATGTATGTACGTATGCATGAATGTTTGTCCGATGATAACTCGAGTATCGTTGATCAGAACGTCTTGAAATTTGGTAGGCGAGTAAATGAGACAAAAAGAATTTTGAGTACCTGATTTCAATCGGCATTTTGCCCGATCTGCTCTCAGCAGTGTTGCCACCTTAGCCCTTTTCGGGCTAGATCTAGCCCTTTTCGTTGTGTATATTTATAGTTCTGTGAACCTAATTAAAACTAAAACCAGAAACAAAATGGGGCTAAAAACAATGATATCCATACTACGTATACGATGGGGTTTACAACGACTGAGAGAGTCTTGCTGTTCACACAAGGTGTCAACTGAAATAATAAAAAACTGTAGGATTCATTTTAAATTTTCGTTCAAATCCGCAAAAAACGCAGATGTTAATCAGCCATCAACTTTTTCTGCTTCAGCAGGTACGATTTTTAACAATTCAATAACTTCGTTTTAATTACTCTGTTGCATTTTTTACTAAATTTGAAATGTCAAATAAACAATTTTTAGCACTTTTGATGGCAAAATTTGCTAAATCTAGCCCTTTCTAGCTTGTCCAACTGCTCTTTTTCAAAAACCAAGGTGGCAACACTGGCCCTCAGGCCAGTCTGACCCTGGAAGACTACACTATGGATGGAGTCGTAGAGTTGTTGGCATTTTTTTCAGAGATGGCGCTCGATGGATGGTTTAGAATATATTGATAGAATATCATTCGTATCTACAATAGTAAATCTTTTGCGATATCAAACGAATAAAGATGGCAGCACTCATTTTCCAAAATTTACTCATTGATTGCGAATATTGCGATAGACACTAGACAGACATTCATTTCATTATCAATAAGTAGGTACAGCAGATATTTTAGAAATTGTTGGATAGGTATTTGCTGGTACAATTGTATGTTTAAATGGCATTGTACTATAGGCATGGCCAACACAAGTAATTCACACACATGTTGCGGACCCTTTCTCTATATTTTTGAACATCAAAATTGTCCCACTGGTTTGAAAATCATGGAAGTGCCTCGTTCACTACATTGCGTTAAATTTTCAGCTTTCACCAGACTACTAGGTAGGCGATATATATATGAATATTTATGTTGTAAACAACAGCTTTTTTCATGGAAAACTTGCACTGCGCAGTACCTATAATAGATGTTACTACATTTGTTCCCAATATATTGTATGTTATTTATATTTTAATTCATTATTCTAATATTGAGGGGACTTAGTAAATAAATTTTACATGAGCACATTAATTTTATTATTTCTTACCACCATTCACAATATTATATAACAGGGCTATGGAGTGAGATAACGGACATCTGATCGATTGGCACTGATTTCAGGTCAATCGGTGCCATGGGGTGCACAAGTTCACGGTAGAAATCGGTAGAATCTTTTAAATTGAAATAAACATGTTTGCAGGATGAAACAAACAAAAATTATAAACAAAACAAACAAAACTAACGTAAAACTAACGTGTAGCAACATTTATTTTGAAATCCGTGAGATGGGGTGCACAAGTTCCCTGGAGTAGAGAACGGCATGCCGATGTGCTTTTGTGGTCAAATGAAGCATTTATTTTATACCATCCGATTTTAGTTTTGATTACAGTGGAGCACGTTCGACTCGGGGGAAAAATTGAAAAATGTTTGAATAATTCATCAAGATTGTATAAGATTTTTTTTTTATTATTTATGTACTATGTATTTAAATTTATTTATTTAATTTATCAAAATGTTTTAAAGTGTTTAATTTATTCTGTGCACCGCCTATAAAAATTTCTTTTTAAAGCGTTCTTCCATCCAAAGGTTGTCCGGAAGAGATCGCTTTTATTGATAGATAAGACCTCCAATTGTGCCCTACTACTTCTTATAAAATTGTTTTTTTATTTCTGTTTTTTGGTGTGCAATAAAGAATTTTGTATCGAGTATTGTTTATTATTTATGTACTAGGTATATTTAATTAATTTAAATTTATTTATTTAATATATTTATTTAATTTATCAAAATGTTTTAAAGTGTTTAATTTATTCTGTGCACCGCCTATATAAATTTCTTTTTTAGGCGGTCTTCCACCCAAAGGTTGTCTGGAAGAGATCGCTTTTATTGATAGACAAGACCTCCAATACCCTGTACCCTACTACTTCTTATAAAATTGCTTTTTATTTCTGTTGTTTGGTGTGCAATAAAGAATTTCGTATCGTGTGTTATTAGTAAAATTTTTTGTTATTGTAAAGAATTTTCATTGAGCTGCATCAGATGTTTCATTTTATTTAAATTTTTTGATATCGCTGAAATTGAAAACAAGTCTTTGAAACTTTTTATGGTAAACCAATCAATATTTGTAACGAGAAACCTCAATCAACCGTACGCTGCATGAAACGAAAATAAGTTGTCGATTTTGTTACAAGCCACCTAGTGTCGAGTAGCAGAACTTAAACCGTAAGTATAGCGCCATCTATTTAAATGTTATAGTACTTCCATTTTATATGTTATCCACTACATAGCGCTGTAAGAAAATATTGCTACTTAACAACAGATGTCGCTGATGGTCACACTTGCAATGGTCACTGTTACTCCATGCATAAATAACAACGGATTTCGAAAAAAATTGCAAAATATAGGTTTAAATTTATATAAAATAAACAAAAATAGGTATCAAAATTTCAGACTATACAAAATCCATCAAATAAAATAACGTTGAGGTCTATGTCATTCCAATGGTCATTCCTATTTGTCAAACTATGAGAAAAATTGTCGATGAAGACCTCATTTCTATCGAGCGAAATTCAAATATTATGCTTTTTTGTGCCTAAATACTTTACGAGGTAAATAGTTTGGTATACTAACTATGTTATGGAGTTTCAGTCGGAGCCGCTGAACGGACATCTTTCTAGGGGACCCACATATTTTGCGGCGTAGCATTAATTTGGATGGTAAATGAAATTTTGTATTAAGAATGCACAGTGTTGGAGCAAAATACGAGTATCGGAACCAAATCCGTATCTGATTAAGTTTTTGAGTTTTTAAAAGCACTTGGCCGCTGAAAGAAGCTGTTTAGCGGCACGTAAAGAAACCCTCCCACACGTAAATTTTGCTTTGGCATACAGTATTGGCAAATTCCGAGCTAAATCATGATATCGGCAAATATCTTTTAGAAGCTTAGAATGGTCAGGTACATACTTGTTCTAAGAAACTTTAGTGTTATTGGCCTTTGAGGAAATGTCAGTAAAGATGATGCCATGAAATGAGTCAGTGGCACAGACTGGCGGCGCGCCACCTCCGTCGAGATGTGTGTCAAGAACTTAAATCACACGTTGAATCAATTTACTACTACGTGAAACGTGACTGACGAACATTTATCAAAATGATGCTTACCATTACAAAATTAGACGGAAAAAGATATGATCTCAGCCGCTCGGGGTACAACCTAATTATGAATGTGAAACACCGTAATCTTTTATTCAAATCGACTCGAAGCATCGATATAATCGCATGCAAGGTTTTGGTATGCGTGATGTGACTTTGGTGAATGTTTAGCGATGTGAGCCTCAACCGTCCGGTCCCATGGCTGTATTCGAAAAGACCCTCGGGTTAGAAGTAAGAACGGTACCTGTCCTTACTTTGTGGTGTGTTCTACTTTCGATCTTTGATGTTGGAGCCGTTTGATTGACGTTTGGGGTTAGTTTCAACAACAGTTACATTATGCTCTAATCTAGTCCATAGTTCTACCGCTTTGTTGACGAAGCCCCTTGTGTCGGCTACATGAGAAGCAGTCTCTTCACACTCATATCCGGTCTGTCTTCATTCACTCGGAACTCACGCGCCCGTTATTGTGAATATTTGCACATCGTGCCGCCTGGTTTTGGAAACATTCGTCCGTATAGTCTTTCTTGCAACTTCGGTTCACTTTCGGTACAATGAACTCTCCTATGGTGAAAATATGATAGGCAAAACAGTTATACATAGCTTAAACTTCTTGCTAAAGAACCAGTTTTTCATATCTATGTTCATGTGGTTTAATCACAAAAAGATTGCAAGTTTAACTCGTAAAATATTTTATTATATTACCAAAGAGATATATTGTTGGGAATTGTTTTAAGTAAGCATAATCTATTGTCTACACAAGCAAGCCTACATAGATAAGTTCACGATAATAAATAATAAACATTAGGATTACAACAGAAGTGCACAACTCAGTATAGTTAAACACTTATGTAATATTAATAAGTGAATCATAATTTAAAACTTCATCACAGCTGGCTGATGTATAGCGAAATTAAAACAAAGTCCTTCGTCTAGTGACAAAGATAAAAATAACAATAGAAATATAGTAGCAATTATCATCAACGATTGCTCTAGGCATAGTGGGAGTCACGCAATAGTGTTTTGAATACAACAAACGCGAAGGCTCTATTCAAATGTAGACCAGCCTTCAATGACCCCAGCGTTACAAAATTCGTGGCTCTGTGGCGACATGTCATATAATAAACCCAATTATAATAATTAATAAATTATACTATAGCAGGCCGCAAGTATATTAGTTGCGAAAATACGGCATTCTTTCGAAAGACACTGATACATTGCACTATGCCACATCTATTGAATAAAAGTTAAAGGTTAAAGCTTTATATATATATATATATATATATATATATATATATGTAAATATTTATTGTTTATCTAAACTGTACTCCAACGTATCATTATATTATTGATGTATGTATATTATGATTGTTCTGAGCATTATAGTCATAAAATATCAAAACCTTTTTGATAATTAATTTTGTATATTCGATGTACAAGGCAATTTTATTATAGATATTTTTGAATAAATCTATAAATTTTACTTTATTATGAAGCATTTGGATAATCTTTATTGCAAAATAATCATTATATGAAAAAGGTATACAGAGTAATGTCACTTCGCTAAGTAATTGTTTTCAGTAACTGTTTGGGTGGTTCTTAGAGTATACGTACCATCGAAGAAATTGCCGCAGACCCACTTTTCGCTCTTATCACCATGCAATACGGGCTAAAAGTGGGCCAGCGTATTTTTCCCTGATAGTACGTACCCAAAATCAATTTTATTATTACGTAGCTGTGTGTGTACAACACCACACCCCCTAAAATTTTTTAATGAATATATAGTTAGTCAAGGTTACTACAGACACACCATGATGTCATGGAGTAAGCCTTAATTTAATTTTAATGTAATTTAAAAACGATGACCTCGTAATATTTTTATTAACAAAAACAACTTTGCCATGTACATAATACCTATAAATAAAATAAATCACATAATTGTTACTTTTCATAATATAGCAATCAATTATGTTTTAGTTCCAGGGAGTTTTGTTACTTAAATATTTATTTTAATTACATTGGCAAATCTAAATTACTTGATTTATCACTATCACTACATAGTATAAAACTAAGTCGCTTCCCGCTGTCTGTCTGTCCCTATGTATGCTTAGATCTTTAAAACTACGCAACGGATTTTGATGCGTTTTTTTTTAATAGATAGAGTGATTCAAGAGGAAGGTTTATATGTATAATAGATGCATAATATAGTAGAGAAATACTGATAATTTTAGAGGTTTCTAATATAATCGTAAATAAACACATTTTTTGCGCTTACATTGCAATCGTTGGCTGAACCCTACGAGCTACAGATCAAAAGGTCTACAAAAAATCTGCGATGGTATATGTCTATCTCTTAGGGATAACTCACAATAACCATTTTTTATCCTTTACTTTTTACGAGAAATAATGGCTTATTTACGAAGCGAGCATTAATCCTTATTCAATTAAGTACCTTAAATACTGTAGTATATTTAGTATCAGCATTTCACCCGTCCGAAGCCGGGGCAGGTCGCTAGTGATAGGTAAATATAAGGTGACTTTGATTAATATAGCCAAATTTATACAGGAGACTCGATAAGTGGTCAGGACCAAGACAAACGAAATACCAAAACCACTTGTAAATCATAGATATTCTTAGAATAGTGTGTGTCTATTCCAATTGGATCACAGAATAATCTAGGTTCCCAAACATATATTTTGAAATGACACTAATTTAAAGACGACATATAAGCTATTTAAAATTTCCATAGAAAGCTTATTTTTCTCACTTTTCATGTTTAAATCAGTGTTCTTATTTAATATTTGTGAACCAAAATGTAATCGGAATAAATACACACTACCTTAATACACACTATCTATGATTTACAAACGGTTTTGGTATTTCGTTTGTATGAACTAGGATTGCTTATAGAAAACCTAAATTTTATTTTTCACAGAAAGGGTTATTCAACCATGTTCTAGGGAATCTCTTATGCTCGTATCTACTAACCTTCATTTTAAAAGTCATTGTTTTGTTTGAATATCATACTCATTGTTGTCCTCTATGGAAGAGCGGAGTCTCCTAACACAAGTATTTCTTCCCGCTCAGCTGTGATATACTATCACATACTATCATAATACTATCATAATACTATCGGTGTTTATGACGTCCTGATGGCTTTAATGTCAATGAAACTTTACACACATCTTAAGGTATGTTTCTCTTCCCCCCCACACTGCACTCCAACCCACCCCTCATCAAGAGATGCGAGATGGCAAGATATTCAAACGGCTACAAATTTGTGAAATGGTTTCAAGTAAAAACTGTTTTCCATGAAACGGTAACTTTTATTTATAGAAAAGTGTATAAACTTAGTCTTCTTTACATAAACGACGTCTGTATTCCTCTCTTTTATTTCCAGTATAGATAAAAATTATACAACGTGCTAAACTTGCATGAATTCAATGCAATATTAATGATATCCTAACAGCTAAATATGATGGTGTTTCATCAAATTTTGCTTTTTGGGCTGTATAGAGACGTAGTTAGATGTCGCCAGATAATACTTATGAATGTGAGTTCACAATCAGTTTTTACATTTTGTATGAATCATGACAAAAATCCAGGCGTAAAGGGGCCTCTAAAGATGAGACTCCAATCATCTGTAAAGGCTAGTATTGAAAAATGTGCCGACAATTGCAAGTAAAAATTATACTAAAGAAAAAGAAGTAAATAACTTTGTACTCGTATTTGTGACTTTTCACTAACAAAGTTTCAAAAATTGTGTTTGCAAACACAAAACGCTTCTAACAGCTGCTAACAGAAGTGGCACTTGACCCGGAAAACGTCCAAGCAGGGGTAGGGTTGTAATATTTTAAACATTTCGGGGGGGGGGGGTTTGGACCCCCCCCCTGGCTACGCCCATGGTACATACTAAGAAATTAGATTGATATGCAAACACAATAGAGGACAATAGGTGCTATATTAAGATCTAGCGGATTTACTGGGACTTTGTTTTTCTCATTAGATCCAATCTTCAAATTATGGATCTACTGAGAAAATGTTTAATGAATAAACTGAATACCGATTTGTTCCCATTAGTTCACCTATAGTTCAACAGTGAAGAAGTATGACTTATTGTTATTTATACTTATGTAACGTAATGTTTCTTAGTTCGATATCGTTATCATTTTCCTTATGTACTTACTTGTAAGTTTCTTTTTATTCACATGTTTTGTGCCAATATTGGTTACTTTGTGGCATAATCTTGCAAAGTTTATTATTATTCAATGCTAGGTATTTACTAAAATCCTATTTTTATTTTGGATATTTACGTGTAGGTACATAAAAGATTATTTTTTTTAATATCAAGAGGAACAGGCATGCAACCCCGCTCCCTTCTCCCCGCATCATCGTATCACACATTTTCCAGAACGTTCCAAAGAGAGTTTTCCCGTGAGGGCGGGAGAAGGCAGGCGATGACGTCACGATCGGAAAAGCCGAACAACGCAATCTACAACCGGAAGAAATCGTGTTTCACACCTCCATGGACGCTGCTCTCCTGGTATTCTATTTATAAACGTAGAAATCAAATATCTTGGTGAAAAATATTGCATTTTGTACGATATCTTTTGTTATACTGACCGCCTCTATGGTTTAGTGGTTATGGAGGCCGTGGGTTCAAGTCCCATTATCCCGTGTTCGGTCTGCGTGATCCGAATAACACGCATTTTGTGCCCGTAGTACGGTGATTTATACTTCAATGCTCACCACCCAACTCGCAATATTAGTCGGTGAAATGTGGGTGTGCGAGTGTGAAGTGTTACTGGGATTTCACAGTCCGTCCATACTCGGAAACATCCGCTCCGTGATGATCGTGTCGTTGCCGATGTATTTAAATGTTTTGTAACAAAACTTTGATTAATTTAGTAATGGATTTTGTAGCTGATTTGATTATACAAAATACTTCGGTTTGGCTTCGTAAGTAGACAAGCAGACAGAGAGCTCTATTAACTGGCCATCACAATTAGATTTAGCCAACAACTAATCGCCTCTATCAAAAGCCAATAAAGTCTTTGCCATTGGCCTAATTGTAATGGTCGTACAGTACTTTCATTTAGGGAAACCGTAGTAGGTAGGTATACCTTATTTTATTTCATTCCTAATGTTGATTCAGTGAATGCGTCTATGAATTGCCCATACTCACACACGCTGGGCATGCGGGTTGGTGAGCGCGGTGACGGAACCCTCGCACCAGTGACGCCGCTGCCCGTCACCAGTCTGTTCCATATAAGGCCCTGCTATTAGGGATGGATATACCGCCCTCCCATGTCCCAGGCATGGTGGGCCATTTCACAAATCAATATGTACCATCGCGATGATTGTAGCTTCGTGCCACCAACCAAAATGTGATAATATATTTTTTTGTCTTATAGTTTGACTTTATTGATCGACTAATGACTATTGTTTGAAACTAATCTATTATTAAGATTTCGACACCATCTTTGTTCTTATCATCACAAAGCCCATACAATTGTGTCGATTCGGTGTAGCACATCTTAACTTATTTGACAGGAGTAAACTTAATTTAAGCGTTGTGTCCGTAATTTTTTTACTTAACTTATTTATGAGTGCTATCTGCTGCGTGCACAATAGGCTATTTGACAACATTGAAAATACATTACAAATTGTGGTCATCCTATCAGATAATAGCCTAAAAAATACATATTTCACGTTATTTAAACTAAATTACGCATATTTTTTGAAAATTACGCGAAATAAAATATAATATTTTAAAATATCTTATCTGTGACGGCAATGTGCCGCGAACGCTCTGTGATTGGTGGCAACTCATGGTGACGTCACATGCAAGTAAACATGGATTCCTAAACTGATTGTTGTTTGCACTTTATGTTTTCTGAGTGTTAAATTCGATCTGTGAAGCACTTTTCTGTCAATTTTGGATAAATTTTGTAATGAGAATTCACCTAGGTGCACTGTTTTGTTGAGGTTATGTAAACTTGTTTACTAGCGTGTGACGTCACGCGTGTCACGTGACCAGCGCCATTACAGAAACATCGTTTTCGGAGCGATTTTTAAAACGTAAACTTAAATATTTATTTTATTAATAAAACAGTAAAATTTCTCGGAAATATCAAAGAAGTGTGCTTATTGTGTTATAAATAATCATTTAAAATTACGTCCGAAATTAGTCAAATAGCCTATTGGACTCGATTCGGTTAAACACCGCACTAAAACATAACCTAACCAAAAAGCGATTAAAATTAGTTAAGTTTTTTTTGTGTTCAATTCGGTTTTGTCAACGAACTAAATTTGGGTGCCCGTTTATTTGATTTTGCGAGGATTAAATTGAATACACAGATTACTAAAAATAACGAACGTTATTGGTTTTTAAAGCGGTCCACAGACCACAAAATGTTATAACGTAATAATTGTTGCGTTTAGTTTGAATGTCGGGCGAAGCCCACCTAACACTGACAGCAGGTTAGCATGTTCAATTACAACGCGTGCAAAAGAGATAGCATGTAGTCCGTCAGACGTAGCGTCGTTTGACGATCAAACTGAACGCAGCCCTTTATAACCTAGAATTTTGTGATTGTGTTGTGAGTCGAAAAGACAACAACTTTGCAGTCGAACGAAAAAGCAACCAAGCTCAGAATAAATAGGAAAGCAATCAAAGAAATAACTAATTAAAGCCATGGAGTGGGAGGAGAGCTAATAAATGCGGATAAAATTGTTGCAGAAGTCGCATAAAAGAAAAAATTGTCGAGTTTATGTTCTGATCAAATCAGATGACAAAAGTGCTTACAGGCTTACAGGTTAGTTTCTTATCCACTATGATGTCTTGAATGAACCTAAATATTTGTTTCAAGTACTAAAATATTACAACAAAGTATTTATACACCTTTTTCTTGTTTCAGAAAATAAACCTCTTGCCAAGTTTTTTACACGTATCCAAGTACCTATATTTTTGAAGAGTTACCATTGGCTAAGGAACAACAAGCTCGCTTCGAGAACAGTAGTCAAAGAAAACTAATCATCCATTGAAACGCCAAGCAGTTCAAAGTCATGTTGACAGTGTATATAATGAAATGAAGTGAGCACAATTGAGTGAGGGCATTGTTAATTTTCCTCACGTTATAGGGTTGGGGTGTAGAAAAGGGGGCACTATGGGAAAAAAGACTTAGAAAATTTTCGTTATAGCTCTAATGATTACTTACTACTCGTAAGAGTTTGGTGTCCTATTTTTCAGAAGCGTTTAGGGTTCCTGTCAACGTTTAACCTGGTAGTATATGGGCAGATCAGGGATTCAACATTTTAGATTTATTTACATTATATTTTAAGTATCTACATTAAGGTAGCGTTCCTAAATACCGGGGTAAAGGTAAAAATGAACTGTCACCCGTTCCACAACCACCTGAGTGAAAACGAAAAGCACGAAGTTGTTCAATAAACCTTGTCAGAAATGTAAAATTCTCTTTGACAGTTAATTTTTACATTTACCCGGATGTTTAGAAACGCAACGCATATTAGATATAACAGTCTACATTTCTAAAATCTCTAATTCCCTGTGGTGCAAGGTTAGACCATAAGCTAGCTAGTAAGAGAGTTCATTTAGAACACATGTTTTTGGCTATTAAAAACTTATAAAATATAAAAAAAATTGTTAAGTACTTACTCCATATTTTATTAGCTGTCTAAAATATTTTTTGTTTATTGTATATGTTGCAATTTTTAGGAGAACATAATGTAAAAATAAAATAACATTTGTAATACATACTTATTGTTTTAATTTGCCATAAACTTTTTACATCTTTTTCTAAATGAGAAGAATAAAAAACATCAAATTTTGAAACAATATTTGCAATAATTAATATTTGTCTATATACATCATATCACCCCTATTCTGATAAGTTCTAAATATTTAAATTACAGAGTACTTTCTACTTTTCCAGATGTACAGAACGACTGGCTCTGTATTTATCAGTACAACGATATGAATCCCCCAGAGGGTGTCATATGTGTTTTCGAGTATAAACTGTGAAATGCAAGTCATAGTCCACACTCGTACACCCATGTTTTACCAATGATTAGTATGTCCCAGCGTGATGATTGGTGGGCTCTATTGCTGTACTTCAGGCACCAAATGGACCCACACCTTAATGTGCAGACACGACCGAGTGCTCAAACCACATTAGACCACAGGCTGTCATTTGGTAGTAATTAATGACTATGATTCCTTTTCAACATTCACTTTCTTAGGGTATGGTACCATTACAGGAGTAATTTCAGACCTTTTTTGCAACATGTGGACATTTCACTTCAGTAACTTCTCGGTTGACCAGCAGGCCATCAGGAGAAGCACTCAAAAACAGCCCAGCTTTGTCTTGTTCATAGTGCAGTATCCGGTGTTTATGTAGGCGTCACCATTTATTTCAAGACATCTGAAAGTCATCTTCGCTATGTTACATGCAAAAGCATGACTTGAATTGTAGTTCTACTCTGCTTCGGGTTTTTGTTTCATAAGGGGTGGTAGCAGCAGGTACCTCTTGTCTCCTGGAATAAGTATTTTGAAAATAAGTTTGCAAACGCCACAAACATATACCTACCTACTTATAGGAAGCAATTTAATCAGAATAAGTATCTTGATTTATTTAGGAAAAATAGATTGGGGTGTACAAACAGTACAAAGCCACTTAAAAAAAACAAGACAAGACATATAATTTTTAGTGCCGCCTTTGGTAAACTCTGGGCGGAAAATGCTAGTTTTAACAGTACCATTTACCTTTTTTCTGCATCTGCTAAGGCCAACACGACATTTTCCTCCATTCTTACCTCAAAAACGATCAGAAAACATTCTGAATGAACTTGTTAAAATTTAATCGTCACGAAATATGTCTCAACTAAAATTTGTCCATTTTTAGTTTGACGTTTCTAAAATTTGACAGTTAGATGGTCACTTCGAATTGCAAAATTGTGTTTTGGTCTTAATTTAATTCAAACTAACTAAAATTAGTTTGCTCCTGTCAAAATAGGTTAAGTTGTGTTTTACCGAATAGCAAAAGTAATTTGACACATCTTAACTTAATTTTAGTTAAGTTAAGTCGTATTTGTGCACATTCGAATCGATACCATTATCTCTTATTTGTATGTATAATAAAAAAAACTTATATCAAATATAAAAAACACTAATGGCATGGGAATAGCTGAAAATCAGCGTTATCTGACAATTGTTTCAGATGTCATATAGCTGAGTCTATTTCCATTTTCGGGTAATTGTTTTAAAAATAATGTAGTTGTAGTATACCCCACCGCGGGTTTACTTGTATTGTAAATAGTAAGTAATAAAATATAATGTTACCATTCGGCTTTTCTTTATAAATATTGATATATATAGTTGTTTTTTTATAAATTATACACAGTAATTAATATGGGCAAGATATATTTCGAGTCCTTTTGGACTCGGCATCAGTTGCATTGACAATAGATTGACAATAGATATGACATTAAATATAAAAGAAAAATTTTTGTTTTTTTTTTTTTTTTTTGTGTTTTAGTGTTGTTTGTTAAGGCCTGGTCCAAAGTGGGCACCAAGCGACCAGATGAATGAGGATTCCCACGTGCGAAGCTGAATATCTGTGAGTGCCGGGTGAAATGACTTAATGATGCGAACTGTGAAACAATGGTTGAAAGGCGAATTGTGAGTGCGTGTGTGGGTTGGTATTGGTAGAGTGTTGTTGTTCATAGAGTCACATGTGTGGCGATGTTGGTTGATGCGTATGTGGAGTGCGTTTTTGGTCTCACCTACATAGAAAGCCGGGCAATGTCGGCATTCTAAGAGGTAGATGCAGTTGCTTGTCTTGCATGTTGTGTTTCTTTGTGCATGTAGAGGTTTTTGTGTGTGATGAGTGTTTATGAGTGGGTTTGTGTTGATGATAGAGCAGGTTTTGCATCGTGGCCGCCGACATGGTGTTGTGCCTGTGCTTGTGGTGTTGATGTTTTGTAGAATAGCTTTTGTTTTGTTTAGGATGGATTTTATGTTAGCATTTTGTCTGTAGCAGATTGGTGGGTTCTGTGGTAGCAAATCTTTCGTTTCATCGTTTTGGTTGAGGATGGGGAGACTATCTTGGATGAGGCTTTTAAGTTTATGACTACCATCGAAATATGTGGTGGTAAGTTTTAGTTGGTTTGTGTAGTTTTTGTGTTTAGTGTTGTTGTTATGGTATCTCGGTCTGTGGTAAATGTGTTTTCGTAGGAAGTTGTCTGGGTAATTTCGTTTTAGTAGTCCTGTGTGAATTTTGTTTTGAAAGGAGTTGAGTGTTTTTTCGGTGTTGCATATACGACGACCACGGAGCGAGAGTGCATATGGGATGGATTGTTTAATGTGAGCGGGATGGCAGCTGTTGTAGTGTAAGTATTGTAATTTATTCGTTGGTTTGAAATGGACAGATGTAATGATTTTGTTTTCGTTGCTGAGGGTGAGGTCGACGTCCAGAAATGTGATTTGGTGTGGTGAAATGATATGAGTGAATTTTAATGTGCTATGGTTGTTGAGTCTCGTGATGAAGTCTGTCAGTGAGTCGTATCCGTGTGGCCATATGATGAATATGTCATCAATAAATCTTTTCCAGACCAGAGGTTTGAGGCGTTCGGATTCAAGAAAACTGTTTTCTATGGATGCCAAAAACAAGTTTGCGTAACTGGGGGCCATTCTAATCTAAAAGGGCCATCCAAAAACACCCCAATTCTATATGCTCCCAAAAATACATAAGACAAACAACCCAGGCCGACCAATTGTGGCATCGCACGATGCACCAACGCAACGAATCTCAGCATTTGTAGATGACATCCTTCAACCATTAGTTAAAAATCTTCCATCTCACATAAAAGATTCCAACCATTTCCTAGACATCATTCACTCCCTTCAACTGCCTCATCACGAACCACTCCTTCTTGTCACCATAGATGCGATTTCATTGTATACAAATATCCCACATGATGCTGGCCTTACCACTTTACGTATTCACTTAAATAACCGCCTTCCACCTCATCAACCATCCACAGACTTCATTGTTAAATTAGCAGAAATCATCCTCAAAAACAACTACTTCACCTTCCAAAACAAATACTATCATCAAATCAAAGGAACCGCAATGGGAACTAGAATGGCCCCCAGTTACGCAAACTTGTTTTTGGCATCCATAGAAAACAGTTTCCTTGAATCCGAACGCCTCAAACCTCTGGTCTGGAAAAGATTTATTGATGACATATTCATCATATGGCCACACGGATACGACTCACTGACAGACTTCATCACGAGACTCAACAACCATAGCACATTAAAATTCACTCATATCATTTCACCACACCAAATCACATTTCTGGACGTCGACCTCACCCTCAGCAACGAAAACAAAATCATTACATCTGTCCATTTCAAACCAACGAATAAATTACAATACTTACACTACAACAGCTACCATCCCGCTCACATTAAACAATCCATCCCATATGCACTCTCGCTCCGTGGTCGTCGTATATGCAACACCGAAAAAACACTCAACTCCTTTCAAAACAAAATTCACACAGGACTACTAAAACGAAATTACCCAGACAACTTCCTACGAAAACACATTTACCACAGACCGAGATACCATAACAACAACACTAAACACAAAAACTACACAAACCAACTAAAACTTACCACCACATATTTCGATGGTAGTCATAAACTTAAAAGCCTCATCCAAGATAGTCTCCCCATCCTCAACCAAAACGATGAAACAAAAGATTTGCTACCACAGAACCCACCAATCTGCTACAGACAAAATGCTAACATAAAATCCATCCTAAACAAAACAAAAGCTATTCTACAAAACATCAACACCACAAGCACAGGCACAACACCATGTCGGCGGCCACGATGCAAAACCTGCTCTATCATCAACACAAACCCACTCATAAACACTCATCACACACAAAAACCTCTACATGCACAAAGAAACACAACATGCAAGACAAGCAACTGCATCTACCTCTTAGAATGCCGACATTGCCCGGCTTTCTATGTAGGTGAGACCAAAAACGCACTCCACATACGCATCAACCAACATCGCCACACATGTGACTCTATGAACAACAACACTCTACCAATACCAACCCACACACGCACTCACAATTCGCCTTTCAACCATTGTTTCACAGTTCGCATCATTAAGTCATTTCACCCGGCACTCACAGATATTCAGCTTCGCACGTGGGAATCCTCATTCATCTGGTCGCTTGGTGCCCACTTTGGACCAGGCCTTAACAAACAACACTAAAACACAAAAAAAAAAAAAAAAAAAAAAAAAAAATTCTTTTATATTTAATGTCATATCTATTGTCAATCTATTGTCAATGCAACTGATGCCGAGTCCAAAAGGACTCGAAATATATCTTGCCCATATTAATTACTGTGTATAATTTATAAAAAAACAACTATATACAGGGTGTCCCATAATAAGCGAATCAAATTGTTATGGGAGGTAGCTTAGTCCAATTCCTATCAAATAAAATAAACATAGGTGAAACAAAAGTTCGATGGTTTTTGAGTTAATTAACTTTTTCAAAAAAATTTGAAAACATCTTCCCGTCCCTGTTTTTTTTGCTGTCATTACTTTATTTTTCAGTTAAGAATTTTTTTATTTTCAGAATATTATTTAAAAATAACTATTTCATGAATTGGCTACCAAACATTTTAGAAAAGTTACACCAAATTTAAATGGCAAGACTTTGTTTTCACTTCTTGTGTAAATTCGAAAAAAATCTTTAAACTTTGGATCTCTGTGATGAAAAAAAAAAGTATGGAGTGGGAATGATAAACTATTTTGAAAACTTGCTCATTTAATGTTATTTCCAAAAACGTATAACATTTGACCACTTTCATAAGGGCGAGACTAGTTATTGGCCTTGACCACCGGCTGGAATGGATTTTGAAAAATATTTACTTTCCATAATTTGAACTAAAATGCTATAAAAGTAAAAATTGTTGAGTTTTAATTAAAACAATGTCAAGAAGTGATTATTTTTCTTATTATAAAAAAGTGTATACCGACAAGAAAAAGTGATACAATTTTTTTTAAGAATATCTCCTTATAACAAATGTTCGAACTGACGCCCGCCTGTGCGAATGCATAAACGACACCTTTTCAAAAAATTTCGTTTTAGTCGGCGCAGGCTGGTGTCACTCGTTCGCGTAGTTCTCCCTCATTGTGAATGGGCTTTGCGTACACTCGATCCTTTAAACAGCCCCAGTAGAAGAAGTCGAGTGGATTAAGGTCTGGCGATCTTGGTGGCCACAGAATGGGGCCTAGTCTGCCAATCCAACGGCTGGGGTATGCTTCGTTGAGATGAGATCTTACTTGAACAGCAAAATGAGCCGGACACCCGTCATTTTGCAGCCACATTTGTGCTCGGGCTTGAAGTGACTCGTCTTCTAACAAAACTGGCAAAGTATTTTGCAGAAATTCCAAGTAATTTTGTCCATTCAGAACTGAGGGCAGTTCTACTGGGCCCACGATTCGACCGTTGTAAATTCCGGCCCACATGTTTATTTTAAATTGGTACTGTGAATGGTCTTCCTTCTTTTCATGCGGATTGACCATCCGCCAACTGTGGAGATTATGCAAATTGATGTAGCCATCTTTCCTGCAGGCGGACTCATCACTCCACAATACGTGATTAAAAAAATCCGGGTCTTCTTGGTGTTTGCGTAGCATTCGTTGGCAAAATACCACGCGCTTCGCATAATCGCGTGTCAGAAGTGCTTGTACACGCGTAACATGGTAAGGATGATATTGATATCGTTTGAGTACTCTATGCACAGTGGATTTCGGTATTCCCGTAGTTTGTTCGATGCGCCGACAAGAAGTTGATGGATCGTCTTCAATTTGTAAGAGAACTTCCTCATCGTCAACCTCTACAGGTCTACCCTCACCACCGTGTCTGCCTGGATTTCTTCCTTCTTTGAAGGCTTTGTCAACCCTTAAAAAAACTCCATATTGTGGGTGTTGTCGGTTTGGATAACGATCAGCATAAATCCTTTCAGCTTGTCTAGCAGAGTATGTGACACTTCCACGTATTTCGTCGAAATGTCTGGTTTCTCCATAAATCAAATGCATATCTGCATACTCATGATGGGTAAATGGATGGTCTTGATGATTTGCCATGATGCAACAAATCACAAACACAATGATCCAATTCACAAGCAAAACAAGTCCCGAGAAGCGCCAAGTCGTACACTTCACAAGATACCAAATCAAGAGCACAGCAAAGTCCAAATTAAAGCCAGGTTCGTTGGAATATCGCAATACGGAAGCAGTGATAGTACACGAGTGTAGCACAGTAGGTAAAGTGTTGCACTGAGCGACAAGTGAGTGCGCAAACAAACAACAATGGCAAATTAGTGGTGGCATGGCAGCTAGCTTCATGTTAAAACGAGACAGCTATACATCACGCTGTTGATGTCCTTGTTTATTTTTTAACTGTTCATAGATAAATAGTCAAAAGAACGGTTAGAACGTCGATGCGATAGTGTAAATAAGATTTTTAGTTCAAATTATGGATAATATTTTTTAAATATCCATTCCTGCCGTTGATCAAGGTTAATAAATAGGCTTATTCTTATGAAAATGGTCACATATCTTACATTTCTAAAAAGAACATTAAATGAGCAAGTTTTTAAAATAGTTTATCATTCCCACTCCATACTTTTTTTTTCATCACAGAGATCCAAAGTTTAAAGATTTTTTTCGAATTTACACAAGAAGTGAAAACAAAGTCTTGCCATTTAAATTTGGTGTAACTTTTCTAAAATGTTTGGTAGCCAATTCATGAAATAGTTATTTTTAAATAATATTCTGAAAATAAAAAAAATCTTAACTGAAAAATAATGTAATGACAGCAAAAAAAACAGGGACGTGAAGATGTTTTCAAATTTTTTTGAAAAAGTTAATTAACTCAAAAACCATCGAACTTTTGTTTCACCTATGTTTATTTTATTTGATAGGAATTGGACTAAGCTACCTCCCGTAACAATTTGATTCGCTTATTATGGGACACCCTGTATATCAATATTTATAAAGAAAAGCCGAATGGTAACATTATATTTTATTACTTTACTCGCAAATGCGATATATATACAATAAAAAAGTTCAAGGAGAAGTAACAGAAGTTATTCAAAGCCCTTGAAAAATATATACTCAAGATCTTCATGAACACACTAAATAGCAACACGCAGAAGACAAAATAATTTAACCACTTTGAAGAAACAGCAGCAAGATTTCCAATAATTCAATTTGAACAGATGTTTCTGCTAATGCACCACCTTCTTTAGAACAAAAGAGTCTCTTCATCCTTCACCACAATTTCATCTTTGAGACCAGGAATCAAATCTCAACAAACCTCAACCCATAGAAACTGGAAATCTGAAAAATAACGAAAAAAGAAGATTGTATGGACAGATCTTGTTTACATTTTTTAGAATACTATTTATTGACAGCTCTGAACTCGATACCAAACATTTATACCACCTTTTGTCTCTTTTATAACACTTTTATCTACACATTTTCCAAAAAAACTTTATATTGATACAATAACCTGAAAAGACTTGTCAATGTCAGAACTTTGCTTGTTACAAAATAGACAATGATAGAAATCCTTAACAAAATCAAGAGCTCCACCAAAAAGTTAGCACAATATCACAATCACGTAAGGTATCTCCAAAAATGTTTGGAAATCGGTGCTCCACCAAAAGGTCTGGTCCAAAAAATACCACTTCACACAATGCCTACATTAATCAGAAAGAATATGGAAACTTTTAATTTTATAAATGCCCTTCACACCACACAAATGCTATGCAACCAATATTTATGCCTATGTACCCACGAAAAAAATAGCCTTGATAACCTGTTAAAAGTAAGCCTTATTGCTTTTCCGCACTTATTTTTACAAATTCAAGATATCATACTAAATGCCAACACCCAACTGAGACCAGAAGATGTCAGACTATCGCAAAAACTTCAAAAGCTGAAATTATATTACAAAAACAAAAACGTTAATTTACCTATCAGTACATGCCAAATTAATATTCCTAACGGGCTTAACCTGACTCCAACTAATCTAATCCATCCCTTCTGCATCCCTCCTCCACCAATAAGCCACAGCACAGAAAACATTGAAAATGATACCGAAGAAAACATAGTAGTCAATTTATCATCACTGAAACTCACCTCAGCCGACAAAAAACTGTTGAGCAAAGGCCTTTCATTCTGCCCGATCAAAAAAATTGACCAAATAAAACTGCTTAGTGATTTTATCAACTTTGGAAGAAACCTCAAGTGGAAACACTACTGGAAAACACACACACCCAGCACTAACCAAAACATACATAACTCACTCAAAAAATTCAAGCAGCCCAGCAATAATGAACCCCCACCATTACCCTCTTGGCATCCGATCGAAATTTTTATGAAAACTATTCTTACTAAATTATCGGACCAAAACTATATAAATAATCTTCAGTCAACAAATCAAAACCTCACCCAAGAAGAAGAAAAATCTCTCAAAAAATTACGAACTAATGAAGAAATTATCATCCTACCCGCAGATAAGGGCTCCTCAACAGTAATTTTAAACATGAATGACTATGTTGCAGAAGGCATGCGACAACTGTCGAATCTCGAATTTTACTCACCAACACCAAGCGACCAATGCGATCAGGTCGTTGAAATCATCAATGATCTGCTCCAGACCACGGGCGCGAGCGAGGGATTATCAGAAACTGACAAAATTCTCATGCTGCCGGGCCATCCAAAAACACCCCAATTCTATATGCTCCCAAAAATACATAAGACAAACAACCCAGGCCGACCAATTGTGGCATCGCACGATGCACCAACGCAACGAATCTCAGCATTTGTAGATGACATCCTTCAACCATTAGTTAAAAATCTTCCATCTCACATAAAAGATTCCAACCATTTCCTAGACATCATTCACTCCCTTCAACTGCCTCATCACGAACCACTCCTTCTTGTCACCATAGATGCGATTTCATTGTATACAAATATCCCACATGATGCTGGCCTTACCACTTTACGTATTCACTTAAATAACCGCCCTCCACCTCATCAACCATCCACAGACTTCATTGTTAAATTAGCAGAAATCATCCTCAAAAACAACTACTTCACCTTCCAAAACAAATACTATCATCAAATCAAAGGAACCGCAATGGGAACTAGAATGGCCCCCAGTTACGCAAACTTGTTTTTGGCATCCATAGAAAACAGTTTCCTTGAATCCGAACGCCTCAAACCTCTGGTCTGGAAAAGATTTATTGATGACATATTCATCATATGGCCACACGGATACGACTCACTGACAGACTTCATCACGAGACTCAACAACCATAGCACATTAAAATTCACTCATATCATTTCACCACACCAAATCACATTTCTGGACGTCGACCTCACCCTCAGCAACGAAAACAAAATCATTACATCTGTCCATTTCAAACCAACGAATAAATTACAATACTTACACTACAACAGCTGCCATCCCGCTCACATTAAACAATCCATCCCATATGCACTCTCGCTCCGTGGTCGTCGTATATGCAACACCGAAAAAACACTCAACTCCTTTCAAAACAAAATTCACACAGGACTACTAAAACGAAATTACCCAGACAACTTCCTACGAAAACACATTTACCACAGACCGAGATACCATAACAACAACACTAAACACAAAAACTACACAAACCAACTAAAACTTACCACCACATATTTCGATGGTAGTCATAAACTTAAAAGCCTCATCCAAGATAGTCTCCCCATCCTCAACCAAAACGATGAAACGAAAGATTTGCTACCACAGAACCCACCAATCTGCTACAGACAAAATGCTAACATAAAATCCATCCTAAACAAAACAAAAGCTATTCTACAAAACATCAACACCACAAGCACAGGCACAACACCATGTCGGCGGCCACGATGCAAAACCTGCTCTATCATCAACACAAACCCACTCATAAACACTCATCACACACAAAAACCTCTACATGCACAAAGAAACACAACATGCAAGACAAGCAACTGCATCTACCTCTTAGAATGCCGACATTGCCCGGCTTTCTATGTAGGTGAGACCAAAAACGCACTCCACATACGCATCAACCAACATCGCCACACATGTGACTCTATGAACAACAACACTCTACCAATACCAACCCACACACGCACTCACAATTCGCCTTTCAACCATTGTTTCACAGTTCGCATCATTAAGTCATTTCACCCGGCACTCACAGATATTCAGCTTCGCACGTGGGAATCCTCATTCATCTGGTCGCTTGGTGCCCACTTTGGACCAGGCCTTAACAAACAACACTAAAACACAAAAAAAAAAAAAAAAATAATTTTTCTTTTATATTTAATGTCATATCTATTGTCAATCTATTGTCAATGCAACTGATGCCGAGTCCAAAAGGACTCGAAATATATCTTGCCCATATTAAATAGTAAGTAAGTTCGACGGATTGATTACTCGAAATAAATATTTTTTCTTTCTTTCTTTAAGATTGTCTTAGATATGTTTATTTATAAAAAGGTAATTTTTTGTAGGATGTACATTTATTTTTAGGTAGTTTTAATTTAGAATTAGATTTTCATATATTTAGCTTGTATTAAGATTGTTTTAGAGTAGTGTTTTACCTGAAGTGTCAACTAGCATAAATAATCCAAATAACAGCGTTATATCAATCGGTTCAGCTGGACGTACCAAGGCTTCGTTGACAAATCAGTGTATTAAATATGCTACACAATACAAACGCAAAACTATGTATGTATATTGTATATACCCGTATAGTAAAGGACATCCACCTACAGTAGTTCCGTGACAAAGGACAACATAACAAACACAATGTTTAACACCAGCGCGCTTGGAGGCCAGCATACAGTCCATATTCGGTCGTGTGACCACTATAATACATACAGCGAGCCCTGAAGTTTGTTCATTTACCCGAGAACTTGTTGGTGGAGGCTCTGAGTTTGCATTTCAATATCTATGTCAAGGCCCTGCAAATCTGCTACTGGGCTTGTTTTGCACTAAATATTGCTAGAGCTCGAAGCATTTAATATATTACCTCTATGTCGTAGGAGGAAATCAATCAATTAATGTCCGTTTTACTACCTGGTTTTGGATATGTACTTAGTGTTAAAAATGTATTTTAAAATCTAGAATCTGGAGGATAGGAACCTCGCTAGCTCAGTTGGCAGAGCACTTGCCTTGTAATTAAGACGTCGCAAGTTCAAATCAATAAAAAGTGTTAAAATCCCTATCAGTTGTCAAAAAATATCAAATTTGAATACGGCAGCGTAATCGGCAACCCCGAATGCCCCTTGTTACTGAGTTTCATGCAAATCGGAATACTTTTTTGGACCAGTCAAAAAACTGTCAAAACCTGTCAAATTCAATTTTTTCGGTCATGTATCCCCTCAGAATAAGGAATACAAATAGAAGCCTGGCTAAAATAATACGCGGAGAAAAACACCTATCCTTGATTTTCTTACGACATTCTAGTGCGTTAGAGAGAGATGGATATGTATTAGTTTTTTCTTAATTAGGTAGGTTGTCACTAGTTCGTTGCTTTGCTAGTGATGTAACAATGTCGATTTTTGACTACGATAAATAAACCAAATCGAAATGAACCACGACCAATCTGCTTACCACACATTATATCGTATCAAAGTGTGAAAAAAAAGAGAATGCAGGAGGCACCGACCTTTCTGGTGACATCCTCTTGCTTTGGAAGGAGGCCAAGAGAATTAATAGCAAAGTGGTCTCTGTCTACCCCAGTGGGACACATGTTATATTGTGTAAATAAGGAATTAATAAAAGGATATCTTTCTTTAGCATAATATTTTTTATTAATAACAAATTACTATATCGTAGGCAAGTAGGTACATACGTTAAGTCCAAAATTGTGCTTGTTTCTAGTACAAAAAATTATGAGCGATGACAGCGCAATTACTACAGAGGTAATTTAATTTTTTTTATTATTATATCAAATAAACATCAACTAATCTTGAATAATAACTGATAACAAATAATGAACGAATAAAATACCTTATAACCTGTAATAAGAAATCAAATTATGTGCAGTTCAAGTCAATAAGCATTCCCGAAATTCATTTCACGAAAGAACCACCCTATCAAAGTACTTTTATTGTCAACCACTAAGTACGAAAATGTCTTGATCTGCGGAATTTCTTCGTGAAGTCGATCACGGAAGTAACGTACAAGTTCTGAACAGGCCTTTCAGAACGATTTGCGAACATAGAAGTATGCAATTTTTTACACCACAAACATCCATAGGTACTGGTTCTTTTGCCTAAAATTGAAAAATTATCGAGTTAATATACTATAGTATAGTACAAGCACGTACCTACAAACAAGATTGATAATGCAATTATACATAATTATTTAAAGGTTACCAATGTGTCTGTATCTGGTAAATATAACGTCGCTAAAGCATCTGCTTTTAACCGTCTCCATGTTAAATTTTCGTTTGGTCCAAAAGAATCCGGCGTAAAGTGTTTCGAACAAATATGACTGCTTTTTTTAATTGGCCAATTGGGTCTAATTATTCGTCTAAGCCATCCACTTTTTAATTCTTCCCTTTTTGGAAATCTGTAACAAAAAGATATGGCAATATTTATTCGGCATTATTTTTCTTTTAACTCGCGCTGCAATTAATCTGCGGCTTCATCCTTTATGCACGGCTGCCACGTGAACCAATGTTCGATAGTTTGCGACACGGACTTTAGTACATCACTATGCGAAAAAACATAACCTCTACTAGTCTGCAGAAAATCTATATAAAACAGGCAAATATCGGTGTAGAATTGAACACGAGTATAATTTACAAGAACTACTATTATTGTTACTGAGTTTTAGGTATGATCCTGCAACTTATTAACATAAAAACTATCAGAACTCACCGATGAAATGATATTGCTTCATTGTTGTTTTCTTTTCTTCCTGTATGCGATTTACAGCCTTCAATCGCACAAGACATTTTATTACAATGTTAAAAAAACAATCAACACAAACAATAATAAATCACACTTTCACGAATTTTGAGAGGAAGAGCACAAAAATATTTAATTTCTCTCGGTGAAGCTGTAAACTTTCGCAAAATGCATTAGACATTTCGATGCCACCAAATTAAGATGTGATGCACGCTACGAACGATATTACAACACAACGATACAATGATGAGACATATTTAATTTGATGGTATTATAATTTTTAAAATACATCCAAATTACATCCATCTGACATTTGTTTGGTTCAATCTAGTGACACACCAGGAAAAAATATAAAGTAAGTGCGGTCCGTCGTTTCATTCACTCGTACACAGGAGTAATTTACGTTAGATGAGTACAATGGCTCATGCCTAGTTCTTATTTTAGCCAGGTTTCTATTTGTATTCCTTATTCTGAGTGTATCCCAGCTTGACCGATCACTATAGTTGAAACCCGAACTCCCTACGATTAGCCGTTCGGGAGATATGGCCGATCAAAATTTTGGCAATTTCTTTTTTCGACTTTTTTTTTGCCCTCATCTAGATCTCGCCGAGACCTTTTCCTAGACACCCATCAACATGGGTCTAACTCCAGCCATTCGGGAGATATAGACCGTCAAAGTTTTGACAAAAAAAATATCACTTTTAGTCACCCCGTGGTCCAACCCCTAGGGATGTACCACCTTCCGTTCCAAAGATATTTTGCTGGGATATAGATAGATATAGATAGATAGATAGATAGATAGATAGATAGACAGATATATAGATAGATAGATTGTGGATATATAGATAGATACATCAAAAGGAAAAAATGGAATCACTTGTGTGGCTGTCTGTCTGTCCGTCTGTTACAGCCGATTTGCTCTGGCACACATACTTTCAAGAATTTTCATGTCCACTATATTAAATTTCAAAATCGATGTCATTTTCGTAATTACGGTCCCAAAAAACCATAAAAACGACACCCATATTGGTATTTACATATTTCAACATTTCTACCTCATCGCACCCAAAGAGGGGATGATGGTATTTCACGTCCACTACGTTGGATTTAGAAATCGTAGTTGTTTTCGTAATCAGCGACCCGATAAACCATACAAACGATACCCATGTTGATTTTCAGACTTTGTCACCCCATTTCTCTTGTTAGGGGTTGAAAAACCCTAAAACACGTGTTTACTTATTTATGGATATTACTCCTGTGAAGTTTCGAATAAAATAGTCTAACTAATCTTGTTTCCCCATACAAACTTTGGATCCCCATTTCACCCCCTTAAGGGGTGAATTTTGTAAAATCCTTTCTTAGTGGATAGCCTACACTATATGCAAAATTTCAAGTCTCTAGGACCAGAGCGGTTTAGGCTGTGCGTTGATATATCAGTCAGTCAGTCAGTCAGTCAGGACTTTGAATTTTATATATAAAGTGTTTCAATTTAAATGGAAAGTAATTTAGGAGGTGATTCAGTATCGTTAATACATCACATTCCACTGCAAAGCACTTTTCTTTGCGCGAATTTTTTTTTCACTTCTCAGTACAAAGTAGTCCGATCAGCTGACTCAGTTTGAAGAAAAAGTTCGCGCATAAAAAAGTACTTTGCAGTGGAATGTGATGTACATATTAACGATACTGAATCACCTCCTAAATTGCTTTCCATTTAAATTGAAAGACCTTATATATACAGATAAGAAAATAATAAAAGTTGAAAACTAGATTTTATGTTAAAGAGTTTAATGAAACTTGAGGATAATTCATGAATTATACAAAAACGGCTCACCTCAATATGTACTATGATCGGGGTTGATACAATATGGTACTTACTTATTGAGGTGATCCTTTTTTGTTTCATTCATGAAATATCCTCATGTAACATAAAATCCAACTTTTATCATTTTCTAAGAGGAAGTAAAATTAATGAAAAAATGACCTTAATATGTAAGGATTATAATATATGATCCCGAACACAGTAAATACAGGTAACCCGTTTTTGTTTAAATCATGGACTATATTTTATGCAACGAACAAAAATATTAGTTCGTTGTATTTTATGTATTTGATTTTTATAAATTCCTGAAATGTCAGTTGACAATGTATGACCCAGTACGACCCAAATAGACGAGTAAATTTACCGTGACCTACATCCGAGTACTTTGAAAAGATCATGTATAAACAATAAAACAGCAAAAAGCTTTTCCATGTTGTTCATTATTGAAATGTAAATTTTGGAAGGCTCTTGCAAACCTCGCAGTTATGAATATTCTTTTTGCCCCATTTCATTAATCTTTTGTAAATCGTTAAAGTAGAAATTTGAAACGTTTGTCATAAAAAACCTTGTTCTCCCTGCTTAAATGCACTTTGCAGTTTGCACACGTGGATAGAGCGTCGGATAATAATGTTTGATGAGTTACCAGGAAGTAACCTGATGCCGACGGATGCAGCTCTTTGTGGAAAATGCGTTCGTAATAAAACGGGATAGTCTCTTTGATCCGATGCGTTCTTTTCTCGGTAAAAAAAACAATAAATAAACCTTTGTGTCTATCTCGTATAAATAGATAGTAAGACTGCTTCTGCGTATATCTTAGAACCGGTTAATTATGCAGGTTCCGTAATACAAGTGAAATGTCACTGCCTTTTCTTACCGCGATTGGTTGTGGTACTACCTCCTCCTACGTAAAACTGAGTTCTGCAGCAAAACCCTAAACAAGACTAAAAATTTCTGAAAATCACACTTTGTAATGAATGATATAAAATGCTATTGACTCGCTAACAATCAACAATTAAAATCTTCTTTATGACCATTAGCGCAGCAATAAAAGTCCCGCTGCGGTCCCACAATGGCGTTGACTCCTTATCAGTAATGAACACGTTGCCATTGTTGTGCCATTAATTCTTGCAAAAATATATCATTACATGCACACGCCGATGTTGTGTTGGCTGAGTAAAATGGGGTGAGTGCACACCCCATAGTCACCCTATAGTATGGCACAGAAGCGCTGTGTTCGCCCCATCGGTCCCTAGCTGTGTCTGGAGTCTGGAACGACGCGTCTGTCAATAATTTTCGCGGGAAGAGGCGTTGCCATGGTGACGAGGGTGCGCTTCGCACATGGCGGTCGCTGCCCTCTGGCGATGCACTGAGAGGGTCGGAGGGCGAAAGAGATGCGATATGTACAATCGACAACACCCAAAGTTATGCTTTTTAGATTTGTAACCTTTATGTGGGCGAAATAAGAACTGTATGGTACTTCGTGACGTAGGAAACTGTACGATAGAATTGCGCTGTCTGAAAGTCTTTTTCAAACAAATATTCGTGTCATTGGGTGGGACAGTACAAATTGAAGATAAACTACCTTGGTACCTATATACCTTATTTAAATATCTGCTAGCTAGATGATTCATTAGAGGAGTAAGCATGCAACGACAACGACCTATAAAAATTTATTTGGCAATAACTAAGCGGACAAAATGATGAGAACAAATCATTGATGAGAACCATTATCTTCTCACGGACAAAAGATAGAAGTATAAAATTAAGTACGTACATGAGAACGCTTTTAAAAATTAAGACTTAAAATAAGTTACATAATTGTTTAACTCTCTCTTTATTGTTCAGATAAATAAATACCTTTCACCGTGGTAATATTTATTGAACGGCAATTAAGTTCAATCTACAAACATTAGCCTCCCACGTATATTAGTGTTGACCACGAAGTCTTGGGTAAATAACCGGTGTGTAAAATCAAGAGGGGTCGATACTTTGTCAGTGACAAATTGTCACGCACGAGTCCGCACGGTACGAATCACGACGACTCAGAACCTAGGCTAGGTAGGAACACTGGGTTTGTAACGCTGAGTTTTTGAACGGGTTTCGTGGTGTAGCGACACTAAACGTCAGCTGTCATTTTTGCGTTGATTTAGAATTTGTCGACACCAGTGTAGCGTCTCTGTCATTTTTGAACGGTCGGTCGGTGTTGAGATGCGAGTTGATTTTTGAACGGGTTGCGAAGTTAGTGTAGGAAACCCATATGGTGTGAGTTTATGAACGACTATCAGGCTACGTTCCTAAACGCCGGTGTAAAAGTAAAATTTAACTGTCAAATTGAATTTTACATTTCTGACAAGATTTATTGAAACACTTCGAGCTGTACGTTTATACTCAGGTGGTTTTGGAACGGGTGACAGTTAATTTTACCTTTACCCCGGCGCAGCCGAACGCTACCTCAAAAGCAATGGTGTCGATGACGTGTTTGACGCTTTCGTTGTGGGAACTGTCACCATGTTTTGTCGACATCTTGGAAACAATAAAGTTTACGTTTTCGTGGAACATTACCGACTTGCAGTTGTAATGTTTTTTTAATGCATTTAGAAGGAAATGCTGGAATACTATCTTAATGACATATATCATGGATGTTAGAGGTATTTCCGAGTGTGGACTGTCAATTGAACAGTCGACACTCGTACACCCAATTTTCTCCGACAATTGCGCCCTAACGTCTGTACATCTCAACGTGACATGTACTTCGCTCACAAATATACGCTTTTTAGAGGGCATGCCGTTTACATCAGTGTTTTTCTTCACCGTTCAGCAAGTGGTATTAGGTATACTGAAGTACAATATTAATAGATACTATTTGCACATAAATTCCGAAAAACTCATTGATGTATGCCGGACAGGGCAGGATCCAAAAACTAGGTCTCAAAATTATGAGTCCGCGCGGCATCGTACTTTGAGATTGGAATTGGTATACGAATAAGTAAATTGGTATACAAATAAGTATATTCGCAACAGTCAGCTTCGTCTGTTATTGACTTCAGTTGACAGTACATGATACCCGATGATATATCAGACCCGAGAAGCATTGTACCCTCGATGACCTGGATACATTTCATAAGTTTCCCACGATGTAAAGCGAGAAGATCTGCCGCAACCACCACGGCGTCACGCCTTCTGCGCAGACGCCGCGCCGCGCCGTCGAACGGTAGATTATTTGAACACATGGACTAATCTCAAGTGACAATCATGTATTCATATGAGAAAAACTGGAGCTTTGCATACTTGATTTCATTTGTAGGGTTCCATACATCATTATCATCATCCTTAAGGGATCACTTTCTGTATCTGTATGTATGTTGGTGACTCAAGGCTCTTTTTCTAAGACACGGCCCGAGGTAGCACGTTGAAATTAATATCGAATACTAAGGTTCATAGCCTCAGACTGCTGTACAAAATATCAAAGATAGGGCCTTTCAAATTGTATTTTCATACAAAAAATCATACTCGGTGACTATTATCATCAAAATAATAACTATACAATCTTGAAATTTGCCACGACGGTAGGTATTTTGGCACAATTGAAGGAATAAATCCGAAAATCATTAATTTCCAATTCCATGTGGAATAATTTTAATTCTGCAGTTTTGTTCTATACATTTTGTAGGTATTAAAGCCGATTCTGAAGGCTTTAATTTTAGTTTTAGTGTTGTCATAAATAAAATTTTCTTCGATACAAAATAGTTCTTAAGTGTTAGGACTAGAAGCTAAATTTCTTTGGAAAATTTTAAGCTTTGACAGCACTAAAACTAAAATTAAAGCCTTCAGAATTGGCTTTAATGATAAGTTTGTAATTTTTAATCAAATGATTCAAGTCTACTAACTTATTTGAATGGGCGAATAGGGTACGGTACTCTCAGGGAGCGAGTCCTTCTCGCTGAATTAAATAATTTCTTATAGGGCTAGTCACAACGTAAACAATACGTCTACAAACGGGCCACCCGTAAAATCTAATCCGTATGTTTACTTTTAAATACGCTGTCTACAAAATTTTGTGAAATCCCGGCGGTTGATCAATACATTTGATCAATAATTTCACGGATTACTTTATTCAAGCGAAAAAAAAACCATTACATAACAGCCGATAACCATAACGCGTTATGCAAAATTTGCCACTCAAAATAATCAAAATTAGACCGTCTCGTCGCGGATCTGCTTATTATGTTGTAATATAACAGTGGTAAACCACTTATTTTTACGAAGGATAATTTGATTTTTGGTCATAGATTACCTACTATGTTTTTTAATCGTTCATGGAAGTGCTGTCAATACAAAATTTTCTTCATAGCAAAAAGAGAAGATAACTTTCTTTGGAAAAATGAAGGTTTAGATAGCGCTACAACTAAATTAAAGCCTTCAGAATCTGCTTTTTAGGGTTCCGTAGTCAACAACAAGAAACCCTTATAGTTTCGCCATGTCCGTCTGTCTGTCTGTCTGTCTGTCCGCGGCTTAGCTTAGAGACTATTAGTACTAGAAAGCTATAATTTGGCATGGGTATAATACACATTTATCACACCAAGAAAGTGGTACAGTAAAATTTTGAAAAAGATTTTTGTTTAGGGTACCTCCCCTACATGTAAAGTGGGGGTGATTTTTTTTTCCCTCATCTATCCCCTAGTGTGGGGTGTCGTTAGATAGGTAATTTAAAAATATTGGGGGTGTGAGAAGACCATTTTTCGATCCAGAGTTTCGTTTGCGAAATATTAAGCTTAAAAGTGTTAATTTTTGTTAGACTCAAGTGTCCCCCCCCCCCCCCCTGCCAGCGAAACGGTTGTATTTGGAGACGTGAAAAAAATTACGGCAGTAATATACATAAAGAAATTAAAAGGAAAACTAAGTAGGCTAAGTAGTATAACGAGTACATATCACGCCAAACTTTTAGTCCCCTCTAAACACGGGGCGATTCGCATCAGCAGTAACAAAATGTATAGGCCGTTCTTGGGAACAGCAACTTCCGAGCGTATTAGAAGTTTTAGCGCGATCCGTATTAGGCGACAAACTTATAAAATGTACTTGGAGAAGAAGTCCGCATATTGTGCAGGGCAACTACGGAACCCTACACTGTACGTGGCCCGACACGCACTTGGCCGGTTTTATTTGTTATTTGGTTATTTGATCGGAATAATGAAAATAAAAAATTACCTCGTAACCGAATGTACCTACGAGTATATATCTATGGCCGCCATTAATTCTTACCCCTGTGATTAAGTAATTGAGTAAAGAGGCGACCTAAGATGTATCCACTTTATTCATTTACAGTTGTATCTCTGATACAACACCAAACCGCTGCTTTTTAGGGTTCCGTAGTACCTAAAAGGTACAAAAGGAACCTTATGGTGAGACTC
This sequence comes from Ypsolopha sequella, assembly GCA_934047225.1. Classification (NCBI taxonomy): domain Eukaryota; kingdom Metazoa; phylum Arthropoda; class Insecta; order Lepidoptera; family Ypsolophidae; genus Ypsolopha; species Ypsolopha sequella. Next base: position 9,588,382 of record OW203987.1, read on the forward strand.
CGTTGTCCGTCCGTCTGTCCGTATGTCACAGCCTCATAACTTTAGCACCGTTAAAAACAAATTCATGAAATTTGGCACAAAAATAGCATTAATTTGCCCACATATTAGGCTGTAAAAAAATATGAAAAATTTGAAATTGTTCAAAATATTTCCAAAACAAACGTCAGAAAAATAAAAAATAACAGCCTAAAATCACAATATGGGTATCAAATTATAGGTAATAAAAAGTTGATTCTAAAACTATATATTTTTAACATATTTACTGACACTGGTTTCGGGAAATCTTTAAAAACCTCCAAAATATGTATGTCCCCCCCCTTATCTCCGAAACTAGTAGACCGAAAAATATGAAAAAAAATGTCAATTAATTTCATAACTGGCCAATTACAGAAAAACTATAGCGATTAAAAAAAATTCAGCACTAATGAAAAATACAAAAAAAAGAATTAAAATAAATTAAAAAACATATTTTATAAAAATACAATCTGGGTATCAAATTGTAGGTATTTAAAATCTGATTGTTAAAAATATATACTTTTAATATATTTACTGACACTGGTTCCGAGAAGTCTTTAAAAAACCCCAAAAATATGTTTGTTCTCTGAAACTGGTAAACCGAAAAATATGAAAAAAAATCATGGTAATATATGTTTACGTGAAGATTACAGGAAAAATAACGCGGTTGAGAAATTCACGAAAAAAAAAGTCAAAATTAAATTTATCATCCACAATACCTAGGTACGCGAGACAGACTCGCACTGGGCCAGTTTTTTTTACAAGCAGAGAACAGACGCATTCCCGATGTAGAAGAGAGCCAGAGAAGAGAGAAATGTAGAAAGGACAGACGCATTCCAGATGTATTATTTGTGTCAGATCGTGGCAAGGATCCATTTTACCAACTAATTACTAACCATTGGTATCTTGGAATGATGCTGCAAATGTGTGGTCAGAAATCAACGTCAGTCCGAGCGCTGACCCGCCTCGCTCCAGTTTACTTGATAAGCCTGATAATGTTGGCCGTGGGATGAATTAACCGCTTTTCTGACCTACGCCATCGGTTTTAATTGAACAATACTTGGTAAGTGGTATTACAAATTTTAATTGCTAGGTATGATTTTTCGTAGAATTTTATTCTGGCGCAATACAACGATAACGACGTGCTCATTTTCGATGTATGGCTTCTAGATATTGTCTGGTATAAAGAATCGGCTTGGATAATTGCAATGTATAAAAGCCGCGCTATTATTTTTTCCTTTGTGCAATGCATAGGGGAGAACGATGGTGACTTTGCAGAAAACAGGGACATTTTTCCCGCTTGTTTTTTCTGTTATGAAGACATAATTTATATAGTTGTATCCTCCCCTAATATTTTTATGGTATTATACTCTTACAATGTTTTTTTTCGGGCAATAAATATCTTATGAATTTCATTTTCGACTAATCTCAGTGTAAAGATGAGTTTAATTGTAAATTCAATCAGTAAATAATATAAGAAAACTTCGTCTAGGACTTGCAGAGTAAGTACAAAAAAATGGGACAAAACAGTGGAATGCCAGCACGAACACTTTGCGCAAGAATTAACTGTACCTTCAGTGATGCAAGAATTAAGTCTGTTGTTTACACAGATGGGCGAGTCTACTCGCCTCGCCTTAAAACATCCAGATCCAGAATACATACACAAGTAGTATTGGAACCGACAACTTTTAACAGTAACATCAGAATTTCAAAAATCGTGGAAATTCGGTCGATTATTCGAGTCGAGATTCAATTTCGGAATAGGGGAGCTGATCTGATACCAGGATTGGGCACATCGAGTAGTTATCCTGATTTATAGCCTGATATCCTGAGGGTCCTTGCGAATGGTAGGTAGACATAATTAATCCTAACTTGACGGCGAAATGACCCTACTAGTGTGCCCATTAGATTGTTGCCACTCTCCCTCGACGACACCTAGCCACCCCCGCCTGTCCCTCTGGAATGAGCACAATTTACTGACGTAATATAACTCAATTAACTTTTGATTGAGGTGGAAATCACTACAAGTACCTAACATGCCGTAGTAATTTGGTATCTTGGATTTAGGCCTTATAAGCCAATCTTCGCAGCTACATTCTCAGTGGAAACTTTTGTGGCTGTCAACAATAAGACAAAGAGTCGGCTATTGGTGACTGGCGACGTCGTCGCCGTTGACATCAGCGAGGCAGGAACGTGAGAGTTTACTTTCCAATGATATTTCGAGGCGCGGCACGTGCGCCCCCGCCATGCCTGCCGTAACGGACAGGCTCTGCGAGCTGCTCGTGACGAGGGTTACCAGACGACAGGAATTTTCCTGACATGTCAGGAATAAAAAAAGGTTCATCACGAATTTTTTAAAAGAGAATAAATAAATTACTAGAATTAATATACCGGGTGTAAAAGGACAGGTATCTTTAAATGAAACTGCATATTCTACTGATCACACTAATCAACTTTCCCAAAGAATTCCCTGCGGATATGAAAAAATATTTTTTTACCAATAATTTTTAAGTTTACTGTTATTTTGTATGGGCAGGTACAACATTATTTTTATTGTCGTTGGTATGTTTCTTTAGGAAACTTTTTCAGTATGACTAGTAGATCATGTGGTTTTATTTATTGAGTTACATTGTTTTTAATACACATCTGACAAAAACTGTTGAAAATCGTGCCGTCCGCGCTCCCACATTAACATCCTCGTAAAACTAGACTAAAGCAAATTTCCTGAATTATCAGGGATTTTGTCAGGATTTCACATTATCAGATTGAACAAAATAAACACACTCAGCTATTGTGGGTTAGTCGGTTATGTACATAAGCAGAATAAACCAAATAAACCAACCACCACAGTACAAACCATGATGGTTTATTTTATAGTGGCCTGAAGTTAGCTGCACAATCACGTTTGGCAGTAAATTTTTCCCCACGATTTTTGACGTTTGTTCAGGGTTATTATGACTGAATCGTGGGTGTTTATACTGGAAAATTGTATTTTGATTGTGATCTGATGACCGTACCCGTACGTTTTCAACTGTCAAACCGCTGTTCGCCTAAGCCAAATGAGTAAAGAAATCAAAGGAGCAGTAATATTTGTCTATGGGTGTCTATATGCAGAATCCTGTTTGCGGCCGGTCCGCCATTGCTATGTAACGCTGTCGTGAGTATGTGATCTGTCAAAACAAGCAGTGTTTGTGAAGGTTTAATCCGCCATTATTATGTAACCATGTATGTAACATAAAGTTTAGGTATGCATGTTTATTTCGTAGGTATAGCCAGTCCATTGGTTTCCTTAGTCTAAAGCCTAAGCAAATTAGCCAGTTTGACAATTAAAATCGTACGTTTTACGTCGTCCGTTTGTTGGCATAGATTAAATTATGTTAAGGTGTGTTAATTCAAAAACCATTTCGAGATTTAGGTTTAATAAGCCGCATTTTCGAAGTTTTGGTCTAAAAAACCTCATGATGATGAATATTTTTACGAAAAGGCTGCAACTTCCATTTGCCCTCGTGTGACGTCACTTGACTAATGGCTGTTTAGAAATGTGTCCTTTGCTATCAAGATAAATTTATAATAATTTGCTTCGGACTAATTTGACAGCTAGATAGACAGACAGACACAGGCCACTTTTTTATAAGCAATCACACATCACAATCAGTATAACTAATGTCTAAAACTTTTAAGTGACAAGGTCGTCGGACAAATCTTTAAAAAATCATAAAAAAGCAATGGTTAATTTATTTACCAAAATAATGAAAACAATATCTTAAAACGGCGTATATTCTCTGAAAAAAAAATCAAAAACATTTTTTTTAAATTAAGCTATGGGAATTCCACAACGTAACCGTACTCGTGATCTCGTGACAATGAATAGTCCAGTACACATCTCCATGAGGGTTTCGGAAAACACCTAAGCTGATTTAGGACTGTACCAGGAAACCTTCCGTTTTTACATACCAGTATGAAGTACTTATTGATATTTTATCGTAAGCAAACTCGAAATCGAGTTTTTACACTGTGTGTCTTAAAATATGTCTCAGTGTCCTAGCCTATAATAATCGAAGCTATAATTATTTAAGTATTTATGTAAATAGGTTGGTATTCTTATGTTAAATATGCATAGCGCAAATATATGCAGTGAAGTGGCAGTGAATGAACGGATGATAGAGAATAGAAAACTCTTCCTTTTACTTCTACATGCCAACAAATATGTCTCAACATGGGCGCCAATTGGAAAAGAAAATACGCAGCAATGATTCGCATGGCCAGACATAACAGCATATCTGTAAAAATGCAGTGGCCTGTATTGAACATAATTAAAATTTATTGAAAAAGGCGTTACTTTGCGGAAGTCCATCATAAATTTGTAGATATATTAATAATTTGCAATATTCCGCTAAACACTCCCACCATGCTATTCAAAATGCAGACTCAAGCACCGCCCGCCCTCCCGCATAAAACATGCACAAGCAAAGCAAGCAGTACGAGCACAAAATAAAGCAATCTTAAATAACAAGCAAGAAAACTTATCGACACGTGTTTCGCCTCTAAACGAGGCATCCTCGGGATGTGTAGTCCGCCCGACCGCTCGACAGCAAATGACGAGCTGCCGCCCGGAGCTCACCTTTTATACACCGGCCTGGCTAGTTGTTTGGTGGGAATAAATGGATGACGAAAACATACGTAAAAGGGGAGTACTTATAAAATTTGTTTGTTCGTTCAGTAAATCAGAGTTATTCTTGTTTTTCAATATCTCTAACTGTTCTAGCACACACATTCTTAAACCTTTCTTACAAATATGTTTTATATCAAATGAATGATTGTTAGGCAAACTATGACCGGACTCTAAAATATGTTTCGCAAAATGTGATTTTTCGGGATGATTATTTCTATAGGCTGAGATGTGTTCTTTATACCTAGTTTCAAAGCTACGACCCGTTTGACCGATGTAAACACCGTTACATTCACTGCAGCACAATTTGTAAATACCCGACTGTTGTTTTTTATCTAACTTATCCTTTCCATTGCAAAGCCGCTTGATCTTATTATTAGTTCTGAAAGCAACGCGAACACCAGAACGCCGAAAGATCTTCGCAACCCGTTCAGAAATCGGTCCTAGGTAAGTTAAGCTGGTTTTATATTTTTGAATACTTTCAGGCTGTAAAGCGGACAAATTACTTCTGATAATACTATTTTGTTTTTTATGGATTAATCGGTCAACCATTTTAGTACTATACCCGTTATTAAAAGCAATCTGATATATGATATTGAGCTCTTTTTTATAGTTGTCCGGACTTAAGGGCACCGTCATTAATCTGTGAACATAACAACGAAAAGCAGCAAGTTTATGTTCCCAAGGGTGACAAGATGAAGCGGGTATTACAGTATCGGTGTGTGTTGGCTTACGGTATATTTGAAATTCATGTTGATGTTGTGATCTTGTAATAGTTAAATCTAGAAAATTAAGGGAGTTTTCTTGTTCGACTTCTAATTTAAATTTTATTTTTGAGTGAATTTTGTTAAGTTTGTTGACAAATATATCTAGCTGCCTACTAGTACCCGTCCAGCAAAGAATGACGTCATCAACGAATCTATAATAATACAAAATATTAGAATTATTGACAATATGTTTGGTCTCGAAACTGTCCATGAAAATATCAGCCATCAACGGACTTAAGGGTGAACCCATTGCTAAACCTTCTTTTTGCATGTAGAAACTATTGTTGAATTTGAAATAGTTTTGTTGCATGCAAACTGATGTGAGGTTCAGGAGGTCATCAATTTCGCCAGTGTGAAGACGTTGTTTTTCTAACAAATTTCTAATTATAGTCAAACATTCGTCATAAGGAACATTGGTAAATAAGCTATCTACATCCAAAGATACTAACTTCGCATTAGAGGGTAAATGAACATTATGAATTTTCGATATTAAATCCTCTTTATTCTTAAGACAATAGATAGGCTTGAAAGAAGTTTTTTCTAACAAAATGTGATTTAACCGTTTTGACAAATCATAAGCTGGGGCACCGATGTAAGAGACAACTGGACGAACCGGAATGTTATCTTTGTGTATTTTTGGCAAACCGTACAAAGCTGGGGCCACGGGGTTCATAGGCAGTAATTTCGCTTTAGATTGAGTGTTATCTGGAAAAACAAAGGATGTGTTATTGACGGCCAATTTTAACTCAGCTTGAAATTTCTTAGTTGGATCCGAATTAAGTGGAACAAACTCGTCACCCTGAATGACGTCATTCACTTTACTATTATATTCTTCGCGATTCATTATAACTACTGTATTACCTTTATCCGCTTTTGAAATTACTAGATCGTTATCATTAACCCTACACTGAATCGATTTAAATGTTGCTAGTTCCGGGTTGATTTGTTCTTTTGAGGAGACAGCAACTTTTAGTATTTCATTCGTAACTAAACTCTTAACAATATTATCTTTTTTAGAAACTATAGCAGTAATCTCAGCATCAACAGCTAAATTTTGCAATGAATTTTGGGACAAATTAGAAGGAATATTGTATTTTAAGCCCTTTTCCAAAAGTGACATCTCGCTAGTAGGAAAATCAATGTTAGTTAAATTTTTTACGCGAGGGTGGAATGGAAATGTTGACGAATTTTGCACGGGATGGTTAATTAAACGGTTATTACACTGTATTAATCTGTCCAACTTGCCCCTCTGGATGAGATATTTTTCGTGTACCACTTTCGACGCCAAATCTCTAGCCTTTCTGTCTAGGCTATCAAATTCACTGCTGTGTAAAGAAAAAGTTAATTCAGTATGGAGAACTTTTAGATGAGTTTTAAGATTATTTCTTACCGAGAACCAATACCTTATTTCATCATTCAACCACGCTAGTTGTGCTTTTTTGATAGCTAAAAACGATGACCTAGTGTGTATGTTACAACGGATATTTAATTTTATGTAGTTGGGGACAATTTGATTTTTCTTACATTGTTGATTAAACCAAACATTTTGTGAAGCAAGTCGATGTAATTTGGTAAGCTTAACATACAATTTCGCCTGTTCAGCTATGCTTGCTGACCGAATAAAATTTATTGAAAAAGGCGTTACTTTGCGGAAGTCCATCATAAATTTGTAGATATATTAATAATTTGCAATATTCCGCTAAACACTCCCACCATGCTATTCAAAATGCAGACTCAAGCACCGCCCGCCCTCCCGCATAAAACATGCACAAGCAAAGCAAGCAGTACGAGCACAAAATAAAGCAATCTTAAATAACAAGCAAGAAAACTTATCTTGCTTGTTATTTAAGATTGCTTTATTTTGTGCTCGTACTGCTTGCTTTGCTTGTGCATGTTTTATGCGGGAGGGCGGGCGGTGCTTGAGTCTGCATTTTGAATAGCATGGTGGGAGTGTTTAGCGGAATATTGCAAATTATTAATATATCTACAAATTTTTGAACATAATTAATTAGTTCTACTTACTAATTAACCAAACGTCAAAGTTACAAAATGTTAGTTACTGATCACAATGTTCTTTTTGATGTACAAAAGGGGTAATTAAAGACCAGCGTGTATAATGTTTAAAAAGTTTGTCAAGCGTATATATATACGTGGTACAGAAAGAATGGGTTCCGTAAATAGTGATTTGTATGTAGAAGATGTTTTAATTTAAGGTGGATGGTCCAAGGTAGTTTTTATAAAAAACTTGTGAAAACCAATAACGACGACAGAAGAATTATTATTTAATTCTGTTATGTTTTTCCACACGTTCCATCAACATACACCCGCGAATATTCAGTTTTTCTTAAAAACAAAATGTTTTAACAGACTAATTTTGCAATTTAAAACTTTCATACATTGGATTACAAAAAATTTAAATAACAAAATTAGATTCTAAAAATGTTTGTTTGTAAAAAAAACTGATTATTCGCGGGTGTAAAGTTGATGGAACGAGTGGAAAAAGGTAACAGAATTAAATAATAATATTTCTGTCGTCGTTATTGGTTGGACCATCCACCTTAATGTAGAAAATTGCCACCGATTTTCAGCCTTAGCTTGTACTAAATAAAGGAACACAAAAACAAAACAATTATACAACCAAAATCAAAAATAAAATGACATCAAAACACAAAGAAGATAAACTAAAACATTTCTACCTAATACGTAATTAAAAGTGCTCTTTTCCTTTCATAGCCCCTATTGCTTATGCTATGGTCCGGCGGAGTTCACTGAAAAGGTTTCCATTTTCAGACGAAACGCTAAAAACGCAACATGCTCTTGCATTGCGTAGCTGCTGTGTATGAACAATAATCAAGCAAGACCGACACCACCACCACATTCTTTAATTGATATTGTTCATTACATGCTGGCTGCAGCTATCAAAGAGTTCGCAGAATCGTCCGCGGCAACGATGGCAAAGACACATACGGTCATTACACAAACTGTCCTGACACACGAAGTGCAAGATAAACAGATTGCTTACTCAGGCCGGTATAGAGGGGGGGTAATGGGTGTCCTATACTCCTATCCCCCCGAAATCTTTGAACTTCAAAACATATAAGAGATATATAGTCACGACATGAGTCCCCAAAGGGGGTGTCAGAGGTGTTCCAAGTGTGAACTGTGAAATGCAAGCCACAGCCCACACTCGGTGCAACCCCGTTTCACCGACGATTATTGTGATGGGTGGTGAGCCCTATCGCCGTACTTCGGGCACATATACACGCTTTTCAGGGCATGCAGGTTTCCTTATGATGTTTTCCTTCACCGTTCAGCAAGTGATAAGTAAGAACAAATACTATGTACACAAATTCCGAAAAATTGATTGGTGCATGCCCACGGATATCTATGTGCATGCCCGATCGGGGATCGAACCCGGATCTCAAGATACCGGTGCAACATGTATCCCCGAGGAGTGCTAGAGGTGTTTCCGAGCGTAGAATGTCACTGAACAATCAAAACTCGTACACCCTCTTTTCACCGACGATTTTTACGCCCCAATGTGATAAGGGGTTCGGGCACTAATACGCGCAAGCTATTTAATCTTTAGGGCCTGCGTGATGCGAGTTTACTTCATGGTGTTTTCCTTCACCGTCCAGTAAACGGTAAATAGACATAAATTCCGAAAAACTCACTGGTACATGGTCCACCGGTACTATTCAAACCTGGGTCTCAAGACTGAGAATCCCGGCGTCCTACCGACTCACTTACTTCATTGAATTCATTCAGTTTAGTCGTGTAGTGTAGAATACCTTGAGTAGCCAAGTATTTATAGAAATTCAGCCCCGCCAGGCCAGGTGGAGCGTAACCCGATAGAAAACCGCAGCTGTATTAGTTTTCACTTTGCAAGTAGGGCGTAATAAAATGACCTGTTCTTATCTAAGGTCTGTCATTAAAAGGCGATTAAAAATCAATGAATGTCTAATTCATCATCAAAACGAAGCTCTTCGCTTTCGTGATTCGTTCCTCGGATTGCATTCTATTTTCAAACGTGACACCGATACAATTTGGAGGATTAAAGGCCTTGGCAGACAGAAAGCGTGGCGTGTTGTCGGGGCGCGATGATAGGGTGTTGTTAGTTGGTGTATGAGACAGAGAGCGTAACGTTGTCATTGTCAGATCATGATAGTGTGTTCTTGGCTGGCGATGGCTATGCTAGTGTCTGAGAGACGCCACATAGAAACGTCACGCCGAACTCGGTGTGACCGTCACAAAAACACCATTATCGCAACCCGATAACGCTTTCATCCGTATTTGTGTCTTCGTGACGAACGTCTCCAGCAATGTGAAGACATTGATAATCGTGCTCGATAATCTTCGATCATTAGAGATGTCTTTCAAAACAGACTCTCGGCAAGATCAATTGGTTTGTCAGTTTCCAATAAACGATCGGAGCTACAAAGAGTCAGATGGATAGTGGGCCAATATTGTGGGTTGCTGACGCCCGCCCACTATTGTGCAATTCCACAATTAGACACAATCGTACCGTGGCGACCACAAATCAAATTCAATTCATTCCATAAATTACTGCTGTCCATGACAATTATACAAATAAATCGTCGTCGACTAGCAATTTTATTTTGATTGACTGTAGGTTTTTCTGGGTAGACCTGATTTGCATTAAAGGCAGTTGAATCACGTGTTATAAGTGTTATTTATTGACTTGATTAACGTTTTAGATTTAAGCGACAGCGCACACAAAAACAACTTTTTCTTTTTGTTTTCTTTCGCCTGAATTTTTGTCGAAGCATTTTCATAAAAAAACGTCGTGCTATTTTTTTTTGTCGCCGTCATGTGCAGTACGCCTAGCTGTAATAGCCAAATATATTAATAACTTTTCGAACGAAGTGCTAGGACGCACAAAAAACGCATCTGAAACTGAAAGCGTGGACGACTCGACGACGACACGTAACGAATTTTTACTCGCAGTGCGTGTACAGATCACGCCTAACTTCTAGTTCACTCTGACTGAACAAGAGGCGATTCGCATCGACGTTGACAGGAACAAAATATATGGGACGTTCTTTGGAGGAGCAACTTCAGAGTGGACTAGAAGTTTGGCGCGATATAGCCTACCCTAGCAATTTTTTTTATTACCCATCCAGCACAGTAAGTCCAATGGCAAAGACCTTATTTGCTTTTGATAGAGGCGATTATATTTATGTTGGCTCATATGCCTCTTTTTCTTGGACGCGTAATACTAATGATCACGCAGCGAAACAACAAATTGGTGTGCTTTTAGACTTTTTAGGTAATCCTGAAATATTTTGTAAGGATAAAAATATTGGATCCCTTCATATTTCTACTATTTCTAGTAACTATTTTATACTGGCATATAACTGGCATATTCCGCCTAAATTTTGCAAGCCAATTTGACCCAATAAACAAAAAATCTAAACGGCCTACAAATATCGATACCTATTTATTTTAAAAGCTCGCTTTAGAATTCGACCTCTATAACATTTGCATTTGTTCTCATTGAGCACGTAAAGTGCTCCAAATAACTTGCTAAAGGTAAAAATAGCGGGAGTGCATTCATTTGCTAGATACCATCGAAGAAATTACCGCAGGCCCACTTTTCGCACTTATCACCATTGAAATACGGACGAAAAGTGGGTCTGCGGATTTTTCTCGTTAGTACATTACGTGGTATGAAGAAGACTATTCTTAGCTATCTTGATATCAAGGATGTAGGGAAGCGGATGCAAACGATAACAATTATTCAAAACATACGCATACCAGATCCGTATAAACAAAGTTATGGTAGGTATAAACCTAGACTATAGACTAAACATTTGACTTTGAACAGACCAAGGGTTGGATTTCGTAGTATAATTATACTATTTGTACCACATTTTCATGACATGTAGTATGTAGTATCATAATGGAACTATACTACGTAAAAATACCGTAATTTTATATTCAGGCCGACCGACTTGTTTTATTGGTTGAGACTTTAGAGAATCCAATCCCGCATCAAAATCGCGATCCCGCAAGCCTGCGGGATTAAGATCATCAATCCCGCGGATCCCGCGGGATTTGCGGGATTGATTTTAATTATTATTATTTTTGTTTCATGTAATTTAAAGAAAGAAAATACACACAAATATTTTTAATTATTCTTATCAACATGAAGCAAAGTTATCACTTATATTATAAATTAAATATAATGATGTTTAAGACAATACAATATTCACAATATTTCACGTTTCATATTTAGATTTTTATTTGAAATAGAACATATTCATTGGTTTTAGAGGCATTTAAAATCAGCTTATTTTTTTTGAAAATACTTTCGAAGAAATGATAAAGTATCTAACGTTTCATCTTTTAGATTTGATCTTATCTTGCTGCATAAATAGCCAGCGGCGGAAAAAGCACGCTCGGCTTCCACACTTGTAGGCGGAATTGACTTTACATAAGTATAAACAGCTTCCAAATACTTCCCCCTATTCCCTCCACATTCAAAAAGTGTCATCTCACGTTTCAATATCAAATCAGTTGAATTATCTCGAGTGGGTTCTTTTTAAATGTCAAAACTTTGACGGCATGTATCTCCTAAACGGTTAGAGTTAGACCCATGTTGATGGGTGTCTAAGAAAAGGTCTCGCCGAGATCTAAGCGCCGGAAATGTCAAAACTTTGGAGGCCTGTATCTCCTAAACGGCTGAAGGTAGACCCATGTTCATGGTACTTTAAGAAAAGAGCTCGACGAGATCTATCTACTAAAAAAAAAATAATAATAATAAAAAAAAATTCTATCTGCTGTATCTCCCGAACGGCTTAAGCTACTGACTCCGGGTTTAGACTATAATGATTAGTTTGACAGGGGCTACATGGCCAAATTAAAAAAGTTGACATTTGACAGCTTTTGACAGTTTTTTGACACGTCTTAAAAAGTGGTCCAATTTGCATTTAATTCGGTATCAAGGGATGTGTAGGGTCGCTGATTACGGTACCGTTTTGAAATTTGACACTTCTTAAGAATTGACATTTTTTGGATATAAAAAATGCTATGCAATAGCTTTACCGCGGCAGTCCCCGAGTGCCACACGTCTTTTTTTTTCAAACCCGCGAACGTGCGGGATCCCGCATGAGTAATAACGCATTTTTGATCCCGCAAAAAAGGTGCGGGATCCCGCATTAGCGGGATCCCGCGTTTGCGGGATTGGATTCCCTAGTTGAGACGTTTTGCTTTTTAACATTTACCCTACAATATAGGGAATTTCTGTGCGTGATGAATATTTTCAGTAAATTTTTTTAAAATTTCACAAACAAGTAACTAAATAAACAAATATTTTATTAAATTACGAATATTTTTAGTAATTTTTTTTTTAAATTTCACTAACAAATAGGCAATTTTATTTCAATTCAAAATAAAAATCGACGAAAAACGAAATGTAGTATAATTTTAACCAAGTAGTATATTTTTAACTCCCATAGACAGTAATTTTCCGAGGGTCTGAATTCAACCCTGCGGGTCTACCGCGTAATTCTCATTTTCATCAACATCAACTTGAGATTGAAATTTGACGTGCGTGCGACGACGCCCGCCTAACATGCCATCTCTTTTGCACGCGTTGAATTTCGCATGCATTTGCTTGAAGTTGATACAAATGAGAATTACGCGGTAGAGCCCCTGGAACAGACCATGTTTTCTTTGACAAAAGATATCACAAGAGGTAACTCACCACATCTCTCCAGCCACCCCTCAGCGCGACAAGGGTAAGGTATAACGATCGTCTCTTCAGAGTTCTTCATTTTCCTCATGTCACCCACTCACAACACAGACACTATCCCAGATCCAATTCACTGTATTTCATTGCCAATTCACATCACAGTGTACACTTTTTCCCTCGCACCAGAGTACAATGGCCACTCGTCAGCGGGTGCGGACTTCTCGATCGACGCGCCGCTTTCACCAGCTGTCGATAAAAAGAGAACTGTGATAATCATTGAAAATAGAAATACCTACCAGTAGGCTAGAACAAAGGTCTCTGCGTCTATTCTCTTCGACGTATTGCATCTAAGTAGGTATCTACGTAATTTGGCACAAAAAGAACCACATGAAATTAAATGTTACTATGAGATATATAGGTATAGGTATTTCGGGACATCATTTTGTCCTGTCTTGTATGTTTATCTCTTTATTTAATTAAAGTATAGGCTTACCTTTTATATTTAGTTGTTGTAATTGTAACTAATATTATGAAAAAGAAAAGACATGATCTTGCTAAGTTTCTTGCCCTTCTTCTTAGCAAGACTAATCCAATGGGCGGAGTTAGGCCGCCTTATTCATTTATTATATGTATTGCATATATTTATAATATTATTTATTCCTTATTCCTACATTTTTTATTTTATTCAAGTGTATTTTTTTATAAAATTTAAGTAAACCTAACCTTTATTGATTTTGAACATAAACACTTGTACAATTTGTTTCATAACACAATTATATTTGTTGCACACTTCCCCTTGCACACTTCCCAACCGGTTTCGGAAATTAATCCATCTTCAGGGGATACATTTCTATACAAGACTGTAAACGAGCTATTAACGAAATTTTAGTCGAATCCGTGGTAGAACCCCAACAAATTATTGATCTAGAACATTGTATATCTGTATGCCTCGAACAGAATTACTTTTCTTACAATGGTAAAGTTATCAAGCAGTCTAAAGGTTTAGCGATGGGCAGCCCTCTGTCTCCTTTGTGTGCGGACGTGTTCATGGACAATTTTGGAAAGACAGTCCTAAAATCTAAACAATTCAGTAAATTCATAGGTTACTGGTACCGTTATGTTGATGATATTTTATGTTTTTGGACAGGGACAGAGACTGACTTAAATAATTTTTTGACATTTCTCAATTCAATTGACAATAATATTCAGTTTACTTTAGAGATAGGACATCAAATCATAAATTTTTTAGACCTGACAATTGAAATTAGTTCAGGAAAACACACATTCAAAATATATCGAAAACCGACTTTCACTGACACCATAATCCACGCAAATTCGAAGCACCCGAATACACATAAACTAGCATTCTTTCATACCATGATCCACAGAGCCTTGTCTATCCCAATGAGTGATAAAGATTTTAGAGAAGAGCTAAATACAATAAAAACCATTGCTATCAACAATGGGTATGACACAATAACAGTAGATAAAATACTCAAGAAAAAGCAAAGAAAAACTGCGAATTCACTATTATATCAACAGAGTAGCGCAATTAATATTGATGAAAAAGACTCAAAGAAGTGGGTTAAACTACCATTTATAGGAACTGTGTCATATAAATGTGCCAATATCCTAAAAACCCATCGACCGGCCTTTTATACCAATAATTCCATAAAACACTTAATTTGCAATAACAAAGATTGTACCGACATCATTAAGAAAAGTGGAATTTATGAGCTCTCGTGCAATGACTGCCACAAAAAATATATAGGGCAAACAGGTAGGTCCTTTGACACAAGAATTAAAGAGCATTCAAGAAGCTGGCGCCTCAAAAAGACCGACTCTCAATTCGCAGAACTCTTATTGAAGAAAATCACTCGTTTGATAAAACCCAAAATTTTAAAGCCCTTCATATATGCAACAAAGGCAGAAAAATGACAGCATTGGAAGCACTGGAGATAAACAAACAAACTTCGAAAGACCAACATAAAATACTCAATCAACAATTAGATCTCAATAACTCACCATTACTTTTATACTTTAATTAAGTTTAATATGACATTTAAAATCAGCTTTTGACAATTATTTCGTGATAAGTCTTTGAATTGTAATTTATTTAACAATCATCACCATTTTCTTTTTCAAAAATCTGACATTACAATTTTTTATTTTTATTTTTATTTTATTATTTTTGATTATTTGACATGAATTCCATTTTACATATTTCACTAAAAAATACCTAACCTTTAGGGAAAATTTTTTCGAATGGCATCTCTAACAATCTGTTATTCTACCCACTTTTGTATGTTTTTCCTCACAATCATTGTTGACATACGTTTGTCGTTTTATGGCTCGTATATTAAAACAATAAATATTCTGTATCCCCTGAAGATGGATTAATTTCCGAAACCGGTTGGGAAGTGTGCAAGGGGAAGTGTGCAACAAATATAATTGTGTTATGAAACAAATTGTACAAGTGTTTATGTTCAAAATCAAGATGCTTTCTATGTTTCATCAAGTGCCGACAATCGCAAGTATAAATCATCTAACCTTTATTATTTCCTTGTGTATTTCCCCATATTATTATTTATTATATAAAACTATTACCTGTAGACATATATTATTTAATTATATTACATTATAACCGACCTGTAATAAGTGTATCTGATATACCTACATTACATCAATAAATATATTTCAATTCCAATTCCAAACGGACCGGGGCTCTACCGCGTAATTCTCATTTGTATCAACTTCAAGCAAATGTATGCGAAATTAAACGCGTGCAAAAGAGATGGCATGTTAGGCGGGCGTCGTCGTACGCATCGCATGTCAAATTTCAATCTCAAGTTGATGTTGATGAAAATGAGAATTACGCGGTAGACCCGCTGGCATCAGTCATCATCAGTGATGTCAATATATCTCACAGTAATATTTATATCATGTGTTTTTTTATATATTTATACAAAATTATAATAAAAAGACAAAAAATTCGAATTATCATATTTATTTACGCACTTATGTAACTTCCCTGCCTTTTCTCACCTTATTTTTTAAGGGAATTATATTATTCAAAAAGGATTTGGCCAAGTGCGTCGGACTCGCGCTCAAAGGGGAAAAACTACTTTTTTTAATTTTATATTGGGTGGGTGAAACTACTTTGAAGCGATGTACAGAAAGCTCAAATAAAATAATTTGGGCAAGTACGAGTCAGACTTGCGCACGAACTACTCTTAAGTACCATAATAAATTTTTAGGGTTCCGTAGCCGTATCGTGCGAGGGTACGGAACCCTAAAAATATTATGGTACTTAAGAGTAGTTTAGCAGCCGCATTGTGAAAAACCCGCCTTTTTTTAATTAATCGAAACAGAACACTTATATTCAAAATTTACTCAATAGTTCCTCAACAAAACCTCATTACCAATGTATTGCAAATAATTGCAATTGAAACTTTGCTATGACAGTTTACACAAAACATAAGTAATAAAATAAGGTATTATTGAGGAACAATTGAGTGAATTTTTGAATTCAAGTGTTCTGTTTCGATTAATTAGAAAAAGGCGGGGTTTTCACAATCCGGCTGCGAAACCGAAAAACCCGCCTCTTTCTAATTAATCGAAACAGAACACTTAAATTCAAATTTCACTCAATAGTTATTAAACAAAACCTTATTACCTATGTATTATATGTATTATGCTGCCATCGCAAAGTTTCCATTGGTTTCTGTTAATTAGAATTTCAAAAATTTTGAACTTGAAGAATTTTGAAATGGTTATTTACAGAAACCAATGGAAACTTTACGATGGCAGCATACGCAATACATAGGTAATAGGTGTGGTTTCGTTGAACAAGTATTGAGAATTTAAGTTCTGTTTCGATTAATTAGAAAAAGGCGGTTCACAATCTGGCTACGAAAACGCTCTTAAGTAACAACAATATAAGTATATGCCGGCGACAAACACAAGCCGCTAAAATGGTGAGTACGGAACCCCAATATCTTGACCGCTATATTTTTTATTTGAGATTTCTATACCTACATCGCTTCAAAATAATTTCTCATCTCAATTCATCCCATCCGATATGAAAGTGGATCTTCGATATACCATATTCCACAACAACACAATATAAATATTGTATGGGACCCACCATGGGTTTTGACGTTTGCACGCTTGGAGTAAAGAAGCCCTGAGGAGACATGAGGCCATGTTCAATTCATATGCCAATTCCATACAATGTGCTGTTGATATGAAACGAAGATCAAGTGAGTATAATGACTACTTTTACGTAGCTTCCTGCTATCAGACCTATCAGTACCATGACACAAACTGCTTGCCGTAATCTGAAAATATGTACTGTCAAACGTTGAGGAGTTCTATGGTGATGAAGCCAGGATCGAAGGACAGGTGGGTACAATGGCAATTTTCAAGTACCTAATTCCCTGCAATCAGCACCCTAACACAAACTGATCGCCACAATCTAAAGTTGTCATCCGTTGAGGAATTCTATGGTGATGAAGCCTGGATCGGTCAGGTGGGTGTTCAGATAATTTCTTAGTAACACCCGTCAATCAGCACACTAACACAGTGATTGCCGCAATCTCGAGTTATGCTCTTATCTGTTGAGGAGTTCTATAATAATGAGACCCGGATCGAAGGCAAGGTTGAAAAATGTCAATGATCAAGTAATACCCTGCAATCAACATCCTGGTACGAAGCGATTACCACAATCTTGAGAGGTATGCTGTCATTTTCTGAGGAGTTCTACTGCCTATCTCTGAAGACCTTGATCAGATCATCACCAAACCCAAAATGGGACCCACCTGGACGACGGCGATTCTGGCACGTACGTAAAAATTGCGAAAGCAAAAAATCAATCGTTGCCGTACAAAAACCCTTGTAAAATCAAACGCAATTTGCCGTAGCAAATATTTTGCCTCTTGCCAGTATCGCCGCCTGGAAGCACAAATGACGGAGTTATGGACTGACAACAAAAAAAAAAACAAAAAAAATACTGTCGAATTAAGAACCTCCTTTTTTTTTGAAGTCGGTTAATAAATATAAATCCTTAGAAATACAAACATATACCCTTAGGGCTACCCTTTCTAAAGATGCTGAAATACGTTATTCTTTATTTTCAAACAATAGGTTAAATACCTAGTTACTTACCAATTTTATGGTTTAAACCGCAAAACTAATGAAATTCCGATTTGATCCTAGCCCCGAAACCTTATCCGCCACCCTTGATATTAAGATCCATAACAATGATCGTAAAAAAAATATATGCTGCAAATGTTTCCGAAACGATTAATTCAACTTATTTATTGCCTAATGACTTCAAGAATTTTCAAGCAACTTTGCTAAACCACAATCGCCTAAAAACGAGGGTAGATATTTGTAAAACCGATTCTTTGTTTATGTACCTTTGTATCTCACTTACCAGTATTCTTGTTTATTTCTTCACTCAGAAAATTATACAATTATTTCACTACAATTTTTTAAGTCATAAAATAAAACACATTTTGCAAATATAATAAAATATTGTGAAAAACTTGTTTCAGTAATATTCACGTACACGTGAAAACGACTCACGGGCAGAAGCACCACGCACAACCACTCTCAACCAACGCAATAAAAAACTGAGTGTGAGTGAGTGTGGTGTTGTGGTGTGGTGTGGGTGGGTGGGTTGGTTCGTTCTTGCTCAATCTCTATTCCCTGCCCGCTCTGACGTCGATGTGAAACAACAGCAAGCGTCTTTTCTCTCTCTTTCTATCCTTCATTAACCTGCCAAGCCCGTTATCAGGCTATCAGGCTGTCAGTGGTGTGTTATCAGCTAAAAGTATTGTTTATATACAGTACTGGGTAAACCAGGGGTTTATAAAAGTTAAAACAATCAACATGGTGGATTGATCAAGTTTGTAAACAACACTTTTGCAGACTTCTTTCTTCTTGAAACATCGTAGTGAGATGATATTTTGTTTCCGAAATTCATCACTTATATATATTGGCCAACATATTTGCGGCTGAATATAGTATTTTCAGAATAAGCTACAAAAAAAATATACTAGACTTTTTTTTTTTTAATATGGTATATTATGAAAAAAGTAAAAACTGGCCGAGTGCGAGTCTCACTCGCACACAAAGGGTTCCGTATTACCACACAACATTATAAAAAAACATTATGTTAAAACGATTCTATAGCAACATCAAGGCGACAAAACAAGGCGTTAAAATGACAAACGGTGCCCTCTGAATGCAAAACCATAATATTTATTACTTGTTATTTACTACAAAGTATGTAATACAATCTGAACAAAATTTAGAAACTTGTTCAAAAGATTATCGGTGTAACTACAAAACGGTGGTTAACTTTAGACAGTGTTTAAATCTGTTGCTGCACTCTTTTACAATATGAAAGAAAAGGCGACAACAACAGATTTAAACACTGTCTAAAGTTAAACACCGTTTTGTAGTAACACGGTATGTTTTTATAGCGAAATCTATGGCGAAATCCATCGCTTTGGATACTCTAACTATTATTATTAGAGTACATTACATACCAGAAATTAAGAAGAAACAAATATTTTAAAAATATTACTCTGGACCAGACGCGCTACCGACTGCGCCACCGAGGTTCTTATCCGATAAATTTTTCCACCATACGTGTACACCAAATTTTTGTAACTATTATTTTTTCATTTTTCATTTAGTTTTTGTTATTTAAAATGTGTATTTTTTAAGGTATTTTCATGTGTTTTTACAATGGGTCTTCGTTCCCACAATAAAGAACTATTTTATTTTATATTTTATTTATTACTATGTCAAATAAGTTAAGTCGTGTTACACCGAATCGACACCATTGGTACCTATGAAAATTCCTATGGCTAAATTTTTAAAAGATTTATTTTTTATTTTTTTCAGGGAATTTACGTAATTTTAGGACATAGTTTTATTATTTTGGTATATAAATTTTTCAAAGAATTGTCCGATGACCTTGTCACTTGAGAATTTTAGACATTATACTGATTGTGATATATAATTGTATTATATAATTGTGATTATGTAGTTGCTTATGTATTGCGTATGTATTCTTTTTGTCCCCAAATAAATTTCTTTCTTTCTTTCTTATAAAAAAGTGGTCTGTCTCTGTCTGTCTACTCATCTGTCATCTAGCTGTCAAATTAGTCTGAAGCAAATTATTATAAATTTATCTTGATAGGAAAGTACACATTTCTAAACAGCCATTACTCAAGTGACCACACGAGGGCAAATGGCAGTTGCAGGTTTTTTGTAAAAATATTCATCATCATGAGGTTTTTTAAACCAAAACTTCGAAAATACGGCTTATTAAACCTAAATCTCGAAATGGTTTTCGAATAAACACAACTTAACATAATTTTAAGAAGGTGGTAGAGCTGATGCCGGGCTCGACTGTGAAGGTACCACCATCTTACTTGGAGACCCCCTCGAAGTAATTCGGGGGAGAGTAAGAGGACAGCTCACGGGCAAAAAACCAGGAGGTCCACCATGCCTGGGACCGATGGATGGCGGTATATCCATACCTAATAGCTGGCTCTTATATTGAACAGACTGGTGACGGGCAGCGGCGTCACTGGTGCGAGGGTTCCGGCACCGCGCTCACCAACCCACCTGCCCCGCGTGTGTGAGTATGGGCAATTCTTCCAGGATGACCGCCGGGAGTGGCAAAGTCCTGGAAAGGCTTATGTCCAGCAGTGGATGAACTAGGCTGATGGATGGATGGATGGAAAATAATTTAATCTATGCCTATTGGCGAAATTTTCTTACAGATTCATGAGTTCATAATACCTGTAATTCAATAGCTATTTTTCATTATTTGTTTTAAAGTTGATTTCAAGGTTTTACATCTATGTATTAAATGTTGTTTTTATTTTCAGTTTGACAACTAAAATTAAATCTTCAAAAACAGTTCGTCCTAAATGGCATCCATATCCATGATAGGATTCGTAATATTTTTTTTACAGCTGACACTTTCCAAAAATTAAATTAATGTTGCTGTTTTAGTTTAATGTTGGTGTCGATTCGGCGCAACACAACTGACAAGACTAACATTATTTTGAGCGTCCCGTCTTTGTCTTTTCGATACAGAAAGAAAAGGACAGAACACCTAAATTAAGTTTAGGCTTGTTAATTAAGTTAAGTTGTGTTGCGCCGAATCGGTGTTATTGTCTCATTCAAATACAAAAAATATATAAAATTTAAATTTGTCATTCCAAAAAAAAAATGCAAAACGGTTAGTACTTTTAGTTTAGTTTCTTTCAAATTCTCCATACATAACGCCAATTTCATATGTAAGGACCTAATACTTACCAGCCAGTAATGCACATACTAAACGCTTACGATGGCGTTATATGATTTCACACATTTTTTATGCCGAACAGATAGCGCGGTCGACGCTATAATACGAGTACCTGTTGCTTCAGACAGTTACGATATTCACAGTTCTCATTAACTAAGATTATATGTTTTTATTGTGAAATCCATCGCTTTGGATACTCTGATTATTATCAGAGTGCATTACATACAAACTAGAAATCAAACAGAAACAAATTTCAAATTCTAAAATTTCGCTTACCAGGTTTCGAACCTGCGACCTCCTGCTAACATGACAGGCGTGCTTACTAAAGTGTTCCGTGTTACTAATACTCTTTGGGCGTGCTACTGACTGCGCCACCGAGAGGTTGATTGAAATTGAAGCCCAGGGGGGGTCCCCATACAGAAAACCTGTCTCCGAAACAAGAGGACCGAAAAATATAAATAAAAAATTAATATATCGTCACGACATGAATTCCCGAGGGGGTGTCAGAGGTTTTCTGAGTATGAAATGCAAGTCACGGTCCATCCATACTCCATATACCCGCGTTTCACCGACGATTATTACGTTCCAACGTGATGGGTGGTGGTGACTGGTGATATTATATTATCATTCTAAAGTATAATCGTATATCGTACACACCCAAGAAGTTTGTAACCAATTTCTTGGTACAAATACAACGAACGTGACCGGAACATTATACTTATCTATGGACGCGACGGTGTCGGCTGCGGACGCGTCCGAAGTCTGATCAGATAATGTGTTTCCAGCTTAAACAATAACTTTTGACGTTTGAAAAAAAAAAAAAACCTTAGTCTATGCTTCAAAATGGCGCTGAAAGCACAAGTCGGGCAAAGTGAGTTATTTAAAATATATTTTGCCTTTTTAAAGAGCTGTATTTTCAGCAGAACACCATTACTGCTTATGTGTAAAATTTCGCTCAATATTATGGTATAAAATATGTTCCCCTCATACTAGTAGACCGATCATACAGCGTTTTTCTTTTAGCACCCATTGATGACTAATTTTATCAATTTAGTTCTACTGAATTTGAGCATAAAATCAACATTTACTAGACAGAACGAATACGCCCCAAATTGTACCCACAAAACCAATAACACAAATGAAAAGTACATATCTAAGAACGTACTTAATAAAATTGCGCCACAATTTTTTTTACCACTGTTTTCATTGTTACCATAGGTATTGGTATTTTTTATTTTCCCACTTAATCACTAAAATAAATAAGAAGACTGCCCCACTCTAGCTAAAATTATATACTAAACCTGTAAATGACAAAAAGGTTGCTTTTGTTGTAATTATTGATTTTCTACAAGATGAATTTGTGACTCACTTATTTTCAATTAGGTATATTGATTGTTTCGCTTAGACTATAATGGACAAATAAATCCATCCAAAATAGCAGTATTTGTTCCAAAGTTTGTTTTGACAATTTAAGGTACAAAAGAGTGGTAAAACAATATGTTTTATGGCCTTTCTAACAATTCCAGAGATTATGAATGAGGTGATCCGCTACCGCGGACCCAAAGGAAAGGAGTCCCAGCGCATAGAGTGGCGGATCCTCATTGTGGATCAGTTGTCCATGCGCATGGTCTCCGCATGCTGCAAAATGCATGACATATCTGCTGAAGGAATCACACGTAAGAAATTCAGATTATTTTATTACTGAAACATGGTATAATAGTGAATAAAATCAAGATTCTAAGAATTTGACTTGATGGTACAAAAATTCAGCGAGGCAAAGCCCCCAGCTTCTTGGGTACTTTTGCCAACGACGGCAGAAATCTGGCCAGCATATTTATTTGACAAAAAATTTTAATAGGTGCTGAAAATTTTTTTTTTTTTATTTGTGAATAATATTTTTTTAGGATATACTTAATTTTAATTTTGAATTATTCAGTTCAGTTACAAATTATTATTTAAGTTTTAAATTTTTCATAGTAGTTAAAACTTCTTCATATGTTGTAAGTTTTTGTGTTTATTTACATAATTGTGTCTATTCGGTGTAACACGACTAACTTATTTGACAGGACTAACCTTATTTTAAGTGTCTTGTGTTTTTCTTTATCAAAAAGACAGACAAAACGCTTAAATTAAGTTTAGTCCTGCCAAATAAGTTAAGATGTGCTATACTGAATCTACACCAATAAATTTATTAGAGATCTTTCTAATTACTGCATAAATTAGACTGAGAATGAGAATAAAATATCCTTATTTGATCAGCAACCCCTTTCCTACAGTGGTAGAGGATATTCATAAGAAGAGAGAGCCACTGTGCACGATGGACGGCATCTACCTCATCACTCCCTGTGAGAAGTCTGTGCATGCACTGATCAATGACTTCTCAGTTGGCAACCGCATTATGTACAAGGCTGCCCATGTGTTCTTCACTGAAGGTAAAACTGTCTGACCCAATAACTTACCTTTGTGCTGCTAGTCTTTTATTTGCTTGATTGATTTTAGTTGCTCCTTATTTGCATTGTTTTTCTCCATTTACAGCTTGTCCTGATGCATTATTTGATGAGTTGTCTCGTAGTCCAGCAGCTAAATATATCAAAACTTTAAAGGAAATTTACATTGCTTTCGTTCCATATGAACAACAGGTTTGTTACTTTTCTATCTTAGCCTATAGGATAAAGGATGAGATTTCCATTTAAGTACTGAATTTCATCCTTTATCTGGTTTCTAGTTTTAAAGTCACTTCATCAATTGTATACTTTTACATGCTGCGTTGGATTAGTATGCCCTGAGGAATTGTTTAACGAAATCTGCAAATCCTCTGCAGCCAGGAAGATTAAAACACTGAAGGAGATCAACATTGCCTTCTTGCCCTATGAGAGTCAGGTGACAGCAACTTATCTAAAACTCTGTAGCTTGACCTTTGTAGTGCAGACATTTAGTGTACAAATTGACAGGTTCTAGTTCTGCAACAAGGTACAAATGTATCTATAGGTCAAAGGTTATATTTGTATAGGTCAAAGGTTTAATCCATTCGCCTCCCACTTGATAACCTTTAAGAAATCCTTAGACTAACCTTTCCAACCCACACATCTGAAACATTGATCCTGAATTGTCTGTACCAATTTAATCCCAAGCCTCAGTGTCGCTCTATTTGTCTATGTTTCCGTGGTATCCGTAGTAAAACTCGAAAACGACTGAACAAATTAAACTTAAACTATCAACTCTTTATTTTATAGTTCTCACTCTACACTTGTGTTTTTAGGTATTCTCTCTGGATTCACCTGATACATTCCAGTGCATGTACAACCCAGCACTCACACAGACGCGCAACGCTAACATGGAGCGTATTGCGGAGCAGATCGCGACCCTGTGCGCCACCCTCGGGGAGTACCCGTCTGTGCGGTACCGCAGGTTAGTGTTACATGTACTTGTACACACGCCTTCACACATACACGCAATCAATCATCAAAATATAAATTAAAGACCCACCGACCCAAGAAGCTTATACACATAAAGATCATTTATTTTAGCGTGCCGCTTTCCATAAAGCTTAGCAATCCAGTCTGGTTATAAACTTCTTGCACTAACCACTATCCAGATCTTGAAATAATGTTTAACATTCATGAAACTTATGGTAAATGTGACTATTAAATATCCGTAGTATCTCGTTTTGGTACATCATAATGTTATTATAATCAAAACAATTCAATTAGAACGCCATAAATAAAATATTTTTGTGACATAAAGGTCTAACACTGTCCTCTGAAAAATGACATTGTATTCCCCCCCCCCCCCCCCCCAATATTCCTTCATCTCCAACAGAAGGATTATTTATCTCGAAACATTCGCCATGTCCCCAGTGACTGGGAGCGCAATGTGGAGCTGGCCCAGCTGATACAACAGAAGCTGGACGCGTATAAGGCGGACGAGCCGACGATGGGCGAGGGGCCGGAGAAAGCTCGCTCGCAGCTGCTCGTGCTCGACCGCGGCTTCGACTGTGTGTCCCCCCTCCTGCACGAGCTGACGCTGCAGGCCATGAGCTACGATCTGCTCGCCATCGAGAATGACGTTTACAGGTGAGCTAACCTTCACTATAAAAGAATCGGATGAGCCGATGGACTGGAGAAGGCTCGCTCGCAGCTACTCGTGCTCGACCGCGGCTTTGACTGCTTTCCGCTGCTGCACGAGAATGACGTTTACAGGTGAGCAAACCCTCACTATGAAGTTGTCTTCTGTTAGATATAAACTGAAAAATGTATTCCCTTCATTTCTTTGAATGACTATTGCTACTGTATTTGTTTTTATGTAGGTACTTAAATCATATTATGCTCCAAGAAAATAGTTGTTATTTTTAAATTTCCCAATCGGTTGACTAGAGGAGATTTCTTTTAGGAATAATTCTGCCCTTGCCTTTTGTTTAATTTCTATTTCTAAGTTCTTTGGCCTTGTTTCTCTGTGCAATAAAGTGTTTATTCATTCGTTCAGGTAACTCTGGTTTTGTAGTTCACGAAAATCTCCCGAAATCTCTTCTACCTAAAGCGCCGACCACGCAGAGCCGCGTTCCGCGGTCGTTGTAAGCTTTGCGACGACAGTTTGGATCTTTACACACAGACCGCGAGGACGCGCGTTCTATTGTTTGGTCCGCAGCTGTGTGGTCGACGCCTTATGTTTCTGTGAATAATCAGCAAGCGCTTCCGTAAAATGTCGCGATTTCTTGTTAAAACTAAATTGTGGGTAATCTGTACTTGTATAATTTTTGAATTACTATAAAAGCTTTCTTTTTTAGGGTTCCGTACCCAAAGGGTAACCAACGGGACCCTATTACTAAGACTCCGCTGTCCGTCTGTCTGTCCGTCTGTCACCAGGCTGTATCTCATGAACCGTGATAGTTAGACAATTGAAATTTTCACAGATGATGTATTTCTGTTGCCGCTATAATAACAAATACTTACTAAAAAACAGAATAAAATAAATATTTAAGGGGGCTCCCGTACAACAAAACATGTTTTTTTTGCGTTTTTATAGATAATGGTACGGAACCTTTCGTGCGCGAGTCCGACTCGCACTTGGCCGGTTTTTTATTTATGATTGAGCTTTTGTTTTTACAGTTATTGCACTTACAGCTTGACAAAATAGAGTTTGACGCGGTGACAGGTGGAACTAAATATTTTGGTCGTTGTATATACGGTTTTGGTCACAGATTTTCTGTAGCTCTCCAAATCTCCTGTAACCTAAGCATGAAATCATTACTGTTGCGTTCACGTGAAATTATGTGTGGAATCTATTAGTTCCGCTACTGTCCGCTTGGGGCGGTTTTCAGATTCCATACGAAATATTACGTGAACGCGACCGTAATAATTTCAGTGGTCACCAACAAGAATACCTGTATACAATATGGTTTAAAAATGTGAAATTAATAATTTCCCTGTAATTTGTTGTAGATACGAGGCGACCCCCGGCCAAGGTGCGATGAAGGAGGTCCTGCTAGACGAGAACGACGAGCTGTGGGTGGAACTGCGTCACCAGCACATCGCCGTCGTCTCCACCTCGGTCACCAAGAACTTGAAGAAGTTCTCAGAGTCAAAGCGTATGGGTGGAGGTGAGATTCACCGTCACTGCGTGAACGTTTCGTTGGGCCGGTAGCTTAGTCGACAGGACACTCAATCTCACGACCAGAGATCTGATTTGAGGCGCTGAGCGCAATAGTGGTGTAATTATTGTAACCCACATTCATCCTTTTGAGGTTCTTGATATAATTTTTTATAAAAGATTCTCAAAAAGATAAAAGTGACTTACACCACTTTAGCACTCAGAACTTCAAGGCACTGAGCGCAATAGTAGTGTAACGACAAATTTAGTTTTCAGACGTTTCTATACATCAATTTATTATGTAAAACCTTGAAAATTTTAATGTGGGTTACACTACTTTTGCGCTCAGCGCCTCATTTTACTAGGTATATTTACCTCACCAAATCATAACATCGGCTGGTCATCTATTTCAGCTTGTACTTTTAGCAGTACCAGTAGTAATATTTTTTTTTTTTATAAATCAGCTCAGTATACTTTTTTTTATTATTATTGATTCCCAAGCCTCTATCTGTCTATTTTTCCGTGGTATTCTTTGTAAAACTCGAGAATGGTTGAACCAATTAAACTTAAATTTGGCATTATTAAAAGCACGATGAAAATGAAATCATCAATGAGGTTTCAAAAAATTCATGTAGGTACGTTTCAAACTATGCGTATTTTCGAAAAATTTCCACGACCGCTTGTTCCAGGAGACAAGCAGTCGATGCGCGATCTCTCTCAGATGATAAAGAAGATGCCGCAGTACCAGAAGGAGCTGTCCAAGTACGCGACGCACCTGCGGCTCGCAGAGGACTGCATGAAAGCGTACCAGGGATATGTCGACAAGCTCTGCAAAGTCGAACAGGTGGGGATACGTTTAAAGACCAGTGATTGCCAGCGGTTACTTAGTTGGTAGGAAGCCGGTCTCTGAATATTGAGACATCAGTTCAAGTCGTGCTGGTCGAGCATGCGCCAATGAGTTTTTCGGAATTTATGTGCATAGTATTTACTTGCTGAACGGTGAAGGAAAACACTGCGACGTACCTGTATGCCTACACACTATTACATTATACAGACCTGAGTCATACTAACCTAATTTAAAAAAAAAAATTTTTTTTCATAGAATTTACGACATTTTAGAAAATAGTTTTCATTATTTTAGTAAATAAATTAACCATTACTTTTTTTTTTAAAGAATTGTTGGTTATGACGTCACTGGAGAATTTTAGACATTATACTGATTGTGATACTTGCTTAAAAAAAAGTGGTCTGTTTCTGTCTGTCTACTCATCTGTCATCCATCAGTCAGCAGCAAGTTTTTATAAATTTATCTTGATAGCAAAGGATACATTTCTAAACAGCCATTTCACAAGTGACGTCACACGAAGGCAAACGGAAGTTGCAGCTTTTTCGTAAAGATATTCATCATCATGAGGTCTTTTAGACCACAAGTTCTAAAATACGGCTTATTAAACCTAAATCTCGAAACGGTTTTCGAATTAACACACCTTAACATAATTTAATCTAAGCGAATTGTTTGTTATGCGAGACTGTATTGGGATTGCTTTTAAAATATAAATGATACATGGTTACCTGATTAAGTTTGCAATTTTACACCTTATTTTACAAAACATTCAACTGCAATGACACTTGATACATGTTTAACCGTAATAGTGCCAAATTTTTAAACTAAATGGCTTATAGTATTTGTATACTTACCACTTGATGAACGGTGAAGAAAAACACCGTTAGGTAAACCTGCATGCCCTAAAAAGCGTGTATTTATGCCCGAAGTACGGCGATAGGGCTTACGTTGGGGCTGTCAAAATTGTCGGTGAAAAGAGGTACGTTGTTGAAGGTCCACACGCAGAAACACCCGTCGAAGATATATAACGGGGGTTACAGGCTGTTGCGAAGTATCAGTCATTCGCCCGTTACCGACTTCCGTAGATTTTTGCGGAAGTCGCTGGAAAGACTGATTAACCGGTTGGCCACAGCTTCAGGCTTCGAGAGGCGCGCCAAGCGGTTCTTCTTGCGACGGCGCCGCGCCGGCGGAGAGAACAAATGTATGAAGTTGTATAGAGCCGGTCATGAGTCGCCGCTCGCGCGTCTTTTCCGGCTTCGAGTGACTTGCGCTCTCGCGACGGCGGTGTGCGGCGAGGCGTGTGGTTAAAACAAATGTATGTGCGCGAACGCAGTGATCGAACGCACAGGACGAACCTAGTGTCGAGCGCTTTGAGCGATTGAGCGCGCTATACATCTGATGCGGTCGAAGGCGCCGACTGGTGTAGTGGCAGGGCAAAGCCCTTCGCAAAAACCGCCTGGAAGCGCAGCAAGAAGCGCCGCCAAAAGCCTGAAGCTATGGCCGAGGGGTAACGCCTTGCCTGCTGTCACTCCTATGTTATGGGAGAGCGCTCTTCATCCTATGTCTTATCGATGCTTTCCATCAGGCGTGGTATTGGCTAAGCGTAAGCCCAAAGCACATTTAAGAGTATGGCATAGGCTAGCAAATAATGTGAAACAAATAATGTGTATAATTCAACAAAAAACGCCAATGGCAAAGACTTCATTATTAATAGAATTTATTGGTTATAACTTATAACTAATAATCACTGAAGCAAAACAACAGAATGGAGGGTTTTTAGCTTATAGGTACTGAAATATTTTATGGGCCAAAATATTTGGATTTTAGTAGATTCCTTTCATAATATCTGTATTACACATTTAATGGAAAAAAAAATAATGTTGATCCCCTAACCGCGTTTTTCTAAGGAACACTCCAAAACAAAAAAAAAAAAAATACCTAGGTTGAAATATATTTTCTTTAGGCAAAAGTATATATCTTAATATTTTTTTTATTAGTACGTTCCCTTAATAAAAGACTAGCAAATCAAATATATTTTTTTCAATATAAGGACAGTGCTAATTTCTTCAAACGAAGCCTCGAAAATCTGCCGTTGTTCATGTTATAGGCTCAAGTCTAGGCTTAAAAAAAAGTGTTACAACATGCAAAATGCTGCCACTTTAGAAAAAAAAAATTCTTACATGCTAGTAGAATAATTATTGAAAATCTGCTCAAGTAAATATCTAGAATCTTTTTTTTCTGAAGCACCAACGCCTGTAAATGGCTGAATCGATACAGACTTTAGCATTCTGTTTGTACGTGTAGGATCTGGCGATGGGCACCGACGCTGAAGGAGAGAAGATCAAGGACCACATGAGGAGCATCGTCCCCGTGCTGCTAGACCAGGTTACTGCTTTTATTCATTACGCCTTATTTCCTCCTCGTTTGTTTGTAAGAATAAATTGATATTGGTGTCGATTCGGCTAAACACAATTTAACTAGTTTGACAGGACTAACCTTATTTTAAGCGTTCTGCCTTTGTCTTTTCGATACGGAAAGAAAAAGACAGAAGGCTCAAATTAAGTTTAGTTCTGTCAAATAAGTTAAGTAGTGTTGCGCCGAATCGACACAAATAACGTTGTATAAAATATATACTTAACTAGCGGACACCCCCGCAGCGTTCCTGTCGTGGTCTCGCCCAGTGCGAATTTCCCAAAAGCTCTCTGTAGCGGATGTTCACATCTTGCAAATTTTAGTGCAGTGCATACAGTCCATATTTCATGTTCCTTGGTGCAGCCGTTTGATCTAAGCGTTGATAGATCGGTCAGTCAGTTCAGGTATTGTTTTATATTTTACTAGCGGACGCCCCACAGCGTTGCTTACGTGGATCCCGTTTCTCCCGATCCCGTAGGAATTTCCTAAAATCCTTTCCTAGTGAATGTTTACTTCAGACAAGGAACCTACAGCTAAAAGTTCATGTTGCTAGGTCCAGCCATTTGGTCTGGGCGTTAATAGATCGGTCAGTCAGGGTATTCTAAAGATAGATAGATGTTGGTTCAAGACTTAATAAGTCTTGATGTGTATATCAGTAAATAGTTTTTTGCAGTACATACCCACTTACCCACATAACGAAAGCTACCTTCTTTCAGGCCGTGTCAAATTATAACAAGATGCGTATCATCGCGCTTTACATTATGTCCAAGAACGGCATCTCTGACGAGAACCTGAACAAGCTGGTGACGCACGCGCAGCTCGAGCCCACCGACAAGCAGACCTTGCTGAACCTCGCCAATCTGGGACTGAACGTTGTCATCGATGTACGTATTGAATTGTAACTAGCTGGTAACGCACGCGCAGCTTGAGCCCAACGACAAGCAAACCTTGCTGTACCTCGCCAACCTGGGACTGGATGTAGTAGAAATTCTAAATAGTAAATGCTATGGGTTAAATTTCTATGGTTTGTTAAAGATACAAATAAAAAGATTTATTTACCAAAAAACACATAATATAATGATTTGGTTATGGTCCCCAAACTAAGGTAAACTTGTCTTGTTTATACAAAAACGATTTTGTGAAGCTGATAACAATTAGTTGAAATAAAATTGAATTGAAAGTTGAACCAATAAATTAAATTAAACATAATTATAGCTACATATTCTTAAAATAAATACTAATTCTATATAACATTAAAATAATTTACAATTTAACTATCGTGTATACATTTCGATAAGGTTTTATGGATAAAATAAAAGGGTAAAAAGCAAATAATAATATTTTCGAGCAAACCAAATACAACTATTTACATAATTTGTATACAGTAGCCGTCAATAGAAATTGTGGACTATGTAAACAAAGCGCCATGTTGTCCTTGTCTATGAATAGGTGAACTATCTAGAGATGGGTAAGTATGTGATTAAAATATGTTAGGTGCTTAATTAGTTTTCTTTATTTGATTCATCGCTAAAATATTCTGATGAATCGCTAGTCAAATCGCCCACGTTAATTACAAATGGTTCCGTCACAGCGTTGTTGGCCGTATCTATTATCTCATCCAGTTCTTTCATTTTTTCTTCTACTTTTAGGACATGAGCTACACATTTTAGAGCATCGCTGGAAGATCACACAGCTCTCGATAGAATCACACACACTTTTATGTCAAAGATTATGAAGTAACGCTGTTAAAAAAAAATGACGGAATAAAATAACATCATGAATAAAATAGGTTTATATTCAAATAGATTCGTACATCACCAATTTTCAAAGACAATACAGATTCGATGAGAAAAAAATATGACAGCAATCTCGACGCAGTACAGAATTGACTATTGATTCTATGATTTTCCGTAATTAACTTGTGATTATTGAATATTTCATGATGAAATACAGTGAATAACTGGTAAGACTCGATGCTTCATGATTTGGAATAATGTTCAATGAGACTCCGTGACAGAACCTTGAGAAAAATTGAGAAAACGGTTTGTTTACATAGTCCACAATTTCTATTGACGGCGACTTTATTTAGGATATTTTTGGGTTTGAATTTCAAGTAACGACTCGGTTTCCTCCTCAGAACATTTAAATATATCTTCTGTGGTTTCCTCATATGAAAGTTTACATCACCACCTAAAAATTGGATCATATGTTTTTATAGCAAAATCCAACGCTTTGAATACTCTCAATTATTGTTGTAAGCCTGTCATGTAAGCAGGAGGTCGAAGGTTCAAATCCTGTACCGAGAAGTTTTTTCAAAAAATATTTGTGCTTTTAAATTTGTTCCTGGTTGATTTCTAATTTGTAATGCATTCTAATAATAACCTAAAAATTGCTTCAATAACTAAAAGAAATTTAAGGCTGCAATGTTTATTGATTGTGTTAAAATTATGGGGGAAAGAAAAATAGGTAAACCGCTGCGCACACGATTCTAAATTCGTAGCGGGGGCGATGAGTCCTGCACTGATTCTCGGTAATCGTGAATATTGTGCACTTCCCCCCCGTAAGTCAGCCCAGCCAGAATGTCCTTACAGAAAATAAATATATAAAGGTTATAATAACGGTTATTAATTACCTTACTATTTGATACATGAGAAAGCTCAATGCAAGCTTAAAAAGACCTGAACCTTAGCCTAAATCATCCATGGATACCTTTGTAACGTTAATGTTTTGGTCTGCAGGGCAACAGGAAGAAGCAATACCAAGTCCCCAGGAAGGAGCGCATCACCGAGCAAACTTATCAGATGTCGCGGTGGACTCCGGTTGTCAAGGTTATTTGTTTACCGAAATAAATTTTAAATGAACTCTAGTCCCGTCAAATTGGCTTGAAAAGGGAATAAATTTCATTTCATTACTTAAATATTTTTCGAATGGAACGTCATTAATTAAAACTCATAATTTTTCCCGGGTTCACATGCCAAAGCTCACCTCAGAGTTGTGCTGCGGATAGACAGAGGAATGAAAGTGCTAAAATTTAAAAATCTTCAAATAAACAGTTTTAATTAAACTTGCAAAACATTTCAGGACATAATGGAAGACGCGATCGAGGACAAGCTCGACCAGCGCCACTTCCCGTTCCTGGCCGGACGCGCTCAGACCTCGGGGTACCAGGCACCCACCAGGTACTTGTACATATTATATTACTAGCTTTTCACCTGTGGCGCATAGATTGAGCAATACTTCGTTCCACTTCACTGTTAGCAGTTTCTAAGGGACACGACTTTCTTTAAA
Organism: Ypsolopha sequella; assembly: GCA_934047225.1. Lineage (NCBI taxonomy): Eukaryota > Metazoa > Arthropoda > Insecta > Lepidoptera > Ypsolophidae > Ypsolopha > Ypsolopha sequella. Next base: position 9,622,015 of record OW203987.1, read on the forward strand.
TATGTATTGCAAATAGAAGTTTTTTCTATCGACTAAAAGCGCGTCTTTTACGTTTTCTCACCACTGAGTTCACAATATTAGACATCTATAATATTTTTTCACTAACACGCACGTCCGATCTCTGCTGGAGCTATGCACACGGAGCAATTAAGAAGAGTTGCCGATAGTTCATTTCTCTAGGGTAAATTGTGTGCGCGGGGTGGAAGGCAGAGGTACGGGGAAGGTTGGCTCCGCCGTTCCACCAATCACAGAGCACATGCCACCAATCGCAATCGCCCTCTTTTGTGACGTTATGACACCATTGATGACTCCATTCATACACCAACTCCGACATGTAAGCCAACCTTAAGAAACACATTGGCTAATGAAGGTCACGCGCATTAACCAATGGGCTCATACGGGCGATTTTCTTTGGGAGTTCGACTCGTGGAATGTAGTATATACTCGGCTTTATAGATATAGAGATATATTGAGCTTTAAACTTTCGTTTACAGCGTACGCTATGGACACTGGCATAAGGACAAGGCTCAACAGACAGTCAAGAATGTGCCGCGACTCCTTGTGTTCATCGTTGGAGGTGAGAACGACCTATATTTAAATGAAATTAGCACAATCAAGTTGCGAGTAATATATTGAGTTACCGTGCATACATTCCCCTAGTCTGAGATATATTCTAACCAGCCGGTAATTTTTATACTATTTTTATATAATTTTATTTATGGTCAAAACTAAAAAATATAAAACGTTAATCTGTGTGGGAGAATTTGGGTCTAAAGAGATTTCTAGTCCCAGATGGGAAATAATCAAGAAGAATATAACAATATTGGAACGCTAACATCCTATAACAAGGCCAAGCCAAAAAAATCACCTTGAAATTATTTACCCTTCTTGAGTAATAGAGATAGAATTCTTTACCCTTCATGAGTAATAGAGATAGAATCACATTCGAAAAGAATAACGTTTCATGAAAGACTTCACAATACAATACAACATTCTTTATTGCACACCAAAGCACAGAATAAATAGACACAAGAGAATCAAGGTCATTTATTTTGACTTGCGCGTTTCAATAGAGGTTATCACTCCAGTTTGGTTATAAACTTCTTGGAAGTAATGTATTTTCATACTACTTTATTTCCCAATTACTAACTTCAAGTGAAAATTATAAAGTGACTAAGAATTCCTATTTTATTTGTCCCTTAGGTATGAGTTTCTCTGAGATCCGGTGCGCGTACGAAGTGACGGCCGCTCTCAAGAACTGGGAGGTGATCATCGGCTCCTCGCACATCCTGACGCCCGACAGCTTCCTCTCAGACCTCAGCTCGCTCACCGCATAAACACACTGCCATGTCACCGTCTCTTTCCCACTCACTCTCTCGCTGTCATGAGAGAGATAGAGAGTTGTAGAGATGCAAGCTAGGTACCTGTGCTACTCTAAACGTATGGCTAGTTGAGTCTATGCCTCAAATAAATTAGTCTTACATTTAGAGGGTTAAGGGTCTACGCTTTTCTGTTCATTCCATTTCATTATCACTCCATACACCCTCAGCGTTTATCATTTCATACTTTGCTTGCATTCGTATCTGAATTTGCAAAATTAATGGATGTACAAATGAAATCTTTGGTAGAAACGCTGTGGTTCTATGAAAACATTGTGCAATTTGAAATTCAATGATCAGAAATTTTGCAGTAAAACAGTTAAACCTGTTTAGGCGGTGAGAGAATAGGGGTTTGATACGAAATTGTCAACGTTAGAACGTGCGAGGTACTAAACTAGATTTCGACGATAATATATATCTGAGCTCGCTCGCCGCCTCAAAGAACCAACCCCGCGCATTTAACATTAATTCAAACGTTACATCGTAAAGTACATAATTTAATTTAATTTGATCACTGTTCATATTGTTACATTTTATCGTAATTGGATGGCATTTAATTTTTCTGTCATAGTACGTGAATACTGCCATTCTAAAATTTTTAACTAACTTCGTTATTGCAATAGAAGGAACGCCGCTTGGGACTCACTCATCACGGCTATTCAAAACGGCAACGAGTAAGCGAGATATAAAACAGTTTATCACGCTCACTCTCATGAGTTACATGAAATACATTTTTAGAAGTTCTTGGTATTTCAGAGTTACTGTGTGTTACACATAAATTAAGTTTTCAAGATCTCTAATACACCAGTATTCCCTTCACACGCCTCCTAACTTATTGTAATTGGTCAAAATGTAAATCGACGGAATCGTTTATTTATTGTGTGATATTTTAATGTTTAAGTTATTTGAGAATGCTGGGCGTATTTTACTTTTAAACTATTTTTACATTTAATTTTTAAACAAATTATTACTATTGTTGTTGACGTTAATAAATTTTAAAGTTCAGATCAAGTTATTCTTGCTTCTATTAACATAGGGAAAATGTAGAATTTAGGAAATAAGTCACAGAATTATAACTTAATTTATAAGATTCTGTACGATAATCTAAGGGAGATTCCACAGTAAAAGTATTTTAAAAGCTGTTTTGAAAATAATAACATGCATAACTAAACTTCTATGGTATCGCATACTAAAGCTCTAATCAATGGGAATTGGATGTAATAGCTCCAAATGGAGAGCTGACCACCCGCCTGTGCCCCGCAGGCGTCCCACCTCAATATCATTTTATCATCAAGCTGTCGCAAAATGAAGACGACACAAGCTTCTTGAAAATTAAAATTTTAATATTACCGCCTTAGGGTAACAAAACCTAAAACCCTATTATTTGACTATTTATTAAAGGTTTTCGGAATTAGCGTAACATTTATCAACAGCTGTTTGTAATCATAACCATCCTATTAGTATCACCACACTGACTGCATCATGTAACAAAGTGCTGATATAATAGTGAAATGATCGAGACGATACTACCGAAGTAAGAAGTATCAAGTTATTAAGTAATATGTAATATTATGCCTTTAGCTTGTGTGAATTAGCGTTTAGGTTTGTTTTTCTTCATCATTTAATGCCAAATGCTAGATCTTACGATTTGTAGTCGAATTGAATATCTGATACGGAAATTAAGACTTTCTCCCGATAAGACCTAAAAAAAATCGCAACAATTTCAAACTAGGTTTTAATTATTTTAAAAATTCCTTATGAAACATCTACTAGTATAAATGATATCTTCTCTAGGATGTAATATTAATGACTTAACGCAATGTAGTATATTTTAAATGCTGAATGATGTAATTAAACTTAAATTTTGTTCTCTACATTCCAATATCTATGTGTACTCTATGCGCTGGTATGTAATAGTATTATGATAATTACCTATCTATGATTCAACGCTAGTGCTATGGCCACTGTTCATGTCAACAGCGGAAAAACAAGTAAAAGCATTAAAGCACCTCGATATAAATTCAATAAAATAACTGCATTAATAAACTTACAAGGAAGGTTAAAATTAATATTATTTATATTATAATATTTAACATTTTTTTTTATGTGATTTGACTACTAAGAACAAAATATAGTTTAGTAAATAGGTATTTATGTTCGTTTAAGGGGGTGTTATATGAATTGTACCGTATTAGGGTCAATCAACTTTTTTACCCACACTACTTTATGAGCCTTTCCCAGTATTGAACCACAAAATTTACAATTGTGTCGATTCGGCGCAACACGACTTAACTTATTTGACAGGACTAAACTTAATTTGAGCGTTCTGTCTTTTTCTTTCTGTATCGAAAAGACAAAGATAGAACGCTCAAAATAATATTAGTCCTGTCAAATTAGTTAAGTTATGTTGCGCCGAATCGACACCAATGTCGCTCTTTTCTTTCCGAAAATGGTTTTGTTCGATAACTAGATAATATCGTAATATTTGGAAATAAGACATTTTTAAATTTTGCATGCCTATGTAGGAGCCAATAGTTTAGGCACTGTACATTTGAAAGAAGTTATATAGTTGTGGATCACGAAGAGAAAAAGAACTAAGAAACCTCGGTTAAGGTACTATTGATACTATTTGATACTAAAGTATACAGAGTTCAGTTTGGCGCCTCTTTCTCTATGTGTGTCGGTATCGACAGTTAGTTTCGTACTACGTTAAAAACGGTAAAATATAAAATTAATTACTGTCGCTAAGTAAATAAAGTAGGCTGCAACGCAAGCAAAACAATGTGCGGTTATGAAACCGTACAGCCTATTTGGGCAGCTTGTGCTTAACCTTTATATAACAACTTATGTACCATAATTTAAGCAAATAAATATCTTTCTTTATCTTTAAGAATCATCTGTAATTCTTAGCAAATTTATGTTTGATTCGAAAGATATTCAGTGATCTGTTTATATTTAGCAAAAAAAGGTACGCGCTAGACTTGCTTTTTTTTAAAAATAAGCAGTGTGGGTAAAAAAGACTGATTGACCGATTAGCAATATTATTATAATTATATACTTGGATTTTCATTAATATCACATATAATTATTGTACAGGTTTGTTACACAACAAGAGCTAATCCGAGAATAACAAATTAATTCAAGTGTATACCTATCTTTATTTAGGATAGATTTATGCTGTCACCAGTGTTTATGGTTTGCTTGCAATATAATTACTAAACATATCTAAGGGTTTCTGGATTCCCGGGTTTTATACGTTCCCGGGAGTCAGGAAGGATAATTCGACCATGTTTCGCGGAATAAAGTAGGTATGAATAGGCTGCTCTATTTAAGACCAGGCTCCCTAAATTGCAGAGTTTTTGCATAAATATGCTGAGTCACCTATATACTTCGTCAATGTAAAATTGAATATTTTTTTTCAGACCTTTATAAAGATAATGCAGACCTAATTGGATAATTTTCACTCGATAGATTTCATTTTTGAAAATGATGCTCGTTGTAATGATTTTTCAATTTTTCTCTAATAATGCGACTTGAGTTTTATGTCTAAAATAAATTAAAAAACTCACAGCAAGAAAATATAGTTTATTAAAATCTGCATAGAGAAAAATTAATCTTGAAACCAGACTTCGCGCGCATTTTGGAGCACGCGGTTTTCAACTTTATAGTCTCAGAGTTATAATAGAAAAGCCGCTGTGCGCCGAGCCAAGAAAGCCTCGTCTTAAATGAAATCACATACTCTATTGATCAGACATGCCCAAAAAAAAAAACTCTCCATACTAACTTTAAAGAACTTATTGTAGTATGGACAATGGAGTTTTTATTTTGATTTGCGCTGGTATGTTTCTTTCGGAAAGTTGTTCAGTATGAGTTCAGTAGAGTACGTGGTTTCAGTTACAGATAGCTGTCTATTTACACCCCGGCGGCAAAATGAAAAAAACATAGAAGAATGGCACCAGAGACTGAAAATGGTAAAAGGCTTATGATTGGTTCGTACTGTTGTCATGCGACACGTGATTGGCAGATCCAAAGACAACGCTATTAGAGCCGTCGCCATACAAAATTGTGTCCACTTTATCGTGAGGTCATTTTTCAGCTCTAATCAGACTTCTATGTTTTTTTCGTTCGCTGCACCCTGGTATAAGAATTTTTAATTAATATTCTGTCAACATCATATTTGTAAAGTGTTAGTCTTTTGATAATTTTGAACTGTTATCTTCAAATCCTTAAACATACCTAGCCGATCATGTTTGTGCAATTACGTAGGTCTAATGTTTGTCTAGACATACTTGTGTCAGTATTCAACCGTTAACTTTTATTAAATTATATAATGGTATACAATATTTTTATTTATTTTCTCATCCACCGTTATTATATTAGCAACATATTGTGAATAAGAAGAGCGGGTCCTCTAAAAAGGCCGTTTTGCATGAATCACATTATGATTGTTCTAATGCCGCCTCTTTTGCAAGCGTGAAAAAACTCTTGACTCTATCCTACTTTCAAATCATTTTATGATTCACCCAATACGGCCTTTTTAGAACCCCTGGTTCTCTAGAAAGGCCGTTTTGCATGAATCACATTATGATTCTGTTCTAATGCCATCTCTTTTGTATACGTGAAAAAACTGACTCTGTCCTACTTTCAAATAATTTTATGATTCACCCAAGTCGGCCTTTTTGGATCCCCAGATAGTCTGACTGGTCGTGGCTAAAACCATTATCTATTAAATACAATAGATAAGTATTAAACTGAATACAAACACCTATCTTGCTAATTTAACCCGTCGGAAATATCTCGGCATCAGCACCTTGAAAGAATACGCTTCCCCCTCCCCCGCGTCACACTTCACCCTGGGCCTCAATTCCGGGCTCCAAGGAAATATCCCGACTATGGTCGTGCCTCGGTAGTACCGAGAACGAGATGAAGTGCGACGCGGGGCGGGGAAGCGTGTTCTTTTGAGGTACCGTCACAGACATTGATCTAAATAGATGACGCAAGTGCATCAAACTCTTGAAAACCAAGCGTGTCAAATTTTAAAATGAAAACGGTCGACAATTCCTAAACTCCACGATAAATGTAAAGTTTACTTCATAAAAGTGAAAGAGATGGAGAGACTGAGACGGAATCTTTTTGCTAATCGTTTTGGAACGGCTACTTTGTAAAGGCAGTTTATTTACGTGGCAAAGGATGAGAAATAAAATGGCTTTACAAGTCATTCCGAAGAATTCTATAACCCAGAAACCATAAATTGGCGCGTAATGTTATGACAAATGTCAAAGTGAAAATTTACCCCTGAATTTACGGCGAGTAAAATTTAAATTTTACATTTCTGACAACGACCTCGAGAATTGTTTGGAGCTACTCGTTTTCACTCTGGTGGTTGCGGAACGGTTGGCAGTTAAATTTTACAATTACCCGGGCGTTTAGGAACGAAGTCAAAGTTGTAGGCGTCTATATCTATGAATTTGTATGCTCTAAGTCTGTAAAGGAAGAGCATTGCTCTCCCTTTAGGCGCGCTTTTTTGGCACGCGAAGTACATCCACTCGCGTAATCTATTGTGGGTGCCGTTATGCATATTTCCGATCGACGTCGACGACGCGACGGGTTGTAGCTTAGAGCATTAAACTAAGGTTGTACTCAAAGGGTTATAGAGATCAAAAGACGACAGAACAACTATAATCTATCGGACAATGACATAGTTATTTAATCAACCGCGTTTTAATTTACCAATTTTTAGCCTGAAATTTAAAGATTTTCAAATGTACCTTAGGGCTGTCGCAACATAGGATAGAATTTAAACTTTGGTATAAGCACATAGCACATAGACTACAGGTGGTAGAGCTGATGCCGGGCTCGACTGTGGACGTACCACCATCTTACTTGGAGACCCCCTCGAAGTAACTCGGGGGAGATTAAGAGGACAGCTCACAGGCAAAAAACCAGGAGGCCCACCATGCCTGGGACTGACGGATGGCGGTATATCCATCCCTAAAAGCCGGGCCTTATGGAACAGACTGATGACGGGCAGCGGCGTCACTGGTGCGAGGGTTCCGGCACCGCGCTCACCAACCAACCCGCCTGCCCAGCGTGTGTGAGTATGGGCAATTCTTACAGGATGAGTGCCGGGAGTGGCAAAGTCCTGGAAAGGCTTATGTCCAGCAGTGGACGAACTAGGCTGATGGATGGATGGATGGATGAGGCCATATTAAAATATATTCTGTGAACATTTCAACTGGCCATCTACAACGGTTGAAGCTGTACAACCCTGTGATAGACAGACAGACAGATAACATATCTCTCTATATCGCTTTGGCGTGAAAGTTTAACAAAATTTATACTTGCGATTGTCGGCACTTGGTGAAACTTACGTTGCTCAGAGCTAGTGCCTGGAATCATGTGAAATATTTTTATTTAAGATCTTCCCTTGAAAATGGAGTAAAATCCGAAACCGGTTGGGAGTTAACCAAAAATAAAGTGAAACTACAGTACAAGTGTTTTAATTCAAGATGAAAGTTTAACATTTTTAAAGGCCTAAAATGTAAATAGCTGGATTGAAAAAAATTACACTTATACCAGTTTAGTTGCACTGTCGTCTAAAATCAGTAATCCTTTAAAGCAAGTTACTTAAAAATAATAGTTAAAAAAGCTTCTTCTTATTTTGACCCTCTCAGTACCGCTAATTATTTGTACGCTTAATGACATGTAGATAGTTATATAGGTATAAACATCTTATCACAATAACTTGGCAAACATGAAAGTATCTATTTTATCATTAAAGCAAGAGGTTATCATTTCTCTGGATGGTATTCTATCTTGAGACTCCTTTACGCTATTGTCAGACTCAGAGAGGTCTTGACTCCCGCCGCCACCTCTTGTGATTACATTTTATTTTACTATTATAAATACGAATTATTAATATTATGGCAAAAGATCTAGTGATTCTTGCCTACTCTGGAGGTTTGGATACTAGCTGTATTTTAAAATGGTAACTTTGTGATAATTTCTTGATTTTTTCAGTTCAATTTTGTTCTTTTAACATGGTTGTATTAATTGTATACAAGGTGACTGTTTGATCATCGTCCAAATTCATACTGGTGACTTGGTAAGTGATCAGTATCATGCATCAATAACAATTTTGTTGAAATTCGTAAAATGAAATTTCGACTCCCCATAGTGATTCACTCGGGACTGGAACTGAATTTATATGGGAAGCCGAAATTTAATTTTACTAATTTCACAAAAATTGTTACTGATCCAAAATACTGATCACTTATCAAGCCTCCAGTATGAATTTGGACGATGATAAAAAAAGTCAACTTGTATATACAAATTGTATTAATAATGATGATTACAGGTTGATTGAAAAGAACTACGATGTCATCTGTTATATGGCAGATGTCGGACAAAATGAAGACTTTGGGAAAGCAAAACAAAAAGCTAAATCTATTGGAGCCAAAGATGTAAGTTGCATTTTTGTATTTTATTAGTTTTTCATCCGACTTCGCTTGTGACACCTCGCACTCTATAATGCTGTATAAAAATAGTGTAAACTCACCTACCAACAGAAAAAACAACATCCTCAGTTTAGAAATTTACGAGTTACGAAGGTATTTTTCTACAAATGGGTTAACAATATTATTTTGTGCAACTGTGTGAGAAATACTTTATCTACCACCTTTGCATTTATCGTCTTTATTCATAATATGTTCAACTAACAATTTCACGATAAATGTGAAGAACACTCGTTCATGAACCCCGGGTGCGTCGTCCTGGTAACGCTGCCTTGAAGGTCATACATGATAAAGAGGTCGGGACTTATTCCTTGTTGTTAATTGGCTCTCTAGCGGTGTTATAATAAATTGGGCCAATCGCAGCGCACAATCGCGGTGTGATAATGTAATATTAATTTGTAGATACTTATAAAACTGCTTTTGATTTGCAATTACCTTATGTTATGGTAGTGGATAATAGTTTCTTTTTTTTAAATATTGTTTCATCTTACAGGTGATCGTAGAGAATCTGCGTAAAGAGTTTGTGAACGACTACATGCTGCCAGCAATACAAATGGGCCTCGTATACGAGAGTCGGTATTACTTGGGCACTTCATTGGCTAGACCGTGCATCTCTGTGGGAATCGTTCATGCTGCTAAGAAGTATGGTGCCAAGTAAGTAATTTAAAACTCTACTGCTTGAACGTAAAGACACTGTTATAGCAGTGCCTGTCTTCTCGTGGACAGCATAATTCGCAAACCAAAGAAGTCCCGTGACGAAGTCCTTACTGGTGTTGAAATATGAATCAAAATTAAGACTTTTGTATCAGCCACGGAAGCAAACTCTGAAACTGTTGTGCTAAGGAGTTAGGCTTGCAGATGTAAAAGTACTTGAGTAAAGAAATTAAATGAAATATATTTATTTATTTATGTAATCAGCTACACTTATTACAGGTTGGTTTTAAGGCGATATGCGAAAAAACGACGGGTGTTTCTTCTCTGTGTATTTCATGAAATACACAGAAAATTATAATCAGTTTCTGGTATATGCATTTTGACTATACATATAATCTAGGGATTTGATTTTGGAAAACATGTTTGGATAAACTTTCCCCGATAGAAATAATTGTTGAAATGAGGTCTTCTAACACACTTTTTCTCCTCGTTTAACGAGTAGCAGCCATGTACAGAACTCAAACATATTTTATTAGATGGGTTTCAACAATATCTAGATATTTGATTTTGGAAATTTTGCTAGCTAGTTTAGTTTTTTTAATAAAAAAATAAAACCAACTTTTTTCACTTTTGCCCTGAATCCGCCCCTCTCGCACTGCGCGATTTTTCGCTTGGAGCGACAGTGACAAAAATAAAATTCACATAGCATCTCAATGTAAAATAAAAAACAATAGAACTAAATAATCTACATCTAATAGTTTTATATAACAGATAATAATATGGGGAAATACACAAAAAATAATAAAAGTTAGGTTTTCTTAAATAAAATAAAATAATACACTTGAATAAAATAAAAAATGTAGGAATAAATTATATTATAAATATAGGTAAATATATAATGCAATGCATGTAATAAATATATGCCTAACTCCGCCCAGTCGATTAGTATTGCTAAGAAGAAGGGCAAGAAACTTAGCAAGATCAAAAGTTGCCCGACCATAATGTACGAAACAACAGATTTTTTTTCTCGATATCTCAATTTACGTAAAGTTGTAATTTAACTGAAAGAATAAAATATTTATAGTATAATATGTTATATTATGTGAAGTCTCTACAGTATGGAATAGGTTTAATGTTTGCCATGCCGACCGTTTTTCCGGGTCTTGATATACAAAGTGACTTTTTGATCATCGTCCAAATTCATACTGGAGGCTTGATAATTGATCAGTATTTTGGATCAGTAACAATTTTTGTGAAATCCGTAAAATTAAATTTTGGCTTCCCATATAAATTCAGTTCCAGTCCCGAGTGAATCACTATGGGGAGTCGAAATTTCATTTTACGAATTTCACCAAAATTTTTATTGATGCATGATACTAGTCACTTACCAAGCCACCAGTATGAATTTGGACGATGATCAAAAAGTCACCTTGTATATATATAGACCCCGTTTATTAAGACCCCGGAAAATAATGGCATTCACATTTCCTGTGTACTTATCGTGTACGAAGTATTCCGTTCCTTTACTTCGGTCTCGTAATGCGGGCATATTTTACAGATACATATCGCACGGCGCTACTGGCAAAGGCAACGATCAAGTCAGATTCGAACTGAGTGTTTACTCCTTATGGCCTGAAGGAAAGGTAAGTGACAAACAAGTGTTTTTAAACAAACCAAACCGGTGTGGTTCAAACTTCAAATCCCTATCAGTATTTATTTATATATCTGATCTATAAATATACTCATGACTGTCTCCAAGAGGGGTAGGGAGAGACTACAGATTTCCGTTTGCTACGATCCTGACACACCCCTTTCACCATCCTCCACATCTATCGATCTAGTCATACAAGCTCTTCTATTCCGGGTACTTTGTTCTTCTAGGGCGGCCTGGTCGAGCTGCTTCGACTTGCGCACCATACATTTCTTTCGTCACTCTACTTTCATTCATACTCTCGACATGTCCTAATATCCGATGTATGCGCCCCGGAAAGCACGTTAAGTAAGTCCTTGGTCCCGTATCGCCAGATAGGTTATTAAAAAGTGACTTTTTTTTTTATATTTTAATTATCTCGCGCTTGGCTTGGCCAGTAACTACCTTACGGAAATAGTCAATGAGAGAAACGCGCTCGTCCTGAAAGTGGGTCAGTGTAAGTTGAGACTTCCGCAAAATCTACGGAAGTCGGTAACGGACAAATGAATGATACCACTCAACTGACGGTAACCAATCTCCCGTACGACGTCTCGAAAGGGCTGATTCAGGATTCGATTTTGGGGGGGCATTCTGACACTGGTTATCACAAATAAAAAAGGAGGTAAGTTTTTAGGCGCTTTTGGCAAACCTTTAATGTACCTATGCTGTGTAAAAGTGCACCCAAATCGAATCGAAAAGTTAGTGCAAATGTATGGAATTCCTGCTGTTTAGGGGGGCATGGCCTGCCACCTGTATCCGCCAATGACTTCTCATAAAGTTATGTCGGAATACACAGAGTCACTCGGTGGCATAATTTCGTCATGAGGGTGGTGACAAAGTACGGCTGTTGTGTTGCTTGTGTCCGAAGGACCCTTAAATCCCTCGAGTGATTTTACCGCTAGACAGGCCAAAACAATATAAATTATTGACTATATCTGATTGTCCAGGTGATAGCACCGTGGCGTCAACCAGAGTTCTTCACCAGGTTCCAAGGTCGTAGCGACCTGATCGAGTACGCTAAGAGAGAGGGCATCACCGTCTCCGCTACTCCTAAAGAACCTTGGTCTACAGACGAGAACATCATGCATGTCAGGTATGTTTTTTGGTATTAAAACCGCGTTTCCTGTTCTATTTTTATTTATTTATTTAAAACACTTTTTGCACATTTACACATATAACTTAAAGACAAAAAAAACAATTAAACATGGTGTACAAAGGCGGCACATATTGCTAATAGCAATATCTTCCAGGTAACACTTGGTAGCTAACAGAAAGATGAACAAAATAACATGTGGAGGTGTAAATACTAATCAGAAAATAATAGAGAGATCAAGATTAAAATATAAACCTAAATATCTAAGACATAAACTTACATATAAAAATACATGAACATACTTAAATAAATGAATACATACCTATAAAATATACACATACATATATAAATTTATTTATTTATTTATTTAAAAAAGGTACACCAACAGCACAAGTATTGTTACACTTAAAAGAGCTTACATTTTTGTAAATATTCTGATACATGCGCCACTTATAGGTATACACAACATTTGCCAAGTAATTATAAACAAAAAGGGGTATATCATCACACTACAAAAAGGAAAAATACATAGTTTACAAACAAATAAAAAAAAAACTACAAACTAAAATTACCTAACTAAAAACTAAATATACTAAATTAAACCTTAACCTAAGGAAGCTAATTAAATATTAACAAATTGAAAGCTACTACCTACTGATTACAAAAATAAATTATTATATGAGACTTAAACACAAAGAAAGATTGATGGAATACATCTAGATCTGTTATGGTTTCGTTCAAACTATTGTATTCTCTCATAATTCTTGTCATAGGCGAGTTAAGACCAAGGTTTGATTTACAAGCTGGATAGGAAAACAACTTTGAAATGGCTTTTCTTGGCATATTGTAGGGGATCGACACAGACAACCTATTCAACAGACAAGGGCACTCAGCTACTCCATTGGCAATTTTATGCAGAAAAGACATATCACGCAGAATTCTGCGGTCACGAAGTGATAACATTTTAAATTGTTTCAACCGTTCATCATACGGACGTCTGTGAGACATACCAGGAGATACAAAAGCAAGGTACCTCGTGAACGAGCGCTGAATGCTTTCTAGACGTTGTGAGTCAACAGCATAAAATGGACTCCAAACTGAACTTGCGTATTCAAGATGACTTCGTACTAGTGCGTTGTACAAGAGTATTTTCGTCCAAGAAGAACGAAACCCTCTGCTGTTGCGTTTAACAAACCCTAACATCTTTGCAGACTTTTTTGAAATGCTATCAATGTGCGATTTAAATGTTAGTCTGCTGTCTAAAATCACACCCAAATCACGGATCTCTTTCACTTCTTGAAGTCTGACACTATTTATCTGGTAATTATAATCAATAAGCTCACGTTTACGTGAGAATTTTATGTGGTAACATTTATTTGCGTTAAGAAGCATACCATTAGTAGCACACCACGCGGAAATTCTATCAATATCAGCTTGCATAAGCAATGAGTCTTCTAAAGAGACAACAGTGCTGTATATCTTCAAATCATCTGCAAATATTGAAAACTTACAGTGCTTTATGTGGTATGTTATGTCGTTGATAAAGATTAAAAAAAGAACAGGCCCCAGATGTGATCCCTGAGGGACGCCAGATATAGAGCAATAAGTATTTGATTCGTAACCATTGACAACAACAGACTGCAATCGGTCAGATAAATACGAAATGAACCACTGTAATAATGAGCCAAACACACCGACAGACTGCAGCTTTTGTATCAATAAAGCATGGTTAACTTTATCAAAGGCGCTGCTAAAGTCAGTGTAAATTGCGTCCACTTGTCGACGCTTATCAACTTCGCCAGATATATCAGAAATAAAAGAAGCAAGGTTAGTCTCTATCGAGCGCCCGATTCTAAATCCATGTTGTTGAGGTGACAAGATTTTATTTAAATGACGTGATAAAAATGGGCACACTAAGGATTCAAAAATTTTTGAACAACAGGACAAGATGGAAATGGGTCTGTAATTTTGTATGTTGTCCTCTGCACCCTTTTTGAATACGGGTACTATTTTAGCCTTTTTCCATTCACTGGGAAAAGTACCATCTTTCAAAGATCGATTCATAATTATGGTAAGAGGCAAAGCTAACGCCGACCCACATCTCTTTATAAAAAGTGGAGGAATGCCATCGGGACCAGAACCTTTAAAGATGTCTAATTCTTTGATTTTTCTGAGTACATCCTTCTCTGTAAAACGTATGTGATCAAGACAAAATTCGGTAAATAAATAGTAAATAAAAGTAAAAAAATTATAATTATTTATTAAAATAATATAATACTGTAGTAGGTCTGTTCAGAAAAAACTCCGAGTGAAGAAGGTCTCTTCAGAAAAAACTCCGAAAATGGTTTTACGGCATTTATTGTAGTAGCCGATGATGATACAGAGTTAAGAATGTCACAGGGTTCAGAACTCCACACGGATTGCCGTGGCAGGAGATAAAAGAAGGTAGGGTACAGCTCGCGGATCGCCGCGGTAAAGGTTAGGAAATACTGTTCGCGGGTGCCGCGGTAGTACAGGTAGGTAGGTCTTTCCGTCACGGATCGCCGCGGTGGAATGCGCGCAGTACCGCTGCATCGAGCTTATATAGAAGCCGGGCGCTTGTAGGTGAGCTATTCCAACGATCCTTCCGCTGTGTGCGTGCGTTGTTTACCTGCCGCGGCCCGTTAGGGATCCTTGGTGTTACATACTCCCCCTCTGGCTTCGATGGCGTCCCGATGAGAAGACAGCTGCTGTTTAGATTCTAGCAAGTGGCGGAGTTGATGTCTTCTTCTTTGGTCGGCCTCTTTTGCGTATGGTCTGTACAGGTTTCGGCAATACATCCTCCGAGCCACGGTATGGCTCTAAGGCCGATGCATGATATGTACCAACAACATTATCCGGGTTGTCGGGTAAGGCAAGAAGGTAAGATGATGGTCCATGCTGCTTCTTGACAATGTAGGGCCCGTCTCGTCGGGGTGCAAACTTTGCACTTACTCCTTGTGCCGCACGGCTGATGGGATGAGTTTTGACTAGTACCAATGCGCCAGCAGCATGCTGTATTCCCTCTCTTCGGGTTTTATCCACGTACACCTTTCTGATTTCTTCTTTATCTTCCTGTAGTTCTCTCGTTCTTTTCAAGGTTTCTGATAAAAGAAGCAGCTTCGGGGTGATTTCAGCAACAAAGTTTTCGTTAAGGACTATTTCTTTCAAGTCATTTAAAGTATCATCCGCTGTTCTCAATTCTCGCCCAAAGGTTAGGTAAGCTGGAGTGTAACCTATAGACGAGTGGTGGGCAGTATTCATCGCGAATCGGATGATAGGTAGCTTGTCAAGCCACATGCTGTGATCGTCTTGAACCAGTATGGCCAGTTGGGTTTTGAGATCACGATTTCTTCGTTCCACTGGATTAGCCTCGGGATGGTAAACGGGGGTATAACCATGCTTGATTTTGAGGCAGAAAGCAACATGCTGCATAACTGAACTGACGAATTGAGGGCCATTGTCAGAAATCATCCTTCTTGGCATGCCGTATCTCAGAAAGATCTCATTTATCAGGGTGTTGGCACAAGTTTCTGCGGTCGCTGTTTTGAGAGCAAACAACTCAACCCATCTGGTCGCTATATCTTCGACTATGAATATCCAGGTTTCATTACTGGGAGCGGGAGGCAGCGGACCGAATAGATCAAAGGAGATCATCTCGAATCTCTTCGCTGTTGCCGTTGTTTGTAGCAATCCTGCTGGCTTCATATTTGATGGTTTGAATCGCTGACATTGAATACAATTTCGCACATAGCTTTCAACGTATTTTCGCATTCCCTTCCAAAAGTACCGCGTCATTATTCTGTGTAAAGTTTTCTCCGCTCCATAGTGTCCAGAAGTGGGTTCATCATGGTAGACGGCCAGGATGTTAGCCCATTCATGCTCAGGGACCACCAGTTGAGCGTCCTCAGCCTCTGAGTTTGGATTATGCCGGTAGAGGAGGGCGTTATTTAACAAATAGCCCTTACTGCTCCAGTACGCTGCATTTTCATGTTGCTTTGGGTCTTCCAATGCGGTGATTACCCGCTTAATGAATAGGTCTTTCAGTTGTTCTTCCCGTGTGTTCTTTGGATCCCGGGTAGGCATATCTACTGCGATTGAACATACACCACATTCATTGCCTGTGTCTATAGTGCAAGGCGGTCTTGACAAAGTATCAGCTACGACATTCGTTTTGCCAGGCGTATATTTGATCGTGATGTCGAAAGCCTGTATTTGTAGTGCCCATCTGGCCAGTCTCCCTGTTGGTGATTTTAGCTGCATCAACCAGCGAAGAGCCTGGTGGTCGGTTATGATGGTTATATGTAACCCTTCTATATAACCACGGTATTTCTGTAGAGCCCACACAACTGCCAGCGCTTCTCTTTCTGTGGTAGAGTAGTTGCGTTCTGCGGACGTAAGCAATCGGCTAGCGTATTCCACTGCATATTCTTCTCTTCCCTCCCCCTGGACCAAGACAGCCCCTATGGCGTAATTGCTAGCATCTGTCTTCAGTATGTAAGGTTTTGTCTGGTCAGCTTGCCGTAATACAGGGGAAGTGGTAAGCCGACGCTTCAGTTCCTCGTAGGCTTGTTCCTGTTCTTCTGCCCAAGTCCATTGTACCGTCTTCTTTGTCAATCTTGTAAGTGGCTCAGCAATTGACGAAAAATTTTCAATGAACCGGCGATACCAGGAGCAGGTTTGTAGGAACGTGACAAGGTGCTTCAGATTTGTCGGGGTTGGTAGGTTCATAATGGTGGCAACCTTCTCCGAATCCACCTTTAGTCCCTCAGGCGTGATCACATGGCCTAAATATTTGATCGAAGGAGCAAAGAATCGGCACTTTTTCCTGTTGACAGTAAGATTATATTCCCTCATTCTCTGGAATATTCTTGTTAGGTCTGACAGATGAGACTCAAACGTCGTTGAAAAGGCAATCAAGTCGTCCAGATATCCGAGTATCTTAATTCCATCAAGACTTACTCTGAATCTATCAATCATTCTCTGAAAAGTAGCCGGCGCATTGCGTAGTCCGAACGGCATGCGAGTAAACTTGAAAATTCCGAAGGGGGTTATAAAAGCAGTTTTGTCCTGATCCTCTTCAGCCACTCGAACCTGCCAGTAGCCAGATTTCAAATCAAGAGCAGTCATATAGGGTGTAGGTTTCGCTTCATGAAGTGAATCGTCCATGCGAGGTATAGGATATGAATCCGGAACTGTGATAGCATTTAAACGCCGATAATCCACGCAGACTCTAATTTCACCATCTTTTTTAGGCACCATAACAACAGGAGAGGCCCATGGTGACGCGCATGATTGTATTATGCCATCCTCCAGCATCTTGTCCAACTCTTTCCTAAGAATTTCCCTGCGAGGTGGTGACAATCTGTATGGTGGCGTGGCTATGGGAGGTTGATTATTAGTGTCGATGCGGTGCTCAACATCTACCACGGTCTTGCCCTTCGAGCAAAAGATATCCTGATATTCATCCAGGAGCTTCTCAAGTGCCTCCCGCTGGTCATCGGTTATGTCATCAGATATATCGACATCCAATGCGTTTATTCCCAAATCCCAGTCGAGTTCTCCTTCAAATAAACTTTGTTCATGTGCGCTTAGATTGACTTCTTGTGCATGAACATTTATCTGAGCGTCACGTACCATGAAGTCGAGATTGGGAGAGCTGCAATCAAATAGCCTCCTCTTCTTTGGAGTCGGGCTATTAATTGGAACCAATTTCCAAGCTGGTCCTGTTTCTGCTTTATAGATATCTTCTGGGATTTCCGCGGCTGTTGGTTCAAAACATGATATCACGGTTTCCTTGTCAGTTGGTACTTGTATCACTGATTCTGGCAAAGAAGGTGATGAGAATCCAGGTTCTGGCAGCGAAGGGGACGAGTTCCAAGTCAAGAATGATACCGGTGATGGCAGTTGTAAATCTTTGTACAACGTCTGCTGCTGGAAGGTGACAAAACCTTCTTCCAATAGTTCATATTCCTGTTCCGGTTTTTCTACGAAGGTCATCGTATACTGGGGCAGGTTTATGATGATTCCTGCATCTTGGATGTACCCAACACCAAGCAGCGTCCGGTTTTCCATACAACTAGTACAACCAGGTAGGACGATGAAGGTGGTTGTCGTTGTTTTGCCATATAGCTCCACAGGTGCTCTAACGATCTCCACTTTCTGGCGCTTAGCGATTCCATCGGCGAGTGTTACTTTCATTGATCTTTGCTGGAAAGTGTGCCCCTCCATTCGGAGCTTGCTTGCAAGCTGATAGGATGCAATGCTTGACTTGGCGCATGTGTCGAGTTGGACGCATTCATCTATGCCAGCAATCTTTGCAAAAACCATTGGTCGAGCTCTTACATCCAGCTGAATGTCCACAGAACACGCTCCAGTCTCGGTCTTGAGTTTTTTCTGGTGACATGTCGGACAATTTGAGCGAACCACACCTGGAGCTCCGCATCCGTAACAATAAAATCTTGGTTGCGATGGTGATGGAGCCTGGGTCATAGCCTCTTGCTTTATTGTAACCGTCGGTCCTCCGCTTACGCCTCTCATAGTTCCCAGCGCTTTTTGACGGCGTCTGCAGGCCTCAATGTCGTGTCCGATAGCTCGACAAAATTCACACCGTGTCTTTCGACCAAGAGATTGTCGTTTGGTTTCACTCATACTGTTCTCGCCTCGGAACTCAATCCGTTCTTTCATAATGTTCTCCTTTGCTCTCGCACTTTGAATCAAATCATCAAAGGAGTTCACAGATGTTCTAGGTATTTCGGCTCTGATTTGTATGTGAAGAAGTCCAAAAATCATGTCGAGCTGTTGGGTCTCCGTTAGCTTTGGTGGCGGTAATTGGGCGAACAGCATCCGTTTCTTTGCTAAAAACGTTTCCGTTAACACGTCTTTAGCTTGCTCTTCCAACATTATCTCCCGGTACAGCTGATAAGCAGGCTTCTGGGGAGCAAAAGCATCGTGCAGCCGTTTCTTGAAGTCGTTCCAAGTCTTTACCTCGTGCTTTATTCCCTCCCACCATATGCCAGCGTCATCTAGAAGCACCAAGGGTAATCCGACCAGTGCTTCTGACTCAGGAATCTTTTCCACCAGTAAGAAGGTGTCTACAGCAGACAGGAATTTTGCAACGACACCAACATCCTTTTTGCCATTAAACCGATGTATGCAAGTTGCCATGGAGCATTGTCGCGACGAAGCTGACGATATTGTCGCTATTAGCTGGCTGAACTGATTCTCGTTGAAAGTCGCCATACTTCTTCTCTGATAGTTCTTTTTCACAGCGATTGTGGTGACTCGTCCTGACCTTGTGACGTATCTGGGGCGTGGTGTAACGGCCCGCTCGTTGGTCGCCAGTGTAGTAGGTCTGTTCAGAAAAAACTCCGAGTGAAGAAGGTCTCTTCAGAAAAAACTCCGAAAATGGTTTTACGGCATTTATTGTAGTAGCCGATGATGATACAGAGTTAAGAATGTCACAGGGTTCAGAACTCCACACGGATTGCCGTGGCAGGAGATAAAAGAAGGTAGGGTACAGCTCGCGGATCGCCGCGGTAAAGGTTAGGAAATACTGTTCGCGGGTGCCGCGGTAGTACAGGTAGGTAGGTCTTTCCGTCACGGATCGCCGCGGTGGAATGCGCGCAGTACCGCTGCATCGAGCTTATATAGAAGCCGGGCGCTTGTAGGTGAGCTATTCCAACGATCCTTCCGCTGTGTGCGTGCGTTGTTTACCTGCCGCGGCCCGTTAGGGATCCTTGGTGTTACAATACTATAATATATAATTTATTAAATAAATTGTTTATTAATAATAAAGTTATTTATAATATTATAAGCATATTACGCAGCGGTAGCTCAGGGTAGAACGCTGGTCTCTCTATCTTGAGATCCAGGTTCGATCCTCGGTCGGGCATGCACCAATGAGTTTTTCGGAATTTATGTGCATAGTATTTGTTCTTATATAACCAGTATTTGTTCCACTTGCTGAACGGTGAAGGAAAACATCGTAAGGAAACCTTCATGCCCTAAAAAGCGTGTATTTGTGCCCGAAGAACGGCGATGGTTCATCACGTTAGGACGTAATAATCGTCGGTGAAACGCGGGTGTACCGAGGGTGGACTCATTTCACACTCGGAACACCTATGACACCCCCTCGGGGATTCATGTCGTGATGATATATATATTTCTATATTACAATATCATAAACGTTGTTCGACCACAGACGAAAGCAATAAAATTAACAAAAACAATGAAATTATTGGAATTTTTTTATTCGCAAACTACAATAATTAAACAACTGCAAATATTTCAGCTACGAATCAGGCGTCCTCGAGGATCCGTCGGCAGCGCCACCTGGCGGGATCTACAAGATTACTAGAGACCTGAAGCACGCTGAAGACTACGCTAGTACTATCGACATCAACTTTGTCAAAGGTACGTACAGGTTTCGGCAGTAAATAACCCAAGTAGCACACAAGCAGTATAAGAAGGCACTGTACCGCTTCTTTGTTGTATAACAGCGGTTGAAGAGAGTTTGTATATTCTTTAGACTATATATAAGAGATTGTAATATCTCTTTAAGAGAAGGGTGGTATTGAAGAAGTAGAGTAGCGACGATTACGGCTTTGGAGAAACAGAGGTGTGTTATTAAGTTCTTGTACAGGCTTTAGATACAATGCAGAGTTATAAATATACTAAATAGCACTATGAGATCTAAAATAGCAATTAGTAAGGTACAAGCGCTTCAAAAGAGTTACAAATATCACATATAACACTCAAGCAGTTACATGGTAGTTGTATCTAGTCTATAGCGTTAGGATCGATCTGTAAAGATCTTTTGTAGCACCTTTACCGTATTAGAGTATTGTAGCTCAACATTAGCACCTAAAACCGTTTGATTGAGAAATATAACTCAAATATATGACTACAAACAGGATTAGGCACGCTATAGATATCTTGTACGGGTAAAAAAGTTTGTAATCTGTTCTTTATCACAACTTACGCTGCTAAGCCTATACAAGAGGTTTAATAATCACCTAGTTACATAATAATCCGCCATTTTGCGGACATCATTGTTTCACCGATTACGATTTATTGTTGATGATGATGACGATGTCGATGACGATAACGGTGACGATGACGTTGACGATGACGTTGACGATGACGATAACGGTGATGATGACGTTTAACGAAGACGTTGACGATGACGTTGACGATGACGATGACGATTACGTTGACGATGACGTTGTCGATGACGTTGATGATGACGTTTACTATGACGTTGACGATGACGTTGACGATGACGATGACGATAATGTTGACGATGACGGTGACGGTGAGAGTGACGGTGAGGGTGATCGTCATCGTCAACGTCATCGTCATCGTCATCTTCAACGTCATCGTCATCGTCATCGTCAACGTCATCGTCAACGTCATTGTCAACGTCATCGTCATCTTCAACGTCATCGTCATCGTCATCGTCATCGTCACCGTCATCGTCACCGTCATCGTCAACGTCATCATCAACGTCATCGTCATCGTCATCTTCAACGTCATCGTCAACGGCATCGTCAACGTCAGCGTCATCGTTATCGTCATCGTCATCGTCACGTCATCTTCATCATCATCGTCATCGTCACCTTCAACGTAATCGTCATCGTCATCGTCACCGTCACCGTCACCGTCATCGTCAACTTCATCGTCAACGTCACCGTCAGCGTCATCGTCATGGTCATCGTCATCGTCATCGTCATTGTCATCGTCATCGTCATCTTCAACGTCATCGTCATCGTCACCATCATCGTCAACGTCATCATCAACGTCATCGTCATCTTCAACGTCATCGTCAACGTCATCGTCATCGTCATCGTCATCTTCAACGTCATCGTCATCGTCATCGTCATCGTCACCGTCATCGTCACCGTCATCGTCAACGTCATCATCAACGTCATCGTCATCGTCATCTTCAACGTCATCGTCAACGTCATCGTCAACGTCATGGTCATGGTCATCGTCATCGTCATCGTCATCGTCATCGTCATCGTCATCGTCATCTTCAACGTCATCGTCATGGTCATCGTCATCGTCATCGTCATTGTCATCGTCATCGTGTTCGTCACGTCATCTTCATCGTCATCGATATCGTCATCATCATCGTCATCATCATCATCATCATCATCATCATCATCATCATCATCATCATCATCATCATCATCATCATCATCAACGTTGTACAACGTTATATCTTGAACTCCATAGTAACTGTCTAAGGGCTAAAAAGAAGAATTCAAGCGCTTCTGTACCCCAAAAAGAGTAAAAATACTCCATAGTACGGTGATTGTTGATCCCAAAGCGTTGTGATAGTGGTCACTAGCGCCTTTCTACTTCTTAAACCGTTTAAATGGATATAGTAAACGTCTAAGCCAGTTGTAGCAAGCCGCCATTACAGTTTTTGATAAAGAGATTAATCATGTCGAAAAATCGATCACTTTTCTTACCTCAGGCCATAATTTAAAAAATAAACATACCCATTTTACATGTAATGCTGTAATAAAATCACAAAAAGACCTAATCTTCTCATTCGAGAAGAAATTACAAGTTAACCTAAAAAAATTATTGCACTTCAATAATATAAATGACTAAAAATTCCACGAGTTTCGCAAGCGCATGAAATATTTAGCTGAATGAATGCATATTTTGTCAGTAACCTGATGCTCGCACTAGTTTTTTACGTATGTGAGTGAAAATTCATTCCAACTAATTACCTGTATTTGTTCGTCCATTATTGATATTTATCAGATCACTTTTAAATCATCTGATAACATATATTCCTTTCACTCATGCTATTGAAAATGTAATAAAAAAACACTTGGGATTTATTTCAGTGTTATAGTCACGTCGCAATCATGTTTAAATTCTATTAAGGTGGTACAAGAACTTATTGTATTTCTTTTACCTCCTACAATCGCTTTTCACGCACCTTTGTACATGTGCATATTCTATTAAGGTGGTACAAAAACTTATTGTATATCTTTCAACTCCTACAATCACTTTTCACGCACCTTTGTATATGTACATATTCTATTAAGGTGCTACAAGAACTAATTATATATGTTTTACCTCCTACAATCACTTTTCACGCGCCTTTGTATGTGTGCAAATTCTATAAAGGTGGTAGAAGACCTTATTATATATCTTTTAGGTCCTACAATCACTTTTCACGCGCCTTTGTGTCGTTAAGGCCCGTATAAAGTGGGCCCTTTTCGGTGTTATAGAAGTGATTGAGAAGTTCTCTATCGCTACTGTAGCGCTTGCTTATGATGGTTAAGCCGTTATAAATCTCTCGGCATTTGTAACGCTCATTATACCGCTTAGGTGCTACTTGGGAATGCACATCATATCGTAGTGTCATCTCTGTCGCACGAAGCACTAACAGTCCGGTGACAGAGACGACGCTCTACGAAGCCGAAGATAGCCGATGTGCATTATTATCTGCCGGCTACTGTAAGCGTTAGTTGAATTCATAAGCATTGTCAGCTGCTATAAGTATTTCATAGTATGAAAAAAATTGTTCGTTGGAGGGAAAATTGCAGGTAAAGAAAACATTCCTTTATAAATAAACTGATATTCATTGAAAGATTTTTGAAAAGTCGCTCACCTCAGCCGGGAATCAAAAACGCGAAAATAATCAGCCTGTAATTTTAAGATTTAATTAAAGGTAGATCATGAAACTGGGTGGGTCCCCGGGCGTTGCCTCGATCTACTTCTAGCGGACTAGGGTTGCCAGATGGGAAAACCAAAATATTTGGGCAAAACTTCAAAAAGTCGGGATTTTGAGATTATGGTCGGGACAAATAAATATTACGAATCAAATAATTATTTTTTAGTATTAAAAGCAAAGTAATTACCTGCAACCGTAATTACCTACCGTTGTTATTCGTTATTTGTCGGGACAATTTGTATTTTGTCGGGACTCTGGACTTCATATGAAATATTGGGACAATCCCGACGAATTCCGACCATCTGGCAACCCTATAGCGAATTCTTGTATGAGAGGAAGTGAAATATACATTGCGAATTTCGTTTTGCTCCCATAATAAAATTGTTCATATGGACTCCGTTTACTACCTACTTAATTTTTTAATCTTTCTATACGGTATATAACCTTTCTATAAGAAACTTGAAATTTTACAAGAAAACATTTTTCCAAATTTTAATTACAACGGTGTGATACAGGATTTCTCTTAAACCGGTTGCGAAGTCGTGGTCAAATGGACAAAAATTAACAAATACAAATTGTCACCTTCCACGTCTACTCGGTTATCGGATGTATATTATGTATACATAATTATATGTATATGTAAGTACATCAAAGTTTTAATTTCTCCTGCACGCCTACCAACTACTTTTTATATTTCTTGTACCATCTTTGGGTTGACTGGTAGAGAATGCTTTATGCATTAATTCCGCCATTTTGTACTTCTTATTTGTACAATAAAGAATTTATGATGATGTCTAAGTCATGCAAGAAACACTAATGAGCACTTATGTCCCTACGTCCAGCCGTAAATCAATGTATTCTTCACATATATATGTTACATCATAACATTTGTGGTACAGGTGTGCCAGTGTCGGTACAAATCCCGAGCGGTCACGAGAAGTCGCTCGTTATCAAGGATTCCCTCGCCATGGTCGAAGCTCTGAACAAGTTGGGAGGCCAACACGGCGTCGGACGTATTGACATTGTTGAAAACCGCTTCCTTGGACTCAAAGTAAGCATTCAATTATGCATGTACGGACGCCAGCATGACAAGCTTCTTATTGGCAGTTCTTATTTGGGCGTCATAGCCGTTAAAATAGTTTACAAGTAGAGAGATTGAACGGTAGGCGACTCTACATCATAATATTTAACCCTATATACCTCTACATGGGTCGGCAGAGCCATGTCTATCTGCTACGATCCTGACACACCTTTCTTCCATACACACTACTTCATATTTTATTTTAATATAACGTTAAGACATGGATTGTGTGAAAAAAAGGGCCAAGTGCGAACAAAAATGTTCAATAAAAATAGTTTAGGAATACCTAAGTAACGCCCTTTCCAATAATATCACAACTGTTAGAGTAAAAAAAATAAATTTTTCGCACCCTTTCCATTTGGCCCACTTTAATTAAATAGAGCTTTTTGTTTTTTCGAGACCCTTCTTATAATTTAGGAGCAAATATTCAAACTGTGTTTTGTCACAAGAAAACTAAAAAATGATAATAATTTTTAAAATTTTGTTTCCTTTTGTAAAATGCAATGAGCCCGTATCCTACATTGAGATTTTTATGAAAATCAATGTCGTTTAAAGTTAAAAACAATAGTAACATAATTTTTTCCATATCTCAAAAAATTACGAAGTTATTGGCAATCAAAATAAAACTAGTGAACCGAAAAATATGAAAAAAATTCCTGGTAATATGTGTTTACGTAAAGATTACAGGAAAAATAAAGCGGTTGAGAAATACACGAAAAAAAATGTATAGTCTACGGAACCCTAGGTACGCGAGTCTGATTCTCACTTGGGCTGTTTTTTTTTTACATAAATATCCATCTAGTAACGAGAAGCCATCAAAATAGGTGGGGTTCCATTTACTCATACGATTAGAAAAGTTTATAATTTTACATACAGCTTGTCAAAAAAGTCATGAAATGGAACTAAAATTGTTTTTACTGGTAACACCTGATTTCCCCATACAAAAGATCTCAGGTGTTGCCATATTAATTCTGTTTTGGCAAAGAAAGTGGCGTATAGGGGTATTCATTTCACGACTTTCTTGACAATCTGTAACTTGCTTGTTCCAGAGTCGAGGTCTATACGAAACTCCTGCTGGCACGATACTACACGAGGCACATCTTGATCTTGAGGCGTATGCTCTCGATAGAGAAGTATTAAGGTTAGTTTTAGCATAGACTAAGTAGTAGAGTAATACCACAAAATAACCACTTACAGAAGGTTTACTCCGCATAACTAGCGAAAACAAGCGCACGCACACATAGACGCGTACGTACGACATCTCGGTCGTAAGTCGGTCGAATGCCAATACGAAATTCAGCCGAGATCATCATATGTACGCATCTATGCATGTGTGCGTCTGTTTTCGCTCCGTCGTCGAGTCAGCCTTCTGGTAGTATCTATTTTGTGGTAATACTTAGTCTATGGTTTTAGTTATCTATCAGTTGCATCCAAGAATATTTAACTAAGTATTACTACATAAAGAAGCGACATTCACTTCCTCTTTAACTTCGCAGACGCAAATTAGAAGTACGCACTACTTGGCTGTCGGCCGTTCGCTCCGTGTACGCACACACATACAAACGTATAGGTACAGACTGGTGCTCGTGTTGTAGTGGTAAATAAATAAATCTCGGAGTGTCGTGTGTCTGGTTGTGTACTTTAAACGGTCAAATTTCTCTGGTGAGAAATGCCTGGCTCAATAAAAAAATTGCTCCTTTCTGTTTCATCTAAGTTTTCCATGTAAAATAATGACGTTGCTACCATAAAGCATTTTAACTTTATTCCATATTGTGTATGTCTTGCTAATATTGAAGATGTAATTTAAACAGATAGATATGATTGTTTATTATCCGCGACTTTATTTCAGGTTGAAGAAATACCTACAAGATAGGATGGCTGACTTCGTGTACAACGGGTTCTGGTTCTCCCCTGAAGCCACGTACACGCGTAAATGTCTAGAAATGTCTCAAGATTCCGTCACCGGCACTGTTACCGTACAAATATTTAAAGGAAATGGTAAGTTGTCTGAATTTTATACTCAGAGTACAAATTTATTACGTAAAGAAACGCCACGCTCGCCTTCTCTCGCCGGTTTAGCGTCGCTCTCATTTAGAAGTAAGTACGGCTGGGGATTACACACAACTTAGGTGCCGGCTGGCTGTACGCTATACGTGCAAAGGACACAGTCACACACCGAGTTACGGAAAGACTGGTATTCGTGTAGTAAGTAGTAGGTATTTACCTAAACCTGTTCGCTTGTATTGCGTGCCTGGTGTTTGGTATTGGCTAGATTGTATTAGATTATTGCCGTGGTCCGTCTCTCAGCAACAAAGTTACGTAGGTACCTACTTTTTAGAAAGAGGGCGGCCACTGCAGCTTTATCGTAGTGATAAAAAATATGTAAACAATAGATATAAACAATAATATATGTTTATCTATTCCGATAATACTGTAACCACAACATTTCAAACCCGCTACATTTAATAGGTACCTAGCTGAAACGAAAGCAGGTAAAAAGCTGAGGGATTTGTATTTTACCCTTTCACTAAATTAATTTTTAAGCTTGAATTTATAAAAAAAGAATTGTGGGCATAAAAGCCAATTCTGCTTTAATTTTAATTTCAGTGCTGTGAACACTTGAAATTTTCCAAAGTAATTTAGTTTCTGGTCCTAATTGTTAAAAACTATTTTGCAATGAAGGAAATTTAGTTTTGATAACACTAAAACTAAAATTAAAGCCTTTTCAGTATCTGCTTTTTTAGCTCTCTTGTCATATAGCATAATAGCGCCAGTATATAACAATTTTTGTTTGTATTAAAAAAATGGCTTGACCATATAACAGCGACTTATTGTATATGACAAGAGAGCTAATAAAGCAGATACTGAAAAGGCTTTAATTTTAGTTTTAGTGTTGTCAAAACTAAATTTCCTTCATTGCAAAATAGTCTTTAACAATTAGGACCAGAAACTAAATTACTTTGGAAAATTTCAAGTGTTCACAGCACTGAAACTAAAATTAAAGCAGAATTGGCTTTTATGCCCACAATTCTTTTTTATAAATTCAAGATTAAAAAGAAATGTCAGGGACACTTGACATCGACCAGTGTTGCTGTTTAAATGTTTTTCTTGTCGCTAGATTTTTATATAAAAGTCAACAGATTAACTAAAATTTTATCAAAATGTCGCCAACTGTATGGAATACTAGTTTGAAAAAAGTCGCTAAAATGTATGAAACGTCTGTTTTATCAAGTCGCTAAATCGACTGCAATTCCGCTAGATTTAGCGACCAAGTCGCTAAATCGGCAACACTGACATTGACATTTATTTTATTGGAAGTGTCTAGTCTGCCACAAGTGGCCGTCTAGCAGAAAATAAAATCCTGCCACTAGTGGTCGTTTAACGAGACTAAGCATCTTAGTCTGCCACTGGTGGTCGTCTAGCAAAAAAGAAAATCCTGCCACTAGTGGTCGTTTAACAAAACTAAGTTACTCGTCTGCCACCAGAGCAGATATTTGAATATTTATTAATAAATATGTGGAGGAGAGGTTTTTGAATTACTTATGTATTTTTTTTGTAAAATCATAATCTCACTTTTCGGACTAAAATCGATTAATGACCTGAAGTTACTTCTGCAACTGCTTCGGTGCTGCGGTAAGTGCAGCCCCTCCTCCCTTGCATAACAAAGTGCAGTCACCCATGCTCACCTCCACAGCTTCGGCTTTCTGGTCGCCTTCGGCTAAAAACTGACCTTTTGGTCGTGGTTAGCTAAAATTTTGTGCAAAACAAAAATAATTGTACATTAAAATAATGAATGATGGATTAGTCGGTTGTAGTTTGAAGTATCTCTGAAAGGTAAGCCGGTGGGAATCGGCTTCTATGAAGACTTCGCCACTGCTGCTTTACATTATCTTTACAAAGGTCTGAAAAAATAAAGCCGATTCTGAAGGCTTTAATTTTAGTTTTAGTGCTGTCACAACTAAATTTTGTTTATTGCAAAATAGTCCTTAAATGCTGGGTACTGAAGCTAAATAACTTTGGAATAATTTTAGTTTTAACAGCACTAAATCTAAAATTAAAGCGTTCAGAATCAACTACATTTTATATTCAAATTTTACATTGATGGAGTACCTATGTAGTTGACTCAGCATATTTATGCAAAATCTCTGCAGTGTAAGGAGCCTGGTCTTAAAGGATAAAATAAAAAACCGGCCAAGTGTGAGTCAGTCTCGTGCACGAAGGGTTTCGTAACACTACAAAATATGGGCAGGGAACCCTAAAACATTTTGGTTAATAACAATTTTACATTCATGTGATATTATATGTTCACCAATCTGACCAAATTTGAAACTTGTATGTATTACGAATTTAATGTACCATTTTGTTACAGTTGTAATCCTGTCACGTAAGAGCGCATCGAGCCTGTACAACAAGGAGTTGGTCTCGATGGACGTGGCGGGAGGGTTCTCGCCCGAAGACAGCACCGGCTTCATCAACATCAACGCGCTCCGACTCAAGGAGTACGCGCGCTTCAGCACGCGAAACGAAACACAATAATTCTCGGATTTATTATTTTAATTTTTAATATGTTTAATCTTACTGTTTTTACAAGTTTAAACACTTAACGCGAAGATTCTGTGTTGTTTATCTGTCCTATCCTTTCGCCTTTTAACTCAAATTCAAATAATGAACTAAAATTCAGCGCCAGTCCGAGCCAACTTGGCGCCCTAGGTGAATGATTTAAATGGCTCCCCTTTAAAACAAAACGAGACTATTACAATTCAAAATAGCTTTTGCACGCGGCTTTGCCCGCGTTGAATTAGTTTTTGTATACTAATCCTATCGAGTCGTAATATATCAATATTTACAGGCATTTATTTATGGCAGACAATTGTGTCGATTCGGCGCAACACGACTTAACTTATTTGACAGAGCTAAACTTAATTTGAGACTTCTGTCTTGTTCCTTCCGTATCGAAAAGACAAAGACAGAACGCTGAAAGTAAGGTTAGTCTTGTCAAATTAGTTAAATTGTGTTTAGGCGAATCGACACCAATATAAAACGAATGTTGCCATAAAAAAATTATGAATAGGAATTCTTTTTAAACAATGGAATCGATTCGGCGCAACACAACTTTACTCATTTGACAGGACTAACCTTATTTTGAGCGTCCTGTCTTTGTCCGTTCGATAGAGAAAGAAAAAGACAGAACGGTTAAATTAAGTTTAGTCCTGTCAAATAATTTAAAACGTGTTTACACGAATCGGTGTTAATGTTTATTAATCATAATCTTGTGATGGCATGCAAATTCTTTGCACCCACACATTTATAAAGCGCCACGAAAGTGAAATAAGTATTTTAAAGAAAAAAAAAGGATAACTTTGCTATTCCTAAGAACGAAGTCATAAATTTGTGTTCGCATCTGCATAAGCGGCTTCTGATGGATTCTTAAAAAAGTTCGTTAGACGTTGCGAGTTATGCAACACAGATGTGAATCAAAGAAAGAGGCAAAAGAACGAAGACGACATTCTTTGATTTTTGTATGAATTTGAGCTTTAACAACTCAAATTCTAAGGAGAAATTTGTTCAAGGACAAATTATATTTTACTGCGAATTTATCTTATAATTATTATTTCGCAAAGGCAAGGTTTTGGGATTGAGACCTAGATCAGCGCTATTTGCAGGTGGATAAAGGCTAACTGTTTGGCGGGAAAGCCTGGAACGGGAGAAAGCGCGCGAGAATGGTAACGATTAAGTTATTGTTCACCAGCCAATCGCAAGCCAAGAGAACGTGACGTCACAGGCATGGGCGTGCGTCGAAGCCGAGATAGTTGGTACTGTGCTTAAAAGAGTGAAAGTAGATTAATTAGTTGATAAGGTATTATTGTGAAACTTAGGTGTACTTAAAGTTGAAAAGGAGGGAGGTGAGTGGAAGTTTTGACGCGTTAAGGCGATTACCATCGCCAAATTAGCAGCTTGATGTTTGTCTGTACGAATATCGACGGAAACGACATTGAAATAACGTTCATATCAGCGCACGATGCGTGGTGGCTGTTACGACGCTCCCTGCGTCCTTGATAGGGCGAAGTAGGAGAAAATAATACTTTTCACATGGACGTGGTTGTTCGATTGAATAATGATATGTTATATTTATAGCTATTAAGTTTATCTATTACTCAACGCATAAATTAATAAAATCGACTAAGCCGCTTAGAAGCAATAGGGAATTCAAGCCAAAAAACACCATTCAGTTAAAACAATTTTTCATATAGAAGTTTTGGTGGTTCGAAAAAGAGAAATGTTGCATATGTTGTCCTAGAATTGATAATCTATAATACATATTTACAATATTTTTGGTTTGGCCATAAAAGAGGAGTAGGCTTTAGAGAGTACCTATTTGGCGATATTAAACGCCTTAAGGAGAGGACACTGGTTGACCAAGATATAAACAAATATAACTGTTTATACAATGTTTACCTAACTGTAAAATCTGTAAACTAACTTAATCTGTAAAAGTTGTGACGAGCGTGATGCGGGATTGGAGAATAAAAGCTAAGTACATTCATAAAACAATCGGCTAAAAGTCGATATTGTGGTGGGATTTTCCTATCTATTAAAATTCAAGTTAAGTGGTAACATAACGTTATCCATGAAGTATTGGCTTCTTTTTCGAGCAAAGTAGTTAAAAACGAGGGGTTTGATAATATATTCTACAATATTGTATCTTTACCGATATAAACCTTGTATTTGTTAGAGAACGCAATGTTATTTAACATTTAACGAAATGTACAGAGATTTCGATACATGTCTAATATAATCGGACATTTAAGCAGCATAAAAATTGCATACTCTCACAAATTATTTATTATGTGTTCTTTATTGCTCTAAAATTTCTTTCGAGACTAAGTAGTAAGTAGATACTTACGTTGATATTGTCTCTGATGATATACACAAGTTTATACTTACATATTTTGTTATACAAAGGAGAGAGCTCAGTCTAATAGATCTGTGTCAGTTTGTCGTTCGAATCGACGGAATCTTTTATTTATAAAGAAAAAGACACAGTGATCATGTCCCAGTTATGCGAGATGTTTTATACTGTTATGTTGAAAGGCTGATAATATAGCCGATTCTGAAGGCTTTAATTTTAGTTTTAGTGCTGTCAAAACTAAATTTTCTTCATTGCAAAATAGTCCTTAACTGTTAGGGTTAGAAGTTAAATTACTTTGGTAAATTTTAAGTTTTGACAGCACTAAAACTAAAATTAAAGCCTTCAGAATCGGCTTTATTACTATCATAATTAAAAGCCATGAATTGTTGGTAGCGTGAATATTGTCTCACTGGTGATGTAAACAAGTAAGGCTTGTTCATACATATTTTGTTATACAAAGGAGAGTTCAGTTCGATTCTGAATCATGAAATCGTTTAAAAAAATAAATGTATAGATATGTTGGTAGCGTTAATATTGTCTCACTGCTGATGTAAACAAGTGGCTTGTTCATACATATTTTTTTATACAAAGAAGAGTTCAGTTCGATTCTCAATCATGAAATCGTTTAAAGAAATAAATGTGAGTATGACATAGCCAAAACAAAAACCAGTTCCGGGCGTGGCTTATTCTATTTTACGATAGCGCGCGGGGGGAAATTCGTCCCGGTCTCTAAGCTCGCGACACCATAGCAAAAATACGAATAGAGTGGACGAGGCGGGGTCAAAAGTAATACGTATTTTATTTTATCTAATTTATTAGTATATTTCGATCATCGTCACACGGCATTGATCCTACTTGCTATCACGTCGGGACGTAAATTTATTATGGTCGGCTAAAAGTGGTTTTTTGAGTGTTTGATTTATCAGTTGACCCTCGGAACATTTCAGACACTCCTTTAGAGATACATAATAATATTGTGACGGTTAATTGTCACCATTACCCATTCTTTAAATATTTTTCGCCCGTTGAGCTGGTATTACACTTGCGGGAAAATAAATTGGACCAAAAATTTCTTTACAAATTTTTTTTACTAAAGTTGTTATTACAAAAAGTGGAAACTAACAAATATTCTCAGAAGGAATGCACCACGTCACTATCTATCTCACTGTAGCCTATATCAATTATGCCTCTCTCATTCAACCACGTTTAACTGCGTTACTATCTCATTCCAACTCATTTTAAATAGCGTCACTATTTATCTCACTCTAACGCGTGTTAAATGGCATTTCTAATGAACGTCAAATATTTTTACTGCCCGCCACTCTTTCATTCTAAATTCTAATTATTTTAAAAAATACGCAGCTCCTTTGGTAGTAAAATAGCAATAACTTTTTTTTCAAAAGTAATACACAGAAATTGCCAGATCATTTGAAAAACAATATTTGATGAGCCGTTATTTAAGACAATTTGCAAAACTAACATAGGACATTTTTTTTCAGGGTGTGGTATCGAACTAACATAATTACAAAAAATTGCTCATAAATTGAGTTTTTATTTTTTCTTCCTGATGTTACAGCATTTCAAGGTTTATTTTTGACTTTATCAATAGCAGGACTATTCAGAATTGCGCAACAAAAATGTTATCCTTAGAATTAAGAACTGGTTAGCTTTGACTCTAAAAAATCTATTCGAATTTATAAAAGTACCATCAACTCGAAGGCTATCTACTTTTTGCTGAGGTCATAATTTGATATTCTGGTCAGGCATGAGCTGGCCTACCAGCCTTCCAAGGGAAAGCGTTGACTTTTGGGACACCTGTTTACCCTTGGGATAAATCGCCAAGTGTTTAAAATATAGAAATTTATTTGTATCATAGTTTGAAATGTTCAGGTCCCTTTACACAAAATGAAAAAACAAAACTCTTTTAGAATTAATTTGTTGTCCCTATGTTTGTCTGTTTGTTCGTTTGTCTATGCAATTTTTCTGGGTAAAATCAATAAATGCCAATATTTACGCCCTGTAAAACATACATAACGTTTTTATGGACTTTTATTTAACTTTTTCATACAAATTTTCTCCTCATAAAAATATAGAGATCAACACTTGACATAATATTTTGCATTTGAAAGAAAGCACAGAAAAGAACTGTAGAACAAATAATGTACAGAATATAAAATCCATATCGTTCTATTCTAAAGGGATTAATAATCTACTGTTTGTTCAATGTGGCGATAGCTTTGTTTATTATTATTTTTTTATTTTTTACTAAGATAAAAAATATTTTCATACAAGGTTTTCCTTAAGGGTTATTTCTCCTAATTTGTAACAAAATATTAAGAAATAATTATAACGGTAAAGTACAACTTTTAGCTAAGACAATTTATTGTTAAAAGTTTGCTATATGCATAAACATATTTTAATGATATTATGGTATCTTCAAAATAATGGGGTTTTCCATAAGCGTGATATCAGATTATTTAAGGAATTTACGGCTGATATCACGACGACGGTCAAGCCATTTATTTTATTACTATTGTAATATCATTAAAAATATGTTTAGGCATACAGTAGACTTTTAACTATAAGTTTTCTTAACTAAAAGTTGTGTTTTTACTAATTGAAATTGTATTTCTCATCAAGAAGTGCAAGATGGCAAGATATTCAAAATAAGTTAATTGAATTTGTGAAATGGTTTTAGGTAAAAACAGTTTTCCATGAAACGGTAACTGTTTATACATAGCAAAGTGTGTAAACTTAGTCATCTTACCATAAACGACGCCTGTATTTCTCTCTTTTTTATTTCCAGTATAGATAAAAATATACAAACTTGTAAAACTTTGCGTAAAAACGAGGCAATATTGACGATATCCTGACAGCTATTATGATGGTGTTTTATCAAATTTTGCTTTTTGGGCTGTATAGAGACGTAGTTAGATGTCACTAGAATATACTCATGATAAAAGATATGAAGAAAATAAGCTGTAGACTTCACATTCGGTTTATACCTATTGTATGAATTTTAAGAAAAATACAGGGGTAAAGGGACCTCTTTAGTAAAACCTTGTATTAAACTATTTGTTATCTTAGTAAAAAATAATTCAAGGAAAAAAATAAACAAAGCTATCGCCACATTGAACAGTAGATAATTAATCCCTTTAGAATAGAACAACATGGTTTTCATATTTTTTACATTATTTGTTCAACAATTCCTTTCTGTGTTGACTTTTAAATGCAAAATATTATCTCAAGTGTTCATCCCTACATTTTCATAGTGAGAAAATTTGTATGAAAAACGTAAAAAAAAAAACGTAAAAACCTAAAACGTAATATAAATAAAAACGTCAAAAATATGTTTTTACAGCTCTATAGAGGGCCGTTTATATTGGTATTTATTAATTTTACCCAGAAAAAATTGTCTAGACAAACGGACAGACAGACAAACATAGGGATAACAAATTAATCCTAAAAAAGTTTCATTGTTTTCATTTTGCGTAACAGAACCTGAACATGTACCGACTACTACCGACAGGATTATCAATAATTTTGCCATGCACTGTAAATATTTCAAAATAAATTTCTATATTTTAAATGCTTGGCGATTTATCCCAAGTAAGTGTACCTATATAATTTGCAAAAAACTTCACTTATTGGACCTGAAATGGTGAGCCAATACTAGAGGGTAATTTCACGAAAAGGTCATTGACCTTTGTTACAGATCTCAGTAAGTATAAGTAAATTAATTTGGGTTTCAATAACGATCACAAAATTATTCTTTTAGAGTAACATATATTATTTTCCCGCATAAAAGTATGAATTCATTCCAAATTCATTCAGTTTTGTTGTTATGACTATGGCACGATGTAGCTAAATCACTCATACGCATATTTTGTTGAGTTTTTAACGGCAGGAATATGATGCTCCTCGAAATATTACTTTATAAAATTAATTTCAATGTGTTTTGAAGTAGTTTTGGGAGATATTTATAGCTTGCAAAAAAGGGCACAGGTTCCACGTCTTACGGGCGCCAACGCTAGGCGTAGACTGACAATATCTTGCTGCCGCTGACTGCATCAGTGGATTTACGTATTTTTGGAAAAAGGGGGTGCTTATTTTGACCCGAATAACGTGGTATTTGGAAAATGAATAGATATCATTCACACTAATTTTATTAAAAAAAAAACAACAAAATCGCGAAAGCGATACCTGAAACAAAATCGATAAGAAGTTTGCAATAGAGGGTTACAAAAAAATTCATTGACAGTACAAATATGAATCGATTAACGTGGTTTGTGGAAAATGAATACCTTAAAGTTCAACCAAAAACATGTATTTTTTTTATGGCTATACGTAACCTAATTATTGCAACAAAATCATCCGAAAGCTGACATTTTATTTCTGTTTGTATTTTCGTTCCCCTTCTTATTCTTATGTACTAGATAAACTATAGATAATAAGGCCAAAGTGGTTTTTTGTTATCTCGTAGTCTTTCCACTTTATTAAATTAATTTTGGGCCATTTTAGAACAATGAGAAAAGGTTTATTAAATTAGAGTCTTTAAAGCATGTGTCTGTGTGTATCTCTTCTTACCCCTTCCTTTTATGGCTTAGATATCTTGAATCAAGTAAATAATAACATATTAACTTAAACGATTAATATAAAACCGATATCAATAACATGGCATCAGTTCAAACACAATGGGAAAAGTAATTAGATAGTCAAGTCCGAGTCCAGACTTTCATGGTTAGAATTTCATGGACGTAGATGTGTACGTATGTATAGGCGCCAATACATATATATATATATATATATAGCTATGTTCATATAGAGGGCTGTTAGTGAGTATTAGATAACCCGTCGAGCCATTTCAAGTTCTTTTAAATAAAGATTTCCAAGTATTCAGTTTTTCTACTTTTTATGTTTCCTCCACTCTGGACTGAAATTTACTAGTCTAAATGGGTCTGCAAGTCACAGTTCACACTCGGTACACCCGCATTTCACCGACGATTATTGTCCGTGTCTTTCTACCACCTGTGCTACTACTGCGCCGCTTTAAATTAAAAATAGTACATTACGATACGAGAGCGATGAAACGTTTTGAGAGCGAGTGCTGCAATCACACGAGTCGAGAAAAAGTTTCTCGCACGAGTTTCGTATAATGTTCTATAGCACAAGTGCGGAAAATGCCGACTTTACGCGCGTGCGTAAAGCGGTCATTTTACGCACAGTGTGCTATAAAAACTTTTAATATCTAACTATTGTCGTAAACTGTTAGCAAAACTCATCTATAATTAAATATCGACAGTTTCAAGCACTAATTTGTTGATGCAACGAACACCATCTTAATCCTGTACAGATAATATATACATATGTCCTGTGTGTGAATGTGATTGTGTGCATATAGTTTAAGCTAGTGTTAAATCAATTTGTTGTGTGCGTGCATAGCGACGTAATCGAAAAATGCATTAGTAATTAATATGTGATCTTTGCCGAAGATAAGTCAAGATTATGTTTTATTGTTCCTTACAACACGGCAATTTCTATCACTTTTAATATAACATTAGACGGTATTTTTTTGCATTCTACCGTATTTCTTAGCTGGAAACACCGGTCCGTAAACAATTTTTTGGAGTTTGCAACACTGGCTATTGACACTTGACAGTTTGATTTTTGTTTTTGGATTGGATTGGAATTGGAACGGAATTTTACAAAATGCACAGAAATTTACCACAAAATAAAGAAGCCTTACTAAAATCATACACAACACGCTTAAAAGAAGATGTAAAAAGCATGCTAGAGAACTTTGAAGGTAGGTACTGCATATTAATAAAATTGTTTTTTTCTCGTTAGGTACATGTTCCTTTAGGCGTAGATGTTTGGTTTGTGAGGTGTTGTGTTGCCTATTATCTTCCAAGATTTCATGCAAGATGTAGTGACTAGAATAGAAAAAGGAATGCTTCGAGGGTTTGGACATGTAGAGAGGATGAATGAAAGAGGGACGAAAAATTTACGGGGCACAGGTGGAAGGTACAGTTCGACCAGGCCGCCCTAGAAAAACGTATACTGACCAAATTGGTGGCATACTGAAGAAGGGCCATGTCAAAAGTACTCAGAATAGAACAGCTTGCATGACTAGATTGATGGATGTGTAAGAGGTGTGTCTGGATCGTAGCAGATAGAAATCTGTAGTCTCTGTCTACCCCTCTGGGCGACAGGTGTGAGTATGTATGTGTATTTCTATGCATCTTGTCTTATGTTACTGACCTCAACGAACTAGTCCAATTAGTTGACTGACCTCTATAGCAAACTATGGCTAATCTAATATATTTAAGTCACAGTCAATCACATACAATATTTAAATAATTTGCTTAGGAATCTTGGCTACTCTTCGGCAAAAGTTATTTTTCCTTAAGCTTTTCATGACAGATACTGCATGGCGTTTATGCGCATCATATTTGTGGCAATTCAGTATGTATACAAACATTAAGTCTTGGTTACAGAAATTATCAAACTAGCTAAAGGTGATAACGAGTCCCAACTGAATAGGATGACTCAAATAGAGCAGGATACTTTCGAAATGCAAGTTCGGGCTGCTAATATTGGTAAGTACTTTTTGTTATACCTACACTTACTTATTTAACCAATATGTAATACGATGTCAATGTTTGGTCAGAGTGTTGATATTCTTTGTAATATTGAAAACACTAATGCTTTCAACTTGGAGTTGTACCCACATAAAGTATTAAATGGCAATAATTCTTGACACAAGCTTTCCCTGAGGCATATTGGGTCTTCTAAGCAGAAAAGCTGTAGCACACAGCAGAGTAATAGCACTTGCTAGCTGTTAACAAACATCTGAAGAAAACACTACTCCTGAAATTTTGTTTTAGTCGGAAAATTACATCATCGATGATTGCCAATTTTCAACCCCTACAATCATCCTATTGTCATTATCTAATACCCACCCTGTCACAAAATTGATGTAATTAAAATAAAAAAAATCTTTATTACAAGATCAATATTGTTGTTTAAACAATGGTTTCTGCTTTTTGCAAGACTGCCCATGTACTCATGATATTACCATTATCCCATCATCGGGCAGAACAGCTGCCCCACCTAATTTCAAATGACATAATATATGTCTCCTTGGTAGCCTGTCATGTCATGCTGGCATCCATACTAATC
The DNA here is from genome assembly GCA_934047225.1 of Ypsolopha sequella. Lineage (NCBI taxonomy): Eukaryota > Metazoa > Arthropoda > Insecta > Lepidoptera > Ypsolophidae > Ypsolopha > Ypsolopha sequella. Next base: position 9,661,237 of record OW203987.1, read on the forward strand.
TTGGATTTATATTTTCAGTTCGGGCAGGCGAGTCCTTAATGAAGTTAGTATCAGACATTAAGCAGTACCTCATACTGAATGATTTTCCATCAGTAAACGAAGCTATTACACAGAATTCCAAACTGTTCCGCACGAAACAGCAAGAATGCGACCAAAAACTAATGTCTCTTAGAGATGATATTGCTGCAGACCTTTATGATTTAGAAGATGAATATTTTACTAGTATTTATAAGTAATTATTAAGTTCATATACCCCTTAGTGTGAAATGTTTAAGTATGTTTTATAATGTTTAATTTAGCTTTAAGTCAGTGTTTCAATAAAAAATGCAAATACATTAGTGTGATTATTTTTTATTGCTGACCTTTTTTGATCATAATATTCTTATCATGCTATAAATATTTGTTTTAAACCTTTTGAAAACTCAGATTATTTATTGCAAAAAATACTGTTTTCTTGCAGAGGGTAGGGACGGATAAATTATGAAAATTTAAATGATCTTGCCCTTTTTATATGTTTGACACGATGAGGTTTTTATTATATAAAATCATTGGTTTGACAGGTTAAAACTTAGACAAAACAAAAGGGAAGACACAGTACCGGGCTTCCTGCATGTGGACCTACAAATACAGGCCCATGGACCTATATTGCCCACGCTACTGTCGAAGCTCGTCGCTCTATCTCTATCGTTCAGTGGCACTCGTTCAAAAAAGAGGTCAATTTTTCAGTTGAAGACAACAACATACCGTATCTTCCTCTTAGGGTTTAATCAATGGGTTAAAGTTAAGATTTGCAGCATGGTAATGGGGTAGATATATATAATTTAGAAGACTAATAATATTAAGAACATTTATTATTTATTTCAACTAATTATTATAATATAGCAATAATATTTACAGAAAATCATCTACTTTGCACTGAACTCATAATGAGGTCCATCCCATGGGTACTGCTTGGCAGTGACTGGTCTGCCAATCTTGTGATCTTCTAAATAGAAGAACAGAGCAAAAGAAGCAGCAATTGTGCCCAGGAACCAGGTCCATTGATGAGTCAGAGAGAACCTTGGCCTCATAGATGGGTCATAACGATCTTCACCAAAAATTTCCATGGTTGCATGAATCTGTAAATCAAACAATATTTTACTCAAAACTGTGAAAAAGGTATCCTTGTTGTTAGGGGTATGTCATTTTCATATTGACAAAATAGACGCAAATACGAAATTTTCCCATCAAGTGATTGTGGCAAAGGTAGCTTTTTATTTAAGTGTCTTTGATGAATGGATTTTCTGTAAGTAGTACAACAGATAATATACTGGGTAATAATTTACTAAGGAACCAACCCTCAAATTGCGGAAAAAAAATCAGCTGTTCCATAGAAGTTTCATACCTACTCGGTCAAAATGTATGAAGCAACTGATTCTTTTTTTCACAATTAGTTAATTTTTGTTTCTTGAAATGTCTGTTGTACGGACGAATATTATCGCCAGTTTCCGGCTTCCGCAACATCATCTAAACACCCTGGATAGTAGTACATACTATTAATATCTTCTTTTGTAAATTGTATTTTCATACCAATAAAAACAAAGAAATATACACTTTAATGCGCTCTAAAGAAATCCTTTAAAAAAACTGTTTCCTTTTGTCAATAGAAATCAGTATTTTCCATTTGGAAGCCAGCTGAGGACAAGGTTTCAAAGATCTTTATAAATCAACAAAACTATTTATTTGACAATTGCAAAACTAGAGCTCCCTGAGGGAAGGCTAACATGCCATTTATTAGAAGACTTAAGTAATGATTTAGGAATGGTTAATCTGGTGTTCTCTCCAGAGTAAGAGAAACCTTAACCGGTGAAGACTACTTATAACATGTTTTGTGTTGTCATCGTCTAGAGGTATTGTAAATAGATAGGTTGTTGCCATTAATTATACTACACTTACAGGCTCATTAAAGTTCCTTTTCATATCAGGAGAATCCCATGGGTAGTGAGGGTCCTTTGAATCTGCTCCAATACTGGGTAGATTAGGGTAGTCCCCATACCCCATACCCTCGGGGTAAGGTTTGTACTCTTCAACGGACATACCATACTTTTTCGCGGCTGCAACACGCTCCTCTGGGGTTTTAGGATATGGACCCGGCTTGTACTGATAATTCCAATCTGAAAATAGGCAAATTGTTATGTATGACGTAACAATTAATTCGAAAAAACACTAACATTATTTAAGAGTTTAACTAACGATTCCTGGCAGCATTACAGAATACTCCTACGGTTTTACGCAAACCATGAGGATTCGTCAGCAGTACTTTTTTGAGTAAAGCTGCTGGAACCATCGTTTCTGAAAAAACTGCCCCTGAAATTTATAATTTTTGACAGCGTTGTGTTGTGTGAGATGTTTTTTTTTTGTAACAGAGCCGTAGGCAGTGTTGCCACCTTGGTTTTTGAAAAAGAGCAGTTGGACAAGCTAGAAAGGGCTAGATTTAGCAAATTTTGCCATCAAAAGTGCTAAAAATTGTTTATTTGAAATGTAGTAAGTAATTTCAGAAAATGCAACAGAGTAATTAAAACTAAGTTATTGAATTTGTTAAAAATCGTACATAAAAACATATCGTAAAAACATCTGCGTTTTTTGCGGATTTGAACGAAAATTTTAAATGAATCCTACAGTTTTTTATTATTTCAGTTGACGCCTTGTGTGAACAGCAAGGCTCTCTCAGTCGTAAACCCCATCGTATACGTAGTATGGATATCATTGTTTTTACCCCCATTTTGTTTCTGGTTTTAGTTTTAATTAGGTTCACAGAACTATAAATATACACATAACGAAAAGGGCTAGATTGCTCTTTTCGGGCTAAATCATCAAAAAACGAGTTCAACTACAGTAAAAAGTGCTAGATCTAGCCCGAAAAGGGCTAAGGTGGCAACACTGGCCGTAGGTAGGCACAGATTCACCATGCTAAGCTATCGTTACCGAATAAACCCATATGGACTTCGTGAACGACCATTGAAGTGTCAAACGCCCACCCCAAATCGTGGGTGTTTTTGGTGGATAATAGAAGTTTACAATCTCATAACCAGTCCGTCTAGCCGTTCTATGCTAAAATTGGCTGTCGAACGTGATTGTGCAGCTAACTTCAGGCCACTATGAACCACCATGGTATGGACTATTTTTGTTGTTGCATTTTGGGTTTTTTGATCAACAATAGTAATAGATTTTTGTGTTTTAAAACCGCCGTAACTAGTGCGGTGCGTTGTTCATTGGAATAGAAGTGCAGGCAGTGCCGTTTCGTGTGTTTTTTCTAACCCAGTTGTATTCGCGTTATAAGGCTATCATTATAGCGGAAACGATAGGAGAGTGACTAAGATAGTATATACCTTTCAGATGATCCTCAACGTAAGAGGATATTAAAAAAAATAGTGACAATAAACAGATAATACCTCAACCTCAGATATGGCTGTACGGGCTAAGCTCTTTTTACTTTCCCACTTAGTAGGGAAATCTCAGTGGACCAAAAAAATCAAAATTGTTAGAAAAAGGGTGCGAGTTGGTGATGCGTCGTTTTTTAGTTTCATAGGCTATATGGTTTTATTGAAAAAATATTGCGTTTTGGGTGTACAACAATAGTAATAGCATATTATTAATTAAAATCGCCGTAACCAGTGTAGTTTGTTGTTCAATCGAACAAAAGTGCAGGCTGTGCCTTTTCATGTGTTTTTTCCAACCCTATGTTGTGTTCGTGTTATGGATCTATCACTTAAGCACAAACAGCTACTACAACAGGACAGACCGTTCAGATGATCCTCAAGAGAGGACTAGGATATGACATACAGTAACTATAAACAGACAATGAAACCTCAGAAATTGCCTGATGGCCTTATAACAAGACGAATAGAACAACAGACAAGGCAGTATGGCTTGGTTTCTTAGCCTTTAATATATATATGACAGTTGACTGGTGGCTAACCAGCGTTGCCATATATACGGATTTGTCCGTATTTGTACGGATTTTGGAAGTCCGGAACGGTTAAGCTATGAACACGGATTTTTATACGGATTTTCGATGTAGACAGACTCATCAACCTCAAACAGACCTTATAAGAAGCAGATACAAGGCACACTTGGATATTTTCAAGCTCATTCATCAATAAAGCCACGCACACAAATGGATGTATACAATGAGGGAGACGTGGGGAGTCAGGCGCGTGGCCAGTCGGGGTCATAATCCCCCAAAAAACCTTAGCATATTCGATAAAAAAATATTTTCATAAAAAATGGTTGAAATTTAATTTAAGACGTAGAGATTGCAACAATACGGATTTTGGCAACTAAAAAATCCGTGACTCTAGGATCTGGCAAGTCTGGCATGGCAACACTCACTGACTGACACGAACGTCGAAAGATCATTTTCACTTTTTGTAGCACCAAGTAAATAAGTTAAAATAACAGTTAATATATCGTGTATATTATGAAAGTGTTGTTTATTTAATACGTTATTAACTATACCTTCATGATGGGTAACGAAAGTTCACAGTTGAAAGGTCTGGAAATTGAGGAAAAGCCCACAGAGATTACAGATTTTTGGATTCATTATCAAGCGACGATAAACGATACCTGTAGATATTTTAGCTTGAAGGGAGATGGTTCTGTCTCTGTGTTTAAAGGAGAAGCTGTTCTGGGGCCGTTATGGGCTGTTGCAACCCCACTCGAAAAGTTTTCAAACGTAAGAAAAAGACCGTCATGGTCATAGTGTCGCTAAGGAGGCATTCGTTTTTTACCATAGTGCCCCCTTAGCTACATCCAACCATGGTATCTTTAAATGGAAACACATACTGATCGTACTGAACAACAGTCCAACCCAACTAGCAAATGAAAAAATTTAAATAATACTTTGAAAAAAAAAAGTTTGTATGAAAATGTTCACTCTAGGGTAGGCAGTGCCTACGCGCGTCATACAAACTTTTTTTTTCAGTGTTATTTAAATTTTTTCATATTTTTTTAATTGTGAAGCTTGACCTTCTGGTTGCTTTTCTGGAAAAAAGCGGCTTATGTTCCTCTTTGTAATGTCATAATAAGAGTAATTTCACCATTCACAATCCGTCAAAAATGTCAGAGAGTGCAAGTAAAAAATTAAAAGCATAAAATCTCGACACGTAAATATCACAATATTACTTCATATTAAGTTCTATTGATAATGGTCCTATGTCAAGTAATTTTTCCTATTATATTTGATGATTATTATAGTGCAAATTTGTTTTCTTCAAGTTTTCAAATATTAGGTACAATGTGTTTATGGGCCATTCTGAAATATGTCTGGTTTAATAATATTATTAAATTTTTTGTGTGATTGTAACAAAATGTCACCATTAACTAGGTACCACAACTTATAGTTCACTTGTTAGGACAACTGAAAGCCCATTCATTCTTGTTCAAGATTATCATAAGGTTGATATATCTTACATTGCACTTGTGAAGATAATTTAGGGCCTAATGCTTTTGTTGAACACCAGCCTGAGACCATTGCCTACAGCTTTATTGCATCCAAATATGAGAAACACAACCAAGATGGCCACTAAATCTTACACAAAGATGCTTAAGCCAGATGTTCTTGTAAAAACCTTCATCATTGTTATAATCTTTCAAATGCTTTAATCAAGACGAAATACACTCAGAAATATAAGTCTTAGAAAATTACTCAGTAAGAGCAGAAGCTTCAAATGCACTTTATAAGTCTATTCAGTCTTAAGTGACTATTAAGACTGAATAGACTTAATACAGTGCATTTAAATTAAAGTATAAATAAAAACTGATATCAAGGGCAATTAGACTTTCAAAATGAGGTTGTAAGTCTCTGCTCTTATAAATATTTTATAAGGTTTTCTTACAGCTATTTATAAGAGTTAAGTTATAAGTTTCATTATTCTTTCAGCCCAAATTACCTTGTACCATACTTTTAGAAGAGTTGTTATCTTAGTCAAAACCTATAAGCGTTATTTAATACTTTAGACCTTGTAAGTGTTTTTTGCCGAAATGAAAAAATGTTTTCACTTTACCTTAACAATTTTGTATGGGCATGTCCATTTTTTCCAATTTGGTCTTATTTGTGTGTGAGAAAGTTGTTCAGTATGATCAGTACAGATGTGGTTTCTTATTTTAAGATTCCTGTTCATTTACACCCAGTTTATGAAAATAATAATATTAAAATAAGTAGGTATGTTCTGCTCCCCTAATTTTCAAGTGTAACATCTATTGCTATCACACATAATTTTTAGCCAATCACAAAGATAGCAATAGATGTTGAAGTTAGACATTATTTTCTTACTTATAGCTCTTGTTTAACTTTTCAGAATCTGCTGAAATACCGGCATCCATGCATAGTTCGCTATATCTCAGCATGGCAACAACGGTCCACACTTCATCTGGCTACAGAATTTGTGCAGCCACTTGTACAATGTATGAAAGTACATAATCCACTACAAATATGTATTGGGCTTAACAATGTATTGAGAGCCTTAGTGTTTTTACATGAACAGGTAACATATAATCATAAAATTGATTTTCTTTAAAAATACTGATTATATTGTTTTTTTTTTATACAGTATACCGAGTGTAAATAGACTGTTACCTTTAAATGAAACCACATATTCTATGGATCATACTGAACCACTTTTCCCAAGAAACATACCCACGCAAACCGTTCCTTTGAGAAATAGGCGAGTTTCAAACAGAAATGCATTAACCTCTTCTAAAATAGACCTTCCTCCTAAGAGATGAAATCTTTAAGTTACATTTAAATATCTTCTCTGAAGATTTGTGCAGGTATTTTTCCTCAGAAAGTTGTTCGGTATCAATAGAGAGCAGTTTCGCAACTGGATTGTGAAAAACCTGCCTTTTTCTAATTATTATTATATTACAGAAAACTTAAATTCAAAATTCACTGAATAGTTATTCAGCAAACCCTTATTATATATGTACTGTGTATGATGCCATCGCATCCATTGCTGCATTGGTTTCTTTAAATTAGAGGTTTAAATTTTTTTTAATTCAAAAATTTTATTATTCAACTTTTTTATTAATTTTTATTTACAGAAACCAATGGAAACTTTGCGATGGCAATATACTCAATACATAGGCAATAAGGTTTTGTTGAATAACTATTAAGTGAATTTTGAATTTAAGTGTTCTGTTTCGATTTATTACAAAAAGGCAGGTTTTTCAAAACCGTTTTTAAAGGTTGCAGTCTTTTTACTATTTTTTTTTCATGATAGGTACTTATCTTATATTTACAGGCTGGAATGTCACACAACAATGTTAGTTTGTCTGCCATCTATGTGACTGAAGATGGTCAATGGAAACTTGGTGGTTTGCAGTATTTGATGCCATTTACTGAACTAACACCTGCTTATTTAAAACATGCTCGAATCCATAGGTATTTGTGATTGTTTTTTAATATTTATATTTTTTTTCAAGTAATAACTAAAGAATTTTTCTAGTTTTTTTAAACAATATTATCAGTACCTACAGTATGTATTATTTTGGAAAAACTTAACTCTTCTTTTTGTATAAAGGTATGATAAAGCTGTTGATCCAAATGAAGATTCATATGAAATCACCAATAAAGTGGACCAATATGCTTTTGCAGTGTTGGTTGAAGATGTCTTTAAAAGCTGTAATGATGGTAAATTATTTTTTATTTAAGGTAAATATGCATAAAGAAATTAACTAGCTATAAATAACCACATGCATTATCCTTCTTACAGATGATGTCCCTCATCTTAGAGAATTCAAAAAGTATTGCCAGGAATTCCTCCAAAACCCAGATCCCGCCCAGAGACCAAATTTATCTGAAGTACTTCAGCACAATTTCTTTAACCATGAGTTTATATCAATATACAAATTTCTAAACTTTCTTCCTCTGAAAGCTGAAGAAGAGAAAAGCAAATTTTTCTCTAACATTTTGGAAAATTTGAAATGTTATGATGAAGAAACTGTTGCTAAACAACTCAGTGGGCTTCTGCTCTCCAGGCTGACGATGCTGGATGAGACAGCTAGGAAAGATGTGATACCCTTTATATTCAAACCAAACAATGGTGATTATCTTTATATATAAACCTCCATTATTTTAATCAGCTGTTACATCACTAATATCATAATTAACATTACAGAAAGAATACAAAATTGCGAGAATGCTGGATTCTTCAGTCTTAGTGTTTTCAAAGAACATGTAAAGCCAAGGTTAATGCAGTTATTTGGCGTCAGGGATTCCCAGATCAGGCTGTTGTTATTAAATCATTTTTCGAAATTCGTACATGTGTTCTCCCATGAAGAACTTTCACAGCACATTTTGCCAGAGGTATGTATATACGTCAGCAATTCAAACCTCTAACTTATGTATTTATTTATGTTATATATGAGAACTGACTTTGGGTACAGTGGCAAATCTAGAGTTTATTTTTGGAAGGAGCTGAGGGTCGGTTTCGTCGAGCTATTGTGGTAAATAAGACTAAATACCAAATTCTCCACAAATATGTTTAACGCCTTAAGTAATATAACTCAATGGTTTAAAGCTCTAAGAATGAGCAGAAAATTCAGATAAAAAAAAAACTGTTTACTCAAGAAAACCATTAGGTAGGTTTTATTTGTATTTCAAAGGACATCGCTAGGCTTGGAAGGGGCTTAGTCCCCACCCCTGTATCCGTGACTGTTTGGGTAGGTGATAGAGGAAAACAGGGTAAGCTGACACACTATATAGTATAAGTTCCATCATTATATAAGATAATTTTTGTCTTCTGTGATGGGAAAATCGCCAAGTGAAACAAAGAACATAATTTTTATCAGTTTAGAAATAAACTAAGTATTCATAAACCCCATCTAAAATTTAACAAGGTTCGTTCCCCATGCATGTTGTTCTTCATTGTTATTGAAAATCGATAACTGAAGGTTTTAATAAAATACAAAATTTTAGGTTATTCAAAATTGTTTTTATCCTTTATATTACAGTTGCTTCTTGGGATCAAGGATACAGATGACAACTTAGTTGCAGCAACACTAATATGTTTAAGTGAATTAGTACCTATCCTGGGAGCTGATACAGTTGTAGGAGGAAAGCGGTCCAAACTATTTACTGATGGCAGACCAAACCCAAAGAACACTTGCCTTAACCTAAAGACAGCCAGACATCATAGTTTGCCCACAAAGTCGCTACGAGAATTCCAATGTAGTGAAGAAACTTTCCAAGGAAGCAATAACTCCTTAGCTCTACCTATGAACGAAAGACCTTCGCCAGTAGGTGGGGAGGCCGTAGATGATGATATAAAATATGATATTAATAATAGTATTAAACTAGTGGAACCTGCAAATACTAACTTAACTGAAAGTGGAGATGATTGGAGTGACTGGGACAATAATAATCAACAAATGCATTCTATTGACAAATCAGAAACATACAATGAAAATGTTGACCAAGAGATTCAATTAAGTTTTCAAGAACCAAATAGAATTTTTAATGCAGTACAAAAAAAAGAAACTGATAATACAAAGACTGCTCTTTTAAGAAAAGCAGCTCTCGAGGCAAAAAAAAATATGGTTGACATATCAGACCTGGACATAAAGACACAGAAAATTGATCATTCGAAAAGTGCGGATGAGTTTGATTTCTTTGCAGATATGAAGCCTGTGATAGAAAAAGCAAAAATTACAACAGTTGCTGAGCCAACTCCTGACTTGAGCAGCAAGTTAAACTTTGTACCAGATGACGTAGGAGAGGATAATGAAGGATGGAGTGATAATTGGAATTAGTACGTATTTCTATACTGTAAATAAATAAATGATTATTATTAAGTAGGTATGAAATTTAAATAAATAATAGATATTAATATTGTATTTAAGTTTGGTGGGTATTGTAATTTATTTTTAAAACACATACACAAAGTATTTAAAATCACCCAAGCAAATTTTGGTACCAAATTACTCAAATTTTAATTATTTTGTACAACTGTAACATAATGTGCGACATTGGGACACGAGCGCGTGTGAGTTTCATCATAGACTGTACTAATGTCCCATGTCTTCTTATGTTCAGTTGCACAGAATACTTTATCTGCGACCATCAAAAATATCTTCGCGGGTTATTATTTATAATATTTTCAACCAAAAAGAAGTGCGTCTGATGATGGTATTGCCACTAGCGAACCAATCGGAAGCGAGAAAAGGCGTGACTTAATTTCTTAAGCCAGGCTATTTTTACTCGTCGTCGCTTGTGATTGTTCTCTAGCAGTGTTATAACAAATTTGGTCAATCACAGCGCAGAATTGCGGTGTTATATTGTAATATTATAACATCAGCCAAACAATGTAGGTACTTATAAAACTGCTTTTGATGTTGTAACCTTATTTTCGTATGGAAGTAGATTAAATATAGAAACAAAACTATAGTTCTTTGTGATTGATTATTTATTTTATTTGTGAAATTAACACAATGGAAGAGTACAGGAAAATTGCTACTGTGGAAGTAAAAGGCTTTTAAAATCGCAACTTTTGTAGCTGAGAATTTTATCAAATTATAAAACATTGATACTAAATTCAATAAAGCAATGCTAATGCTACATTGGTCTTTAACTATTTGCCTACATTTTTATATCTTTCACCCTGTGATTTTAATATATTATAAAATAATGCCATTTTGTTAAATGTTATCATAGCTTCATTTGCAAAATCTGCCACTTTAACTTACTCATACTATACAAACTTGTCGCAAGAAATTATTGCTATTCAATAAAAGCTGACTTCTTTAAGGATAATATACAATCTTAACAATCTCATTATCTCAAAAATCTTAAAAACTAACCATTTCATTTCCCTGACTATCTATATATCACTGCTTGCATCATTATCTTTCTTCACCCATCAATTTATAACACGGCATAATGTCTGCTGTGTAATTAATTCATGTCTTATCACTACACACAACCATACAATATTTTTGACTAGTAAATTGATAACACAGCCTATATTTTGATTTTGACTTTGCCAAAATCCATAAAATGTTCATTAATTATTATTAACAAAAAGTCAATCAAGTGATTGTTCATAATCTCATTTTAAAATACTTTTATAACATCAACAAAGTACAATACGATGACTTAAAAATAATAAAATACAAATGATTACTTTTCAATCTAGGTATGAGATTATAAAGTATATTGGCCAAAATGTGTAATAATTACTTGACTAGGCTTTTTAGCAGATATGTAAATTATTTGCTTAACAATGCGGTCATCAATTCATTGCATGTGAAAAACTACAAATGCACAATTTTAGTGTCAATTTTAAATATATTTAGGACAAAGCACACTTTTAGCAACTAATAATATCAAAATCAGCAACAATATTTGACTAGATAAATCTCTATCTAAGTTTGTAAAACTAAATTAACTAATATTTATTGGAAAGTAACCAGGAGGTGGGATACTTTAAAGCTAATATTAATGTTTCTCCTTAAACAGCTATTTTTCTCTGTACAACTAAGTCTTTGGAACTTTCATTGAATGCCTCAATCATTTGTTGGTGAGCCAAGTCAGAAAGACTTTGTAAGTCATCACGAGTCATACCTTTGGTTGGTATGGGTGGCAATGTTGAAATTACAACTTTTCCTGAAACAAATAAGAATAGAATAGAATAATGTTTATTTGGATACATAATAAAACACATTACAATCAAATAAAATAAACTTAAAATTAGCGCAGAATATACCAAAATGGTCTCCGCTCAGCTTAATACCATGACAGGGCCACATAAATACATAGTAATGTTACAAAATGACTGTTTTTTGAGGAGCTTGGATGTCCACCACAAAATAAAAATTAAGCAATGAACTGCTGCTTAAACATCTCAATAAACAATAAAAGATATTTGAATATTCACCATAAGAAAATCCATCAGTCAAACATGATGTGGAAATTTTTATGAGTATTCAGGGGTTGAGTGCTATAAGCAGTTAAACCATAAAATACAATACCTGGTTCAAATGTTTTACTCTCACTGTCAAGGAAGTAGTACTGACTAAATACAACTGGCATAATAGGTATCTGAGCATCAATAGCTAAATAAAATGCGCCTTTTTTAAATGGCTGTATGGTGCCTTTGTTAAATCTTGCTCCTTCAGGAAAAACCCAAAGTTTAGTCTGAAATTAGATAAAAAAAACTTATTAATATTTACATACATGGACTAAAGATATTTTATACTAATTATTATTTACCTTCTCTTGAATAACTCTATCAGTAGCCTTTCTCATGAGCAGCCTCGCTCGGTCAGTCTTCAAACGATCAATAAAGACTAGACCAGAGAGCCACGCTCCAAATCCAAAAGCTCCAGCAAACATCAAGGGCCGTTTGGCGACAACTGTGCATCGCTTCATACGAGGCCACATTTCGAACATACCTAAAATAAGTTTAGTTTCTTGCAATATACGTCACTGCGCTTGCAAAATCCGCTACGTGATTTTAATTTTTATCGTAATGAAAATAGTTATTAAAAACTGCATAAAATATTAAAATCACAGCGGATTTTGCAGGCGCAGCGACGTTATAGAGTTTGCTATACTATATTGGTAATAATAAAAATAGCATTATTTAATAGAAATACGTAAGAAAAATTACCCAAGATGTCTAAGGAACTTTGATGATTTGATATAACAATGCAAGGTTCCTCGCTGTCCCAATGATTCAATCCCCTTAATTCCCATTCTATACCAACTATGTACGATGCGTAGCGACAAAACTTGGAAGCAACGCTGAAAAAGAGATTATTTACAATCCATTGATTTATTTAAGTTAATTAGTAAGTGCTAGAATTTTTTTTAAGATGACTTGTATTAGCGTAATAAATATAATCAATAACTTACACTAGATTTGTAACATCGCGAGGGTATAGTAAAACTACAGGCATTAACACTGTACAGGTAATCAATACATAAACATAATAAAGGAAAAACTTTAGGTAATATCGGAATACATTACTTTTTTCATACAAAAAGGGCAAGGTAAATATAAAACCCGCCAAAAATAATTCAGGATATGAGTAAAAGGAAGCCATAACGAACAATTTGACAAATAAATACAAAGTGTTGCTATTTTGAAAAACGAAAAATTCTACGTTATACGCACGCGCATTAAGTGGCCCCTTGCCGCTCAGATGGCATTTAAATGCTCTGATGGCTTTGATCTCATTTAAACTTTGCACGCATCTTAATATATGTTTCCTTTTCCTCCATGCTGCACCCCGACCATCACTCATCGGAAGGTGCGAGATGGCGAGATATTCAAACGAAATCGAATTTGTGAAATGGTTTCATATAAAAGCTGTTTTCCATAAAACGGTAACTGTTTATTTATAAGAAAGTGTACATTTACACGTACAGCGCGTTTCGAATGACAACATAATTCATTTTATGGCGTCAACGATCAATCCGAGTCAATTTAAGCGCGATAACGATATCCTTACAATGCTATGACGTCGTAGATAAAATCAATAACGACGCCATGTTGTGCTATTATTGCCCATCCTTCAGAATTGTATTATTGCATATCTATAAAAAGTGACAGCTGGCCGGCGGCAATTATAAAAAAGGTTATTCGGAGAATAAGAGTTTATTATTGAACCATGATTCAAAGATTGAAGTTAAAGGAAATCACCTCTTGGACCTAGTGAAGTAGTATACTCTTTGTATTCACGTAATGTAAATAAATTCTGTTTCACGTGTCAACGTCCATGTCACGTTCAAAAGCGTTCGAATGGATCATACGTTTAAGCAGTGATGGACGCAATTGTCCACTCGGAACAACTTGATGGGCGTGAGCAGTTTGATGATAGTGTTCCGATATATAATAAAGCCGATTCTGAAGGCTTTAATTCTAGTTTTAGTGCTGTCAAAACTTAAAATTTTCCTAAGTAATTTAGCTTCTAATCCTAACACTTAAGGACTATTTTGCAATGAAGAATATTTAGTTTTGACAGCACTAAAACTAAAATTAAAGCCTTCGGAATCGGCTTTATTGTACTCTTTGGTAGTGTTGGCACTATTAGCGTAATGCGGAACGCGCTGTTATTCTCTTTACATGAGCGACGCGACGACGACGTCTGTATCTCTCCCTTTTGTTTATTTTCAGTAGGTAACTATAGATAAAAATTATATGTACAACTTGCTAAACTTTGCGCAAAAACGAGGAAATATTCACGATATCCTGACTGCTATTATTATGCTTATTCATCAAATTTTGCTTTTTGGGTTGTACAGAGACGTAGTTAGATGTCGCTAGATAATACTTTACCTGTGAACAAAATATATGAAGAAAATAAGCTGTTATCTCCACAATTAGTTTTAACCTTTTGTATGAAGCTTAAGAAAAATCCAGGCGTGAAGTGGCCACTTTTAAGGAAGGATAAAAACTAAAAGAAGTGCCTCAGCTGCCGGATCTGGCACTAGGGATGGGTGCCGGAGACATCACATCATTTGGGGCACCTGCTAGAGGTCACGTGATTAAGATGGTGGTCATAAAATCAGTACAAACCAGTATTTTCCAAGAAAAACACCTAGGATTCGGTCACGAATACCAACACACGTCAAAAATTATTGGGAAAAGTTGTCTGTCGAGCGTGATTGTGCTGCTAACTTCAGGCCACTACGAACGACCATGGTATGAAATGTACTACGGTGAATGGTGGTGGGTTTTCGTCATCTGTCAAAAAAGCGCCCAAAAAGAGAAAAGAGATGAAACTATCGAAGCAGTATGGAACTACAGCTTTACCGCCGTAAACTCAGCTATTCCATGGCCTGTAGGACGTGGGAGGGGGAACGCTCTGATAGCCATTCATAAATTAACAAAATCATCAGGTTCCAACACTGACTGCAGGATAGCGTATACAATTTTCAATGCGTGCGACAGAGATGGCTTGAGAACCCATGTCGCGACCCCTACTTTATGAACGCGGCCACGACTTTCAATACTTGAAATTTTTAAGGCGTGATCAATATTCATCCCGCAAATGAAGCTTTCCGGGTTTATTATACTATTTCTGAGTTTTTTGAAAAAAATTAAATGAAATTCTTAATTTATTTTTTTATTATTTTACAACTGTAACATTTTTTGAATTAATGATAATTTTAAATTGAATGTTATCAAAATTATTATATAAAATTTTATGAATATGAAAGTGCCTTAGAAATATGATTTTATGGTAAATGTATACATATATATAAAACTGTTTTGTTATTGTGTACCTTATTGTTTTTATGAAATTTTGTACGCCTCTGAGGCAAAACATAGAGCACATTATTAAATATTGTTGTCATCTACGCATGTAAATACTTATGTTTCACAAATAAATTATTTGATTGATTGATTGATTAAATTTGACTACGCTAAACGATAATTTTCTAGTAGAAAAAATATATTTTAGGAGTGGTGGAATTTACAAAATTAAGACTACTTAAAGCACTTGAAATAAGAAAACATTAGAATTATGCAAAAATGTAACCAGATATTAAAGTCGATTCTGAAGGCTTTAATTTTAGTTTAGTGCTGTCAAAACTGAATTTTCTTCATTGCAAAAGAGTTCTTAATTGTTACGAATAGAAGCTAAATTACTTTGGAAAATTTTAATTTTTGACAGCACTAAAACTAAAATTAAAGCCTTCAGAATCGGCTTTACTGTCGAATATTTGAGAATAAATGAGTCCCGAATACATTTCTTGTTTTTGTCATAATTTTTACGTGACGTGCGCTAGAATGAGACCCTAAACGCGAAGGTACGTAAATAGAGGTATGTTTATAGGCAAAACCTATTAAAAGTAGCATAAGAGTAAATAAAAAATAAAATTTAAAAAAATATGTTTTGAAATCCTCAAATTCTACACTTTCGTAAAATGTATTTTATTTAATGCTTTCTTACTAACTAAAATAAAATCTTTCTTTTCTGATGATTCTGCAAGAATAGTGATTTATAGGAAACTGGAGCCTTATGGGTTCGCATATTCGTTATTGAAAGTCTGCATATTCGTGCGAATGTGAGTGAGTGAGTGACCGACCTTATTGGTCATGTTTGTTCGTAGAGTGGGTAAATGCTCTACTGGTCATGTTAGTTATGGCAACACCGGTTAGAATGTGAAAAAAAAGTTCTTTTCCGGTGGTCCTCTTGATAGAAGTGATCGCCGAGCGTATTCGGTGTAAAAATATAATTTTAAAGAAAAATGGTGAGAGTTTTTACTAAAATACTAGCAAATATGTTTAGTGCTTTCTTCTATTGCGTTTATTATCCCCTGTTTGGTCTAGAATTATTTGTGATTGATGTTGTCAATTTTGATTTCGTGACGTGACTCCAAATATATTGTGGTGATTATCAGCTTTTCTGGTAATTTTCATCAATGTTTCGTGTTGTTACTTGCTACCACTACAAATAATTTTGGCATACTATTATGTGATAATGACTTCTTTGGACGATTTGAAACTTTTAACCTAAAATGATGATATACCGACACATGCGCGTCATCTGACGTTGTACGAGAAGCAAATGCGATGTCCTGTGCCGTGTTTTACGTGTGCAGTATATTCAACTTTGTGTTCGACTGCAGCTATAGTGATTTTAAAGTGTCTCTGATTATGCTTCAGTTTATAGAGATACCCTATTATAAAGATTCATATATATGTAATTAACCTTAAATGATATTCTTAGGGTTTCGTGAAAGTCGTCAAGAACAAGCAGTACTTCAAGAGGTTCCAAGTTAAGTTCAAGAGGCGTCGTGAAGGAAAAACTGACTACTATGCCCGCAAACGTCTCACTGTTCAGGTACCTATTGTATTTTATTTTATTAAACCAGTAAAACCGATTCTGAAGGCTTTATGTACTGTCAAAACTAAATTTTGTACTTAGGACTTAGGAACACATGTTAAATTACTTTAGAACATATTAATATTTGACAGCACTATAACTAAAATTAAAGCCTCAGAATCAATCAATCACTCTCAGAATTGGCTTGATTGGTGTCGAAATATTGGTGAAAGACTTTTGATTGTATCAATTCGGTGTAACACATCTAAACTTATTTGACAAGTCCAAACTTGAAAAGCGTTCTGTCCTTGTCCATCGAATTGACACAAGTGTCTACTTTGTCAACAAAATTTTTAGTCACCTACCTACTTGCCTAAATCCATTTCACAATTTTTAATTTAGGGTTTGTCTAGTGAATCGTGACAACAAAAAAAATGTTTTTTTTACCATACCCATGTCAGTTAAATTAGTCATGATTCACTAGACAAAATAGCAGTGTGGTCAGACAACACATGTGATTTTTCTTCTTCTATTGTTCTCTATTGCTTTTTTATAATTCACTATGTTTCTTTCATACATTAAAAAAGTACCTTTCACATTTTAGTAATTTAAATTTCCCTTTTTACTTCCAGGACAAGAACAAATACAACACTCCTAAATACCGTTTGACTGTTCGTCTGTCCAACAAGGATGTGACCTGCCAGATTGCATACTCCCGCATTGAGGGTGACCATATTGTCTGCGCAGCCTACTCACACGAACTGCCCAGCTATGGCATCAAGGTATGTATTATTTATTAACAAGACCACATGTGAGAAGTGTAATATTTCAATCTCCAATGATGATACAGAACGGGCGGTCTGAAAGTGACGTACAATCACAATCAATCCTGTTGCTATATGTTCATTACTGATCAAAATTTTATTAAAAAAACGAATGTATGAATTGTAAACATAGATAATTTGGACCAGATGTCTTCCCACAGGTGGGTCTCACAAACTACGCGGCTGCATACTGCACGGGCTTGCTGCTGGCTCGGCGGCTCCTGCAGAAACTTGGCCTTGACAAATTGTATACCGGCACCACAGATGTTACTGGCGATGAATATAATGTAGAACCTATCGACAATGGACCTGGCGCATTCAGGTATGCCAACTCTTCATTTCTATTTTAAGGGTTCCATTCTCAAAACTTGTATTGATTTAGTACCCTAAATGCCAGTTGAATTTGCCCAGTTAACAAATGTTAAATTTTGTGATCAATATTTTAATAAATACATTTTCTTAGATGTTACCTAGATGTTGGACTTGCACGGACAACCACTGGTGCTCGTGTCTTTGGTGCCATGAAGGGTGCTGTAGACGGAGGCCTCAATGTACCACACTCTGTCAAACGATTCCCTGGCTATGACGCTGAAGCAAAGAATTTCAATGCTGAAGTACACAGGTAAGGCTTTATTACCTATTTCTGTAGAGTCTGCTCCATTCATCCTCCGATTGATAGTTCATCTAACAATTGGTCAGCCATACGAGAGCAATATTAAACCAAAATTTTTGGTTGTGCTAAGAGCTTCTATAAGTTCTTGAAACCGGTCTTGGGAACATTGTTATCTTATGTTACTCTATTTATTCTTTTTACTTGGTTAGTGACTATAACCAGGGTAATAACCTCCTGATTTGTTGGTCACAGAGCACACATCTTCGGTCTTCACGTGGCAGAGTACATGCGTAACTTAGAACAGGAAGACGAAGACTCATTCAAGAGACAATTCAGCAAGTACATTAAACTAGGAGTGAATGCTGATGCTGTAAGTTTCTGTTGTATAATCAAAGGAAATATCAGTTGTTTACGTCCAATCAAATTACTGTTCTTTTATTTATTGAGAATAGTGTCGAAATTGGACTAAAATATCTGCAGTTGATTTTTCCTATACTAATGGGTATATGCCTACTTATTAGAAAGATATTTATTGCTACAAAATAATATACTGAGAAATATTAGCCATATTATATTTAATATATAACCCATAAAATAATGCATAATTTCTCCATTTAGATTGAATCCCTCTACAAAAAGGCCCACGAAGCAATCCGTACCAACCCCGCTCACAAAAAGAAGGAAGCCAAGAAAGACCCAGCTAAGCAGAAACGTTGGAACAAGCGCAAGCTGACCCTGGCTGAGAGGAAGAACAGGATCAAGCAGAAGAAGGAAACCTACATCAGGAAGCTCCAAGCTCAGGCTGAAGCATAAATGGCGTCCAGTTAATAAATGCCATTTGACTGAAACTTTCTCTTTTCATTTCATGTGATTCGACAAAGCGAAAGTGTTAGTGAGTGAAAAGTTATTTGTGCCACGTAAAATTCGCGAATCATCGAAATTAGTCGACCTCCCAATGTCAATAGAGACAGTGGTTGGGCCCTTGCCCTCGATGTGGAAGCCTGTGGTTAAAACAGTAACTACTTAAATAGATCACGCACAGGATTTACTGAAAGTGACGTAGATGCCGTGGGTGCTGCGTGTAAATCACTGTTCGGTAACAGTCCAGATAACCGCTTTGATGTCTTTCAAGCTGTTTCTGACTCTTTTGCGTTCTGTAGTATTTTTGTCTCTCTTTTTTTGTTGATGCCGTGTGCCGATAGAGGTGCGAATTTATGGAATTTGTGATCCATGTAGTTATAAAAATATCTATCTAGGCCTTTAAAGAAAGTTATACACGTATGTAATACGGTAAATATTTGAGGAGGTAAAAAGCAAAACGTGTTTTGTCCGTCGCCTCCAAATGATGGGAAAACAGAAAAAACTTCTAATTATCTCATACCTTGCAAAAACAATTGGATGTTTATTTTTTATGAAAGATATTACCTTAGGGAGCATAAAACTGTTCCGTTTACTTTTAGATTCAACCTGATTTAGCTAGAACATAAAAAATTAAATTGGAAAAAAACCTTCTTTGCATGAACTTCAGAGACAAATCACCTTTTGCATGGGTGGGTCTTTGTTTTGCATGAAACTAATTAAAATAACTGCTTTAATTCGATACTACTGGTAAATGCTTTCGAGCTCATGATTTTTTTAGTGAAAGATATGGTTACAAGAAAACGTTCCGTGTTAGTCGCGTTTTGCGAATCAAATTAGTTTTTGAGATATGATTTTTCATAAATTCTATGCATTTTTTCGTAACGAAACATTTGACAATTGTAACCAAACGCAATTTTTTGACACGAACGTTCCGTTTCACAAAACAAGAAGTTGCCAAGTTTTGAGGCTGATATTTCGACGTTTCGTGTAGCAAAAATTTGCATGGAACAAAACGCACCCCTCTGCGGTTGCTTATCATTGGTTAAGGGTCGGCTATCTTATGTTCAGTCAGTGTTTGTAGTTTTGTACTCGCAGTTCAGATCGTCACTTCCTCGGGATATATACAGGTTGATAATGAAACCCCTAGCTTTATTGAAATCTATGAATCCAAATCACTAATAGAACACAGAATCGTAAAAAAAAAGTTTTTTTTTCCCCCATATTTTTATCGGGAAAAGTTTCCAAATTGCGAATAAAATGGCTAGCCTACGCGACGAGCCGCCGGGCCCCAACCATCAATGAAAAACATTCCCGTACACCTGTGTACCACCTACCCCCGCCCCGGCCCGCGATCGCCAGTCGCCGGCGCACCGACGTCACGAGTGCATGCGCAAATACAATAAAAGTGCAAATTTTCTCTCCCGCCGCGCAACTATTTTCGAGTCGTCACGATGCCGATGTACTCTTCTCGCGAATATTACGAAATGGTGCGAGTGTACATCCTCAGTGGAGAAAATCTTTACCGAGCGAGAACATTGTACGAAGAGGAGAGCATTCCTCGGCTTCGTGCTCAAGGACTTGTCAACGCCACGGTTCCACATCGTCAAACGATTTTAGCGGTAAACCAGCGGCTACTGGATTATGGTCAGTTTACCGTGCCAAGCCATGCACAAGGGGCTGGCGCGCCACGTCTGGCTATTGAGGTAGAAGATGCTGTGTTCGACTTCTTTGAGCGGCACCCCCGAGCCAGTACGCGAGACGCAGCTCAGCGGTTTGAAATTAGCCAACCAACAGTGTGGAAATTGTTGCACTATGCTGGACTTCATGCATATCATTTTCAGACAGTGCAGCACCTGCATGAGGCTGACGCGCAAAATCGTCGCACGTTTTGTGAGTGGTTCCTTCAGAACCAAAACAAAAACATTTTATGGACTGACGAGTCAATGTTTACACGTGTGGGTCTGTACAATTGCCACAATGAACACTGGTGGTCGTACAGAAACCCACACATGATTCGCGAACATCACCATCAAGTGCGGTTCAGTGTTAATGTGTGGGCCGGTATTATTGGTGACAAAGTGCTTGGGCCGTATTTTATTGAAGAACGTTTAACCGGAGGCACATACCTACACATGCTAAGAGGTGTGATTGCAGACTATTTGGAGGATGTGCCGCTCGCGTACTTGCATGACTTTTATTTCCAGCAAGACGGAGCACCACCTCATTACGCCCAACAGGTACGGGAGTACCTCAATGAAGAGTACGGAGACCGATGGATAGGTCGCGCCGGGCCTGTGGCATGGCCTGCCAGGTCACCAGACCTCACGCCCTGTGATTTTTTTTTGTGGGGAGAAATCAAACGCCGCGTATACTCGGAGGAGTCTCAAAGCCGCGAAGAACTGAAAGACCGTATTATCAGTGCATTTAACGCTGTAAAAAGTGACTTTGTAGTGCTGAGAAAACTGAGAAGGAATGCAGTAAAACGTGCTAGACTCTGTTTAGAGAGAAACGGACTGCATTTCGAACAATTGCTGAAGTACAGCTAATGTTAGTTTAGGTATACAACTTCGTTGATTTCAATTACTTGTACATAAGTTGATTTCAATTTTTTAAGTACGCCTGAATACAGAAGTGACTAAGTACCTAACGATTTCGTAACTTAGCTACTTACCTACTTGCTGTTTGTAAATTATAAATCCTATTCAAAGCATTCTTACGAGTAATTCTTTAGCGCAATCTAAACAACTTCTGTATTTTGACGGTCCTAAGCCCGTAAAAGTATGAAGGGAAAATTGCAACTTATGATCGCTGATTTCTCCTTTCAGAGCGGCATGCAAAACAAAAGCGGTGTCCTTTGGTGGCTCGGATAAAGAATACTTACTTGTCGGCTCGCGACAAAGGGTAATTTGCCGACAACGTTTGGAAGCCGGCCGGTCGGCCATGTGGCGAGGCGAGGCGGTGACGCGCGTCACGTGTTTAGCTTGACAGTGATATGACAACGCTATTCGGTTTTTGTAGGAAAACTTTGACAGTCGATATCTTTTGTTTTTAGTATGAAACAAGACAAAAGTAACAAAACATGTATTTTCTAATTCGAACATAGAATAGGTTTCTTGAATATAGCTAGAGGGATCATTATCAACCTGTATAGGTTGAATCTATACCAAAACCTTCTGAGCCAAAACCGAATCAGAGCAACCCACTTCCTCAGGGTATAGGTTGAATCTGTACCAAAACCGAATCAGAGCACCCCCGACTCCACACAGTCTTGTGGCTACTGCAACTCACTCTACAGTTGCCACAAAATAAGAGGCCCGTTTTGACAGATAAGAACGACCATAGAATATAACTTTACATGTAATAAATGAAACGGTTAACAAATAATTATTAACTTATTGGGTTTAAAGAAAATAAATAAACGTTTTTTAATTATCACAGAACATATTTCAAGTACTATTTTCACGCATATTACAAAATAAAATGCAATTTTGAATTACTACACAATGTCTCAAAAACAGTTACATTCTCAGTCAATTTTTTCTTAATAATAGTGTTGTAACCAGATAATCGCCTAATTTCACGGACTCAATTCGATTCCACGTGAAAATAATGAACTTGTTTTAATATTGATAAAATTATTGTAATGATCTGTTATTAGCTTTTGTGAGACCAGTACACAAAAAGCCAAGTTTAAATTTCCTTTTTCTTTTGCAAATATAAACTTTTTAGATTTGAACATTTGCATGTATTTGTAACGGTGTCGCGTATACCGAAAAATATAATATAATAATTGTGCTAAATAATGTCACATACCACTTAGCTTTTAAACTTATAGTTTACAAAAACAAAAAATATATATGTAAAAAACATGCTTTCTTGAATTAAAACACTTGTACTTGTAGTTTCACTTTATTTGTGTACAAATAAAGTGAAACTACAAGTACAAGTGTTTTAATTCAAGATGTGTTTCAAGTTTCACCAAGTGCCGACAATCGCAAGTATAAATTTTTTAAAAAACATGCATTTATTGCTCAAAGTCCCATTTTTTTTTATTAATGAATTGGTTTACAGGCAGTTTTCCATAAATCATCCTATCAATAGACAGATTGGCTGGTAAGAAATATGGCAGTATTTTTTTTTATAAGGCATGGAGCAATTTTTTCATCTTGAAGCCTACTTATTTTTCTTACTGGCCAGTATTTTATATCTATCAAAGCTCAGACCTCTATCTAATTTGAGGTCAGTGAAGTACAACATTACAAAATATTACTGGCACGTAAGAATTTCCATTTCAGATTCTTTTCGTAGAGAAAAAAAATTAAAAGCTGGTTTTAGCACCCGAAATATCTTTCTATCACCATATTGGAAGTCGTTGTGCTCCCGTTTGTTTTTAGTGTTTTTTTCTTGTGACTTTAGGCTTTACTTTTGAACTGTTTATATTTTCTTTCACGGTGACTTTGGCAATTATGTTTATTCTGGAAATTATAACCAATAAACTTGAAAATATTTCAAACGATAACAAACTCATAATATTTTGAATCGATTTCTCGTGAGAATCGGTTGACATAGTTACCGATTTGCATGGTTCACATCCATAGATACGTTGCGATGACATATGTCAAAACGGACCTATTACATTGTGACTACTTTAGTTGCTTTTGACAAAAATCTAAAACACAGAAACGTTGCTATTTTAGAAAATGGACGGAATGGCAATCATAGTTTTTTTTTTAACTTTTTGTGACAAAACCTCACACATTGAGTCTGGGTTTCATAATTAATTTTTAAATAATTAATAGATAAAGCGAGATCGACACTTATTTAATGCGGTTGTTTGTTCCCGTTCGACACCGCTGTCTATTTATGTCTCAGACCATTTATGTGCTCTGTGACCGCTGTCCATAAGAGCGCGCACAAAGCTGGCAAAATTTCAGATTTCACACGCACCCCGCCTTCCCCTTATACCTTTCGCACTGGCTAAATCCACCTAATGACTTTTTTTTTTTTCAAAATGGCGGACTGCCCACCTTATGTCAAAAACAGCTGGAGCGATTGTTATTGCTATGTACACCTCATGACGTTTGTCTATTGTCTATGCATTTTTGGATAACCTACAAAATATTTTGTGTGAAAACTCCGACCGATCGATGGCTTTGATTGATTTTTCTTCACCAATTTTCCATGAAAAAACTGATGATGTTTAAATTAACAAAACAACAGAATGTACAAAAGGGAGGAGCGGCTTCATGTTGCTATTGTGTTGGTGACGAGCGAAACGTAAGTAAATTAGCTTAATTTTTCACAAAAAATATGTAATACCTACCAAAATGTACATGCCAGAAAAGGGGAGAGGCCAGGAAGACATTACAGAGCCAGAGCGGAAGATATGTAATAGAAATAACTGGTCAGGGAGCAATTAACGGGTTCTCTAGTCAAGACTACTGGCAAACTTAAAATATATTGTAGCAGCTATCGATTAGGCCTATCTTTCAAAGTTATGTCTGAATAACATACAGTTCAGTTATCCCATCTACTACTGGGACAAAAACACTGGTACATGTGGTTTACATGATGGATGACACTTGTTCAAAATCCCATTACTTCATGGTGTAGTGAAATTATTTGTTTTTCTTTCTGTAATAGTTGTGTTAAGTGATATTATTAAATTTTTTCAGAGATGCCAAAGGGTGGTGGAGTCTCTATGCCTGGCCTGACCAGCCCACTCTTATTCTACCTACTCTACCTGAGGACCCCTGGACGCCTATTCCTAACCCAGATCTAGACCAAGCACCCTTCACAGAGCCCGTGGAAATTGCCCTGTCCCCGCCTGTGCTTGCATAAGGGACAAAGGCCAAGTCAATGGGCGCAAGGCTACAGTTTAATATATAATTTGTAAGGATAAATAATTTCTATTTATGTAGAATATTTTTTTTAGTGCTATCTTTACGTATAATAGTTATGAGATAAGTAAGTACACTTAAGATTACTGATTCATTCTAAACAATCTTAGAGATAAGCTCGCCGCTGTATTCAACTCTAAATTGCAATGGTTGTTTTTTTACCTTTTTCTGTGTATGTACAATAAAGAACAAGAATAAGAAATAAAATGTATTATTTTGTAACATGATAATAAATATAAAAACTTTCCCTTTTATATTATTTAATGCTGCGGCTCGACTTTACCACTATCTTACTGGCAAACCCACCCCAGTTAAGTTATTCAGGGAGAGTAAGGGTACAGCTCTGAAACAGGCACAACCAGGTAGCCAGCAATGTTTAAGACTTATAGCCGGGCGTTAAACCAAACAGACTGGTGACGGGCAGTGGTGTCACTGATGCGAGGGTTTTGGCACCATGCTCACCGACCCGCCTGCCCAGCGTTTGTGGGTATGATGGGCATCACTTCCAAGAGGACCACCAACAGAGGCGAAATCTTGGAAAGGCCTATGTCCAGTAGTGTAAAAAGACAGGCTGATGGACTGCTGCTGATTAATTAACACATAGAATATGACAAAATCATCAAATTTATTTGATGAATTGCAATGGTACAAACAAAATTCACATGAAATCATCGTCTTTTTTTTTGGTCGTAGATATTCGAACTTTTCGAAGAAGAAATTATCTAAACAGAAAACGAAATAATTTTAGACTTTCTACGCGGGCATCTACCTAAACCATTATTCATCCAACGTTAAGCCAACAGTTGGCTATAGTCATAATACTCCTAAAGCAACGTTTTAAAATAAACCAACAGATTGCATTGAAACCGTTGACCATTTGTTGCCAACTCTATTGTAATATTTTCGTCGAAAATTCCACTGAATTGTTCTTACCTATAAAAATTTATGTTTACGAACATGAAATCCGATGGAATAGTGCAAATAAATTATAATTTCTACTAAATAGAAATTATTATAATAATCTTAAAAGAAACGTTTGTATAATTTTACATTTCGTGTCAATGTTACAAGCAATGACTTTAATTATTCCTTACAATGTCGGGAAAAAATGTGAGGGCAACACTATTGAAAAAAGTAAATTAAAAAAAGTGGCCATTTTTTTTAATATTAGGTGAATTTAGACATGGCCTATACCTTTACCTGCTAATCGAGAATTTAATAACATTAGACGCTTAGAATGGAACGCGACACGGGTTCCATCTCGGACCAAGGATGATTCTTGATCCGAGGGTTCCATAGCCTCCTATAATGCGGGTTCGGGTTCTAATGCCATCTCTGTCGCACGCGTTGAAAATGGCTATTACTCAGAATCGGTTTATTACCAACAGCGCGTTCGGCATGACGCTAATAGTGCCAACACTACCATCAAACTTCTCACGCCCATCAAGTCATTCCGAATCAATGATATTATCATTGTTCCGAATGGATAATGGCGTCCATCTCTGCTTAAACTCATGATCCATTCGGAACGCGACATGGATGTTGACACTTGAAAGTGTAATAATTTGTAGGAATTTGTTTTAGGTTACCTGAATACAAAAGGTATACTGCTTTACTAGGTCCAAGAAGTGATTTCGGAAGGACTCTTATATACGTATATGTACCTATGTATATGTTTATGGGGGGCGATGGGGGGGGGGAGGGGGGTATAAGCCCCCCCCTAAGGGGGGGGGTACCGGAAATCAATAGTTATTTTTTTATATTTTTTTTTCAAAATTAAAAGGTTATTTTATGTTTTATGTAGGATAAAATAACTTGAATATTAAGTATACGTATAGTGGGAGGGGGATCACTGGGGAGAGGGTGTAATGAAACTAGTTTCTTGAAAAAAAAAAAAAAAAACTGAACTTAACCTAACTTTAAAGACCCAATATGACTTCTGCAATTGCTTCGGCGTTGCGGAAAGTGCAGCCCCTTCGCCCTTGCGTAACAAAGCACAGTCACCCATGCTCACCTTCGCAGCTTCGGCTTGTTGGTCGCCTTCGGCGACCAGCCTCAGCCGCTACGGCTCGCACGGGTGCCTATGCTTTGTTACAGCAGGCCAGGGCTGCCCTTCCTCCACGCCTACGGCTTTTTATATACACTCTAGGGGTAGTACCCACAAGACTGTATAGAGTCGGGGTGCTCTGATTCGGTTTTGGAACTTATTCAACCTATTTTTTGCATGGAGTCGGGTGCTCTGATTCAAATCACGAAGAAAACAAAATGTCTGCATTGTTTTTTTTTATATCCTGGATACTAGTCCTTTGAGCCAATTTTTAGCGAAATACAACAAAAAAAAATTTAATTACGTCAATTTTAATGCGTCACTCACAGCAGTTTCGGAACACAACCAAAAAAAAAAAAAATGAAGTCATAAAATCAATTAAAATTGAACCTTAAGACAATTTTTGAGGTTATTTTACGAAAGTTGAAAATTTTTTTTGAGATAACTATTGATTTCCGGTAACTGAAATTTCGTGAGATTAATAACAATAACAAGAGCTATTCTGGAAAAAAAAATGAAGGTACCTTTGTATGTATACTCGTATAAGAGACGAGCCGTGATTTCCTCTTACTTCAATCTTTAAATCATTGTTTAATAATAAACTCTTATACTCGAAAACGCTCTAAAGCATGGACGATGATAGCACAACATGGCGTCATTCATGATGTTATCTATGACGTCATAGCGACCATTGACGCGTTAAAATCGATTATGTCGTGATTCGGAACGCGGTGCTACACTGTTTGACTGATCGAGGTTTAGAGAAATAAAAATTTAAAATGAATTTGTGTCGTATTTGTTCCCAAGAAATAGCTGGGCCAATGATAAAGTTGTTTCGCAACAATGAAGAGTCCGAAGAACTAGTTAATAGAATATTTTTGTGCACTCGGGTATTTTTGTGCTATCAAAAAAACTATCCAAGTGATATCTGCACCATTTGCTTGAAAGAACTTAACATAGCCCATAATTTCCGTATAAAGTGCATTAATTCAGAAAAAATGCTACTAGAAGTTTTCAAATATACCCAGTGTAAAGGTGTAAAAGAAGAAAACCTTACAGGAGATACAAAAGATTCTGGGGATCACAAGACAGACACCTATTCCTATGAAGATTCTTCTTACAATTTTAACCAAAATACTGGTGAGGAACCTAAAGCAGAAATAGATTTAAAATCCAATATTATTTTTGAAAATGAGTTTAAAAATACCAAATTTAGATGTGATACTTGTAACAAAGTACTGAAATCAGAAGTTTCTTTGGTAAGACATAAAGTAACAATGCACAAAAACAGAAAGCATGTTGGACATGTCACAGGATTCGGAGTTACCCGTTTGTACCATTGCACCAAGTGTTCATACTCAACACCTCACAGTCAAACGTTAGTGAATCATGATCGAAAACATACTGGAGAAAGACCATATCACTGCTATTGTGGGAAGAGTTTCACACAGTCTTCTAGTCTTGTTGCACATTGCAAGACTCATAGTGATGAAACTAACTTTACCTGCTCTGAGTGTGGAAAACAATTCAAGCATTCATTTTCACTCAAGAAACATACTAAAGTCCATGAAGAAGGGACTTACTCCTGTGAAATATGCAAGAAAATTCTCAAAACTAAAGACTCTTTGAAACATCATTTGCGTCGGCATTATAATGTAAAGGAATTCAACTGTGAACAATGTGGGGATACATTTGTTACACAATCAGAACTAATAAACCACGGAAAGAAGCATAAGATTGAAAAGACAATAGAATGTAATTTGTGTGGCTTTAAGACTCATACAAAGAAAGTACTAATATTGCATTTAAAACGGTGAGAATGTATTATTTGTACAGTTCAGTTCAGTATAGGGCGAGCTTGAAGTTAACATGGTCAAGATGGGCCTGATTTTAAGACTCATTCCTAACAATCACCTGCCAGTTTGTTTTTAAGGTTAGCCCACACTAGGCAGAACCGAGTTGCAATGGCGTATCAAAATATAATTTATATGAACCATTCCGTACTATATTTTGCTTGTAAACTATATTTTGTTGTGCTGTGTCAATCCATTGTATGTCAGTTCTGCCTAGTGCAGTCTAACATTTAGTGTCAAGCGCGGTGATGGGGTTTCCTCCTGAACATGTTAAGTCGTAGATGGCATCCCAATTCTCAGAGCTTTAATGGGGAAGGGGAGGAATACTGTGCTGGTGACAACACAACTTCCAAGTGCCTAATGTTCTGTCTGATCTGAATTGTAAAGGTTAACTTTTATATTTGGCATGCTGCCTTAATGCAATCTATTCTAGAACTCCCTCCTTCCCCTGCTATGAAATTTTAACAAAAATATCTCTTTTGCCCTTATCCTTAGGCATGCTGGTGACAAATCTTACAAGTGTGATCTGTGCGAAGTGTCATGCTACACAATGGGTGAGCTCCGCACACACAGCCGTGTCCACACCCGCGAGAAGCCTTACCAGTGTCCAACTTGCTCGCAGCGGTTCATGCACAGCAGCAGTCTCAACAAACACATGCGGAATGTCCATGGGATCAACTACAAATGGTGTGACATTAAACACAAAAGATCCTCAAACTAATTAGAAATAAAAGACTGATTGCACATTTATTACTGAATTTTATTACATGTCAAGCCTAGAGAATTATTCTCTAAGATGTCAAGCACATAATATTTAAATTCATATAGAAACGCTAATATTCCTATCAATTATATTAATTTGATTTTGTAATTTTAACATTAAATGATGTAATACATTTTTTAAATTAACACCATGTCATTCTTGAATATTAATAAAAATGTCCAGAAATTAGGACTTACATTCGTAAAGTCTCGCTTCATAAAATATAAAATATTTTCTTACTTGGCTATCATAATGAATAATGAAAAATTATACTTATCAATTAACCTAATTAAAAATACCACTGTTGTTGCTAAGTTTATAGATACCTACATACTCTTGTGAATGAAAGCTACAATGTAAATGAGCTGTGCCTGGCTGCAGGGCAGCGATTATGGCACCATGCGACATAATTATTGTGTTCAACAGCCTTTCACTGGTCGGGCGCTGAGATACATCGTTTTATGAATGCCACTATGGAATCGAGCGCTGCAAGTCGCAAACATCGCAAATAATCTAAAAAAGGCATTCACGACACATCGAGCATTAAATCCCAGAAAGTACCCATAATAACTGAAATATACATTCCCTTGTCTATCTGCGGCGTTATGTCGTATTATGCCGGAATAGCTGCCTGCCCATTTCTTGTTTGATATGAAACCTACAAATCTCGAGTAACGGAACTAACATATGCCTTACGTCTAGTCTAAACCCTCGCCACTAATCGTCCTCATAATCTTCATCGTCCGAGATATACTTGCGTTGTTTCCGTTTCCGCACCGGGGTGCTCTTTCCCTTGCCTTTGAGCTTTATCTTCATTTTCACTGAACGGTTCGATTCGCCATCTGAATCTTCTTCTTCTGTGAAAAGCACAACATTTTTTATAGGATTATAATAAACCTTTTTTTCGCATTGTACTGGTTGTGTTGGGTTCGACCGAGTTTTCCCAGACTAAACGCCGATTTCACACTTGAGAATATTAACTTCCACGGGATATCCTCAAAAATAACAATATATTTTGAATGCTTGATTTGAACCACAAAGCAAAACGCAATTTAAAATTAAAATTTATGTTTAACGTACATTGTAGAAACATGAAAATCCGATAAATATGATAAAGCGCTCAGCGTTTTAAAGGTTGTAGGCAATTTATTCGAGTTTTTACTCGCGCCTGTCTCCCAGAGGGGTAGGCAGAGACTACAGATTTCCATCTGCTGCGATTCAGACACACCTCTTTCGCCTCTTCTACACCATCAATCTAGTCATACAAGCTCTTCTATTCCGGGTACTTTTGACATTGCCCTTCTTCAGTATGTCGCCAATTTAGTCAGCATACCTACGTCAGAGAATATAAAGCCTACGTCCTCCTAGGGCGGCCTGGTCGCGATGTAGGCGTCCACTTGCGCACCATAAATTTCTTTCGTCTCTCTACTTTCATTCATCCTCTCTCCATGTCCAAAACACCAAAGCATTCCTTTTTCTTTTCTAGTCACTACCATCTTCTTTCAGGCCACGATAATCCCGTATGTCGATATTTTTCACTCTGTCATTCAATGTTACGCCACACATACTTCGTAACGCCAGGGCCACAGCTTCAGGCTTCTGGCGGCGCTTCTTACTGCGCTTCCAGGCGGTTTTTGGGACGGGCTTTGCCCTGCCACGACACCCGTCGGCACCTTCATGTATAGCGCGCTCGCTTGCTCAAAGCGCTCGACACTAGGTTCGTCCTGTGCGCTCGATCACTGTTTCAACCGCCCGCCTCCCCGCACACCGCCGTTGAGAGAGCGCAAGTCACTCGAAGCCGGACAACACGTGCGAGCGACGACCCATGGCCGGCTCAATACAACTTCATACATTTGTTCTCTCCGCCGCGCCGGCGCCGTCGGCGTCGCAAGAAGAACCGCTTGGCGCGCCTTTCGAAGCCTGAAGCTATGGCCGAGGGGTAAGGAACGCATTTCGACTGCATTCACTCTACTTTGATGTTTATCTTGCTATAAAATACAAAACATTCACTACCATACAGAAGTGTACAGGTCGCGCCACGGTTTTTGGCCGCTGACCTTGAATGCGTAGTAGTCATTTTTAGGGTTCCGTACCCAAAGGGTAACCAACGGGACCCTATTACTAAGACTCCGCTGTCCGTCTGTTACCAGGCTGTATCTCATGAACCGTGATAGTTAGACAGTTGAAATTTTCACAGATGATGTATTTCTGTTGCCGCTATAACAACAAATACTAACAAACAGTATAAAATAAATATTTAAAGGGGCTCCCATAGAACAGACATGGGCAGTGAGGTGCGTCGGGAGGGCAGCCGGCGCGGCGTCAGCGCGGTTATTGGTTGATCAGTCGCCTTCTTCACGTCTTGCGCCGTGCACACGTCTCGCGTTCCTGGGTACAGTCGCGCAAATTGCTATATACGAGTACGTTCGATACGAGTAATTTCATTGTCTTGTAAAACAAACTTGAATTTATCAAAAACACAACTCTTTTATACTCTTGTTTTTGTAATTTAATATTATAGCATCGGACAAACAATGTAGGTACTGATAAAACCGCTTTTGGTGTCGTAATTATCTACCTTATTGTAGTATGGGAGTAGATACATTTATTTGTGTTCATTATTTTTCTAAATTACTATTTACTATACGAATTGTTCCAAAGAATTTGGAATCTGCAAAGGCCGACTTGGGTGAATCATAAAATGATTTGAAAGTAGGATAGAGTCAGAGCTTTTTCGCGCGTGCAAAAGAGACGGCATTAGAACATAATCATAATGTGATTCATGCAAAATGGCCTTTTAGAGGACAAGGTCCTTTTTGTATGAATCATATTATGATTATGTTCTAATGCCGTCTCTTTTGCACGCGCGAAAAACTCTGACTCTATCATACTTTCAAATAATTTTATGATTCACCCGAACCGGCCTTTTAGATCCTCAGTTCAATTTATATTTCATTTGCGTAAAGACGATGACGACGTGCGGTTCAAATTTTTTCAAAACTTGACTTTTAAACTACAAACAATTATCATGCTTAGTATATTTTCCGCGAATGTACAGATGCGCGAATCGCCTCACCATTCTCACAACTCGTGGCGCTACCTGTAGGAGCCAATACTCCATTATGAACCGCCAATCGTGTCTTTGCAGACACGTTTTAGCTGCCCATAAAGTAGTGTAGGACTCCGTTCACTTTATTTCAATATCATCGTCACATTTTCCATCGCGCTCAATAGACAACCCAGGTAGACAAACTCATTAACCTGTTCTACTTCCTCATCTCCAATCTTAACCTTGCATTCAGTCATT
Organism: Ypsolopha sequella; assembly: GCA_934047225.1. Classification (NCBI taxonomy): domain Eukaryota; kingdom Metazoa; phylum Arthropoda; class Insecta; order Lepidoptera; family Ypsolophidae; genus Ypsolopha; species Ypsolopha sequella. Next base: position 9,694,220 of record OW203987.1, read on the forward strand.
GCTTCTTGCCTCTCTAGCACCATAACCTTTGTTATTCCTACGTTAATTTTCATTCTTTTCTTTTTAAAGCCATCATCCATAATTGTTACCATCTCCTAGTCATCGGCGTATAGCAGGCATTTGATAATTAACTTCGCTAACTTCAGTCCACATTCGCGCTCTTTTAAATCATGTAAACAATTGTCAATAAATCGATTAAATAGTCACGGTGACGCTACACATCGTTGACCAATTTCTCTAGAGATGTTAAACCAATCAGTCATAGACAAAATACCCCAAAGACGGCTATTGTTTAATTTTAAGCGTACAATTAATTTTGTCAACTGGCAATCCTATTGGCCCTACCAAGGTCATTCCGTCATAAGTAGCAATACTTTTTAGGATTAGGGACGGGACAGGTTAATATAAAACACGATATATTTCATCGATATTATTTTATTGTTTAAATTATTTTAATTTTATGGACCTTTACCTTTTAGTTTCTTAATATTACTGTGTCACAATAGTGTCAATAATGCTTTATTAGGTATCGATAAATTAATTACAGATTCAAAATCCAAACTCGGAAGTGTGAGGTTGATCCTGAGAATATGTATCATTAATATTTTATTCATAATAGAGGTTTCTCATAAGGTTCTAATAAAATATAAAAGAAAAATGAAGGGGTTTATACAATTTTAATTGACACTGTTTGTGAAGTCATAACAGAAAAACGTATAAATAACAATACTTTAAAATATATACCTTTAATAATCTACATAAATCAATAAGTATTAGAGCATTAATATGAGTGCTCTATAAATTCACATCTCTATCGTTACACGACTGGACAAAATAAACGAAACAAAAATACTACAGTACACAAGAGAGTACGAGACAGATTGAAAGACATCAACGGGGTGCGCAAGCTTCGATATAACGACAGAACAGTTTAAGTTCAACCGTGAGGATTTTGTACAAAATATTTTCGTAATTAAATAGAAAATTTATTTCTTCATTATATAATCTAAGAACACGGTTCCGTATCAGATATCTAGTCGCAACTGACACAGGTTTTGAATCAGCGGCCTTTATATCGACTCGATTAGTCAGATGTATTGAAAGAAATCGGTCACCTGTTATGAGTCGTCTTGGGGGTAGTTTGTCTATACAATCAGTGAATACCCCGTTAATCCTGATGCAGCAATGGAATTCTCGTAGATATTTCAGGGCCCGCACTCACTCTATACACGGACAGTGTTGTCCACAAGTCATCTCTCACCACTCTATCACAACTTATTCGAGTTTTGTTTAAAGAAAAATGTTTTATGTTATATGTACACTACGACGTAATTATTTTAGTACATTTTTGCTATTTCTGCGTGGCATTCAATAGAGAACGATATTACACTAGTACAAAGCGAGGTATCTAATCGTCGTATGCTCGCGGTGCTTAACCGTGAAGTGCAGCGATGTGTGACTATACTTAAGTATCGTTAATCGGGATTTTCTCAAATCAGAAACGGGGAGGGGGGGACGTTTACTAAAATTTTCCTCAAATGTTTAATATGTTTCACCATTCACTTATGCCACCTGCGTCTGGTGAAGACATGGTGTTCTTTGTTCAGTTCAAATCCGTATTTTAATCAGTATTTTATAGAGATCACAAAGTTGAACCTTCTTTCTCGTCGGAGTCATCGGTGACGGGATGGCCCGCCTCGTACCGGCGCCGCAGCTCTATGAACACGTTGCGCAGCCGCACCGAGTCCGCGTATATCAGCGACTCCTCCTCGTTGTAAGTCTGTGCGTTGGCGCACAACGTGAAGAAGTCGCGCTCGAGGTCCGCCATTTCTAAGTACTGGACATAAAGATGTAGGTAAATCGTAAATCAAAGCTTGCGCTATCTGCCGCAAGCCTAAGCAGCAAGAATAAAAATCAGGGCCGGCCTATCCTATATTGTCCAACTTCAACATCTATTGCGATACCTTTCAAAAGTATCGTGATTATGATTGAGACTTCAGAATGGAATTATCCATCGTTTTCAGAACTTATTTATAAGCGTTTACTAATGAAAGAGACAGATTATTCGTGAAATCTTTCATTTCACATTTTATAACAGCTTCTCATTTGAAGGGTACAGGGGCATGGAATGTCACGGAAAATCCAAAATCAAGTATGGCAAAACTTCAGTTTTTATCTATAATTTTTTTTAAAAATCTTTATCTGCAACTTTCTAATACCCCGTACAGGTTCAAAACAAGGAAGGTCCCTTTGGGGAAAAGAATGTAACAAAGAATGTCCATCTGTCAAATAAATTAAAATGCTAATTCTGAAAAGTTTTGTTTCTGTGACATTCCATGTTTTGCCCCTGTACCCTTAATTTAAGCTGATCACACACTTGTCAGCATTGTACGCGCCGCACACGGTTAAGTGAGCGAGGTTGTGTAGAATTTAATAGCAAAAATTCTAAAATGCGGCGCGTACGATGCTGATAAGTGTGCGATCAGCTTTACCAGCGTAATTTGAGAACCGACATGTTGTTCTAAATGTGACATCATCGACCTTTTCTCGAAGCCACAGATTGCCATGTGCATACCTCAGCCCATCGTCCTGGCTGTTATTGAGTTATATATGGCGCAGACAGAGAGTCGAAGCTATTTCTGTTTTGTGACGGAACCTCGCGATGTTACCTTGCAATCCTCGATCCTATTCGTGATCTTCTTTATATCGAGCGGCTTCTTGATAACGTCATAGTAGTCCGGGAGCTCGCGCTTCGACGGTAACTTCATAAATGGCTCCGACAACACACGCCCATTTCTGTAGACAGTAATGGTCTCATTTGCGAGTGCGGAATGTGTGTATTTAAGTATGTTTAACGAAAAAAAAATGGTGGGACTTGATAGCTTGGTCAAAAATTGGCAAATCTCCTGATATCTACGATATCGCGTATCGCGGTAAAAATTTCAATACCTTAAATCCGAAAAATAAACTTAAATTTAAATATTTTTTCAGAGAATATACGCCATTTTAGATCAGTTTTCATTATTATGGTATACACATAATTTAATCATTATTTTTAATGATTTTAGAAAGAATTTTCAGATATGACGTCACTTGGGGCATTTTAGGTACGAATGATACTGATTGTGCACCTTTGCCTTCCTTATAAAAAGTGGTCTGTCTCTGCCTGTCTTCTCATCTGTCATCCATGTGTCAAATCAGTCTGAAGCAAATTATTATAAATTTATCTTGATAGCAAAGGACTTTTCTCAAATGACGTCACACGAAGTCAAATGGAAGTTTCAGCTTTTTCGTAAAAATATTCACCATCATGAGGTTTTTTAGACCACAAGTTCTAAAATACGACTTTTTAAACAAAAATCTCGAAATGGTTATCGAATTACGCACCTTAACATAATTTAATCGAAGCGAATTGTATGCAAGTTTTATCCGGTTCATCTTTTAATTATTGCGTTCAAGTTGTCAAAGTAACATGCAGATAGCGATGGCGCAGTACTGGCATAGTAAAACCAGAACAGTAGTTTAACTCACGCCCCGTATGAGACTTAAATACCCACTGTTGCAGGGTTGTCCTTTCTTTTAGTTTCGTAGCTAATAAAAAATCAATACTTAAAATGTTTTGAAGCCGATTATGACAAATGAGCTATCAATCAACGACGTAGTGAATCATCCAAACATACATACCTACTACAAACATACACTCATATCATACATAATAAACATATAGACACTATAACTCTTAAAGAAATCTTACTTGCTTATCTTAATTATTGTAAGAAAAAATATTGGCTCCTGAACTTTACTTTAAAAACATGGGCATCGTCAAAGGGGGTAGCTGTCACCCCCTAGAGATTCGAAAAACTTTTGAGATTTTAATAATAAAGTAGTCGAAAAATTCGCGAGAAACCCACGAAGATTATGTTAAAAACTTAAAATTTGTTTATTTTACCTTCAATTTATGTCATCTTGCCCCCCCCTGGCGACGCCTTTGCTTAAAAATCTTTGTGATTGTTACCTAAATTAATCAGTTAAATTCATTAAAGTACATAATAAAATTCAAGTATCTAATCAAACATTGGCTCCTAGTCTAAAATTAAAAAATCTTTGCGATTTCAACCATATCAGCTCCACGTTTAAAAACACCTTGAATAATTAACAAACATAGCACAGTTATGATCATATGTACCTATGTGAAATGTGAACAAAGAAAATACGGTTTACATTTCACATTATTATTTATATATACCATCAATTCTTATTCACCTTTCTTGTTGAGTAGGTATTGAGAAGAACGATAATTCTGGATTTGAGGAATTATTATTGAGGCATCCGAAGACAGTACAATATGTTCGATTGCGTGATGTCGACATATTTGAATTGGTCGGTGACGCACGGCGGCGCGCGGCGTGGCGGCTTGTTCGAGAGATTTGACTGAGCGCGATCGCGGCGTGACCCCGACTAGCGCCTACCTTGTATACTAAGATATTGCTGTTGTGTGCGTACTGTAGTTCGTGCGTACTAGCACGCACACATATTAGCCGCGCGATGTACCTTTGGTTGAAGATAAACTACTGTTCTGGTTTTACTATGGTACTGGTGAATGTACTCACTCGTCGACGTAGTTGACTACTTTCTTCATGATGCGCTTGAACAGTCTCTTGTTCATGTTAGTTTCGGTCTTGTTCTTCTTCTTGGCGGAGCTGACCGTCTCCTCGCTGTCAGAGTCCTCGTTGCGACTGTCACACATACACCACAAAATAGATACTACCAGAAGGCTGACTCGACGACGGAGCGAAAACAAACGCACACATGCATAGACGCGTACTTATGATGATCTCGGCAGAATTTCGTATTGGCATTCACCCGAGTATCTCCGAGATCGTCGTACGTACGCGTCTATGTGTGCGTGCGCCTTTTTTTGCTAGTTATGCGGAGTGAACATTCTGTAAGTGGTTATTTTGTGCATACACAGACACACAATAACAGATCTGCTAAAGATATAATGTGCATTAAAACCTTCGCCAGTATTCGCATTCTCGAAAACGATCCGAATCATAAATTGTCTTACAATGCCCTAGCATTTGTAAACGTATTAGAGAGAAAATAGGAGACAAAGTAATTTTAAAACATGTGCAAAAATAGGAACCGGAAGCAATTAAGGGTGTCATTCTGTTTGTCTATAGCCATTGATTGTCAAAAAAGCGGAAATACAAAGTCAGCTCTTACCGTCTCTTCTTCCCCTTCCGCCGCTTCTTGTCGAGGACCTCGTCATCGTCATCATCCTCTTCTTCGTCATCGAATTCATCGTCGATTACCTTCATCCACTCCTTCTCTGTGATGGAGTCTGTGTAGTCGACCTCCTTACGTTGTCGCGAGCCGCGTCCCATCAGCACCTCGTCGTCGTCCAGGAACGAGTTCCAGCCTTGACTCTGTACGGGGAACAATTTTATTTATTTTACGTAAACGTTTTTGCTTAAAGGCTAAAGTATATAACCAGTGCGTCCTTCCAGTGATGACGTACGGCGCTGAGACGTGGTCTCTTACCAAAGGCTTGATCCGCCGATTTAAGGTCGCTCAACGAGCTATGGAGCGGGCTATGCTTGGGATATCTTTGATGGATAAAATCCGAAACGAAGATATCCGTCAGAGATCGAAGGTGACCGACATAGCCTGCCGAAGCAGTAAGTTGAAGTGGACTGGCCATATTTGTCGCCGACGTGATAACCGTTGGGGCCGTAAGGCATTGGAATGGAGACCACGTACAGCAAAGCGCAGCGTAGGCCGCCCTCGTGCCCGCTGGACTGACGAACTGAAGGTCGTTGCGGGTGGCGGCTGGATGCGGATGACTGAGGACTGCCAAGAGTGGCGTAATATTGGGGAGGCCTATGTCCAGCAGTGGACGAATACGGGCTGATGGATAGATGGAAACGTTTTAGCATTTTGCAAGAAAGCTAGATCACGACTTGGGTTCAATAGGAGTGAAGTGGGGAGGAACAGAGAGGTCTGCTCTGCCCCCCTTCCCTCAAAGCGAACTTGCTTCCTTCATCACATGAAGTTTACCAGTGAAAACATCTTTTCAAATAAAAGAAGTTTGGTTTAATATAGTTGAATCTAGCTAATACAAAGGGAGATGAGAGGTCGGTGATTAGGGAATGTAATCTCGGTATACCGAGATCTCGCACATATATTGCAAGATTAATCACGCATTGTTATCAGTGCGAGATTTAGCAAGATTTGGGAGATCAAGCGGCGCGCATATTACAGACGACACTTGAATAACTTTAATAAAAAAGATAAAACTTTGGATTTGCTAGGTCGAGAAGACAATAACTGCATTTTGCATCATAAAATCATTAACATCATTTTGTTAAAATTGATGACTACAAACATGGAATTAGAAGGAATCTGGTCTGCGGCTGGGCTAGCCAATAGGCTATATAAAGTGAAAACACATGCTATCTTTAAATACAATCATATAAGTACTCTACTCTACTGTTCACACTAAACAAATTTTCCAAAGAAACATAAATAAGCAAATGAAAAAAAAAAAAACACATACCCATACAACATTTACAGTTGGTTTTTAAAGTTATTATGGAAAGGAGAATTTATTTTTTCATTTGCTCTGGTATGTTTCTTTGGGAAAGCTTTTCAGTGTGGTGAGTAGAATAATATAACTAACTATTATAAGTATGTTTAAATACATCTCTTTAATTGGATTGATATCTTGTTTTAATGTTTTTTCAATGCAAGTGCTCGTAAAGGCCCACTTTTTATGCATCAAAACAGAACAGAAAGTCGATTATTTTGCCCTAGGGCTTTATTATTATTATTTTTTTATTTATTTACAATGGTTGGTTAACCTGCAGCCTTTCCTGTGTACCATAAATGTTATACTTTTTTTTTCCACTGTTTTTCCTCACACTATGCATTGAAAAACGTAGTATGATACACGGGCGTAAGAGCAATAAATTACTCGTTTACGTTTAAAACACTCGCTACGCTCGTCCTATCGTTAAATCGTCCTCGTAATTTATTCCTTTTCGCCCTTGTAGTATAAACTACTATTATTCACCAGTAGTTGAAACAATATTTTTTCTAAAGAATTTTTACTAGTGCAAGATCTCGCTAATACCGAGATTGACATTTAGGTGCAAGATTGCATTCCCTATCGGTGAGTGATGTTTATCTGCTAGAATATCTCAATATGAAGAATCGACTGACCTTGTTACAGACGACCTCGTCGTCCTCCTTCACGAGCCAGTCCGGCAGCTCGCACTCCTCTATGAGACGCGACTGAGTCTCAGTCTTCTTGCGCTCGATGTCTATCTGCTTGAACAACTCCAGTTCGTCTTCGGATCGCGCGATCATCTCGTTGATGAGGTCGTCGTCTGGAACTTCATTCTCCTCCTGTAATCAAGAACACATAGTGTGATCAAGAAAATCCTTGTCTTCTGTATGAAACAAAATGTTATCAGTCTTGATTGGACACCGTCGCGTTCTCATCTCTCTATCAGTCTATACCCAGAGACGTGCCGTCCATAAAGGCATAAAGGCACTGCCTACCTTGCAATAAGTTCAGCGCTTTACAGTTAAACACAGTCTCTTGACCAGAAACAACGCGCGGTTACGCGCGGTAGAGCGCGGAAATTCAAACTTCCATTAAGAACACGCGTACTTTATTGTATGACCGAAGAAGCTACTAAAGGCAGCCTAATCACGCACACTTTGAAATTCTCGTTCACGCAAGTACAGCACGCACACATCCATGGCTCGCTTTGAGCTCGATTACAAAACCACAATAAATTATTCATCTGTATTTTGCTATTATCACCCTTATCTTCGCGCCGTAAAAGTCAATTCTGCAAATAAAAGCTGTGCCTCGATAGTACGCTACGATTACATTACGTAGTATGCAGTCGCCAAAGGAGTAAAAGGAATGTCTCACCTTTTTAATTTATCAGTGTTGCATCAGTTGTCTCATTGCGAATAAAGCATTTTGTTTGTTTTTATTAGTTTTCTTTCTGGTGTTATCGCGCGTGGAATGTTTGTTTATTTACGTTATTCAGAGCAGAGTTCGGTTTCTTAGTGCATATATAAATAGGTAGTATTGGTTCGGTGATTTTGATGGTTGGTTTGTTGTGTTGAAATGGAAAAATTTACTTGTGAAACTTGACGGCCTTGTGTGTTTGACAAAATTGAAAAATCAGGCGTTCTACACAGTTGTGTCAAAAGAAAGGAACGGTAACTCGCCAATTAAATAAAAACTATTACGAGTCATATAAATGGTTGTCGGGTTGTGTACACACCAATGCCCTGTATTGTTTTCCGTATATTTTAGATATTTAGATAGTCCGTGTAAGTTACAAACCTACTTGAGGTGTTCAGAACTTTACTTCTTTTGCTGTCATCATATGAACAAGCTTACTCAAATATTTGATAAGTCATTTTTATTTTCATTTGTCAAAATAATTCTGCCTACCTAGGTTAAATATGCTGTGCACGCGCCTGTCTATACCATAATAATAATATCAAATCAACGACTTAACTAAACATCACTACCGTACAGGTATTGAAAAAAAATAAAATAAACAATCTTGTACAAGTAAACGTGAATATAGTCATGGAAGGAACCGTCGTTGAAAAATTTACAGCGTCAGTGTGCGAGGAATACATATTGCGACTTCACATGCGCAAATTTGTTGGACGACATAATAACTTCGCTTGCCGATGGAGTTGTACCGATTTAAAAAGAACTCATCCAAAATCTGACTTTCCACCGCTAATAGCCAAATAAAAATATGTGAAACCGGCAGTAAATTGTCCGTCATCTCACCTCCTCGTCGTCTCCGTCCTGATGCAGGATGGTCTGCAGGAACTGCTGCCGCTCCGAGCCGGTCGACTTCTGGTCGAACATACCGGCTTGGATCACCTTCTCGTCCATGTTTAACTTGTACCTGGAGAACAAACACACGTTGCAATTACTATATAAGGTATTTCAATTTAAATGGAAAGTAATTCAAGAGGTGATTCAGTATCGTTAATACATCACATTCCACTGCAAAGTACTTTTTTTGCGCGAACTTTTTCTTAACTTGTCCATACAAACTGAGTCAGCTGATCGGACCACTTTGTACTGAGAAGTGAAAAAAAAGTTCGCGCAAAAAAAGGTGCTTTGCAGTGGAATGTGATGTATTAACGATACTGAATCACCTCCTAAATTACTTTCCATTTAAATTGAAAGACCTTATATACGTAGTCTTGCCTTTTGGCATTAATTGAAAATAAAATAGTGACAATGGTTTTTTATATGACTTGGATAACACCCCCTCCCTAAATGTAAAAATTTTAGTACTGAAAATTGAGTTTCCAATTTTATATGTAAGGACCTAATACCATATAATCATAGAGAAACTACTCCTAAAGAGGTGCATTGACACTTTATACGTGATTCTTAATAATGCTAGATCGATAATCTTTCTTACAGTTTACATTACTTGATGGCATCCAAAAGTGAAGTGTGTAAACAAATAGTTACCTGGCGGCGGCAAGGATCCGTTCCTCCACCGAGTTGACGGTCATGAGTCGCAGCACGCGCACCTCGTTGCGTTGCCCGATTCGGTGAGCGCGGTCTTGAGCTTGCAGATCCTATCAAACATCACGCACAGTGAACAAATGTTGGCTATATTATAGCAGCTATAGTTATCATATCACTATCATAACTATAGCTATAGTATAGTATAAACTATAGTATAGTTATAGTATAAACTATAGTATAGTTATAGTATAAACTATTTAAAATATATTTATATGAATATTTATTTTTAATTATATATACGATATAAATAAATATTTTATATTTATATACGTACTTCTATTTTATTCGGATGCCGCGTACTGTTCCTGTGCTTTTATATCAACTGCAGGCCCTAGCAGAATAACAGCGTTGCGGGATGTTACTGGTAACACCCGTAGCATATGCTGAGTTGGGGTCCTTTTTATTGCCACGACACATGACGTTCCATGTTTATATGTATCAGTGTGGTATTTATTAATTTTATTTTTAGTTAAAAAAAGTTGTATTTAAAATGTGTTTTGTTTCGTGTGTGTTGTGGTACTTAAATAAATGATTCTTTATCTTTATCATTATCAAATGAATATAATAGTTACATACATACTTACATATACTCACGCCTGTCTCCTAGAGGGGAAGACAGACTGTAGATTTCCATTTGCTACGACCCTGACATGTCACTTTCGCTTCTTCCACATCCATCAATGTAGTTACACAAACTCTTCAATTCCGGATACTTTTGACTTTGTCCGTATTCAGTATGAATATCGCCAATTTAGCCGGCATTCGTTCTTCTACGGCGGCCCCAAGCTAATTTTATTGACGCACCATACATTTCTTTTCGTTACTCTTTCACTCTTCATTCATCCTTTCTACATGCCCAAACCGCCGAAGCATCCCTTTTTCTATTCTTTCTATTGTGTACTTCATATTCTTTTAAGTCGCACTGAACCCGTATATCGATATTTTTCACTCTTTCATTCAATGTCAAGCCACACACACCGTATACGTAAGGAACGCATTTCCACTGCATTCACTCTACTTTGATGGTCATCTTGAGTAGTTATTTTACTATTTAACCGACACGATTAATAATTGTGTCTAAAGATCGTGGCAAATTGAGATCTGTAGCACCAAATAGATACTACCAGAAGGCCGACTGCATCCAACGAGCGAAAGCAGACGAACACATGCATAGACGTGTACGTATGATGATCTCGGTAGAATTTCGTATTGGCATTCGACCGACTTCGACCGAGATCGTCGTACGTACGCATCTATTTGTGCGTGCGCCTGTTTTCGCTAGTTATGCGGAGTGAACCTTCTCTAAGTGGTTATTTTGTGTCTGTAGTCTCGGTCCGCCCCTTTGGCGACATGTATCTTTTATTTTACTGCTATTGGGTGGCGTAGTTAAGTTTCAGGGGCCCCTAGATTATTTACATTTACCTCCCTCTTTAGTATTGAATTTTATAGCACAGTGTGACCTATACTATCAAGTAATGCTTTTCAGTGACCTAAGTAGTCCATTATTGCACGGCGTTCAGCAATTCCGCCATACAAAATGAGTTCCTCTGTCATTCTTCCATATTGCCTTATTTTTTAATGACACCTTATAAGCTTGATCTGACACATTAAATCTGGAATTCCCTGTTGTTCTTTTTCAACACCACCTTTTCAACGGGACTAAAACATACTATTTTGAGTGTTACTTTCCAGTGATAAAGTCTATTCTAGTCACAAATCTAACAACAGACAATTCTCGTTAACATTGTCTAGTTAATGATTAAAGCAATAAAATATCCAAATACATCGATATCATTGAATAGGAACGGAAACACCACCGACGCTCCCCCCAGATTCATATCGTGACGATTCATTGATTGATTTCATTAGTTTGTACACACCCGGTGGTCCTGGTGAATAGAATAAAATCCCTCGGTTTTTGTGTGCACTAAATGTGTATTGCTGTAATTGAATTCATAGGTTACTAGTTTATACTTTTATTTTAATAGAAAGCACTATTGCGAACTTCTTTACTGATATAGCTCAGAGATTTTATTTAAATTATTTATGAATTTATTTAATATTGGAATGAATGAATCTAGGGATCCGTCAGTAATGACAACTTAGTTACACAAAAGTGTTGCTATACAAATTGATGGCGGTTCGGTTTAATTAATTCCATATAAAGTAGTAACCTGATGAGGGTTCCAGTCGGAGTCGAAGATGATGACAGTGTCAGCACTCTGCAGGTTCAGCCCCAGCCCTCCGGCTCGTGTCGACAGCAAGAACAGGAAGTACTCCGACTGGGGGTCGTTGAACTTCTTGAGCAGCTCGCCGCGGTCTTCCGCCTTCGTCATACCGTCCAGTCTGATCGAATATACAAATCAAATATACAATAAACAAATCTTTTCAAAGAAAATTACAATATGTTTATAAATGTACATAGTATTAGTTAATCAGGTACTTTATGCTGCTTGATATCTCAACATTTGTAATACCCTCAACGAGACACAATAAAAACAACAATGGTTTTATAAGTCATGCTTGAAGTGTGATCATTCTCCTTTTATTTCTCCAGGGCCTGTCCTAACGATTTGTGCTCCAGAAAAAAAAAAAACTAGCAAAAAAAATGGTGACGTCATAAAAACCTAATTGCGCAATTTAAACTTAAAAACCCGATGCTACAGCATTATGTCGCAACTTCCCTTCACAAAAAATCCCACCGCATGCAGTATACTCCTCATTTATAAGGCAAACCTGCATGCCTTAAAAGAGAGTGTATTTGTCCTCAAATCATAACATTAAAGCTCACCCCATTTAACGTTAAAATCGTAGGCGAAATGAGAATGTTACGAGTGTTGAAATGACAGTTCACACTCGGAATAACCTCTTTCACCCCCTCGGGGATATATACCGTGACGAAATGCTTTTTGTATCAGTATTGATAAACCTATAATTTACGATACCTTTAATCACCGAAATGACGTCATACCGAAAAATAATATCCACACAAAATTAACGGCTTATAACCTGTTGGAAAATTGGGTTTTCGTATACCGCAAAATTAAAAACTAAAACCGATAGAGAATTTGTATTTTCTTTCAAATGCCGCCCACGTGACGCACAGCGTACCCTCATCTCACCCCCTCGCTCACCTCTCTATACCCGACACACACTGAATCATCTTTATATCAGTACCAAAACAGGAAAACGGTGAAAAAATGGTACAGAATTCAAAAAGGTTCCATTAGAGCTACCACTATTAATTTCGGTAAAATTATGGGTTATTGGTACCGCTTTCAATCCATGTGTAACTGTATGTAGTAGTACTAACCTCAAGTACTGGAAGCCGCGCCACCCGAGATAGTCCTCAATGATGGTCATGCATTGCGTCATCTGACAGAACACCAGCACTCTGTGACCGGTCTGCTTCAACTTCGGCAGGATTCGGTCGAGCAGCTCGAACTTGCCCGACACGCGGTATAGGTCCGCCCTGCAATCATTTATCACATTTTAAATTACGAAAAATAATCTAAGGTTTTCTCAAGAAACAACATGTAAAATAGTGTTCAGTAAAATTTTGTTTAATTGCTCGACTGCCATTATTTCAAAATATTATTTCCTATTTGAAGAGTCCGATAAAATATAATAAAGCTGATGTGCCCAAAAGTTAAAAATAGCATATCTCTTTGCAGGTCCAATACAAGAATGCTGGGTCGATGGAAGTATTTGGCATGTAATAGATGTTGAACTTCACTTTAACCCCGGGAATACACTGCTGGCTATAGTTATTTTCTTCATATTGCTCCGTTTTTTAACGAATAATTGGCTTTGTAAAGTTTTTTTTAATATAAAATTCATGTTAGTAGCCAAATGAAGTTCCTTTTGAGGCGACAAATACTTAAACAGATTTAGATTTCAACCTATTGAGTTCTCGCTATCGCTTAAACAATACTCAAACAATATGTAGCACGAAATATCGCGGCTCGAATCCAATCCGGTTAATATGATAATAAACATTTTTACTTTCTGTAGGCTTGTTCAAATAAAACTTTCGATATATAATAATATTTTGTTCCACTTGGGGTCGTACATACTATTCCATATTCAACTGATCAAATGGATCGAAATGTATAGTTACTGTATTTGTTTGTAAAAGTTTGTATTTTTTCATAATAAAATCAAAGAAAAACCTTATACAGGTTAAATGAATGATAATCAAGACACACCCCTGCACGACCCCGCCGCCAGTACCGACGTGGTCGCAGAACTTCTCCTCGATGTGCTGGAACATGAAGGGATGGTTGCACAACTTGCGCAGCTGCACGATCGTGTTCATCAGAGCCTTCGCGCCGCCCTTGCCCTTGTTGCCCTTCTCCGAGCCGTCCGTCAGCAGCACGCCCTTCGACTGCATGTGTCTGGAAATATGGATACACATTTTAAGGGAATCATTGAGTTAGCGGCCGCGGCCGCGATAGGTACAGATCGTTCACAGTTATTTTACCTCTAGGCTGATCGAAAATGTTTCTTAACTATTGGACATAGAACAGCTGTCAGAGGTAAAATACCTGTGAACAGTCTGTATTTGAAAAAAACTATAGCCGTCTTATTCCTGCTGCGCGGCGCACTTGCAAGCGAGTCGCCCCGCGCGCTTCCTGCAACCTTATTCTGTGAGGCGTCCGTATTCTGGTAATGTAAAGAGGTGCGATTGTGTAAGGTTGGTCATAGATGATAAATCTATACCATTGTCAAGGATCGTGTAGGGCAAATTCGAATTGTGTAAAACTGTCCATAAAATGAAAACCGAAAAGTAACCGAAGGTTTAGAAATGACCGATGGTTTAAAAAATGCGAAATGAAATTGCGTTTTATTGTGTACTACCTACGTAAAATGAAATTTGATAATTTATTTACTTTAAAATTATGTCAAACACAAAAATAATAGATCTTTTTGATTACATTTTTTAAATCCAACACAAAAATTAATTTTTATAATTCAAAACATAGAATTCAATCGAAACTTATCTCCATGCAACTCGTATAACCAAACGCAACAATTGAAGGAAAACCGAGTTTCAGCTGCTCGACCCCAGGTGGTGGCATAAGTTTACTACTACTCAACATTATATGTAGTTGAAGAGCTTGACACGGGATTACTTTTTTTACTAGATGTGATGTCTGAAAGAGACAGCGCTATATCTTATCGTATTATTTGTCTTCGTCCGAGTTTTGTAGTTATAATAACGCGTCATAGTTTCGAATCAATTCAAGTGTCAAGTCAACTGCAAACTGCAAAATATTTTTGAATCGGTCGGTGTTTTATTTTATAGTATGTTTCTTTATTATATTAGTATGACGAAATAGCAACCGAACCAAAATACAAAACCGGCCAAGTGCGAGTCGGACTCGCGCACGAAGGGTTCCGTACCATTATATATAAAAACAGCGAAAAAACATGTCTGTTGTTTGGGAGCCCCCTTAAATATTTATTTTATTCTGTTTTTTTGTATTTGTTGTTATAGCGGCAACAGAAATACATCATCTGTGAAAATTTCAACTGTCTTACTATGACGGTTCATGAGATACAGCCTGTTGACAGACGGACAGACAGACGGACAGCGGAGTCTAAGTAATAGGGTCCCGTTGGTTACCCTTTGGGTAAGGAACCCTAAAAAGTAAGAAAAAATATTTTAATCTGTGGCCGAACTGCCCTAAACCTTTTCATAATATCTTTCCTACAAAAATATAACCCCAAACTGTGTTCATATAAAAAACAATTCTTATTTCTGTGCCAAAGCCAAGGGTTTTGACTAAAAAGCTCCACAATTTTAATTAATTGAACATCATTTATTGATTTTAATGGTAGAATAAAAATTGTTTTACCTAATTTTATTCCGAAATAATCAAAAACATAGACAACAAGTCGCCGCAATCATTTGACATTAGCGATGAACTAAAAAAATCTTAGACAATTCGAATTATCTGCCAATCTTAACAAACCATTCACTCATTGTCTAAAATAACAATACAAATCGTAAAGCATCTATGAATACCATAGACAATTCGAATTGGCCGTGCTGCACCAATTTCCAAACATTTTGCTAAAAATTGTAAATGGGTATAATATTGGGAAAGTTTGGCTGTTATATTTTTTATTTTATTTACGATTTCCTTCATTTACGTTAAAATTTAAGTAAGAAGGTTCTATTTTGATTAACTGGCACGTTGCGAGTATTTATGTTCATCAAAATTATACTGACTTTGACAGAAGGCTGTAACAGATGATCAAGATTTTGGTATTTGTCTATCCCTCTATAATTTGTGCAAAGGAGCAATAACAATAATTAAAGATGTTTTTGAAACGTGGATACGCTGAATTGAGACGGCAGTAAGAAGAACACAGTGTAACCTATATAGCACAAGATTAGAGTCCATCAAACGAGCAGCAATAATTGTGTGGGTTCTGTTCCATATGCCTGCTTCAAGCAGTCCTCATCGAGTTACGTATTGATATTGGAGACCGTCAATAGCCCTCTGAAGAATGGAGAGAAATCCTTTGAGTCTCTGGCTGCCTTCGAATGTCTTGCGCACACAATGCACTGTATGAAATCAACTGCAGCTCTTGGGACAAATGCACGTGTGGTTGCGTCTCTGCAGTTTTTCAATTATGCACCTCGACGTGATTCTTCAATCCTTGTTGCATAAAATCTTTTTATTGTTGTTGCACTCGAAAAGAGTTATTCGTTCATAAGTTTATAATATAATCACATGTGCGAGTAATACTTTAATAAATATATAATATTGCCTCTATTGACCTTTTATTTGTTTTTTATTTTGATTTATTTTATTTTTGACGTAAAGATTATATTTTATGCTCTGTGCCTATTTGAGACCGAGGAGTCGTCAACCTTTATTTTGGTAAACTCGCTTGGCTTTACCAGAACCGTAGTACTTTATTATTCTTTTATTACCCATTATTTACCATTTATTATTGTCTTCTACAATGTTAATTTATTTAATAAATGATACAGCAAACTAACCTAACCTATACATTACACTTACACTTATTGCACAAAAACAAAACAAAAGGGAATATTTACATTACTATACACCACACACCACTAGTTCACAATATTATACAAAATCGGAATCGTCAAATGCACTACACTACCACAAAAACACCTGATATTAGCCAAAATTTTCTTTCCACTTTCTATGTGTTTTTCATTGCCCGAAATAAAGACATTTTATTTTTTTATTTTTGCGTGACGGGAGCGTGTCGTTTGACTCTAAGTGCCTGATTAAATTTAAAAGCAATAATCAAAATCGTTAGATCTTGTTTTGGTATTTTTTTTTTCAGGCGCTATTAAATATTTTCAAGCTTTTTCCTTCTAAAACAAATTGAATAAAAAAAGAATCTCATAGGAATCTTTACTTCTTTGAACCATACCTGAATATGTGATGTCTTCTGCATTTTAGCCCGTATTTGGTGAGAAACTGATGATAAACAGTTTCTTATTTTTATGACTTTGTAGTAACGCGTGAAGCTTATTATAGTTTTAAATGATAAATTATGTAAAAACGAATTCCAAGGGGTCTTAGAATAAGGATCAACGTATGTTTATGCAGAGCTGCAATTTTCTAAAGCGACAGGATGCAGCGTCTCCGAAATTCTAAAATGTCGAATTTCACATTTTGTCCGGGATAATCGCCTTAAGGGGCTGCACAACGCTAAAATTCAGTCCTGCTATAATTTTTATCTGTCTATCCTGCTCTTATCAGATGCCACGCACGCAAAACTTGAGTTATTTTGAAATCGCGGCTACATTAGGACATTAACTATAATTTCTTTATGTTATAAAGATGGTTTTTCTAGTTAGTATCTGCGTGTGTTGGTTTCGTTTCAATCAGTTTTGAAATATGGAAACTGAATCGCTTTTTTCGTGAAATTCATGCTTTTTGAAAAGTATTATATTTAGTTAAAAGAAGATTGAAAGTACGTTTATTTATAAAGTGTAATTTATAATTTGCTTGAGTAAGAAACACGGTATATTTTAACTTTGAATCAAATGAGCGAGCAGAGGATGTCGTCCAATATATATATTTTTTTATTTGGGCTTTATATAGATCTTTTCAAAATAATTTCACGATTACAATATGAATTTCGAAAAAAGTGGAAAATCGACACAACCAACTGTATATAGCATAGATAGCGCTACTGAACTTTAGTATGAGAATGCAAAGCTAACTCTATATTCACTTGACAGAACACTTTTAATATTATAATAAAGAAAACACTTCTACTTTTCCACATATTTTCTGACCAGTTTCGATACAACAGCTGTAGCAAGATCTTTAATATTAAAAATACCATCATAAATTTTATTTCTACCTATATAAAATATTATTTAAAAATTTCAACCAAATGCCGACAACAACAATAAAACTCCAGGTCAAAAATAAATGTACTAACTTGTAGAGTACTCTCTGCAGGCCACTCATATCACACTTGATGATATATTCCACTTTGTCGGGTAACTGACTCTCGACTTCCTTCTTGAGACGACGCAGGAGGAACGGACGCAGCACTTTGTGCAGACGACGGATGATCAAGATCGTTTCTTCCTCATTCAGCTCCACCTACAAGTCATCATTATTTATTAATATAACTCTTTCGTTAAATTAAATTATTATTATTGCTGTAAAATTGATGACTTACTAATATATACATTGTTACAAAAGTAAACTAAAAAAGCTTCTGTGAAAAGGGTTCTGTCTTTTCTCATTAACTAATAATTTTGCCTACCAGTATCTGTTTTGCTGTACCTATATTTAAATTTTAAGTGTCTACATATTATCTATTATTTTTCTATAATCGACTGTATACCTATTGACAGTATCATTGTTTATCTATCCATGGAAACTTTGGTGGAATATGTATTATATATTAGTGTTATATTTATAAGTTTAAGTACTTCTGTTTGTTTCCTTAAAAATGGAAAAAATAAAAAATACCAACCATATATTTACATGATTCATTTTATAAACAAGAAACTAAAAACTTAAATAACATTCAAAAACTCAAAATGACCTAAAATAAAAACCTAACAAAGTAAACCTAAAATTAAAACCTAAGCCTAAAGTAAATCTATCTCTTTCTAGCTTTAAACTGTGCGGAAAAATGTACTCTTTCTAGCTCTTCAGAAGTCAACTGACCTAACAGAATTTACTACAGTTGCTTTTAACAATAAATTATGTTTCAGTAGTGTGCCAGGAACTAATTATAATAACAAGAACCATGCCACTGCTGATTTTATATTTGCGTTGAGGAATCCACCCAAAGCGATTGGCGCAGAGAATGGCTAGTAATGACGCAATAAAATATAACTGTTACTGGGAATTACCTGTTTAATGCTATAACTTTTATGTTGTGATATAAAAATCTAATTTTTCAAAACTACTTACAGCTTAATGACTTCAAGACACATTTGACACAAAACGTTAATAATAAAAATCTGGTAATATCGACTTAATAACACCAAAAGCTCAAAAACCTATATAAAATAACACTAACTCCTTGCCTAAACATTACACAAAACCTAACAAATACAATATTTTAACGTAATTCTGCGAACAACATCCAACATGCATCCAACCAAACTAATATTTGGCGGTAAGTAAGCAGCTTAAATTTTGATTGCATCAATCAAATCCACTTTAAGTTTGAAGTCTACCGTACCTTTTCACCAGTAGTAGCGAAAGGCGCATTAAACCACTGCTCGAAGGTGGAGCAACTCTTGAAGATGGAAGGTAGCAGGAAGTTGAGCAGCGCCCACAGTTCCGGCAGCTTGTTCTGCAGCGGTGTACCGGTGAGCAGCAAGCGATGCGGCGCGATATAGTGTGTGTTGAGCACTTGTGTTAGTTTGCAGTGGTGGTTCTTCATACGGTGACCCTCGTCAATTATCATGTACTTCCATTGCACCTGATGGGAAATTATTTATAGGTTAAAGTTTTTTAGAAAAGCTCATTTTGTTTCACATACCATATGCAACAGACCATAAAAACGTGTAGTAGAATTTTTTTTTAATGTCAGAATCGACTTAAGAGCTTATCTTCCAATGAATGGCATTGTTATCTATTGTTAAGTTCGGCCGCTAATTAGCAGTGCAATTTCAAAAAGTACTATCTGGAATGCGTTGCCGTTCAAATTTGAGCCTTTTTGTCTAGGCAGTAAAGTTGCTTTTGAAATAAAATATTTTGTTGTTTATGCGTCTCGTTGTGAACTGCTAATTAGCGGTCGAACTTAACAATAGATAACAATGCCATTCATTGGAAGATAAACTCTTAAGTCGATTCTTACATTGAAAAAAATTTCTACTATATTTTTGGTGATGGCTTTAGCACTGCGATCAGCAACCCACCGTGATGATAAGGGCAAACCCTCAGCGTAGTGGTTACAGGCAGTATCAGTCATTGGTCCGTCGTTGACTTCCGTAGATTTGAGGAAGTCCCTGGACAGACGGATTAAAGTCTGGGTTTCCTAAGAGAGCGGTGCTGTAATATATCACCAGTTATCTATGATCTCTCAATCTTTTATAATGAGAAAGACAGAGATAGTTATAAAGCGGTGTCGCCGGCACCGCTCTCTTAGGAAACCGTTACTTAACGCCTTGCCTGCTTTTACTCTCCACTTTCTAAGTGAGCACTTCATCCTAGGTGTCGTAGACGTTTTCCACCAGGCGCGGCGACGGCCAAGCGTAAGTCGTAGTAAAAAAAAAAACTTGCTTAGTTTCCGGAACTTTTTTTAAGCACACAACTTAACCCAAAACTACCAGAGAAGTAAGAGTTACAAAGAAGTTATTCTTAAAGATCTTATTCAAGAAATTAAATATATTTATTTATGTAATATAGGTATATCAGATACACTTATTCTTATTACAGGTCAGTTTAAATGTTATTATAAGTAATTAAATAATCTATGTGTATAGGTAATAATTTTATGTAATAAATAGTAATATGGGGAAATAATAAAGGTTGGGTTTACTTAACTTTAATAAAAACAAGAAAATACAAATACTTTTCGCAAGTTACCAAGACCGAAAAAACGGATGTACAATCAATGATATAACAAAAGGAGGAAGATATAGTACTTTCTTAAATCGTCAACTGAAAAATGAGCCTGCTGTATGAACAAGTGCCACTAAACGACAGAGATAGAGCGATGAGCTTCGACAGAAGCGAATTAAAGCAGGTCTATTGGACTTGGTTTTGTAAGACTACGCGCGGGAAGCGGGTATCGTATCTTCCTCCTCTTGTTTTAAGGGGCTATACCGTGAAAATTGATACTTTTTGAAGTTATTTATCTGCTCTTTTAATGAAGTTCCAAGTAAAATAAATTAGTATAACAATTTTGGGACCTTTTACTAGATTTTGGTCTATCAGAAACGCGATAGGAGGAATTTCATTCGATAGAAATAATTATTGAAAAAAGGTCTAATTTTACACTTTTTTTGATATTCTGACAAATTAGGATAGCATACAGATTTGAAAAATATTTATTTAGATGGGTTTTAACTACACCTAAATTACTGGTTATGGATTTTTTTGTAGCTATTTTAGTTAATTTTGAATTAATTTAAAACCGACTTTTTGACAATTTTCCCCGATTCCGTCCCTTTTGCACTGCGGGTCTTTCTGCCTGGAGTAACGGGGACCTTTGCTAGTACGGTATATCACCTTAATCCAAGTGTACAACATACCTTAGCCAGCACCCCTTTATCCTTGATGACGTACTCGTACGTGGTGAGGAGAACGTTGAACTTGGCGGACCGCATCTGGGTCTGCACGAGGCGGCGCGACTGCGGTGACCCCTTGTACGAGACCACGACCACCGTCGGTGCCCACTTCTCGAACTCGAGCACCCAGTTCGATAGGGTACTGGGAATTGTACGCACATTGTTAGGGTTACCAGGCGAGAGGAATATTACTGACGTGTCAGGAAATCAAGAGACAATTCTCATGTGCTAGGAATTTTTCTAATAGAAATAATAAATTCTGAAAGTAAATATATTTATTGAGAAACACGGGTTCCGTACCACAACACAATACAGGTACGGAACCCTGAAAATATTATGGCAAATAACAACAATATATATGCCATAGAAACATTAAAGCGATAAAAACAAGCCGCTAAAATGGTAGCGCCTGGCAAACAATTCGCGGCTCCTACTGAGTACGGAACTCTGATATCTTAACCGCTATATTTTTCCTGTAATCAACAACATGTAACAACACCAGGTTTTCAAGGGTTCATTGGAAGAAACTAGGTCTCTCCTCATATTGAAGAAAATATATTTGATTTATCGATCTTTTATCTAGGGATTCCACATATAAACAGTGTTTTAAAATTTATACTTTTGTCAAAAAAAATGTTTTCCACCCTCTTTTTTTTTGGTTTGCAAACGTTCGTGTCAAAACGCGGTTAAGAGATCAACTGGTTTTTTTTTTATAAAATAGACAATAAAAATATGAAGGGATGTTACCTAAATCAAATATTTTTTCCCCTACAAAATATTTCAGTATTAGCTAAAAACACACCAACTTGTTGTTTCGCTGCGTGATCACTAGTATTACGCGCCCAAGAACAAGAGGCCAAAAAGCCAACATTATAATCGCCTCTATGAAAAGCACATAAGGTCTTTGCCATTAGACTTATTGTGCTGGACGGGTAATAAAAAAAGTTGCTAGGGTATGCCATCCTCTTAAGATTAGTTCCTCATTTCGCAAAAGCAGACAGAAATTTGGTGCAAAATTAATTTATCACTCAGATCTGGCCCCGAATCAGGCAAATTATATTGTCTACAAATATATAAATATGTTATATCATTAAGTTATATGATAATAATCATTATCATATTACATCTAACATCATCAAGTAACAAACCTGAGAGGTACAATGATGAGGAAGGGTCCGTTGACCTTTTTCTTCTCCATGAGGTACGTGACTAGCGCGATGGTCTGTATGGTCTTCCCGAGGCCCATCTCGTCCGCCAGGATACCGTTCAGGTTGTTGTTGAACAGGGACACCAGCCACTCCAGACCCTAGGGATAACGTGTTATTAGCCAAAGAAAACAAAGTATTAACCATTCTACAATTATTGGTGCTTGTTTGACTCGATTCATGAATGCTGTAAAAGCGAAAGACTGCTGACAGGATCATATATTCAATATCTAAATTGTTTTAGTTACATTATATTTATTAGTAAATGTACCGAGCGTTAGAACCTTAAGCATAAAGGGAATCATATCAAATCAAAATCATTTATTTGTTCAACATAGGTCATATTAGATATTATATATTGGTATGTCCAAGCCATGCTGCGCCTTAGTGGCATACAAATATTAAAGTTTAATAAAATTAATATATACACAAGAATTAAATACAAAAACTACAAATTAAAATTACAACAAACAATACACAATGCAATGCCACAGAATATGTAGGGACTATAGAGAACAATAAAGATATTATACAGGTGTTAAGACTGTTAAGATGAAGTTGCGGAAGCTGGGAACTAGCGTACTTATCCATACGACCTACTTCCTGTAAAAAAAAAAAAATGTCTTAGCCGTTTTGGTCGGGTAGCTATGTAATTTTTCTTCTATGGAACAGCTAATTTTTTTTTCGTTATACGAGGGTTGGCTCCATAGTAAAAGTTGTTCGTAAAGACACCAGTTTCCTACTTGCGCAACTTCATCTTAACACTCAGTATAATATGGAGATCTTCGTCAGTACGCGGTGATTTTAGATTAATGGAAGTTTTTAAGAACTATAGTGATTTATTTACGTTGGAAAGTTGGTAATTCCAATCTAGATGCTCAACTATAATTGCCTCGGTCTAAACAAAATTACGCGCTCACACATACACCCTAATCACCTGTCAACATTGACGTATATTAGATCAATGCCTGTCAACAAACCCTACGGAGTCTTGCTCGCATATCTTTTATGTAATTTGTATTGTCATGTTTCTAAATTTTAATAAGAATGTTTAGTGAAGCATAGTGAATAATTTCGTTATTGGCATAAGTGGACATTATTTATTAGTTATCTTGATGTACTTGCTGTGGATTTTAGTTCATGAATAAAATAAAATAAATAATTATGAAAGATTGTTTTGCAGATTTTTTTTCGCCTCCAGCTTTTGTTTGGCTTACCTTGATCTGGTACTCCTTGAGATTGCCGTTGACCAGTATGCTGGATTGTTCCGTGACCGACTCGTGCACCGTGTGAGCGATACTGGAATATTTTACGAGATTATTAACAGTCCGGCGGAGGATGCATAGTTCATACAAATGGCATATCAAAATCATTAGTAAATTATACATATCCCTGGTATGTATTTATTATGGTAAGATTACAGAATATATATTTTATAAGAACACTGATTTGAACAAGAAATATGGGAAAAATAAGTTTTCTATGAAAATTAGAAATACTTTATACTTTGTATTTAATACAGTGTTAATATATAGGTAATATTTGGCAACCTAGATAGTAGATATTCTGTAATCCAATCAACTCTCATCAACAGCACAGAATTATATTAAAAAGCGTGTATTTGTGATCAAAGAACGACGCTTAGGTTCACTTTACGTTTGGATGTAAGGATCACCGGTTTTGAGGGTGTTGGTTGACTGTGCCTGTGACATTTTGCACTCGGAACACTTCTGACACCCCCTCGGATATATATGTCGTTACGATATGTTTTGTTAATCAAAAAAATTAAGTAAGATCTGTGTCAAACACAATATACGGATTTCGTTGATGGAATCTGCTTGAAAATACATTCAGCACCTCACGTGAATTTTCAATGTGATATGCAAATATTTCTCGCTTTTTGTCCACTGTGATCTATATGTTATAGATCAAGTTATAAATGACGGCATCACTTATATTATAATGCCCGGACAGTATGAATAATGACAAGTCAAATCCAGCAATATCATAAGCGGTTTCGCAGCCGGATTGTGAAATACCCGCCTTTTCCTAATTAATCGAAACAGAAGACTTAAATTAAAAATTCACTCAATAGTTATTCAACAAAACCTAATTACCTATGTATTGTGTATACAGCATTGGCTAAGTTTCCATTGGTTTCTGTAAATTAGAATTTCAAAATTTTTCAATGCAAAATTTTTGAAATTTTTATTTACGGAAATCAAAGGAAACTTTGCGATAGAAACATACACAATACATATGTAATAAGGTTTTGTTAAATAACTATTGAGGGAAATTTGAATTTAAGTGTTCCGTTTCGATTAATTAGACAAAGGCGGGTATTTCACAATCCGGCTGCGATATCGCTCTTAAACTAGATTATTTATCAAGTGCCTGGTCAGTATGAATATTGCCATGTGATTGTTGGGCAATTTGATAATATACGAACTTAGGTGCTTTTAGCAGGAGGCAAGATGCAGAAACAATCTGAGATCGTTTTATATTTTCAATACAAAAAGTTGAAAATAGGTACGACAACGAGCAAAGCAAGGAGTGTGTAAAAACGGTTTAATCAGCCAGTTAAATCTAGATAAATATGTAATTCGTATATGAACCTGTAGTAAGTTTGTTCTTCAGTTTTGTACTCGTCATCTTCAACTTTAGCCTTCTTGATCATTTCTCTCGCTTTCTCCTCTTCTGTTTTCTCTCTTTCGTGCTTCTCGTCTCTTTTTTCCTTCTTCTCTCTTCTAGTTTCTGTTAGAAAGAAAATTATGTTATTAAAAAAAAAGTTTAAAATGGAAACATTTTCCAAACATATTTCAGTCCACTCTGGGTCTGTCGAAATATATTTCGAAAATATTTCTTTATTATTATGTTTTATTATATCTATAAATAAATAAAACTAAGTCTGTAAAATACATTATTCGCAAAAGGGATATTTTCAAAAACCTACATAAAACGGAAATACATACGCTAATGAATAAATTGCTTAGTTTGTCGGGATATCTATGTAAGATTTAGCTCAATCGACTAGTCCCGACAAGACAGACAGGAATAATAGAAAATATCTGACATCTAAATATGAACGAAATTATCTAAATATGATACTAAATTATGAAAGAATGTTTCATTCATTAGAAATACTTGAAATATTACGGTCTGTATCCGGTGGAGTAAATTTTCAACTGAATATTGTTGCGAAATAGTTCATCGAATAAGCGTAAGTGCCTGTGATTGCACACCAAGCTGTTAAAATCGAAGTTGTTGCAAATTGACCTCACTGAATGTGTACCTTCATCATCCTGGCTGTCATCGCCCGAGTCATCCGAGTCTGAGAGCACCTCCCAGCCGGGGTGAGTCTCCATCCAGTCCTTCAGCTGTGACAGCAGAGGAGCATCATCGCCTTTCAGCACCTACAACAAATTAGTAATGTTGTAATTACAACAAGTACATTACATTATTTACAAATACCCTACTATCTACATGTTGTTCGAAAGGAGATGACATCAAAAATGTTCATTTATACTACACCTGCTCAGAAAGTACCTTATTACTTTTTTGAAAATGATGCAGAAAATACATCATTACTCTCATACAATAATAATATGCGGGCGGAAAACGTGTATGAAAATCCATTGTTAACGTGCTTGAGCGGGCAGAAAAAGTAAATGCAAATCTATTGTTGACGTGCTGTTTTTTTTTTATATACCATGAGCAAGTGGCCAGTATCATTTTGCGAACTCTGACATAAAAACTTTTTGTCTTTTGGCATAATATGATTAAATTAGGTTACCTACCAAGAAGCTTATAACCAGGCTCTAGTATGTCAATTGTTACCTACTGATGTTATCAAAAGAAATCAAAACGTTAAAATCACGCGCAAATCGCTTTTTTTGTTTTATCTGAATTTTAAATTTGTAAAATTACTAGCTAGCTTCTGTCTAATGAAAGCTGAGAGTAACTTTACCTGACACGGGTATGAAAAGTAGGTATCTATATTATATGTGGATAAGTACAAGTGTTTTTAAACATAATTTGTCTTTTATTTTCCTCGTAGGTGTAGTATAAAGCACTATGTATCACTCGGGAGAAAGTGCGATTCCCAACTCGTGTGTATTGAGGCCCTTGGTTTCGCTTCGGGCCTCAAACTACACCCTCGTTGGTAATCGTCCCCTTTCTTCCCTCTGTGAACAATGTACTATTTTATATTTTCCTGGGAAACTGTATTGTACATATGTATGTGTAGGTAATATGATATGCACTATCGGGAAAAGTAGCACAGACCCAATTTTTGCTCTTATTATTATTACTGATTTATTTATTTTTACACGTCTCTGTTAAATTTTATTCATAATAAAGACATACCAACGCCCGACGTACATACGTCATTATTTATTTTATTTATTATCTACTAAGCCATCAAATCATCAATATATCGGTATCGGTATCACCGATTATTTACTCGATTATCGGCAAAATTTTGTACCGTTACATCGATACTTCAGTGTAAAATGGGATACATTTTCTTGGAATGGTGAGGGAAGTTCATTCCATATTTTCGATGCCGCAAACCTGAATCCTGTAAGGGGTTAACGTTTCACAACGGAACCCCAAATAATAGCGACAATTTTCGTTTATATTCTAGTGTAAATTTGATGAGTTCACGTGGATCAAATATTTACTTAATTCTACATGTTGTCCTAAAAATGTATATAGAAGCATAATATAAAACTGTTTCAACAATATCTTGGGTAAATATCACGGTGATACACACCTTGTGGTATCATTGAAATCATATTTGCGTTGAGGAATCCACCCAAAGCGATAGACACTGAGGCTGGCTAGTTACAACGCAGATTGTAAACAGAACATTTTGTATTTATACCAGAGTACTATAAAAACTTTGTTTTCGCGATGTAGGATCAGTGACTCGTCGTCGCAGCAGGTGCTGCGTTTATAGGGGTGAACAGATGTCAGGTTTATCTACAGCGAGTATATTTAGCTTGCGGTAGATGGCGCTGAGCAAAATTAAATTAGTTACAGTACAGGCAAACATAATAGGTATCTTCGCCACTCTTAGGCAAAAGTCGTTATTGCTGAGCGCTTGAATATCTACTTTTATGTATTTAAATTGGCTAGTGATAACATGTATACCAATATGGTAATTAAATAAACAAAAAGGTGTGTAATTAAATTACAGCTCTATACAATTCCACGAAATATACAATATACAATTCCTTTCACCTAAGGACAACTGCAAAAATGACACGCTTAATTGCTTCCGGTTCCGGCTGTTTGCATATGTTCTAAAACGACCTGACTCTCTAATAAAATTCCAAAGTGCAATGTTTGAGATACTTACAATTCTTGATTCTGCGGTTTTCGAGGATACAAAAACTGGTGAAGATTTTCCATAGTGCATTATATCTTTAGCAGATCTATACTACCTTATTTGATACATAATTTAATTATACTTTAGGTTTTTTAATTTGCTTAATCTGTAAAAATAGCAAGAAAGAAATATAAAAAAGATATAATGTTTTTGAAAAAATTGCTTGTTCACTTACCTCACCACTCTTGGGATCCATAACGCTGACTCGTTGGTCGGAGGCCTGCGAGCTGTCGTCCATAGCGTCGATCTCGCCACCTTCCAGTAGCTTCCGCTTTCGGGATTTCTGTAAAAACAAGTATAGTTTCAAATAGAGTTGACAAAATATTACATTTGTGTTGAATCGGTGTGGCACATCTTAACTTATTTGACAGGACTAAAGTTAATTTAAGCGTTGTATCCTTGTCTTTTCGATAAAGAAAGAAAAAGAGAGGACGCTTAATATAAGGTTAGTCCTGTCAAATAAGTTAAGTCGTGTTACTCCGAATCGACACAAATATATAACTTAAATCTCTCACTTTTCGTACACATTATAATATAAATAATCAGGTCTACCGCGACAAAGTGTTTCTTATTCAAAAAGGTGAAAAATTTCTTTATCGCGGTGGACCCGATTGTATATATATATATTATAAAAGATTGCAATTTATATACGCGAAGGTACATATTTAAAAAAATTGTTTTCTTACATTCTGGACACACCGTAATTTTAAAGAAAGTTTGTGACCGCGGTATATAAAAAACCAATTATACCAACTGATTGTTTTTAAGCTGATCCTTTAAAAAGAACCTTTTGTTGAACTCACTCTCTTTCTCCTCTCCTCCTCGACCTGTTTCTTCCTCTGCTCCTGCTTGTGCTGTTTGACCATGTCCGTGAGGCTGGCGATGTACTCGTCGGTCTGCGCCAGGAGGAACGCCAGACGCTTGTCTTTCTTCTGGTCGATGAGCTTACGGTAACCCTCTTCATCTTCTGCCATCAGTCTAGAAACAATTAACGATGATAGATGGATATTTTCCTCCCGGTTCACAAAGTTGAATTCCTAAAATGTTGAGTTCCCAAAATGTTGACTTTCCCAGAATGTTGATTTTTTTTATTTTCCCAAGATGTTCAATTCTTATAATGTTGAATTCCCACAAAGTTGAATTATCAAAATGTGAGCGAGGGAATCAGTTCCTTCATGTCATGGATGTCACAAGGCAAGATACTAACACCCATGCCAGAGTGAAACGTGTACGAGTGCGTAAAGTGCAGGTGTCAGTTTGAATCTCGCTGCATATCAGTTATTTTCAGAGAAAAATAATAATTTCAACCTTGTAATGCGCTTTAAGATTTGAACTTTTTTATACAAACTTGAAATAAATATTTTCATTACAATAATTAATTAATTATTTGTTATTTTTTTGGGCGCGTAAAGTGCGGGCGTCATTTGAATCTCACTGCACATTATTTTCAGAAACAAAAAATAATTTCAGCCTTGTTACGCTTAAAGATTAGAATTTGAAAATTTATATATAAACTCGAAAAATATATAATTTTTTATTATAACCATTTTTAAATAATTAATTATTTTTTGGTATATTGTTACCAAATCCCATATACCTAGTGAAATTTTTTGTCTTTTTCTCGTCTATACGAACAACTTTTACTACGACGTACAATGAAACCGCAAAAAAACAATTATTCTATAAAAAAGGTACATACCAACTTGACCAAAACGAAACGAGCAAACGCTTGACTTTTTTCTAGTGATTTCAGTGTTGGATCCATAGTAAAGTTGTTGTAAAGACGAGTACTATCAGCTTGTAAACGACTAAAAATCCAGCCAGTATGTATACTGAAAACTAGAAGTTAGGCAAACGTTACCTCCTCATCCTCTCCTTCTCGATACGTTCTTGCTCCTTCTTTTGCTCCCGCTCGGCGTTAGCGTGGTAGTTCATGATGGCCTTGTTCATGCGGGACAACTTTGCCACGTTGTTGCGGTGGTACTCCTTGAAGTCCTTAGCTGCGAGGTAAACAAGCAAGTATTACGACAATAAGTACACGGAGAGTTTTGGTGAAAGAGGTGTATCGAAATCGCTGCTGGCAACTGCTCTGCTTTCTTAAGTTTACTCGCTCACATTCATTCAGTCTTCTTTATTATCATTGAGATAGCAGTGTTAGTAATAGAGCAATATAAATAAAGTATGCTAACCAATTTGGCGACATATTGAAGAAGGGCAATGTCAAAAGTATCCGGATTAAAAGAGCTTGTAAGACTAGATTGATGGATGTGGAAGAGGCGAAAGAGGTGCCTATACCTCTGGGAGACAGGCGTGAGTATATGTATGTATAAATAAAGTAATACCAAGTACCATACAATCTCAGGTTCAGGTTCACATAGTATACCAGGTGTAAATATACTGCTATCTTTAAATGCATGCACATACTCTATTCATCATATTGAACAACTTTCTCAAAGAAAACTTTGTGTGTGGGTGTGTGATCAGATCATGATTTCGGTATTCAAAAACAAGGCCAAATCGTATACTAACAAAATCTTAAAATCACTAGTTTCTGTTGGTTTGATCGAAAATTGTGGTGCAGACTGACATATGAACATTAAGAAAGCCTTTTCACACCACCTGCTCGACAATGTCCAATTACATATCATGCAACCTCAACGTAAAGTAACGCATTATATCTCAAGGGATATAAAGTTATATGAAAATCCCTAGGGATTAAAGTGATTTAAATTTGGAACGTCAAATTCGTGTGGAAACTCGTGGAAAACAACAGCCCATATGGGATTGTAAAGAGGTTTGTTCGAAAATCGAACTGGCCACCATAAGCAGAATTCAAGAAAAAGAAAAAAATCGTTTACAAGGAATGTGAAACAAAAGACGGTGTTTGGTGCTGTGATTGTCAGTGAATTTTATTGAATTATTAATGTTGATAAAAAATGTCGAGCTTTTTATTGTCTCGCAGAAGGTGTGAAAAGTAGAGTATGCTCCTCTGGAATAAAGCCTGTCTTTGTCTTGGGCAGCTTGAACCCCTCGCTTTACTCAGGACTCTATATAATAGAGTCCCTCGTTACGCTCAGGGTTCAATATGCCGCCCGTGACGTAAGACATTGCTTTATTCCCTTAGTGCATAATCTACTATTAAAATTGATATTAACATACGTAAAATTTCAAACTCATACATTACTGGCAGCCTATACCCCTCTAGCTAGTTACTATATGCCACCTCTGTGTATACTTTGAACATAGAGATGAAATGACAATGAAAGAATACTAACCATGTTGGAGCACGCTCTGCAGGAACTCCTGGTGCTTCTGCCTGCGTTTCCTTTCAGCTTCCAACTTCTGTTGCTTCTCTAGTTTCTCAGTGGCGCGCGCCTCACGCAGCCCTTGACGTTTGGTGCGTTTGTACGCCTTTATGTTGACGGCAGTTTCAAGTGTGGTGTCGCGCCGAGTCTGACCTAGTATCTGTAAACAAATGTGCCAACGTATTCGTGTTACGACTAGCTTGTCGAAAGACAATGCGTTATTTATTGTTTCAGTGTGCTATCGGCCGGTGTCGGGAGCTGAGCGTGTAAATTGATAATAACGATGTTTTTGTTTGTCATTAGCTAGAGTTTTTCTTGGATTCTAATTGAATATAAAATTGTAGTGGTAGCTCAGTCGGTAAGACGCCGTAATCTTAATCTTCAGACGCGTGTTCGAATCCGTGGGTGCGAGCAAGCGTCATGAGTTTTTGGTAATTACATAGTATTTGTATACTTTATCATTTGCTGAACGAAGTTATTCCGGCGATAAGGATCGCCTTCTATCGCGTTGGGTCGTAAAAATCGTCGGTGAAAAGAGTTTTGATTGTTCTAGTGACATATCAAACTCTACATCTGACATCGTGATGATGTTTTATTTTTCTAATATAAATATATGCCAACATATGACTCGAATATCCGGAACACCAGCGCCATCTAGTAGTCCACAGCGTGGCAGTCGACCAAGTGTGTCACATTAAATTCCGAGTATCAATACAGACATTGTGAACTATGTGTGCTGTTATTTACAAGATCAACCTAATAACGACCACGTGGCGTGTAACTCGGACCATCAGCTTCCTGACCCTACCTTTCTGCGACATATATTAGTCTTAACATATGAAATTGCCGTTTTCTATAGAGAATTTTAAGGAAACTCAATTTTCAGTACTAACATTTTTGCATTTGTTTTAGAAATGACAAATCCAAATTATGTAATTTCTTATGTCTATGAATGAGACAACGTTAAGCAAACAGCAACATTAATTTAACTTTTGAAAAGTGTCAGCTGTAAACAATTATTACGAATCTTATCATGGAAATGGATGGCATTTAGGACGCTCTGTTTTGAAGATTTAATTTTTATAACCGAACTGAAAATAAAAACAAAATTTAATACGTAGATGTAAAACCGTGAAATCAACTTACAAACAAAAAACAAGTAATTGATATAGCTACTGAATTACAGGAATTATGAACTCATGAATCTGTAAGAAAATTTCAGCAATTTCATATGTAAAGCCTATTATTATGGATTTTTATTCTAAAGTGGCAGCACTTTGGCAGCTCATAGGGCCTTAGTAATCAAACAGCGAGGTTACCTCAGCACGCAACTGTTTCTGGAAGTTGAGGACTCGCAGCGCCCGCAGTTCGATCTGCGCCTGGAGACGCAAATCTTCAGATATGCTCGCGGGCAGGTTCGATAGCACTTCCATGCGATGCGCGATACGAGCTGCTATCCTGTGGATACCCATACAAATAGTACACACTTGAACTTACTTAAAAATTAATGGAAATAACAATAGAAAAATTTTGATAAAAACACTTGTACTGTTTCACAATAACACCGATTCGGCGCAACACAACTTGACTTAATTGACAGGACTAAACTTAATTTAAGTGTTCTGTCCTTTTCTTTCTGTATCGAAAAGACAAAGACGGGGCGCTCAAAATAAGATTAGTCTTATCAGGTGTGTTGCGCCGAATCGGTACCAATATCACTGTTTTATTAGTCCAACCGGTATTCACCATCTGCAATGTAAACAACAACTACGCATTCCTTTGTTTATTTATTATTTTAACAGCTCCTTGATAATGCCGTAAGGCGAAACCGGTTGGACAAATAAAACAGTGATATTGTGAAACAGTATAAGTGTTTTTATCAAAATTATGATGATGTTTCACCAAGTGCCGACAATCGCAAGTATTAATCATAACAATAGAAAAGTGTAAAGCACTACAAAAAATAACACAACTACAAATAAATACTACGACCTTCAAAAATAATACTTTCCGCCAAAATTAATGTTTCGCACTATAACGCCTTCTGGGTTGCCATAAAAAAATAACTACGAATACCTAACCTTCTAACCTAACCTAACGGCTCTCTTATGCATTGGTTTTCTATAAAAAGCTTATGGTGGAAACCATATATACTGAAAGTTTTAATATTATAGTGCAAAGTGTTAATTTTAAAGCTAAGCCTCTTAAAGTGGGTATGTACTAT
Source organism: Ypsolopha sequella (assembly GCA_934047225.1). NCBI lineage: Eukaryota > Metazoa > Arthropoda > Insecta > Lepidoptera > Ypsolophidae > Ypsolopha > Ypsolopha sequella. Next base: position 9,727,717 of record OW203987.1, read on the forward strand.
TATTTTTATAGTTCATTTATATATAATATATATAATATTATTCCGTAAGTTATCTTCTCTTCTACATACAGTCAGGTCTATTCCCGCCGCCAAGGCTACGGCCCGCCTTCGCGTGAAGCATTCAGTGGGTGGAGAAGGGACAGATTTATGCGATAGAAAGAAAAGCGCAGCGAGGCACGGTACCCACGCAGTGCTGTGCGAGCTGAATTCAACTTTATTGCCGCGGAACAAGAGTAGCTTTTTATTCAAGGATCTGAGAGTGGATCTTCTGTAGTACCAATATTTCTTCTGTGATACAGTTTGGAAAATAAATGTGGTCGGTTGAGATATTTGTTTCTTATCATTGACCCTGTCGATTGATACCATGAAAGTACAGGTAATTATTTTCGCATTTTTGAAGGTTCGTTTCCCGACAGATGAAAGCGATTTTTCAAACATCTTTAAATGCCGTTTTACTTATTTAAAACAATAATGGAATGTTCCTTTGAATAAAATCTGCTATCAATATTTAAGAGTCTATAATACCTCACATTGCTTTGCATGATCCTCTGTTATGTCAACAATACTGCAAGAATCACTCTGAAATAAATATTATGGTAAAGTTCAGGACTAATAATAAGCCTTGAATGTGGTGAAACGACATTGCATTAAATTTTCTCAATAGAAAAAAATTGCAAAATTACCTCCGATCCGTACATTAAACCACTAGTATTCAATTAATACTTCAAATTAAATCATGAAACTTTGCATTGTAACTGATTTCAATCCCTGAAATAGAACCTGCGGTCTGAAATAGAATTACAGCGCTAAAAGCCAAGAGTGAATTAAAGTGTGAGCGATGACTGGTCTGTAGTTTGTGAGCTAGCAAACGATGTGAAAGCCAGCTCATGATTAGGTCCGCGTTAAAAAGACACCTCATAAGATTTTTTTATTCCAATATAGTTTCTAAGCATTAGTAATATACTTCATTTTAGCAGAAGCAAAGTGTTTTGAGTTTGAGTGTTTGTGTTGTGTTAACAACTTTGTATCGCAGCCGCGATGACTTGTTATATTTATATTTATTGACTCCACAGACACGTTCACAAATATGAATTCTTCCATTCCAACGTTTATTTTTTAACTTTTAAAGAGATCCACAAGAACTTTTCCAAAATTTTGTCTGAAATGATGGAACGAAAATCATTTTTGACATTCCATTTCGTTTAATGCTCACCTCTGACGGCCTCTCAGACCCTCATGAGCCACAAGTCATACGAATGAATGAAATCACTTGCTTCACTCATTCACCTCATTCATTCGTAATCGATTATAGCGATGTAATTGTATGTCGGACCGCACTGAATATAAAGCATACCCTGAATGTATTACATAAAAAAAAAATAACTATTATTTTCTCTGTAAAAAACGCACTTATTGAAAGCGCGCGATGCTTGTTGTATGCGCGGTTGTGGCCGCTTTTGGCATAAGTTAAAATTCTAGCTATAAAAAGACGGTGTTTCTGCAAACTTTGCTATGTAAAAATTGTTCATTGATATTTCTGGACATTTAGTTGCGCAGATTTTCAATAATTATTCTAGTAAATAAGAAATATTTTTCACATTATTCGCAAAATGTTTTTTTTTTTTTAGTTCTCAAGGAATTACCAGAGGTCTCATCTAGGTTTAGGGTTGGTATGATCGCGCGGTGACTGCATGAAACTGGTGAACATTGACCAAAACCGACGCCTGGGTTTCTTCTTGAGCAAAGGAAAAATGCTAGTTGACATTAATATTGATAGATATACATATGCCTAATTGTACCTGTTTTCTCTTTCATTCATGATTTGCAGCGGATCAATCCCGACAGGTTTGGGCATTGTGGTGATGCGGTTCTGTTTGGCTCCAGGAGTCGGAACACCAGGCTGCCGACAAATAATTATGTATGGTATAAATGTTGAGAATGGATAAACACATTGTAAAATATAGGCACATGTCGTTTCTTGCATTTTTCATGCGTTTAATGTTCATTGTAGGTAGTCTATTTAATTTTTTTGTAAATTGTATTTAAATAAATAAATAAATAAATAAAATAAAAGATAATTTATTTGTCTTACAAATGTGCTAATACATATACACAAAACAATAAATACAAAAGTGAAAAGACAAAAAGGTCTAAGCTCGGCATACAGCTAGCTACACATGCAGACAGCCGCCGATTTTCAGCTCAGCCTTGTAATACTACATGATGAAACACATATTAGATTAAATTAAAGTAACTACAATAAATATTAACTACAAAATAAATTGAAAAAAGAAAAAAAAAAGCCTACAAAGTTTTTTGAAACCAAAGAACAAAATAAAAATAATAATAAAAAAATAAAAGAATAAAAAAAATAATAATGTTTAGTTTTAGGAGGGAACACGTAGAGCCTGAGACTGCTTCAAGAGCAGTATGTTTTTACGTAATGAACAAAAATAGATCGTTTTAGGCGCTATATTTCGACCTCTCAGTGAGGTCGTCATCAGGTGAAAAGGATTTATTAGTCCATTATGTATAATACAATGAGAAAAAAAATCAATTCAATTCAATTCAAAATTCTTTATTGCATACAAGAATAAAACGTATTGCAAGTATCTGTAAATTATTTATAGTTGTAGGCATTAAATATCAACAATAAAAGTAAACTTTATATTTTACGAAATTATCATTATTCATAAATTATAATTTAGAAAATCATCATTCGACTGATGCCAGCCTCATTGAAGAGGCAGAAATATTTCGTAAAATATAAAGTTTATTTTTATTTGTTTTTTTTTTTGTTATTATTGTTATATTTTGTTATTAAATGCCTACAATTTTAAATAAAAAACCGGCCAAGTGCGAGTCGGATCTATCTATAAAAACGGCAAAAAACATGTCTGTTGTATGGGAGCCCCCTTAAATATTTATTTTATTCTGGTTTTTAGTATTTGTTGTTATAGCGGCAACATAAATACATTATCTGTGAAAATTTCAACTGTTTAACTATCACGGTTCATGAGATATTATTTAAAGTTTAAGTTTAGTTATTTTGAGTTGTTGAAGTGATGATATTGTATTTAGATAAGTAGATAATTTAAGGGAACTATAGGTCGTTTAGTAAACAATACTTCATGTTATTTAAGTTTCATGTATGACTGTTTTCCTTAATAAAATTAATTAAAATACAGCCTGATGACAGACGGACAGCGGACTCTTAGTAATAGGGTCCCGTTGGTTACCATTTGGGTATGGAACCCTAAAAAGCTGAATATAACTGTAAATATATTTATTCAAGTATCAGTAATCTTACAGTTTAAGCAAAAGGCGAGCTTATCTCTGAAAGAAATTTCTACCAGCAAACCCTTGGTGATAGAATATATTAAATAATCGATGTTAAGAAAAGTTGAACAAATGAAACCAGTTTGTTTGAGCACCCTTAAGTAGATCATATTACCATGAATTAAGAATTAATATAAATTAAATAAACATTGGTTACGGGCAGGTTGGTCAGTCAGCTGTGAGCATCTACACTTGCCTTTATCATCCATCACACACAAACCGTGTTGGTTTAAATGATGTGAACTATGTTTAATTAAATGAATGTAATAATGTGTTAAATAAATAAAATAAAATAAAATAATAAAATGACACAATATGAGACTATATGTCCAGTTGCACAATACTTTATATACAACCAATACAAAAACAAAAACAATTTCACGAAAAAAGAGAAAAAGAACACTCGTCATGATATGACGCCCACACCACTAATCAGAAGCGAGAAGAGTAAAGCGGGCGTGGCTTAAGAAATTAAGCCAGACCGTAATCCCTTGTGATTGGTTCTCTAGCAGTGTTATAGTAAATTTGGACAATCACAGCGCAGAATTGCGATGTTACAATGTAATATATTATAACATCAGCCAAACAATGTAGGTACTCATAAAACCGCTTTTGATGTTGTAATTTCCTTAATGCAGTATGGGAGTAGATAAAAAGTATTTTATTTACATATTGTAATCTACTGAAAGATATTTGAATTGATTAGTTTCACAAAACCAACCATAACATGTACCGAATGACAACGTCGCTGAGCCTACCAAATCTGACGTGTTTCATTTAATATCGTAATTAATTTGAATTTGATTCTTAGAACTTTCCTTAATTCTAGCGCCCATAACAATTTTTTCGAGGGTCTTTGGCAACAATCACCGCTAAATGGCGGAATTCACTGTATAGTTTCAAAGGTGAGAAAAAACATAAATAGATGCAAATAATAACCTGTTGAGTAGGCTGTGGCAGAGGCCCGCCGGGGCCCGGCGGGCGCGCCAGTCCGCCCGGCCCTGGTCCGCGCATCTGCGGAACACCACCCATCATTGGCTGTAAAAATGTGTATAATTTATATACATATAAACGTCAAAATTAATACATAGCATCGAACTCGACATGTTAGATAAGGATCCGAACTGCCAAGAAACAAAATCTTTTTGAAGTGTGCGATTAAACTCAAGCAATGCTGACCTTCAGGTAGGCCATGCGTCGCGTAGTTTTGTATTGTACGTACATACATCTACAATACTCAAAAATTTAAAAGAACCTTGCTCTGCGATACGGATATACTAAGTACGCATTGTATAAGACGCGATATCGAACTACACGTCGCATGATATCGCAATAGTTTAATCGCTTATACATTTTATAGCATAGGCTCGGTATTCGTAACTCAAATACGGGCCCGATTGAGCTGAAACAAATATTATACAGTTTTTGAATTAAATAATGAAACTGTTCGGGTATTGAGAAATCACTTTCAGACTTTGTTTACTTACCGGGTTAACAAGCGGCGGAGTGGGCTGCGTGGGCGGAGCCATCTGCCCCGTCATAGGCAGCGGCGTGGGGGGAGCCCCGCCCCCACCGCGTCCCTCGCCGCCCGCACCCCCCGCTGGCTTTCCGCTCCCTGCTACACCACCCCCGCCCGCCGGCGCTTGCTGTCCGTACGGCGAGGGCGGCTGCACGGGCGGCGTGGGACACTCGGGCGGCGTTTCTCCCGTGCGCTTCCCTGACGCCATTATGGATATCTGTGGCGAGATCGGCTGGTTCCGTGCGAGGCTGCGGTACGCAGCTATCTGTGCTCTGAAATTGAACAAAATTGTTCCAGGTTTCTCTGTGGTATTATACATTTTCGATAACATTGTGAAATCCTAGTGTGTTGTTTGTCGGTACAGTTGACAAACAGTAACAATAAATTCGAAAATAAAAAAAATATGTGCCGTTTTACCATCCTACTCGTATTTATCGAAATCCATTTTGTTAGAGCCTTGAAAGTGTGTTCGAAGTGTTTGGCCACAGCATATACTTACTTGAGCTGACTCAGCTGATTGTTGGAAAAGAGTCCCTTGTTAGGATCCTGCGGGTTGGAGCGTGCTCGGAGCGCTAACAGCTGCGAGTAGCGCGGGTCCTCCTGCAGCCCCTTCTCCTCCATGGAGTCAATGGCTCGCTGCAGCGCGTTGAGGTTATCGGCGCCGGGGTTGGGCGCCATGCCCTGCATCGGCGAGGAAGCGGGCGGCGCGTTGGAACCGGCGGGCGTGGCGGGCGGCGTCTGTCCAGGCGGCGGCGGGCCGGGTGGCGCGGGGCTACCGGCGGGCGGCGCGGCGTGCGACGGCGGCCCCCCCTGCCCCGCCATCATGCCGTGGTGCGGCATGTGCGGCGCGCCGGGCGGCAGGCCCGCGGGGTGCATGCCACCGTGCGGCGCGCCCTGACCCTGAGGTCCACCTCCTGGAGGCGGCGGTCCACCCCCCATTGGTGGAGGACCCTGAAATATTTAATAAGCATTAATCTTCCTGTTTTAAAGTTTAGGGCCGTTATAGGACATGATGAAAACTTGATATAAGCAAACAAACACTCGTATGTACAGCTTTGGCCAAAATTTTAGCCACTTGGGTTTATTTTTAAATAAAATGTAAGCCTTGCAAAAAATAACTGTTAAATGATCATGTCACGATCATACAGGTGGTGGTCAGCAATCGCAAAACTGTTTCTGATCCTTACAAAAATTGTGAAGATTTATCTTTTGTCTTGTTGCAGCAGTGTATGCTGTGTGTAAATGGACAGGTATCTTTAAATAAAACCACGTAATCTACTGATCATACGGGAAAACTTCCATGAGAAAAAAATTATTTCCCATTCAAAATTCACAGGTTTTCAAAATTAGTAAGGAATCATGTTTTATTTCTGCAGCCATTTATTTGGGGAAGTTGTTCAGTATGATCAGTGTATTATGTGGTTTCACTATGAGATACCTGTCTTTTACATCTGGTATATATGTAGGTGTAGTAAGAAACTATTCCGAAAAAACTGAAATCATAGTAGCCTGGGTCCCAGGACATCAAGGCATTGAAGGTGCCAGAGAAGGTGCAGAGGATAGGTTTATCGGACCTGAACCTAGGCTTAATATTCCCGCAAACGTCACTAACAAAGGTAATAACCCGCCTGGCTTGAGAAGAATCGGTAGATGAATGGAGGAACATCAAGGGCTGCTGACAGTTGAAGATGTTTCTCTCAACTATCATCTACAAAAAAGTTTGGTACATATATTCTTAACCTAAGCAGAGTCAACCTAGGTGTGTTATATATTTCTTAAATATATAACTGTGGGAAAAAAAGGAAAAAAAATTTTTTATATAAAAAAAAAAATAATAATAATAATAAATAAAAAAAAGGAAATATATATACATATATATATCACTATATTTGTTTATAGCATGGTCTTCATTATGTGTTGGAGTAAGCATTACATTGTAACGGAGCGAAATATAAATAAAAATAAACATGTCAAAGAAACTATGAACAACAAAAAAATGGTATGGGAGATCTAATCTCACAGCAAAATCTATCATTTAAAAAAAAAAAATAATAACCTAGGTGTGTTGTTAGGTATTCTAACTGGCCACTGTAGGCTGAATAGACATCTGTCAATAATGAAGGTAGAGGAGAATCCCTCATGCCCGCACTGCGGGGAGGAGGAAATGAGTAAGCACTACTTAGGAGAATGCTTCATATATTCTAGCCTAAGATGGGAGATACTTAATGATGAACACATCAAGGAGAAAGATCTCAAGTATCTTGAGTACTCAGATATACTAGGATTTGCTAAAAGAAGCAGAAGATTTGAGGAGAGAATGCCCTTGGGACAATAGGATACCAAAAAATAAATGAAAGTGTGTGTTTTAGGGTGTGTGTATCGTGAGTAAATGAGTGAGAGAGATCAGTATGTTAAGGTGTGTATAGAAGTTATGTAAGTCCTATTCATTCCATAGAGAGCAATAGCAAAAAGACTTAAAACCAATTAAGTTTCAACTTTCAACAGGTTCTCTGTTTGATCAAAATTCAAATGAAGTAGATGTTTATAAACCATTTGTGAGCATTTTTTTCGGGTTAAGTGTATAATCGTGAGGTCCTTGCTTAAATTATTATATATAAACGGAGCCAAAAAAGTGGCACGGTTTCGAGCGAAATTGGTTCGAGTCAAAGGGGTGTCAAAGATACGATCTTGTCTGCGTTTTGATTCTAACTTAATTTTAATTTTGTCATAGTCAGCGGTGTTGTGTAGGTGACATAAGATTTATATATAATTGTCTTACAGTTAATACTGTATTTTCGCGATAGAGTTCTTCCGTGGGATATCGCCTTGGTTTAAATTATATTATTCTATGTACACAGGCATGACTTTTTTACAGCAACAGGTGGAAGTTCAGGCGATTTCATACTGACATGTAATCGCCCGCACTCCCGCCATGTCACATTTATTAATAGTATAGATTAAAGTTATTGAATAAGGATTAATTAAAAAAGAAAGACAGAAATATCTAGGCATTTTTCTTCCATCCGCAGGCTTTCTTAGCTTTGTAGCTTAATGTCAGCCACAAATTTTTGTTAGGTCCCTCAATTCAGATTCAACTCAACATGGGCCATGTAAATTATTATTACATGCGGCTTTAATACTCATGTGTAATAGTTGTTGACTATATGTCAATCATTTCACCGATACAATTTTGGCATTATCATGATGCAGCATTCACCGTCCTTGTCAATCAGGCTTGATGCGGCCGAAACTTGTCCCTTGATAATGCCAAAATTGTGAATCGGTTGGCATATAGTCAACAACAATCACATGTGATTGTTAAAGCTACGTGTAATAATAATTTAATATGTCAGCTTACGCGAGTTAATAATACTATGGGCCATGTGGTGAAAACTTGCTGCTAGCAACAGTATTTTATTATGTAAAGTAAGCACATGAGTTAAATACATTGTATAGCACAAGTCAGCATTCAACAACTCACTGTACCTATGTGTCTGCTTAGGGAAATCTGAGTTAATTTTATGACAACTCAGAATCCTTCATTTTGTGCTATCTTATCAACACTCTTACAGGTCGCGGCACAATTTTTGACTGCTTGGTGAAAGTGGTAAGGGACTAGCGCATGCGTTCAAAAATTTACCAAATGTGTAAGAGAAAATAACTAGCGCAGTCAAGGTAAGACGTCAAAAACCATGCCGCTACCTGTAACACATTACCTTTATTAACTTTCAGGGTAATATACAAGATGACTTTTTGATTATCCTCCAAATTCATACTGGTGGCTTGGTAAGTGATCACTATCATGGATCAATAACAATTTTTGTAAATTCCTAAAATGAAATTTCGACTCCCCATAGTGATTCACTCGGAACTGGAAGTGAATTTCTACAGGAAGCCGAAATTTCATTTTACACATTTCACAAAAATTGTTATTGATCCAAGATACTGATCACTTATCAAGCCTCCAGTATGAATTTAGACGATGATCATAAAGTCACCTTGTATATGTTATTTTAAATCATACCACTGTAACATCTGAATTTCTAGACTATTTAACATCTGTACTTTTGTTCAACTGAATAAAAGAATAGATTTATCAGACATTTAGCTATTTTAAGTACACACCTGGCCAGGAGGCATATGTCCCATTTGATGCTGCATGTAGCCATGAGGGGGTCCCTGTCCCGGCATGCCAGGATGTTGTGGCCCTCCAGGCATATTGTGATGGCCATTAGGGCCTGGAGGATGAGGCCCACCGGGACCCATGGGATGTCCAGGAGGACCTGACATGTGCGGGCTGCCCATATGAGGCGGCATCTGATGGCCACTAGGGGGCATTCCTGGATGCTGGGGCGGCATCCCAGGTGGTCCATTACTATTAGGATGTGGAGAGGCACCAGAGGGAGGCATGTGGTTAGGAATAGGCGCTTGACCCGGGCCTGCAGGGTGGCTGGGGGGCGGCCCGTTTACATGTTGTTGGTTGTACGGACTATGAGGCGACTGTGGCGGCGCCGGGCTTTGCGTCGGCGGCCCCATGGGACTCGGAGCCTGTGGCGGCGGCATAGGACTACTCTGAGGAGATGGGCTAGCCATCTTTAAAAATTATATACTCGGTCCAGTGACAAACATCTAATCCGCGTTCCTGATTCACATTAATTCACACTTTCCATAATAGACAAATCGGGCTTAATTTTACTGAAATGCAAAGAGACAACGAGAAGGTGAATATTTTCGTAGATTTCGCCACAAGCCACAAACACCTCTCCAATCCAATCCAAACATCTATACTTTGGATCCCTGTTTTGCACGACGAATTATGTACAATATGTTATGCACGACCCGTTTTGTCCAGCCTGTTTTCGGTCCCATGTACATGAATAACAGGGTCGTACAAAACTGGCTTCGATTCGAGTAACGGCCCGTAACTACGAATAATAATTCTCTAGAAGCGTAACTCAGCCCAAAAAATTGCTCCACGAAATAGAACACGCGGAAGGCGGGGCGTAAAATAGGGACAGCAGCGCGGCCCGCCAGTTCGTTATAACACCTTGAGCACACCCCCGACACTTCATAGTCCACGCTCAAGTTATTTACCTACACTCTCACGCGCGCATCTGGCTTGTCCGCACACGCTTGTGTGTGTGCGTGAGCTAGTCTAGGGCTGGCAGCAAGCGTGTGAGCGTCGTCGATCGAGATGGACAACATTTATAGTCAGCAACTTATATGATTCTCTTCCTAAATTTTAGCGTGGTTAATCCCTAGGTCCTAGTTCTGGTTCCCCATGGATAAATTTGTATTAAAAAAATATATATCGTCATGACCTGAATGCGCGAGAGGGTGTCAGAGGTTTGAAATGCAAGTCACAGTCCACACTCGGTACACCAGCGTTTCACCTACAAATATTACGTCCTAACGTGGTGGGAGGTGCGCCCTATCGCCGTAAGTACTTTAGGCAAAAACACACGATTTTTAGGACATACGGGTTTCCTCACTATGTTTTCCTTTACCGTTCAGAAAGTGGGAAGTACTTACCTATAAGCAAATACGATGCGCATTGTGTAAATTCCGAAAAACTCATTGGTGCATGCCTAACCGCGGATTGAACCTGGATCTCAAGATTGAGAGGCCAGCGTTCTACCCCTGAGTTACCGCCGCTTTTTCATAACTTGAAAAATAAATTAACATAAATGAAAATGGCTTAGTTCATCGGAAGGAAGCAAATTTGAAAAATCTCCGTTCTTTATTGGTTGCTCCGTTTTCTAGGCATTCATATATACCACAATAACGAACCATATTGATTAAAAATCAGTATCGTAATAAAACAAAACAAGATTTATACTTGCGATTGTCGGCACTTGATGAAACATAAAAAGCATCTCGATTTTGAATACAAACACTTGTACTATTTGTTTCATAACATAAAACAAATAGTACAAGTGTTTGTGTTCAAAATCAAGAAAACAGAACAAAATACGCGCGCAGCGAACGAGTGCTACTCGAGCTCTGACTGCCTCCAGATTTGCCACTAACTTGCGGGGGATCGCGGGAGACGTTAAATTCGCGCGGGGAGGTGAGTGTCGCTTCTTTACGTTGTAATACTTTATATTCTCTACCTTGAGTCTCGTGTTTGAGCCGCGGGAAGTTTCGATTGTGCATATTATTGTGATTTTTCGGGATTTGATTTTACAAATATGCCTTCGTGTGTCGTAAAGTGGTGTAGAAGCCATACAGATATGACAAATACTGGAATCACCTTTCATAAGTAAACACTTTGAAAACTATACTTGACGTCTCTGAAAAGTGTTATGCAACAAGTACCTATGATTATTTTTTCTATTACTTGTATTCTCATATGGTGTGCTGAGATTAGAGATGGGCACGGGAAAATTCCCGTTTGGGAAAATTTCCGGTGTTTATCGGGGGAAATTCCCAATCGGTGGGTTTTTTCATTTTTCTTCACAAAGACTATGAAACTTAAAATGAAACTTACTGCAGGTGATAGAGGAAGTCACAGCCAACATTTTATTTCCGTACATTTAACCGCGAAAATATGCGCTTTGGAAACTGCAGGCACTTGAAAATATTTAATTAAAAGGTTGAGTAACCGAACTATTTGTTTTCGTGATAGACTGCTGACGCTATTACAAACACCTTTTACTGATAAAGTTTTTCTAAAATATGCATTACTTTCTGAGGAAAAAAATACTTAATTATTTTTTGTATTGAGAAAACAATGATACTGTCAATTAAAGAAGAACTTTCCGTCATTTAGCTACAATACGGCAAATCTACTTATTTGCCATGGTGGATAGCTTTTATTTCAAAATATATTAAAACAAAATGTCAAAATGAAAAACGAATATTTTCCCAAACGGGTGTTTTCATGGAAACTTTTCGGTAATTTTCCCGCAATCAGGAATTTTTCCGGATGGAAACCCTTCTCTAGCTGAGATATAACATTTTAGTTTAAAGTATGAAGGATCATACTCGTATCATGCATTAACACAATAGTTTTCATTATCACAGATTCCCAACAAATGAAATCCAGCGTGAAAAATGGGTAACCGCGGTCAGTTTGGAAATAAGTTAATCTGATATATGCAGCAAACACTTTTGAGATGAGGACAACCACATGATTTATAATGGAAGGCGTAAATTACTAAGAAAGTCAGCGTTGCCTATTTGCACTGTAAATTATTGTTTCAATTTTACAATTTCCAGTTATTTTCTTACTTAATTCCTCATATATAATTACTTTTATTTTATTTGTTTTTCAGTTGGTTACTCCTAGATTGATGGATGTGCAAAGAGGTGTGTCAGGATCGTAGCAGATGGAAATCTGTAGTCTCTGCCAACCCCTCTAGGAGACAGGCGTAAGTATATGAAGGGTACAGGAAAAAAAGGGGCTCATCGACATATTTGTCCAAATCAAACCAACAATGGCAGTTGATAGATTTTGAACGGGCCTTTAGTATGCCGTGTTCAAAACAAACTAAAAGGGGCTGGTTTCCTGTTATATAGGCATAACAAAAAAAACTAAAAAAGACTAAAAGGAGCATATTGCGACGTAAACCGGGATAAAAGGAGCGCATTTTATTCGATACTGGCTAAGAAGGGGTACATTGACAACTCACAATCTTAGAACGCGCCCATTGCACCGCCATTTTAGATTTTCTGTCATACTTATAATATAGTTTGAAACCTTTAAATAGCTTTTTCTTGAAATAGCATAAATGTCAATTAGCCCTTTCTTTTCCTGTACCCTTCATATAGTTGTATGTATGATTACTCCATTAGTCTTTATTATAGATATGCAAATAGGAAAGGTTATATAATGTATATTGTTGTATTGTATGAAAAAATATTATTCATTTGGAACTTATATGCTATACAATATAATTAATGTATTTTTATTGTAATATTTAATTCATTTAATAAAAAATATACACCTAAACAAGCTCATTTATTATAGCGTAATACTGTATAACACCATCTACAGTGCTCCCTAAGTAATAATGCGCATAAAAATCTATGGCCGAGCGACCGGACGTACCACGTGACCTTAATGCTTGTATAGAAAGTTACTTAATTCTAAAAACTCTTGAAATGTATAATACATTTTTTTTTTAGGAAAGGTGTTTACAGTTTTGTTGAATATGGAAATATTTGTTTTCTTTTATATTTTCTGGTAAATTATTATACATTTTTATACACAGGGCAAAAGGACTAGAGTGGACGATTTTTGGGCTGGAAGAAGGCATGCCTAATTTGTTACGTGTAATGTGTTTGTTACGTTGAAACATTTGACTGACGTAATTGGAGCCGTGTGCTTTTGTCCACGGTCCAGTAAATTACGGCTCCGATTACACCAGTCAAACGCCGGAGCCAGGGTACAGAAGCATTTCCGGAAGCTATCTGTTTACTAGTCCGGTTTTGACTCCGATATCGAATCGAGCAAAGCTCATTTTACGATAAATGACGGACGTTTGGTTGAAGTCGGAGCCGTGGACAAGTCAACGAGTTACCGGCTTCAGTTACCACAGTGTTAACAGCCTCAGATTTATATATTTGCTGCGTTTTTGTTGCGACACGTTTTCCTGGCCAGACTATAAGAGAAGAAAACGATACCGTGAACACTAGTGCTGCCATCTGTTGATTGGTCACACAACCTTGTTTTCCAATTTTCGGCCGTAATTAAACTGTCTTCCCCTGCTTTACACCCCGCTAGTGTTGGCTCAACATCGATAGTATCGAAGTTTACAAAAATGCAATCGATACATCGATAGTTACTTATCTCAAATTAGACATGTATTCTTTTCGTAGTTGAACCTATTTTTGTAATTGCTAATAACTAAACAAGTAAATAAATAATAGAAAATATTGTCACTTAAAAACCAAATAAAAATAACTTGTAATAAAAAAAAGCACTTTGCAAAGTTTAAGTATTTATTTTTAATGACTAAGCATGAAAACGCCTTTACCTGTGGGGCTTATTTTGTGAGAACTTTATTCAGGCACAAAATATATGCTATGTATGTACCACACACTATTAAATACGCATTCCAAAATCAATACTGAATGACGTGCGGACTATCGATTGTGCCGATAGTGAATATAATATCGATTAACCATCGATGTTTATCCAACACTACACCCCGCTAGAATTCTTAATTTCTTTTAACTTATTCTTTGTGAGAAAGAATAAATTTGTTATAAGATTAATGTAATATTAATTTGTTTGTTTTGTTACTTAGAAGACTGCCAACCGTTGCTGTAAATTACTTTCTCTGTCTTTATTGTTTGTTGCGATGGCGGCTTTTAGAGTGGAGTCTGGATTACAACTTTTAGCAAGATTAACTAAAAAAAGAAATATTGACACATTTTACACAAATATATTTCCAACCAGTCTGAAGCCGAGTGAAGTAATAGAAATATTTGGTGAAAGTGGTACCGGAAAATCATTCTTAGTTATGGATATGATTGCTGAAGCTCTGATACCAGTACAGTTTGGTGGTGCTGAAACTGAGGTTCTTTTATTCCATACTGATGGGAACTTGAATACTGAAATGTTGTTAAATTTATTGCAAAAGAAGATATCGTCCAAAACACAAGTCAATGCTGACTTAAAAAATCAGCTGGTAAATGAATGTTTGAGCCGCCTACATATTTGGGAGATCTATGATGCAACTCAATTCTATATTACAGTGCAAAATCTTGAATCTGTTCTAATGGACCATCCCAATATATCATTTTTGATATTTGATTCATTAACTGCATACTACTGGTCTGAACAAGGTTTTAAAATAACCAAGATGGACATGTATATCAAAAATATTTTAAAATTAATCCAAAATTTAACAAAAGATTATGAATGCATAATTATTTACACAAGGCCACAATACTTTAATTCAAGCAAAGATGTAATTCAGAACCTGGAGGCATGTTGTAAGAATCCTACTCTAGAATATTTAAATCATAGAATTGGTTTAAACTCCACTAACAATGTAGAGGGAACTTTATTGTATGAAGTTACAGTTAGAAACTTTGAAAAACAATTTAAAAAATTCTTTCAAATTTATGATAATGAACTTTTATGGACTTAGATCAAGGAGCCTATAGTAAAACCTAAGCAACTTTGTTTATTTAGGATATCTGGAAGGTGCTAAAATTACTAACTTGGGTTGAATTTGAATAAAACATACTTATTTTGATATTACATTCTTTATTTTAACTATTTAATTATGTAGGTAAACAAAAATGTATAAAAATTATATCTTAAGTACGTAATGAGTCTTTCTTCATAAACAAAAAAGAGAGTTTGTAATACTGAAAGAGATCTTGATTATTTTCTAAAAATGCGTTTTTTACTGATTATCATAATAATTATGTACTTGAACTTATAACTATAGTTTTTAGCTGAAATATCACAACGCTAGAAATATAACGTATAAAAATACAATAAAGCCATGGCTAAAATAATTCAGATTTTCCCATTTACTCAATGTGTGGAGATATGAATAACCAGATTCTTGTAAAGAGAAAGAGGCTTCAAACATTACACCTAAATAAGCCAAGTGAACTACGGTTATTAGCGAAAACAAAGAGTTTAAAAACAAAGCTAGATAACTGTTACCTTTGTGTGTATGACTGCACTGTTTTAAACATGGATTTGCTAAACAACATACTTCAAGTGCTGAAGAAACTTTAGAACGGAAGTTGTATTCAACATAAGAAAATGTTCCTATACTGAGTAACACTGCTGAGAGCTGAAAATTGATTCCATGAAGCACTGAAGACATAGCATATGTAACAAATATTGCAGTAAATTGACCATAACGTTGACATGGTTTAAATACATAGTTTTTAAGCCATTGATGCATAGGTATATTCCAATAAATAACAACTTGAACCAGAGATCTTGGTAGTTCAATGAAGTAAGGTTTTGTGACTTGGACTTCTGAATGACAATCATTAGTTAGTCCAAACCCTGCACTGATCATGGACACAATTGACATGCTAGACACAAAATAGTGAGACATTCTGAATGCCTGTGCATCACGGTAGGCCACTAGCCACTTTGCAGCATCATCGTTTATGTACCATGGCACTATGCAGTTAGACATAACCAAAAACATCATTGATAAAAATAAATTAACTGCAATAATTTTGATCCACCTTTTTGATAAAAATCTAATGCTCAGATACTGGTTATAGGTATTGAAAGATATCCATGGTCCTAGAGTACAGTTGGCCGGGCAGAACAAATATCCTCCATACTCCACAGGATTCAACATTTGTTTGAAAAGACCTCGATCTAACTCAATGGCTACTGATATTATCTTCATGGCTGCTATCATTTGAATCCCTCTTATTTGTTGCCACATTTTAGGGTTAACAAAATAAATTTCACAACTTAGAATGAATATTATCATGCATAGGGTAACAACAAGCCCCCTCCATTTTTTGGTTATTAAAGAAAGAAGTACTATAACAATGTAAGAACAAACAGTGATACCTACTGTCCATATAAATGCTTGGCCAATATTGAAATAAAGAAGTGAACTTCCAAATACGAGCGAAAGGCTGTGACGAACATTGTGTGGAAGTTTGATGTTCTGTATGATGAGCCGCAGAATAAAATTCGGTATTATCTGGTCTTTAGCGAACTTCAGGCCTTCATATAGCGTCGGTTCCCCACACAGAGTCAAGTAAGTCCAAGCACTTTCAGAGTAATCGTCTTCCGCATCCATTTCATTGGATTATTCCTATATGTATAAGAACAGTATGACGAAAAGTTGTTTAGAGGTAACTTAATGTTTCACTTTCTCGGCAAAATAAATAAGGAAGGAAAATGGAGAACGTTAATTTCCTATTGTACCTTTAAGAAATAAGACAAAAATTCAAGAGAAAACAACAAAAATGTTTCAGATTTCAAGATCATCCCGGGCCACGTTTATAAACTAGGGGTCGCGACACGGGTTCTAATGCCATCTCTGTCGCACTTGTTGAAAATTGTGTACGCTATCCTGCTGTCAGTGTTAGAACCTCGCAAATTTTTTAATTTATGAACGCCTATCCGCAGCGCAGCCTGTTTTCCTCCTCAGTAAATAAGAAGGCAAAAGGAACTTAGCCCATACGGTCTAGTCTGAGGTTTCAATTATCAATCAATATAAAAACATATTTTATTGGTTTTTACTTAGAGCATGTACCAATGGAGGGGCTATGTAATACATTTTCCTCTGTCAAAAACATCGTCTCCGAAGAACACACAGATATACATATAACCCCTTATTGCATCCTATATCTGCTCAGCAAAAGTTTTTCCCAAAAATTTAAATTTTATTTATTTTTTGCTGCTGGCAACACTTTTATCTAAAAACCGGTAAAAAAAAAATCCAACGTTTAGTCCTATAACCCATTTTTAAAATTGCCGCCGCCGGTCATCTGTCACTTTTCATAGATCGCTCAGAGTGCAAACGCTCTGAAGCACGGACGATGTTAGCACAACATGGCGTCGCACAGAGGTGAAAAATCCCAAAAAGCTGGCCAAAACCTATTTTTTTCAAATTTGTCATTGGTTGGGAGAAAGATTGTTCCTGGTCCAATTATAGGGATAGAGGGATAGTGTGGGCAGAGGAAAATACCAAATATCCTTCTACCTCTGCTAAAATGGGTCAAAAATGAGCTGGAGTGGTTAGCTTTTGGGTAACAATTCATATGGATCTAAAAATATACCTAATAGTGTTAAAAAATAACTATCCCCTCCTTTCTCTTACACTAACTCCCTTCCCCCTTAATTTCATACAGATAAATAATATACAAAAATGAAATGCAAGTCTTTCATAATCAAAAAATATATATAATTATGTTTAGTTTATTATACAGTGTCAATTTCAGGATCCTCTAATAAATTTAACACACTTTGAAACAAAGGTAGAAAAGTTTTCTTAGATCACTTATAAAAGGGTCAGATGACACCATTAGTCTTTGATACGTGTTTACGATACACTGCTTTCGAAAAAAAAAATTGGAAAATTGCTCCCTGTATTTTCTCACATCTTTGTTTCTGCTCTCTTGAGCAATAGCTACTTCCGAAGTTTCAATTATGCTTAAGCCATAGAACAGTATTTTGTGGAACGTCGTAGGCATGTTAAACCATGGATAATGGAACACAAAAGTACATGCTGTTTTCAAGCAGAAAATCTTAAATTTGGCAGCATTTATTTTATATCCACTTGCCATGAACTTCAAAATTGAATGAAGTCGATTTAAGAGATTCAAGCTGATACTAGATATTTCAGTTACTTCCTCTGCATGCTGAAACATATTTCAAGCCGTGTTTCCATCTGTAGACACCCCTCCACCCTGCCTTGGTTTGTCTATATTATGTAGACCAAGTTTTTCCCAAAAATCTTTGAGCGATCACTTGGTTTCTTCGAACTTCTTGGAAGGTCGGCCACCTCCTTGGTTGTGGGCTGAATGCACAACAGGGAAAGTAACATAGGCATTGAACCAATTTTTGTTTTTGTTGGCGCACCCTGTAAAATTGTCATGTGCTTGTTGGAGTTTGGTGTTGTAATCCGACACTAATCTTGTTAACAACCACTTGGTTTCGTGTGAAAAATCGGTAACACGTAGAGACTTTTTTCATCTTTTCTTGCAAGTATGTCCGTTTTTCGTGATGCTATCGAGAAGCATACTCCCTATAATAGCTGACAAGAGTGTATCTGCTAAAACAGGCTTCTTTGTTAGTTGATCCTAAAACAATTAAAAAACAAAAATTAGCAAACATGACTAATAAAATAAAATGTTTGTTAAGGCGACGGTTTCGGACGGGAAAATTTTCAGTGGTTTTAGCAAGACTAATGATTAATTTTTGTAACAATGTTAACATTAAAGCCGGATGTGCCAGGAAACTCAACTTTATCATTTCATGAAAATTACTAAGCAGAAAAAAATCATTTTCACGTCGTTTTAGTGGCATTAATGTTTAAAAAAAGTCATTGAGTATCTAAAATAAATAATAAAAGATAGGTAATTTTCTGGAGTAGAATCCATCGCAAAAACACAAACTTTCACTAAAACTTCCGAGTAAGAAATTAATAAACGCAAGACTTAAAATTGTCGTAAACACATCCAATTTTGAACAAGTTCAACTTTGGACTGATGTAAAAATTATAACCCGTTTTTCAGGTAGCCCTAATTGCTGTGAACCTTTTCATTATTTATTCAGGTAGTAATTTAAATTATTTTTGACGTGTTTCGAGAATTTTTACGTTTTTAGGTTTCGACCAGCTTTTATGGATTTTTCACCTTCGTGCGTCGTCGTTATGACGTCATAGCGACCATTGTAAGGCTTTCGTTATCGCGCTAACACTTGACTCGGAATGACCGTTAACGCGATAAAATCGATTATGTCGTCATTCGGAACGCGCTGTTAGAAATAAAATAGTGTGACCATTTGTGGCTGATTCCCGCCATTTAGACAGATTTTGTTAGATATCAAATTTTCACTTGGGCAGAGTTGGCAGATTTGTGAATACTTAGTGGCAGGATTTGGCAGATTTGAGAATATTTACCTTTACATGAATGTCAAGCACTTCATGCGAAATAATATTCTCACAAGTAAACCCGACCAAAATTAGATTATGGAACAGATTCCTAAATAAATATTTTCTGCCATTATTATAAAGAAAGAAGGAAGGAACATAGGGACTTTGTCTCTTTTATACCTACAAAGGAAGTGATTAAAAAGATGGGAACAGAATTGACATAAGATTTTAAAAAATGAAGAATATGTACAGTCAGCAAAATATATAGGTCGACAAGCTATACGCAAACACTTTGATCCTAAGAACCAACGGGGGGGTATCACTCACCTGTGGATCTAACTAAGCAAAGACAATATAACCACTTCGTTTTAGATGTAAGGGTCAAAGTGTTTGCGCTGGGCCTGTATGTATACCAATATCTTTCGCTGTGCTGTTTTCGTTTCGGCAGATTCTCTATTTTGCCAATGGTCACACTGAAAGAAATGTCATAATTGCATGTTTTTGACGGTGCTTGAGATATTTGTAGAAAAAATGAAAATACAAATCGAAAAATGCGTTGCCTTTTGTAGTTTTTTAGATAATTTTTATTAGAACATAATTGTAACTCAATTCAGTGTATTATCTTAGATGAATAAGTACTTTATCATATAACTTGTGAAACGAACATTACTCCTTTCAATATGAAATGTTTATGTTTCGCTATAGCCTTTACAATAATTGTTATTACTGGTGCAACGGCTGAATTGATCACCTTGAGCGGATGGCTAGTTGGTAGTGCAGTTTTGGGAGGTGGCTATTTAAAATGGGACGTATTGAAGGACAATACTATATGTCGCTTCACTGAATGTTGTAATGCAGAATATGTGCCTTATAACCTTGAAAGTAAGCATAGCTGTTATTGTTAAATCAGATAACCCTATGTTTACTATAGTGGAGCAATAATCCATATCCACCAACACACTTTACAACTCTGTTACAGAGCTGAAAGATTCATTATCGCAGCGTATGTTTGGTCAACCACTAGTAAATGAGCTAGTTAATATTCTCAGTGCTCACAAAGAGGTAGTCAACCATAGCAAGGACCAGGATAAGAAAAGTCAAGGAAATAGGAAGGCTTTAGTAATCAGCTTACATGGATGGTCTGGTGTTGGGAAGAATTATGCAGCAACTATGATAGCAGAGGCTATTTACAAAAAAGGAATGCACAGTAGATATGTAAAGCTGTTCATGGGGAAAAAAGATTTTGATTGTACTGATTTGAATCACAGTAAAGTAATTATATAATGTAGTTTTGAATTCTTTTTACTTTACATCATTTCTACTTTGTAATGATTTTGTATTTCATTTCAGAAGGTATTAATAGAGAAAGTAAATGAAGTTGTTAAGAAATGTCCGAAATCACTGATTATTTTTGATGAAATTCATGATATGTGCCCTTCGGTGTTGGATGCCATTAAACCAATGTTGGACCACCATCATGCGGTAGATGGGGTTGATTACAGGTAATTCATTTAATACTTTTATAATATAATAACAATATTTATAAACTGCTCACTTCAAACAACCGCCAATTATTGTTCAAGCTTTTCCTAGGCCTTTGGTCAGTGTCGATAAGAGGGCACAATCAATTTCTTTTTCATCATTTACATTTATTTTATTATGACATTATTTTATTTAATAATTTACATCCTCTTAGACTACTGCTAAGTGTATGGCTATCTAAACATCATAGCTTTATATCTAAATAATAATGCAACTCAAAATATTTAAATATTTAAAGGGTCTATATTGGATATCAGCGTTACAGACTCATGAATCCTGTCATACTGCAATTCACTATAACTTTTCATTTTAGTCCATTTTTTAAGGCTGCAACATATTGTTATACACATAGTACATTGGCCATCTGCAGGAAATCAAAAATCTCGTATGTAGCTCCTGTATATACCTACAACAGGTATGGATTTGTTCAGGGTATTCTCCAGATCTCGAAAGTGCTTGTTGTATAATTCCACAGTGGTGGAGGGGTAGATCTGACATCATAAAGATGGATGCTGATGGTTTTTGTTATTCTTCACATTTAGCCCACTTGTCAATTTGGTTGTGCAAGGTGTCATTTTAATATTGTACTTGCAAAAATATTTTGAATTGATTGAACTTTTTGTTACCTACTAGCGATCATTTATTATTTTTCTCCGAAACAAGTAACTTTATTGTGATTATAGTTATCATATGAAACATGCAAAATTTCATTAGCTACCTATAAACATAGTTGCATTAAAATACGATTTCATACGACTGAGCTGTGCCTAGTTTTCTGGTGCACAGTCACGATTAATCAGGCATGCATCGTCGTACCGATGGCAATCGCATTATGATTTATAAATTTCATATAAATAAGATTTCCTTTGTAATATCTATAAAATCTTTAACCTTATTATATTACACAATTATGATAGAAGTGTAGTGAAATGTTAAAAGCTGTATTTTATGCAGCTTTTGTCTGCATTGTTGATTTAAATATAGCTTCATAAAAAACTATGCAAATGCTTCTTTATATTCAAAACTATGAATATAAAGGTAAATGAATTCTACAGTGAAGCCATGAAATGTTGAGGAAATTTATATAAAACCGTAATTCAACCGTGGACTGTAATTTATGTGCACATTTCCTCTTCTGTAACGCTTGTGTGTGCTGCCACAAAACCGCACTGCAAGATGCTGTGTTAATAACAATGAAAAAATGCATACAGGTTGTTTGCCTTAACGGGGAAGAAATACGCTGATATCAGTATAATTTTGTTACTTTCTATTTTTGCAAGTAACAAGTATTTTGTTGAAATTATAATATTAAAAGTTTTTTTTATTTCTCATTCTTTCATTCTTAAATTATTAAATTAATTTATTAAATTTCCAAGGTATATATCTACAGTTTATATCGCAGGTAAAGCATATAAACTTAGTATTTTTCTAATCAATAGTATTGCAATGGAAACTTCAATGACCTTTTTTGCAGAAAATGAAGAAAAAAATAATTGTGCCCCCTTCTATACTAATTCACAAAATCATAATGCGATTGCCGTCCGCTATACGACGACGCGAGTGACGACGAGCTTTGATTTGTGACAGTGCACCAGAAAATTAGACAGCTCAGTCGTTTGAAATCGTATTTTAATGCAACTTATGTTTATAGGTAGCTATTGAAATTTTGCATGTTTCATACATTTAATACGTCAATGGTTTCATAGTTATTACTATGATAACAATAAAGTTACCTACTCGTTTCCGCGAAAATAAATAAATGATTGCTGGTAGGGTGGTAGGTAACAAAAAATTTAATCAATTCAAAATATTTTCGCTTTGGGTGTTTATGAACCGATAGAGTTAAATTTAATAAGTCAAAATTGACCTCATAGGTCAATAGATAAATAGAAGAAAAACAAAAATCGTCGGTGGGCATCTTTATGACGTCAGAGCTACCCACGGTGGAATTATACAACAAGCAGTTTCGAGATCTGAAGAATACCCCGGATACATCCCCATACCTGTTCTAGGTATATACAAGAGTTGCATACGAGATTCGGTTTAGAGAAGACTTTTCTGCGCATGGCCGATAAGTAATAACTTTGGAGGTCAACGCAATTTTTTGTATGGTTTAATCTTTAGATTCTTTATTTTTGTAATTTCAGAGACTCTGTTTTTATATTCATATCAAACATAGGTGGTCAGGAAATAGCTACAAATCTATTGGACTACTATAATGATGGGTTGAAGCGGGATGATGTAGAGTTCCACAATTTTGAACCCATCATAAGGAGAGTTGCTTATTATACAGGTAAATAATAAATCATTCATTAACCATGATGAAATTCAAAAAATCAGTGCCATTTGTACCACTGATGGTACTAGTGGGACTAAATGTGCCACTTGTACTATTGATGGTACTAGTGGGACAAATCAGTGCCACTTGTACCATTGATGGTACTAGTGGGACAAATCAGTGCCACTTGTACCATTGATGGTACTGTTCAATGGTACTAGTGGTCCAGAGACGATGAATCTTATTGAAACATTTTTAAGTAACATGGTATCTGTAGTATTCAAATAAATGATGTAGTTACCAGAATAGAAAAAGTCAATGCTTCGATGATTTGGATGTATAATAGAATTAATAGAGAACATGAATAAAAGAAGTGGCGAAAAAAATTCATTGTTAAGAGAATTTCATGGTGGTGGCAAGTGGAAAATAAAATTCAACCAGGCCACCCTAGAAGGACGTATGCTGCTGACTAAATTGGCGAAATACTGAAGAGGGGCAATGTCAAAAGTACCCGGTATAGAAGAGCTTGTATGACTAGATTGATGGATGTGGAAGAGACAAAAGAGGTGTTTTAGGATCAGATTGAAATCCGTAGTCTGTAGGGAGACAGGCGTGGGTATACATATATACGTGTTTTTTTTTTTCAGGTGGTTTCGAAAAATCGTCTACTATAGCTCAGCACTTGATTGACCATTATATCCCATTCTTACCATTGGAGCAGCAACATGTAGAAATGTGCGCTTTAGCAGAGTTCAGGGCGCATGGGGTTCTAGCCCCTTCAGAAGAAATGATGACGTGAGTACCTTGGCAGTAACAACTTGTTGTGTTTTGAATGTTATTAGTTTAGTAACATTTTATTTTCAATTTTCCAGAGATGCACTTTCAGTAATAACTTACGGGCCTACAGAGGATCAGCCGATATTTGCGAACAATGGCTGCAAAAGGTTTACTAGGCACATCCCATACATCATTCAAAAATATAAACAGAAACAAAAAACTGATTTGTAAATGGAAATCTTTTAATTTTATTGATACACAAATTGTGATAATATGTAAGCATCTTAAATAAGCACTTAAATGTGAGCTTAAAAGCATGTAAATATTTGTCAATATTCTTAAACTCAAGCAGCTGTATGTGACCCAAGATTTAGAATCTTATTTATGTAACAGTACCTGTAATTGTGGAGAAATCATGTTGTTAAAGTTTTATTTGTCCTGTACATAGTTAGAACCTTAGTGGTCTGTGGTTAGAACACTAGAATATTTTAATTACCTATCTTGTTTTGATATTTTTATTTAATACTACTTTAGATCATTTACCTGTGCAAAATAATAAATTACGCCACATCACAAGCAATAAACATTAACATAAGCAAAGGTGCAAGAAGTTGTCTGGATAGCTCATGTGTTCTGATAACCATTGCAGTGGAGTTTCAGTAGGAACTACAACGCCGTGAGTTCTTAATTTCACTGCAACAATAGGAAATTCTGGTAAATGAAATGTGCATGTAATAATGGATTATTAATAAATTGTTATGTACATACCAAAATTAACTATAACATTTAATGGATTCTTTCCACAATTTTTGTGAATTGCCATGAAATAGGGAGGTATTTTGTTTGAACTTAGAGGGTCAGAATGTGGTAAGAGCCCATTAATTCTTATGATCATGTTTGAATAGTTTGCCTGTGCTGAATAGAACCTGAGCTTTCTGGCTCTTTTCTCAGACCTGTTTCACTAAAATTGTTACTCAATTTTTTTTAGATCATACATAATAGACTATTCCACAACCAAATTTAAAAAAAAAATCTTGAATGACCTTTTCATAACTTAAACTTTGGCACTAGTTTTATTGTTATACGATAATAATTGACGAAGTTAGAGAAGTTTAAAGTTCATCCGTGTTACCACAAAACGGTGTTTAACTTTAGACAGTGTTTAAATCTGTTGTTGTCGCCTTTTCTTTCATATTGTAAAAGAGTGACAGAAACATATTTAAACGCTGTCTAAAGTTAAACACCGTTTTGTAGTAACACCGCATATCTTTAATACGCGGGAATAAACGATAGCTCCCAGGAGCCGCCCTGAGAGTGACGTCACACGACTTGTCTCAAGCTTGTGCCTGCGTTTGTACACGGGGAAACTACTACAGCACCCGGAATGAGCAGTCCGTAAAAATGTTTCTATCTATATAAGCAGCAATATTGCGTTGTTCCAAAATGTCAATCAACAACGATATTTACACCTAAAGAAATATTTAAAATTGTCGTCGTCAGGTGATAATTTTGTCAATAACTTTTTTTAATGTCTTTTCTTGACATTAAAAGTTGGGTCATGAAGAGTCGGGTCAAAAAGCCCAACAGTCTCAAAGAAGTCAGATATTTTAATATCTCAACATTAAATCGAAAATATTGTTTTTAGGGTTCCGTACCTAAAAGGTACAGAAGAACCTTTATGGTGATACTCCATTGTCCATCCATCCGTATGTCACAGCCTCATAACTTTAGCACCGTTAAAGATAAAGACATGAAATTTCGCAAAAATATAGCATTAATTTGCCCACATATCACAATATAAAAAAAAATATGAAAAATTTGAAATTGTTCAAAATATTTCCAAAACATAAGTGAGTAAAATAAAAAAAATATTATCCTAAAAATACAATATGGGTATCAACTTGCAGATATTAAAAAGCTGATTGTAAAAGTATATACTTTTACTATACCTACTGGCACTGGTTTCGAGAAATCTTTGAAAAACCACAAAAAATATGTGTGTGTCCCCCCCTTATCTCCGAAACTGGTAGACCGAAAAATATGAAAAAAATTACGATTACAGATCATAACTGGTCAATTACAAGAAAACTATAGCGATAAAAAAAAATCGAGTACAAATGAAAAATATGAAAAAAGAAATAAAAAATCATGGTAATATGTGTTTACGTAAATATTGCAGAAAAAATAAAGCGGTTGAGAAATTCACAAAAAAAATGACAAAATTAATTTTATCATCCACAATACAGAACCCTAGGCATGCGAGTCTGAATCGCACTTGGCCTGTTTTTTAAATGTTTACGCATGTAATTATTGCCAAATTATTAAACGAGTTTCTCAAAAAGTCCTCTTTGTAAACCCTTTGATTTAAACTCCTAAAAACGAGAAACAAAGTGAATAATCTGAATCTAAAATCTTTTGTTCATGTAAAAATACTAATAACGCTATCTGCTTACCCATAAACATAAATAAGTTAAGAGTGGATAAGTCTATTATGAAACAGTAAAAACCACATCTAATCTGTTAAGGGGTTTACAAGCTTTAACCAATAATGTTATGTACAAAAACCCTTTATCTCTATCAGTGTAAAATAGCATCAAATTGTGATAAGTGGTTCTCAGATTTATTAGTAGCAAACACATTCAAACAGACCAATGATGCATTTATGTTTAAAGACAAATAAAAAAAAATATTACCTGCTTTGTCAGGGTATAATTCTGAGAGCATTTGTTGTATTGTTTTCCGACTGCCATCAGAATTTTTTGGGTTGACTAGTCTCTGAATGAAAGTGCCATCATCCGTGTATAATCTAATTGGAACATGCTTGAAGCCTTCACTGTCTCCATGTGATTCCATAAGTTTTCTATTCACAGCCCAGAATTGGTCAAATTTGTCTACAAAGGAAAATATATTTTATAAATAACAACTTACATAACAAAGCAATTTTAAAATTAGTTGAATGTTTAAATTTCCTATACCTTAGCCTTAACTAAAACATATATCATTAAAACAATAGATTTCCTCAGACCCACCTTGTAAGATAGTTAATTGTGTTGATTTGGTGTAACATATTTTAACTTATTTGACAGGACTAAACTTAATTTAAGTGTTCTCTCTTTTTCTTACTAAAGCTGATTCTGAAGGCTTAAACTTTAGTTATAGTGCTGTCAAAACTTGAACATTTTCAAAGTAATTTAACTTCTGTTCCTTATACCTAAGGACTATTTTGTAATGAAGAAAATTTAGTTTTGACAGCACTAAAACTAAAATTAAAGTCTTCAGAATCAGCTTTACTGTACTGAAAAGACAAAGACGGGAAGTTTAAAATAAGTTTAGTCCTGTCAAACAAGTCGTGTGACACAGAATCAATACCGTTGCCCTACAATAATAGTGACTTAACATTCCCAGTCTTTATTAAAAAAAGTATCATAATTACCATTTTGTAAACCAAGCCACAGCTGGTTGTGATCTTTCTTCTGCATTGTGGACATCACCTGACCTCGGTGCTTCAGAACATCTGCCTCTTTCACTGTAGACATGTAATGCGCCTCCACAACATCCCTAAAAATTTATTTTGTTAAATAATAATGTATGTTTTTAATATTAATCATGTTTCAATATAAAACCTTACATAATAACCATACTTATTAGGACAGTGTAGAAGAATTTCCTCTGGGAACTTGGTAAAATGAACAGTCAGAGTCCATGGCAACTGTGGGTCATTTCCACAAAAGAGATCATAGAGAAAACCGATTGGATAATGCCATTTTAATGGTTGTCCATTGTAGTCTATCCACATTTCATTATCAGCACTTTCCTGAGAAATGAAACGCAGGAAATGCCTTTTCATCTGAAATAGAAATGGAAGCCAGTTAAAAATACAGATAAATTTATCAAAATATTCACAGAATTGCTTAAAAAACACACCTTATCTGTAACAAGAGGAAAGTAGCTGAGTCTTGGAACCATCACATAGAATGGATCAGGTTGCTGAATTTCCATGATTTCCTCTTGGTCTAACTGGAAACATATTGGCAGTTTTCCGTCCCATATTTCCCGAAGAACTTCTCGGTCGTTAGCCATCCTGACGATGAAAGTAAAATAACACTTTGATACTTTGAAAATAAATTCACTCACCGAAATAAAAGAGTATCACAGAAATATGTATAACGAGGAATCGGGATCAAAATACAATACAAAACATTTTTGTTTTTTTTCTCCTTATGGAAAAGGCTTAGAGCTTAAGCCCATACTGCCTTGTTTTTTTCTTGTCATTTTCTTTCCTTTATGGAAAAGGCTAAGGTTTACGCCCATAATAAAGCTGATTTTGAAGGTTTTAGTTTTAGTTTGACGTATCTAAATTTACACTAACTGGTGATTAAAACGAAGAGCCATTTTCAAGTCACGAATTTATAAACGTCAAACCTAAAATCTACAGTCGTTGACCCATACTTGGGACAATTCGCAACTTTCGAACTACAAAATCTATATTAAATTTAAAAAGTCGAGAAAACCAATTATGCAGATAAATTGGTCTGTACTACATAATTAATGTAGCAAAAATTCAATAATATAGGAGTAATATAGATATTTTTTAAAATTTTAAAACGTCAATGTCCCAAGTTAGATGCACTATCCACATACTTGGGACTGTATTTGTTTTGCCTTATGTCTCATGATAGAAAAGCGGATAATGTACTTGGGACGGTAAAAAGGGTTTAAAAATGTATGTACAACTTTATAAAGGGGAATGCCAAGTTTGTATGGAACTTTTGGCCCAGGTGGACAGAGACGAAAGATGTCTTAAATAGAATGTTTAATTATCTAAAAAATTATGGAACTTTTAATTTTTTGATAAAAGTTGGGAAAATTATCCTAAAAGTAATTAAGTGTATAAACTTTTGAGGTTATGTTACCTACCTATTCAATATTCTTCTTTGGTGTTTAGCTAATTTTTGACAGGTAAGTATTATTTACATTTATGTAAATGTCTGAAAGAACACTGATGATCCAATGCCTGTCTCTTAATACTAAAGCTGCTCAGAAACCATTTACATTTACATGATTCAACAATTGGGAATTGAACCCGGAACCTAATTGATATAGAACTACAGACGTCTTGCAATGGAGTAAACATTGATTTTGATTAACCACACACGATGTGATTGTGGTCAACTCATCAACAGTAAAGAACCTTCTGCGCTGTGGTATAAACCATCCATCCATCAGCCTGTATTCATCCACTGCTGGACATAGGCCTTTCCAAGATCTCGCCACCTTTGGTGGTCCCCAGTCTCCACCATCCAACCATGATCCACAACCTGCTTTAGGTCGTTAGGTCGTCGGTCTAGTGGGCACGAGGACACTACGCTTTGTTGTGAATGGTCTCCATTCCAACACTTTTTGGTACAATCCATATTTGGAACAAAATATAGCATTGTGAGCTCAACCAAAGAACTGCTCCAAAGAAACTAACTCATGTGTAAAAGCTACGTATCTATTTTATCTAGCCTGACTTGATTATTTTATACATTGAATAACATTAACTTTTTTATGCTTTGCTACTTAAAGAGTTATTAAAAAACAGTGTGATTTTAATCTTTTATTTGAGTACATGTAAGTAACAAATAGTTATTCTTAACTAATTTATTCACCTTCATCATCAAAAATGTCATCATATGATATCAAAATACCATCAAGGAAATCTGCTGGGGCTGAAATATTATTTTGATACCTTGCCCAGCCCAAGTACTATAAAATACTCATCGTATGGGCACAGCAACCTACGGTTCTTCGGCCTACCAGGCAGTTACAATAATATTGTTTCATTGCATTTCTTCCGTTTAACGTGCCGTCTATCAGTAAACATAATATATTTTGCGCCCAACATGCCGACTTTGAATATTGCCCCTTAGGAGCCAAACATTTTCATTGAGAGTCAGCTCTTCCTGAATGTCATTCGGGTAATCCTCTCTACATACTTCAATAGAGAATTCTCTGTTGACATGTATATGTTCTCCATAAATGATCGCACTTGCTTTATCTGGTATGTGCTACAAGCGATTAATATAAGTTCCGGAATAGTAAGCTCGGGAAACTCTTGCACATTTTGATTGTTAACATCAATGTTAACAAACTGAACCAGTCTTCTATTGATATTGTTTTGGATTATGAAGTCCGCTAATGTGTTACTTAGAAACATTTTTTCATTTCCATATGTTTCAGTTGATTCACTAAACAATGACCGACAGGACTGATAGACCACACTATCATTTGGTATCTGTAAAATGTAAAACAATGTTAGGTGTTTCACAACATTTTCTATACCTATCGAATTAAATCCATATCAATTTAGATGTGTACTTTAGTGCATTCAGCCCTTGGTTGTGTTTGATGTATGAATATGCATGTTATGATAGTATGCAAGCTGTAACATACTGCCATATGTTATACTGTCATATATGGTGTATGAACATGTTTAAACACAGTAGTTGATTGTTGGTATTATTATTTCTTGCTGTAACATCTTAATCATAATTATATTAATAAACCAGTAACAAAATACTAAATAAATAACAGTGGAACGTGCCAAGTATTGTTTTTATCGAATAGGTATTTGTAAACACTACCAAGGGCTGACCGAACTCATCAATTGCAAAAACTGTGAGTCCGAAGCAATCTTGCTGCTATTATAGATAAAATCTACTTTGGTTTATTTGTAAACTGTAGTTATCTCTGGAGCTACTCAGTGAGTTGCGAGAAGACTAAACCAAGACAACTAGGCCAGTATTTAGGGATTATCTAGTTAACTTAAGGATTGCACAAACAAGAAATAACTTTTGATTAATTCGTCATGTATTAATTTCATAGAACGCGTAAGTATTGTAAAAGAAGGACCTATTTGAAATCAATAGACGTATACTAACCTCTTCCAGAGAATTCTGTTGAAGTATTCACCCACGAATGAAGTCGCATTGTATAAAATATATTTTCATGCGAGAGACATTTAAACCATAGTTTTATCATTGTTAAAATCCAAACAAATCACAACTTACTTATTTATGAAAAGAACGATCAAACAAAACTGAGAAATCGGCCAGTAGACGTTCTTTTGAAAAGCTGTCAGACAGTCTGTCAGTAAAAAAAAGTAAAATAGTGTTGCCATTACATCAGAAAGTATCGATTATGCGCAGTCGATTATTCTTTCATGAAATATGTAAGTGATTTAAGGCTCGCGTTCATTAGGCGCACCGAGTCGAAGCAAATCAAATCGCAAATAGTCGCTTGCCTACATTTAAGCTAGGCGTCTATTTGAGGAGAACCGAAGCGCGTCGAATCGAAACGCATTTCATCCGGGTGCGTCCACATCAGACGAATCGCGGCGCATTTAATCATTTTCTAGGGCTGTTGTTGAAGTATTTTGTGCATGTGAGAACTGCGATGGACAGCTCTGACGAAGTTATTATTATTAGTAGGCGACAAATGCGATACCAAATTGAAAATTACTACCGACTTTCGTTAAAAATTCCTTATATTTCCTTTTAAATATTCATTTTATGCACGTTGACATGATATTTCGGGTCCCTAAGATAAATAACTCAAAATATCCTCCCACAAGCGATATTAACAGTTCCTTATTCTTTTTCTCTCTGCCTAAATACATCCGAAAATTCCGCTACCCCGCGTCTGCTGGGACGAGCCGAATAGAGCTGAAACGCACCGGCCCGGCGCAGAAAGTTACCTAACGACCGATGCGCTGGCACAATTCGATTCGACGCGGCTCGGCTCGTCGCTAGTGGACGTGAGCCATGACTGAAACCGCATCCACTAGCGACGAGCCGAGCCACGTCGAATCGAATTGTACCAGCGCATCGGTCGTCAGGTAACTTTCTGCGCTAGCGCGTTTCGGCTCGGCCAGCTCGTCCCAGTAGACGCGGGTTAATAGAAGTTTGGGACGTATTTATGCAGAGGGAAAATTAATAAGGAAATGTTAATATCGCTGATGTGAGAACATTTAGGAAGACTTGATGTGCAATAAATACTGACAGTTACTGTATGTTCCCCGTTTAATACAAGGTAATAGTTTTCGTTTTAAATATGCATTTCGATGCCTAAAACTGGTACGACATAATCGATTTTATTTTCAATTAATGATTTTTATGTGGCAACATTCTAAAAGCCAGAGCCTTAGAAAATAAAAAAATAAACCATTCCGCCCGATCCGACGCCATTTTTAACAAGTGTAGTCGTTGAAATATTGTTTAAAAAAGAAAACTTATTCCCAACTTCATGATGTTTAAAATTATTGCCATAAATATTTCTCGTAAATATCTAAAAACGTAGTGTACGGGCCATCTTTGTTCATGATCGTTTTTGAAAAAAAGTATAGTGGGCCGAATTCTGGCTTTGCCCTTTTATAAATAAAAAAAAAACACTGGGAAATAAGATAAAAACAACATTTATTGCTGAGGCCAAAAAGTAATGAAGAAACCTCCTCTTTTCTATTAAGAAAAGCCTTGTATCTGCTTGTAAATTATATATTAGTATTCTCTTGCACTCACTTACTAATTGCAATGAACATCGTTTTATAAAAATGATTTAAAACCATTTTGAAATGTCCCAAGTTCAAATACTGTTTCTTAACAATAGACAAAAGGCAAAAAGTAAACTGTCCCAAGTATATGGGCTTTCTACCAGAAAAATGAAATAAATAATAAGAGGGTTCAGTAAATTTTTTTTTTTATTATATTAACGTACATAACATAAAGTTTAGTAACATAGAGTTCCTTAACACTAAATTTCTCCTCTGCTTTGCGATACGACATTCCTTTCTTTGCTGCTTCAACAGCACGTTTTAAGTTAACTTCACTAAAATCGTGATATGGCCTCTTTTTTTTAACATCTTCATCCATCTTTCTTTCTGGTATCTGGAAATAAAATATCTATATTATTTACTTCATATCATAAAAGATAGTGAACCCTAAAAATGTCCCAAAAACTCTAACTTGGGACGGTGTCCTAACTTAAGACGGTGTCCTAAGTAACCGACCCTAGGGTGCTTTATCAGAAAAAAAATCATAATAAAAGCACGAAGAATGATAATGATACACTTGCAACTTAATTATGTAGCTGAAAGACTAACAATATTGTAAAAAATACCACCACGGACAGAAAAGTAAAAAGAAATGGTCGGCAATCAAAGTTATACGGGTTAAACTTCTTTCCCGGTTTTTGTCTCAACTTTGAATGTCGATATTTTTCGTTTTCTCAACGTAATACAAGTTAAAACTAATAAAATATCTTAGCTTACCTTATCGTGACTCGAAAAGCGGCAACTACCATAGACAATTTGTCAGCTGTAGAGTGTTTCCAGAAGATTAAAAAAAAAAAAAAGATTGTCCCAAGTAAACTTACCGTCCTAAGTATGGGTCCATGACTGTACTAAATTTATGTTTGACAGCACTAATTTACTCAACTTACGTGTTTTGGTATTTTCGAGGCACAGTTTAGAGCTGTCGGGTGTTTCTCTGAAGTACCCAAAATCTGGGTGCACGACGATCTAGCTCTTCTACACTTCATTTTAGATTAAATTATTATTTACATCGTTTCTTTAACATATAATGGTATTAGTATCAATTTATTGGTTTCGTAGAAGCATCGCTTCAATATAAAACATCATAAAATAGGCCTTAAAACAGCATGTCAAGTAGCGTGCAAAACCAAATTTTGGTTTTCAATACAATAAAATCCTTATAATGGATACAAATATCATAATTTACTTGCAAATACCATATAGCTAGATCTCTAAAGTTATTAAAAACAGTAGAAATGTACTTCTAAATAAACTAGAATAATGTTATTTTAGCCCGTGCACTTTTACTGAATCAAAATATGTCCACACCGTAATTTGTGAAAATACGCGTTTAAAAGTTCAAAAACGCGTTACTAGAATTCACTTAACCCTTCCCTGCCGTTGCGGGGAGTGAACTAGTTTCTGTCACAAATTATAGAGGGATAGTTTCTGTTAAGGAGGTGTCGCAAGCAGACTATACTCGGTTGTCGCTCGATACGTGTTCTCCGAGTGTAAACAATATTCATCGTCATTCACGTATCGTTCAAGTTCCGGTAAGTATGCTTAATATTACGTTAATCATGTATATAGATCTTGAGGTTTTGGTAAACAACAAACATTTAATACCACGTAGCAATGAAACCTAACTTTACATTTTGATGTGATTTAAAAATGTCCAAAATGTCCTTCCTCGTCATGTCCTTACCAGACACAAGTGACGGGGATGGTAATGACAATTTAGATTTGGTAATGACTAATATCTTTTAATTTATTATTTATTAACATAAATGAAAAATTATAATGATTTAACGGGCATCGGCCCGTTAAAGTATCGACTTTCACATAATTGCGTCATGTTCACGGAGTAAATCCATGAAAGCAATGTGTCGAAATACAAAGACACTCATTTTAAAACATTATACATTGTATATCCCGTTAAATCTTTATAACTATGATTGAGAAAAAGTACTTTTTTATAAATTAATAATTATGATAAATATTGTATATTTCAGACCCAGAAGCTATGTCTAAAAGGAAATTGAAGAAAGAAAAAGCCAAACGAAACTGAAACAAGAGGAAAAAGTATGCTGCAATGAAGGAAAATCAAGAAAAGTATGGTTTATTGCAAGAAAAGGAAAGAAAAAGACATCAAGAAAGGAAAAAAGAACAAAAAAAGAGTATTAATGACATGACTCCCCGAGAAAAAAGAGAACAAAAAAAGTGAAGGCTGAATAAGAAAAATGAACAATTTCCTATCAAATCAATTTATTGAAAAGATAGATATCTGCACTACAAAACAATTTACGAGCCAAAAATTTTAAAGTAAAACAATACGAAAGATATACATATAAAGAAGTTAGAAAAGAAAAATGCTCAGAAATGAGCTAAAATCAGTAGACTATCAAAGAGTAACCATAAAGCAACAAATGAAGACCCAGAAACCAAGGAAAGGAGAAGAAATCTAATAAAAAAGGAAAGAATTCAAAGTTTTTACCAAGGAGATGAAAATAGCAGAATCTGCTCAGGAAAAAAAGAATTTATAACAAAACAATGATTATAAAAGAAAAACGATATTTACTTGACACTCTAAAGAATTTGCATAGAAAGATAATGAAAATAACTGAAATGAGTCTCAGCTATGCTTCTTTTTGCAGACTTCAGCCCTTTTGAGTTGTATTTCCCAAGAACAGCAGAAGAGATACGTGTTTTTGCCAGAAACATGTAAATTTGGAGTTGTTGTTAAAAGTATTACATACCGAAAAAAATATAAATAAGAAGACTCCCCAAGATTTATTGACAAGCCTTACCTGTACTTCCAGAAAAAGAAAATGTATGGAATGAAAATTTGAGCGTTGTAAAGACAAAGTTACCAACTTAAAGATCGTAAGATTGATTATTATAGCCTATTAAAAACATATCTACATTTGTTCTGCCTATCATATAAAAATACGTTATTTATTGCAATGTTTAATTTGTTATGATTAGGAAAAAAAAATGTTAAATACTAACAAAAAGAGTCATTACCTGCCTTGAAATGTCATTACCAGTCTTTGGTTTTTATTGTTTTTCATGCATAAATAATTTTTTATTATGGTTTTGTTTCATTTACAAACATCAGTTCTGAATTAACATAATTTAAACATACTTTTTCACACCATTTTCATATAACTTGTCATTACCATCCTCTCATTGTCATTACCATTTTTTTGATCTTGTATATCTTCTTTAATTGTTTTTCAATTGGGTGCACACCCAAATATTCTTAATAGTTGTAAGCACACAAATCGACCTAGAATGCAACTATTAATAAATTAGACATTTTATCCAATTTATCCGAAATCAAGATTTTCAGAGAAACACCCTGTCACTTGAGTAAATTTAGTATTTTTAGTTGGATTTTAATCAGCTGCTCAGAAGGTCCCTCATAAAAACTGACTAAATTTTCCGACGACTTTTCCTGTAGTATTTTACAGTTTTGTGATAGAAATAGATGTGTACCGTATTAAAAACATTCTTCAACACGTTCACACTTCAATCAAATACACTTTTGAATTGCAGTTTTGCCAAAATTTGTGTTGTAACCTGATGACACATCTACGTTTTATTTCTATCGAAAAGAGTAGATTTGTCCACTTACATACAGCTTGCGACCCTTGTATCATGGTAAGGTATGATGAGAGACAACATCGTAGTTGCTCTCGACACGCACACACTTCAATCAAATAAAATTAAAATTTTCAGTTTTTGCAAAATTTGTCCATTTACATACAACTTGCAAGCCTTGTATGATGGTAAGGTATGATGAGGGATAACATCGTAATTGCTCTCGTATACAAAAACTATAAGAAACACATACTAAGGTTTATGGGAGCAGTAGCGTCTGTGGTCTCGTTCAACCCTTCCGAGCTATGAGGTGCTATCCGAATAATAGATTTCATTGCTTGTTAAAGCACCAAACTCTCGTGAGACAGCAGCAACAATTTTTTTGCCCTGCACAACTTGCGAGCCTTGTATGATGAGGGATAACATCATAATTGCTCTCGTATACAAAAACTATAAGAAACACATACTAAGGTTTATGGGAGCACTAGCATCTGTGGTGTCGTTCAACCCTTCCGAGCTATGAGGTGCTATCCAAATAATAGATTTCATTGCTTGTTAAAGCACCAAACTCTCGTGAGACAGAAGCAACAATTTTTTTGGCCTACTGTGTTCTGCACAACATGTTCATTGATCACTAGGCAGATGAATTGGGTTTAACGAGAAATAACCATCAAGCCGAGGTAGAACATGTCAAACAGATCCACTTTTCATCTGAAGGGCAAGCAAGATGTTACCGAGTCATGGAAACTCTTTCATTTTACTAATAGGATTTGACAAATTAAAAAATAAATATTTTATAAATTAGATTTATTATTAATATTTATTAAATTTAATTCATAGCACTAAAACACCAAATGTCAAAATAATACATCGCAGTCTAGAGCGGGGTTCAGATCTATGTTACTCATGGTTTCTATAGGGTCCAGCCATCTTCGGGCGCACCAGCCCCATACCGACTAGGAGTAAATTTTGTCATCACTCAAGATCTCTACTCGTAGATAACAGCAGCATCCAGGAAATGTTTTCGGCCATGCTCAGAACTGTAGGATCAAGTGTTCATTCATTCACTTAGACCATCTTCACTGGACCTTGCATTTCATGTATCACTTGCATCAATGGCCTCGGAATCATGCACTAGACTGAAAATAAATATATCATGTTTAATTATGTAAGAGATTTTAAAAGAAACTATTTGGGGCCAAACACACAAAGCACGTTCTGCATACTGAATAATCAGAATGCACCTTCTTGACTGCCATGGTTTTGTAGATGTAAGTCGTCACAAAAAATACAGTAACAGAAAGCCGCTCTATGTGGGCGGTCCCTTAGAAACTAAATGTGATTTCAAATTAGTCAGGGATGTAAGCAAATACAGGCTAAGATGGTTATTGCTCAGCTCACAGCCTTGAGCTTACTTTTGCAAGGAATACCCTAAGTAAGCTGAAGTGGAAATCGCATCAAAAGCGTTTGTTGGGAGTAACCATATATAATTAAGTTATAGGAGATAAATCTTGCCACGGCTTAGGCATACTGGGCGTATCTAAAATGTTAATTGATGTCATTTGATTTCTGGCTTCAAAGTATCTCTGTTTTAGGCTTTGAAAGGAAAAAAAATAAAGATACATACTTGCTTGCTCCGTTATATCCAAAGAGTACATTATAGGTTATATCTCTGGCACGTTCCAAGGTATTTTGAAGGGCGAGGTCTCTCCATATCTGCACCACTTGAGGATAAACCCCGTTTCCTAGAAAAGCAGATAAACGTTAGCACCCAGTCCATTGAAGGTTTTTTTAAAGGTATTTTGGATTTTATCTATAACAAAATTTACCACGCACTAAAATCATGAGCAATCAATGTAATCTCCAACATAAGCTTCGTCTGTCTTTCTGTTGTTCGACCTTCTGCTGTTACTTATGATCATTTGTTCATTTCAAAAATTTCAAAGAAAATAATTTATCGTCTCGTCTCGTCTGTCAAAGTTGTTAAGTTTTGCCAGCACAATAATCTTAAAAATAACTTACATATCTAAAATAACTATGAATGTGACAGATAAAATTATTTAATTTGGATAATAATCAATTCTGGTAATCTTTCTTGAAGAATTTTATCAGTAAGTTGTCCAAAAACAATGTTCCAGTGAGTAAAACCCTAGGGAATTTACAAAAATATTAAAATAAAATAATTTACAACATGGTCGTAATTCTACCAAGAAGTAGAAATACTGATTGCTGGCCATACTGACCAAATGGAATCATCCGTAATGTTGCATATTGTCAATATTATTGTTGATTAATGGTGCATTCTCATCTGTGGTATGTTATCTGTGAATTAAACTTAAGAGCCTACTCAAAGCTTGATAATTTTAGTTAGTGTGCCCTTCAAAATAGCAAAAAATAGTGCTGTCATTTAAAATTAAGTTTTTTAGTAGGTTTCTTATCTTAAAACTAAAACCTTCAAAATCGGCTTTAGTACCTGGTCTTTTTGTGATTTTTTCTCATGCTTTTGAGAGCGGCGTTCGTAAATTTGGCGAAATGACCTAGGCTGCGTTCCTAAACGCCGGAGTAAATGTAAAGTTTACTTCGTAAAAGTTAAAGAGATGAGACCGAGACGGAATCTATTTAATAATCGTTTTGGAACGACTACTTTGTAAAGGCAGTTTATTTACATAGCAAAGGATATTTCTATATATATATCATTATTAACGAAATAAAAAGAGCAACTACCTTATTCTGTTACCCAGAAATCAAAAATTGGCGTGTAATGTTATGATATGACAAGTGTCCAAGTGAAAATTTACCCCTGAATTTACGGCGTTTCTGACAAGGTTTAGGAACGATTTCGAGAATTGT
The DNA here is from genome assembly GCA_934047225.1 of Ypsolopha sequella. Taxonomy (NCBI): domain Eukaryota; kingdom Metazoa; phylum Arthropoda; class Insecta; order Lepidoptera; family Ypsolophidae; genus Ypsolopha; species Ypsolopha sequella. Next base: position 9,766,746 of record OW203987.1, read on the forward strand.
TCGGAGCTCTTCGTTTTTACTCGGGTGGTTGTGGAATGGGTGACAGTAAATTTTAACCTTTACCCCGGCGCTTAGAGCATGTACCAATACCAACCCCAGCGTTGGAACGCAGCCCTAGAGTAGCGTTCAAAAATTTATACTTTGCAGGTTGATCGTCAGAACACGCCCCCGCCCGTCTAACATGTGCAAAAGAAAGAAAAGGCATGTTAGGCAGGCGTCATCAGACGATCAAACTGAAAGTAGCCCAGGATAAAGTATTTAGCATGAAAGTGCCTCAGCTGCTGAATCCGGTATTTAGGATAGTTGCCGGAGGTGATATGATTAAGTTGTTTATGTTCGATTCATCACTTCAGGCAGGCCAGTCTCACTTATCACTGACCCGCGTGGAAACTCGAATCAGTCTAGCAAGTGGCGAATTTTGACCTTGAGACGGTCATTATAAAAGAAGCTCTCGCGTGTAGTAATTCGACACTTTTTTGCTTGCACGAACGCGTGGTACCAGACAGTAGGCAATTATAAAAAGCTACTTTGCACTTTATTGCTGCTCAGCGAGAGTAGCTATTTATTTAGTAGATATTTGTAATGTGATTCCTCTGTACATAGTATTTTGTGTTTCAGGGTTGAGTTCAATTTGATCACCCACCGCGACGCCTGTCGATCATGCATCTATTTTGTACGCGTTTAATTTGTATATGCTATATAAAAGTGAAGCTGAGCGAGAAGGAACGTATTAGGTTTACATGTAAATAAATCAAGGGAGTTAAGCGAAGCGGAACTTAGCGAGGTGACCCCCCCCAGTATTAATAGAATTAATTGTATACGCAAGATCCTTCTTGTCTTACAATAGATGATCACCTCCGGCTCCTGTCCCATAGTTTCATAATTGCCGGCTCCGGCAGCTGAGGCAACCTAAAAAAAAAATTTTAAAACCTCAGACTAGACTGTATGGCTTAAGTTCTCTTTGCCTTCCCACTTGGCGGGAAATAAAATAAACAGTAGGTATAGCCGATTCTGAAGATTTTAATTTTAGTGCTGTCAAAACAAAATTTTCTTCATTGCAAAATAGTCCTTAAATGTCAGGATTAGAAGTTAAATTACTTTGGAAAATTTTAAGTTTTGATAGCACTATAACTAAAATTAAAGCCTTCAGAATCGGCTTTAGTGTTGGAAAAAAGGCGTGAAGATGTGATGGCGTCGTTTTCTCGTTTTATTGAAAAAAGTATTGCATTTTGAGTGTTCTGATCAACAATAGTGATAGAATATTATGAATTAAAATCACCGTAACCAGTGTAGTGTGATGTTCAATGAAACAAAAGTGCAGGCCGTGCCTTTTCATGTGTTTCTTCTAACCCAACATTTTCTTCGTGTTATGGGTCTATCACTTTAGCACGAGCCACGAATTGACAAGACAGCGCGTCAGCGATTTTGACAGGTCAGTTCCTTCAGATGATCCTCAAGAGAGGAAATACAAACACAGAGAAGAAAAGAAACTACAATAAGACTAGGCAGTATGGGCTTAAGCCTTTAGCCTTTTGCATAGAAAAAAACTGTAACCCGAAGTCAGTGCATGTGATGTGACATGTGTTTGTTTTGAAAAGAAAATAAAATAGAAAAGGTTCAAGCTTTAACATTTTATCTCTTCGTTTTCTACTAACGTCTTCAGTTTAATCTGTGTCAAATAAAAAAAAATTAACGGCGGTCGATAAACCACTATAGAAGAGCAGAGAAATAATGGGAAAAAAAAGGAAGCACGCAAACGATAATGAATTTGAGTACGATCCTGTTCCAAAGCATCTGGTCACTGCACACATAAAGAAACAAGAAAAGCGACTCATTGTTATATTAGAGAACGCACAGTTGGAAACTGTAAAGGTAAGGATGCTACTTTTATAATAACATAACCTCAAAACAGTTCACAATATTAAAAAGCTGCTTGCTCCTTATTCTTGTAGGATCAGATTGTCGGTCGATAAAGTGGCATGATACCGGACTTAATTATTTACAAAGAGTTAATTTTACAGGTTGGCAACAGTTTCGAACTTTTGAATTGTGATGATCATGCAAATATCCTGCGAAAGAATAACCGTGACCCCGGCTCCTGCCGACCAGACATCACTCACCAGTCACTGCTAATGTTGATGGATTCTCCGCTTAACCGAGCTGCCTTGTTACAAGTATACATTCATACTGAAAAGAATGTCCTTATCGAAATCAATCCACAAACTAGAATTCCCAGGACATTCAAACGTTTTGCTGGTTTGATAGGTGGGTATCCATATAACGTAAAATATTTTCCAAATATCAACACTATATTATACAATTGAATACATGGCTGAGCCCATTTTGGCCTACTCAAAATTTCTTTGTTTTCTCATTTTAGTCTGAACTATTGATGATGTGTATTGTGATAAATATTTTATCCAGTTTAGAAAATCATTACATGCCTTTCTTAATAAAAGTAGGCTAATAGTTTGGTCACAAAAGTACTTTACAGAACACTTAGCCAGTAGACATCTTATCATCCACAAACAAGTAAAGATTTTTTCTGCCTCTGCCGGGGTGTTGTGGGGTAATGCAGGGTGTGTACTAAGCAAGGATAAAAGACTTAGGATAGTATTGAAAGACATTCAATGAAAAAGGTTTCCCGTTTTACGATGTCTAATGGTTTAGTGGTCTATGTTTGTGTGTTATATCTTTTGCATTGACATTATACTTTGTTTCTATTTCAGTTCAACTTCTTCACAAGTTTGCAATTCGTGCTTCAGATGGTCCAATGAAACTGTTGAAGGTTATCAAAAACCCTGTCACATCCCATCTACCCGTGGGTGTGAAGAAAATCACCATGTCTTTCAGTTCCAAAGTTGTTACTAACTGCAGGGATTTAGTTCCTAAGAATGAGGATCCAATAGTAATGGTTATTGGTGCGATGGCGCATGGTAAAGTGGAAGTAGATTATTCAGAAGATGCTTTGTCAATTAGTAACTATCCATTGTCAGCTGCTTTGACTTGTGCTAAATTGTGTACAGCATTTGAAGAAGTGTGGGGTGTAGAATGATAATTATACAATTTAAAAACTATTTTATTTAATTTCTAATCTCTAATGTATGTTACAAACATTATTTCTGTTAACATGAACAAAAATGATGAAGTTTACACACAAAGGTTTTATGAAAGAAATTATATAGGTACTATATGTATTATGTTAAGAAAATGTCCATGTTTTCGAGTCATGGCAGTCAGTTAGCGGGTGCTGGCACAGTATAGATAAGTAACAGTATTACATCTGGGGTAGTGTCCTTGAAACAACGCTCAGTACACGCACGCATTAGGGCTGCCCACATAAATGCGCGAGAATCGGGTGGCGTCGTCTTACCTTAGAGGATAGTCTTACACTCTCCGCGTCGCACCCCTACGCGGCGTCCTAGGTAAGCGAACTCAGGGCGAGCGCGGTGCGGCGGGAAAATATCAAACAGTCGCAGGCGCTTGAAGTGGCCTACGTGACCGAATACATGCGGAGTGTTGCGAAGCGCGCGGTTAGGCGAAGCGGGCGCGATCAGTTGGTTTGATACTTTCGCGCAGTCTGGAAGCGGTTTGGAATTTTAAAATGTCTGAACTTTTAATTAGTGCTGTTCAAGAACGCCCTGTATTATGGGACAAGAGAAATAAAAACTATCACAACCGATTATTCTTAACGTACCGTGCATGGGAGGAAATTTTTATAGGTTTTATAGCCCCCACAATATAAACAAATGTTGTTGGTAATATTCGAGCATACTCCTTGAATAGTAAAGGTTGACTTTTTAATTCTTCATTCTTCAGTGGTTGATTGGATTTCACCTTGTATAATATATATTTTACCTTTAATTTTAATCGTATATATATTGCTACATAAATTACATAAACCTTTAATCTAGTTCATGTACATTAATTATTTTATTACATATCTTTTTATTACATTAATTTTGACTTGTGAAACCTAATTTGCAAAATAAACTATTTTAATTTGAAATTCTCCATGAATGTGCCTTTCCAAATATATTATATTAATAACACTCCTTTGTCGTCGACATTTTTTCAATAATTGATATTTAACATAAGAGTTTTCCATTAAAATCCCTTGCGTCCGTCCATGATCAATGCACTAAGCCGGTAAGCCGACTGGGCGAGCGAGCGGGCTGCGCAGTGTTGCCGCTGGTCATATTTTGGGTTGCCGTATTCCACTGACAAAATTGCCGTATTTAAACAAAAATTGCCGTACATACATATACATGTATTAAAAAAAAAATGCATAATAATTAATTTCCCATGATATTTTCCATAGTATACAGATCGTCATTTCACAGCATTGTCCATGTCACAAACCCAAGTCCAAGAAAAATAGACCAATGAGCCAATCAAGAATCGCCTCAAACACAAGGTAATAAATAAGGTCAATACTTGTTGTATTGGCTGGCTATTAGCTAGTTTTTTGGTTTGTTTGGAGTTGTGCAAATATTGTCTATGCCTCTACTGATAAAGTAGGTATGGCAGATAGTGCCATCTAGGAATTTCATATAACTAACATTAAATTTGACACAAGGTAAAGAAAAACGCTCTTTCATTGCCGAATTGCCGTATTTTAGCGTCCGGTAATGACTACTCTGCCGTATGCCGTACATTAATGATTTCATAGCCCTATTGCCGTACAAAACGGCAATTGCCGTACAAACGGCAACGCTGGGGCTGCGGTTCGCGGAAGGTCCACGCGGCACCCAGCGCGCACGTAGGACAGCGTAGCCGCATCGCACCGCTTCGCGTTGGATCGCACCGCGCTCGCCCTGAGTTCTAGGACGGGGTGCTACTATGAGGTGTGAACTGAGATTTGGAAGCCCGCGTTTTGGGCGTTTTATATGAAGACATAATACTGTTTTACTTATCTATACTGCTGTGGCGCTGGTAAAGAACCTACGGCTCATGGTTCATTCCCAGTTGGTTGGTTTTGTTTGATCATACTGAGATGGAACCCTCAGTTATTTATGTTGGCCATTAATTGGCCAATCTGTAACCAAAATTTTTTTCATATTTTTTGGTCAACCAGTTTCGGAGATAAGGGGGGGGGGACATGCATATTTTTGTGTTTTTTTAAAGATTTCTTGAAACCACAGCCAGTAAATATAGTAAAAGTATATATTTTTACAATCAACTTTTTAATATCTACAATTTGATACACATTTGTATTTTTAGGATAATTTTTTTTTATTTTGGAAATATTTTGAACAATTTAAAATTTTTCATATTTTTTTTATACCGTGATATGTGGGCAAATTAATGCTATTTTTGTGCCAAATTTAATGTCTTTATATTTAACGGTGCTAAAGTTATGAGGCTGTGACATACGGACGGACGAACGGACAACGGAGTCTCACCATAAAGGTTCCTTTTGTACCTTTTAGGTACTACGGAACCTAAAAACTATGCATGCTTGTGTGCGTGACAGCTTTGTCTTACTCTCCCCCCACCATTATATTTGTCTCTGTGAGCGTACATAGAGATGTCAGCTAAATACGTAGATTATTATTATTAATATTATTCGAATATTCAAAATTTTTTTTTCGTCGCTCTAAAATCTCTGAAATAATATTTAAAAGGTGTTTTGATCCAAAAGTAATTTTGATCTGATTGACATTTTACAACGTCTTTATTTTTTTAGTCCAGTGCATTCGGTTTATGGTCTGGAAGCTGAATATAACAAAAAAGCAGACATGTCAATAAGGTCGAAATTCGCTTGACACCTCTGTTTTTGATCATTATGCAAGCACATCATTCCTTGAAATATGACCTGAGAATTTACGGTTTTGTTCAAATTCATCTTATTTTTGTTGATGAAATTGTTATAAATTTGAAAAACTGGTATTTTATTTACAGACCAACCGATATACATAATTGCAAAAGGTATCTGTTATTTTTTCCCTTCGAATTATTAACATAAGTTACAAATACCTAAATAAAACCTCAACCTCAAGATGTGTTAGAAAACTGTTAGTTTCGTTTAACCGACCAACCGTATCGATCAATAAAGGAAAGCTCGACTGGGGATTTTATTTATATTTTGTCGTTTTTTGTAGTATTTCTGCAGGGTTATAGTGCGCGCCGCGCCGCGCCGTCGCTCCGCGCCGCCAATTCTGCAAAAACATTCGACTCGACACCTTTTGGGCTTTAATTTGTAATAACAAGTGTCTCCAGCCAGATGGTCCCAACAGACAAAATGTGGTGCTGAACCGTTCCCAACGGAAACGTTCAATATCCGCAAAATTAGAATTGGGGCATAGCAAAAACAAAGTTTTACAAATGTTCAATTAGTACGTAGGACACCTACTACGTATCTCTAAATACTAGCAGAGTAAATATCTGCTACTAGGGAGTAGGGAGAAGATGAACTATAAAATGTAATTTACTGAAACCACCATAGATTTCCTATACAACGTGTAACAGAAAGGTGTAACCATATTTGATCAGCTTATTCAGTCAATGGTATAGAACAACTTTTACTATGGAACAAAACCTGTATCTCGAAAAAAAAAAACGACTGTTTCATAGAAAATGCAATGCCGCTCGGCCGAAATGTATGGAAGGGCAGATTTTTTTTTTGAGATTTCAAGGTTGACTCCATAGTAAAAGTTGTTCTATACCATGGTCTGAATAAGCTCTTCAAATATGATTACACCTTTTTGTTACACGTTGTATACTACCGTATGCTACATCTATGGAAATCACCTTCAAGTGGTCGCTGTTGAACAACTTTATTTATTTATTTTTTTCATTTTCATTAATATTTAAAACACATTTTTACATAGAGAACAGACATTGTGTACAAAGGCGGCACTTATTGGTTATAATATTTCCCAGGCAACCTTTCGATAGAAAGAAAAGATATTTAAAAAAACTAACATAAAAAAGGGGATTGTATTCTAAATGCTAACAAATTGTCTGGGGGCTATTTAAATTAAACTTACAAAATGCTAACATAATAATAGAATACAGTAGAGCCTCGATAATCCGTACTCAGGCTAATCCGAACGTCGCTATAATCCGAACTGCATACCCCACCCCACTTCCTCGCCTTCGCCTCGCTGCTATGTTGTTTATTAATTAGTCTGCAGTTACGACTGCCACGTTGCGCGTCCATTCCACGTTTTTCTGCTCTGTACTCGTGCGCGGCGTGTTTTTTGAGGTTATAAAGATGGTTCCAACACCAAAACGCAAACATAAAACTTTGACTATAGCCGAAAAGTGCACCATACTAGACAGTTTAAAGGACGGAGTGTCGGCAACTTCTCTTGCTTGTAAGTATGGCGTTGGAAAATCAACAATTACAACAATTTTACAACAAAAAATCAACAATTTTTCTCCTTACATACTATAATCCGAACGCTTCGTGAGTCCGAACAGGGGTTAGTTTTTGCTAGTTCGGATTATCGAGGCTCTACTGTATAAGTATATTTAACATACGTAAAGAAATATGTACATAAACGTATTTAAAATTAACTTATACAAAATGTAACAGAAAGGTGTAACCATGTTTGAAGAGCTTATTCACTTATTCAGTCAATTTGTACTATGGAACAAACCATGTATCTCGAAAAAATTAATTAACTGTTTCATAGAAAAATGCAACGCCGCCGCTCGGCTGAAATGTATGGAAGGGCAGTTTTTTTTTTGAGATTTCAGGGTTGGCTCCATATTAAAAGTTGTTTTATACCATTCACTAAATAAGCTCTTCAAATATGGTTACACCTTTCTGTTACACCTTGTATATACAACTTAAATAAAAATAAGGGTGGGATATTTAGATGGAGTTTTATTTCGACGGGTATAAAAAAATGCTTCACTTTGATTTTGAATGAGTTTGGTAAACGCATGGCCGAAATATACCATGGGTAAACGGTTCCAGCATAGTGTTTAATCGCGCGCGATGCGACTTAGTTGAATCATTAGTGCGAGGAGCGTGACACGATGTCAGTACGTCACGTTCCTTGAACTTGTGATTCAACTAGTGGCGTCGCGCGCGATTAAACACTATGCTACAGCGGGCCTATTGTGTATCTCTAGTTGCCTTCTGGACTGGGTGTCTATCATCAAAAACATAGATATACTATCGAATTCCGATGTCCTAAGGATATTTTCGCACTTGAAGTGACGACACAGATTGTTAATAGTTCAATACCCACTAAAGGCAATTTTGAAATTTCAGTTTTTAGCTATGTTTTTGATGATAGGCACCTCGTGCAGTTGGCAACTAAAGATACAGAATAGGGGGGCTGGCCCCTGAGTCGTGCAGCATGAAAAGCCTATACATTGTAAAAACCTGTTTTCACTTCTGGAAGTGCTATTGCACAGCCGCATCTCTCTACCGTGATCGGAAAAGAAACTAACCCCCGGTTTCTGAAAGGCCAATCAAAGTTAACAGTAGATTAAAAAAAATTTAACCGCAAATAACGGTGAAAATAAAGCATATATGAAGTCTGAATAGTGATGAATCAATAATTAACTTAGTTAATTTTTGATTTCAATGTAAAATTCCCACTTTTTCTGGCTTAATCCGCAGAAGTAATGGTACACACTACCACTTTTAGTAAGTACTAGCGACCCGCCCCGGCTTTGCACGGGCATTTATTATACATATAAACCTTCCTCTTGAATCACACTTTCTATTTAAAAAAAAACCGGCCAAGTGCGAGTCAGACTCGCGTACCTAGGGTTCCGTATTGTGGATGATAAATTTAATTTTGTCATTTTATTTTCGTGAATTTATCGACCGCTTTATTTTTCCTGTTATCTTTACGTAAAGACACCATGATTTTTTTTCATATTTTTTGGTCTACCAGTTTCGGAGATAAGGGGGGGGGGGACATACATATTTTTGTTTTTTTTTTAAAGATTTCTTGAAACCAGTCTCAGTAAATATATTAAAAGTATATATTTTTACAAATAGCTTTTTAATACCTACAATTTGATACCCATATTGTATTTTTATAAAATATTTTTTTTATTTATTTTACTTATTTTTTTGTATTTGTCATTAGTGCTGATTTTTTTTTAATCGCTATAGTTTTCCTGTAATTGGCCAGTTATGATCTATAATTGACATTTTTTTCATATTTTTCGGTTTACCAGTTTCGGAGATAAGGGGAGGGGGGACATACATATTTTTTGGGTTTTTTAAAGATTTCTCGAAACCAGTGGCAGCAAATATATTAAAAGTATATATTTTTAGAATCAACTTTTTAATACCTACAATTTGATACCCATATTGTATTTTTAAGCTAATATTTTTTATTTTTCTCATTTTTGTTTTGGAAATATTTTGAACAATTTCAAATTTTTCATATTTTTTTATACCGTGATATGTGAGCAAATTAATGCTATTTTTGAGCAAAATTTCATGTATTTTTCTAGTTATGAGGCTGTGACATACGGACGGATGGACAACGGAGTCTCAACATAAGGTTCCTTTTATACCTTTTAGGTACTACGGAACCCTAAAAACCGCATCAAAATCCGTTGCGTAGTTATAAAGATCTAAGCATACATAGGGACAGACATAAAGCGGGAAGCGTCTTTGTTTTATACTATGTAGTGATAAGTAGTGTCGATTTATTATTTTGGGGTACGTTTACTTATTGAATGTTACCTACTTACAATTTTGAATTTTTCTAAACGGTGTTTATAGGAATGGAATGTTCGAACAAGAAAAGGCGTGGCGGGGCGGGTCCAGAATGCGCCCTATCTAGCGGTTTTGTTTAAAAATATGGTTTCAGTACCTACATAGTTCATTATTTTTATCTTTTTAAAGCAGGTTACAGTTGAATGACACATTCCATACACCCTAATAATTAGGTACTTACACAAAATAATTAATATATTTTTCACCTCACAAGCTCGGAAAGGCTCTGTTTATCATTTGAAATCTGGGTGGAAAAGCGCACTTTATCCGCTAGCGTGGAAAGTGTTTTTAAAATTCGAATATTTTTATTCAATAAAGGTTTCGTACAATATGTATAGAACCTCATTGGTTTCGTAATAGTTTATATTCTCTGCAGCCAGTCCACTGAAATGCAAATACTTTTTTCATGTCATGCGCCAGCCTCATTTAAATAATCGCACTGGCCAGCAAAAAAATTTGATTAAAAACAAAAACTTTAAAATTTCCTTCTCTTTATTTAATTCGCTTTCCTTCCATTATTTTGGTTTGTTTTTTGATAAAATCGAAAGAAATCGTAAAATATGAGCGTGGCTAGCAGCGACGAAGATATAAATTTAACACCTGCAGAATTAGTGCAAGCGGTACATATTGCCGAGTTGAGTTTTCTTTCGCGAAATCGCGCGAAAAATAAGTACTTACATAAAAGCGTTCGATACATCGAAATTTTCGATGGTTCGATATATATTTGTATCGATTCGGCGCAACACAACTTAACTTATTTGACAAGACTAAACTTAATTTGAGCGTTCTGTCCTTTTCTTTCTGTATCGAATAGACAAAGACAGAACGCTCAAAATAAGGTTAGTCCTGTCAAATAAGTTAAGATGTGTTGCGCCGAATCGATACCAATGTCTTGCGCCTAACATTTTCCTCGCTTTAGTGAGGTGAAAAGTTGTGTGTTTCGCTCGGCAGCAAAGTTATTTAGCGTCTCGTACCTTTGAAACCCTCGCTACGCTCAGGATTATATGTATATTTGAATCCTTCGCTTGCTCAGGTTTCAATACAAGGTACTCGCGCCAAAAATCAACTTTCCAGCCTTGCATAACAAATAACTATTTCACCCCACAAGCTCTGAAAGGTTCTATTTATCATTTGAAATCTGCGTGCAAAAGTCCATTTTATCCTATAGCGTGGAAAATGTTTTTAAAATTCGAACCTTTCTATTCAAAAAATGTTTGCCAGGCAGCCCACTACCGTAGAGGAAAAAAGCATAAATACTTATTTCAAGTCAGTGAGCCAGGATTATTTTTAGAACAATCGCACTGTCCAGAACTTAGAATGTCCAGCATGACGATTGCACGAAAAAAGAAAAAGATTCGTTTAATTTTTCTTTTGTTTTTTCTTGCACCACTAATATTACAAGTACTAGACTGGCTATTGTGACGACTTGATAATGAAGCAATTTGATTATTGCCATTTTGGCGCTGATCGCTGCAAAGAGTGTGTGAGCATACTCGGAACTGATGTTATAGATGAGACAATGACGTTATATATAGCAAGTGTCAATTTTAGTTTCCGGTATGCTTGGTGGGGGTGCTTTTAATCGGCACAAAAAAGACCTTTCATTTTGTATGGCACCAATCTGTCCAGCGTACTTTTATTACTACATGTCAGTGTCTTGCACCTAGCATTTTCTTCGCTGTTATGTAGTGAGGCGAAAAATTGTGTGTTTCATTCGGCAGCAAAGTTATTTGGCGTCTCGTACCTTTGAAACCTTCGCTACGCTCAGGATTCTATTTTTAAATCCTAGAATTCCTCAGGTTTAAATACAAATTCTCGCGCCAAATAACAACTTTGCAGCCTTGCATAACAAATAACTAAGAAGTATTATGTAAGTATTTTTCAAGAATTAAATTAAGGATGCGGTAGGTAGTGTAGTTGTTTGAAATTACAAAGTTGTATTTTCTGGCCCCCCAGATTCAATTCTAGCTTTCTTTGGGGACCACTGCATGCATACATAAACCAAGACTGTGAACTTATTTTGGTAATAAATACATTTTTATATTCAAGACTTTTAATTTTTCTCACTCACGTTTCTTTATGCAATAGGACCGGGGCCCTTGGTCCCCTAAATAACATCTTAAAATACCGGTCAAGTGCGAATCGAAGTCACGCGCCACGGTTCCGTACTCTAGGTTAATCGAGCTTGTTTAAATTTTATTGAAGTTTAGATCATCATTGTATTTATCCTGTTTTATGAGTAAATATGAGTATGCCTGTCATAAATATTATTTTCAAATTTTTCAGTAGCAACATTTTGGACTGAAAGGAGCGGAAGAAATAGTTTTACATTTTCTCTTAAACACTTTTCGAATTGCTAATTTAGAGTCTCTCTCTATTGCGCCACCGCCTACTTTATGTATTATATACATATATAACCTTATATATTTAGGCATAGAATAGTGCGTTATAGCAGCGCTTACCCGCTTACTCTAATTCGAGGGGGACTAGATTCTCGGCAACATACCATAAAAGGTACATGGCGTGACTCCGTGAGCCAATTAACTTCACAAAGCCTAAGGCTCGTTTTATTTAAGCTAACACTCGTGTTTTAATAACCTCTGTTATGTACCAGTTTCATAAATAAAATACTAGAGTTTGTTTAGCGAATCTTGACAGTAACTTTACCTGACACGGATATAGATAAATTGTGGAAAAAATAAATTTTCCATACTCGTGTCAGGTAATGTTACTGTCGAGGGAAGCTACTGTAGATAAACTATAATACCCAGTGGCGTGCATAGAACTTTTAGCTGGAAAAGCAAACAACGGTTCAAGAACAACAATAAAAAAAATATGAAAAAATTTAAATATTACTTTGAAAAAAAAAATTTGTATGACGCCAAGGTAGACAATGTCTACCCTAGAGTGAAAATTTCCTATACAAACTTTTTTTTTTCAAAGTGATATTTAAATTTTTTCATATTTTTTTATTGTTATTCTTGACCAATTGCTTGCTTTTCCAGCAAAAAGTTAAGTGCACGCCACTGATAATACCTATGGTAACCTATGTAGGTACTGTAACTGAATACAGAGATTTGTATGCTATGTATGACCCAACCTATATCCTTGTTAAAATTTCGGTTAATCAACGTGTTTAAAAAATACAACTAAGTTCTTGGAAATCAACAAATCAACACATGTAATAAAACAGTAGAACCAGGTGTGTACATTGAAGAAAAGTAATATAAAATAAACTTTTAACAAAAAAATAGCAACCGACTTCAATAGTAACAGCAGTCATTCACTAAAAAGTTAATAATAATTCTATAAAGACCGATGGTACCGAAGCAACACTTTTGCCGACTTCTTTCTTCCTGAAACAATATGTTATCTAGAAGTCGGCGTTCTTATATTGGTTTTTATGTTGCTATATCGTAAGAAATACGCCGACTTCTAGATAACATATTGTTTCAGGAAGAAAGAAGTCAGCAAAAGTGTTGCTTCGGTACCATCGGTCTTTATAGAATTATTATTAACTTTTTAGTGAATGACTGCTGTTACTATTGAAGTCGGTTGCTATTTTTTTGTTAAAAGTTTATTTTATTTCACATTTTTTAGTGTTGCTGGGTTAAATTGTGAAGTGTGGGTAGTTCTTGCAAACGTGGTGTTAATATGAAACGAAGTTCAAGTGAGTATAAGTAGCTATGTTTGAGTAGCTTCCTGCTATCAGCACCCTAACACAACATGTTTACCGCAATCTCGAGTTATGTGATGTCATTCGTTGAAGAGTTCTACGGTGATAAAGCCAAGATCGAAGGTCAGGTGGGTACACTGGCAATTTTCAAGCAATGCCCTGCAATGAGCACCCTAACACAAACTGATTGCCGCAATCCAAAGTTATGTGCTGTCATCCGTTGAGGAGTTCTATGGTAATGAAGCCAGGATCGAAGGTCAGGTGGGTATTCTGATAATCTCCAAGTAATACCCTTGAATTAGCACCCTAACGCAGTGATTGCCGCAATCTCGAGTTATGTGCTCTGATCCGTTGAGGAGTTCTATGGTGAATATGGTGATGAAGCCAGGATCGAAGGTCAGGTAGAAGAATGTCGATTTTCAAGTAATACCTTGTAATCAGCACCCTGGTACAAAGCGATTACCTCAATTTCGAGAGGTACGCTGTCATTTTCTGAGGAGTTCCACTGCTTATCTCTGAAGACCTTCATCAGATCATGACCAAACCCAAAATGGGACCTACCTGGAAGTACACTCTTTCAAACAAAAAAAGAATTGTTCAAATCGGTTCAGAAATGACGGAATTATGGAGTAACAACGCCAAAAAAAAAAAACATACAGTCGAATTGAGAACAGCCTCCTTTTTGAAGTCGGTAAAAAAAAAAACATACAGTCGAATTGAGTACCGCCTCCTTTTTGAAGTCGGTTAAAAATAGAAAGGGGTTGACTAAAGAAGAGTAACAGACCACAAATCAGCGATTTTTATTAGAATTCTTTTCTGTCTGTCTGTCTGTTAGTTCACGCACATCTCCGAAATTCATATAGTTTTCACAGGTGGACAAAGCTTAATTTGGATTAGAATCGTTGTGTCATTAAAATCGGGTGTCGAAAAAAAATTTTAGTCATTTGAATTTACTTTTCTACTGTTAGAAGTTAGAAGTTACATAGCAAATAATAATTCCTGGCGATGAAGGCCTAGGCCCTAGAGGCAGAATTAAGTAGCGTAAAAATTTTTAGTGCATGAAGAAATCAACAGGTGGCGCTGTGCATTATTAGAACGCGCATAAATAAATATTGAATTATTTCTTTTAAATATTATGTTAGCATTTCTGTTCATCTATTTTGGTAAATAAAAAGTTTTAATAAGAAATTAGTTGCAGCAATTGGGTAACAGATGGTGATACAAGGCATCGGCATGGTTCTTCAGGTACGAGCAAAAGTAGTGGGGGATAGTTGTGTACACTCGCGCACGTAATTGCTTAGCCGGATTTTACAACTTGACAAGTTGGTTGGTATACTTAAAACATAATTCTGATGGATATAATGAATACGTAAAATATGTGCCGTGCGTGAATCAGATAACAATTAATTTTAGAGACTAAAGTGTTTATGCGGGTACAAGGAAAATACTTCGGTCGTCACCTGCATCTCATCACTGCGCCTCGCCATACTTGCCAGTTTCCCCTAGACCACGAGAAGACATGCAACTGTCTCGAAACGTCGTCGGGTGTCCCCTTTTCGTAAAAACTTAAAAATTGATCGCGGTAGACCCGATTATGTATATTATAATGTGTTTTATTTTTTCCTGTAATTCTGAAATCCTAACTAATTTATTGTGAAATTCCATTCAAAATGTAGATATTTTGTAAAGTCTCCTTGAAAATCTTTTTGACAAAATAGCTTAGTACATTTTATATTAATAAAAAACCGACTTTTTGCAACTTTTCCACGAATCCGTCCCACTCGCACTGAGGGTTTTTTCGCATATGGAGTAACAGGGACCCTAAAACTTTTACGTATCGGCTACACTTACTATCGTTTTCATTTTTAGGGCTTAAATTAGGTACCTACGGTATTTAATTATGGTAGTGTCATTTGTTCTAGCGTTGGTAGGTATAATGAGTCAATAATGTGAATGTAATGGTTGGTTGCGAATGCTTGTGAACAGTTCTCAGTTATTTGTTGACTCATCATGTTGACGAAGCGAAGGTGGCGTGATGCATGTGTACCTTTATTAACTACATACTTTATCTATGTACTACGCACTTCAATAACATTCTTTGTTTCTTACAAAAACCGGAGTTCCGGATTCCTTCGTAAGGTTGCACAATTCTCACTAAATTTTCCAGATACACAGCAGAAACCAAGTACGGGGAAAAGGGCCATGACCACAACACAAAAAATTCGAGCTACTTTAAACTCCCTAAATAAAAAAAATATCAATTTGGCATGAACTTATATAATATACCTACTTGTAACTTCGTTCGTTATTTTAAAAATGTATTGCATTTCAATAAAATAAAATATAGGTAACTAACTCAATAGGATTTATTACAGACTTACTATGGTATGTAGATTATCTACAAGCCACATTATTATCAATGTCAGTGAGGCCTAGATAAGTTGAATAAATTAAGGTACCTAGTACTTTATTCTTATTATAAACCAACCAACGAAAACGTACCGATATAAAAACAATAATTCAAATATCAGGCAAACAGTAGCAGCAAATTTTTTGAACTAGGTATGGATTATTTTTTAAATCGACAGAGGGACGAGTCGAGCCTGGCGAGCGAGGGCAGGCAGGGGACACACGTCGCATTGTATGCAGATGCATGCGCACGCCCCGCGTGGCTACGGCGGCCATATTGGGAATTTGAGCGTGCCGCAGCGTGCGTGACAAAGCGAGGCCAAATAACATGCATCGAAGCGCGCCAGACTCAGCGGCGTCGTCGTCGAGCGTCCGCGCCGCCAGACCATTCGGCGCCTGCGCACCGACAACACAAAGGATCATTGTATTCATCTCCGACCAAATGCAAGGGACCCTTAGCTCCGTCAGCATTTTTTGTTGGAATTCCCGATCCCAGAACGACATTCAAACAATGGGTTTCCGTCCTTTTATTGGCACCTTATTTTTTGTCGCACCTTAAATGGACCTACCTACAGTCAAACAAAATCCAACCTGTTGCGATGCCGGCAACGTTTTGACGCATCGATTTATTCCATTCAGCATATTTTTTTCTCAACTTGGCACAAATTACTGCGGTCAACCTATGCTAAAAATATTTATAATTCGTAATGGGTTAATTTTAAATGTGTTTTAAATTTATAATAAAATTGAAATAGTTACCATAGTTGCATTATTGTATTAGGCTAGCTTAGCCTCTAAGGATAACGTAGGTAATTTATATAATAAGAAAATATTACAAATACCTACCTAATATAATGATTTAAATCACAGAACGGATACAGTTTCTTACTGCCTAATCTGGCTATACACAATTACAGGTAAACTTCCATTTCAAACCTGTATTACCTATATGTTGCGTGTGTTTTGTTGTTGTTGCTATAATACAACGTAAAGCTGCAGAGAAGTGACTCGGTTTGTAAGTACGGCCGTGGCTGATTAACATCTACCATTACTTACCTACATTTATTACCAATAAAATTGCAAGATTTGCAAGCACTTTAGTTTTGTATCGTTTACGTGTTGAAGAATGAAGTTTGAATCTATCGTTATATCTATCCGTGTTACTGTAAAACAAAGTAACGAACAGTATGGTAGACAAACTAATAATCCAAGTCCCTGTTAAAAACATGAATGTTAACAACTTGTTAACTCAAGTCCTTTAATAACTGTAGAAAAAGCTACTATGAAACAAAAGACAAAGAAGAGTATATCACTGTGGTATATTATGGAACAATTAAAATTAAAACAAAAGGTTTAGAGATACAAAATGATCAATTTAATAACTGGACATCGCTTATCCGATGTGATAATCGATAAACTCACCTTAATTAAATAGCATGTTATCATTATCAATATGTATATCACATGAAAAAAATATTTATTTTACATTCCTATAATTTACGTTTAAAAATTGATAACGACCTTCGTTGTCCTTGTTGGAAATCTAATCTAATCGAGTTTTACAAGGGAAATATTCTGATATTACGCATTCAGTATAAGTGAGTAACCCACCCAACCAAGAACACTGGCCTCCTTGGGTCAACACGTCGTGGTTACAAGCTTGGCCTCACAAGCGGATGCAGATAGCATTTCGCTGCGTTGACATCAGCCGCATACTTGGACAGGTATTCATGGGAAAAGTCACCTACTGACTTGGTTACACAACTAAAGAAATGCGCAGTGTGTCCCTTTTGGAATATAACTTGGCTATTCATCTTACTATCTAAAATTTGTTGATGAAATACTGTGGTAATAAAGACAGTTGATGAGGTTTTATCTTGTAGTTGTAGGGACGCATTTAGCTGCAAACATATAATTTGCCCTTTAGGTGTGCGATACATTGGTAATGCGACGAATTTTATTTACAAAGATGTGCTTAGAAAATTACATGTTTTTAAATCTGATACCTAGAATCAAAGGCAACATACATACGAGTACATCTTATTTCAAGATCTAACTATCTGCTATCCCAAGATGGAAACATTGTCACTCTGTTTCCTAGGCACTAAGATTGTTTTAACTAGATAGAACGATGGGTATAAATAAGTGTGTAAATTTATGGGAGGCACTTTGATCAGCTAGGTCCCGAGTCGGTCGGTGAGAGGTAACCAGTTTGGTGGGTCGCCGAATGTGGGCGTCTTGTTGCCGCACCTAGCGCCGCTGCATAACATTCTGTGATCTTTCAAACCCAAAATTCGTTGATCATTTTAAGAGTTAGGTAGGTACTCAAGTTTTTTTAGAATAAATACCTTCAGCCACAGTTGTTTGCTAACTTTATTAACTGCGAAGATGGAGTGGATGGTTAGAAAATACAATTTATTGTATTAAACTACATACTTAGAGCTTAGAATAAGCTTAGACTATGTTTGCTAGGGATCATGAATGACGTGTTAATTCCTTAGAAATCTATTTCATATATAACCTTAGCTTTTGTCCTTGTATACAAAGTACTTATCTGTCAGTTTACGTATAAAAAATGGATGATTGTACTAAAATAACTAACAAATTAGTCAATACCTTGTTGAAAGCAGGGCTTGAAAAAAGTTAAGAAATTACCGATGAAGCCCTGGCCGGATGAATCGATTCCCAGAGGAGAGTTATAAATAACGAATTCGTAATAGCGTTGTATACTTTTAAATTGTATTTAAGGCTGCGTATAAACCTGGACAAATTAGTGATTTTGCCCCCGCATCCCCGCACCTCAACTGTTTGCGCGACCGGCCGTCACCGGCCGCGAGCGCTATTTCTTAGCTCCCACGAGCGGTGTGGATCCGCGGTCATTAACCCGTGCACGTGCTAGTTTTCAATAATCAGTATAATGCATCTACGATGTATAAAATTCAACCCAGTTGACAAAACGGTTTGTTCGCAATGGCATTTTTTTGCGTAATTGTGTTTGCATCTAATTTTTATATTTCAAAATTTTATTTTTCGAAAGTCATACTTGCAAAGATAATGATAACGATGATGATACAACGATACGTCGATACGACGATACGTCGATACAACGATACGTCGATACAACGATACGTCGATACGCCAATACGTCGATACGCCGATACGTCGATACGACGATACGTCGATACGGGGATACGTCGATACAACGATACGTCAATACACCGATACGTCGATACGGGGATACGTCGATACAACGATACGTTGATACGCCGATACGTTGATACGTCGATACGGGGATTCGTCGATACAACGATACGTCGATACGACGATACGTCGATACGGGGATACGTCGATACAACGATACGTCGATACAACGATACGTCGATACGCCGATACGTCGATACGACGATACGTCGATACGACGATACGTCGATACAACGATACGTCGATACAACGATACGTCGATACGCCGATACGTCGATACGCCAATACGTCGATACGACGATACGTCGATACGGGGATACGACGATACGACGATACGGCAATTCGTCGATACGACGATACGTCGATACGTCGATACGTCGATACGTCGATACGACGATACGTCGATACAACGATACGTCGATACGCCGATACGTCGATACGCCGATACGTCGATACGCCGATACGTCGATACGACGATACGTCGATACGACGATACGTCGATACGGGGATACGTCGATACAACGATACGTCAATACACCGATACGTCGATACGTCGATACGGGGATACGTCGATACAACGATACGTCGATACGCCGATACGTTGATACGTCGATACGGGGATTCGTCGATACAACGATACGTCGATACGACGATACGTCGATACGGGGATACGTCGATACAACGATACGTCGATACGCCGATACGTTGATACGCCGATACGTCGATACGACGATACGTCGATACAACGATACGTCGATACAACGATACGTCGATACAACGATACGTCGATACGCCGATACGTCGATACGTCGATACGATGATACGTCGATACAACGATACGTCGATACAACGATACGTCGATACGCCGATACGCCGATACGTCGATACGCCAATACGTCAATACGACGATACGTCGATACGGGGATACGATGATACGACGATACGGCAATACGTCGATACGACGATACGTCGATACGTCGATACGACGATACGTCGATACAACGATACGTCGATACGCCGATACGTCGATACGCCAATACGTCGATACGACGATACGTCGATACGGGGATACGTCGATACAACGATACGTCGATACGTCGATACGTCGATACGGGGATACGTCGATACAACGATACGTCGATACGCCGATACGTCGATACGACGATACGAGGATACGACGATACGTCGATACAACGACACGTCGATACAACGATACTTCGATACGCCGATACGTCGATACGCCGATACGTCGATACGACGATACGTCGATACGGGGATACGGGGATACGTCGATACGCCAAAACGTCAATACGCTGATACGTCGATACGGGGATACGTCGATACGCCGATACGTCGATACGTCGATACGTCGATATGTCGATACGGGGATACGTCGATACAACGATACGTCGATACGACGATACGTCGATACGGGGATACGTCGATACAACGATACGTCGATACGTCGATACGCCGATACGTCGATACGCCGATACGTCGATACGACGATACAACGATACGTCGATACGGCGATACGTCGATACGACGATACGTCGATACGGGGATACGACGATACGGCAATACGTCGATACGACGATACGTCGATACGAGAATACGTCGATACGCCGATGGTGATGGTGAGATAAGGTTTTGTTAGTCTCCCAGAGGGGTAGGCAGCTAGGCAGAGACTACAGATTTCCATCTGCTACGATCCAGACACAACTCTTTCGCCTCTTCCACATCCATCAACCATACTTATTGTGATATTAAATTGTAAGCTAAAAAAAATACCTCAGACGAAAAACATAGCGATATTCATTAGTCCATTGAGACAAACTTTAGTTCAACATCTTTAATAAAACATGACCTATCTACTTATTTTGTTAAGTAATGGCGTACCTTTGCATTACTTTCATCCACTGCTTTATTTTCACTCGTAAAACATTTTTATTCCATTTTTTACATTGGTTGCATTTATTTCCCATGTTTCAAATTACGAGATTTATTTAAATTACGAAACCGGGACGTCGAGAGCGCAAAAACGTAGCCCTCCCGTCTCAACAGAGCGATCACAACTGACCGACGGGTGAGTGACGAAACAAAGCATGGAACAAAAAGCGCGTGCGACCGAGATATCTTGTCGCCGCCTTGTCTCAGAATAAATCGACGTAAGCGCCAATTCTTAGATGTTAAATTAAATGAAAACGAAACAGAATTATTCAAAATCCCCGTGCAATTATACGGGGTCATTTGTTTTCTTATTTTTAATACAAATTTCAAGGCAAACTGTTTTAAGAAAGGTCCTTTAACACTCGAAAAACATGAAATATAGAGGTAACTTCGTAATTTTTTTCTATCGAGCGAACTTAAAGCTTTTGCGTTTTTGCTTCTGCACGAATATCAGCCCTATAGTCTATTATCTATATTATTTTTATTAAACCGATTGACCAAGTTACACAATGTTTTATGCTCATTTGAAATTGTGCATCTGACATTATACCGACCCTTAAACGCTGGCGACCGTGGTGCGCTGGCTAGGCGCCACCGCCGCGTGCCAATCTACACCTCGATGATTGCACAACACGCAGAAACAGCACCGACAACCCAGATCAACTTCAATATATACCCTTGCGAATAATGAAGCAAGTATTTCTTTAGATGAAATGGCCAAGTCTTGCCAACTGATCTAATTACTGCACGAGTGAGTCTAATCCTGAAGGTGACACTTTGGCGGGCAGGATAATACAAGATAATAACGTCAGCCTGCCAATGCAATTCAATAAACTGTCAATAGTCAATAGTTTCATAGATAAATCAATGCTAGCCATTATGTGCAACTGCAAATAACTGGAGTGCAGTGCAGGTTATTCAGTTCTCTTTGTTTTGTTGGAATGGTTACGTGTATGCGTGCTGTGATCGGGCGGCGCGGCGCCTAGCCAACTTCGCGTGACTAGCTCAGTTAGGTCGATGACGTGTCAGCTTGCCTTAGCTCACTTGCAGCCGGAGCTATATTCACAACAAACACATTCATTATTATAGGTACTTATTTAGGTACATAACTTGCTTGTATAAAATTACCTACCTCTTTGAAAGAGATACAAATGGCAATATTCTATCTGCTGGCATTTGATGCGCGTGACGTGAGTGACTGATTAGATTAGGTACGACTTAAGAACATCTGTGCATTTTTCCAATACATAATCTAGGTAGCTGACATCATTCATTCCAAGTAGGTAGAATAACGTTTTGTATAGAATAGTTAACAACATTTAGCTTTGCAACTACCTATTAAACACGCGTCAGTATCTTTTGTCAATCTTTTCTAACGTATTTCTAGATTTGAATAATCAATCGACTGTACCTGAGCCTAGAGTATGACCAACTCCAGGCCAGAGAATATAAAGTATTATCCAGGCTATCTAGGATTCGTTTGAAGAAATTCGGGCTCTCCTTGTACTGAAAAAAATATATTTGGTTTATTCATCTTTTGTCTAGGGATCTTACGTATACTATAAATAGAGAATCCAATCCCGCATCAAAATCGCGATCCCGCAAGCCTGCGGGATTAAGATCATCAATCCCGCGGATCCGGGATTGCGGGATTGATTTTAATTATTATTATTTTTGTTTCATGTAATTTAAAGAAAGAAAATGCACACAAATATTTTTAATTATTCTTATCAACATGAAGCAAAGTTATCACTTATACCTATTATAAATTAAATATAATGATGTTTAAGACAATACAATATTCACAATATTTCACGTTTCATATTTAGATTTTTATTTGAAATAGAACATATTCATTGGTTTTAGAGGCATTTAAAATCAGCTCGCCGAGATCTAAGCGCCGGAAATGTCAAAACTTTGGAGGCCTGTATCTCCTAAACGGCTGAAGGTAGACCCATGTTCATGGTACTCTAAGAAAAGATCTTGACGAGATCTATCTACTAAAAAATAATAATAAAAAAAAAATTCTATCTGCTGTATCTCCCGAACGGCTTAAGCTACTGACTCCGGGTTTAGACTATAATGATTGGTTTGATTGGGCTACATGGCCAAATTGAAAAAGTTGACATTTGACAGCTTTTGACAATTTTTTGACACGTCTTAAAAAGTGGTCCAATTTGCATTTCATTCGGTATCAAGGGGTGTGTAGGGTCGCTGATTACGATACCGTTTTAAAATTTGACACTTCTTAAGAATTGACAGTTTTTTGACATTTTTTGGATATAAAAAATGCTATGCAATAGCTTTACCGCGGCAGTCCCCGAGTGCCACACGTCTTTTTTTTTCAATCCCGTGAACGTGCGGGATCCCGCATCAGTAATCCCGCATTTTTGATCCCGCAAAAAAGGTGCGGGATCCCGCATTAGCGGGATCCCGCGTTTGCGGGATTGGATTCCCTAACTATAAACAATGTACTAAGGTTTATACTTTTGTCAAAAAAAAATGTCTTGCACCCTCTTTTTTTTTGTTTTTCAAACGTTCGCTTCAAGAACGCGGTTAAGAGATCAACTTGATTTTTTTTTCATAAAATAAGTAATAGAAATATGAAGGTATATCACCTAAATTCAATATTATTTTCCCTACAAAATATTTCAGTATTAGCTAAAAACACACCAATTTGTTCTTTTGCTGCGTGATCACTAGTATTACGCGTCCAAAAAAAGAGGCCAAAGAGCCAACATATAATCGCCTCTATGAAAAGCAAATAAGGTCATTGCCATTATACTTATTGTGCTCTGGACGGGTAATAAAAAAAGTTGCTAGGGTATGCCATCCTCTTAATTTTTTAAGTTTGACGTCCAAATGGCGTGAATACTTTGTAATTGCGTCTAGTAATATTAACCATTGTCGTAAGACTTTTCAGTTGCGATATGAACGTGTGATGAATGTGATGATGCATGTAGGCGATCTTGGCTAATCTGTTGTATGTCTAATTAGACCTAGGCAAGGCACGCATGCACGGCTAAGACATGTGGTTGTTTTTTGTGCGTGCGGTTATTAATTGGCTTTCGTTAATTTATTATAAAATGTAGCTAGCGGCTATGCACAACCACGAGCGATATGTATCTGTTGACGGCCGATCCACTCTATATTTGGAAATGATGCAATAGGCTGGCCTGTACCATCGTCGTGTGTGATTTCTGTGCAAATATATCTACTTATTTACAATTAGAAATATAAAAACGAAATATCGTTTTATCAACAAAAAATAAGGTTACATGAGAAAAATATATTTAAAATAAATTATTTTATAAAATATATTTTTCTCATTTAACCTTATTTTTTGCCTTTAAAACGATATTTCGTTTTTATATTCCTAATTGTGAACAAGTAGATAGCTTTCATATATTTGCACAGCAATAACACAAATAAAAAAATAAAAAATTAAATATATTATTTTAAAATATATTTTTTTCATGTAACCATATTTTTTGCCGCTTTTCGTTAGGCCACTAAAATACCATAAACATTAAGACTGAATAACACTTTTTTCTATAATCTGATTGCTTGAGTCCTTTCGCAGGAACACTACAGCAGTTTACGATTATTATTGGGGACACGGTATAACAATAAAACAGGACAAAGCAAGAAAAAAAATATTTTTTTTTTGCACTTGTATGGTTACACGTTTCTTTTTTGTTGCCGTTTCCTCCTGGGTTTGCTGTAAGAAATCTCTTTCTAGAGATAAGCGCGCCTTTGTACATATCGTTCTATTGTTAATATTATCTGTTTCCGTGTTTCTGCGTTTTTACAATAGAGAATGAATAAGAATAAATATAATAAGCCTCTCAAAATTCAACCCTACGTCCGAGCCGAACATCAGGCCAGGCCATGACGGCCAACGTGTACAAAACTTACACGGCTAACAAAGGCAATGGCATGACACAACGCAGGGTAGCTTGAGGCGAGCTGTTGGGCAGTAGCGACCCCACGGACCCGAACGTGCTCCCGGGGGAAGGCCCTGTTCCTCATCTTCGGCAGAGAATATTTGTTGGCCGGCTGGAGTTAACAATGATGAGGGACAGATCCCCCACCTCTGGCTTGACGTGGGAGGCCGGTCAGAGAGGAGTAGCAAGAGCTAAAGGCTCGAAGGGTGGATGTGAAACGTAAGTGGCGAGTGGGCACGTGATGCTGGACCCTCAGGGAGCAAGTGATCGTCGTTTAAAGTCCAGTGACACCTCTCCACCCTTTAGCCGCTCAGCAAATGTTGCCCCCTTGCATATACCGTGCCCCTTGTCTCACCGTGCGTGCGACCTTTTATTATTCTAATGTTTAAATATATTTTGGGAGGAGCCTAGTTTCCACTACACAAGGAAACTTTCTGTGGGAACTAGTGTTTTTATAATTTATGTAACTTATTTTGAAATAAAGATATTTTCAATTTTCAACAAGCCATAGAGCGATACACACCTCAAGAACGTGGAATTATTGTTACTGCTTATTTAACAAATTTTGATCTCCCGTTTTGGAGATTTGAACTGGCCGTCCAGATCGCCAGATCTGACACCAGCAACAAAACCAGATTTCTTCCTTTGGCGCTTTTTAAAATCTCGCGTTTACAACAAACCACGAACCTTGCAAGTCTTGAAAGATAACATTGAAGAAGAAATCGCCAATCTGGAGCTAGTTAGCCAGATGTTTTGCGAGCAATAATTCAAAATGCCGTAAAACGAACGCAATTATGCATCAACTCTGGAGGTGGCCATTTGAGCGATATAATTTGTCATCAGTTTTACACTTTCAAATAAACTTTTTTTGAAAACAGAGCTCTTTTTTTAATTTATAACAAAATGGCAGCCAATTCAAATTATGACATTACTTTTGCACCACCTTGTATAATGTATACAAAGTGTAACAGAAAGGTGTAGAGCTTATTCAGTCAATGATATAGATAGAACAACTTTTACTATGGAACAAACCCTGTATCTCGAAAAAAAAAAAAAAAAAAACTTTTTCATAAAAAAATGCAATGCCGCTCGGCTGAAATGTATGGAAGGGCAGATTTTTTTTTTTATATTTCAGGATTGGCTCCATAGTAAAAGTTGTTCTATACCATTGACTGAATAAGCTCTTCAAATATGGTTACACTTTTCTATTACACCTTGTATATCCTTTATTATTGTCTATTTTATTGAATCAGATTCACTCTGACCCCTGAGATAACTTCAGTAAATTCCATGGTTCAAAAACTGGGAACTACTTTCTTTCTTGAATACTCTAATCTCTAATAACTCCCAATGATAATAAAATATTTCTTTTACACATCGTGGGTCATAGGATGGTTGAACCATGCGAATCCTATGTCTATGGTTTGAACACAATCCGTTGCAATTATTTTGCAATGGGGCGTGTCAATGACAATCATAGATAAAATATGACAATAAAGTGTCGATTCGGTGTAATTTAACTTATTTGACAGGAATAAACACTATACGGAACCCTAGGTACGCGAGTCCGACTCCGTGTCATTTAATAATTAAGAGTTGAGACATATTTAAAGCTGCAATATGAATTTTATTTAAATACGCACTAGCCTTCATTATTAGACCACGTTCCAGTCCCAGCAGAGAGTCATTATGAAATCCTTGAATTTTAATAATAATGAGTATTACTCTTCTGTGATATATGAGCTTTGTTGTCAGTAATTGGAACATTAATCAACGACTAAGCATTTATATAAGTAGACATTTTCGAGTAGAAAGCTAGATAAGTGATGCAGTGGTCGCGAGACTCGATGTCAGTTGCCCGCGGCGCGGCGCTAAGACGCGAGTCAAAATAGACATTCAACTCGGAGATGTGGTCTTGAACCGGTTGCTGGCGACCGGACGTCTCGACCGAGCCAAGGATACACGGCACGATGGTATAAGTATTTGGATCTGGATTAAAAAGATATTCTTTCTCTTTGTATCCAGTGTTATATACAAACTTTTTACAGTTCTTACCACAGAACATCGATCAGGCGGGAGTTCACGTTAGTCATAATCACATTCTCGGAGCTTCGACAATGTTCGACAAGGAAGAGGGAGAGCGGAAGGATACCGCGCAGGTGGCACCTAACTTAGTAACGTCAAAGAAATAAGCTGGAACCATCGCCAATTCGCCAAAACCTTGATTTGATTTGATTTGACCTCTAAACGACAACTCTTAAAACAAAGGAAAAGGCGCGAGAATTCTCTGGCGAGCTAAGCAGCGCAGGCGGCAAAAAGCGACAATTTATAATAAAAAATATTCTAATCAACATGTCAAAACTAACATAAAAATAAAAATAAACTTACGTTTGTAGATATAATGAAATCTTTTTTTCTGTGAAGGATTTATTTTAAACGTATTTTCCGTTCCCGAGCGAATTTAAGTTAAACCGTGAAACTAGTTAAAGATAAATTTTTTTGGAGGTTAAGATATACCTATAAAATATTTGATCACATGTAAACATTAATGAATAACCCTAATTAAGATATGATTAATAACATTATAGTTTTCCCAGAATTTTCTGGTGGCTAGTTTGGCCAACAAATTAAGCATTTAATACGTAATATTAAATATATTATGTAGGTTGTGCCACTCACATAATTAATTTTTCACTTTCATCTAGTAGCTTTCCTTCCTTATGGAAAATGGCTTATATGGTCCCTTTACCGAAATCTTCTGACCCCAATACATTCAAAGATTATCGCCCGATATCTATTCTACCTTTTCTATCGAAGGTGCTCGAAAGAGTGGTCAATCACCAACTAATGAATTTTCTTCACACGAATAATCTCTTAAATCCTTTTCAGTCGGGATTTCGTCCATCCCATAGTACTTGTTCTGCCTTTATCAAAATAACTGATGATTTCCGTCATGCCATGGACGACAGGCAACTTACACTTCTCACCCTACTTGATTTTAGCAGTGCCTTTAATTGCGTTGACTAATTGGCCATTCTTCGTTCTCTAAATGTTTCGGACTCTGCTACGTCATGGTTTGATTCTTATCTCCATGGACGCCAGCAGCGCATTCGTGTCAATGACACATTCTCCGATTGGTGTGACGTGACTGCTGGAGTTCCACAAGGCGGAGTTATTTCCCCTTTGCTTTTCTCTGTCTTCATAAATACTCTTGTCTCTGTTGTGATCTTCAGCTCTTATCACTTGTATGCCGATGACTTGAAGCTGTACTTATCCTGCAAACAAGATTCACTGTCTAATACTATTGAGAAGATGATCGTTGATCTTGACTCTATTAATCTATGGACTGAACAGTATGGGCTCTTAGTCAATCCAGCCAAGACGCAAGTCATGGTTTTAGGAAGTGGAGCTCTTGTCCATAAAGTTGACCTTGATACCTTGCCCTCGGTTCACTTGAACAATATACCAATTCCTTACTGTAACAAAGTAAAAAACCTGGGTTTGCATATTCAGAATACAATGTTCTGGGATTTACACGTCTCAGAAATAAGTAGAAAAATATTTGCATCTATGCATGCGCTTAAACGCTTGCAAAAGTTCCTGCCATACTCTGTCAAAGTTACTCTTGTCAATTCCTTGTTGCTACCCATTCTGGATTATGCAGATGTCTGCTATCCCGACCTCACTGAGGAACTTCTGAATAAGCTTGACCGTCTTCTCAACTTATGCATCCGCTATATATTCGGGCTGCGTAAGTATGATCACATCTCTGAACTCCGTGCCAAACTTAATTGGCTTAACATCAGGTACCGGAGAGATTCCCACGTTCTTACTTTCTTATATGGTATTCTCCATAATCCCAATTCCCCACAAGATCTCAAAGAACGTTTTGTACCCCTCTTGTCCCTCGATCGTCTTCAACGACCCAGCAAAGCCTGGCTTCTTCGCACTCCTGAGCATTACACATGCATGTACACTAATTCTTTCACTGTGAGTGCAATACGCTTATGGAACAGCTTGCCGTTACAATTACACATCCGTGAAGCGTCGTCAATATCAGTCCTCAAGAACAAAATTAGACAATACTTTCTTGAGTTGCAGAATATTACTTGACTTCTTTTGATTCTTATATTATATAATATGTTATGAGTAAGTAATGAATTTTCATCAATATACATTTATATATTTGTGTAGACTGTTTATGTAGTTTATGTATTTTATTATATACTATAACTTTGCTTTAAATGTTTATTAGGATGTAGTCTAGTTATTTATTATTTAAGTACTATTTTCAATATTATCCCTTTTAAATAATATGGCACTGCCCTCAACTATTTCCTCATTGCCAAAGGTTAGTTGGTAGAAAATACTAATTAGTATTAAGCTCGCATTTGTATAATAATTTTATTCTGTGCAATAAAGAATTTTATTATTATTATTAATGAAGGAAATTGTAAATTCAATCTTTATAGTTCGTTCGTTGACTTTATATGTGAGTTGATCTATGAACTCATTTTACACATCAAATTTACAAAAGTATGATGATAGTTTATTTGTTTTTCCTGGCTTTCCCAGTTATTTTGGCCTCTTATTCCCGAGTCTCTATAAAAAAAGTTATTCTTACATGAAACAATAAACAAAACAATGCCGCTTCTCTCTGCAATAAGGTCCATGACTGGGTTTCATTTTACCATTTTTGGTTTGAAATTGTAAATCTCTATATTATAAAACAGTATCCTTACTGACTGACTGATCTATCAACGCCCAGACTAAACGGCTAGACCTAGGAAAATGAAATTTGGACTGTAAGGAAATTCTTACGGGATTGGGAAAAACGGGCGTTTTATGAATAAAGTTTCTTTGCTACCAACCTGACGGTCAATACTCAACACTCGGTAACACCACTGACGCCAAAAAAGTCCTCAGATGGTAATTCTGAAAACAAAATAGCGGCGAGAAGTAATGGTACTCCGTTACTTGGATACTTTTCCCAAAATGCGAATTCTATATAACCATGATCTTCTGGTGCCATATCCTAACGGATGTCGGCGATCATTATGCTAAATAAATTTCTATCCTGTTCCATTATATCTAGTGTGTGGTAGCGCCCTTTACTCCGGTCCACGATAGACCAGGATATCCTTGGTCTTTTTCTGCCTCTTTTGCCATCTATGATGTTTTGTATACCGTTTTTATATTTTTACAGCTATGTCCAAAATATGCAATATTTCGTTTCGCAACGTAGTGTAGTTACTAATTGAATACTTTTGTTAGGCGATTATCGTCGCCAAATTAGCAGCTCGATGTTTGTCGGTACGAATATCGACGGAAACGACATTGAAATAACGTTCAGCGCGCAATGCATAGTGGCTGTTACGACGCTCGCTGCGTCCTTGATATGGCGAAATAGGATAAAATAATACTTTTCATATGGAGGTGATTGTTCGATTGAATAATTTTATTTATAGGTATAGCTATCAAATTTATCAAAGCATAAATTAATTAAATCGACCAAGCCGCTTAGGAGCAGTGAGGAATTCAAGCCAAAAAAACAACATTCAGTTGAATATTTTTTTCATATAGAAGTTTTGGTGCTATGAAAAAGAAAAACGTTGCACATGTTGTCAAAGAGTTGATAGTTAATTCATAATACGTTTTTACAATATTTTTGGTTTGGCCATAAACGAATAGTAATCTTTAGAAAGTACTCATTTGGCGATTTTAAGCCCCCTCTCTGTATGTTAGATATTGTATCCAATCTATCCACACTTTTAACTCTTGCAATGGATTTTCTGTTAATATAAAAGGGTTCACTTTCTATACCTGATTAATTGTCTACCGTAAATTTTGTTTAAGAGATGTTTATTTGTGCTCAAATTGCTCAAATTTTGAATTTAATAGTCCCAGGTGTTGTTCTAAGGGTTCTTTTTTTATCTGCCGAAATTACTGTGTATCAGCGTACTCGTATCTCAAATTATTCATTAATGTTCTACATATTAACTTTTATTCCTCTATTATCCTCATCTAGATGCTTCTTGAAATATAAATTCCGAGCATAAGTTGAACAATGCTGGCAAAAGTATGTAACCTTTCCGTATCCCTGTTTCTATTTTTAGATCTTTTTATTTTTTCTGTCCGGTTGTGATTTGAGCTATTAGATTCCATCCAACACAAGTTTCTTAGAATACATTTGTCATTGTTTAAAAAGATTGTCCTTTCCATCAATTTTGGTTCTGTTTGGCACTTTAGCAGTTGTTATGTTTAACTGATTTTTTTTAAGTCTATGAAGCATATAAAACATTATACTGATGTTCTATACTTTTTTGAATTAGAAATTGTATTGATAACACAAAACCAAATTGTGTTGAACTGATGTTTCTGTAAATTTTATATTAAATTCTTTGATGAATTACCATGAGCATTATTTTCAGAGCGTGGCTCAACTGATTAGTCTGTCTGTAATCGCTACAATTTCTCGCATTTAGTTTTTTTGCAAGAGGCAGGAAATTACAGCAAAGCTTCCTTTGGTGACCTCCCAGATTCATAAATAATATGAAATAGTAAGTTTAATATTGTATTTCTGCGTGCACTCCATAAGGCTATACCGTTTTTTAGGCACAAATTGCTTTCATTATTTCTTTTTTTGTTATAAAGGGTCCTTCTATAGGCGTTATTTGGTTCTTTTCAGACGTAACATATCTATAACGTAGGTATCTATAATTAACGATAACGATCAATAATTAACACATTACTGAGGTGAAGTCATCTCTATCCAATTCAATATAATGAGTTTTCTCTTCTAGTTCTTAATAGTTCTAATAGAATGAGCAAGTCTTTACGCGCCTATATCTATTATAACTGTTGTCTACATGTGCGTGCATGTGTGCATATGGTTAACATATTTTAACAATATTATTGGAAATTTTAAATGTTTTTTCAAACTTATCAACGCTGTTTTTAGGCAATATTTTTCAAGCCTTCTTCGTTTGTTTTGCACAATCTATCCGTGCGTAGCATTTATCTTTTTCGGTTGACGTTATTTATTGTATTAGCTAACTCTCCTATATATGTTGCAATATAAGTAGGTAGTTAATGTATTTCTAGATATCTATAATTTACATAATCCAGTGAAATCTGGTTGTGTTGATGTTGCGTTGCGATCAGATGATGATGAAAATGATTCGGATACGTCTTAAGATTATAGAGAACTTTCTTAGCTTTGTTAAGTTAGAAGAATGCTTGCGATCAAACATATTCAATAGGTGTCCATAAAATATGAACGATTGTCCGTCATCCCTATCCGTTCACGTAGTGAACGTGCATAGATTTTTCAACTGCAGGTGCCTACAAATACATCCTCCTTTACTTGGAAAATCGTTGCGTCTAATTGACTCGAAGCCTGTGAGTTTCACATAAACGAGGCTATAACCATGCAGCCTCTCCATCCATTAAGATTCGAAAGAGGCCTGTATTGATACAGTATCAATGCCACGATCTCAGGAGATATGGCGTGGAGTCAGAACCCAAACTGGTCCCCACTAGGGTGACGCTTGGAACGCACGTGTGCTCAACACATCATCCTCGATTTGCCCCTGCCTCGATGAGACATGAGATTATCTACTCTCTTTGAAGGATATATGGTTTATAATACACTAGCATTGCGAGCCCATATAGCTTTATCGTTTTTGAGTGCCGCTTCCGATTGAAGTGTTTTATAGCCGGAAAGTTTTCGAGTCATCATCGTGCTTAATGCAAGCTGAAAGAGTTTAGAATGGTGTATCTCGTTGTGGCTGATCTGCCGTTCCGGCGTAAGCCCTGACTCATTGGTATGGTGAGCAGGCAGCGGCGTCGATGTGTCTGTGGGTCTGATTAGCTCATTTATTATGGTACCAGTGGCGACTGTCTGTCTGTTTGAACGCAAGGAAATATTATCTGGATATACGTATACAATCACACTAAATAACAAACGGACTAAGCCAAGTAGGTTAATTAACAGGTTTTTTGTCTTAGTGACTTCTTGGATTTGATCGAGTCAATCGATTGTAGATTCATTGCCAACATTTTGAGTGGTACCTATTTGAAGTATTAGCTGATATCACACAACATAGCTGACACCTACAGAAAAAAATATTTTAAATATTTATTATTTATAAAGAAGCTGTAACTATTTATAACTATGTAGATAATTTAAAATTGTAATTGAACGAGTCAGCGAAGTGGCCATAATTTAGGTAGGTATGTAATTTCAATAATAATAATAATAAAATATTATTGAAATTACATACTTACCTAAATAGATCTATTTATTCCAATAAGCAGACAAAAACAGCACATTGAAGTTTAAAAAACGACCGAATTCAGCACCTGCATATACTTACCTACCTTCATCTCTTTCAAACAAGGTTCAGAATCAGCTGTACCCACTGAGTGTATTGGAACAATAGTGTTATGATATCTAAGGCTGTACCGTACCTAAAGATAGAATAATTCTGACAAACAATCATAGTTAATCAGACGATATGAGGATAAGATTGAGGAAAACTTGGGAACATATAAAAAGTTGTTATTTCCTTTAAACGCTAAGCGTCATGGAATATTTTCTTTTGACTAAGGGTAAGGATTCAGGACGAATATTTATTTACCTACATCTTACTCTCCCACCTACACATTTTGTACAGTCTCCTTCTCTTACCTTTGGTGTGGCAGATTGTGTGAATAGTTACTAAGGTACCACCTTTATTCTAAGGGTGCCACGTTATAACTTTTAATACAAGTTTCAAGAACCCACGAGTTCACTTTCAACTTCTGAAATCATATTTGTGTGAACATCATCGTTGTTCTACATCTTTGTGTGAACATCATCGTTGTTCTACATCTTTGTGTGAACATCATCTTTGTGTCAACATCATCGTTGTTTTACATCTTTGTGTGAACATCATTGTGGTTCTACATCTTTGTGTGAACATCATCGTTGTTTTATATCTTTGTGTGAACATCATCGTTGTTCTGCATCTTTGTGTGAACATCATCGTTGTTCTACATCTTTGTGTGAACATCATTGTGGTTCTAACATCTTTGTGTGAACATCATCGTTGTTCTACATCTTTGGGTGAACATCATCGTTGTTCTACATATTTGTGTGAACATCATCGTTGTTCTGCATCTTTGTGTGAACATTATTGTGGTTCTACATCTTTGTGTGAACATCATCGTTGTTCTACATATTTGTGTGAACATCATCGTTGTTTTACATCTTCGTGTGAACATAATCGTTGTTGTAGATCTTTGTGTGAACATCATCGTTGTTTTACATCTTTGTGTGAACATTATCGTTGTTCAACATCTTTGTGTGAACATCATCGTTGTTCTACATCTTTGTGTGAACATCATTGTGGTTCTAACATCTATGTGTGAACATCATCGTGGTTCTACATCTTTGTGTGAACATCATCGTTGTTTTACATCTTTGTGTGAACATTATCGTTGTTCTACATCTTTGTGTGAACATTATCGTTGTTCTACATCTTTGTGTGAACATCATCATTGTTTTACATCTTTGTGTGAACATCATCGCTGTTCTACACCTTGCGACTGGTTTCCCTAACATTTTAAAAAACATTAGCCAACTTTTTAACGATTTCAAAATCTTAGATTCTAAGGTTAAACTATTATTTTATCTGTGGTTAAACAGATGACTCAGATTGATGTAAAGAATAAAGTGGCTCAGGAACTGAGCTCGCAGCTTCTAAAATATGATGGAGAGTTGAGCATTTAACCAATCGTTGCATGCAACCGATGTGGTGGTTTAGATTTATCAGAAAATCCAAAGTCCTATATAACAACTTTACTCTCAATGGTTATATATTATGTACTCGTGTGTAGGTAGAATAGGTTCAAGCTGCCATACAAGTGTTCACAAAAAGTCGCGTGGTCGGTGGAAAATTCTGTCCGAAGCGGTTTTCTCACCGAACACCATCGCACCATGATGTCATGGTGTATTAAATTACTGAGTGCTGTTAGTTGTGCGACCTTGCTTGTCACTCAAGCCGAGCTGTTGCTACCTATCTGCACGTTTAAATATACCTACTAGTAATTACACCCAACAATTCATATGACTCGACATCACCAATTTGTTGGACGGAACGTTTGATGCGGTATTCTTACTTACATCAATCACATCTCTTTACGTAAACAAACATCTCAGAAAATCTACTTCGATGATCGTCTTTAGCAAAAAATGCGCACTGACCGGGCGTGGCTATGGCCTATTTTAGACAATTGTAATTTTACGTTTTTTCTAATTTTTACATTATTTCAAATTTTTATAAGGTAGTTCTTTTTTTCATTTTCTGAAAACTCCTACAGTTTTCCAACTTTGACGCCGTAATATTGACTGTTACACCTACAATAGCACAAAGAAATTGGATATTTTTTTTTTGTGTAGGCGTTTTATGTGCAGTTTAGTTTTTATTTTAGGACTTCTAGGTTTTTAGTTTAATTTGTCATTTTAGTTAATATTAATTTAGATTAGTTTAATTTTGTTTAATTTATAGATTTATTTTATTTATAGGATAGCTTTAACCAGTTTTTTTGTATCTTTATTGGAGTAATAATAGTTATTATTATTGTCTGAGAATCAATAATAACTCAATTGGAATAATCAAATTGAAAAAACGCTAAGAATTTCTAGAATACGCCCGCCGATTCCCATTCCCACTGCCTGATTATTTTAGTTGTTCTCGGAAGGACTAGGCTATAATCTGTCGCAAGAGATGGAAATATTTCATTTGAGCCGATGAAACTTTATTCTAAAACTGTCACACACACACACAAGATGACATTTATTTACTCAGACTCTGGGGCCCCAATTAGGCCACAAATTAATCTCTACATAACAATTTATAACAAGAAATTAGCAAGAAGCGGGACGGGAGGCAGGTTGTTCTACCGGTTTGTCCACTAAACTTAGAGTCCACTTACCACAATATTTTCTTGTATGCTGGCTCCTAAGCCATTAGCTAAAGATGCATCGGGCAAGGGATTTAATTCAAAATTTCGGTTTCTGTAGGACAAGCAAAAATAATAATTTGTTTCATAAATCATAATACATTATATCGGAAAATTAAATTATACTTAATATTTAGTTTCGTAATACTAACGTTACTTCATCGTTAGTATTAGTTTTAGTATGCATTAATTTTCCGATTCTATAACAAGTGCGAGTTGGACTCGCGCACAAAGGGTTCCGTACCAACACATAATACGGATACGAAACCCTAAAAACATGGTAATTAATTGTATTCCACTTGAAGTTATGAAGGGCCAAATTAACTTGACGGTCTATTAAAATCTATGTAACTAAAGGAGCTAATTAAGTTGGTCGCTGATAACTTTCTAAATAATCAATAATTTGTAATTTTCAGTTTTTTCCTATGTGTGTGCTATACTATAACACATATCTGTAAACGAAATTTCAAGTTTCCAAGTCAACTGGAAGTGCCCTATAATTTTTGATTCCCTTGCGAGTGTCAAAAATGTGTATTGTAATAGTAGTTTATGCTACAAGGGCCAAAAGGAATAAATTACGAGGACGATTTAAAACACGAGCGTAGCGAGTGTTTTGAACGTAACCGAGTAATTTATTGCTTTTACGCCCGTGTATCATACTACGTTTTTCAATGCATAGTGTGAGGAAATGAAAACAAATATAATCTTGTGAACTTTAAATTATGATTGGCTCAAAAGGATTGTATCCAGAGCCGTTAAACAGTGGAAAAAAAATGTATAACATCTATGGTTCACAGGAAAAGCTGCAGGTTAGCCAACCATTGCAAACAAATAAAAAAAAAAAATAATAAAGCCCTAGGGCAAAATAATCGACTTTCTGTTCGGTTTTGATGCATAGAAAGTGGGCCTTTACGAGCACTTGCATTGAAAAAGCTTTTTTTCGCGTCGAGTCAGAAGCCTGATCTTTTTACAGCACCAAGGGGCTGTAGACTTCTGTAGGAGGTATCAGATTCGACTTGATATCTCATACGATGAGCAAAAGGGTCATGACAGACAGACAGACAGACAGACGGACAACCAACTGATCCTGTAAGGGTTCCGTTTTTTCATTTCGAGGTACAGAACCCTAAAAAACAAAGAACCGAAACAAATGGGTATTTATTTATATATTTCCATGCTACGTTGAAAAACTGCGGCTACGATCTTTGAACTACGTATAGTGCTACGAAATTTTGTTTCTACGACGCAAAAGACATCAACGTGGGTGCAGTCTTTGTTAATGAAAATTAACATTATATCATTGCAGTATAGAAACGCAGAAAGAAAAGTAAATCTGGATGTGAGGAGCTCTGAACCGGGATTTCTGCAATGATATAATGTTAATTTATATCTCCTTGCGATGGATAAATCGCCAAGTGTTCAAACATAGAAATTTATTTCTATCATAGATTTTGTTAATGAAAGTTCGGTTTTACATATATTTTTCTAGATTTCATATGACTTGTGAAGTTGTGATTCATGTTGGTTGTCAATACAAAATACAGACAAATTCCATCAACTAGAAGCGTATGAGAACATCGCAGGACGGATTCCAAAGTTTTTGGAACGTTCGTCAACATCAGATAAGAATGGAATGTAGAACTCGGGAAGTCGGGACCCGGTGTCAGTCAAATGTAGAGCTTGGGAGTTGGGACCCTGTGTCAAATGTAGAGCTCCGGACCCGGTGTGAAATGCACGTATCATACATTTTTCCTAGTTTAGGTTCCGTCGCCGAAACCGTTGTATGCGTATTGAAGGCAGGTACGATGTTTTTTAAGAGTATGACATAGCCAAAACAAAAACCAGTTCCGGGCGTGGCTTATTCTATTTTACGATAGCGCGCGGGGGGAAATTCGTCCCGGTCTCTAAGCTCGCGTCACCATAGCAAAAATACGAATAGAGTGGACGAGGCAGGGTCAAAAGTAATACGTATTTTATTTTATCTAATTTATTAGTGTATTTCGATCATCGTCATTGATCCTACTTGCTATCACGTCGGGACGTAAATTTATTATGGTCGGCTAAAAGTGGTTTTTTGAGTGTTTGATTTATCAGTTGACCCTCGGAACATTTCAGACACTCCTTTAGAGATACATAATAATATCGTGACGGTTAATTGTCACCATTACCCATTCTTTAAATATTTTTCGCCCGTTGAGCTGGTTTTACACTTGCGGGAAAATAAATTGGACCAAAAATTTCTTTACAAAAATTTTTTACTAAAGTTGTTATTACAAAAAGTGGAAACTAACAAATATTCTCAGAAGGAATGCACCACGTCACTATCTATCTCACTGTAGCCTATATCAATTATGCCTCTCTCATTCAACTACGTTTAACTGCCGTTATTTAAGACAATTTGCAAAACTAACAACTTTTCTTTCAGGGTGTGGTGTCGAACTAACCTAATTACAAAAAATTGCTCATAAATTGGGTTTTTATTTTTTCTTTCTGATGTTACAGCATTTCAAGGTTTATTTTTGACTTTATCAATAGCGGGACTATTCAGAGTTGCGCAACAAAAGTTTTATTCTTAGAATTTAGAACTGGTAAGCTTTGACTCTCAAAAATCTATTCGAATTTATAAAAGTACCATCAACTCGAAGACTATCTACTTTTTGCTGAGGTCATAATTTGATATTCTGGTCAGTCATGAGCTGGCCTACCAGCCTTCCAAGGGAAAGCGTTGACTTTTGGGACACCTGTTTACCCTTGGGAGAAATCGCCAAGTGTTTAAAATATAGAAATTTATTTGTATCATAGTTTGAAATGTTCAGGTCCCTTTACGCAAAATGAAAAAACAAAACTCTTTTAGGATTAATTTGTTGTCCCTATGTTTGTCTGTTTGTCCGTTTGTCTAGGCAATTTTTCTGGGTAAAATCAATAAATGCTAATATTTACAGCCCTGTAAAACATACATATTATAACGTTTTTATGGCCTTTTATTTAACTTTTTCATACAAATTTTCTCCTTATGAAAATATAGAGATCAACACTTGACATAATATTTTGCATTTGAAAAAAAGCACAGAAAGGAACTGTAGAACAAATAATGTAAAAAATATAAAAACCATATCGTTCTATTCTAAAGGGATTAATAATTTACTGTTTGTTCAATGTGGCCATAGCTTTGTTTATTATAACTTTTTTCTTTGTTACAAAGATAACAAATATTTTCATACAAGGTTTTCCTTAAGGGCTATTTCTCTGAATTTGTAACAAAATATTAAGAAATAATTATAACGGTAAAGTACAACTTTTAGCTAAGACAATTTATTGTTAAAAGTTTGCTATATGCATAAACATATTTTAATGATATTATGGTATCCTCAAAATAATTGGGTTTTCCATAAGCGTGATATCAGATTATTTAAGGAATTTACGGCTGGTATCACGACGACGGATAAGCCAATTATTTTATTACTATTGTTATATAATTAAAAATATGTTTATGCATACAGCAGACTTTTAACTATAAGTTTTCTTAACTAAAAGTTGTATTTTTACTTATTGAAATTGTATTTCTCATCAAGAAGTGCAAGATGACAAGATATTCAAAATAAGTTAATTGAATTTGTGAAATGGTTTCAGGTAAAAACAGTTTTCCATGAAACGGTAACTGTTTATACTTAGCAAAGTGTGTAAACTTAGTCATCTTAACATGAACGACGCCTGTATTTCTCTCTTTTTTATTTCCAGTATAGATAAAAATATACAAACTTGTTAAACTTTGCGTAAAAACGAGGCAATATTGACGATATCCTGACAGCTATTATGATGGTGTTTTATCAAATTTTGCTTTTTGGGCTGTATAGAGACGTAGTTAGATGTCACTAGAATATACTCATCAAAAAAGATATAAGGAAAATAAGCTGTAGACTTCACATTCGGTTTACACCTATTGTATGAATTTTAAGAAAAATACAGGGGTAAAGGGACCTCTTAAGGAAAACCTTATATTAAACTATTTGTTATCTTAGTAAAAAATAATTAAAGGAAAAAAATAAACAAAGCTATCACCACATTGAACAGTAGATAATTAATCCCTTTAGAATAGAACAACATGGTTTTCATATTTTTTACATTATTTGTTCAACAATTCCTTTCTGTGTTGACTTTTAAATGCAAAATATTATCTCAAGTGTTCATCCCTACATTTTCATAGTGAGAAAATTTGTATGAAAAACGTAAAATAAAAGGCCATAAAAACGTCAAAAGTACAGCTCTATAGAGTTAATATTGGTATTTATTAATTTTACCAAGAAAAAATTGTCTAGACAAACGGACAGACAGACAAACATAGGGATAACAAATTAATCCTAAAAGAGTTTCATTTTTTTCATTTTGCGTAACAGGACCTGAATATGTACCGACAGGATTATCTACGATCTAATAATTTTGCCATGCACTGTAAATATTTCAAGATAAATTTCTATATTTTAAATACTTGGCGATTTATCCCAAGTAAGTGTACCTATATAATTCGCAAAAAACTTCACTTATTGGACCTAAAATGGTGAGCCAATACTAGAGGGTAATTTCACGAAAAGATCATTGACCGTTGTTAAAGATCTCAGTAAGTATAAGTAAATTAATTTGGGTTTCAATAACGATCACAAAATTATTCTTTTAGACTAACATATATTATTTATTTACGACCCGCATAAAAGTATGAATTCATTCGTTTTGTTGTTATGACTATGGCACGATGTAGCTAAATCACTCATACGCATATTTTGTTGAGTTTTTAACGGCAGAAATATGATGCTCCTCAAAATATTACTTTATAAAATTAATTTCAATGTTTTTTGAAGTAGTTTTGGGAGATATTTATAGCTTGCAAAAAAGGGCACAGATTCCACGTCTTACGGGCGCCAACGCTAGGCGTAGACTGACAATATCTTCCTGCCGCTGACTGCATCAGTGAATTTACGTATTTTTGGAAAAAGGGGGTGCTTTTTTTGACCCGAATAACGTGGTATTTGGAAAATGAATAGATATCATTCACACTAATTTTATTTAAAAAAAAACAACAAAATCGCGAAAGCGATACCTGAAACAAAATCGATAAGAAGTGTGCAATAGAGGGTTACAAAAAAATTCATTAACAGTACAAATATGAATCGATTAACGTGGTTTGTGGAAAATGAATACCTTAAAGTTCAACCAAAAACATGTATTTTTTTTATGGCTATACGTAACCTAATTATTGCAACAAAATCATCCGAAAGCTGACATTTTATTTCTGTTTGTATTTTCGTTCCCCTTAAATTAACATTATAATATATCATCGCAGTATAGAAACGCAGAAAGCAAAGTAAATCTGGATGTGAGGAGCTCTGAACCGGGATTCGAACCCGGGACCTCTCGTGTTGAGACCGGTAAGCGAGAGGTCCCGGGTTCGAATCCCGGTTCAGAGCTCCTCTAATCCAGATTTACTTTCTTTCTGCGTTTCTATACTGCAATGATATAATGTTAATTTATATCTCCTTGTGATGGATAAATCGCCAAGTGTTCAAACATAGAAATTTATTTCTATCATAGTTACAATGTTTTTTGACTGTCTGTCTCATAGAGGAGATTTTTCCTCTATGGTCTGTCTAAACTGCAGCATACAGTGTGTCGCTCGCAAGAAGCACATCCGAAAGGGGGTGAAACTAGATCAAAATATATCGACAAAAACAAAGAAATATGTAATAGTTCTTTACATATGAAATTGTCGAAATTTTCTAACAGATTCATGAGTTCATAATTTCTGTAATTCAATAGCTATTTCCATTGTTTGTTTTTTGTTTGAAAGTTCATGTCAAGGTTTTACATCTACTGTGTTTTTTTTTTACTGTCAGTTTGATAACTAAGATAAGATTCGTAATAATTTTTTACAGCTGACACTTTTCAAAATGAAATTAATGTTGCTGTTAGCTTAATATTGTCTCATTCATACACATAAGAAATTACATAATTTGGATTTGCATTCCTAAAAAAAATGCAAAAATGTTAGTACTGAAAATTGAGTTTCCTTCAAATTGTCTATAGAAAACGGCAATTTCATAATGTAAAGACCTTGGACGAATAAATCAGGTAAAAACCAAATATTTTGTTTTTTTTTAATTTCTTGAAAAGCTCATAGAAATTATTGTACTTATGATACAACGTTGCATTTTTCTTTGTTGTTAGAAAGGTAAATAGGGTATGATAAAAAGGAATAAAAATATGGGGAAACGTAGACATTATTTTGAAAAAATTTACTGAAAAACAAAAGGATTGTGGCATTGGTAAGTAGTTGATTTTCATTTGTTTTTGATTTGATATGCAACGTCTTTTTAACATATTTTATTTTACTGCATTACTCGCCGGTAGATCAAAAGTTATGACATATTTTATATGTAGGCAACAAAAAACTAACGACTTTTTCTAATACTTTTTTCCATTTTTTTGAAAAAATTCAAAATGGTATAACCACAGGTTGTTTATGACCATTGACCACAGATATGTCAATCAATACCTAAAGTAGATACGCGACATGGCGTGGCGGTAGTGCCGGCGATTTCACACTGGCAGCATGAAATCGCCCCTACTCTCGCCTGTCACGTGGTATACCTACCTATGGAAAGTAAAAATGTTATTTATCAAATTTCTCAAAAAATGATTTTGATCCGATTACTGATTGATGATCACTTTACAAGTCTTCAGTTTGAATTTGGCTGCATAAATTAAGTGCACCTTGTATACATATAAGTTATATTATTAAAGGATCAAGTAATATTTTATTTATTACATCGTACATAATGCTAGACCGATTATAAATCCCAGTAGTTAGTAACCTACTACCCAGCTAGTTTATTTGTGTACAATTTTAAACAAACATACTCGTACTTTAAATTAACACGTTGACTGACACATTGATCCCCTTTGATCCCAATGTAATACTCGT
Source organism: Ypsolopha sequella (assembly GCA_934047225.1). NCBI lineage: Eukaryota > Metazoa > Arthropoda > Insecta > Lepidoptera > Ypsolophidae > Ypsolopha > Ypsolopha sequella. The sequence continues at coordinate 9,809,612 of OW203987.1, forward strand.
AGTAGTAGTATATTAGAAACGTTAGCTCTACACTACACCCAAAAAGAAACAAAAGATGAAAACGGATCATGTTCATAGATATACTTATATTATATAATATAGTACTCTGTGGTACCTGTTCTCATTCCTAGAGCGTTCCCTGCTGAAGTTGTTGAGCGACTCAAGAATGTGGACCGACCCGTCACGTTCCTATCTCACGGCGGCGCTTTTGAACTTTTTTTTTCTAGATTAGCTGGAGTTTTGAGAGTTTAATAAATACCTAAATATAAATCCTGTGTAACACAACCTGTACTTTACAACGCGTCTCTTTTTATCGTCGCCCATACCATTCCATCAAAGTTTTTAATAATATATTAACTGTTTCAGAAATGCAGTAGATGATATTATTCCGTTTATTTACGCATTTTTGTGTTGGAAGTTGAGTCGCCGTTTTCACGGTCGCCGGACGCAAAGCAGGCTCGGCTCGGCAGGCGACCGAGACGCTGCTAACAAAAAACAACTTTCCTCGAAACTGCGATGGCGCTAAGACTAAACTGCAGCCAAAAAGTCGTAAGCGACATACCACAACGCAGCAGTTAGGACGTTTATCAACTGAGTATAACCGGCTGAAATAACTTGTTGATGGCGGCGCAGGGTGGTGCGGGCAGGAGCGGAGTGAGGAGGGACGTAGCGCCGTCGAGCGACGGCAAGTCTACGGTCGCGCGGCGGCGACACCCTGTCTGCTGCGGACGGGTATGTTGCCACACCGTGCGCATTCCTATCCGCCTGCGCGTCCCGCCCGCCCTCTATGACACCCGCGCGCACAAACTGGCAACGTTGCTTTGAAACTTGTTTCGTAAACGGATGTGGCAGTGGTCGAGGCAGGCTTAGCTTTTTCTCGCTCTGTTCTAATTCATTTTATATGAGTGAAAAAGACGGCAATGGTGGCGCTACATGCTATCGGCTTCAACTTGCGGCATTTTTTCACGCCGAGAATGAGGCGAGATTACTTTGAAAGGCGGTATTCACACAGCACAAGATTCGAATTATAAAAAATATTAATAAAATTTTACACGGTTTATTTTATTACACTACGAATAAACAGCACGTTGGGAAGGATTTTGTTTTATTTTTTGTATTTATTGTTCAATTAGTTTTAGTTAGTCTAACTCTCGGTACGGGGTACGTTCTTATAATAATTAACTTTAAAATTTGACGAATCCTTCCAATAGAAACATTCATAGAAACAAAATTATAATCGCACATATTTTTGTCCATAAAGGAAACAAAAAGGAGTGACCTGAGATTCAGCACCACATTTTGCACAAATAGCACTGAAAATGATGTTTCATTGATGTTTAAAATAGCGTGCTCTATCTGAGCCGTTGCTCTTACATACATACATACAACATCCGAAATATTACGTGCTCTCGAAAGACTGAGTTTTTATGAAATAACTCAGCTTAATTAATAAAGACAAGATTTTTCAAAAACTGCTAGGAGGTATTAAAAAAAAAATACAAATATAAATCCAACAAAATTCCGAAATCGATACTCGAGAGACAATTAGCAAGAAGTCTAAAATTAATAGAGTAAAATTGAATAATTTTCCCCCTTAACTATTAAAAAGTTTTAAGCTAATAAATTCTGTATAGAAAAGTATTAAGTAACACAAACTGTGCATGTGAACAGGGGCTATTGTGCACACGAGGCAACGCGCTCACGTAGCCGCGAACCGCGCCGCGCTGGCCAGTGAGCGCACAACATCCGCCGACACTCCGACAGTCAGTCCGGCGCCGACACCCGCCAAGCGCGCACGTGTACAAAGCAACAAAGAAAGAAGACATGGCCGCTGCCAGCCCCCACGCACACCCAGCCCCCGCGTCCGACCGACGGCCTGAGGGCCGCGCTGGTTCTAGACGCATCTTCCCGCCGCAGTTCAAGTTGCAGGTTCTTGAAGCTTATCGACGCGACGCTCAATGTCGCGGAAATCAACGGGCAACCGCAAGAAAGTTTGGCATTCATCGCCGACAAATCCAAAAGTGGCTCCAGGCGGAGCCTGCTTTACGAGCTGCGTTGTTAAGACGCGCTCCCCAGCCAGCGCCTTCACCTCCACCTTACTCGGCTGGTTCACCGGAAAGCGCACGACTTCCTTCGCCTCCACCACCACCAGCTGTAACGCTGCCATCACCGGTGTCGCTGTCAACGCCCGTACCGCTGTCAACACCCGTACCGCTACCTACGCCTATGCTTCCGCCACCACCACCAGTGATAGGAGCCCCACCAAACTTTGCTGAACCCATCGACTTGTCCGTTCGTCGGCCTACTCCACCACCGCAGTCTGCACACGTGCCACAAATATCAGCACCTGAGCCATCACGTAAACCCTTTAAATTGTTCAGGCCCTATCTCCTCGAGGATGAGACTGAGAAACGGCCAGTGATGACGATGCCAGTAACAGTGTCAGCCCACGTGTCGGCGTTTGTACCTGTGCAGAGCTACCAAAATGGGTGCTCGCTAGCCGCCTGCCCACCACGTTGGTGTGCGCCTGTACCCGCCTTTCCAGCACCTCTCAGATGAGAAGATGCCTTCGGGGCTTTGCTCCACACCCTCTGTGATCTAGTCGTCGTCGCCCGCCAGGCGCCGCCCGGGGCGTAGCCCTAATTGCCGTGCCTTAATCGTACATGCCGCCGCAGTGCATTATGTCTTCGTCTCTAGACGATGGCTTATTTTTGTGTATAACTTTAAGAACGTATTTTTATATGTGAAGTTTATGAAGCGTACATTTATGCAGAATTATTATTATGACTATTATTATATTAATAAAGAGTTGTTTATGAAAACTGCATTTTATTTATAAGTATTGACTTTGATAGGGGGCAGTGTGCAGGTAGCGCCGGCGCCAAGCCGATCGCCTCCCCTACCTGCACAATGCCCGCATCCTTTTGTGTCATCGCACCCCCCTTTACCCGCACCTGCATCCTGCCCTGTTCCAGCTAGCGCACAGCGCAACAGATCTTGCAATCTTGCATTTCTGGGAAATGTAGGTACTTGCTCATAGAAAATTACAGACTGGACGATTTTGTTGCAATAATCAGGACACTCATAGTTATCGAAAAATATGCCAAAAATGTTTATGTTCTTACGTTATTATGAAGAGTTTTGAAAAAACCACGTTAACTTGATGCAAAATCCCAGGTCACCAATGCCCTAACAAGAAAGGAGTATATTAGGTATTATAGTAATCAGTCAGTCTTGGCTGCTATTTTAAGCGCCACTTTTTGCCAATGTCAAATTAGATTCTGACATGGTTAGTTTTCCCGGCGCCTTTTGTTGATCGCGCACGCACGGTACAATTGTACCTTGAATACCTATACTGAAAGAAAATAACTTTGACATATTTATTATTAACAACATCAGAGTCGCAAAGTAAAGTTTAAGATAGGTAAATGCATGTTGAGAAAATGATAAGTTTAAATGAACCTTAATTTTTACAAGCTTATTTCTAAATTCCCTGTTTGTTTTGTATATTTTTACGTATAAATGGGAAAAATATAATGCAGGAGTGTGATATACTAATCATCGAAAAGTTTCGAGTCGTATAAGCAGTAATACAAATTAATACATAATTATATAATATATAAAGTAATGCAAACATTAAACATCACTTTTATCTCTATTATAATATCCTTAGTTACATAATCGTTATTTATTTGTGAAACCCGTTTTCAGTATGGATAGAAAACAACCTTTAATAACTTTTAAATGTTTTAATACTTCTTCGATAAACATATTATTATTATATCAGCGTATCAATATAATTTCATTATTAAACAAAGAACTGCAGAACCAAACCTGTCACGTCATCAGTTCATCACGTGTGCATTCTTGGCATAGAACATATTAAATTCTTGGTAATAAAATAAATACCGAACGAATAAATAAACGCTGACAGATAAATTATGAAACAAATTGGGTTGCTAATAAAATAATAATGTAAGTATACGTAGGATGTATTATTGTATAGACAAGTAGGTTTAATATTGTATTTTGTATTCTTTTCAAATACGTGTATTATTAAAATGTGTCTGTTACTCTTCTATAACGTAATTTAAGGGCATTGGTGACCCGACATTCAGCACTTCATTTTTAATCAAGTAGAACTGAACTTTAGGACGTTTTTCTAAGCCGTGGCTGTTACGACAACCGAAATATCACGCGCTCTCGAAATACTGAATATTTTTTAATAAATTGGCTTTTCTAGTTGAAATAAAAACACATATTATATAATCTAAACACATTTTATAAAGAAAAAACCAAGTTAATCCCGAAATCAACACTCGACAGAAAGTCAATAAAAAGTCTAAAGTAAAGTGAAATAGGGGTTTACAAAAGATTTTATTTACAATAAATAAATTAATTGATTTGCGTCATCTTCCCCTATAAATAATTTGGACTCTAACTATTATTTCCCTGATCTTTGCCACACGAATAAACAAAGCGTTTTCTTGACATAATTATGGCGTTTTTTATATCATGTCATTTATTCACAATTTTAAAACAAAAGTATTTTTTGAATAGATACTCGTAACATAGTAAAATTGTATTAATACTCATTATAAAATATTTTTTAGAAAATAGTTTAAAACTAAAGTTGTTTACAAGTATCACTTTTATTTTTTTACTTTTTTATTATCTTACCTAAATTATATGTCACTATTTTTTTACATTCGACTGATGACGGCCCCATACCGAGGGCCGAAATATATCGATTAACAATTTTTTTTTCATTGTTTTTATACAAATAAATAATCAAAAGCTCATTATAAAATAAGAATCCCCGGTTCCCGTCCACACTATAATATAGCTCCACTTGAGAATTATAAAGAATACTTTTTTCGAGAGGCACTCGTCTCAGTGAATAACAATACTATTCGAGAAGTAAAATATTCAAAGATAGGGTGGCGTGGTGTGTGCATGAGCCATAGGGCAGAAACGGCGTCGAGCAGTCTGCGAACAAGGAGGCGCGGCGGCGCGCGGCGACACATCGTCTGGTGACTGCGTTCGTCCCTGGTGCCACATGTCCGTGTGCAGCTGATATACGAAACCGATGGGTTATACACACTGTAATGCTTATTATATGTGCTAAAATTACTATTGCAGGGCAAAGTGGTAATTATTATCACTGCGCTCCGAAATAGAATTATATCGCTAAAATCGATTACGAAAGTATGAAGTGAATGGCTTGTGATCCATTGTAATTCTATTTCGGACCGCAGGGGAAGTAATTATTTTAGTTTAGCTCTATATGTACCATCGAAGAAATTACCGCAGGCCCACTTTTCGCTCTTATTCCATGGTATTGCATTGCAATACAGGCGCAAAGTGGGTCTACGGATTTTTTTTCGACAGTACATTAAAAACCCTGTTTGCCAAGAAACCTGTGAATATTGATAAAATTCTGCCACGGAATACGATTTGATGAAAACAGTCAACAAAATAATTAGGTATGGAATGTACAACAAACATTATCTACTCGGACAATTATTACGGTACAGATGCGCAGAACATGTAATTCCTATTGCTCATAGCTGTACCTAAGATAGATAATTATCTAACTCCAGTAGATAAGCTATGAATAATAAATTATTCTAGTACCTACATACTCCAGTGAACGCATCTAGTGTAGACCTATAGTCAGTCACACACACATTCCACATGAACGGTGCATATGTTGCGATGGTTGTGCAACGCGCACATTTGCTTGCAGATGTGTATTCTGATATTTACGAGGCCGTAGGCGTTGCAAGCGTGATGGCCCATAAAGCACGAGTTATAGGCATAGGAACAGACCGGCGGAGCTCTCTCATGATGTCAACAATATTTTTGGCACTGGATGGATAGACTCACTGTCCTGTTATGGGTAATTAAACCTAACTCAAAGAGATGCCGTTTTATATTCAGTTTAGACTGTAGATCGTTGCTGTAGTGTATCAGGGTAAGTATATCAAGCTCTTGGTGTAATTTATCTACCTATATTATCAATGACTATGAAATAAAACAACATTTTGCTATTATTATTTAGGTACTATGAAAAAGAGTAAAGGTACCAGGGATATAGGTATCCAGATAAGAAGTAAACCGAAAGACATTGTGCTTAAATGCTAAAGAACAACGAAGGGCAAAAGGATACAATGGGCGAGTGTTGAAAAACAACATCCTTTTCTTTATCTACTTACCTGTTACTAAAAAAACCGTATCGCAAGCCGATGGGCGACCTTTCTTCTAGTGAGTTTGTTTTTTTGAGGTAAACAATCTGTAATTAGGCGCGGTGCCTTTGTCCGGCTCTTCCGAAAAACTCTTTCAACTCTATCCATGTTTGCTCACGTCCTGTGCTCATAAGCTTTATTATTACATTTTCTTTGATGTCCAGTTTGTGTGATACTGAGAAATGGACAGACGAGGTAATTAGATTACATACGCATATGCTATGATTGATGCAAATGCATAGTCATGCAGACTCATGCATGATGAAAGATTTAACTCCACGTTAACTTTACAGTTAGGATAGGAAGTAAATCGAAGCATCTTTATTGGCTTGGGTCTTAGTTTAGTATTAATTATAATACTTTTCCAGAAACAAATTGTTTTTTCAATGCATATTTACGATGGCCCTCCTCTAAGCAAAAGTTCACACAACTTTGTCAGTTCAGAGGTTTTTTATTGGTAGTTATATAGTAGTACTAAGTATCACACTTATCAGTTATCATTATCAGTTATTTATCATATCGCAAAAGCATATTTTAGAAACGTACACAATAAAATAAATACCTAATAACCTTTACATAGTACCTTTGAAATATATATTTTTTTGGTATAACCTATTAAATTCCAACCTTTGCGACTACGGGATCAGACGGGATCAAACAATTTTTAAACTTTTCAAATCTTTTTAAAATAGCTCAAAAAGGTTATCTAGCAGGGTAATGCTGTGATTATTCTATTGACCGTTTAAATAAAATTTTATTAACAAACAACCAACTAAATCCTGAAATCGATACTAAAATCAGCAAAATAGAGGTTTATAAAAGATTTTATTTACAGTAAATGTATAAATCAATTGACGTGATTTGTTCAAACTGACTTCATAAACGAGGAGAACATAGGTGTATTTTTTTAATAACTGTAGGTTTCCTGATTATTGCAACAAAATCATCCAAAGTCTGTCATTGCCTCATCGATTTCCTTAAAAAGTAAAAAAAATATTTAGATCCCGTCCGATCCCCTAGTCGCGAAGATTGGCATTTAATAGGTTAAAAAATATTAAAAAAACAAATGTTATAGTTAGGTATTTATTTTATTGTGTACATTTCTATAATCTCTGTTTGTTTTATGTGATATGATAAATGATAACTGATAAGTGTGATATATTAAACTAGTGTTCGGCGTTTCAGCGACAAAGAGTTCAGTCTGTATATTTTCTTAAACCTTTTGAAAAGACAGATTATACAAACGAATGAAGAAATTCCAAGTATTTTCACCAAGAAGCCCTATCAGCAGCCTCGCCGTGTGTCGCTGGCATTCACAAAGAAACGCGGTCATTTCATAACAGAGAGTGGCTACTGCAGCACTAATAATAATGCATAGGGTTTCAATTTGCAATTCTTGCGTTTCAGTTGTCACTACTCTATCGCATTAGGTTTAAGAGGATGGCTTACCCTAGCAACTTTTTTTTATTACCAGTCCAGCACAATAAGTCCAATGGCAAATGGCAAAGAGCTTATTTGCTTTCGATAGAAGCGATTATGCTTATTATTTGCCTTCTAACTTCTAACAGTAGAAAAGTAAGTCCCAAAAATCTTTAAATGACGATAACTTTTTTTCGACACCCGATTTTAATGAAACAAAGCCTGTATTCTATTCTTCTTTATTCTTTATTGCACAGAAAACTTAAATATTATACACATACACATGAATAAATTTCTCAAAGCCAACCTTCAATGTGGTGAAAAGGTAGTGAGAATGGTGGGCAAATAATTGTGCACAACTTTAAAAACAGAAAACTTAATCGAAAAAAAGAAATTTTATTAATAGGCAATAATACATGCAAATAAAGATACATATACTTTTACATGTATAACTATATATATCCAATAAATAAACAATACTTAATTAGGTACTCAAAGTAAACATACGTAAAATAACATTATTTAATAATACATAATAAATACATAAATATTCCAACTAATAAAATGCAGATAGGTAAAATCAAAAATTAACTCTATTCGTCCATGTTCTTAGAGAGCAAACCGTCACCTTAAATGGAAAATTAAATGAGTAAAATTTTTCCAAAACACGTTTTATTGCATTTTTTAAACGTCCGATTTTTTCTCCATCTTTTGGTCTGGGAAACGTTTTCCTACTCCCTTTATTTCCTGAGATAGCTGTTTGTGGCCAAACTGGTTAATCCGGAAAACTACTAGAAAACTGATTGGGAAAACTATATTAAAATCACTTACACAAAAAGGATAAAAGATATTGACTGTACCTGTAGTTTTTTCATCAGGATTAAATAAATAACTCACCTTTTTGAATTTTGGCAATAAACATATTTCGAACTGACGATAATAACCAAAAGGCAAAAATACATAATGACTCTTATTGAAATGGTGTAAACCATAGATATCCAATCCGATATCCGTGGTGTAAACGAATATTTAAATCGATGTTAACCGTTCCTTAAGGAAAAAACGAATAATAGTCTTTTTATTTATTTTTCCCTTGTAAAGGTTATGATGATAGATGCAATTGAGCTTTTTTTGTGTGTTTATTTAATTTTAGTAAGCAGATTGTATTTGAACTTAAGTAATTAATAACTTTTTATTAGAATTTCGCAAAGATATTTAAATGTTATAAAACAAAGCTGCAATACTAAGTTGGCCAAGTTTTCAGGCAGAGAACCCTAAAATTATATTATTAAATGGAGCTGCTGTGGTTAAAAAAAAATTGTGGCCGAACCAAATCGATGAAGTGATACCAGCAGAGCTGCCCGACTTCAACTTGGACAAACAGCTATATGACACGATCACTAAGAGCATGAGTCCTTGTGGAGCACTGAACCCTACGTCCCCTGTATGTACATGTGGGACTGGGCATTTACCAAAAAGTATCCTCGGGCGCTGTTAAAAGAGACGCAAACCAACGAGAATGGTTATCCGTTGTACAGGCGCAGGGCACCCGAGGATGGAGGACGTACGGTCACAATTGAAATAAGAGGTACCACGCAAGACGTCGTAGTGGACAACAGCTGGGTGGTCCCGTACTCACCGCTCCTTTCGACTATTTTTAATGCTCACATTAATGTGGAGTTCTGTAACGTGGTTACAATTAAATACATTTGTAAGTACACAAACAAAGGCACTTACCCGGCGATATTTATTGTGCAGCAGCAAGGCAATGCTAATATTGACCCACGAGACGAAATGCAGATTTTTACAGCTGGTCATTGCGTGAGGAGCAACGAAGCGGCCTGGCGGATATTGAGCTTGCCGCTTCACGAGAGGCACCCGACAGTGACACGTCTTACGGTGCACCTTCCCAACGGCGAGCACGCTTACTTCACGGAGGCTACCCTGTACGATTGAGTAGCGACACCGCTACTCAATAACACACTCACCAAGTTTTTCCGTCTGTGCCAGACACCAGACAGACGAGTTTGCCAGAACTTTGCTATATACGGAAGTGCCAATATATTACGCATGGAACGCTCCACGGAAAGCGTGGAAGCGTCGTGTGCAAGGTAACCCCGTCGAAGGCTGACATGATGTGAAGACGTCAGATGCCCTGGGCAGAATTGGTACCGTGCACTTAACACACTTTGAGTGTTACTGCTTACGGTTGCTACTGACCCGCGTCCGAGGCCCCATCAGTTTTCAGGCCCTCAAAACAGTCGAAGGACAGGAAAAAACTACGGTCCAAGAAGCGTGTGAGGCAATGGGACTTTTGGAAGATGACGGCCACTGGGACTCTACGATGGAGGACGCCGTATTTTGTAGATCAGCGGCCAAGTTGAGAGAACTTATTGCTATCATGTTGAGCACCTGCGGATTCTCAAATCCCCTGCCACTTAGGGACTAGTATAAACTGCTATATCGGAAGATATTGCACACAAGTACCAAGTGACAGCACAGGCCAACGACGGTAAATATTTTAACGAAGCACTAACATTTATTGAGGACAAACTTTTCTCAATGGTGGGTAAACGGCTGCCTAATTTCGGCATGGCTACCTCACAACAAACAGGAGAGTAGTCCACTGATTTGCTCAGGGGGCTCAGTTATGAAACCGCAGCCTTGGGGGCTCAAGTCGCTCAAAGTGAGCCCCAGCTATTACAAGAGCAAAGGCAAATTTTCAATAAAATTGTGAGCCGGGTGGAGAGCGGAAAAGGGGTCTTTATTTCTTAGACGCACCAGGCAAGACATTCCTGCAAAATTTGCTGCTGGCGTAGTTGCGTACGGATAGGAATGTCGCGCTAGCCGTTGCGTCCTCTGGGACAGCCATGACCTTGCTCAGTGGAGGTAGAACTGCCCACTCGGTCTTCAAACTTCCACTGAATATTGGGGGTGAAAAACGCCCACCTGCAATATAAGCAAGAGCAGTGGTCGCGGTGCTCTGGTACAGCAGTGCAAATTTATCATCTGGGACGAATGCACGATGTCTTACAAGCGTGCGATTGAGGCGCTCGATCGCAGCTTGCAAGACATCCGCGGCAACCGAATGTTGATGGGTGGAGTTGTCGTCTTGCTCGCAGGTGAATTCTGGCAGACGCTGCCAGTCATCGAACGAGGCACTGCAGTAGACGAGATCAACGATAGTCTCAAGGGTTCGCCAATGTGGGCAAAGGTAGAGAGATTGCACCTCACGACAAATATGAGAGTCCAACTCTACAACCTCGAGATTGGCGAAGGCCGCATAGCAATGGATGCGGAAGGCCTAATCAAATTTTAAAGCCGCTTCTGCAATGTTGTAACTTCGGAAGAAAACCTAATAAATGAGGTTTTTCCGAGCTTATAACTGATTAGTTTGTTATTCCTATAATAATAAAATTGTATTTCTATAACCAAAAAATCTGTTCACCTCGATGTGGTACTGGTGATGTTCTCCATCCATTCGGTGTAATTAACTGTATGCAACTTTCAGTTAACTTATCTAAGAAACAACGGGTTGATTGTACATTTATTAATATTTAAAATTAAGCTAAATAAAAAAATAAAATTACCTATCAATATACAATTATAAACAAAATAAAACTATACTAAATATTTGATTGTTGTTTATTTATTGGTTCATATATTATTATTTTATAAAAGAGATTATGTATGACTGATTTGTTTTATTGTCCCTATATTAATACAATTATATTGCTATAACCAAAAGTCTTTATGTTGCAATTGTGTTAGAAGATCGTCTCTATTTGATAGCTTAAAACGTACAATTTCAATTTTCAAGCGGTACAAATTAGCCCTTTTGACAATTAAACTCGTATGTATTTTTTGAGCTGTCAAGTGAATCCGCTTTTCTTACACAGTTCTACTTGTTCACGTCGATGTGACACTGGTGATGTTCTCCATCCACATGATACGTACATGTTACGGTGTATGCAACTTTCAGTAAACTTACAGTATGCGGCGGTAAATAATGCGCATCAGCTATCTTCAACTTCGTAGAGCGTTGTCTCTATCACCGGACTTACGCCAGGGCCACAGCTTCAGGCTTCTGGCGGCGCTTCTTGCTGCGCTTCCAGACGGTTTTTGCGACGGGCTTTGCCCTGCCACGACACCCGTCAGCGCCTTCATGTATAGCGCGTTCGCTCGCTCAAAGCGCTTGACACTAGGTCTTTGCGCCCGATCACTGTTTCAACCGCCTCCCTTCCCGCACACCGCCGTCGAGAGAGCGCAAGTCACTCGAATCCGGACAAAGCGCGCGAGTGACGACCCATGGCCGGCTCAATACAACTTCATACATTTCTTCTCTCCGCCGGCGCCGCGCCGTTGCAAGAAGAACCACTTGGCGCGCTTCACGAAGCCTGAAGCTATAACCCCTCGGCCATAGCGTCAGGCTTCGAAAAGCGCGCCAAGCGGTTCTTCTTGCGACGGCGCCGGCTTATTGAGCCGGCCATGGGTAGCCGCTCGCGCGTTTTGTCCGGCTTCGAGTGACTTGCGCTCTTTTAACGGTGGTGTGCGGGGAGGCGGAGAGCCACGCCAGTGATTGAGCGCACAGGACGAACCTAGTGTCGAGTGCTTTGAGTGAGCGAGTGCGCTATACATCTGATGAGGTGGAAGGCGCTGACGGGTGTCGTGGCAGGGCAAAGCCCGTCGCAAAAACCGCCTGGAAGCGCAGCAAGAAGCGCCGCCAGAAGCCTGAAGCTGTGGCCCTGGCGTTAGAGCTTCGTGCGACAGAGATGACGCTACGATTCGATGGGCATTATTTATCGCCACGTATTGTTCTTAACAAATTAAGGGTTGATTTTTTTTTTTTATTTGGTTCAAATTATTATATAAAAGAGATTATGACTGATATGTTTCGCATTTACTATAGGTATTATTAATACAATTATATCACGAAGGTTCTGCAATTTTTATTTATTTATTTAATCGTATGTTCCAACCGGGTACTGGCCCAGTACTCCCAAAAAGATTCGGTCGATCGTATATCGTCCAAGCATACGTCCATCTCTGACGCACGCATAGAGAGTGTGATAGAGATGGATATACGACCGAACGATATTCGATCGAATTTTGTCACTTCGGAGTATTCCCTCAGGATAGCGAAACAGGTTCAAAATTCAAAAATTCAAAATTCAAAAAGTTTATTTTGCAAAGTAGGTATATATAATACACGTTTCACAAGTCAAATTTTAATCTTATAAAAATATATGTAATAAAATAATAAATGTACATGAACTACTTAGATTAAATGTTTTTTTTAATTTATGTAGCAATATATATACGATTAAAATTATAGGTAAAATATTATTATACAAGGTGAAATCCAATCAACCGCCCGAACCCATACCGGAGACCCGGCCAGGGACCAGGAACAGGTTCAATGATCACCAACCGAGCCCCCAGCACGAATCCAGGCAGCCGACCAAATCCCATCCTATATACTACATAGTAATAGGTTACATATATAAATACATGCCTACCTCCGCCCATTCGATAGTTCTAAAATAAATTTGTTTTTCTTGTCTTATTAATGGAAAAACTTCTTTCAATAAAACTATAAAAGTCTTAATGTATGTTAATTAGCTCCCTAGTGAAAGATTTAAATTTAAGAACAGCTCATATTAAAATATTAGCTTTGAAGTTAATTCTAAAGTCATTCTACGTACCAGAAAAGGTCCATTGGCAAAGTCAACAACCATGAAATATGGCAAACTATAGAATGGCAAACATAAATAAGGCTACTTGAATCCTACAAAAAGTCACAATTTTTACTTTATTGAACGGCAGAATTGAATAACAAACAAGTAAAACTAAATAACTGGGCATAATTTTGGAAAAGTATTTTGGGAAAAATGAATAAACGGTAAATCATGAATATAGGAAATTATTCTCTAATATTATAAAATGTACAACTTAAGAACTTTCTAAAGCCCACAACATATAAAAAAATTAGAATTTTAGCTTTCTTAATAACGGAGATATGAATTTTCTACCGAAAAAAAAACACAAATTTGCGATTATCTCGGAACTTTTTTTTTGTTGGTTATTTAATTTTCCCTTTAAGGTGACGTAATGCTGTATAAGCTTTCTTTTAAATGACACTAATATTCAGTGATCGGAGTATGTAGATTGATTTGAGGTCATTGATCTCAAACGTATATGTTAATATGTATATATTAACATATACGTTTGAGATCAATGAGTTTCCGAGTTTCCGGAATTTTAAAATTAATGATTGTTATTTTCCGGTAATTCGTAATTAAGATGGGTATAAAGTGAAAAACGTACCAATACGCTATATCAATAAACATAGCAAATGATCAAGTTTCTTATTATAATAGATTCGCTCCATTGACATCCACAGATGTTGAGCGATCATTTTTTACATATAAATGGATATTGGACGTCAAAAGAAACAGATTGAAATTTAAAAATATTGAAAAACTTATGATTATTTATTTTAATTGCATTCAGTCAGAAAATCTGAATGTAGAAATTGAAACTGAAGATTATTAAAAATAATTGAGGCGTTGAGTTGTATAACTCGAAATTTAATTTAAGTCTGCTTTTTTATTCTTTTTACCGGGTGTAAAAAATTAGCTGACCAAATTTTAGGGTATGACCTTACCCTGAAACTGAACAACTTTCCCCTAGAAACACAAAGTGTATTTTTATATTATAAATAAACAAATACAATTTGTATTGGGCGGCATCATTTTAAGGTCATTTTTTTATATTTTGGACTATGTTCCTAAGGGAAAGTTGTTCAGTTTCATGGAGCATACCCTAAAAATTGGTCAACTTATTTTTTTACACCCTGTATCTTAAACCTAAAATAATAAATAGGAAAGAAATTTCAATACTAATATTTAATTTTATTTTTTTCAACTATACCACTTTTGCACTCAAATCAAAGCCTCAATCTTTATTGTACTGAAAATAAACGATTTTTCCTTACTTGTATGTTTTTTATTTGATTATATATTTTACGAAATTTTCCGGGACAACTACCGGTACCAGTTCCGGAAATTTGGCATATCCATATTATGACTCATGTGACGTAATTACAAAAAATCAATCTACCTACTCCGATCACTGCTAATATTACTAGGCAGACTAGGTATTCCATAATCTGTGAAGGATTTATAGCAGAAGTCTGTATTACAGGAAGGTACTCGGAGGGTCCTGATGTCGCAAGCTCTCTGAGGTCTAGTGCGGGGAGGTAAAAGCTGAAAATGATCTCGTGGGTACTGAGGGACGCAGGGATTGTTTATAGGATATTAAACAGTAATGCTAGCATGTGTGAGTTTCTTCGCAAAGGGATAGGAAGCCATCTTAATCTGTATTTATAAAATTCAAAGTCGCTGATTACGAAAACAACAATGATTTTAAAATTCAACGTGGTGAACGTGAAAAATGCTTTTCCAGAATTCAACCCCTAAAAGGGGGAAATGGGGTGACAAAGTCTGAAAAACAACATGGGTATCGTTTGTATGGTTCATCGGGTCGCTGATTACGAAAACAACAACGATTTCTAAATCCAATGGAGTGGACCTGAAATACTATCATCCCCTGTTGGGGTGCGATGGGGTTAAAATGTGTAAATATCGATATGAGTGTCGTTTTTATGGATTTTTTGGGACGTTAATTACGAAAATGGCAGCAATTTTGAAATTTTAATATAGTGGACTTGAAAATTCTTGAAAGTATATGTGCCAGAGCAAATCGACTGTAACAGACGGACAGACAGACAGCCGCACAAGTGATCCTTTTAGGGTTCCATTTTTTCCTTTTGAGGTATCGATCTATCTATATATCCACAAACTATCTATCTATTTGTCTATTTGTCTATCTATCTATCTATCTATCTATCTATCTATCTATCTATCTATATCCCAGCAAAATATCTTTGGAACGGAAGGTGGCACATCCCTAGGGGTTAGACCATGGGGTGCCAAAAAAATTATTTTTTTATGTTAAAACTTTGACGGCCTGTATCTCCCAAACGGCTGCAGTTAGACCCATGTTGAATGGTGTCTAGGAAAAGGTCTCCACTAGATCTACCTGCCGAAAGTGTCGAAACTTTACAGGCAGGTATTTCCCAAACGGCTGATGCTAGACCCATGGTACCTACTCTAAGAAAAGGGCTCGGCGAGATCTAGATGACGGTAAAAAAAAGTCGAAAAAAAAATTGCCAAAATTTTCAACGGCCATATCTCCCGAACGGCTAATTGTAAGGAGTTCGGGTTTCAACTATAGTGATTGGTCAAGCTGGGGCTACATGACCAAAAAAAAATTTGAATTTGATAGGTTTTGACAGTTTTTTGACAGGTCCAAAAAAGTATTCCGATTTGCATGAAACTCGCTATCAAGGGGCATTTGGGTTTGCCGATTACGCTGCCGTATTCAAATTTGACATTTTTGACAACTGATAGCGATTTTGACACATTTTCGGAAAAACTTTGATCGGTGAGTCCCCGTATTTTGCACTCTGGTGAGGCCAAAGGCCGAGCAGGGCGCGTTCGTAGTCCGAGCATGCGAGTTTTTTGGCTGAGCACTACACCTTGACTCCCAGAGGGAGTGAGAGTACTTATAATGTTTGTTTCTGAAAAAATTGAATTTGTTTCCTGTAGGCCACGCGGGCGAAGCCGCGGGCAGAAGCTGGTTTACGTACAAAATCAGACACATGGTCATACTTGCGCAAACTGTAGATGAACCTAATACCCAGGTTTTGGAGGCGTTCAAGCTTACTCACTTGCTTCTCAGTGGCATCTATGAAACATATATCGGCATAGTCAAGAAGAGGTAGTAGCAAAGTCTGTGCAAACATCATCTTCGTTTTGAATGGTAAGATGTTTTGAAGCCTTTTCAGAGAATGAAACGAGAAGTGAATACGCCTACTTATTTCGTTGATCTGAGCTTGCCAAGGCCAAGATTTTTGACCTTATCAGAAAATGAAATACGGACATTATTGCGAAGGATATTCTAATCCATAAATATTCTAATTCTAATCCAAATTAAACCCTGTCCACCTGTGAAAAATACATGATAATTCGTTCAGTAGTTTCGGAGATGTGCGCGAACAAATAGACAGACAGACAGACAGAAAATAATAAAAAAATCACTGATTTGTGTTCTATTAATCTTTTTTAGTCACCCCCTTTCTATTTTTATTACTTTTCTTCAATGTACAGACACACCGGGTTCTACTGTTTTATTATATGTATTGGTAACAGTTCTTTGAGCGATCGTATTTTTTTTGCAATGAAAAGTTTCGGACGCTGTCTATTTTTCAAACACTTGTCGATGGTATGTCTACGGCGCTGTAGTTGATCCATATGACATTTGTGCCATAACAGTAAAATCTGAATCGTAATTGGTTAGAAGACACCCGAGTAATAGCGTTTAAAGTTTGACAAACCGGTTTCGAATCAGGCCAGAGCAGAATTATATATTTCTTCAGCCACCTTGCTCTTAGATTTCCCACCAACTTAGAACGATAAATAATGATTGGTAAAGTGGAAGGCAAAGTAGCTACCGGTCTCGGGTCTACCACCTACTAGATGGTGTACTCAAATAATAAATGCCACCCAATTCCAATTGCACAAAGCATTACACACCGCTGAGGTAGTAATACTTTATATTCTCTGGCTGAGGACAGAAATAAATGGCGAGCTTTCTTCGCTCCCAGTGGTCATGAGAGACACGATCTTCAGCATTGAGGTAACGACTAGATGGGCGGATGGATATAAACAAGTAATTAAATCTGTTCCGGTAAATAAGCAAAATTTTTGCACGGATTTTCATTTTTCTCTTCAATTTTAGTTTTTACCAATAATACTGGTAAATACCATTATTGGTATCAATATTAAACATGGCTTTTTTTCTTTAGGAGTTTTGATTCTTCTTTTTTCAATAAGCATCATAGACAAATGAACACTGATACAAATATTTTAATAAGATCGTACTAGCAATAAAACTGTTAAATACCAATAACGGTATCGATATCAAACATTAACATTTTTATTCTCCTTTTTTCAATAGGCATCATAGACAAATGTCAACACTGATACAAATATCGATAATAAGGTCGTACTAGGGTGATGTCAATCATTAAAGAAAAGCATCAATAGCGAGCTGACAGCTAAGAATAAACTTTCCGACGGGGTGGCGCGCACATTCCATATTCTGTGTACGTCCTAAGTCGATGGTGAATCACCATAACTTGCGTTTCAAAATAAGTTTACGATGACAAGGTTAGGTCTAACTTAATTGTGTTTCAATGTAATTTTTAAATTATATGTCAGAATCAGAACACACTTCTAATCAAAATTTTTAATTAAAACAACGTTAAGTAAATATTAAAATATAAAAAATAATACAAACAACCAAAATTATACATTAAAATAAGATTAATTACATTATTTAAATTATGTCAGATTATGGTGATGAATTTAATTCTAACTGGTCATTTAAAATATCTACTATGTTAATCAAATATTTTTATAAAACACCGTTCAAGGGCCTTTTTTTATTTTTTATATATATGTTTTACTCCACATAAATACAAACACTTAAATGGTTTTAGTCGCTATATTTCGACCCCTCAGTGGGGCCGTCATCAGGCGAATAGGAAAAAATATTATATTATATAATATAATATAATATTTTTTCCTATTCGCCTGATGACGGCCCCACTGAGGGGTCGAAATATAGCGACTAATACTATGTTAATCGTAATTAATAATTTAATTTATTGTTTTAATTTTATTTATAGTGCTTCGAAATAATTTAATTTTGCACTTTTATTGGCCTTACGTACAATTTTTGCATTTTAAAAGTACAGTGTGTATAAGATGATATATGATGAAAGTGTAAAATTTATTAAAGAACCATCAATCAAATCAAAATTATTTAGTTTTAACCTTTTCTGAACTAAGAAGTCTCAACACTTATAGCTCTGAAAAATCATCGACCATAACGTTATTTTAGCTTATCGAAAAAGGCTTTTAGGTTAAATAAAAAACAATATCGTTCTGAGACAAACGAGCACTAAATTTAACTGAAAAATAACGCATGTATGATATGTATATCCTAAGTCTATGGGAAAAAACACACGAAAAGGCACAGCCTGCACTGTTGTTTCTTTGAACAATACACTACACTGGTTACGGCGATTTTAATTCACAATATTTCATCACTATTGTTGGTCAAAACACCTAAAATGCAATATTTTTTCAGAAAAACAAAAAATGACACCATTGCCACTTTGTGCCTTAAATAATGTTTGAAATTCTAACAATGAATGTTTTTCATCAAAATGCCCTTTTATAGAGTAATGGAATTTTTTCTTGTTTCATAATGTTTCAATGGTGATTTGATTGACGCACTAAACGCACTTGAATGTTCAAGAACACTTTCTTGCGCCAAGTTTCCTTTTAAGTTCGTCTAAATGTACAATAAGAAATTATTAATAGAGCAACCTTTATGTCCAGAGAGCTGCAGCTAAATAAATCAGCTCAGCGTCATTCTGCAGCATATTAAAATAGCATCAAGTCACAAGACAGACGCGGCGGCGCGGCGGCCGTTGTCGTGTCGGCTGGCTCGGCCGCCATGCTGTTGCACGTGTGTACTAAATAATATTATTATTATTATATCATATTATTGATATGTATATAAATAATAATATATGCTATCCTGCTGTCTGTGTTCGAACTTGACAACAGTGTGATTTTTGAAGCGCTGCGTGGTTGTGCTTCACAAATGTGCTGAGATAAAAATCTGGAGTTTGATACTTTACAGTGTTTACAGTATATCGAGGTATATGAACTAGCGTAATAGACTGAGAGCTAGCGACTAAATCGGTCATGTGGCTTCAGCTGTATTGAAACTCCGTTAGCTACTTCCCTGAACAACCTTTTCCGATAATCTTCGTGCGGGACGTAGTAATACTTTATATTCTCTGGTGCGGGCAGGCCGCGAGCGGTGGGTGCGGGTGTAGTGTGGTGGGGAAAAAAATTAAAAAAAATGTGGGTTCAGCGACTTTAATTTTTTTTTTCAAACAGTTGCTCTGTACTCCCTGTGCACCCAAAAAAATTTTAAATCGGTCGGGTAGTGGGAAGGGGTTGCCAACGTTAATTAAAAGTACCTATAGTATTGTAAACTATATGTTAGTTGGGAATAATTATTAAGAAGTAGCAAATGCTAAGATAATTTAAATGTGTGGACAAAGTCCGTATATGCTGGCAACGACAAAAATAATTAAAAAAATCTATAAAATAAGTGTGTGGATAAAGTTCGTACATATAAAAAGCAAATCTTTTCATTTATGAGCGTATTTTTTTGCAGTAATATTATGGCTAAATATTCATCTTTGTCTCTTTTTTTTACCGAGGACGATAGCTCTTGGTGTATGCCATCTTCCCTGATAACCACCATCACCAGGGACGATGGCACTGTAATGTCACTTGATCTGTGCCAACATCCCCATTAGAACTAGCACCGGGGACAATGGCACTGCGATGGCACTTATCTATCCCAGCAACTCCGTTAAAACTTTATTCGTACCAACGTCCCCGTTGTTGCGGCTATCATTCATCGGGGACAATTACACTTTTTAATCCCATCCTCCCCGGTGCCGGGGCCAATTTTTTTTCATAATTTTTTGAGAGAAATAACTTTATCAATAGTAATTTTCGGACCAACCGTGTCGATGTCGTCGCGTGTCTTCATGAGATGGCTAGTTGCCAGTCACCGCGTGCCTGTTCGTTCCCACACGCAGCCGTGCCGCGATGGCTGCTCCGCTTGGCGCCAACCGCGTGTTATTTCCGACTCCATTACTCACTGCTTCAACTAATTTTACTTACATTATGAGTTCGGATGGCCAGAGCCCAAGCTCAAATTTTCCTTCACACTGATTGTCAGAATTATCGTAATACTTGCTCGACATTCGTATAATGGAAGCGCGTTTATGAAATAGAATCACGCATGCTACGAAACAGAAATAGGTTTATTATAATTATTATATAAGGTTAAATTAAATTAGTTGGCGAAATTTTAAATTTATGTAGAACATGTCCAAATGAACAACTTTTACTATTAGGATTGTGCAAAATTCTTAAAATTTGTTTTCACCTTTCAATACTGGACCCAGTCAGCTGATCGGGGCAATTTGTATGGGAGGAAGTGAAAAAAAGTTACGAATTTCGCTTAGCTCCCATACAACAGTTGTTCATAAAGACTACTACTACCTATATTTTGAGTTTCGCCAACTAATATTATTTAACCTTATATAGTTTCTGATTGATTTGGATAAACCGAATAATTAGTCTATTAGGTAAGCATATTGCTCGCTGTATATCTGAGCGAAATCCATCGCTATGGTATTTAAATAAATAATACGAGTATTTATAGGCTGAGAGTAAATTAAAAAAACCGGCCAAGTGCGAGCCAGATTCACGTACTCTAGGGTTCCGTATTTAGGATGATAAATTAAATTTAGTCTTTATTTTTCGTGAATTACTCAACCGCTTTATTTTTCCTGTAATCTTTACGTAAACACATATTACCATGATTTTTTTCATATTTTTCGGTCCACCAGTTTTGGAGATAAGGGGGGACATACATTTTTTCATGTTTTTTCAAGGATTTCGACTATATTTACTGGCACTGATTTGAGAAATCTTTGAAAAACCACAGAAAAATGCATGTCCCCACCCTTATTTCCGAGAGTAGTGGACCGAAAAATATGAAAAAAAACGTCGATTATAGGTCATAAATGGCCAATTACAGGAAAACTACTTATAGCTATTTAAGAAAAGTTAAATACAAATGAGAAATATTTAAAAAAGTAAAATTTATAAAAATCATACATATTTTATAAAAATACAATATGGATATCATTAAAGAGCTGATTGTAAAAATATGTAGTTTGGTTATATTTAATTGCATCTATTTCGAGAAATCCTCGAAACACCACAAAAAAACGCATGTCACAACTTATCTCCATAACTGGTGGACCGAAAGATATGAAAAAATTATAATATGCACTTGTAAAGATTACAGGAAAAAAAAATCACGAAAACAAAATGACAAAATTAAATTTTCTGTTCCCAAAACTGTCGAATTACGGAGCTCTAGGTGCGCGAGTTTGACTCGTACTTGACCGTTTTTTTTTTGTAAGGTTACACTATCCTTTACTATGTCCCTTGTTGCCTTTGAGTTCCCATGGGCCTTTTTTAATTGCTCAAGCTCTGTTTTTTCAATGCTTTTTAATATTCTGCAATAATATCATCCCAATCAATACACATTACATAATTCGCTTAGAGTTAATTCGAAAACCATTTCGAGATTTAGGTTTAATAAGACGTATTTTTGAACTTGTGGTCTCAAAAACCTCATTATGATGAATATTTTTACGAAAAAGCTGCAACTTCCATTTGCCTTCGTGTGACGTCACTTGAGAAATGGCTGTTTAGAAATGTGTCCTTTGCTATCAAGATAAATTTATAACATGCTTCCGACTGATTTGACAGATGGATGACAGATGAGTACACAGACAAAGACAGTTTACTTTTTTATAAGCAATCACACATCTCAATCAGTATGATGTCTAAAATTCTCAAGAGATGTCATATCGGTAAATTCTTTAAAAATTATTAAAAATAATGGTTAATTTATACGCTAAAATAATGAAAACGATGTCGTATTATATATTTAATCAATCGAAATATGTACCATTATTATCTATGCACTTTCGCCATTTTATAGATAGTTCATTGATTCATTTGCTGAAAAAATTGTGGGAGCGAGAATGAATCAAATCTTTGAAGGCGGTTTGGACTGCCCCATCGGGATTGGATTTTTTTCCATACAAGGAATTGTCCAAATTGCGAAAAAAGTGGTAATCTGTTGGAGCAAGGTCTGGGGAGTATGATGGGTGTCGGAGACATTCCAATCGCAGCTCCTCTAATTTAGCGACCGACTGTCGTGCAGAGGTCTAGCGTTGTTCTGACAGTAGGCTAGAGCAATTGACCAGTCTCGGTTGTTCAATAACTAGCTTTTCCATCTTGGTTTGCAATTGTTGACAATACAGGTCTGCGGTAATTGTCTGGCTAGATCTTAAGAAGTTGTAGTGTATGACACCAGCACTGGTCCACCAAATACCAAAACTCAGCAGTACCTTTTGCTCAGTCAACTTACGCTTGGGACAGGATTTAGCCGGTACTCCAGGGTTCAACCACTGTGATGAGCGTTTCTGATTGTCGTACAGGATCCATTTTTTATCAATACGGTTTGAACAATACGGTTCAAAATTTCCTTGTTATTGTGACGGTTGAGTAATGTAACGCAGCACTCAATGCGTGTTTGTTGGTGTCGCGACGAGTACGTTCGCGAAACTGTAAATGTAAATGCTGGCAACACTAGAGAAAAAATAATAATCTAAATTGTCTATGGTTAGAAGTCGAGAGCCTTTTTGCCCGCGAGAACTTGTGTCAGCTTGGTAAAAATGGTGGAGAATAATGGCGTCAGAAAAGAAACTCGTGTTTAGCAGAATAAAATAAGAAAAGTGGTGCAGAAAACAAAGGACAAAATAGAATAAGTTCCTGTGCCAGGACATAAGACTATGGGAGAAGTGGTTGGTAAGGACATTGCCAGGTAAGTCCTTAATAAGTATAACACACGAAGAAAAGGCATTACGGAGGACTGGGATGGTTAAGAGGGGAGGCAGAAAGAAAGAAGGAGACCATTCTTAGGGACAAGAAGTCCCGCCAAAGTATAACATTCTTAGGGACAAGAAGTCCCGCCTAACTAATAGGGACAAGAAGTCCCACCTGATACATAAGGGCAAGAAGCCACACCTGATACCTGCATAAGGACAAGAAGCCAAGATAGAAATGTGGGGACAAGAAGTCCCAATAACAGTAGAACATTCATCACACTAAGATGTGACTAATGTCACCCTACAATTAAGGTTATATTGTAGAGTTAAATCCACAGAATCTAGGCCAGAAAAACTCGCATAACGTATTTTGCGACATGGTGGAGATGCTGGGATGGCCTTTCCAACTGCTGCGAGCCAGCGACTTAATATAAGCAGAACTAGGTGTATAGTGACAGTTTCTGATCAGCGTGGTTACTTAAAACTGAGAGATATGGCAAAAGAAAAGTGTTAAAACAATGACTAGGTGTACTTGGTGAAACAAGTAAAAGTACAATGATTTGATTGGTAAAAAAAAAAAAAAATATATGAGAAAAGCAAGTGTTTGAAACAAGCACATTTATTTTTTACATTTCACTAAAGGTGATCAAAGTATAATAACACTTGTTCTAGTTTATACAAATGAGAACCAAATTTTTCTTGTATTGTGACAAGAGACTTAGAAGTTTGACTTTGTAGAAGTTATTCCTTATGATGACAGAGTCATTGAATTCCAATAATTGATTTGCAACAGACTCACAGTTAAGACATGACACAGTATGGGTGTTTATGCATGCGTCAGGCGCCGATGTGTGTATATGCATTTATATTTGTGTTGAACATTGGACGGACATGAGACAGAGAAATATTTAAAACTTGCCAATTTCTGTAGCAACAAAATTTGTAGAACATCTGACTGACTGAAGTTGGTGAAAACCACAGATCACTTAACCACTAGATAGATATCTTGTCAATGTCTGCCGGGGAGTTGTGAGATAATTGCTTAATAAGAAAGAACATAGAATTTGGGTAGAGTTACTGGTAAAGTACCAGGGATAAAACCATTACTATTAAATAATATTATTAGTAGCCTAAATGTAAACCTAGTTCTAGAAATAATATTTGTAAATGTGTTAACAAAGTATACCCTACACATATCTAGTGAATTTGATCATCTGTGGTAGAAAGTATTTCACATTCATGCCAAAAGATGGCGGTAGCTACAACAGAAACAGCTGACGTTGCTGCAGTGCCGACAGTCAGCGCTAGAACACTTAGAAATCAAAATTATGTTTGAATGTTAGCAGAATCTAGCGCTTCTTTTAGCATCGGAGTTAGCGCGCAGCACTTGACTGGACTAAGCAGCTTTCTTTGCTGTCAGTTTCAGAGAAACAAAAAGTATTCGTTTAACTAACTATGTACTTTACAAGATAGATAAGGTGTTTTGTGGTGTGTTTTGTGAGGAGGACCTGTGTGTACTTAAGGAAGACCTTTGTATTCCTGAGGACATGAGTTGAGAAAATTTGTTGAATTTACTTAACGATATTGCTTGGCAAAGCAAACAGTTATTACATATTACAATCTAAACTTACTGAAGAGAAACTTAGCTTCGAAAGTCTGAAACAACAGAATAAGTAGGTACACTTGATTTTTAGCGAGCTGAATTCTATAGAGTTTGTAACTGGTTGTTTGCCTAAATTTAAAGAATAGTATTATATTATCTGCAGTCTTGTCAATAGACATTACTAGCATTGCATAAAATTCTTACCTAACAGAAAATTTTGTAAAGTTGATAAGCTCTCAAATATTCAGGTATTTAAACAAAATAGACGAGAAATTAACAGAACTCTCATACATGATCAAACATACACTGACTTTGATATTAAGACTTGATACAACAAACAGGTAACAGTTTCAGAATTGTTAATGTAGATTTGAATGCCATGATAGCTAGCAACCAATAATAAAAGTATAAGGCTATGATGGAATCCCTGAAGTGGGAGTCTGAGGTGTTCCAAGCGTGAATTGTGAAAGACAAGTCAATTGAAACTATTATGCGCATCAATATACTGGGCGTTAATAATAAATGTTATACAAATAGAATTTATAAAGTTTGAAGTACAGAATTAACATCAGCTTACCTTGCTTTCAATTATTTTATAAATTAAGTAATTGAATAGTGTTACTGCCTCATTTTGTAAAGATAGAGATGTGTTTAATTCCCAGAAATAAAAGCCTGCTAGTGTTTTTACATATTGTCACAAATGGGTTCACAAAGAAGTAACTTCTCACAGATTTTGATGATACCTTCATAAGAAAACTACTACAGAATCCAGAAAATTATTTCATCCAGAATACAAAATTGTCTCCAAAGTTTGAACACAGAAGTCGTCATCTGTTTTAGCCTAGTGAGGTTATAGCTGTAAATTGATTACCAATGATTTCGAATACACAGTTAGAGACAAATAGAGTATTATGCAATTCAACATAGAAAGTAAGACATATAAAAGAATGCTTCAAGGGAGCTACCTTTCCACAAGTTACTTCAGTGAAAATTACTTATAAAGCGGCTCAAAGTAAATAATAGAAGGAATGTATGCATCTTCTATAATGATCAGTATTTAATTATGAATGCAATAAAGTGGCTATAATACTATAAAATGCTGAAAGAGGTTAAGGTGTTGTCTTTGCAAAGTGCATGAGAAATGTTCAGAAAGAAATGGAAGAAATGTATGAAATATAAGTGTAGCACTTCAACAAATTCTCAATAAATTAAGAAATCAGTGCCAAGAAAGTCTACTGGAGTCTGCTTCCATCAGTACAGATCCTATTCAATTTTAAAGGGTAATATGAAGTAGCTCTGTGATATGTTTTTAAAAGGAGTTTATAGCATTAAATGATGCTTAAAGTTCCCATTGATGCAATGTTTGAATGTTTCTGTCTGAATCCAGTCTAGAGGTTCTAAAAGTTTGACAGTTGCTTATAATGACAAAATCCTGTTAAGAGTCAGTATAATGACAAGGTCTTGTTAAGAGTCAGAATTATGTCAAAGTCCTATTAAATGCCAGTATGATATTTAAGTTCTGTTAAGGGTCCGTATAATGTCGAATATACGGCTTCAGATGACCATTTCATCATGCATATTGATCAATGGGTTAATAAAAATAATATAGAAAAGTAGTAAACTATGCTTCTAATGAACATGTTATAGTAACGATACAACCATTTAGAAATCGAGTTATTGAGAAGAAACTTGGTTTTCGTGAGCGCGAACCTTGTAACCTAGAAGTTTGTATTGAAATAAGGAAACAAATAACCCTTGACTAAGTTCTGAAATGATCTATAAATTCGTTTAGAAAGAGTTATGAAACTTGGTTTTCGTGAGCGCGTGTCACTTAATTCTTGATGTTATATATAGCCACGACTCAGAGCGCGCTGTTTATTGAACTAATAGGAAACATCATGGAGTTCAGTTCTGATTCATACTTTGTATGCACTCTTAAATTCTACAGTTCCTTCAATAAGTATGAATGAGTTCATCAACATTTTATGACTGTCCGAACAGTCCTTGTAATATGGCAAGTTTCGGAAAGAACGTTACATAACGTTAAGAGGCCTTATCTCGCCCAAGTGAACGAAGATTTGGAATTTTTAATGTTTCTGATGTGGGCAACTTGAAAGTTTTCCACAACCATTTCAGAATTATTTCAAGTAAATTGTTCCTAAGCATAACTATAAGATTACATTTCAATACTTAAATTCAAAAGGAAGCAAATCCGAGAACTGCCAATACTCGGTTCTAAGTATACTAGTTTGAGTTGCAATTGTACAATAAAACAAGAATTTTTAATTGAGCATTACACATCTAATCGTCCAAAAGGTTAAATTTACATAGTATATGCAAACAAGAATTGAGAATAATAGTTGTTGTTATGTTTGAATGTTCTAATTGAAGTGAAATTATTCGTTTCATAAAGTGATTGCTGAGCTATAATGCCATTGTCTTTATAGAACATAGAAAATAAGTCAAATTATAATGATGCCAAGAATTAATCCTTAATTCCTAATCAGGTGTACTTTGTTCAACGCCATTCGTGATTAGGGATTGTAATTTATGGAACATTTTTAACTCAAATTCCAACAGTTTGATGAAAATTACATACCTACATTTGATGAACTTTATGTTTTGACCATGATTGGTCTCATGCATAATAATAATAAGGAACTACATTTGTTAAAGTTTTCATCTGCTTAACCTTTCCCTAGAATTATGATGGGTGTATAGAAATATTATGCCAACCTATACCTGACTACATGTGACGTCATCCTGACGCAGAATGCTGAGGTGCGTTCATTAGGGAACCCTGGGCTGGGAGCACGGGGTCGTAGCGCTGAGTTTTTGAACGGGTTTTTGTCGTATAGCGAAACTCCGAGCGAAGTAGAAGCTTTAGTAGAAGAGTAATGTTGAGATGACCTCCTCTGAATTCGTGTTGAAGGAGCCGACACAGGTGTAACGAAACTTTAATTTTGAACGGTCATTGTTGAGCAGAGAGGTGTTGAGACGCGAGTTGATTTCTGGACGGGTTGGTCTTGCGGCCCGGACAAGAAACTCGGCCCGGTGTGGATTTGTGAAGGAATATCTAAGCTCTTACGTTTAAAATTAGCATTAATAAAATAAATAAGATAAATTTAACAAATGACAGTAATTTATTTGGAGAAAGAAATAGAAACAGAATAGAAATAGAAATAAAAACAGAATAGAATAGAAGCTGTTTATTTGACACAAATAAACACAAGTAAATAAAAAAAAAAAAAATATAAAAAAAAAAAAAAAAAACACATAAGATAAATCGGTCTAAGGCTCGACTTATGGCTGTTTGTTAGAAACAAAAAACCGTCGATATTCCGCCTTAGCCTATATTACAATAGGAAACAAAAAAAAAAAAAAAAAAAAAAAAAAAAACAATTAACAATAATCAGAAACTAAACTAAAATTATATTTAAAAAACAGATGGAATAAAAAATAGAATAAGAAATAGAAATAATAGAATAAGAAATAGAATAGAAATAGAAATTTCCGTGGTTTAGTCTGGTAATTTAATCAGTTACCGATTATTATGGTGACTATTGTATGTGAACAGTCAGTTCACCAACTTGACAGGATGAACAATCTGAAAATTCTTCACAGTCTGATCTACACTCTTAGTTAAAGTTTAAAGATGTTCGTGCTATTTATTTTCATAATGTTTTCCCTTCCTCAATCTGCAAATTTCATATAATTTGGCTACTGTTTTGGCATCAAATATGAATCAAGTAAATAGTAGAAAATAGTAGAAAAGGGATTTGTTGTTATAACACGAAAGAAGAATTTATTTGATCTTGATCTTAAGCAATAATAATGGCCTCGTTAAATGATGAGTACCGAATTAAGTTCATAGTGAAGAATATCGCTGTTTTCCTTAGAACATGCCAGGCGAGCTAAGTGATCGGATATGTGGATATGGTTAAAGTTTATCTAATTTTACTATTTTAATGCAGTTCGCCTCGAGGGTAGCCCAAAAATTAAAAGTATATTTTATATAGTAAGAAACAAGCTAAAATGATTTTTAGAACAGATTACGAAATTACTGAATAAGAAATTAAAATTAATAGACTTAGAATATAACTTATAATCTTCGTTTGACCCTTTGCTACGAATTGCCACGCAGAAGAGTTTTCCCTGTACATTTTATTTGATTGATTTATTTACCTAAGGGAAATGGTACAAATTTGGTCTTATTTAAGTAGGTACGATAAATAGTACGAGTACCTACCATGCATTTACTACAGAAACCTTTGTGAAACTCAGAATTGAAAGAAAACTCAAAATTGATAGAAGTTATAAAGCGAATACGTGAAACTTGTGAAGGTTAGAAATAAATGTATCAAGTTTGAAAAGGCTATTCAAATGAGATATAAATCAATATCAATAAATTTTACCAAAGAGTTACAAATGTTTACTTAAATATAGAATCGCTTATTTAGCAACTTAATCTTACCAAAAACTTTATAGTTGTTTGAACCTCCATTTATGTCTATTAGAGTCATAATGTATAGACTCATAAATGAAGATGTTCTAAGAATTTAACACCAGTTCAATTTTAAATAGAAAACCATAACACTAGTCTGTTTTATACCGAGAATGTTACTTTTTCCTTGTCTGGGGAGGGTCTTGCGAGAACATTTTAAGACACTGAACAAGAGACAGAACAAACATCAAACATACTTGGAGAAAAGATTAAACATGAATTTAAGATACCTAAGGCAAAACTAAAAAAAATTAAAAATTAAAGAAAGTGTGAGCTAAATATGTCCACAATTTCATCAGTCTTTTAGATACCGTAAAGTAAGAGTAAAACCCAAAGATTTTAGGAAATGGTCGAGTTACAATACAAAGAGACATAGCAAGAAGAAATTTTAAAAAAAGTTTAAATTCGAAGCTGTTTCGAATGGGTATTCAATGAGTTTACAAAAATGAAATAATCACGTTCCCAAAGAACACAGAACCACATCAGAGGATGTCCCACACGTAGGACAAATTGTATAAATTAGAGGAGACGACATATCATGATGAGTGGAGAGTCAAAAAGATCATTTCACTTCCTAAAGATAGTCGATAGTAAGGGCAGAATTGCTGAGCTAAAAGTAGACAATAAGAGGTGTGTAAGATGTTTGACGCACCTATATATGTATACGCTAGAAGTTAAAAGATTGTTATGGGGAGTGCAAGATTTAGAGTCTGTCATCGAGGAGATTTAATTTAGAGATACAGAAGTAAATAACGAGGACGAGGACAATTCAGAACAAAGTATAGATCAGTAAACGGAACCCGATGGAGAGGTTGAAGTGGTCAGTCAGAGAAGAGGCGCGGCCACGAGAACTTTATAGAAAATGAGAGAATAGATTGACAGTTAAATATTACTGCTTTAGTTTTCCGGTCGGGAGTGTCGCGACGAGTACGTTCGCGAAACTGTAAATGTAAATGCTGGCAACACTAGAGAAAAAATAATAATCTAAATTGTCTATGGTTAGAAGTCGAGAGCCTTTTTGCCCGCGAGAACTTGTGTCAGCTTGGTAAAAATGGTGGAGAATAATGGCGTCAGAAAAGAAACTCGTGTTTAGCAGAATAAAATAAGAAAAGTGGTGCAGAAAACAAAGGACAAAATAGAATAAGTTCCTGTGCCAGGACATAAGACTATGGGAGAAGTGGTTGGTAAGGACATTGCCAGGTAAGTCCTTAATAAGTATAACACACGAAGAAAAGGCATTACGGAGGACTGGGATGGTTAAGAGGGGAGGCAGAAAGAAAGAAGGAGACCATTCTTAGGGACAAGAAGTCCCGCCAAAGTATAACATTCTTAGGGACAAGAAGTCCCGCCTAACTAATAGGGACAAGAAGTCCCACCTGATACATAAGGGCAAGAAGCCACACCTGATACCTGCATAAGGACAAGAAGCCAAGATAGAAATGTGGGGACAAGAAGTCCCAATAACAGTAGAACATTCATCACACTAAGATGTGACTAATGTCACCCTACAATTAAGGTTATATTGTAGAGTTAAATCCACAGAATCTAGGCCAGAAAAACTCGCATAACGTATTTTGCGACAGTTGGTGTGCTTCACTCAATTCATGCGGTACCCATTTCTCGAGCTTTTTCACTTTTCCAATTTCTTTCAAGTGAATTAAAATTGTTTTGTCACATGACATGGTTTGCGATGGATCTGCTTCCACGATCAGCTTTAATTCTTCGTTGTCAACTAGGGTCTCCGGTCGTCCACGGGGTTTGTTCTGTAGGTCAAAATTTCCAGAAGAACCAAAAACGTACCGTGTTTTCTTTTACAGTAGCTTCCCCATACATTTTATTCATTAAAATATTGTATAATATTTTAATTAGGTTTTCCCATAGATATCCGTGGATTTTCCTAATATATACTGTTATGTTATAACTAATTAACTACCTATATAGTTATAAGAACTTCCTATTAAGGACAAAAACTCGTAAATCATACAATATTAGTTTTTGTATGATTTACGAGTTTTTTGTTTTGGAAAGTGTTTTTCTTCCCATGTACACTTACTAAGTACTTTCTGAGAAACGAGTTTATGTAAAATTACTAAAAACTACATGTTTCAGGAAAAAAGAAGTCGGCAAAAGTGTTATTTCAGTACATTGCATTGGTCAGTATTTTAAACCTTTTAGTGAATGACTGCAGTTAAATTTTGAAGCCGCATACAATTTCTTTGTTGAAAGTTAATTTATTTAATTTTTGTTTACTGCTAAGTACTCGTAGCTACGTATTCAGATAGCTTTACTCAAAAACAGTAGGTGATTTAGAATAAAATTTCAAAACATCGCTCCTTTGTTCCAGTTAATTGATACGAGATAATAGCGGGTGTTCGGTAACATCACAGGAGGTGTCGGCGCATATGGCGGTTCTCTTTATCGGAAAACATTAGGTCATGCTGTATCATATTGCACGCAATCATCGCTGCCCCTTGACCCCTGACGCTGTTTGGCCCCGGCACGTCTGATAGCAGGTCGAGCACACTGCGCCATTTCGGTTACGTTACCAGCTACTCCCCCAGTTAAAAGACTATGTGTCGTCGATGGGGGTTCGGTATTTACGTTACCAGCTACTCCCCCAGTTAAAAGACTATGTGTCGTCGATGGGGGTTCGGTATTTACGTTACCAGCTACTCCCCCAGTTAAAAGACTATGTGTCGTCGATGGGGGTTCGGTATTTACGTTACCAGCTACTCCCCCAGTTAAAAGACTACGTGTCGTCGATGGGGGTTCGGTATTTACGTTACCAGCTACTCTTTCGTCGATGGGGGTTCGGTATTTGTAGATATTATATAACAATTTATATTCCAAACTTCCAAAAGACCAAGTAAGCTGAAACTTGGTAACCAGGCTAGGATTTGCACACAAACAACAAAAAAACGTAAACCACGAATGTTTCTGCAGATAGAATAAGTTACATTAGCTTACTATTTATTTTACAGAATGTAGCTGAAGTCACTACATTCTGAAAAGTACTAAGTTTTTAAGTTTCATCATATAATTATTTTTATTAAAAAATACCATTTCGCAACTCTCTTGGAAGCAGGCCCGTATACAGGAGAGGAGATTTGGGTGTCGAAGTAGGTTTCAAAGTAGATTGCCAAGACTCTTAAACTCATAACCAGTGGCATATTTTAAGATTTAGCACCCAGGGTAGGGCCTGTAAGGTTTGCCACCCCATAAACTAACGAGAAAAAAGCAAAATTTCAATTATAAAATAAAACGAAATCCAACAGTGTCTTGATGTGTTCTAAGAATGGTGATAATGAATACAAAAACAAAAAAGGCCACGCAAACACCATTTATTCAATATTTACATTTTTTTCTGATGGCGAAATTAGTTACAAAATTCTTTTAATGACACTGTCATAATTAACGGATTTTGTCAAGTCAGCTTCTAGTATATTAGTATAGGTATTTAGAATAGCTAATTCTTAATTGCTTGTGTCGCCCCTCGCAGTCTGCTGCCCCGGGCCCTTTTGGCTCTAGGGTAAATACGCCACTGCTCATAACGCTTTCACTGTTAAAAAGTTATCAGATCTCATGTAGAGCCAAGCCCCTACTCAACCCTAGAAGGCCCAACTCAACAGTCAAGCCCTACCTCTACCAACGCTTCATCTTGGTCAAAAAGGACGACTCGACCGTTTCATGGAACTATTAGCCATACTTTTTGAACAAGATGAAGGGTTTATAGAGTTAGGGCTTATTATAGAGTTAGATCTTCAAGAGTTTGGTGCTAGGATCTACAAGAGATCTAATAACTTTTTAACAGTAAAAGCGAGTCTTGGCAACCTACTTTACATGAAATGTTTTTGGTGTGATATTTAATGGCATAAATAATATAAATTAAATATTAAATTCGTGGCACGAATACCGACAAGCAGGCTGTCAACCTTCATGAAGGAGGTCTTCTGGCCGAAGGGCGTGATATACCGGCGTTTTCGCGGTAGAGCACCATCTACACCACCGGACCGGCACAGTGACGTTGTGGCAAAGTGACACTTTAGTAACTTTAAAAATGTATTAATTCTTTTTTCAATGCATGTGCTCGTAAAATCCCACTTTTTATGCATCAAAACCGAACAGAAAGTCGATTATTTTGCCCTAGGGCTTTATTATTATTATTTTTTTTAATTTATTCACATGGTTGGCTAACCTGCAGCCTTTCCTGTGAACCATAAATGTTATACTTTTTTTCCCACTGTTTAACGGCTCTGGATACAGTCCTTTTGAGCCAATTATAATTTAAAGTTCACAAGATTATATTTGTTTTATTTCCTCACACTATGCATTAAAAAACGTAGTATGATACACGGGCGTAAGAGCAATAAATTACTCGGTTACGTTTAAAACACTCGCTACGCTCGTGTTTTAAATCGTCCTCGTAGTTTATTCCTTTGCGCCCTTGTAGCATAAACTACTATTATGGGCCTTGTTGCCTGAAATAAAGCAATTTGTTATTATATTATATTATTATTATTTAATTTCTTGCAATATTTTTTTCAAACGCTACGGCATATTAGCGGCAGGTGCAAGACACTTACTTATTCCGAGAAACATAAAAATGACTTTTGGAGGTGTTCGACTCATTAACCTTGAGGAGAGCGGGCACCGCATCACCTTCGTTACAAGGGTCAATGGCGACTTTTTACTCGTGGTATGAATAGTCAGGCTGGCAACGACGTTAAGTGCCACCATTTTTCAGAGCTCATTCGTCAAATAGAGCTGCGGATAGAAATGACATACCTTACCGACTTCTTCACCGACTATTGTTACCTCCTCACCTGCACGAGTTGTGCCAAAATTGCGAGCAAAAATACATCTTGACGTCACTGCCAAAGTGCCACCTCGTGATGGATTTTGCCGCTCGTAATCATATCTGTATTTTGGTGTGTCGTTCGGTAATCGCCTGATTTAGGCAGACCACCGAGGGAGCTATCGTCGAGTCAAAGTCATAAACATCCGCGGCGCAACTAAATAGGATCATCCTGGAATGTGCACTAAGCCCTGATAAGCTACAGATTTGTACTGTGCCTATCTGCGTAATTTTATAATCCTATTGTTTGTTCTATTAGTACCCATAGGTAAACAAAACAACATTCTTTCATTATCCTTCGTGCTTGTTCTTTACATGTGAGGAGGAATATAAGGATTTACTTTCGTTATGAAATAGTTTTGTCTTATCGATAGCAGGATCCGCAGCGTAAAAACAAAACGACCTACATTTGAAACAAAGAGTGAGTCAGACGAGTTGTCATTTTATTACATAAATTAAATGTATGCGCTTTATCAATCTATACCGATAGCACACCCGATAGAGAGGTACAGTCAGCAAAATATATATGTACAGTGCTCCCAAAGTAATAATGCGCATACAAATCTTCGCCACTGTTCGGCAAAGTTCGTATTTCCTTACACTTTCTATACAAGCAATACGGTCCCGTCGCTCGGCTATAGATTTGTATGCGCATTACTACTTTGGGAGCACTGTAGGTAGGTATCCAGACCCAGCACAAACACTTTGATCCTAGACCCACAGGTGAGTGATAGATGAGTTATTTGGGCTGGTGAGGCGGCCGGCGCGGCGCGGCGGCGCGTCGGAGTAACCTCTATCTACATATCTGCAATAGCTCGTGCAGCTGAAGGTACGAGGATTTTCTTGATTCAGCATGCAGCACGACGCGCACTATACTAAATGCGGTCAGGTCAGATTTATGCAACACACACACACCACTGCAGCAGAGTATCCCGATTTTCCAATTACATATGACTGCATTATCAATAAAGGGCATTCAAAGCATTGAAGTAAAACATACAAGCTCAATGATTCAAAGTCGATTCAATTTAATTAAGTACCTACCTTCATTATAATATTATATCATTTGCAGGCTACAACACAAATGACATAAACAATGAATCAGATGGGTTTCGCTGTTATTCAAATGAATTGTTATAATGAGCTATTTATTCAAGCGTCGCCAGAATCCAATCAGCTCCACCTATACGAGAACTGGTATCAGTTGGAGAGTCGGATAGGTACGCGGCGCCGCGCCGGTAATTTGCTGCGGGGGGCTGAGGCTGAGGCGCGGGTAGAGAAGGGGGGAAAGCAGCGGTCGGTGGGGCTGCTGGGGCTCCAGCGACAAGTTGTCTGGCAGGACCGGCGCCCGAGTCGCGGCCTCTGCCTCCTGCCTGTCTCACCGGATTATAAAATATACGAGCTTGATGTCGCCGCCCCCCCGCACCTCGACCCTAACCACCGCGCCGCGCCGGTGCGCCTGCGGCTCGATAGCCGAACGCTTCTTGGAAAACGATACCGATATACCTACCTACCTTCTACACTCACTCACTGCCGACGATACCCCTCCCTCGCTCATTCCGTCACACACACGTGTTAGAAATTCAACGGAAAAGCTGATAGAAGCGTCGACGTTATTTTTGAAACAACAACTGACATGACAACTTTTACACTGGCTGAAACTCAAGACTTGAGGATGACATAAAACGAAAATATCACACAAGATGAAAGAATCAAGCTTTGTTACTTTTGTGGTAGGTATTTTCTGCTCAGCGATTCGGGGAAATTGGAAGAGGTCTGAGGTGCTGATACGATAAGATAAGATGATAAATGAACCAGTTCCAAGAATGTTTAACGCGTCATTTTATACCACGTTTCTGTCTTTCTGCCTCATCCTGACGATGGCGGTGGCGGCGGCGATGCCGCGGTGGTGGCGGTCGTCCTGCCTGATTGAATTGGATGACCAGCGATAGCTCGCTTGATGATACTACGCTCGCGTCGCGTCGTGCGTGCGTGTGCGTAATTCACCAACACAAGAGTTCGTATCAGTGTTGTCAGATGACAGACTCGCGTTCTCCCCAAATCATACCCAGAATGCCCATGCCCCCAAAATTTAGCTTTGAAGAAAAAAAAAAACCAACAAAAGACAAAATATTCATTAAATAACCAAATAGAATTTTATGCTATTTCAGTAATAGATTTCATTACCTACTGGATCAACTCCTAGGTTAGCATTCAAATATTTGAAAATTTTACTTATTCGAATATTTGACTTTTTTTTGGGTATTATTGCATTACAGAATATCTAGGTTCCTAAATATACAGGGTGGAAAAAATTTCAAGGCACTGGATGGGAACTACCTTAAATCCTTTAGTTAGCTCATTTTACTGAAAGAAAACATTCCTTTATTTTTTAAAAGAAACAAAACTGCATTCAAAGATCTTCTAAAATTCGCTTGTCTCACCCGGGTATCGAACCAACTTGAAATTAATAAAATACACCCTCGCTATTTTATTATACGAATCGGTAGGATTATTGTTCAGAATAAAATTTGTCTAATAAACATTTGTTCTTAGAAATAAAAAAAGGTGAAAACTAATATTAATTTTATTTTATCATCAATACAAAGAACACATAAACATGAAACATTTTTTTAATGAAGACGGATATTAAGAAGAGAAAAGAATCCTGATAAGTTAAAGCAAAACAAAACAAATTTTAAAATTGAAAAGAATAATTTTAACAATTTTAAAAATATTGAAAGTTATCGTTCGAAATTCAAATTAGCAAGCTTGTACTTCATACGATGTCTTTGGATGTTAGAGAGATGAGAAAATTATAACGTGTCATTTACTTGTTACAAGTGAACAGTATTAGGTATTGTTAATAAAGAACTTGTAATAAATATTCAATTTCATGGGTATCTCGTACAACAGATGATTGTAAGACCAAATGTTTATTAGACAAATTTTATCCTGAACAATAATCCTACCGATTATTATAATAAAGTAGCGAGGGTTTATTTTTTTTATTTTTAGTTGGTTCGATTCCCGGGTGAGAAAAGCGAATTTTAGAAGATCTTCGAATGCAGATTTGTTTCTTCAAAAAAAAAAAAGGAATATTTCCTTTTAGTAAAATAAGCTAACTAAAGGATTTAAGGTAGCTCCCCTGCAGGGCCCTTACATTTTTTCCACCCTGTAGTGTATATATCATGTATTGAAGTGCCAACAAATATTTGGATAGTATTCGAATAATACCAAAAAATGTTCGGAATAATCGAATATTGCAAGCCCTAAGGTAGGGCCACTGAGTGATGGCACTTATGACAGCTGCATTTAGTGATGAGGTACATTTCAAATTTCGGTTAAAAATAAAAATCAAGTGTGAGTTTACTCAACATTAGACACGTCATTCAACATTCAACATAATGATACAAAAGGAAAATGTTCCAAAACCAGTGGCGTAGCTATCGGAGGGCTATGCGGTGTAGTGCCCCGGGGCCCCCAAGAAATGTTTAAATATCTAAATCGAAAAAAGTATTTTACTATCATTTATTTTCGTTTAATTTAACTTCGTCATTGTTTTGTTTTTAATTAAATATTATTGCGTAACTTGGCGACCTCAAACACGACCTATAAAAAAAGGAAAAACTTTTTTTTTCAAAAATTCTTTGTTTCTATACGAATTCTATTGCACAATAAAGCAACATTCAAATCGAAAAATAATAACCGAAACAAGTAGTACATCACTATCAACAATGAAGTATTACATTTTTTAATCCACACTTGCTTATAAATAATTACGATACTTTGTAGGCATTTAAACGTCATAGGCGCCATCACTCAGTGGCTCTACTTTAGCGTCTTAATCTCACTAGTTCTCACGACGCGTAATGACGCGTCGTCCTGTATAAAATGTTTGAATTTGGTTTAAGGCGAATGAATACGCCAACTGCAATTTGGACATGTCTTTGAAGGCCTACTCCTCCCACACTTCAAAACTTTCATAAAAATATATGATATGCATTATAGAGTCAAAAATATTTTGCTATTGTAAGTTTTGACAAAAAAATCGAAAGTCATCGAAAGTTTCACATGATTAACACAAGAATTCTCTTACTCCTTCCAAACGCCTAAAGCGATTTTAATAATTATTTCACCAAATTATAGGAAATTTTTAGATCTAAAAAATTCAAGTTAAAATTTTTTTTTTCGTTCATGGCGTCCATGTGAAAAGTATTATTTTCTCCTATTTGGCGCTAGCCGGAGACGCAGTGGTTGTCTTAACAGCCACTTTTCAAGGCACGCTGAAATGAACATTATTTCAATGTCATTTCCGTTGATATTTGTACCGACACACATCAAGTTGCTTATTTAGCGTGGTCATACGCCTTAAAATTAACACATTCTTCTGAAAACATACTCCTTATTCTCAAATTTTACCCTCCAAAAATCCCCCCAAGAATCTTATCCCCCAAATATTGTCCCCCCATAACTATAACCCACCCAAATTTGGGGGTATTCCCCCAATCTGGCATCACTGGTTCGTATCGGTACACTCTCGGCTCTGTTAGTTTGGATGTTTCAGTATAACAGTGTGCGTGGATAATAATTTATCGATGAGCGAGCGCCACTCGCCGCGTTCTGTGCGTGTCGTACTTTATATGGAGACTTGTTCAATTCACTGAAGGCATTACCAACTGGCCTAGGTTTCTCCTGAATGACTAATGGCCATATACCTATTACCTGTTTAATCTACGCAGTTGCACACTTTCAAGTATCGCAATTTCATAAAATAGACATAGTTTCTTTGTTCAAAGCTCAATACTTATAGGCTTATTCGTGCCTATGCGTTTACGCAATACAAATCCATATTATGATTCAGTTTTAACAACACAGCATCTGGAGCCGTATTTTTGAATCGTTCGTTTTCAATTCACGTGCGAAAGTATATACCTATCTCACGTAGCACATCAGAACTTGTCATTTGCAAGATGAGACAGGTATATATTTTCGCACGTAAATTGATTACGAACGATTCAAAAATACGGCTCCTGGTCCTCTAAAAAGGCCATTTTGTATGAATCACATTAAGTTTCTGTTCTATTGCCGTCTCTTTTGCACGCGTGAAAGAACTCTGATTCCATCCTACTTTCAAATCATTTTATGATTCACCCAAGTCGGCCTTTTTAGATCCCCTGATGGCTAAAATAAGTAATCCAGTAAATAAGTTGGAAAATGTTGTGGAAAAGTGGTGGAACAGCACCGATTTGTAAAATTTCTTTTTTCTCGTGTTCCGTAGAACGTTCATCAGCATCATGACCTCCGAAAATTAATAATTGCCCCAAAAAGTAGCTGTCATTAAAAAAATGTGTTGTCTCGACTCCCAGAAACATTTGGGGGGTTTGAATCCCCAAAAAGATGTCATAAAAATATAAAATAATTGCCTATTGAGGATGTTTTGGTCGCTGATCACGAATCCGAGATCCAAATTCGCTTAGATTAAATTATGTAGATTTGGGTTTCTTTGTGTCCTTTGCTATCAATTAAATTTATAAAATTTGCTGCCAACCGATTTGACAGATGGATGACAGATGAGTAGACAGACAGAGACAGACCATTTTTTTATATAAGTAATCACAAATCACAATCAGTATAATGACTGACAATACAAAAAAAAATCGTTAATTTATAATATAATATACCAAAATAAAAAAAACTTTTTTCTAAAATGGCGTACCTATATTCACTAAAAAATCTTTTTGAAATTACGCTAGGGGCATTGAAGAATTCCATATTCCAGTATGGCTTGTTCAAGTGCAGTGAAAGTTACGGCATGCAGCACGCAAGCGCCACCTCCGCTGACAAGTCCCCGCATACATAACTTACCGAGTTGTCGCTTACTGCCAGCTTTAAGCTCTCGCAGGTGGAAATGATTTATTATGAAATGTATGGCACAAAAGGTCGTTTGACTTTACTAGTTTCTTTGCACGCAATCGGAGAGTTGACAACGTTACAAATTTCAAGTAATGCTAATCTAAATTTCTAGGAATAAGGTTTATAAAACTATAGAGAAACAAAACCCGGTCAAGTGCGAGTCAGGCTCGCGCACCTCACGTCCGTAATTTTTAGGAAAAATCACGAATATGGTATTTAAAATATTCTCTGTACATATAAAATGCAATGTCTGTCTGTCTTTGTGTTCAATTATAACTTGGGAACCACACAATGGATTTTGATGCAATTTTCATTGTAAGGTAGAGCATTTCTCGGATCATCACGCTATGATCAAAGGGAGCAGCGCAGTGAGAGTTTTAGTAAATTATGTGAAAAGTTTGCCTTAGCGTAGTCGAACGTCGCAGATTCAAATCACCCACAGATCCTCTAAAAAGGCCGCTTTGGATGAATCATATTATGATTCCGTTCTAATGCCGTCTCTTTTGCACGCGTGAAAAATCTCTGACTCCATCCTACTTTCAAATCATTTTATGATTTACCCAAGTCGGCCTTTTTAGATCCCCTGGTAAATATTTTTTTAGCAAACTCGAGAGCTTATATTATGATCGGTCTTCAATGAAGACCGATCATAATATAAGCTCTCGCTTCATAAGTATTGTCGCAACGTCGTCGCGTAAACGTCTTCACTCGCTCAAATGAAGGCAGTCCAAATCTGCTGAAACTGGTCGGCTATCCCGATCATAACACGTATTTAGGTGAGCCGTTTATATTAATCAGCTTTTTGATATCTATATTTTTGATATTTGACACCCATATTGTATTTTTAGGATAATATTTTTTATTTTTCTCACTTTTGTTTTGGAATTATTTTGAACATTTTCATATTTTTTTCATTATATGTGGGCAATTTGTGCTAATAAAGTTGTGACATATGGACGGACGGACGGACAACGGAGTCTCACCATAAAGGTTCCTTTTGTACCTTTTAGTTAGTTTATTTTTTTTGTACTACAGGGAATTACAAACATATTACCTAGGCTGCTATTTATGTATCCTGAACTGGCCACTCACAGAACAATATTTAAAAAGTAATCACAACATTTTAAAATGGAACTCTCTGGCTGTAGAATACAGTTTGTTTTATGTATTCTGTCAATTGTTTTCCATTGTGGCGTTATTTTGAAAATTGCGTGTCTTCATCACCATGGATTTAACTCGTGAACATTTTCGTGCGATGATATATTACGATTTTCGACGTGGGCTAACTCAAAAACAGTGCATCGATCAACTAATTTCGACTTTTGGGGATGAAGCACCATCGAAAACTACTGTGTATCACTGGTTCAGTGAGTTTAATCGTGGGCGGTCTCTATGCTCACTGACGAATTTAAAGAAGGTCGCCCTAAATCGGTTGTTGTACCACAAAATATCGATGCTGTGCGGGAAATAATAATGCAAGATCTCCATATTACATATCGCGAGATAGAGGCGTCCCTGGGCATAAGTATGACGAGCATACACAAGATATTACACGAACAATTTGGTTGTAAAAAAATTCCGCACAACTTGCGTTGGATTCCGCACAACTTGTCAATTGATCAAAAACGGCTCGTGTTGATTGGTGCAAAAAAAAAAAAATACAATCGTGGTGCGTCAAAAACTGTTTATAATATCTACACAGATGATGAATCTTGGATCTATGCGTATGACCCCGAAACTAAACAGCAGTCAACGGTGTGGGTGTCCCAAGATGAGCCGAACCCAACAAAAGTTATTGATGCAAAAAGCACTTTGAAGCAACTGGTCGCCTGTTTTTTTTGTATAAATGGGCATGTGGCTACAGTGCCACTAGAGAATCGTAAAACGGTTAATTCGGAATGGTATACGACCATTTGTTTGCCAGAAGTCTTTGAAGAAATAAGAAAGAACAACCCACGACGCAGAATTATACTTCATCATGAAAACGCTAGCTGTTACACGTCGGCCGAAACAACTCAGTTTTTGGAAGGTCAAAAGATCGAATTGACGGGTCATCCGCCGTACAGCCCCGATTTGGCACCCAACGATTTCTATTTATTTCCAAGCGTGAAGAAATTTATGAAAATACATTTACGTGGTCAACATTTTTCGAGCCGCGAAGAGGCCATTGATGCGTCAAAATGCACGTTTTGGAGTTACCTTAATCAGCATGGAAAAAGAAAAAGTGCTTTGAAAATTGGTTTGAACGTATGCAAAAGTGCATCGATCAACATGGCGAATACTTTGAAAAACAATAAAACCATATTAAATGATAGATGTTTGTTTCTTTTTGTTATTCCGAATTCATAAGTAGCAGCCCTCGTATGTAATAATCTGCTTGAAAACGTATGTAATACTCTTCTGCTTATTGTTTTCCTTTTTTTTCACAAGCATGGTCTCTAAGTCGACGGAGAAACAACTTCGTCGCTATCACATTCGTTATCTTCAGCCCATTTCAGCCTCCCACCTGCCTCGCGAACGCTCCCGCACCGCCCCCGCTCCACACGCCCGTCCGGATTACAGCGATCACCGAATAAGCGGGAATCCGGATTACAGAGGCTCTACTGTATATCGTAGTTATATTATTTTTAATTTATGTCGGCTACGATACGCACAACTTAAGACGGTTCTTCGTATTTTTGAATTAAAGATATTAATTAAATGTGATAAGGCATTTCGCGAACATAGTTTAATGTCAGTTGGGCTTTTCCGGGAAAATTTTGTTATTTTATGCATTGCGTTGTAAATGAATGGGCACACAAACTTAAAAGCGTATTATAAGTTTGTGTGCCCAAAGCGTGTTTGCCCAATCATTTACGTGATGCATAATAGTAGTTTATGCTACAAGGGCGCAAAGGAATAAATTACGAGGACGATTTAAAACACGAGCGTAGCGAGTGTTTTAAACGTAACCGAGTAATTGATTGCTCTTACGCCCGTGTATCATAGACGTGCTACGTTTTTCAATGCACAGTGTGAGGAAATAAAACAAATATAATTTTGTGAACTTTAAATTATAATTGGCTCAAAAGGACTGTATCCAGAGACGTTAAACAGTGGGAAAAAAGTATACCATTTATGGTACACAGGAAAGGCTGCAGGTTAGCCAACCATTGTAAATAAATTTAAAAAAAAAATAATAATAAAGAACTTTCTGTTCGGTTTTGATGCATAAAAAGTGGGCCTTTACGAACACTTGCATTGAAAAATAACAATATTTTTCCGGAAAAGCCCAACTGACATTAAACTATGTTCGCGAAATGCCATAAATCACATTTAATTAATATTTTTAATTCGAAAATACGAAGAATCATCTTAAGTTGTGCGTTTCGTAGCCGACACGAATCGTTCCCCTTATTATATTTTCGTAAATTTCTTAACCACTATATTTTCCTGTAATTTTATGTAATCACCTAATAGTTCATGATATATAATTTGAGATTGGATTATCTATTGTGTTATAACATTAAATGGCCCATTAAATCAGAACGCGTGTTTACATAGAACATATAAACGGAATAGAAGATTTTCATACATTTTAACGGGACACCTGACGCTAGAACATCAACAACACCAGGTTTTGAAGGGTTCATTGGAAAAAACTAGGTCTCTTCTCATATTGAAGAAAATATATTTGATTTATCGATCTTTTATCTAGGGATTCCACCTGTAAACAATGTTTTAAGATTAATACTTTTATCAAAAAAAATGTTTTCCACCCCTCTTTTTTTTTTGGTTTTCAAACGTTCGTTTCAAAAACGCGGTTAAGAGATCAACTTGATTTTTTATAAAATAGGCAATAGAAAATATGAAGGGATTTTACCTAAATCCAATTATTTTTTTCCTTACAAAATATTTCAGTATCAGCTAAAAACACACCAATTTGTTGTTTCGCCGCGTGATCACTATAGTATTGCGCGTCCAAGAAAAAGAGGCCAAAAGCGCCAACATTTAATCGTCTCTATGGAAAGCAAATAAGGTCTTTGCCATTAGAATTATTGTGCTGGACGGGTAATAAAAAAAGTTGCTAGGGTATGCCATCCTCTTAATGATAACTGGTGTCCATCTTAACCTGAACCCATTAGTGTATGTTTTCAAAATTTAATATTATTTTACTATGTCGTCCATAACCCTGTGTGGGTAGATGTAAATAAAAATGTTGGGTAAAAATGAGGGCCTTTTTCTTACAATTTTCTTACTTACTTCTAAAAAATTAGA
Source organism: Ypsolopha sequella (assembly GCA_934047225.1). Classification (NCBI taxonomy): domain Eukaryota; kingdom Metazoa; phylum Arthropoda; class Insecta; order Lepidoptera; family Ypsolophidae; genus Ypsolopha; species Ypsolopha sequella. The sequence continues at coordinate 9,854,114 of OW203987.1, forward strand.
GGTCTCAAGCTCAACAATTGTTGTTCACAGTTTATAGATAGCGTGAGTCGTGACTTACCGGTACGTGCCTCTATTGCTCAAGGTTATCCAAAGTTAATCCGAATTGGCTCCAATTAAATTTCCTAAACTATACCAAGCTTTTTCATATTTTTCGGTTTTCTTGTTGTTGGAACAAAGTTGCGCACCAATTTTTAATATCTTTGTGGGATTTGGAGTAATTTGAAACATTCTAACTATTCTACTTTAAAATCTTTCTTTTGGTCTCATCAACATTCGAGGACAAGGATACTTGATTGATCAACAACGGAATAATGAATATATTTTCACGAAGCTGTAAGTTTCCTTCAGCCGTGGTGGGTGAGTGAGCAGCAATCGTGGTCTGCCAGAATGATTAAGGGCACGGCATCAGTGACATTCCCGTGGTGCTCTAGCGTGGTCAATGCTCAGCTCAGGCACGCAGCCAGCGAGCCGTTGAAGGTCGGGGGCCGATTGCCATCATCACTAGCTTGATCACTATTCTATCTTATTGGTTTAATTTGTCATTTTAGTTAATATTAATTTTATATAAATGTATTAAATATTTTTATTTTGAATTATAATCAAGATCCTGTAAAAATATATATTAAAATAAAAAAAAGTTTATTTTTTGTAATAATATACTTCCAATTATATCTATTTATTTATAACTGCTACCTTTAATAATTTACTAATACTAGATATATTTTGGTTTGACTTTAAAATTGTTATTTGTTGCCACTTACGAATTGTTTATTTTGTAAGTATTAGCAGAGGGTCGGTTTTGGAAATGGGCCTCAACTGAACATCAGCGTAGTGATTTGAGGACCCTTTTCACTACCACAGCACTTACATTCTTGTACGATTTGGCCAACTAAATTTAACTCTTAAAATAGTATTCCCAATATCGATTTTAGGTCAAATACTCTTATATATAGGGATAGGAAACCCTGGTAATAAGACTGTTCTTGAGCACATTCTGGTTTGTCTGAGATTAATAAACGGGGATCGGATATTCGGATCATTATATACCTAAAGTTGGTAAAACTGAGAAAGTTTGTATGTGTGAAGTCGTCTTCTTAAAATATTATTTTGATAGTAAAAATCCCGGAATTACGGAATTGCTTAAAACGTTACAATAATGTAATGGAAATGTAAATAAATAAAATAAAATAAAATAATAAAAACAATCCATGAATTGATTAAAATGCCAAGCTGATTTAGGCCGAACAGAGCAGAAGGCAAAACAGAAGGCCGATAAATTATAAAATAAAATAAATAAATTGATAAATCAGCTTGTCATTTTAGAAATTTCCGAAGAATTGAGTTCTTGAAGTTCTTGAGTAATATAAGTACATACATATGTGGTGACACTGATGACGGCCCCATACCGAGGGCCGAAATATATCGAGTTATAATTTTTTTCAATTGTTTTAATAATAATAAATAATCAATAAAAGTAAATTATAATATATTTATAAACCTATTAAGTATTAGGTTTGTCGTTATCGTTATTTGTTATAATTTTTACTGTCAGAATCCGTAACCCTATTATAAATGCAAAAGTGTGTTTGTTGGTTTCTCCTTCTTTCACGCAGCGCTGGAGCAAGTGATTTTTTGCATGCAAATAGTTTATAGGCTGGGAAGTGACATAGACTACTTTTTATCCCGGAAAAATGCAAACGAAATCAGCGCAGGCAAAGCCGTGGGCAAAAGCTAGTAACTCCATCCCTAAAAACCTTTTCAAGGATTTTTCCAACTTAAGTTTTATATCGATCCGATCCCTGCTAATAAAAGAGCGATGGCATGTTCCAAAACAATTATAAGAGTGCTAAAAGCCTATCACTCTTATAAAGCGCGCGTTCTGAGATTGTTTTGCTTGTTGGGATATTCTTTGAGTAATATTATTCTTAGTGTCTACCATTTACTTAATTGTGTTTCATAGGCTTTTTGATGTATTTTATTACTATCTTTGGAAACTTTTAATGACTGGCCAATGTTATTTAAGTAGCTTACTTTACTACCATTTGTTATATATATTATAATCGCTAGTTTTCCTAAACCACTAATAAATAAATAAATAAATATTTTCAGGATATAATGAACAATTAATTATAAAAGAGTAAGATAATGTAATATTCGAATGGTCTCCGGTATAGTCCCACATCGACTCTGATTACCGTGGTGCCAACACGCATTGCCACACACTCCACGGCCCTCATTATCCATAATACGGATCAGGTAAACAAAAGTCACACACACTTCACTTAAGCAAATTTACCTTCGTATTAATGAAATGTTCTGAAGACCTAAACTTTAATATACAAGGTGAAATTTAATCAACCACCCGTATTTATAGTGAAGACTCAGTTAGTGATCAGGAACAATTTTTTTTTGTTCCGTTGCTGATTATGTTGAAATCGGTCGAATTCGTACGAGAATATATATATTTTTTATGATTTCCAAGAAAATGGTCGTTGTACCTTGTTCCTGATCACTAACAACCGAGTCTCCAGTATGAATTCGGGCGGTTGATTAAATTTCACCTTGTATAGGTTATGAAAACTCACGTGAGCTGACATACTAAATTATTATTACATGCGGCTTTAACACTCACGTGTGATTGTTGTTGACTATAGACAACCGTTTGGTTACCGACGACGACGGAGCCAACGCTCAGTGCACGAGCCCCGCGTGCAGCTCGCCGATCGATCGGCGGCGCGCGGCGGCGGTTGCCATTGCCAGTGCCCGTTTAACTACGACGCGATGGTGAACACCGCGCGGCGTTGTTGAACGACACTCGCCTTGATAATGCCAAAACTGTATCGGTGAAACGATTGGCATATAGTCAACAACAATCACACGTGAGTTTTTAAGCCGCATATAATAATAATAATAATAGAGGTACCTAGAAGTCTTTTCCGATTATGATTACGATTGTATATTCCGTAGATCTGTGGTATGTAGGTATGTGGTATTGCATCTATGATGTAGTAAGATACAAAAGACGTCATGGCAGACTGCTTACGTTATAGTATGGGAGCTGATTACAATAAAAATGGAGTAACTTTAGGCAAGCCTAGCTTTCGGACAGATGTTATTCTTAGTTAAGAATATGACATAGCCAAAACAAAAACCAGTTCCGGGCGTGGCTTATTCTATTTTACGATAGCGCGTGGGGGGAAATTCGTCCCGGTCTCTAAGTTCGCGTCACCATAGCAAAAATACGAATAGAGTGGACGAGGCAGGGTCAAAAGTAATACGTATTTTATTTTATCTAATTTATTACTGTATTTCGATCATCGTCACACGGCATTGATCCTACTTGCTATCACGTCGGGACGTAAATTTATTATGGTCGGCTAAAAGTGGTTTTTTGAGTGTTTGATTTATCAGTTGACCCTCGGAACATTTCAGACACTCCTTTAGAGATACATAATAATATTGTGGCGGTTGATTGTCACCATTACCCATTCTTTAAATATTTTTCGCCCGTTGAGCTGGTTTTACACTTGCGGGAAAATAAATTGGACCAAAAATTTCTTTACAAAAAATTTTTACTAAAGTTGTTATTACAAAAAGTGGAAACTAACAAATATTCTCGGAAGGAATGCACCACGTCACTACCTATCTCACTGTAGCCTATATCAATTATGCCTCTCTCATTCAACCACGTTTAACTGCGTTCCTATCTCATTCCAACTCATTTTAAATAGCGTCACTATTTATCTCACTCTAACGCGTGTTAAATGGCATTTCTAATGAACGTCAAATATTTTTACTGCCCACCACTCTTTCATTCTAAATTCTAATTATTTTAAAAAATACGCAGCTCCTTTGGTAGTAAAATAGCAATAACTTTTTTTTCAAAAGTAATACACAGAAATTGCCAGATCATTTGAAAAACAATATTTGATGAGCCGTTATTTAAGACAATTTGCAAAACTAACATAGGACATTTTTTTTCAGGGTGTGGTATCGAACTAACCTAATTACAAAAAATTGCTCATAAATTGGGTTTTTATTTTTCTTCCTGATGTAACAGCATTTCAAGGTTTATTTTTGACTTTATCAATAGCATGACTATTAAGAGTTGCGCAACAAAAATTTTATTCTTAGAATTTAGAACTGGTTAGCTTTGACTCTCAAAAATCTATTCGAATTTATAAAAGTACCATCAACTCGAAGACTATCTACTTTTTGCTGAGGTCATAATTTGATATTCTGGTCAGTCATGAGCTGGCCTACCAGCCTTCCAAGGGAAAGCGTTGACTTTTGGGACACCTGTTTACCCTTGCGATAAATCGCCAAGTGTTTGAAATGTTCAGGTCTCTTTACGCAAAATGAAAAAACAAAACTCTTTTAGGATTAATTTGTTGTCCCTATGTTTGTCTGTTTGTCCGTTTGTCTAGGCAATTTTTCTGGGTAAAATCAATAAATGCTAATATTTACAGCCCTGTAAAATATACATATTATAACGTTTTTATGGCCTTTTGTTTAACTTTTTCATACAAATTTTCTCCTTATGAAAATATAGAGATCAACACTTGACATAATCCGAGTATTTTGCATTTGAAAGAAAGTACAGAAAGGAACTGTAGAATAAATAATGTAAAAAATATAAAACCATATCTTTCTATTCTAAAGGGATTAATAATTTACTGTTTGTTCAATGTGGCGATAGCTTTGTTTATTTTTTTTTTTTCTTTGTTACAAAGATAACAAATATTTTCATACAACGTTTTCCTTAAGGGCTATTTCTCCGAATTTGTAACAAAATATTAAGAAATAATTATAACGGTAAAGTACAACTTTTAGCTAAGACAATTTATTGTTAAAAGTTTGCTATATGCATAAACATATTTTAATGATATTATGGTATCTTCAAAATAATTGGGTTTTCCATAAGCGTGATATCAGATTATTTAAGAAATTTACGGCTGGTATCACGACGACGGATAAGCCAATTATTTTATTACTATTGTAATATAATTAAAAATATGTTAATGCATACAGCAGACTTTTAACTATAAGTTTTCTTAACTAAAAGTTGTATTTTTACTTATTGAAATTGTATTTCTCATCAAGAAGTGCAAAATGACAAGATATTCAAAATAAGTTAATTGAATTTGTGAAATGGTTTCAGGTCAAAACAGTTTTCCATGAAACGGTAATTGTTTATACTTAGCAAAGTGTGTAAACTTAGTCATCTTAACATGAACGACGCCTGTATTTCTGTCTTTTTTATTTCCGGTATAGATAAAAATATACAAACTTGTTAAACTTTGCGTAAAAACGAGGCAATATTGACGATATCCTGACAGCTATTATGATGGTGTTTTACCAAATTTTGCTTTTTGGGCTGTATAGAGACGTAGTTAGATGTCACTAGAATATACTCATGAAAAAAGATATGAAGAAAATAAGCTGTAGACTTCACATTCGGTTTATAACTATTGTATGAATTTTAAGAAAAATACAGGGGTAAAGGGACCTCTTAAGGAAAACCTTGTATTAAACTATTTGTTATCTTAGTAAAAAATAATTCAAGGAAAAAAATAAACAAAGCTATCGCCACATTGAACAGTAGATAATTAATCCCTTTAGAATAGAACAACATGGTTTTCATATTTTTTACATTATTTGTTCAACAATTCCTTTCTGTGTTGACTTTTAAATGCAAAATATTATCTCAAGTGTTCATCCCTACATTTTCATAGTGAGAAAATTTGTATGAAAAACGTAAAAAAAAAAACGTAAAAACCTAAAACGTAATATAAATAAAAACGTCAAAAGTATGTTTTTACAGCTCTATAGAGGGCCGTTTATATTGGTATTTATTAATTTTACCCAGAAAAAATTGTCTAGACAAACGGACAGACAGACAAACATAGGGATAACAAATTAATCCTAAAAGAGTTTCATTGTTTTCATTTTGCGTAACAGAACCTGAACATGTACCGACAGGATTATCTACGATCTAGTAATTTTGCCATGCACTGTAAATATTTCAAAATAAATTTCTATATTTTAAATGCTTGGCGATTTATCCCAAGTAAGTGTACCTATATAATTTGCAAAAAACTTCACTTATTTGGACCTGAAATGGTGAGCCAATACTACAGGGTAATTTCACGAAAAGGTCATTGACCTTTGTTACAGATCTCAGTAAGTATAAGTAAATTAATTTGGGTTTCAATAACGATTACAAAATTATTCTTTTAGAGTAACATATATTATTTTCCCGCATAAAAGTATGAATTCATTCCAAATTCATTCAGTTTTGTTGTTATGACTATGGCACGATGTAGCTAAATCACTCATACGCATATTTTGTTGAGTTTTTAACGGCAGGAATATGATGCTCCTCGAAATATTACTTTATAAAATTAATTTCAATGTGTTTTGAAGTAGTTTTGGGAGATATTTATAGCTTGCAAAAAAGGGCACAGGTTCCACGTCTTACGGGCGCCAACGCTAGGCGTAGACTGACAATATCTTGCTGCCGCTGACTGCATCAGTGGATTTACGTATTTTTGGAAAAAGGGGGTGCTTTTTTTGACCCGAATAACGTGGTATTTGGAAAATGAATAGATATCATTCACACTAATTTTATTAAAAAAAAACCAACAAAATCGCGAAAGCGATACCTGAAACAAAATCGATAAAAAGTGTGCAATAGGGTTACAAAAAAATTCATTGACAGTACAAATATGAATCGATTAACGTGGTTTGTGGAAAAAGTTCAACCAAAAACATGTATTTTTTTTATGGCTATACGTAACCTAATTATTGCAACAAAATCATCCGAAAGCTGACATTTTATTTCTGTTTGTATTTTCGATCCCCTTAATCTGAACAAGAAATCCTATTTAAGACTGGCTAAAAGTGGGTTCTATGGCTTGACTGATAGTGTCTAAATACCTGCCAGTGCAGCTCAAAGTTAAATTTAGTACTGAAATTTAGATTATGGTCTTTCCCATTCTTAACCCATGCGTGATAAATAATAAGTTTAAGTCAACAGGTATTAGTTGCAGGTCTCAACTAGATGATTAACTGTCGCTCCGTAACTAACAAAATTATTTGACCAAGTCAAATAGTAGCTGTAAACGGATAAATTTTGTTATAACACGATATTATTTATTCGTAACAAAGTACACAAGAAAAGGGCTCGGTCCGAGCGTATCAGCGTGACAGACGTGCGTGACCGCCAAGGTGAGCCGCGTCCGCGCCGCAGAGTCTAGCGCGACTTCTCCCCTCCCACCCTTTTCCGCCACTACATTACCAACGAACGAATATAGATCGTGTTACTTGGTACAGTGGATAACATGACGTGGTGTCTTGACTGTACCATGTACTAGACTGAGGAATTAAAAGGAAACTATTGTCTCTTTAATCCTAAATAGAAACAATTTTATAATTATCACGTACCTAAACCTCTGCATAACAACAAGTTGATCTTACACGTTGTTATTAAACGAAACATCAGTCAGCGCCGAAAATAGCAATTAAAGGACTTCGAGCGTCATCTTATCACAGAGTCAAGAGTCGAGTCAAGAGGTGCTACTTACTCATTATAATTATCAGGAGATTGCGGATCAGCGGTCATCAGCGGCTATTCTGGCATTTTTTTCACTCGCATTTAGGGCTTGAAGTTCGGACTATTTTTCAGCTCCGGAGTTAACGTTTCGATGCTCAGCATCATTGACGAATACAGGGGGGGAGGATATGGGGGCCATGGCCCCCCAAAACACCCAGGAATTCCATATATTCGACTCGACTTGTTGATTAGATTCGGGTGCGCTTTTACACAGTTATACATACATAGGTATTAGGTATACAGTAGACAATGGTTTGCCAAAAGCGCCTCAAGACCAAAAACTTTTTTTTTTACTATGTGATATTATTATATCTCGTCAGAATCCTTTAGGTCAACTACGTTCAAAGTATTAATAAACTTTTAACACAAAAATAGCAACCGACTTCAATAGTAACAGCAGTCATTCACTAAAAAGTTAATAATAATTCTATAAAGACCGATGGTACCGAAGCAACACTTTTGCCGACTTCTTTCTTCCTGAAACGTTATGTTATCTAGAAGTCGGCGTTCTTATATTGGTTTTTATGTTGCTATATCGTAGGAAATACGCCGACTTCTAGATAACATAATGTTTCAGGAAGAAAGAAGTCGGCAAAAGTGTTGCTTCGGTACCATCGGTCTTTATAGAATTATTATTAACTTTTTAGTGAATGACTGCTGTTACTATTGAAGTCGGTTGCTATTTTTTTGTTAAAAGTTTATTTTATTGCACATTTTTTAGTGTTGCTGGGTTAAATTGTGAAATATGGGTAGTTCTTGCAAACGTGGTTTTAATATGAAACGAAGTTCTAGTGAGTATAAGTAGCTATGTTTGAGTAGCTTCCTGCTATCAATCTCGAGTTATGTGCTGTCATTCGTTAAAGAGTTCTACAGTGATGAAGCCAAGATCGAAGGTCAGGTGGGTACACTGGCAATTTTCAAGCAATGCCCTGCAATGAGCACCATAACACAAACTGATTGCCGCAATCCAAAGTTATGTGCTGTCATCCGTTGAGGAGTTCTATGGTAATGAAGCCAGGATCGAAGGTCAGACGGGTATTCTGGTAATCTCCAAGTAATAACCTTGAATTAGCACCCTAACGCAGTGATTGCCGCAATCTCGAGTTATGTGCTCTGATCCGTTGAGGAGTTCTATGGTGAATATGGTGATGAAGCCAGGATCGAAGGTCAGGTGGAAGAATGATGATTTTCAAGTAATACCTTGTAATCAGCACCCAGGTACAAAGCGATTACCTCAATTTCGAGAGGTATGCTGTCATTTTCTGAGGAGTTCCACTGCCTATCTCTGAAGACCTTCATCAAATCATGACCAAACCTAAAATGGGACCTACCTGGAAGTACACTCTTTCAAACAAAAAAAAAATTGTTCAAATCGGTTCAGAAATGACGGAGTTATGGAGTAACAACGCCAAAAAAAAAAAAAAAAACATACAGTCGAATTGAGAACCGCCTCCTTTTTGAAGTCGGTTAAAAAGACCAAGGTATCAAAATGACCAATTGTACAATACGTCCAGATCAAAAAGTCTAAGTATACAAAATTACTACAGTATCAAAATGACTGCCTCCCCCAAAATCAAATCCTTGATCCGCCCTTGCTCAGCGTTCCAACTCCGGGGTTCCGGACCCAACCAGCAAAAGTGTGTACTATAGCAATCAAGAGAACGTTTTCAAAATTAGTGTTTCATGCACGTCCTATCACAAGATGTAAACGTTTACTCAGGCAAGATTTGGCGCAGTTAAATCACAATTTAGTAACATAGCCAATGTTATTGTGGCTCCATACATCACAGTTTAATACTATAATTGTACTATAACTGTACTGTGTAATTCTTTTCAAGGTTTTAGCAGTGATTGTTGTGCCGCTTTCAATATAAATAAATAAATCACAAAAAAAGTTTAAAAAAGCAACCACGACTCTATTAAAGGACCTTTTTCTACTAAATATATTATAGTTCGGGGATCTTTTATGGTACAGTTTTAATTTATTTGTCATTTCTCGTGTGAACAGTGAATTTGATGTTTGCTCGAGGTTAAAAAGAAATACACCAAAGGTTGCTTGGTTTTTAATGCCTCTTTTTAATTTGACTGTAAATGATGCCGGACTCAGGATAGGGCCCGAAATATATCTCACATTAACTTTCATGCTATTTTATTAAGTATATGGTTATAATACTTTTTCATTTCAATATTTATTAAATTTAAATCTATTAAAATATATTATATCTCAAGAGTTGCTATAATATGATAAAATGGTGTCTACGTACTTACTATAGGCTTACTACAGAGATAGTAATCCTTGGTAATCCTTAGATTAAACCACTTGCTTACGTCATGAGTAGGGCAAGCAATGACATTGTTTAGGCATATTCCGCATATTTCTAACACTCTTTATAGTAACACATATCACTTGTGCGGATAGATTTTCTAAAATATCGGACGTACGTTGTAAACACTATGTTAAATTTATTTTATAGGATATATATGTTTATTAAAAGTAATAAAATACTTTTATGAGTCGCTAAAGTCAAATAAAAGTGATTAAACTTTGTAACTTCACTATGAGAAATTACAGTTACGAAAAAGTTTGATGACCTTTCGGTGTTAAAAGAGTGTACTCATTACACCTATACTGTTTGCACTATAGTAGCTATTTGGAACCTTTTATTACTGAAATTCGATAAGTAACGGTGATGTAAAAATCAGCAATAGTACATTATTGTTCTGTAGTAATATTTTTGCTACTATTTAAACACTTACACTATCAACCTCATTTGGAAGCTACAAAAACACATATTCGCTTTAAAACGGTAAAAAAATCTTTAAATATTTAATAATACAAAATGGCTCTATAGTTAATGTAGCAGATGAGTTACAGTACTGCGTTATAGGTCTGATATATGTCGCTGATGTATACCTTTACAACACTTATTTTTGTTACCAAAATGCTGTTTATTATTAAACAGCTAAAGTCGCTATTATTGAACACACGGCCGTAACGTTTATTTTACCACGCTTCATTATAACTTTTTAGTGATAATGCTGGTTGGAGAGTTTCGAATCCTCATAGAAAGAAGAGTGCAGTGGTATTTATGTATATATGTTAATTGGATTTGATTTATTTTTGTTAAAATAAAACCAGCGAGATAGAAAAACGAACTGAAAACTTTATTTTATATTAATTACTTAGGTAGGTACGTTCTGCTAGCAAAATTTCAAAAAAATCAAGGCTTTCAGGCAGGCTGGTTCCGATTCTACACTCACTTGGTTGGTAGTTTGGTAGAGTTGTCTTCAAACATTGGAAGCATTTTATAAGTAATTGTTTTTATCACTCACCCGTTTTATCACTCGATGACACTCCGGTTTTATAAACGATCGATGCTGTAATCTTCCAAAACTCCGGAGTTAGAGCTAAACCGAAGTCCGCGGAGCTCAAGCCCTACTGACAATATCAATCACATGACGTTAAATCGATTGACTAAACCTAGTGAAACAAAGGCTACAAAATGTAGGCCAAAAGGCTCAAAATCTATACTTGCATAATCATACATGTCTGTAATAAACCCCTTTTATGGAGGGCAAACTACGACCCGCGAACGCTTTCAATCCGGCCTCCGGCCATCGACCAAGAAGTTTAGGTAAATGTACTCTACCTATTCTGATAATTGATAATAATAATAACATAACATATGTAAATGACGAAAAAAAAATCTACAAGTGCAGTGACGTTTTTCTATTACGAAAATTAGGAAAAATTGTCTTCGCAGCAGGCTTTCTGACGACCACCTTTTCTCATTGCTACAAGTATCGGCATCGCAAATATAGCCTGCCTCGATTATGGAGAAACAAAAGCAGTATCATCTGAATTCATTATGACAATTTATGTCACATGTTCACGTATCATCGCCGCCTTAGCCAGCTTGGGCTGGATTTGTATATAGTAGTCGTATTTAATTATTATCGTTAATTTCTGTTCACTTAATTTTAATTTTCAATATATCATTAAATTGTTATCATTATCATAGGAAGTGTGATTTTATTAAAAACCCACACTTTGTAACAATCTTTGGCTCCCCATAGATACTGTTTGTAAATATTGGCCCGCATAGGAAAAAGTTTGGCCATCCCTGGGCTAGACAGTAACTTTTTAGTAACGCGATTTCGAATCTTAGAGCTGTCCTATTATATCCTCTATACACCGCACCTACCTATTGAATTTTTCAAATACTTATCTATCAACTACCACGACGGCACAAGGTTAAAACGTTATCAAATTTAAGGCGTATGACCACGCTAAATAAGCAACTCGATGTTTGTCGGTACAAATATCAACGGAAACGACATTGAAATAATGTTCATGTCAGCGTGCCTTGAAAAGTGGCTGTTACGACAACCACTGCGTCTCCGGCTAGCGCAAAATAGTAGAAAATAATACTTTTCACATGGACGCCATGAACAAAAAAAAAATATTGAACTTAAATTTTAGAGATCTAAAAATTTCCTATAATTTGGTGAAATAATAACTAAAATCGCTTTAGGCGTTTGGAAGGGGTAAGAGAATTCTTGTGTTAATCATGTGAAACTTTCGAAAAACAGTTTATGAAACTTAAAATTTATTTTTGACTCTATAATGCCTATCATATATTTTTATGAAAAATTTTGGACCACCCGTGTGGTAGGAGTAGGCCTTCAAAGACAGGTCCAAATTGCAGTTGGCGTATCCATTCGCCTTAAGAAAAAAAGTTGTTATTTAAGAAAAATCCATGTAAAAATGGGACGTTCTGGACATATTATTTATTTTTATATTTAATTACTTACTTACATTATTTTTAAACAAATTGATAACCTGAAATTTAAAAAAGCACAATATATTCACATTTAAATTTAAAGACTGATAGGAAGTATATGTTTTGTTCTGCCATCGTAATTTTGCCACAATAGCCGCCCTGCTTCCTAATCACAAAGTAACCGTTGAAAATGACTCATCTTTGATTGCTCATGTTAGGTAAATTACGTTCTTTTGCATGTCTCTGACTCTGAACTAGGGTAGATTATTTATATATCGTATGTAGGTAAAAATCCAATTCTTTGGTACCTAGTCAAAACTCTAAATATAGCAAGATGAAAAATAAATCATAAAACAAATTATACGAAAATGACATGCTCGATTAGGGCATGGACTCACACTTATCCAGACTTCTTTATCGACTGGTATTATTTCCTTGTGAATTTTGTTTCTGCTTGGTTTACCCCTTATTTTATTACTAATAAGTTATTAGTAGGTATAGATATTCACGCCCTGGTATGACAGTGACTTGTGGTGTCGTTCATTTTTAAGGATAAAAAAATACGGTCAAGTGCGGGTCAGACTCGCGTACTTAGGGTTCCGTAATTCAACAGTTTTGTTTTCGTGAATTTCTCAACCGCTATATTTTTCCTGTAATCTTTACGTAAGCACATATTGCCATGATTTTTTTTCATATTTTTTGGCCCACCAGTTTTGAAGATATGGGGGGGCATACTTATTTTTGTGGATTTTTGAAATAGTTGCAAGTAAATATAGCCAAGGTATATATCTTTACAATCAGCTCTTTAATACCTACAATTTGATATCTATGTTGTAATTGTATAAAATATATTTTTAAATTTATTTTACATTTTTTTATACTTCTCATTTGTGATTTTTACAATCAGCTCTTTAATGATATCCATATTGTATTTTTATAAAATGTGATTTTTATAATTTAACTTTTTTTTTAAATATCTTATTTGTATTTAACTTTTTTTAAATCGCTATAGTTTTCCTGTAGTTGTCCAGTTATGGCCTATAATCGTAATTTTTTTCATATTTTTCCTACGAAGATTTTTCGGTCAACCAGTTTCGGAGATAAGGGGGGAACATACATTATTTTGTGGTTTTTCAAAGATTTCTCGAAATCATTGCCAGTAAATAATACCAAATATAGTTAGGCGATCTCCAAATATCTACAATTTGATACCCATATCGTATTTTTAGGATGGAAAATTTTGAATTTTCTCTCTTTTGTTTTGGAAGCATTTTGAACAATTTAAATTTTTTTTGCACCGTGTTATGACGGCAAATTACTGCAATTTTTGTGCAAAATTTCAAGTCTCTATCTGCTAAAGTTGTGAGGGTGTGATTTTTAGGGTTCCGTACCTAAAATGTACAAAAGGAACCTTTATGGTGACACTCCGTTGTCCGTCCGTCCGTATGTCACAGCCTCATAACTTTAGCACTGTTGAAGATAAAGACATGAAATTTGGCATAAAAATGGCATTAATTTGCCCACATATCACGGTGTAAAAAAATATGAAAAATTTGAAATTGTTCAAAATATTTCCAAAACAAAAGTGAGAAAAATAAATATTATCCTAAAAATATAAAATGGGTATTAAATTGTAGATATTAAAAAGCTGATTGTAAAAATATATAGTTTTACTATATTTACTGGCACTGGTTTCGAGAAATCTTTAAAAAACCACAAAAATATGTATGTTTCCCCCATTATCTCCAAAACTGGTGGACCGAAATATATGAAAACAATCATGGTAATATGTGTTTACGTAAAGATTACAGGAAAAATAAAGCGGTTGAGAAATACACGAAAAAAAATTACAAAATTAAATTTATCATCCACAATACGGAACCCTAGGTACGCGAGTCTGACTCGCACTTAGCCGGTTTTTTTAAACCTACAGTGGGCTTATGCTTAGCCAATATCGCGCCGCTTATTTTTAATATATACCTCCAACGCTCTATACAGAGTGTAGATTTGGTCCACAACTTTCGTCACATGAACATTAGATAATATTATTATATTAGGTCTTTACATATGAAATTGCCGTTTTCTATAGAGAATTTGAAGGAAACTCAATTTTCAGTACTAACATTTTTGCATTTTTTTTAGGAATGACATATCCAAATTATGTAATTTCTTTTGTGTATGAATGAGACAACATTGAGCTAACAGCAATATTAATTTAATTTTTGAAAAGTGTCAGCTGTAAAAAAATCTTACGAATCTTATCATGGAAGTGGATGGCATTTAGGACGAACTGTTTTTGAAGATTTAATTTTTATAATCAAACTGAAAATAAAACAAAATTTAATACGTAGATATAAAACCTTGAAATCAACTTTCAAACAAAAAACAAAAGCTATTGAATTACAGGAATTATGAACTCATGAATCTGTAAGAAAATTTCAGCAATTTCATAGATTTCTATTATTAGATATACAAGACGCTTATTTCAAAAACAGAATAAAAACAATTAATACCTCTTTAAGAAGGAGTTATGTCCTAAAATTGTCTTGATAAACGGTTACAGCAGCGTGGAGTGCTCTTTCATCATGTCTATCGTACACTAGACGTTTTAGTCACCCCTAAAAGACCGCAAATAAAATTTCGAAAACAAAAAGCAATTTCATCATCATCAGTACCGTGAATTATTGTGAATGGTTATATTCATGAAGTTGCTGACCAAATCAACACCCTGATAGTCGTTCATAAATGAACACTTTCGTCTGGTTCCACCACTGACACCAGGATAGCGTATACAATTTCCAACACGTGCGAAAGAGATGGCATTAGAACTCGTGTCTCGTCCGCTAATTTATGAACACGACTGTATAGTGTAAAGGGGCGCGCGAGTCAAACTCTCTTGAACGGTTTATTAATTTTCGTTATCTGCCAATTTTAACTATACAATTTAATATTAATAAAAAAGCCAACTTAAAACAATCAATTAAAAGATAAGAAAGTCAATCAGGGATGTATACCTCTTTTCTTTGATACACACAGTGGCGAAAGAACCATGTTTCCACTTCGATTTTATATATTTTCGAGTTGTATGGGTAGTTGAAGCTGCTTAGTAATTTTAGTATATAGGTGTAAATAGACTGACTAAAAGAAACAAACTTGTAAAAATTAAATGAAATATTCGACTCTTCAATACTAAATTAATACAGAAAAAGATTAGAAGCTCTCTTTATATTAAAAAAATGTAGATACAGTCAATACTAGCAGTCTTTTTACACCTGACTTGTTTTATTTATCTGAAGTCTCGTGATAATATACTGTGAATTATTTTTCAGTGTTATCGTGTTCTCAGCTCATAGAGCCAGATTGGGAGATTAAAATGGAATATAATGGATTGAAGGAGTCTCCGGACGGACACAAGTATGCGACTTCGGCAAAATTTAACAAAGGCACAGTATAGATAAGTAATTACAGTGGCGTATTTTAAGATTTGGCGCCCTGGGCCTGTAAGGTTTGCTGCCCCATATATGTACGAGAAAAAAGCAAAAATATTCCAATAATAAAATAATAGTAGTTTATGCTACAAGGGCGCAAAGGAATAAATTACGAGGACTATTTAAAACACGAGCGTAGCGAGTGTTTTAAACGTAACCGAGTAATTTATTGCTCTTACGCCCGTGTATCATACTACGTTTTTCAATGCATAGTGTGAGGAAATAAAACAAATATAATTTTGTGAACTTTAAATTGTAATTGGCTCAAAAGGACTAGGTATCCAGAGGCGTTAAACAGTGGAAAAAAAGTATGACATTTATGGTACACAGGAAAGGCTGCAGGTTAGCCAACCATTGTAAATAAATTAAAAAAAAATAATAATAATAAAGCCCTAGGGCAAAATAATCGACTTTCTGTTCGGTTTTGATGCATAAAAAGTGGACCTTTACGAGCACATGCATTGAAAAATAAAATCTAGCAGTGTGTTGATTTGGGCTGAGAAAGGCCATACAAAGAAATTGCATTAATTAATATATTTTTTTTTCGATGTTCATTTTTTTTCAATAGAAGTATAAATTCAAAAAGCAATATAAATTCAAAGATGAGTTAACGATTGATTATGAAAGGCGCCCAAAGCTGAGCGTGAGGTGCGGCTTGCGCCTCCCCTCGCAGGCTGCAGCCCCGGCCCATGGCCCTTTTAGCCCTAGGGTAAAAAATACGCCACTGAGTAATTACAGTAGCGTGCACAGACTTTTGACACAGTCTGGACAAAAAATATAAAAGCCCAAAATAATCGATTAGTATGTTTGCAACCCGTCAGCCAGTTAAATGTCTCATATTGTTTTGGATTGAATTTTCTAGTTGTTTTACCTTTTATTTGAACTAATTCAATTTCCGGTACGATGCGGCCTTCCTTGATTGCTTCTTTTTTTCACCAAAACACAGTTTTGAAAACGCACTATTCCTTAAGGGCCTTACTATTGCCAAATGGGTACTTTCTAAAGCCTACCCCTCGTTTACGGCCAAACCAAAAATAATGAAAAAATGTATTATGAATATTCAGCTCTTAGACAACATATGCAACATTTTTCTTTTTCATACCACCAAAACTTCTACATGAAAAAATTTATTTACTAAATAGTGTTTTTTGGCTTGAATTTCCTACTGCTCCTAAGTAGCTTGGCCGATTGAATTCATTTATGCTTTGATAAATAGATAAATTTGATAGCTATAAACATAACATAGGATTATTCAATCGAACAATCACGTCCACGTGAAAAGTATAATTTTCTCCTATTTCGCCCTATCAAGGACGAAGCGAGCGTCGTAACAGCCACTATGCATTGCGCGCTGATATTAACGTTATTTCAATGTCGCTTCCGTTGATATTCGTTCTGACAAATATCGAGCTGCTAATTTGGCGATGGTAATCGCCTTAATTTTTGCACACACACATTGCCGGCACAACTTTCACAGTAGTTACTACTACCACTAGCCATTTTTAGCAATTTTTAGACCCAATTTTATTTTTTTGTACTGCTTGTCAATCTTGTCATCAATTTACACGAACGAAAAACAATAATGGATGGCGCCCGCCAAGCCGCCAAGGCGAAGGTGACTTCGTAAGACTTCGGTAATTTTCGGTGAATGTCGTAAAGACGTCGGCTTTTTGCAGAGTCTTCGCACGCAAACAAGCACAAACTTGCATTGTGTACCATGTATTTACAGTAACGCACACAAACATATAAACTGTTAGAATATGACCCACACATACAAACCGTCAGACACCATTCCGCGATGACTTTTGTTTGGCATCGAGAGAGCGAGCGACTCGCAGCTGCGAACTGAGACTCGCAGTTCCCGCTAATAACAATAGATGGCGGTCGGTGTCGTTACATTTTAGCAGAAAATTCATTACGTTATGCGTAAAAATGCGTAAATGATGCGTATTTCAGGGTAGACAGTTGTGTCGATTCGGCGCAACGTAATTTGACCGGACTCCTGTCCTTTTCTTTCTTTATCGAAAAGACAAGGACAGAGCGCTTAAATTAAGTTAAGTCCTGTCAAATAAGTTAAGATGTGCTACACCGAATCGATTCCAGTGTCTTTTTGTCTGTTTGGACCGCATGCCACTTAGTAATTATCTATACTGTGACAAAAGGCTGGATTATCTAGCCTTAGATAACTGCTGTTCAGTAGAGAAGTTTAAAAATTTCAGATATATTGTTTGATGTGTTCGACAAATACATAATGCAGTACTTATGCTGTGTTGATTGATTTTAATGTGGATATTCCTGGGACTAGAATTTTGACCCTGGTTTTGTTATGTTATGTTGTTATATTTATCGGGTGTTTTTTTCGTGCGCTGGCTGATACATACGAGTATTAATTAATTATCGTGCCTTTATTTTCTGAATATTAATCCCATCTTAGAACTCAAATATCCAATATTATTATAATTTTTGTATGTTTATTTTATTATTTATATATGTAGGTAAGTATGCGTATATTGTATAGGTATTTTTTATATGTAAGTTTATGTCTAAGTTATTTAGGTTTATATTTTAATCTTGATCTCCCTATTATTTTTTGATTAGTATTTACACCTCCACATGTTAATTTGTTCATCTTTCTGTTAGCTACCAAGGGTTGCCTGGAAGCCTGGAAGATATCGCTACCGGCAATAAGTTCCGCCCTTGTACACCATGTTTAATTGTTTCTTTTGTCTTTTAAAGCTATTTGTGTAAATGTTCAAAAAGTGTTACAAATAAAAATAAAATTAATTTTTGTATTTATTTATCGATGGCGTCTGCTGGATATAAAAAAAGAGAAGAACTGATATTTTAATAAAAATTGGGCAAGTTCGAGTCGGACTCACGCACAAAGGGTTCCCTACCACTACACAATACGGGCATGGAACCCTAACAACCTTATGGTAAATAACCATAATGTGTAATAGATGCCATAGCACCATTGAGGCGACAAAAACAAGCCGCTAAAATGGTAGCGCCTGGCAACCAATTAGCGGCTCCCGCTGAGTACGGAACCCTAACATCTTAACCGCTATATTTTCCTGTAATGTTTACAATTTTTTTCATATTTTTCGGTCCTCTGATTTCGGAGATAAGGGGGGATATGATAATGTAGCGTTAATGGTAACGTTTTTATTTATTATATAGTAACATTTTGTTCTAAACATTTATTTGGTCATTTCGTGACCCTAAATTAACTCTTACAATGTTATCTAATGTTATGTTATTTGGTTATTTACAGCTGCATGTATTGCCCAACATACTATCAGAAAGTTTGTGGGTTTAACAAGTACGACAACAGCACGTTTATTTTTGATAACCATTGCCTCATGGATCTTTATAATTGCGTAAACAATGCTTGTAAGTATCTACTTTCATAAATAAGCTTTTATTTTAGTAGCATATATGTATAAATTAAATAATATTATGAACTTTTGATTAGTACTATTATTAAAACAATAAAAAAAATTATAACTCGATATATTTCGGCCCTCGGTATGGGGCCGTCATCAGTTGAATGTAAAAAAATTTATGACATATAATTTAGATATCATAATAAAAAAATAAAAAGTAAAAGTGACACTTGTAAACAATTTTAGTTTTAAACTATTTTCTAAAAAATAATAAAGTAGGTTCCTCTAAAAATGATGTTGGTTATTTTTGATGATGGTGGTTAGGTTGTGTGATGTTGTTGGTGTTTTTACTTGAAATTTTGAGCGGTCTAATTCGTCGGTCGGTCGGGTCATGTCTGTCAGTGCTGTCTGTTGAGTCCAGGTCCATAATGAGCACCAATAATATTATATCATAATATTATGAACTTATATATTTCGGCCCTTAGTAGGTCTTCGTCAGTCGAGTAATATGCATAGATTAAATTATGTTAAGGTGTGTTAATCCATTCCGAGATTTAGGTTTAGTAAGCCATATTTTCGAAGTTTTGGTCTAAAAATCCTCATGATGATGAATATTTTTACGAAAAGGCTGCAACTTCCATTTGCCCTTGTGTGACGTCACTTGAGTGATGGCTGTTTAGAAATGTGTCCTTTGCTATCAAGATAAATTTATAATAATTTGCTTCAGACTAACTTGACAGCTAGATGACAGATGACTAGACAGGAGAGACAGACAGAGACAGACCACTTTTTTTATAAACAATTACACATCACAATCAGTATAATGTCTAAAATTCTCAAGTGACAAGGTCATCGGACAATTCTTTAAAAAATCATAAAAAAAATAATGGTTAATTTATGTACCAAAATAATGAAAACTATGTCCTAAAATGGCGTATATTCTCTGACAAAAAAAAAACTTTGAAAAATTAAGCTATGGGAATTGGCAGTTATATTATAATGAATGACATATAAGTTTAAAAACACTAATAACGTTTTGTTGAATAACTATTGAGTGAATTTCGAATTTAAGTGGTTAAGTTTCGATTAATTAGAAAATGGCGGGTTATTCACAATCCGGCTACGTTACTAAAACCATAGACAGCATAGACTAAGTATACGTACCCTGCGTTCCGAAATAGAATTATATCGCTAAAATCGATTACGAAAGTATGAAGTGAATGGCTTATGATCCATTGTAATTCTATTACGGACCGCAGGGGTAGTAATACAATACTTAGTCTATGCCAACACGTATTTGATATAAGTTACCAAACTATCAGGATGATGCCCCCGAGTCCTACTCGCACCTATCCGTCCTTTTTATTCTTGGTAATAAGTAATCAGATTAATTAAGCAATACATAGAATTATTAACTTTAAATTCTGCATTTATGATGTCCCAAACTAGAGAAACAAGTATATTGAGGTTTCTTCTAAATATTTAATTATTATTGCAGCATTTATCGTAATGCACTACGAAAAATGCCTATATTTCGGCAACTTCGCAAGCGTACATGGCACCTTAGATCCGGATTATGGCGATCGGCACGTGCAAATATTACACAAGCAAATGAACGACGCTTTTGGTCAGAGGGAGCCAAAATAATTTAAGATGATTTTGTTAAAAATATGTACACTAAAATACGAATTATTCTACAGCCATCAGTTGTGTTTTATTCAACTCTGTTTTTTTTTATGGACCTGACATAATAAGCTCCCAGCAAAAAATACCATTGAACCTCCAACTGTAGCCTTAAGAAGAGGCCTTCCTTAGGCGCAGCGGCTTTGCAATTATAACCCGTAAACTAACTTGCATAAAGCTGAAAATCGCGTGCGCTAAAATGCGCGCGAAACGATTCAGAACGAGTCTAATTTTAAGATTAAAATCGACTAAAATTACAATCTTGCATCTAAGTCATTTTTGAACTTACAACGGTCAATAAACAAGATTTTTGTATTGATAGTAAAATGTGACAAATAAAAATCAAATGGATTAAACACAAAACCAAAAAAACAATCAAAAAATTTAAATCTTTCGAGTGAAAGTTTTGTAACGCTACTTACAACGTAAAGATAAAGGTTTGAAAAAACATATACAAGGTGACTTTTTGATCATCGTCCAAGTTCATACTGGAGGCTTGGTAAGTGATCAGCATCATGAATCGATAACAATTTTTGTAAAATTTCATTTTATGAATTTTACTAAAATCGTTATTGGTTCATGACGTTGATCACTTACCAAGGCTCAAGTATGAATTTGGACGATGTTCACAAATTCACATTGTATATAAGTTTCATATTATTCTAAGGGCTTACGGCAATATTAGTATCAAAAGCTGCATTTTAGGCAGAAAGCAAGCCGCTTTGTCCAGTAATACTAAGGACCAATATGAATGATTTCATCCGAGGAAATGAAAATTTCATTCACTAGAATTCAAGATGGCGGACGTTTTCCAACATGGCGGCTGCATAATTAAAAAAAATTATAGAATCAAAACGGCTTCACCGATTTTAATTATTAGGGTGTCAATCAATTTGTGTTGACATATTGAATAATAAAAAAAATATTTCATATAAAAAATTAAAGATGGTAGCTGAATATTAATAAAATTATGAAATTTTCTAAATATTTTTTTCATTCTTATGATAATAACAACCAAATTTTCTATGATATGGTCACATGTTTTTATAATTTAATAAATTATGATAATATTATCTATAAAACTAAAAAAAAATCTTGAAAATCCGATGAGTAGTTTTTAAACTATACGCATTTCAAAAGAACCGCGCGGTTTCGAATGTCATCACTGCACGTGATGTGATGCATCATAAAATCAAAACGAGTGCACCAATTTCAGTAATTTATACATCAGATGATTTGTATTTATATCTTGTAATTTATAAAGTCTTGTGAAAACCGGCCAAGTGCGAGTTGGACTCGCGCACAAAAGGTTTCGTACCAAGTACACAACTGTTTATTTGTTTTGGTCACAAGTTACTAATTTCATTATGAATTGATGTTTCAATGTTTTGATTTCCTACAGAAGTTATGATTTCTCATAATAATAACATACAGGAATTACGAAATCCCTAACTAGTTTAGTTTTTGAGATAGACTCCGTAATAAAAATGTTCTAAAACTAACAGAAGGCCCCATTTCTTTACTTTTTAAGGTATAAATTAGCATTAAATACATTAATCCTCTGTATCTAAAGCTTCATCCGATGTGGTTGAACTGAAAGAAGAAAAATTCATATGAAATCAGCCCAGAATGTACCTATATCATCAATTATCGTATTTTTATAAGTAAAAATTAAAGAGATACCTTTCGTTTTTGCAGCTGCCTTTGCATGTGCTGCATTGCATTGTGCAGGGTAGACCCACCCGTCGACACGAGCAACGCATTGTTTCGCAGCCTTTTTTACAACCGCAATGGTCTAAGTAAGATAACTCATGCCATATCTCCCTGGCTTCAGACCATTGTGGTACCCAACTGTCATCAGATGATTTCCAACCCCAAGAGGATGGAGATGGCACAGCGGCATTGTCGAGAATAACGGAAGTGCCCCATAAGTGTCCCGCTTGATAGGTGGCACGGAGCAAGTGTTTTTGTAATGCCGCCGATGTTGGTGGGATGCTTGTTACGAATTTATTCTTGGTAGCAAATAGTTCCTTGCGTACCAAGTTAACCGACGAATGCGCTGTTTGTGAATCGTACAGGTAGCAGATGAACTTTTCCAGCATAGCCATAATTTCTTTAGGAAGACTTTGTATTGGCTGCGATATTTCTTTTAAAGCTGGTGTAACTTCAGGGTGTGACAACCACGTTTTGAAGCATGACTTCTTTCCTTATGTATGGAAATAAGAAGTAGTGTCACAGCCTGTAAAGGCGTGAAAGCCACGAAGAGCAGTTGATCTGTCAGGACCCAAAGTGTTGGCTATTTTATGAACTTCGACATAACGGTGTTTATTTGCCGTCCCGGTCAATAGCCACAATTCTTGCAGGCCACTCTCAGTTAAAGTTTTATAAAAATGATATCAATAACACCAAAACATCTGGGTCGGAAGATCTGAACAGAATACGCGTGATTCCCTGTTCTGCCATATCCTTTGCGTGAAGTACGATGCGGCCATCGGCTTCTTCTGCATGCGTTCCTTTTGTTTTTCCAGAAATTGCGGTGCGAGTGTAGTCTGAAGAAGTCACTAGATTAGCAACATTTGTCACCACATTAGTAGCATCAAAGTCATTCAGGAAGGCTTGCCCCAGAAACTGAAAAAGCTCTGATTTATTTTTTTCATTTCGTAAAAAATCTGACCAATGAGAAGGTAAAATATTATTGGCAACAACTTGACGTCGAATTCCAGCTCCTCTTCCTTCTCGTTCTTGTCTTTTTAGGCTTTTCGGGAAATAATGATTCCATACAAGGTCTATTCTCTTTGATTTTACTTTTTGCACTAGTTAGGGGAGCTTGATCTGGTCAAAAATAAAATTAAAAACCAGATTTCAGTTTCTGAGGCAAGCCTTCCTGAATGACTTTGATGCTACTAATGTGGTGACAAATGTTGCAAATCTAGTGACTTCTTCAGACTACACTCGCACCGCAATTTCTGGAAAAACAATAGGAACCCATGCAGAAGAAGCCGATGGCCGCATCGTACTTCACGCAAAGGATATGGCAGAACAGGGAATCACGCGTATTCTGGTCAGATTTTCCGACACAGATGTTTTGGTGTTATTGATATCATTTTATAAAACTTTAACTGAGAGTGGCCTGCAAGAATTGTGGCTATTGACCGGGACGGCAAATAAACGCCGTTATGTCGAAGTTCATAAAATAGCCAACACTTTGGGCCCTGACAGATCAACTGCTTTTCGTGGCTTTCACGCCTTTACAGGCTGTGACACTACTTCTTATTTCCATACAAAAGGAAAGAAGTCATGCTTCAAAACGTGG
This sequence comes from Ypsolopha sequella, assembly GCA_934047225.1. Lineage (NCBI taxonomy): Eukaryota > Metazoa > Arthropoda > Insecta > Lepidoptera > Ypsolophidae > Ypsolopha > Ypsolopha sequella. The sequence continues at coordinate 9,878,383 of OW203987.1, forward strand.
TTGTCACACCCTGAAGTTACACCAGCTTTAAAAGAAATATCGCAGCCAATACAAAGTCTTCCTAAAGAAATTATGGCTATGCTGGAAAAGTTCACCTGCTACCTGTACGATTCACAAACAGCGCATTCGTCGGTTAACTTGGTACGCAAGGAACTATTTGCTACCAAGAATAAATTCGTAACAAGCATCCCACCAACATCGGCGGCATTACAAAAACACTTGCTCCGTGCCACCTATCAAGCGGGACACTTATGGGGCACTTCCGTTATTCTCGACAATGCCGCTGTGCCATCTCCATCCTCTTGGGGTTGGAAATCATCTGATGACAGTTGGGTACCACAATGGTCTGAAGCCAGGGAGATATGGCATGAGTTATCTTACTTAGACCATTGCGGTTGTAAAAAAGGCTGCGAAACAATGCGTTGCTCGTGTCGACGGGTGGGTCTACCCTGCACAATGCAATGCAGCACATGCAAAGGCAGCTGCAAAAACGAAAGGTATCTCTTTAATTTTTACTTATAAAAATATGATAATTGATGATATAGGTACATTCTGGGCTGATTTCATATGAATTTTTTCTTCTTTCAGTTCAACCACATCGGATGAAGCTTTAAATACATAGGATTAATGTATTTAATGCTAATTTATACCTTAAAAAATAAAGAAATGGGGCCTTCTGTTAGTTTTAGAACATTTTTATTACGGAGTCTATCTCAAAAACTAAACTAGTTAGGGATTTCGTAATTCCTGTATGTTATTATTATGAGAAATCATACCTACTGTAGGAAATCAAAACATTGAAACATCAATTCATAATGAAATTAGTAACTTGTGACCAAAACAAATAAACAGTTGTGTACTTGGTACGAAACCTTTTGTGCGCGAGTCCAACCGCACTTGGCCGGTTTTCACAAGACTTTATAAATTACAAGATATAAATACAAATCATCTGATGTATAAATTACTGAAATTGGTGCACTCGTTTTGATTTTATGATGCATCACATCACGTGCAGTGATGACATTCGAAACCGCGCGGTTCTTTTGAAATGCGTATAGTTTAAAAACTACTCATCGGATTTTCAAGATTTTTTTTTAGTTTTGTAGATAATATTATCATAATTTATTAAATTATAAAAACATGTGACCATATCATAGAAAATTTAGTTGTTATTATCATAAGAATGAAAAAAATATTTAGAAAATTTCATAATTTTATTAATATTCAGCTACCATCTTAAATTTTTTATATGGTATATTTTTTTTATTATTCAATATGTCAATACAAATTGATTGACACCCTAATAATTAAAATCGGTGAAGTCGTTTTGATTCTATAAATTTTTTTAATTATGCAGCCGCCATGTTGGAAAACGTCCGCCATCTTGAATTCTAGTGAATGAAATTTTCATTTCCTCGGATGAAACCATTCATATTGGTCCTTAGTATTACTGGACAAAGCGGCTTGCTTTCTGCCTAAAACGCAGCTTTTTTTCCTAAGCCCTATGACTATATTGATTGCGTCTGTGGTAGATTCAGTATATCGTTCAAAAACTGTTGAAAAAGGAAGGCCTCCTCTAACGTACGTACTTACTACAATACGGGCGCACCGTAGGCAGAGAATATAAAGTACCGTAGGTAACGTAACGGCTAACAAGATATTTGAAGATATTGCAAATACATAGTGGTGTAGAAAAAAAAACTGGCACACCAAACATTTCATAAACCTTATTTTACGCGCAAACATTTTTTTTTTTTCATGAACCTTTTGATACGAAATTATTATTATATACGGCTTGAACACTCACGTGTGATTGTTGTTGAATATATGCCAACCTTTTGATACGCTCTATCGAACAAAGTACGTGTTACTTGTTGAAATAATTCTTCGTCTTGGCGATTGTTTTATCAACACCCTATCGTCGCTAAGTTCTTACACCGCGTATCTCAGTTTTGATCATTCTCTACTATACAAATATTTTGACTTGCGCGGGGTACGTCGATGTTTCATTAGTTGCTCTACATCTCTAGACCCCTAACATCGCGGAAATATTGAGCGTTTTCAATGATAGTCAGAATTCTGAAGTTAATATAAATATTAATCTATTGTATTCTGAATACACCTGTTTTAAATGATTAAAACTGAGATACGCGGTGTTAGAACTTAAGGGATGGTCCAAGGCAAATTTTCATACAAATTATTGGTAACCAGCAATGACGACATAAGTATTATAAATTTCGTTCTGTTACTTTTTTCTACACATTCAATTAATTTTAAACTCGCGAATAATCCGTTGTTATAGTACGTTTCAAATACCAAGGCCCCATTGCACTTTAGACGGTCATTAGGCGTTAACAATAGGATTAGTGATAACAAAAGATAAAGTGCGTTTCAAACGTATTTGAAACGTACTATACAAACAAAATGTTTTTACAAATCTAATTTTGCTATTTAAAACATTCGTATATTGGATTACGAATTTCCAACAGCCGCTTAGGGTCCAAAACATAAAATAATAAAATTGCCTCAAAAGAACAAGTTACCTCTAGCTTTGAGCGAGTTTCTATTTGTACTAAGTATGGTGCAAAATACTAAGCCCAAAAATTTGGTAATTAATGGTGTCCAAGAGATGCCGCGAATAGTTGTTATAGCGAATAGTCGAATACCGATTAATCGCCATTCCCTATGGCGAATAGTCGAATAACTCGACATTATTATTCGACATAAAAAAGATATATAGAAAATAATTTATTAGCTACCAAATTATAATACGCTTGTGTATAGTCTTGAACTTACTAATCATTTATTTGTCACTGTAACCAAAATTTTTTCTAAGGTTATCTATGAGAAAAGAAAACAATAAAGTTAAAAAAATCAGTCTCATATTATACTCATTTTGCATTTTTAAATGCTGAAAACTCTTTTCTTTTCTGAGGCAGGTTTGATTTATGAAGAAAAGCGCAACCGACTTGATCCCAATCGTGCAGAAAAACTAGTTTTTTTTTGTACCACAATCTGCCCCTTTTTGTCTTTAAATATTAATTAAAAAGCCTAACTTCAACATGATATGACTAATTTTTGCCAAACTTTTTATATTAATGATAATAATTAATTCTACAAAAGGCCTGTTTCACCACTTCCAGATAAGTGCCTGATAGTTATATGTGACATATAACGCATACAAAATGTGTTCCATTTTTAAACTTATCTTCTGGATATCACTTATCTGGAAGTGGTGAAACAGGCCGTAAGTGTGTTTTGTTTATTAAAAGAATTAGAAACTGATTATTTTCAAGTCTATAGTTTTTTGTTCACTAAAAGTTTATTTTAGACAACTATTCGGCGAATGTCGAATAATTCTAGCTATTACTCGGTATTCGTCGAATAACCAAAGAATATCGAGTAATGCCGAATATCGAATAATAGCGAGTATTCGCGGCATCTCTCCATTCGGTGTAGCAGGATTTAACTTATTAGATGAGTCTAAATTTAATTTTTAAGCGTTCTGTCCTTGTCTTTTCGATACAGAAAGAAATACAGAACACTTAAATTAAGTTTAGGCTTGTCAAATGAGTTAAATCGTGTAGAAAATCATAAAAAGCATTGCATCTTATTTAAATCTTGTTTAATCGTTTGATACATTTACATATACATACATTTTTACCTACCATTATTACGATGGAGGAATACTTATATCGGAGATAAGTTAAAGTTGATTAGCCCAGGCGATGCCCATGTGCCCAGGACTACGTGACGGCCATGTGCCCAGAGCTACGTGATGCCGATGTGCTCAGGGCTATGGGACGATAATGTGACTAGGGCTACGTAACGCCCATATGCCCAGAGCTACGGGACAACCATCTGCCCAGGGCTACGAAACGCCCATGCGCCCAGAGCAACGTGACGCCCAAGTGCCTTGGGCTGTGTGACGATTTCGTGCCCACGGCTATGTGACGCCCAAGTGCCCGAGTCGCTTGTAGTCGATCTTGTCGAGCTGCACGAGCGGCCGCAGTTGGTCGGCGAACGCGCGCATGTCTTCTGCTATGGCGTCCTGCCCAGTCGGAGCTAACACCTGGAACGAAATATTGAAACATACAATACCAACGATCAGACCAGACGATCTACCGAGGACTGCCCAAGTTTTTCGAGTGATAATTATGTTAAGAGCATAATCTTCAGATTTGAAATAAAATGAAATAAATATATATATATTGCTACATAGAGCCGAGCTACATTCAACTGATGCCGGCCCCAAAGTGGACCAAAATATATTTCGAAAATAAGTTTTATACACTGTTTTAATTAAACAAAAAATAATAAGAAATGAATCTTCGAAACAATCAATTGTGGTAATTCAAATTGTTTAAAAACTTTATAGTTTTTTACTGGTTATCCAGTATCCCTAAAAGATCAATTTTTGTATAAGTTAATTGTATACATTGTTTTAATATTGTTTATAAAGTCAATAATTGTGTCGATTCGGTGTAACCAGACTTAACTTATTTGACAGGACTAAACTTAATTTAAGTGTTCTCTCTTTTTCTTTCTGTTTCAAAAGAATAAAGACAGGACGCAAAAAATAAGGGTAGTCCTGTCAAATAAGTTAAGTCTTGTTACACTAAGTTGATACCATTGTTTCATAGAAATAGATAAATAACTGTTTATTTATTTTTTGTTCTAATTAAAATCTAAAACTTGAAAATTAAACAAACCTAGAAATGTTCAAATAAATAGTGGAAAGTAAAAGGGAGCTTTTTCTGCCTACAAACTATTATGTAGTTTGGTAGAAATATTCACAAATATGTATGAATTTTCATGTGAAATAAATTTTTATTTTTTTATTTATTTGTTTGGGAGTTGTTTGTGGACCATATTACCTTCTGATTCCGTAATAAATCTTAAAGGCGGGAACATAGCGACGATACATGTTGGCACCCTAAATTGTGTGCGAGCATTGCATCGCGTCGCATGTTTATAGTTATTCTAATAATAGGAAATAAAAGGATTTGGCAAGTGTGTGGCAGCCTTAAGAGAAGACCCTTGATTAATTATTATTTTTAGATTCTCAAAATGTATCTTTGGAAATCCCTTGATATAAAGTGTCACAATATACTGGCAAAATAAAAGTGCAATTAACAGAGCTTTTTATGAATGTTTCTCTGCGCTATGTATAGTCTTTATTCGGTTTACATAAAAAAATGTACAGCTGTCTATGCACAGGCCAAATAGAAGTTGTTTCACTATAGGTTCGGTATTTCACTAAATGTTTTAGTATTCGAATACTGGTCTGATTTAAGTAAGTAAAATAGAAAACATCTCATTCTCATACTCACAGATAATTCAACTAGGTAGCTTTGAGAGATGGGCTCAGGAGGCATTGTGCTCTGGGATATTTTAAATACTTTAGCCACTGTGATCTTCATGCGGCCTTTTCGGAACATGTAACCTGAAAAATAGAAGCATTCTTTTAATTATAACCAAAGATTTCAAAAAGTAAAGAGAGGCCCTTACCCTAGTATGACAGCACCAAAATATTTTTACCTTTAAATGGGTGACACCCACACGTTTGGAATCAGTGCTCATCTGAACAGTGATAGTTGGACGCCTTAATGAATTTTTACGAGAAAAGGGGCCTCAATATAGCGTTGTGTGCATTTTTAAAGTGCACTAACATTTCAATAAATACGAATAAAGCCAAAAGTGTGACATTTAAACTTTTTTGAAATCTTTGATTATAACTTCATATGTATTAGGTGACATTAATTGATGCGTCCAAATTCATGGTGGAGGCTTGGTAAGTTATCAGTGTCACAGATTTGTCACTTTTTTCTAATTTCACAAAATAAAATGTTGACCTCCCATTGATAAAAATATTTGACTTATGATCTCACATTCAGTTGAATAATCTTACCTTTAACACTGTACTCAAACTCAATCCTACAACCAAGTTCGTTCAAGAACTCAATAAGCATTCCGCTGCAGGCAATATCAAGACTTGATCTTACGACGGTGGGTCTGTTTTTGTCACCAAGGTCAGGTTGACCAATATATCGGAGCTGAAACGGCATATCTCGGGCATCTAAAGCTTTCCGCACACGGAGCATCAGGGGAGGAGCCTAAAAGAAAATAACTATGAGGAGAACACAAACCAGCAGACGAAATGGTTTTAACTGGAAACGTTGCAGTGAAAAGAAATATTGCATCATGCAAATATACTGGATTGATTTGGTCATCTAATAATTGAAGTCATACACATCGGAAGCATAGTTTTCTAAATTCAAGTACCATAATATAATACTGAGGTGAATGGACCGCTTTGCATTGGTATTGATTCGGCTAAACACAACTTAACTAATTTGACAGGACTAACCTTATTTTAAGCGTTCTGTCTTTGTCATTTCGATACAGAAAAAAAAGACATAAGGCTCAAATTAACTTTAGTTCTGTCAAATAAGTTAAGTCGTGTTGCGCCGAATCGACATAATTGTCTTATTAAACAAGTTTTTTTTTTAATCCTAGACTGTTGAATTTTACCATGTTTACCTGTTGGTTAGGGTCCCGTAAGCTGAAACAGACCTCCTGGTCGTCAAATGTTTCAGGACCTGCATCAACATTGTCACAGAGGCCTCGAAGACGATGGAGCAGAACTTCTACAGCCGAGTCTAATACTGAACCCTGCAATTTGATTTGATTTGATAAAAGGCATTATTCGAAGTAGCCCTACGCTTTAGAATAGAAAAATGCGGTAACAATCTTACCTGCAGTAAATATTCTTGGTTAGGGATGATATTAGCTTTCAGAGCTTGTGTTAAACTGTCAGTCGCAGTAATCGGAGCTGCATTTGCAGCCGACATTGTTGACAACTGCTAAAATTGGATAGATAATTGTCCGTAGGATTCTATTTTTCAAAACCGCGATGGATGAAAAATCAATGCAATGCAATGCAAACAAAATAGGAAAATGAAATAGAAACTCGCTGCAATGTTGTCATTGACAAATATTGTTATCACAGAGCCTCTATAATTTGTGTCACAGAGCATGTAAAAACAATTGTCATTCTTGTAAAATTTCGAGTTGCCCTTGGTTTGAGGAGTTGCCGTATCTTTTTTTTTTTTTAATAGTTTTACGGCTCTGGATGCAAGTCCTTTTGACCCAGTCGTTTTTACTATTTACACTTTGTGAGCACTTTATATGCACATCTTTTTATCACTTATACAGTAATATTTACATCCAATTTATAGTTTATCCACTGTGTTTTTAATATATTTAAAGAGAGGCATAAAGAATTTTTTCAGTTAATAAGTCTTGAAGCCGTGTGGGAACATCACTATTACCACAGATTTTTTCTAGTTCTGACACAAGTATTAGTCTATGAATTCCAAAATTTGGACAGTTAAAAATAACGTGATTCAAATCAGCATTTGCACAGTCACAGTAATTACAGGAAGAATCTTGTATTATGTTCAGTCTTTTTAAATGTGAGGGAGTTCTGCAGTGGCCAAATCTCATGCGGTTTATTATGGTAACAAAATTTCTGTTATCTATCTGTTTATTTGTATTGTACCATGGTATACCAGGCGGGCTTTTCTGTATTTCGGCATACCATTTACCCTTTTCTTGGCTTAATGATATCCAACATTCCTTCCAAAGTTCTTTTATCTCTTTATTTATCTGTAAGTTGTAATCGGTGAAAGGGACTTTCAATAATGAGGAGTGGTCTTCATCATATGAACCTCTTGCTGCTCTGTCTGCTTCTTCATTACCTGTGATACCTTCATGGGATGGCACCCACATGAAACTTACATGAATATCCTTTGTTTTTAGATTGTGAACTGTTTATTTGTATTGCCGTATCTAACGTTTCAAATTACCGTATTTATGGAAAAAAAAAACACAAAATTGGCGTATTATTATATTTACTTAAGAACTGTTTATTATATTAACAAATTAAATTGCGTATTTCATAATACAATACGTAAAAGCCTGCCGTATAATCTGAAAAAAAGGCATGGAATGGCTTATATTACGGCAATTGCCGTATGAATAACACTCAGACCAATAAACCAATAGACAAGATCTAATTAAGCAGAAACCTAGGATGGTAAAGCTATGCTACTTTCACATATACAACTCTCCGTATGAAAAAACAAGATGGCTGTATTTTTCTCAGTACGTTGATTTCAAGCCGGCTACAGCCCTATCTTTCAAACGCTTGCAACTAGGCATGTACCAGACTACCGGTTTACAGACTTTATCGATATCGATTTGGATAAAAAAAGCCTAAACTCCGGCCGTTCATTCGAGAGAATGGTGACGTTTGCAAATGTCAGGGGATAAAACCTTTTTTTTACTGTTTTGCATTTCAATATTTTATATTTATCATGATGATTTTAGGGTGGATTGTATCGGTCTTACCACAAATAGACCAATTAAGGGGGCTTATGTAACCCGAGAAATTCCTCTGTCAGTGAGAGTAGGTAGTGTGATAAAGTAAGGTAGTACAGATTACAGATGTCAAATAAACCAAAATATTTTGATAAGAGAAGTTAGGTATTTTTACCTAAACTTGAGAATCGCTTATTACTCTCTGTGAAAAACTTCTCAGTCGAAATAGTTTATGTGTACGTACCGTATGTATTAGTAAGAATAGGTAAGTATAGGCATCCAATATTTTTTCGATTTAAAGGATACTCCAAATTTAACTTTTAACATTTTGTGCTATCACTTCTACTGAAAAATTGCTCTGCCAATTTTTATTTCTTAATGTGGTTTTATTTCCTTAAATAAATAGCTTTGTAAAGTTATCCAAAAAAAAATCCTTTTGAATATATATTTTTTTTATTTCTACGTAATTAGGCCATGTGAATAATTGCTCAGCTTAATTCAATACGTTTATTAGTAATGAGTCGCTGTATTTTAGTAGATTTTCCAATAAGCCAATGGAAATTCGGGCTAATACCGTAGTATTTACAATCTCAATAATTCCTAAATACAAGCATTGCCGTCACCCAGTCGCGGGTGTGAAGAGGGGTGAGGGGCGCTCGCGCAGTGGTGCGGCGGCGGGTAGCGATGCGCAGCGGTGAGCGGCGGCATTTTGTTTGTGTTGTGTCTCGCTCAACGAAACGGACCAGTTGTCTACTTATGCAAGGAACATTTGTGTATAAAAAATGACGGAGGAAGGCGACGGCGAGTTGTGTATCCTGTGCAAAAACGCTATAGTAGTAGGGCTTGTAACAGTGACAAAAAAAGGGACTCGAAAAGATTCGTCAATCGAGCAGAAGAAGAGATGATGGACTTTTCCCGCAACTTATGGAATTGTCAAACCTTACAGTACTCGTGAAATGTCGAAACTCATATATAAATGACGCAATGATCAAGGCATTTAAAAGAAAGAAGATATTACATATTAATGAACGCCACAGCGTCAGATCCACCGGCAGCGAACATAGAATAGAATAGAATATAGTTTATTTGCGTTATTTGGTACATAATGTTCTTATATTGAGAGGTAAAGTATGACAATGTACTTAAATAATAACTTTTATTATTAAATATGCGACGACATTTTAAGTGTTCTTAAAATATAGTTTTAAAGAGTAGGTTACGTCGGACTGGAGGCCTAACAAGCGATCAGAAAACGAAACAACAACACGTTTTGCCAATTTCGCAAAATAAAATCTTGACCTCCCATAGTACTGTTTTTGGGTTTGTAAGGAACAAGAAAAAAGAAGAAAGATTACGAATTGCACAAAAAGCGCCCTCAAATCTTGACATCGACCACTTACCAAGTCTGCAGTATGAAATAATGAAAATGGAGTAATAATATTTTAAATTATTATTACATACGGCTTGAACACTCACGTGTGATTGTTGTTGACTATATGCCAACCGTTTTTTTTGTAATATTATAATAATATTTTATTTATAGAACATTATGTCTTTACATAAAGGGCTGTGATAACCCTAGTAAGTTTATACAAACCTGTAACAGGGTTCCCGCACTCTTCCGCCAGTGGTTTTAAAGATACAAAAAAACTAATATAAAATAAAGATAATACAGATTAATTCTATAATGTTTAGTGTATGAGGGGGTGTGTATGTATTAGATCGTTCAATAAGTCCCGAGACTAACTTTGAGATGGCGCATATATTAAAAACTCTTTTGATTTTTAGAAAGTACTGGCCATCAAATGAGACGTGTCAAAATTTTTTGAAAATCGAACAATAAAATATTGAGTTACAGAAATTTAAGTGACGATACTTTTGTAATTTCGAAAACACTGGAAAAAAACGAGTTTCATGCGTTGACAAAACATTGTTTTTAATGGGAAAAAACACGGTTTAAGCACAACAGTGGCCTATAAAGGGTTATTCGGAATCTGCTCCGTCTAAACAAACCATTTGTCGGTGGTATGCCGATTTCAAACGCTGTCATATGGACACAAATGATGCTGAATGCTCTGGTCGTCCAAATGAAGCAGTGACTCAACAAAATATCAACCAAGTCCTGAAAATCGTGAAAGAAGATCGGAAGCTGAAAGTACGCGCAATAGCTGAGATAGTGAAGATTTCAACTGGTAGTGTTTTCAATATTTTACACAAAAATTTGGTCATGAAAAAGCTTTTTTCCAAATGGGTGCCGCGTTTGCTAACAATTGCTCAAAAGCAACAACGTATCAATGATTCAGAGCGCTGTTTGGCACTATTTAACAGAAATAAAAAGGATTTTTTACGCCGGTATGTGACAATGGACGAAACATGGATTCACCATTGCACTCCGGAATCCAATCGGCAGTCATCAGAGTGGAGAGCAGCCGGTGAAAGCCACCCGAGGCGGCCCAAGACACAAAAATCTGCCAGCAACATAATGGCCTCTATATTCTGGGATGCGCATGGAATACTCTTCATCAACTACCTTGATAAGGGGAAAAATATAAATAGCGAATATTACATGGGATTATTAGATCGATTAAAGTACGATATCGCAGAAAAACGGCCTCAAGTTAAGAAAAAAAGTGTTATCACAAGTCCATGATAACGATGGCCAAACTAAAGAAATTGGGCTACCAATTACTACCCCATCCACCTAATTCTCCAGATTTGGTCCCCAGCGATTAATGGCTGTTTTCAGACCTAAAACAAATGCTCCAGGTTGAAAAATTTTACTCAAATGGTGAAGTAATCGCAGCAACGGAGGCTTATTTTGAAGGCAAAGATAAATCGTTCTTCACATATGAAATGGAAAAGTTAAAAAAGCGTTGGAGGGACTGTGTCGCAGTTTAAGAAGACTAAGTTGATGAATAAAAAATAATTTGATCAAAAAAGCTTTGTTTTAGTATTTAGTATCGGTACTTATTGAACCGAGTGTTATATGTGTATGTGTGTGAGATGTGCGTTTATGAAGAGATGATGTATTCCTAGCCCTACAAGCGGGGTCTTGGGATCAGTTTGAGAACTACATACCGCCGCTCAATTTCGATTCCAACTTAAAATGTCTAATCTGTGCCAACGATATATCAAGCAGTTCAAAATTTCGACTAATCAAAATGCTGCACACCAAAGATTAATTAAAAAAATTTCCTTATGTCGCAATGACATATCTGAAGAAACGGTTAGAAAACCATTTGTAAATTTAAATACTTTTAAGTGTTCCGTAGTACCTAAATGGTACAAAAGGAACCTTTATGGTTAGACTCCATTGTCCGTCCGTCCGTCCGTCCTTATGTGACAGCCTCATAACTTTAGCACCGTTAAAGATAAAGACATGAAGTTTGGCACAAAAATAGTATTAATTTGTCCACATATCACGGTGTAAAAAAATATGAAAAATTAGAAATTATTAAAAAAATTCCAATTCAAAAGTGAAAAAAAAAACAAATATATTATTCTAAAAACACAATATGGGTATCAAATTGTAAATATTAAAAAAGCCTATTGTAAAAATATATACTTTTACTATATTTACTGGGACTGGTTTCGAGAAATCTTTAAAAAACCACAAAAATATGTATGTTTCTCCCCCCCCCTTATCTCCGAAACTGGTTGACCGACAAATTAAATTTATCATCCACAATACGGAACCCTAGGTACGCGAGTCTGCCTCGCACTGGACAGTTACTTACAGCATAAAACTTAGTTCAAATTTCCAAATGACGTTCTAGGCACAGAATACATTTATTTATTTAAATAAATTAATAACTTAAAAGAAATACATATTTTATAACAATAATAAGGTGTATCAGAAACCCGTAAGGGTTTTTACTTACACCATCATTCCTGTCTTGTGCAAGAATATAGAAAATTAGATATACAGGTAGTCTAAATAAATAATGGTAATGCCTTAAGATATCGAAATGCTTTGCTACAAAATCGTAAAATAATGGAATACACACAAACGTAACTAGTTAGGTATCTATAAGTATAACAATATGAGCAAACGTCCATAGTTGCTCTTTTCAACCATGGAGATAACAAAAAATACAAAATTAAATAGCCGTTACAAACTTATCAATTGCCTTTCACACAAGAGCATAAGTTAATTACAAAGACATAAGAACTATTTTAGTCCGTACGTAACTCGATCTTAACTTACGAAGTGGACAAGTAAGTTAAAACGGATTTATTATGTTATTATTTAGGGGAATAAGATTGGGAGTAATAATATTGTTAACGTAAAGAGTTTTTAAATAAGAATATATGAAGAAGATACATATGTTATACATGTATACATACACACATATATTATATACTTTATTTGTACTGAAGTTGATGGGTTTTCTATAAAATACTTTTTGAATTTTTGTTTCGTATTAGTTGTTTTAATTGATTCTCTGACGTCATAAGGTAAACTGTTTATTAATAAGGTATTTCCTTTTTAGGGTTCCATAGCTTATCGGGCAGCTCCAAGCGGTCGAGTAATAGTCAACCCTTACGCTCTAGCATAAATCGGCAAACAGATCCTAAAAAATATGCAAACGTTCGAAAATATGTTGGATAATTGATAAATCTGTTTTAATATAAAATCATATGACTAATAAAAATATAAAAATGGACGGAGTTATTTTTCATATTATGTAGTTAAGCAAAAATCAAAAAAATATGTTCAAAAAAGAAAATCTTTTGGATAACTAAACAAAGCTATGTATTTAAGGATAAAAAAACATCTTGAAGAATAAAAATTGGCAGAGCAATATTTCAGTAGAAGTCATAGCGCAAAATGTTAAAAGTTAAATTTGGGGCATCCCTGAAATCGAAAAAATGTTGGATTCCTTTACATACTTATTCTAACTGGTACATACGTACGTATACAGAAAGTAAATAAGCCTGAGGAAATATTCACAGAAAGTAAAAAGCGATTTTTATGTTTAGGTAAAAATACCTAACTTCTCGCAACAAAATTTGTTGGCTTATTATACATATGTAATATATATTACCTAACTTCATCATATGCCCAATTTCATTGGCGGAGGAATTTCTCGGAAGTCTCCATACAACAAATTTCCTCGTTGACTCCACTAAAAACTGTGTTTAACTTTAGACAGTGTTTAAATCTGTTGCTGTCACTCTTTTACAATATTAAAAAAAAGGTGACAACGATAGATTTAAACACTGTCTAAAGTTAAACACTGTTTTGTAGTAACACCGTATATCTTTAAAAGGTCCCATTTGTTAATAAAAAGTATTTTTGTCGTATATATTTTTCACTTCCTAGTACAAAACTTAATGAATCAGCTGACTCAATTTCTACGTAAAAGTTAAAAAAAAAGCGCAAAAAATATTATTTTTGGCGAAAAGTTGTCTATTAGCGATACTGTGTTCGCTTGAATTTAAGAACCTTATATAAGAACCTTATATAATATTATTATACCTTATATATTTAATACACAAACACGGATCGCATATTTATAACATTCGAGGACAAAGATAGAAGCCGAATGAAGTTATTTTTTTAATCAATAAAATGTGTTAAGTTATTTCTGTCAAATCAGCAATCATAATGCCTGTTGTATGAATCCTCGACTTTTTGAATCGACATTTCAGAAAAAGGTTTATAATATCTGCGGTGTAAGGCAGTGTTGTCGTTTTATAAAACTGATATACCTTACCAAATAATAAGATCGTATATATATTCTATTCCAGGGATTTTATTTATAAAAAAAGTTTAAATAATCATAATTTGGATTTATTTCGTCCCATTTGTTGTACCGTTGATATTTTTTTAACGTGCCTTTACTTATTTTTGTCGTGAAGAAGCTCTTGTTGACTTGTAGTATTTTTTCGAGATATCGCCACACTCCATCTGTCATCATTCTCTCGAATTAACGGCAGCAGTTTAATAAATACTTGTTGTACAGTTAAAGAACTAGATTATCATAGTATTTTGTGCAACTGTAACATAATTTAAGTCATTGGGACACGAGTGCTTGTTAACGAAACGAACTAAGTGAGTTTCGTAATAGTTTTGCACAAGTGTCGAAATGTCTATTTATGTTCAGTTGGACACAATACTTAATCTATGAGCATCAAAAATATCGTATTTTAATCATATTTTCAACTAACAATTTCACGGAAAATGAGAAGAACACTTGTTCATGAATCCCGAGTTCATCGACCGGTAATGCTGCCTTGAGTACCAATTAGAAGCAACTAGGATAGGCGTGGCTTGAGAAATAAGGTCGGGACTTATTTCTCGTCGCTGTTGTTGATTGGCTCTCTAGCGGTGTTGCAGTAAATTGGGTCAATAGCAGCGCGGAATCACGGTGTTATAATGTAATATTATCAGATAAACAGTGTAGGTACTTATAAAACTGATTTTGATGATGCAATTACCTTATTGTATTATGGGAGTAGCTAAAATAATATATGAAATTGAGAAACCTGCCAAATATTTATGGAATGAAATAATCAACTTTATTTTCGAAACTAAGAATACCACGTTTACATACATACATACATCCACACACACATGGTCCCACTCCCACTAAAAATACATATTTTGAGAGGAAGGCGCCGCCATGAAAACTAGCCTCCTTAACACTCAAAAGGATCCCTCTCAAACAATCGTGAAATAATGATAATAATAATAAAACTCAGAAAAATAATCAGAGGATAAAAGAAACAATTTGTTCCAAACTCCAGAATTACTGTTTTACATATTATTATATAAAAACATCAAAAATAAAAAAAACATATTGACCTTCGCATACAAAATGCATAATTGAATCGTTTTAATGAGAAGCTTAATTTTTTTCAAACTTAATGGTTGTTCAATTTCTCAATTTTCTCCAGTGAGTACGATTGATTTTCACATGTCATTAAGATTTACAAAGCAGCCAAAAATAAACGAATTTATTGACCTTTGAAAATTATTGTTTTCGTCAGAAATGAGCGTATATTTTCGATGGGTGCAGTAATTTCCTTCGTCATGTGATGTATTCTAAGTTTCAAATACGTGTCGAACACGGAGTTATCCAACGAATGGTCATGTGTTTATCATAAATGTGAAGTACTGTGGTTTTCCTACACTTTTTTTTGTAACTACAGCCTCAAACTCTCTCAGGATTTTCTCTGCTGTTTGGCAGAGTTTTTTTAATGCTTTTTGATGGCTTAGTCAGCCCTCCTCTGTCTTTTACACTCATTAGAGGCATGCTGTTAGCAGGTCCTTCCAGGGCTTGGAGAATTTTTTTTCAATGCAAGAACTTTTTCAATTTACGCACTACAAAGCCAGCTTTTGATGGTTCCATTGCAGTCCTCAAATCCTAGAATTAAACACAACACTTATTGGTCATTTTTAAACAGATAGTAGTAAAATAAGCATTAAAATTTGTGCAACAAGAGAGCAAAGTTTATTTTTGTTGCGAGTGCCGAGTTTGAACTTTTAAGCATGGTCGCAATAGTTCTTTTCAGAAAGCACTCTGGATTGAAGTGCCTTGAGCACACTTTCCAATTAGTTTTGTGCTGTTTCCAACTCCGGCTAATAGCAACAAACCATCGTTTACGAATGTCTTCATTTTTGGGGAACCTTAAGTAAAATAAGCTGAATCAATACTTCATATTAGCACAAAATCAGTAAAATTACCGACAACTGTTTTGACTTCACTAATAACCTCAAAACGGATTTAATTATTTTAATGATTTTAGGATTTACTTTTATTCTAAAAGCTATATTTACGTTACTATATGAAAACGACACGTCGTAAAATGTTGTCTTTCTTGATGGAATTCCATTTTATGGTTCATTTACTCGGAAAACATCACTTTTTACTTACTTGTGAAAACTGATATTGCTGTTCGAGTTTTCTTTATTCCCCGAATGGGATCTGCAACCACGCACGTAGCAGGACATTGTCCTTGTATCTTCAACCCTTTTCCATACGATAATTCGCAGCAAAACACAACTTAAATAAAATTTTGTTTAAAAATCTGCCGACTTACTTCCTAACGTAAACACAAGCTATAACGCGAACAAATTACAAAGGATTGCCAATGTTGCCACGTAAGAAAAGTAACAGTACATTATAATTTGGTGACTTGGACAGGAGTCATTAGGAGTCTAAATGAAGTTTTGGGTAGTACGTTTTGACGGCACCAAGACTTTGTCTATTGGTTTATTTGTCTGAGGAATAACAACACTTGGCTGTGCGTTCAGTTAGTTTGATCATAATAATAATAAGGTACTCTGTGGTGGTTTGATCATCACTTCCGTCGGGCAGTCGGACAATGTAGCCGATTTTGAAGGCTTTAATTTTAGTTTTATTGCTGTCAAAACTAAAATTATTTCAATGTAATTTCACTCATGTTCCTTACATTTAATAACATAACTAAAACTAAAATTTAAGCCTTCAAAATCGGCTTTAATATATCTACTCAGAATAAGTAGGTATTCTTATTCTGAGACAATATACAAAAAACTCAAAGAGTACAAAAGAAAATAGGCAGTCATCGCCTGACGATCAAACTGAACGCAGTCCTTGTTGAAATATTCGAGTCCGTATAACTCAGAATAAATACTAAAGGCTTCGGCATACCAAACGCGGGTCGTGAGCGGCGCGGATGCGACGCGGGGCGAAAGTAGCGCGTGAGACGGCACACTAAACGCGTATCAGCCGCGTAGCGTTTTGAACGCGGACCCGCGTTAGAAACGCGTACAGTGTAGTAATATTGTCCCACAATTGTAAGTTATAATAAGTGTTCTTATAAAATGTATCGCCTTGGTCATTTTCCTAACAAATTCTATATTTTTTTCGGTGGACTCCATCTTTCGCGCGCAATTTTTTTATAAAAACAGCCGCTCGCAACCGCGTTGCCGCGTTACTGCCGACACTTACTATACTCTTTGACTGCCGCCCCGCGCTCAGTGTGACGGGTAAGTATGGCGGCCATAGTAAACACTGTTAAAGAGGTGGATACTTTATGATTAATAAGGATTGGAATGTGCAATATAGTTACATCTTTAATTAGGTTATTCCATTGACACACTAGACATGTTGACAATATATGAAAATGTATCTATGGTAGGCATAGATTACAAAGAAGGCTTTGATGCCTTAACATCCGGCTCCGTTTCGAATGCCTGCCATTTCGCAGAGTTCAATAATTCTCGGTCCATAAAGAGGCTTTGTTAACATGTCAGCAAGTTGCCTGGTTGCTGGCACTTTGCGCACAGTGATGACACCATCTGTGACACATTCTCTCACAAAGAACGATCTTATTCGAATATGTTTCGTTCGTTGATGAAATTCATATGGTGGGTTCTTGGCTAGCCTAATTGCAGACTCATTATCGATGCAAAGGGTAGTTGGACATTCCTCATCCGTAATGTCTTTCAAAATACTCTTCAGCCATATGATCTCGCGTGCAGTTTCACTCGCAGCTACAATTTCTGCTTCTGTAGATGAAATCGCAACAGTTGATTGTCGTTTGCTCTGCCATGAAATTGGTCCTCCAGCAAACAAACATAACATTCCAGTAGTGGAGCGTCCCGTACTATGATCACCACCATGATCAGCATCACTATAACATTCTAAGCCAAAAGCCTTGTCATTTCGATAAGTGATACCTTTATCCATTGTGCCTTTCAAATAGCGCAAGATTCGCTTGGCAGTTTGGATATCCTCCTTAGTAGGATTATCTAGATTGCGTGATACGATACTTATAGCATAGGCTATATCTGGTCTTGTCCCTGTCATGAGGTAAGCTAATGCTCCGACTACTTGACGATAAGGGAAAGGTGCAGAAGTCTCTTCCTTTTCTTTATTGGAATTCGATTTTAAAATTGGTGTTGCAACAGCTTTTCAATTCTCCATACCGAATCTTTCTAGAACGCGTTTAGTATACGCTGCCTGATGAAGTAGAATAGAGCCGTCTGCTTCTTTTTTAATTTCCATTCCCAGAAAATAGCTCGCTGTTTTGACAGTTATTTTCAAACGCTTCTTTAGCTCCTCTATAAAAATTTTTGCTTCCTCATCACTTGTTGAAGCAAAGAGTCCATCATCTACGTAAAGGGCTAAAATTATTTTGCTTTTGCCTTTCTTTCGTATAAACAGGCAAGGATCCGCTTTACTCTGTTTAAAACCAACCTCAATGATGTAAAATTTATTGAAAAAGGCGTTACTTTGCGGAAGTCCATCATAAATTTGTAGATATATTAATAATTTGCAATATTCCGCTAAACACTCTTACCATGCTATTCAAAATGCAGACTCAAGCACCGCCCGCCCTCCCGCATAAAACATGCACAAGCAAAGCAAGCAGTACGAGCACAAAATAAAGCAATCTTAAATAACAAGCAAGAAAACTTATCGACACGTGTTTCGCCTCTAAACGAGGCATCCTCGGGATGTGTAGTCCGCCCGACCGCTCGACAGCAAATGACGAGCTGCCGCCCGGAGCTCACCTTTTATACACCGGCCTGGCTAGTTGTTTGGTGGGAATAAATGGATGACGAAAACATACGTAAAAGGGGAGTACTTATAAAATTTGTTTGTTCGTTGAGTAAATCAGAGTTATTCTTGTTTTTCAATATCTCTAACTGTTCTAGCACACACATTCTTAAACCTTTCTTACAAATATGTTTTATATCAAATGAATGATTGTTAGGCAAACTATGACCGGACTCTAAAATATGTTTCGCAAAATGTGATTTTTCGGGATGATTATTTCTATAGGCTGAGATGTGTTCTTTATACCTAGTTTCAAAGCTACGACCCGTTTGACCGATGTAAACACCGTTACATTCACTGCAGCACAATTTGTAAATACCCGACTGTTGCTTTTTATCTAACTTATCCTTTCCATTGCAAAGCCGCTTGATCTTATTATTAGTTCTGAAAGCAACGCGAACACCAGAACGCCGAAAGATCTTCGCAACCCGTTCAGAAATCGGTCCTAGGTAAGTTAAGCTGGTTTTATATTTTTGAATACTTTCAGCCTGTAAAGCGGACAAACTACTTCTGATAATACTATTTTGTTTTTTATGGATTAATCGGTCAACCATTTTAGTACTATACCCGTTATTAAAAGCAATCTGATATATGATATTGAGCTCTTTTTTATAGTTGTCCGGACTTAAGGGCACCGTCATTAATCTGTGAACATAACAACGAAAAGCAGCAAGTTTATGTTCCCAAGGGTGACAAGATGAAGCGGGTATTACAGTATCGGTGTGTGTTGGCTTACGGTATATTTGAAATTCATGTTGATGTTGTGATCTTGTAATAGTTAAATCTAGAAAATTAAGGGAGTTTTCTTGTTCGACTTCTAATTTAAATTTTATTTTTGAGTGAATTTTGTTAAGTTTGTTGACAAATATATAGATAAAAAGCAACAGTCGGGTATTTACAAATTGTGCTGCAGTGAATGTAACGGTGTTTACATCGGTCAAACGGGTCGTAGCTTTGAAACTAGGTATAAAGAACACATCTCAGCCTATAGAAATAATCATCCCGAAAAATCACATTTTGCGAAACATATTTTAGAGTCCGGTCATAGTTTGCCTAACAATCATTCATTTGATATAAAACATATTTGTAAGAAAGGTTTAAGAATGTGTGTGCTAGAACAGTTAGAGATATTGAAAAACAAGAATAACTCTGATTTACTCAACGAACAAACAAATTTTATAAGTACTCCCCTTTTACGTATGTTTTCGTCATCCATTTATTCCCACCAAACAACTAGCCAGGCCGGTGTATAAAAGGTGAGCTCCGGGCGGCAGCTCGTCATTTGCTGTCGAGCGGTCGGGCGGACTACACATCCCGAGGATGCCTCGTTTAGAGGCGAAACACGTGTCGATAAGTTTTCTTGCTTGTTATTTAAGATTGCTTTATTTTGTGCTCGTACTGCTTGCTTTGCTTGTGCATGTTTTATGCGGGAGGGCGGGCGGTGCTTGAGTCTGCATTTTGAATAGCATGGTAAGAGTGTTTAGCGGAATATTGCAAATTATTAATATATCTACAAATTTATGATGGACTTCCGCAAAGTAACGCCTTTTTCAATAAATTTTATTCGGTCAGCAAGCATAGCTGAACAGGCGAAATTGTATGTTAAGCTTACCAAATTACATCGACTTGCTTCACAAAATGTTTGGTTTAATCAACAATGTAAGAAAAATCAAATTGTCCCCAACTACATAAAATTAAATATCCGTTGTAACATACACACTAGGTCATCGTTTTTAGCTATCAAAAAAGCACAACTAGCGTGGTTGAATGATGAAATAAGGTATTGGTTCTCGGTAAGAAATAATCTTAAAACTCATCTAAAAGTTCTCCATACTGAATTAACTTTTTCTTTACACAGCAGTGAATTTGATAGCCTAGACAGAAAGGCTAGAGATTTGGCGTCGAAAGTGGTACACGAAAAATATCTCATCCAGAGGGGCAAGTTGGACAGATTAATACAGTGTAATAACCGTTTAATTAACCATCCCGTGCAAAATTCGTCAACATTTCCATTCCACCCTCGCGTAAAAAATTTAACTAACATTGATTTTCCTACTAGCGAGATGTCACTTTTGGAAAAGGGCTTAAAATACAATATTCCTTCTAATTTGTCCCAAAATTCATTGCAAAATTTAGCTGTTGATGCTGAGATTACTGCTATAGTTTCTAAAAAAGATAATATTGTTAAGAGTTTAGTTACGAATGAAATACAAAAAGTTGCTGTCTCCTCAAAAGAACAAATCAACCCGGAACTAGCAACATTTAAATCGATTCAGTGTAGGGTTAATGATAACGATCTAGTAATTTCAAAAGCGGATAAAGGTAATACAGTAGTTATAATGAATCGCGAAGAATATAATAGTAAAGTGAATGACGTCATTCAGGGTGACGAGTTTGTTCCACTTAATTCGGATCCAACTAAGAAATTTCAAGCTGAGCTAAAATTGGCCGTCAATAACACATCCTTTGTTTTTCCAGATAACACTCAATCTAAAGCGAAATTACTGCCTATGAACCCCGTGGCCCCAGCTTTGTACGGTTTGCCAAAAATACACAAAGATAACATTCCGGTTCGTCCAGTTGTCTCTTACATCGGTGCCCCAGCTTATGATTTGTCAAAACGGTTATATCACATTTTGTTAGAAAAAACTTCTTTCAAGCCTATCTATTGTCTTAAGAATAAAGAGGATTTAATATCGAAAATTCATAATGTTCATTTACCCTCTAATGCGAAGTTAGTATCTTTGGATGTAGATAGCTTATTTACCAATGTTCCTTATGACGAATGTTTGACTATAATTAGAAATTTGTTAGAAAAACAACGTCTTCACACTGGCGAAATTGATGACCTCCTAAACCTCACATCAGTTTGCATGCAACAAAACTATTTCAAATTCAACAATAGTTTCTACATGCAAAAAGAAGGTTTAGCAATGGGTTCACCCTTAAGTCCGTTGATGGCTGATATTTTCATGGACAGTTTCGAGACCAAACATATTGTCAATAATTCTAATATTTTGTATTATTATAGATTCGTTGATGACGTCATTCTTTGCTGGACGGGTACTAGTAGGCAGCTAGATATATTTGTCAACAAACTTAACAAAATTCACTCAAAAATAAAATTTAAATTAGAAGTCGAACAAGAAAACTCCCTTAATTTTCTAGATTTAACTATTACAAGATCACAACATCAACATGAATTTCAAATATACCGTAAGCCAACACACACCGATACTGTAATACCCGCTTCATCTTGTCACCCTTGGGAACATAAACTTGCTGCTTTTCGTTGTTATGTTCACAGATTAATGACGGTGCCCTTAAGTCCGGACAACTATAAAAAAGAGCTCAATATCATATATCAGATTGCTTTTAATAACGGGTATAGTACTAAAATGGTTGACCGATTAATCCATAAAAAACAAAATAGTATTATCAGAAGTAGTTTGTCCGCTTTACAGGCTGAAAGTATTCAAAAATATAAAACCAGCTTAACTTACCTAGGACCGATTTCTGAACGGGTTGCGAAGATCTTTCGGCGTTCTGGTGTTCGCGTTGCTTTCAGAACTAATAATAAGATCAAGCGGCTTTGCAATGGAAAGGATAAGTTAGATAAAAAGCAACAGTCGGGTATTTACAAATTGTGCTGCAGTGAATGTAACGGTGTTTACATCGGTCAAACGGGTCGTAGCTTTGAAACTAGGTATAAAGAACACATCTCAGCCTATAGAAATAATCATCCCGAAAAATCACATTTTGCGAAACATATTTTAGAGTCCGGTCATAGTTTGCCTAACAATCATTCATTTGATATAAAACATATTTGTAAGAAAGGTTTAAGAATGTGTGTGCTAGAACAGTTAGAGATATTGAAAAACAAGAATAACTCTGATTTACTCAACGAACAAACAAATTTTATAAGTACTCCCCTTTTACGTATGTTTTCGTCATCCATTTATTCCCACCAAACAACTAGCCAGGCCGGTGTATAAAAGGTGAGCTCCGGGCGGCAGCTCGTCATTTGCTGTCGAGCGGTCGGGCGGACTACACATCCCGAGGATGCCTCGTTTAGAGGCGAAACACGTGTCGATAAGTTTTCTTGCTTGTTATTTAAGATTGCTTTATTTTGTGCTCGTACTGCTTGCTTTGCTTGTGCATGTTTTATGCGGGAGGGCGGGCGGTGCTTGAGTCTGCATTTTGAATAGCATGGTAAGAGTGTTTAGCGGAATATTGCAAATTATTAATATATCTACAAATTTCTCAATGATGTAATCTGTTATACATCGGTTCCAGCAACGTGGTGCCTGCTTTAGTCCATAGAGACTCTTTTTTAGCTTGAACACAAGTTTGGAATTAGTTGCGTAGCCTTCTGGAGGCTTCATAAAAATTTCCTCATCTAACTTTCCGTATAAGAAAGCAGTTGATACATCGAATTGGGCCAGAGACATATTTTCCTTCGCAGCAACACTTAGCACCGTTCTTATAGTGCTGCTTTTTGCCACAGGACTGAAAGTCTCGAAAAAATCCAAACTTTCCTTTTGAGAATAACCTTTTATAACTAATCTGGCCTTATATTTTTCTAAAGTACCATCAGGGTTAGTCTTAATCTTGAAAATCCATTTGCAAGGAATAGCTTTCCTGCCTTTCGGTAATTCAACTAATTCCCACGTTTCGTTCTCTTTCAAGGAATTTATTTCGTTGTTAATGGCTTCTTGCCATTTGTTCCGATCTACTCTTGACATAGCTTCTTTGAAAGTTTTTGGTTCATCAGCAGGTTGATTCAATGTCATATTACAAATGTCATCTCTGTATCGACTTGGAGGTCTGAGGTTATTCCGGTCTCTAAGAGTAATTTGACCTTCACGTTCAATTTCATTTTCTAAGAGGTCACAGTTATCCTCATTTTCAGATTCCACAGTATCATGCTGTTCCGAATCATTGTCGATCTCATTTCGTACTTGGACATCTTGTTCTATATAAGCTTCCTGCTCATCGACTCTATCATAGTGTGACGTCGATATCATTGGTTTATTTGAAGATATTCGTACGCCTTGAGCATCATCCCGCTGTACCGTCATTTCTTGCGATGTCTCTTGTTGGAGATCTGGTAGCTCATATCGAAGCATTTTCTTGGTTGAGGTTGATGGTTCAGAATTTTGAGGGATGTCATCTTTGACAGTGTGTCCTAGTAACGGTGTCTCTTCGAATGTCACATCTCTGGATCTTATTAAGTTGTGATTGACTTTATCCCAAATCCTGTAGCCTCCATCTCCATCATAGCCAATCAAGATTCCTTTTTGTGCTTTCTTGTCTAGCTTTTTGCGGTTTGACTTAGGAATGTGGGCGTAGCATTTGCAACCAATGATTCTCAGGTGCTTGATACCAGGTTTCTTTCCGTGCCATAACTCATAGGGTGATTTCCCTTCTACACTAGTCGGGCCAGTACGATTTAGGATGTACGCCGCAGTGTTTATGAGTTCTGCCCAAAGACCTTGAGGTATCTCCTCATGAGCATGCATCATTGCTCGTGCTGCTTCTACTACCGTCCGATTCTCTCTTTCAACGCAGCCAGCCTGTTCGTGAGTGTGAGGCATCGTTAGTCTCTGTTTTTTGCCATGCTCGCACAAGATTTTTCGAAATTGTTCATTGTCAAATTCTCCTCCATTATCACTCAGGATTTCTTTCACAGTATGTCCAGCAACTTTTACTTCAGCTAGCATTTGCTTGAGCTTTGTCGGTGCTTCAGATTTCTGTTTCAGAAAATATATGTATCGATAACGAGTGAAATCATCTTTGAAGATTAAGAAATATCGAAACTTCTTGATCGAATATGCAAAAGGTCCGCATATGTCAGTATGAATTAGCTCTCCAGGTTGAGTTGATCTAATCCTTGTACCGAACTTTTGTCTATGAGCCTTTCCACATACACAGCCTTCACATAGATCTGTTTGACTGTCCTCCACTTTTATTCCGAACTCTTTTTGTATGAACTGTTTCACGTGTCTCTTATTTTGATGAGCGAGCCTCTCATGATAAACTTGTAGTGGATTAGTCATTGCCAGGTTAACTTCTGATTTCGGCGACAGGCAAGTGAGTTTCACTTTATAAAGTCCACCATTTCTCTGCCTAGTTCCAGTTAACTTAATGATTCCATCTACTTTCAACGTACACTTGTTTGTTGTCGACTCGAAAACACTGTTGTACGTGTGGTCATGTGCAGCAAGCACAGAAAACAGATTCATCTTTATATTTGGGACGTACCAAACATCTTTGAGTAAAATTTGCTCTTGTTTTCCACAGATATCAGCCTCAGCTCGGATATTTCCCTTTCCTAATGCTTCTATGGTTTGACCATTTGCTGATATTACTGTGTGTTGTCCTTTAAAGTATTCAAAACTTACAAAAAAATCACCTCTGTTCGTTATATGGCTTGTTGCACCATTGTCCACGAACCAGCAATCTTTATCTGCGACTCCGATATTGTTAAGGGCCAAGACTTGTAGGGTTACATTGACTGAGGTCGCCTCTTTGGGTGGCCTTCCATCAGAAATCCATTTTTTACATTGTTTTACTCGATGTCCGCTTAGTCCGCAATATTTGCATTTGAATTGTTTTTCTTGCTTTTTTCCTTTTGCATTCTTCACAAATAATGCCTCAGTGGTGCTCTCATATTCTGTTATATTCTTCAAGGATTTTTCGTGGGCACATAGCTGGGTAGTCAGATTTTCTACAGTTCTGTCTTTCTTAGTCATAAGTAGCCAGCTTGATTTAAAAGCGAAGAATTCTCTCGGTAAAGTGTCCAAAATCTTGCAGATCAGTAGCATGTCTGGTAATTTTGAATCTAACTGGTCGTTTAATTCGTGCCAGATATTCTTTAACGCAGAAATATGAGTCGCCATACAATGTTCTGGTTCTTTCTTATAACTGAAGAATTTTAGACATAGATCATAGCTTTTATCTTCACTACTTTCTCCATATAGTCTATTTAGTTCTTCCCATACCTCTTGTGAACTTGTTAGACGCATGACATGATTTAAAATTTCATCTGTCATATTTGTCGTGATGAGAACTAAGACTGCACTGTCAATATTCATGAATTCTTGCAATTCTTTTTTGTAACTATCTTTTACGGCCACTTCTGCCGTTACAGCTGGTTGTTTTGGCCTGCATCGCCTGCCTTCTATAATATCTAAGGCTCCAGGGATGGCTTTTATAACAACCATTATTCTGTACTTCCATGACTTGAAGTTTTTTGAATCTAGGTGTCCTATCTGCACCCTTGATGCTTCTACAATCGCCCTATCCATAGCGGTAGATAGCTGGTACAGATTTCACTGTATGAATTTTCTTCTTTGCGTAACACAAATTTTAAGAAAAATTCTTTCCCGGAACAAAACTTCTTGCCTTATTCAATTATTTTACGCTCTGCTACCATGTTAAAGAGGTGGATACTTTATGATTAATAAGGATTGGAATGTGCAATATAGTTACATCTTTAATTAGGTTATTCCATTGACACACTAGACATGTTGACAATATATGAAAATGTATCTATGGTAGGCATAGATTACAAAGAAGGCTTTGATGCCTTAACAAACACAACCTACGCGTGCCCACCCCGACCCGCACCGCGCTGCCTGGTTTGTCGTCCGACGCGTGGAGCGCGGGTCGTGCGCGGCGTGTGAGCACGCGGGCCGGCGGCCGACACGCGCTCGCATTTGATGTGTCGTGTTGCATAGAGTTCCTTCCACTACAACTCGCACGGGTCCGTCGTCAATCTGCACCGCGTTCGAAACGCGTTTGGTGTGCCGAAAGCGTAAAAAATTATAGTACTCTAATTCTGAGCCGTATAAATCGTATAATCAATGTACGTCTAAATTATGTCGCACTGGCTAAATACACCTAATGACTTTTATTTTTCAAAATGGCGGACCGCCCACCTCATGTCAAAATCAGCTGGAGCCTCAGAATAAGGAATACAAATAGAAACCTGGCTAAAATAATACGCGGAGAAAGACACCTATCCTTGATTTTCTTACGACATTTTAGTGCGTTAGAGAGAGATGGATATGTATTAGTTTTTTCATAATTAGGTAGGTTGTCACTAGTTCGTTGCTTTGCTAGTGATGTAACAATGTCGATTTTTGACTACGATAAATAAACCAAATCGAAATGAACCGCGACCTATCTCCTTACCACACATCATATCGTATCAAAGTGTGAAAAAAAAGAGAATGCAGGAGGCACCGACCTTTCTGGTGACATCCTCTTGCTTTGGAAGGAGGCCAAGAGAATTAATAGAAAAGTGGTCTCTATCTACCCCAGTGGGACACATGTTATATTGTGTAAATAAGGAATTAATAAAAGGATATCTTTCGTTTAGCATATTTTTTATTAAGTACAAATTACTATATAGTAGGCAGGTATGTACATAAGTTAAGTCCAAAATTGTGCTTGTTTTAGTACAAAAAATGCTGTAGCTTGTATCAGAGATACAACCGTAAACTATTTAAGTGGATAGTTTTTAAGTCGCCTCTTAACTCAATCAAATAGATGTTCGTTGATGTCGCGTCTTTGTTCAATCAAGGAAGAAGGAATTAATCGCAACAATAGAAATCATAATAATCATAGACTTATAGGATTCGTAATAATAATATTATGTCAATGATGAGCGATGACAGCGCAATTACTACAGAGGTAATTTCATTTTTTTTTATTTCTATGAAATAAACATCAACTTATCTTGAATAAAAACTAATAACAAATAATGAACGATTAAAATACCTAATAACCTGTAATAAGAAATCAAATTATGCGCAGTTCAAGTCAATAAGCATTCCCAAAATTCATTTCACGATAGAACTACCCTGTCAACAGGGTTGGATTCAGACCCTCGGAAAATTATTGTCTATGGGAATTAAAAATATACTACTTGGCTAAAATTATACTACGTTTCATTTTTCGTCGATTTTTGTTTTGAATTGAAATAAAATTGCCTATTTGTTAGTGAAATAAAAAAATATTAACCTTAAAATATTCATAAGTAATTTAATAAAATAGCCTATTTGCACGAGAAAATTAAAAAAAAATTAATAAAAATATTCACAACGCACAGAAATTCCCTATATTGTAGAGTAAATGTTACAAAGCAAAACGTCTCAACCAATAAAACAAGTCGGTCGGCCTGAAGATAAAATTATGGTATTTTCACGTAGTATAGTTCCATTACGATACTTCATACTACATGTCATGAAAATATGGTACAAATAGTATAATTATACTACGAAATCCAACCATGCCTGTCAAAGTACTTTTATTGTCAACCACTAAGTACGAAAATGTCTTGATCTGCGGAATTTCTTCGTGAAGTCGATCACGGCAGTAACGTGAACGAACAGGCTTTTCAGAACGATTTACGAACATAGAAGTATGCACTTTTCTAAACCACAGACATCCATAGGTACTGGTTCTGTTGCCTAAAATTGAAAAATTATCGAGTTAATATACTATAGTATAGTACAAGCACGTACCTACAAACAAGATTGATAATGCAATTATACATAATTATTTAAAGGTTACCAATGTGTCTGTATCTGGTAAATATAACGTTGGTAAGGCATCTGCTTTTAAAAGTCTCCATTTTAAATTTTCGTTTGGTCTAAAAGAATCCAACGTAAAGTGTTTCGAACAAATATGACTGCTTCTTTTAATTGCCCAATTTGGTCAAATTATTCGTCTAAGCCATTCACTTTTTAATTCTTCCCTTTTTGGAAATCTGTAACAAAAAAATATAGCGATATTTATTCGGCACTAGCTGACCCGGTGAACTTCGTATCACTTACCTCTTAATATAAACCATATTAATTTAAACCATATGTATGTATTTCAGAGCCGGCAGCTTTATAAAGGCATCATCAGATAGTCTAAGTATCGGCTCCATAGTGGGCGGAAAGAGTGGGCAAATCACGCACACATGTCCAGCTTAATGTTCATAATTATTTTGCATGAGACATTATATTAGATTATAGACACTTATATTAACAAATAAGGTACCAGCCTATTTTTTTTGTCTGTATCGATTACGCCACATTACTAAACGTAATAGTAACCTGCCAACACTGACTGTCAGTGTCACTGTCACCGAACTTTCCAAGAAAATATAATTGATATTTCCAAACTATTTTTCAGAAGTTATAGTTAACTTTTAACAATGCATTGTCCCTTTTGTAAAAAGTGGATAGAGCGGCAGAACAACAGAAGTACCGGTCCTAGTTGCACAAAAAAATTGTAAAGATGCGACGAATGTTTCACAATAACCGCTGATACCTTCAAGTTTTGTATAAAGTGCGGTCACAATTTGAGCCGAATAATACGAATTAATAGGGCTAAGGAACAAAAAAATCGAGTGAAACAACAATTGTTATTAAAACCGAAGTTCGTCTCAACAATCCCGTCATCATCATCTGTGTCATCATCTGAAGGAATAACATTTTCAGAACTTAATTTAACTGCCGATGAACTAAAGGATTTGCATGAGATTTAAGAAAGTTATGAGCACAACATCGGCAATATTGTGGTTCTACCAGATTTGTCCGAGTCACCGAGGCCTTCCGCCACGCCGTCAAGTCCTGGCGAGGCAAGTCAAGACATCTTTAGCAAGCATGGTTCGCATTTGCTGTTAGATTAATTGATATGTTGCCGATTCAGGTGTCAATCGCGGAAATTTTAGAAAATATGGTTCCTACCGTAAAGGTTGATTTATATATCTTTAATAAAAAATATTTGAATTGTATTAAATTGAATATTATTTCAGACATATATGTATTAGTAACAACAAATATACCCAAATGCACGACACCGTGGTGGCGCGGCCTTCCAATGTAAGTGGCCGGCAAAATTGACATTTTTCCCACATTGTTTGCATTGCCATCGGCATTAATAGCATCGCGAAGATGAATGTACTCTTCAGATCGAAGCTGCTGTTGGTTTAGACGGATGTACGTCAATCGTTCAGTCTCAATTTTGACATACATATCAACTGCAAACTGATGAAAAAGCCGTTGACACATCAAAATGTGATTTACTTCACCTTCACGGATTCTGTTTGAATAAAAATTCATAGCACTGACTTTTTTGTTGGTTTCAGCACCTGTAATCAATTAATCAACCATCCCAAAAACTAATGATTCTAATGGATCAGGTGGAGCACCAGCACAACATAATCCTGCAAATTCACCGCTGTATTTTAAAGCTTTACAATTTTGACAAATGATTGACATTTTCCCAATAGTTACAGATTTGTCGGCACTATAATCTATTTCTTGATCGTAGGAGAATGCTCCTCGTGCCAGGTTCAAAGGAACATTGCGTCTGCGGAATCGATCAAATTTCATTTTCCCGTGCTCGCTGCTGTTGTGATCGATGTGCCCGAACTCGTTCCATTCTATGCCTATTATCCACTTCATTGTAATTCACTCTAGAATGCAAATCTGCCATACCAATACGACTGTTATCATTATCAGTCTCTCGCTGGTCATCAGTGCGATTAGCGC
Organism: Ypsolopha sequella; assembly: GCA_934047225.1. NCBI lineage: Eukaryota > Metazoa > Arthropoda > Insecta > Lepidoptera > Ypsolophidae > Ypsolopha > Ypsolopha sequella. The sequence continues at coordinate 9,908,879 of OW203987.1, forward strand.
GTGAGGTAGCTCGTCGCACATTCGAACGACTACGACGACCTATGTAAGGTCGTTTTCTCCTCGGCATTGTAAGCAGTATCAGAATGACAAATCAAGTTTTGAATCTTTTTTCAGGTGTTAATTGGAATCAGGATGTTTTGAGGGTTTGACAATTTTATAATTGCTAAAAACTAAGAAAAAAGGAAGCAGTTTGATCACAGAAAACTGTGACGTCATAATGTAAAACCTCATACAAATTTCATAGTATCGGGGCGTTTTGACATTTGATAAAGAGTCGCTGATTTGATTTTAAGGGAAGTACCCAATTTCAGATCGTATAGCGAACTTTACTGTTTCAAAGTATATTTCTGAACGCACCCAACACAACAACCAAGTGTCATTATAGTGTCAATATTTTACATGTTTTAAATATAAATACGCGATAATCAGACTATTATGGATATATGTTGTCGATTCCAAACCCTTATTTAATCTAGATCTACATGTTTTTATTCCTAAAATACCGAACCGACGCGACGGGGCGAACATCAAATGTTTGACAGGTAAGAACAGTTTGTATGGGAAAATAAAATTGTCGTTTTTAGTATTTTCCTCGCAATTTTTCCACATTTTCTCATCGCTTAAACCTTCCCTGGACTTCCACGAATATTTCAAGACTAAAATTTGCCAAATCGGTTCAGCCGTTCTCGAGTTTTAGCGAGACTAACGAACAGCAATTCATTTTTATTTATATAGATTATTTTTCTTTTAACTCGCGCTGCAATAAATCTGCGGTATTATCCTTTATCCACGGCTCCTGCGGGAACCAATGTTCGATAGTTTGCTACACAGACTTTAGTACATCACTATGCAAAAAAACATAACCTCTAATAGTCGGCAGAAAACCCATATAAAACAGGCAAATATCGGTGTAGAATTGAACACGAGTATGATTTACAAGAACTACTATTATTGTTACTGAGTTTTAGGTATGATCCTGCAACTTATTAACATAAAAACTATCAGAACTCACCGATAAAATGATATTGCTTCATTGTTGTTTTCTTTTCTTCCTTTATGCGATTTACAGCCTTCAATCGCACAAGACATTTTATTACAATGTTAAAAAAACAATCAACACAAACAATAATAAATCACACTTTCACGACTTTTGAGAGGAAGAGCACAAAAATATTTAATTTCTCTCGGTGAAGCTGTAAACTTTCGCAAAATGCATTAGACATTTCGATGCCACCAAATTAAGATGTGATGCACGCTACGAACGATATTACAACACAACGATACAATGATGAGACATATTTAATTTGATGGTATTATAATTTTTAAAATACATCCAAATTACATCCATCTGACATTTGTTTGGTTCAATCTAGTGACACACCAGGAAAAAATATAAAGTAAGTGCGGTCCGTCGTTTCATTCACTCGTACACAGGAGTAATTTACGTTAGATGAGTACAATGGCTAATGCCCAGTTCTTATTTTAGCCAGGCTTCTATTTGTATTCCTTATTCTGAGGCTGGAGCGTTTGTTATTGCTATGTACACCTAATGTAACTAAACCTTTATTCATCCAACGTTAAGCCAACTATAGTCATAATACTTCTAAAGCAACGTTTCAAAATACACCGATAGATTGCATTGAAACCGTTGACCAATTGTTGCCAACTCTGTTGTAATATTTTCGTCGAAAATTCCACTGAATTTTTGTTCTTACCTATAAAAAATGTGTAAAATAGTATATTTACAAACATGAAATCCGATGGAATAGTGCAAATAGTTTAACAGCGTCATAAAATGATGAAGTTGTGCGACCGGCTTAAATATTTAGATATAACATTTTTATACAAACTTCTCAATAATTCTATCGATGCTCCGGCATTACTACGACAAATTCTCATTCGTGAACCTCGTAGGCGCGAATGCAGCTGTCATAACAAACATCTTTTTTCGATAGCAGTGCGTAAAAGTAGTAATGTATCTAACATTTTTATTAGACGAAGTTGGAAGACTTACAACGATGGGTGCGCTGAAATAGATTTGTTTTGTAACAGTCTAAATTTTGTTAAAAAATATATAAGAAAACATGTTTAAAGTTTGTATAATTTTACATTTGTTGTCAATGTTACAAGCAATGACTTAATTTATTCCCTACAATGTCGGGAAAAAATGTGTGAGGGCAGCACTATAAAAAAACAAAAATTAAAAAAAGTGGCCATTTTTTTTTATATTAGGTGTATTTATGGCTCAGACCAATAAACCAATAGACAAGATCTAATTAAGCAGAAACCTAGGATGGTAAAGCTATGCTACTTTCACATATACAACTCTCCGTATGAAAAAACAAGATGGCAGTATTTTTCTCAGTACGTTGATTTCAAGCCGGCTACAGCCCTATCTTTCAAACGCTTGCAACTAGGCATGTACCAGACTACCGGTTTACAGACTTTATCGATATCGATTTGGATAAAAAAAGCCTAATAAATACTTGTTGTACAGTTAAAGAACTAGATTATCATAGTATTTTGTGCAACTGTAACATAATTTAAGTCATTGGGACACGAGTGCTTGTTAACGAAACGAACTAAGTGAGTTTCGTGTTCGTTTCGTTATAGTTTTGCACAAGTGTCGAAATGTCTATTTATGTTCAGTTGGACACAATACTTAATCTATGAGCATCAAAAATATCGTATTTTAATCATATTTTCAACTAACAATTTCACGGAAAATGAGAAGAACACTTGTTCATGAATCCCGAGTTCATCGACCGGTAATACTGCCTTGAGTACCAATTAGAAGCAACTAGGATAGGCGTGGCTTGAGAAATAAGGTCGGGACTTATTTCTCGTCGCTGTTGTTGATTGGCTCTCTAGCGGTGTTGCAGTAAATTGGGTCAATAGCAGCGCGGAATCACGGTGTTATAATGTAATATTATCAGATAAACAGTGTAGGTACTTATAAAACTGATTTTGATGATGCAATTACCTTATTGTATTATGGGAGTAGCTAAAATAATATATGAAATTGAGAAACCTGCCAAATATTTATGGAATGAAATAATCAACTTTATTTTCGAAACTAAGAATACCACGTTTACATACATACATCCACACACACATGGTCCCACTCCCACTAAAAATACATATTTTGAGAGGAAGGCGCCGCCATGAAAACTAGCCTCCTTAACACTCAAAAGGATCCCTCTCAAACAATCGTGAAATAATGATAATAATAATAAAACTCAGAAAAATAATCAGAGGATAAAAGAAACAATTTGTTGCAAACTCCAGAATTACTGTTTTACATATTATTATATAAAAACATTAAAAAATAAAAAAAACATATTGACCTTCGCATACAAAATGCATAATTGAATCGTTTTAATGAGAAGCTTAATTTTTTTCAAACTTAATGGTTGTTCAATTTCTCAATTTTCTCCAGTGAGTACGATTGATTTTCACATGTCATTAAGATTTACAAAGCAGCCAAAAATAAACGTATTTATTGACCTTTGAAAATTATTGTTTTCGTCAGAAATGAGCGTATATTTTCGATGGGTGCAGTAATTTCCTTCGTCATGTGATGTATTCTAAGTTTCAAATACGTGTCGAACACGGAGTTATCCAACGAATGGTCATGTGTTTATCATAAATGTGAAGTACTGTGGTTTTCCTACACTTTTTTTTGTAACTACAGCCTCAAACTCTCTCAGGATTTTCTCTGCTGTTTGGCAGAGTTTTTTAATGCTTTTTGATGGCTTAGTCAGCCCTCCTCTGTCTTTTACACTCATTAGAGGCATGCTGTTAGCAGGTCCTTCCAGGGCTTGGAGAATTTTTTTTCAATGCAAGAACTTTTTCAATTTACGCACTACAAAGCCAGCTTTTGATGGTTCCATTGCAGTCCTCAAATCCTAGAATTAAACACAACACTTATTGGTCATTTTTAAACAGATAGTAGTAAAATAAGCATTAAAATTTGTGCAACAAGAGAGCAAAGTTTATTTTTGTTGCGAGTGCCGAGTTTGAACTTTTAAGCATGGTCGCAATAGTTCTTTTCAGAAAGCACTCTGGATTGAAGTGCCTTGAGCACACTTTCCAATTAGTTTTGTGCTGTTTCCAACTCCGGCTAATAGCAACAAACCATCGTTTACGAATGTCTTCATTTTTGGGGAACCTTAAGTAAAATAAGCTGAATCAATACTTCATATTAGCACAAAATCAGTAAAATTACCGACAACTGTTTTGACTTCACTAATAACCTCAAAACGTATTTAATTATTTTAATGATTTTAGGATTTACTTTTATTCTAAAAGCTATATTTACGTTACTATATGAAAACGACACGTCGTAAAATGTTGTCTTTCTTGATGGAATTCCATTTTATGGTTCATTTACTCGGAAAACATCACTTTTTACTTACTTGTGAAAACTGATATTGCTGTTCGAGTTTTCTTTATTCCCCGAATGGGATCTGCAACCACGCACGTAGCAGGACATTGTCCTTGTATCTTCAACCCTTTTCCATACGATAATTCGCAGCAAAACACAACTTAAATAAAATTTTGTTTAAAAATCTGCCGACTTACTTCCTAACGTAAACACAAGCTATAACGCGAACAAATTACAAAGGATTGCCAATGTTGCCACGTAAGAAAAGTAACAGTACATTATAATTTGGTGACTTGGACAGGAGTCATTAGGAGTCTAAATGAAGTTTTGGGTAGTACGTTTTGACGGCACCAAGACTTTGTCTATTGGTTTATTTGTCTGAGATTTATGGTGTATTTAGACATGGCCAAATTATGTACGTCCAGAAATGCACGGCTTGTAATTCAAATAATACATGGATTCCGGGGGCGTACATTATTGGTTGTACATAATAATATACAGTTATGCCCACGCAAACTTTAGTTGGCCGGTAAGAGCGTCGCTGTCATGGATATTAGTATATCCAAGATATTATCCAATATATTATGATGATTATATAAAAATTCAGTGGACATTGCTACGACACCTTAACTGGAGATGCAAATTTACTGACCTCAACTATATGTCTTCTTGTAAAAAACACAATTTACTCTGCTTAGAAGATCGTCGCCTACTGTTAGACATGGGGGTTCTTCATGACATTTTGAGTGGACGTCTTGATTCCCCGGCTCTCGTCTCAGAATTGTTTCTTAATACACCTGGCTACCGCACCCGTCATACGTCACGATGTTTGTTTCATGTGCCTGCTGTTCGTACAAACTATGCTCAGAACTCCCCACTTATACGTTTGGTAAAAGAATACAATTCAAAATTTCACTCTATTGATCCATTTGATTCCAATAGATTCAGATTCAAAAAACGTGTTTTATATAAATTGAATTTTCCTGATTCTTACATAGTTGCTCTAGTACACTTTACTCAATTACATTCATAAGTACTTTCACTTACATTCATTTCATTACACACCTTTCACACACGCACACTTTTATGCACTTATTTTAGTATTCATATAAAAATAATAACAGTGCTAATTATTAGCTAATTTGTCTGTCTTTTTCAATTATATATTTAGTGTCTAGTTAAATAGTTCTATGTACTTTCGTTAATGTACTATTGTGGATATCTGTTATTGGCTTTATTTCTTGTATTTTTTGTTAATGTTGTATTAAGCTTTATGTATTGCTGTTGATGTCCCTAATAAAACTAAATAAATAAATAGATGATGATGATGATGATGATGATGATGATGATGATGATGATGATGATGATGATGATGATGATGATGATGATGATGATGATGATGATGATGATTCATCCGACCGACTTCGGTCACGGCGATTGTTGCGGCTGTGGAGAGCGTCGGTCATGTGCCCTCATGTGACTTATGTAGCCTATCTTGTTCATGAAAGTGCGGTTGCACAGGCTACATGTAAGTTTTTCATTGTAGTAGTTGTAATGTATGGCAGCTGGTGGTCTACATCGGAGTTCATCACGTCTGGCGTCTAGGGCAGCTCTTCGTTTAGCCTCGAACTCGAAGATGTTAGTGTTGGCTGTATGCCGCCACACAGTTCGGTCTACAGCCTGGTCCGCCCATGTCAAGTGTTCTATATTGCAACTTTTCATGTGGCGTTTTTGCACGTCCTTAAACCTAAGGAACTGCCCGCCTTGTTTGCGTTTTCCACTGCGAAGCTCGCAATATAAAATGCGTTTCGCCATTCTATCTTCTGGCATACGTCGCATGTGGCCACACCAGCGCAGCTGGCGCCTCATCAGGTAAGCCTCGATACCACCTACATTGCAGCGTCGCAGTATTTCCGTATTTCTGACACGGTCCGACCATTTGACTTTCAGAATGTTGCGGAGACATCTTAGATGGAATCTGTCTAGCGCGTGAGTCTGCTTACGATATGGGCACCAAGTTTCAGCAGAGTAAAGGAGATTTGGGAGAACAATCGCCATGTATACAGCAATTTTGGTTGATAGCCTGATGTCATGCGAGCGAAACCCTTTAGACTGCAGCTTGCCGAAAGCTGCAGCAGCAGCTCCAATTCTGCTGTCGACTTCAGGATCAAGATCGTACTTTGCTGATACAGTACTACCCAAATACTTGAATTTCTTGACTTGTTTAAGTTGATCCACGCCAAGCTTAACGCTGAGTGTAATTATAATAATATATTAGCGGCCAAGTAAAGTTTGTGGCACTGTACTGGCTATATATTTAGGGCGTACATTACTGGCTCTAGGCCACTGACATGTAGAAATACAAGTACGCTGGACATGTTCTGCAATATAACAAAAAAAAGGTCATATAAAATGACTCATCTTTTTTGTGCCGATGTGCGTACCAAGCGTACTGGAATGGGAACTAAAATTGACTTTTGTTATAAGAGATAACGCCATTGTTTCATTTTTATCATAAGTTCCGGGTATGCTCACGTCACTCACTGCAGAGATCAGCGCCAAAATGGCGATAATCAAATTGCTTTAATCCAGTCCAGTGTATTTATATTATTACAGGTCAGGGCTCTAGGCCTTTCGGATTACACTTACGGTGGACTTCTTACTTACGGTGTGACATGCAAAGGCGGAAACATACTTTTAAAACGCAATGCAACCCGATTAAACGTGACGCCTGTTGAGTCAAATCAAATTCTATTATTTTCTATTACCAGAATGACACTATAAACCCATTAATATGCGACGCCAAGCGATGTGATGCTGACACACGCCACCCGGTCGGAGGGCACTAGAATGAAATCTTCTTTGGGTTGTTGCTAGTCTACGAACATTTCTGTCACTTATTTATCGATTCATGTCATTCGTTTTTACGAGTGACATGAATCGATTTATTTTTATAAAAACTGAACAATATATGCGTGTCTCGTAAATAACCGAACTATTATCTAACTGTGCTGTGTGTGTGTGTGAGTTATTTCAAACAATCAATTCGTAATAAAACTTTCATCTCACTGCCTATTCCACAACAGTATGTACTCGTAAGTACAGTGGAGACCGTATCAAGTAAGACACATTGGACTTTGTACCTATCTTATATTCTTCTCTGTAGGGGCTAATGTCGTACTGCAAGTGTATAGCTTGATGTGGTCTCCACTGTACCAACCAAAAACCGGCCGTTTTTAGCACAAGTTAACTTTCGTTTATTCCGACTCTATACCGTTTCGCCTTAGTCGTATAGCTTTGTTCCTTTCAGACGAGAGACTCACCTAACATGTGTAGCCGCCTTTAGTCACTAAAAACTTTAATCGAACCTTTTCTTGCGTTCCTTTAGTTACGTCCAAAGAGTACATTATACGTCCATGAATCATATAGAGTCGATCGCTAGGTGGCAGTACAGTTCGCTACTGTACCTATTGGCACAAATGAACCGAGAGAGGGCTCTTTTCTCCAGTTATATAAAATACTTTATTCTACGCTTTTCTGTTTTGGTTTGAAAAAAAAAATAACATTTAAGATAGAAGTGCAGTTTTGTTTATTTATTCTCGTAATTTTCGAAATCTGTGCGCTGGAAATTGTGATAATGACAGGCCACGTCTCTATTAAATTAGCCTCAGAAAGGGTCAACCACTGCGTGGCTTCAGCAAATGAAATCCCTCGATTTTATACACCAGGGGAGGTTATAAGTGGCATGCAGGATTTTATGCGGTAAATTATTTGTTTTTCTGTGGTTGCCTACTCACAACATTAAAATTAACTGTAACTTACCTATCTACAAAACTTTTAGTGGTCATGGAACGCACACAGACGATGACTGCCTCAAATCTTCAGTGGCTGGAGTGATGCAGAAGGTGAACAAGTTGGTGTGTATTCGACCAATACGGAGTCGCTACGTGGGCGAAATCGGTGACGTGGTCGTGGGCCGCGTGTGTGAAGTGCAGCAGAAGCGATGGAAAGTTGAAACTAACTCCCGGCTAGACTCGGTGCTGCAGCTCTCATCTGTTAACTTACCCGGAGGTGAATTGGTAAGGCAGTTGTTTTAACCTGCTACTTAGTAATCTTGTATAATAGTAACATTATTGTAAGCAAACATTTCCTTACTCTTTTTCCCTCAACACCCTTTTCCACCTACACCTCAAACTTATGTACGCTAATCTCATGCTTATCAAACTATATCAGTATGAAGTACAATAACATAAAAGAATAGTTGGTTTAACCTGTTAGGATGTCTTTAGGATACATGTTTAGGCATTATCATTTTGTTATCTATTGCTATACATATAGTTAACATTGTCTTTACAGGTTAAAAAAGCAGCTAATTAAAAATATCTTAATTTTTCAACACTAGTTGTAGTGCAAACAGATAATAAAGGGATCAGATGAATATCATTGGACATGTAGAGAGGATGAACGAAAGTAGAGTGACAAAAGAAATTTATGTTGTGGAATTTGAAGGAGAGCTTGACCAGGCCGCCCTAGAAGGATGTATGCTTCCCAAATTGTCAAGATATTGAAGAATGGCAATGTCAAAAGTACCCAGATAAGAAGAGCTTGTATGACTAGATTGATGGATGTGGAAGAGACGAAAGAGGTGTGTTAGGATCATAGCAGATGGAAACCTGTAGTCTGCCTACCCCTCTGCGAGACAAGCATGAATATATGTATGTATGAATTTCAACCTCATTCTAGTAGCAAACATGTTGTGTGACAATCTCTCTGTTGCATGACAAGGATATCAGCATTATGCTTTAATAGTTTCACTATCCATCATAAAATAGTTGTCTAAGCGCAATTCCCAAGTCACACTGAGTCAAAGAAACAAATATAGTGGAGCCAGCATAAAAGTGGGGGCACAGGGCTTAAAACTCGCATTGCATATGTGCAGTGGAGTTGAAAATGAATGAAATGAAAAATGAAAATGAAAAATGAAAATATATTTAATTAACTTACACGAATTTTTACAATACATGCGTATAAAACAGTGGTCCCCACGCTAAGCCTAACTTGTCCTGCGGGGACCGTGACAATATGGTTTACTAAAAGTTATTATATTTCTTTATAAGCCAGACAGAAAACTATAATAAGCATTTGAACTTTAAATTATTCATGCACACTTGTTTCCAAATAATGTAAGTTCTCTCATATCTTTTATCATTTACTTTCTCATGTTCCAGAGAAGGAGATCGGCTGAAGATGAGCAGATGATGAGGAAGTACCTCCAGGAAGGAGACCTCATCAGTGCAGAAGTAAAGAGTCTCTTCTCTGATGGCTCATTGTCACTTCATACCAGAAGTTTAAAGTATGGCAAGGTGAGAAATTATTGGTCAGTAAGTAAATTTATGAAATTACTGGGTTCTGCCAATATATGTTTGGTCACAAGAACATCTCACAATTAAACCATAAACCACCAATTTAACCCTCTTAATTTCTCATTATCGCTAAAACAAGTGTTCACAGTCCAGCCCCTCTATAATCTATCTTGGTTACCAACTGGACTGGGTGCCTATCATCAAAAACATAGATAAAAACTGAACTTTCAAAATTGCCTTTAGTGGGTATTGAACTATTTACAAACTGTGTTGTCGCTTCAAAAGCAAATATATCCTTAGACAATGGAATTTGATAGTACATCTATGTTTTTGATGATAGGCACCAAGTCCAGATGGCAGTAAAAGATAAATAATATGAAACTGAACAAACAAAACAATCTCTACTGACTCCTATAGAGGATGAGGGAAACAGCAGTCAAATAAAAAAACAGTCAACTGCAAGTAGAAGACTAATCATCTTTATAGGTTAAAAAAGCAGCAAATCAAATTAAAACAATCTTAATTTTTCAACACTGGTTGAAGTGTAAACAGATGATAAATAGTCTAAGAGCTAGCGACCAAATCGGTCATGTGGCTTCAGCTGTATTGAAACTCCGTTAGCTACTTCCCTGAACAACCTTTTCCGATAATCTATGTGCTGGCAGGCCGCGGGCGGTGGGTGCGGGTGTAGTGGGGTGGGGAAAAAAAAAGTTGGCTCAGCGACTTTAATTTTTTTTTCAAACAGTTGCTCTGTACTCCCTGTGCATCCAAAAAAAATTTATTAAATCGATCGGGTGGTGGTGGGGAAGGGGTTGCCAGCGTTAATTAAAAGTACCAAAATAATAATAATTTTCATGTGGGCTCAGCTGTATTGGCCTTTTTTCTGACGCGAGATTAATTAATATGTAAGCCCCAAAAAAATAGCCATGCAAAAATATCGGTGGGAAAATAACGAAAAAAATTGTTGAAATCGTTGGATTTCGTTCGAAAATGAGCTGAATAAAATAAGGAATAAAAATGAGTAGATGTTTTCGCATGAATAAAAATGAATAAATAAAGGAATATAAATGAATAGAATATTTTGCGTAAATAATAATGAATCAAAAAAAAAGGAATAAAATTGAATAAGATTTTTTGCATACATAAAAATGAATAAATAAAGGAATACAAATAAATAGAATATTTTGCATAAATAAAAATGAATAAATAAAGGAACATATAAATAAAATATTTTGCATAAATATTAAAGTCGCTGAGCCCACATTTTTTTTCATTTTTTTCCCCACCCCACTACACCCGCACCCACCGCCCGCGGCCTGCCAGCACGAAGATTATCGGAAAAGGTTGTTCAGGAAAGTAGCTAACGGAGTTTCAATACAACTGAAGCCACATGAACGATTTGGTCGCTAGCTCTCCGTCTAAAAGGGATCAGATGAACTTTAACCTCATCCTTTTGTGGAAATGGTACAACAATTATGTAAACCCGAATTTAAAACCTGTAGTCTGTATATTCAATATTAATAACATATTTTTTCATTGTAAATGCAGGGCAAAGTCCTGCTTACGATATAGTGCAAATGGCGCCTTATTCGCTGAATTTCAGAGTAGAATTTGTACATGTATGTTATGAAGTATGCTTACTGTAGTATTTTGTTACAGCTAAAACAAGGGACGCTAGTGAAAGTGTACCCATCGTTGATCAAGAGGAGGAAAAACCACTTCCACAACCTGATGTGCGGCATTTCGGTAATCATTGGCAACAATGGGTACATCTGGATTAGTCCCCAGCACCAGGAGTTGCTCGAGGAGAAGGAGGATGATGCAGAGAACCATGATGCTGAGGTTTGTGACAGTACAGATGTTTAATGTCACGACGACGGCTGACCTGGCTTTGTTGTAGTAATGTGTCACTTATGAAGTGTGCGTGAGCGTTATTGCATAGCAATGAAAAAATAAATTCAATAGACTTATGACTTTAAACTCTCGCGTTTCGTACACATTATAATATATATAATCGGGTCTACCGCGATAAATTTTTACCTTTTTGCGACGAGACATGCAACTGTCTCGAAACGTCGGGTGTTCCCCTTTTCGTAAAAAGGTAAAAATTGATCGCGGTAGACCCGATTATATATATTATAATTCAATAGACTTTTCTAAATATTATTAGAAGTCAATGCAACTGATGCCGGGCGAAAGAGGGTTCGAAATAGATATTGCTTTCATATATTTATGTGTTTATATGAATTAATACTGTTATATCTATCGATATTTTATAAACATATTATGTATTTAGATTTTTTTTAAACCATATTTTCATGACCTGGAAAATTTAAAAACAAGCACATTTGGGTGAAACAAGAATTCCGTCGCCTTAGTTCTGAGATTCTTTTGTAGTTGTACATGGAGACTGTATAAAATATGTCATAACTTTTGATCTACCGTGAGTAATGCAATGAAATAAAACTGTTATAATCCTTAAGAATAGACGTTGCATACCAAATAAAAAACAAAAAAATAATATCCTAAAAGATTATTTCTTTAATTTTTCCGTATTTTTTTTCAGTAATAGTAATTTTTTTCAAAATAATGTCCCCGTTTCACTATACTTTTATTCATATTTATCATTGCCTATTCCATTATCTTTCTAAAAAAAAAAAATACAACATTCTATCATAAATACAATATTTTCTACGAGCGGTTAACCAAAGGCACTGCGCTCTCGTCCCATAAAAAGATACTCCAGGTGGAGTATTTTTTCAAGATTAAAAAAAAAACAAAAAAATTGTTTTCTTTGTATTTGTCGATATATTTAGATCTAGTTTCACCCACTTTCGGATGTGCATTTGTACGAGGGACACACTGTACATCTTCAATTTAGTTCATGTATTATTTTATTAAATATAGTTTTAGGTGTTGTTAAGTGTTACATCTAATTAGATTTATTATTTATGACTTGCGATAAGTGTACTATGATGTACCTACATTGCAAAATAAATTATTAATTCTCATTCTCATTCACAATAAGAACCGTTAATTTAATATCCTATGTGGGTCAATCAGTGACGCCAAATACTTGTGTGGTATCTCAATCACCAGACGATGTGCGTCAGTTTAAAAACGGCGTCATCAGTTTCTAAACACTCGCAGAGGGCCTACTCCGAAGTGACAAAGTTCGATCGAATATCTTTCAGTCGTATATCCATCTTTATCACACTCTAAATGCGTGCGACAGAGATGGACGTATGCTTGAACGATAAACGATCGACCGAATCTTCTTGGGACTGCCGGGCCTGTTTTGCAATTTGCATCGTCGTCGTTACACCGTAGAATTCGGCGCTCTAAAATTTGCCTAGGCATAACGTAATTGTATTAGAACTATGTAAACCGAACACGTTCCTCCTCGCTCTGCTCGTCGTCGCACCTATTTTTGATTTTTTGGTGAAAGACTTTCGATTTCGGCTTTTTAGAAAATAACGAAACGTTTAACAATTTGACTTCGGCATATCACAAAACAGCGAGCGTTTTACAATTTGTCGAGCGTCTGAAATTAGCTCCTTGTCAAAGCTCCGAGAAAGCGCAATTGGCCTTTTCTTTTTTTCGTCAATATTTACGATTCGAAATCCGTTTCGAGGAAAGTTTTAATTAACTGATTTTATTAGACACTGTAGACAGATTTTAAAATAAGTGTGCATACCGTAACATTATCTATAAAAACGCCAAAAAAAATCACGTTTGTTGTGTGGGAGCCCCCTTAAATATTTATTTTATTCTGTTTTTTAGTATTTGTTGTTATATCGGGAACAGAAATACATCATCTGTGAAAATTTCAACTGTCTAACTATCACGGTTCATGAGATACAGCCTGGTGACAGACGGACAGACGGACAGACAGACAGACAGCGGAGTCTTAGTACATAGGGTCCCGTTGCTTCCCCTTTGGGTACGGAACCCTAAAAAATAAAAAATTTGAAATTGTTCAAAATATTTCCAAAACAAAAGTGAGAAAAATAAAAAATATTAGCCTAAAAATACAATATGGGTATCAAATTGAAGATATTAAGAAGCTGATTGTAAAAATATATACTTTTACTATATTTACTGGCACTAACTGGTAGACCGAAAAATATGAAAAACATGTCGATTATAGATCATAACTGCCCAATTACAGGAAAACTATAGCGATTAAAAAAATTGAGCACAAATGAGAAATATAAAAAAGTCACTTCTTTTATGAATATAAATATTTATATTTATATTTATATTTATATATATAATATAAATATTTTATGAAAATACAATATGGGTATCAAATTGTAGGTATTAAAAATCTGATTGTAAAAATGTATACTTTTACCATAGACGAAAGTATTTCGTCCATGCTTTTACTATATTTACTGGCACTGGTTTCGAGAAATAATAGGAAAACTATAGCGATTAAAAAAAATTGAGCACAAATGAGAAATATCAAAAGGAAGTAACATAAATAAAAAAAATATTTTATAAAAATACAAGACTACAGAAAAAATAAAGCGGTTGAGAAATTCAAGAAAAATAATTTACTAAATTAAATTTGATCGCAATTTTTGTCTGCTTTTTGGAATAAATAGATCGATTATGGTATATAATTTGAATAAGACGTTTTTTCTTCCGTCGCCATCTGTAACTAATTTCACGCATGTCACGGGGCCAATTGTTCCCAGTCCAATTACCAGGCTACAGAACTGAAATGATTATAATTTTACAGCCAGTGAGCAGTGCTGACAGAGAAGCAATGGCCAGAGTCAAGAACTGCATTGCAGCTTTAGTGGCATCTAAAATGATGATAGATGACACCAGTATCATGTTCGCGTTTGAAGAGAGCCTGAAATACGACCACGTAAAGGACCTCCTTGATCCAGAAGCCATGTTGGATGTTGCTTTCTTAACGCAACATAGATTGAATGATCTCATTATCAAATAATGACGTTGCATTTGAAGTTAATAAAGAACTGATAGTTATTTCGTAAGTTGCTTTCTAAATATTGTAAGCATGTTGTTGATTATTGTTATTTCAATGATAGGTAATGGTACCGATTTGGTGAACCACATCTTAACTTAAATAAGTGTCGAATGAGAGGACTAATTTAAGCGTTCTGTCCTTGTCTTTTCGATAAAGAAAGAAAAAGACAGGACGCTTAAAATAAGGTTAGTTCTGTCAAATAAGTTAAGACGTGTTATGCCGAATCGATACCATTAGTTACGGATGAAATTAAACACTCGTTTCTTATCAAATTAACAATATTTCTATTAAAACATGTTATTACAAAATATATAAATGTGAAATTCAAAATTACAAAATTCTTCTGGTCCACCCCGTCTAATACCGGCATTTGATTAAAATATCCATACCAATTACACAATATATCTAAAAAATATTGCTTATTAACTTTGTGAACAAAATAAACTCAATTGTTTAAAAAATTGAGCTTCATAGCCTAATTTATAATATTTGGTTTCAGCTAGGGTCTGTATAAAAATATGTGGCAGTGTCTAGAAAGAGATGATTCGTTAAATGTTCGTTTCTGAACTTAAATATAAATTATAAGTTTGATGTTTTCATTTTTCGAATCGCGTGTATATTTATTTTCAAATATCCCGAGAAATTTGATCATTTTGTATTTTCTAACATGTTTATAGCTTTTAATGTAATACAAGTTTCTTAAAATAGTAGATCAGAATACTAGTGTACCTGTCAAAACTAGGTTTTTCTGCTGATCAAGCTGTAGAATTCATTGATTTTCGGCAACTATTGATTTACAATAGATGTCCGGAATGATCTGTTCTACAAGTTAATTCGATACTCAAAGAATCTTCATAAAATATATATTTGATAAAGCAAATAGTCTAGATAGAAATATGCGGTATTACTACCAAACCGTGTTTAACTTTAGACAGTGTTTAAATCTGTTGCTGTCACTCTTTTAAAATATGAAAGAAAAAGTGACAGCAACAGATTGAAACACTGTCTAAAGTTAAACACCGTTTTGTAGTAACACCGGTGTCTATAGGTACAGACACTGCCACATAACTATCACACAAAAAATCAAAATTAAATACATTGCAATAGATTTAATTGAAAATCAGTCTGATTTATCTTGATTAGAAATAAATAATTGATAAATGTGTTCAATAATAAATATTGGTGGAAAGCATGGCTGCCTTACCCATATTAATTAGGTAAACATAAACCATAATTTATTATAAACTCTATCGGTGTAACTTCAAAACGGTGTTTAACTTTAGACAGTGTTTAAATCTGTTGCTGTCACTCTTTTACAATATGAAAGAAAAGGCGACAACAACAGATTTAAACACTGTCTAAAGTTAAACGCCGTTTTGTAGTAACACGGTATAATACTTTCAAGTATAACCCTAAACTTAAAATTTTATAATAATCTCACAACACTTATGCATTTGGCAGTTTTGGCACTTGTATTACTTAAGTCGTTTTAGGTTTCGTATTTCTCTTTCCAAGGATTTTCATGAGGTTCTTAGACATAAAGTACGGCTTTTCAGGTGATCCATCGTTTCGTTCGCAGTCTTCCACTAAAAAAAAAAAAAGGTGTTGTAAAAGTTCCAAAAGATTAAGCTTGATGAAGATATGAAAAACCAGCGGGTTCTTCCAGAGATACGGCCATAAAATATTTAAGTGGATACTTCTTATGCCGCCTCTTTACTCAATGGAATCAATGGTTGCCATTGATATAATAATATGGCGGCATATTCGCTTTGAGGTCATTCATTTTTTTAACGACTCCGATCAAATCTGGCACAAATACACGCTTTTTAGGGCATGTAGGTTTCCTTATGATGTTTCCTTTACCGTTGAAGTCTGAGGTTTAAGGGCGTAACTATAACTCTGATAACTATACTCTGCAACCGTAATGACTAATTATTATTTGATAGGTATATACTTGTAATGACTAATGACAAAATAATTATATAAATGTTTACTTACAATCACAAACGATAAAGTTGATTTGCAATTAATTTATGCGACAAAAAGAGATGAAACATCATAGGGTAACATAAAACATATATACTCGTATAAGATTTCGCACACATACATGATAAGGACTGCAGTTCATGCTCCAACAAGCTAGATACTTACAGAAGCACAGGAACAAAGTGTCCACAGCCATGGCGTAAACGTTGAAAAATATGGTAGTGATGAGATAGGTGGCGATACTCAGTATGATCGCTGGCACGTAGTTGTAGTGCAGCCGCGCTCCCTGCGTGAACTCGTACAGATAGTTCCACTGCAGGAGGTAGTACACGCCGATACCGACGCCGATCGAGATCAGGAGCTTTGACACGAAGAATATGAAGTCTGTCACCTGAAATACACAAATGACAAGTCAGAATTTTAACCAGGGAAACCACTTTAAAAAGGCAGTAATTAGTTACATTTTGGTGTCAAAGTTACTTGCCTTATCCAAGACAACGACTCTGATAATATTCCTCATGAGTAACGAGAAGGCATCCCTCGCGCTTCTACAGAAATTCTTTCCGTGTACGGCACACATAATGTATGCATTCTTGTTAATGAACTTCAGGAAGCTTTCAAGGCAATAGAAGAAACATTTGCACATGCAGAGGATACATCTCGTGAAGGCATTGTCGAACTTCTTGAGCTTGTGATCGATGTACTCTAAGATGACTCGGATCACGCGAACTATCGTGATAATTAATGCACCAATTGCTACTGTGCCCATGTGGAAACTGAAAACAACAAAGGGTAATTGTTAAACATTTAGAACACAATTAAGTTAATAACGAAGGTTTTTGTTTGTTATTGTACCAACCGTAGAGTTCTATATATTCCTGAGGTAAGAGTAAAGAAAGGGACATCGCTCTTGTGGAAGGTCCAGTACCATGTGGAGAATGTGCTAGCTAACATCATGTCCGATACGCCGCTAATGAAGAACATTGCCCAAAAGAAACCCACTACGTTGACAACTAAAAAAGAGAGAATACAATGAAGATATTGAACAGTGATAAAAGCTCTATTCGTTATTAGTATGATATATGATATACACTTACTCTGCATGTAAGTGACACTGTAAGGGTTATCGATGCCAGTGAAGTGACAGGTAGCGAGGCGACAAGGCTGGGTCGCGCTGCTGCTGTCGTGGCATGATAATGTGAACTTTAACGGGTCACAGCTCTCGTAATCCTGAAACATAAACATACAATAACAACAATCGTCTTAATTTTATTCATTATTAATTATGCATATTGCACAAATAAGAGGTATAAGTATAAAAGAAAACAAATATATGTTTGTCCTCCTATGAAGCGTCATAATTTGAAGAAAAAAAAGATGTACGCTGAGGATATAGTTCCATAGGTATAG
The DNA here is from genome assembly GCA_934047225.1 of Ypsolopha sequella. Classification (NCBI taxonomy): domain Eukaryota; kingdom Metazoa; phylum Arthropoda; class Insecta; order Lepidoptera; family Ypsolophidae; genus Ypsolopha; species Ypsolopha sequella. The sequence goes on from OW203987.1 coordinate 9,927,027, forward strand.
GAATATTTGATAAAGTTACCTGCGTGTAAACTCCCTGGCAGTTACAGGTATCGTTGGCAAAATTCACGACACTGAATGTAGACTCGCCAATAGAAAGCAAGTACATGAGCACAACTATTCCGTACGCAATGATGCCGCACTGAATGATCCATGGGAATATCGGGAAGCACATCGTTGACTTAATGGAACTTACGGCCCTGAAAAAGACGAAGACAATTACGAAAATTTTAATGTGAACCAGTATTATTTTAGAGAATATCTAATATAATTCACCCACCTTGGGTAAATAAGTTAAAAGAAAATATTTGAGAAATAGATCCTATAGAAAATATAATCAATAAAACTCACTTGCTACCTTCCCCAATTAGCGCAATGGCGATGGTGATGCGGTTCCTGAGGAATATGACCATCAGAGTGAGGATGACGAGCACCACGGCGAGGGCTATCAGCAGAACCAGCCACGTCTCTGCTTTAGTGAACATAGACTCCGCATAGCCTTTTAAGTTTGTCGTTTGATGAAGACTGACTGGGTTTGCTTTGTAGTAAGCGTAGTTTTTGTAGCACAAGTATAACGCTGAAATTGGAGATGGAAAACAAATTATATTTTTTTAATGTTTATTCATGCTGTGAACCAGAAATGTAACAATAAGGCCCAAAATTAGACTATGATTTTGTTCCTTTGTGTTACCGCATTTGAGTCATCGGAAGACAGTTTTGTAATCCACTTTCCTGTATGTTTTCCTAGTTTTTATTATACAAGTTAACCTTGGCGATTGATGTAGTAGTTTAGATAAGCATAACCTAATTCTTTTATCCCCTTATGTAATCAAAACTAAAGACCCACACAAACAAGGAAAAGCAAAAATCAGCATAATCATACTTACAAAAGCCGAGCAAAGCCAACAGGCCTACAATTGAGGACCAGACGACAGGAGCGACAACCCATCTAAGCAGCACTATGTAGAGTAGACACACGAAGACCACAGCCACCAGGGCACCCAGCAGGTACCACCGAGACTGTACCAGATCTTCTACGATTTGCGACGACAGCTGTGTGGAAACCAAGTATGAAAATTGGTCTAAATGGTACTTGATGCTTTATATACTTACTTCCGACATTTATTTTGAAATCGGCACAGTTAACTTACAAGTGGTATTTCTTAATTTTCAAGAATGATTTGTTTCACGCTTACAATATGAATGTGTATTGTGATTTTATCAAAGCAACTGAACGGGGATCTTGACCATATAAATTCACATGATACCTTAAAACTACTAGTAGATTATTTTAGTTGTTAATGATTATTTAATTATCGGTTCTAGTTTACCAGTGCGACCCTTAACTGTTAATGGTGTCGATTCGTAAGACTTAATTTAAGCGTTCTGTCTTTTTCTTTCTCTATCAAAAATACAAAGACAAGACGATTTAAATAAGGTTAGGTCTATCAAATAAGTTAAGTCGTGTTACACCGAATCGACACCAATGTATTTCAAAAAGTTATTCTACCATTACCAGAAACGTCACCAAGATGTAAGTATACAGTGTAAGTTTCAGAATCTTATTCTAAGGTGTAAGTTATGTCAGTTAACTACCGGTAACTACTTACATATATGGTAGTAATGAATCAAAGAGTACTCTACCTGATTGAGCCTGATCAAGTTGGTGAACTGTTCGAGCACCTGTTCAGCGTTGAGTCCTAGATCCTGGTTGATGGTCGTGATCAGTTCCATGGCATCCGTCACATTGATGAAGCAGCGGTTAATCACTGACGGGCGACGCGCATGGGACGAATCAGACATTTACATCAGTATTATACACAGGAACGTGGTGCAGTGCAACCAATCAGCGGCAATCCTTAGTGATTGTTTTGGTGCTAATTGCTTGCTCGTATAGGTACATACAGTGTGGGTTAGAACTTGTTAGTATTGTTAGGGGTATGCAAAGGAGACTATACAATGCAGTAATAGACATGCGTAGAGGAGTGCGTGCGGATGCACTGCTACCTACAACTTGGAGGTTGCGCTCGTTCCTGGTAAAAAATGTGACCCAGCTGGCGACGATGAGGCCCACATAGGTGTCGAGGGCGGTGGCGCGGTCCACGAGCGTGCTCTGAGCGGCCTTGGGGTCCCTCACGCACACGTCCCCACTACTTTGCCTCACAGGCTCTAAGCTCCACGCAGTGCTCGGCTTCTTGTCCTTGCATTGCAGCGTGGACAGATCGCCGATGCAGCGGAACAACACTGTAGTGTGGCGATCACTTTGTTGTTGGATTAAAATTATCAAGCAACATATCAAATAAATTAGGGAAATTCACCCCATGCATTTGATTATTGGCATATGCCCTAAAACAATGTTTTTGTAGTGATATTTAATTTATGAATTACTAGGATTATGAAGTCTTAAATAAAACAAAAACCAAACAGAAAATCTGATAAAAAAAAAGTAAAACTAACCTGGTTGACTCTGTAAAACGAATTTAGCACATTTTTCTTGATTTATGTATTCGAGTGCTTGATTGACCGTCATGGTCTGAACATTTACTTCGTCTGTACACACCATACTGGACCTTAGTTCCGGAAATAAGGTCGGATGCAGTTGCAATTCAGTTTCAAGTAAAATTGTTTTCTCTGGACATTTTTCTACGCAAACCTGAAAAAAATATAATGTTGAAATGTTTGCAATTCACGTCAGATATCAGAAGTGGGATAAACTTTAATTAGATCAGAAGTGGGATAGTGATTATATTTACCTGAGGCGTAGGACATCCCGTGATGGGAGCTTCAGGGGACAAACATCTGGTGATGTCAAAGAACACGAGATACTTCTTATTAATGACGTCAGCGTCAAGGCCGCAGCGCCGGCCGTTCGTGTCTATCGGGGCCAGTAGACGCTCTACATTGCCGTTGTGTATACCTGGAAGAATGAAAAAGGGTATTTATTAGCAATACCAGACAGGGCTTTGAACAGAACTGGAGACTTGTAAATAAAATAAAGCAAGAACAGGTAAGTAAAGTATCAATTTTGGTAACATTATTTGAAATTGTGCTGATTTCTATTCGATTCTAAATGTTATCTTTCTAGCAAACATAATACTTACTGTTACTTATCACACAGTACTTAGCTGTGGTGTAGGGGATACATTTTTTTGGAACATAGCTGTAGTACGAGTACGAACTTGCTATGGACTCGACATCGATTCGATAAACAAAATGTGACTTTTATTTTTTTTTCAATAAGGGTTGTCCCATTGTCAACTGGAATTTATCGATTTATCAGCCAGTTTTACCGGATCGATTATTATAAGTACTTGTACTACAGTTAGAACTGGTAGAACTAGTAGAACTGGAACTGTTCAATGGTAATGACCTACTCAAATACAAATGTAGTACTAACTGTAATAGCCGACGAAGCCCCAGGCTCCCAGAAAGCAGACGAATATGATCAGCCATATGATGTCCGTGCAGGATCGGTTGTGAATGGGACCGTTGAAGTTGGGGTCGTAGTGGATCGGCTCCCCTGGAAGTCGACAAAACGTAGGTTATTCACTGAAACGCAGCATTTCATTCTATCTGACAGGGATTGCCGTATCGATAAATCAATAGTCGACTGATAGGAAGGTTCATGAATCAGGGTACTTGAAAAAATTAGTCATATTGTAACAACAGTGACTACTTAAGTTCACAATTTAGAAGCTTTCTCAATAAATTTTTATGTAAATACACGTCCAATCTACAGGCTCGAACTAAAACATAAACCCCTAGGCTAGTAAAAATTGAGGCCCAACAAGACTTAAAAAAAAAAAACTAGGTATATTTTTTACACTTTGCGCCAGGCCCGCACTTAGAGATCCAGGGCACAGAATAATCCAGGGCCCCGGCACTTGAAAGTTGAGGCACACGAAAACCCAAAAAATAAAATGGAATAGGAAAGTTTGATTTTGCTAGGAAACTTGAGACCACAGATCTAAATAGATGACGTGAGTGTATGTACTTTGCGTGTCAAAAAAGCGCGCCAAAATTGCTCTTCCTTCACAGATATTGGTGTCGATTCGGTGCTAATTTGACAGGACGAACCTTATTTTGAGCGTTCTGTCTTTGTATTTTCGATACAGAAAGAAAAAGACAGGACGCTTAAATTAAAATTAGTCCTGTCAAATAAGTTAAGTCTCGTTGCGCCGAATCGACACAATTGACTCTAAAATTCAAACCTCTGACACGCTTGGTTTTCATAGAGTTTGATGCACTTGCGTCATCTATTTAGATCAATGTCTGGTGCTTGAGACCGTATACTTCGGCACATTTTATTCGTGATCGGTATTGCTACTGGTGTAGACTGTTCGTTGACAGATTGGGCTTAAATACGCCAAAAAAAATATCTGCGCTAGTCGGGCCCCCTCTGTGGCTGGGCCCCTCAGCCGGTGCCTTGTTGGCCTAGGCGGAAATCCAGGCTCGCCAATCCACCTAGGTCATGCATGTCTAGCTAAAACGGTTTTGTAGTTTTTAGGTTACGCGGCATCGAAAATGTTATCTAAATGATAATAATAATAATAATAACCAAAAATAATGTTTAAAAACGTCCACAGTCTTGCCAAAATGTGGTTTCTCCTGAATCATGTTTCGAAATCGGCAGGATTGTATTGTCCTCGCAAGTTTCATGGAGTTGGTCGCGTCATCCTTAAAGTGAGGTTCCGTCAAAGGCTTTATCAGTTTTTCTTATCACCATCATCGTCAATATGAATATAACTACTTGCATAATTAATTAATATAGCCATTTGAGCCGCGCGTCGCGTCGTTACCACGAACTAGATTATACCTCGCCAACTTTCAGAGAAAAATGACTCATTATAATAACATAATGAAATGAATAAACTTGTACTGTTTCACGACCTATAATTTCACTATTTCCCAACTAGTTTTACCTTGTCGGCATTGTCAAGGGATGGTTTATATAAATATAAATAGAAATATTGCACAAACACTGCATATGGATAGAGGTACGTACGTATGTATAAAATATAACGAAACATAATGTGAATATCTTATAATATGAGTTGTAATAAAACTTACTAGACTCTTTTGGAGGAACACAGCAGTCTCCACAGCAACCCATGTTTAATTCACGTCACTTATTTACATTGTAATTAGAACACTTGGTTTTGTAATAATTCTGTGTAAATGTTTTGTTACATCTGCAGAACAGTATATTGCTAACTTCTATGCATACACTCGTACATGCTATGAGTCGATGTTATCTCCCCTCGGTGGATTTTGATAAGACTTGTGCTTCGATAAATGCTTATAAAATAAAAAGATAATTTTGTTGAAAAAATATAATTTTAAAATGTCCTCAAAGGCAATATTTTGCATGCAGGTGCCTTGTAAATATCTTCATGGCCTAACTGATTATGAGAATTAGCGTGAAATTGTGATTACACGTACGTATTTAGACCAGGGATGGGGAAACTTTTTCCTTCGCGTGCCAATATTTACTAACGAAATATATGGCGGGCCAAGTTGTTGCATTTTTGGCTATATTATTTACTGAAATAAAAATGTTAGTATGAATTTTCTGAAACACTAATTTATTGTGCAATATTACAAAATAACTATTGAAATAAAGAAGAAATTGCAATTAAATTAAACTTTCAAGTTAGCTGCGAAATTTCTAACAATACGAAAACTTCACTTGATTTTTGTTTGATGGTCGCGGGCCGTAGTTTCCCCATCCCTGATCTAGACGCAGTGCTACTTTACTGAAGTGAAGGAAAAAGTTAATGTTATGTTAGATCAAGAGGTAAAATCGTTAGCAGAAAGAGAAGAATGGCGGTTGCTCCACCGACAAGAGCGATTATGCATCATACTTTCTGCAACTCGGTTTGTTTGCTTGCGTCATAGTCGGTACTTGCCTCAGGGTTGCCAGATGGTCTGTCCCGACATTTCATATGATGTCCAGAGTCCCGACAAATAACTACGGTCGGCGGACAAAACAGTATTTTGTTGTAATTACTTTAGTTTTAAAAATAAAAAATATGTTTTGGTATCGTAATATTTATTTGTCCCGACCATAATCCCAAAATCCCGACTTTTTGATATTTTGCCCAGATATTTTGGTTTTCCCATCTGGCAACCCTAACTTGCCTACCTGTAAGTAATCCTTTTCAGACCTTTTCAGCCGCCGGTCTGTAAGGTAATAAATACAGTCGCCAGCAGGTTGAGCCCGTGTCCTACATTAAGATTTTTATGAAAATCAATTGCGTATAAAAAGCTAAAAACAGCAGTAAAATAATTTTTTCGATGTCTCAAAAAATTACGAAGTTATTGGCAATCAAAGTGAGCGTCACGTGACGTCATCTGACACAATTTCATACAAAAAGTGATAAATATCGCTATCGCTAACTTTGGTAACAATGGGAATTTTTCAAAAATTCAAAAAGTTTTATGCGTTGCTATAACTAATTACCATACTCTATTCCAATACGGGAAATAATGTTTGTAAACAACTTTGTAACCAAAGTGATGGAATATGATGTAAGAAAGCATTTTTATACCTATACATTTTGGTTTAAACTAATAAAAGTGAACTCACGTACATTAATATGTTTAATTGTGCAACAAAAATTGCAGTTGAACATATATTTCATCACTTTTAGGTTATAAAGTTGTTTACAAACATTATTTGCCATATTAAAATAGAATATATGTAGTCGGTTTCTATAAAAATGTACTGATATTTTACTACTGGACACGCGTCCATTGGGCAAGTTTAGTCGGACTCGATCACAAAGGCTTTCGTACCACCACACAATACAGCTACGGAACCCTATAAATATTATGGAAAATGGCAACTATTATAGATGCCAAGCAATTTTAAAGCGACAAAAAACAAACGGCTAAAATGGTAGCGCCTGGCAAACAATACGCGGCTTCCGCTGAGTACGGAACCCCAATATCTTAACCGCTATATCTTTCCTTTGATGTTTAAATAATCACCTATTACCATGGCTTTTTCATATTTTTCGGTCGCCTTATTTCGGAGATAAGGGGGGGGGGACATGATAACGCTAAAAAATTCTACTTTTTTGTGTTTTTTTGTATTGGGTATATATATTTTTTAATTTTATTATTTGCCGTGATAGAGGCCAAAGTCAGACAGACAGACAGCGGAGGCTTATTAATAGGGTCTCGCTTGGCACTCTTCGGGTACGAAACCCTGAAAAAGCGCGTACAAAAATAAGTAGCGTGAATAATAATTGTAATTGACTGTACAAGTGTACATATCATAGAGGAAGTACCATGGTAGAAAATTGTGCAGACCCACTTTTCACCCTTATTGCTATGCGCATAAGAGTGAAAAGTGGGTCTGTAGAACTTTCCTAGATAGTACACGTCTACAATCACACGTTAAGCGGAACAGAAGAGTTGATTAAATTTTTTCATAAGTTCTGTTTTCGGAGATAATTATCTACACAAATTAATTTTGGAGATATTACATATGTTACTTATATAATAATAAATATAGGTAATATCTCCAAAATTAATTTGATGTAGATGATCATCTCCGAAAGCAGAACTCATGAAAAAAAAAATATAATACAAGGTGAATTTGTGAACATCGTCCAAATTCATACTTGAGCCTTGGAGTGATCAGCATCATGAACCAATAACGATTTTTGTAAAATTCATAAAATGAAATTTCGACTCCCCATAGTGATTCATTCAGGACTGGGAGTGAATTACTATGTGAAGTCGAAATTTCATTATACGAATTTCACAAAAATTGTTATCGATTCATGATACTTATCACTTACTAAGCCTCTAGTATGAATTTGGACGATGATCAAAAAGTCACCTTGTATATACGAGAGCGCTTAAAATGTTAGTTTCTGAAAAAAAAAATGACATTTGTTTAATGTAGGCCACGCGGGCGAAGCCGTGGGCAGAAGCAAGATATAATATAAGATTAGAATGAATTCTTTTTAAACCACAGAAATTAAAATTTTATCGTTCTTTAGTTGAAACCCTAGATTACACCAGGCAAACATTTGAAATGCCATAAATGTATATCAAAATTTACACATCACTTGATACTGAAGGAATAAGGAAGGGTTGTCTTTAAAAGAAGTCGCAAATTTCTCGCTCTTTGGAGAGAACTCAAATTTTTTGGTCTACTAAGTCTGCGTGTATTTCAACTCTTATCCCTTCATTTCAATTTTACGCTTTTTGTATGAATCAAGAGAAATTTTATTAAAATTGAAATTTTCTGCTTGGAAATAACTCGTAGAATTTTCGATACTTGCTCAGATATAGCGAAAAATGTACAGTCGTCTAAAAACATAGATAACGTGAGGTTTTTACTAGTTTCGTACAAGTTTTGACTACGGTTTATGTGATGATGTAATGTTTACTGTCGTAGGTTCCACTTTTGGTCTACCGTGTGCGTTGTGTATCTAATTTATGTTAACCAAGTACGTTGCTTAGAACATTATGTGCAGCTTCACACTCAAGTTACCGAGCCTGTATCGCAGGATTGAACTCGGCGATGCCTTAGGTGTTTGGACAAAAACAAGCTTCTCCTTAAGGCGATACGTAAAAGTTTTAGCGTCCCTTTTACTCCATATGCGGAAAAACCCTCAATGCGAGTGGGACGGATTCGTGGAAAAGTAGCAAAAAGTCTATTTTTTATTAATATAAAATGTAAAGCTATTTTGTCACAAAGATTTTCATGGAGACTTTACAAATACAGAATACCCACATTTTGAATGCAATTTCACAATGAAATTAGTTAGGATTTTAGACTTACAGGAAAAAATAAAACAATTTAGAGGTATTTTCGGAATTAAATTCTATCGAGAAAATTTCATCCCATCGCGTTTTCCTTCAGTGAGAATCTTAATCAAATACTCAATAAACTACCCAAAAATTAAATACGTAGATGACGTTATAGTGGAGTAAATGATTTCGAAAAAATCCCTTTTTTTTGGTATCGCCTTATTCTGGGTGTTTTTGACGTCATGTCGATCCTTATAATCATGGGGTCCGCCAGGATTATTGCCACGGGCTTGCATCAACCTATAAATTATTTGCATCCTGTAATAATTACATATTTGATATATATTATGTATATATTTTTTATTATTTTTGTTCAAAAGTAGGTTACGCTAATTTAATTAGTAATAAAATTACATATAAATTTCAAATTGTAAATTTCACCATTCGACTGATGCCGGGACCAAAGTGGGCCGAAATATATTTCGAAAATATTCAAAACTGTTATTTTTGTTGTTTATAATTATTAAATTATATAATAATTATAGAAAGAGAAACAAGATAATACGTTCGGGCATTTACGTCACGTTTTATCATTATCAATACATATAATAAAAGAGTAGAACCCGGTGTGTCTGTACATTGAAGAAAAGTAACAAACATAAGAAGAGTAATGGAACACAAATCAGCGATTTTTAGAATTCTTTTCTGTCTGTCTGTTTGTTTGTTTGTTTGTTCGCGCACATCCCCGGAACCACTGAACGGATTTGGATGCGTTTTTTTTTTATTATCATCGTAGTGACCCTTCAAATTCAAATCCGAAATTCAAATAGTTTTCAACAAATAGGCCATAATATGTGTTAATAAAATAACGCAAAAGCCGAAAACGGGGCAGAGCTGACAAAACGCGGGCGGAGCCGCGGGTAAAAGGCTAGTATATAATAAAATAACAAAAAATTTAATATTTTTGTTTCTGTGTGTATTTCTCCAAGACTTGCACCCCCCTCCTGGCGCCCATGCTTTTAATCTAGTTACAAAGAAACCGTGATGTATTGGGACTGAAGACATCTACGACATTGTATGTTTTGAGATCAGACTCTTGGGACCATGCGAAAAAAATACGGGTGTTTCTTTACGGGAAAATTTTAATAAACTTCTGGTATATGCATTTTGACTATATAATCTAGGGTTTTGAAATTGGAAAACATGTTTCGATAAATTTTCCTCGATAGAAATAATTGTTGAAATGAGGTCGTCAAACACACATTTTCTCCTCGTTTGACGAATAGGAACCATATACAGAACTCAAACATATTTTATTAGGTGTGATTTAACAATATCTAGAGATTTGGTATTTGAAATTTTGCTAGCTATTTTAGTTTTTTTTAATAAAAATATAAAACCAACTTTTTTCTCTTTTGCCCTGAATCCGCCCCTCTCGCACTGCGCGATTTTTCGCTTGGAGTGACAGTGACAAAAATAAAATTCGCATAGCCTCTTAACTTTGTCATGACTACGAGATTTCCTTGCTTGTTGTAGCTTGTACTGCTCGTTTTAAATTCGTTTTTGTGCGACACAAAAGGAAACACTAATGATTGTAACAATTAGTATCGTTTGAGAAGGTTGTCTTCTTTGTTAATTGTCTAAATTGTCCGCTTTTATATTTTCAAGCCATATTATGGCTCCTGCATGTGGCTAACGAGTTTAGTGTTCTTACTAGAAGCACAATAGCTAATTTTTTTATAACGGGCGGGTAATGTTTAGTTATTTCCCATGAGTCATACTAGATTACTTTTAAATTTGAAATAGCCTAATTTTCCAGCAGCCGGATTGTGAATAACCCGCCTTTTTCTAATTAATCGAAACAGAACCCTTAAATTCAAAATTCAGTCAATAGTTATTCAACAAAACCTCATTACCTATGTGTTGTATATGTTACCATCGCAAAGTTTCCATTGGTTTCTGTACATTAGTATATCAAAATTATAGAATTTCAAAAATTTTGAACTTCTAATTTACAGAAATATTAATTTTCATTTTTAAGTTTTTAAAATTTTTGAAATTATAGTTTACAGAAACCAATGAATACTTTGCGATTACAACATACACAATACATAGGCAATAAGGTTTTGTTAAGTAACTATTGAGTGAGTTTTGAGTTTAAGTGTTCTGTTTCAATTAATTAAAAAAAGGCGGGTTTTTCACAATCCGCCTGCGAAACCGCTCTTAACCGAGATTAACATATACATCGTTTTATGTATCGTATAATGTGTAAAGAAGGGAGATATAGAGTATATTGAGCTGATGGGGATCCACAGGCAAAGCTAATTACAGATGGCGCTAGCATAGGTCCGACCAATAAACACTACGGTCCGGCTATGTCAAACTTTGTTGTTGTGTGTGTTCCGGTTTTCCTACTGTTTTTCTCCAATATCTCGCATTTTTTTTACTTCCTCTTATTACCTGCATGCCAGTATGTTATATATTTGTTATTTTTATTTTGTTATTCATTTTTAATATATGATTTTTCGGGAATAAATTAACACCATTATTAAAGCAACCTGGTACGGCATACAAATGCATACTTCCAAATAATTCATCGAAAATCATAAAAAGCTCCGCAAAAACCACAACAATGTACTGAAATGACAGATTTTCATAGCCGGATCAACAATGCGCCATCTACAGGGATAATTTGGCAGTGTGGATCCCCATTCAAGAAGTGCTTTACGATGCACGATGTAGATATATTATAAATAATTATGTACTTGTTTCAAGATATTAATGTTTTAATTGTAAGTAAATAAGGTAAGTACTAATAAAAATAACGTTGAATAACAATACGTATGTAAACGATAATATGTCAGTACCTATAGCATTTGCTTACCAACAATAAAATAGATGATTCAGAGAAAGCATTTGTTATTTTTATCAGTGTGATGTGATGACGTAACGAATGAATGTCACACCAATGGATGATGATATCAATAAATGACGGATTAATGATATAAAAGAAAACTGAAAGTCACATTCATGAGTATCTCTACGTAGTTGTTGTTGAATGTAATATACTACCTTTTTATGGATAGTATAACATTTTATTATGAAAAGAACTATGTTATTATATTTATTCATTAATAATTGATTGGACTAATACATAAAGTATTGTTTAATACCTTGTATACATTTATAATAAATACATCAATGTATGTCTGTAAGCATGTCTGGGATAAGTTTGTGAATTGGTAATTGTTTCGTGCACAATAAAGAAGCTATTGAAAACCTCGCCTCCTACATGAACCTAGCTAAATTAATGTATGACTCGACTGCGAGAGAGACAAACTATCAGATCTTCAGTGCGTGTGTGCGAGATAACGCCAAGTATGATGACCACTTAGCACCGATTCAGGGTCGAGTCAGAAACGCATCCTGCTAGACAAGGAACGAAACGATGCTCTAGATTGCATTCGGAATGCGCCGCTGCAACTATTCTCATTCACCGATTAAATACGTTATTATGTATCTTATTTTATTCGATTATTCATAAATTTATAGCACTAATTCTCACAAGATTTAAGTTTTAGTTAAACAAAGCACAGTAATTCTCACTATCAGTTCCGTTATCATATCACTTTCAGAACACAGGAATAAGGAGATGCGCTTTGCTATGTAGCTGCGTACGCGCATGGTATACGGCACGTAACATACTGTCGCTATACCGTACGTACCGCGGCTTCCGAGGTCGTTTCCACGTGAAGTTAGCTCATCCACATTGGCGGATTTTATTTACCTTTGTTGTGGGACTTGACGTAACAAGTTTCCATTCTCTTTTCCACAACATAACCTAATCCATGCATATGATTTCGTACTTGTATGTAAATCTGTTGGGTAAAATTGTAAATAAGTCATATGAATGTCAAATGTAGATGAATAAATGTTTCCAGCTTTTTAACGCTTGTATTGGTATCGATTCGATGTAGCACATCTTAACTTATTTGACAGGACTAAACTTAATTTAAACGTTCTTGTCCTTGTCTTTTCGATGAATAAAGAAGAAGAGAGTTCGCATAAAATAAGGTTAGTTCTGTCAAATAAGTGAAGCCGAATTACGGTTTTGACACAAAAATCTACTTTTGTTAAATTCTGTAATTATTTGTTTAATTTCTCAGTAAATATGAGTGAGTATCAGATATGATAAATTGATAAAACAACGACAAGTGAATCGGTATGTAATACACTGCTGTAAATGTATGGAGCCTAATGTCAACAGCTGAATGGCGGTGACGCTACATTTATTTACGTCTTCTGGACGAAAAGTCAATAAGCCAAGCGCATGATCCATAAATAATCATCGGTAGGTACGCACCACGGAAGACTAAATAAAAATTATGTCAACTCAATCCCTTACTTTTTCTGAGATAATATAAATAATTTGGCCAAGTGCGAGTCGGATTCACGAACAAAGGGTACCGTACGATCACACAATACGGGTACTGAACCCGAAAAGCGTTATGGTAAATAACAACAAAACAGACGCCAAAGCAACATCAAGCTGACAAAAAACATGTGACAATTAATTCGGCATCCCCTGAGTACGGAACCCACATTTTTATTATTTGCTATTTTACTTACAACAATCTGATCAAATTTTAAACTTGTACTATGTATTACGATAGAGCTGGAACAGGTAACGGTAAAAACAATTTAGGTTTCAATATTTATCAAGGCCTGGTCTATGGGACACAATATTCATATTGAGTGATTTTGAACTATTATTATTATCAGAAAGTCAACATAAGAACGCTTGCTTCGTGCGCTGCTGGCACGCATAATCAGTGAATTTTCGAGGTTTTTCTGGATATGCCGAAAAAGTATTTGTTGTAGGAATTTTTTGTCTTGACAACGGAAATAAACCATGTTTTCGTGTTATAGAAGTAATTTCAGACATAAAACTCGAGCCACTTAGACATTAAACGTATTTTATAACTTAAAAGGCGTCATTTTCGATAACGATTTATTCGCTATGTAACTTCTAACTTTAACAGTAGAAAAGTAAATTCCAAAAATATTCAAATGATGATAACTATATAACGATGATAATCATTTGTTAGCTAACAAAGTTTAATCAGTATTGTATTTGACTTAGTATGAATTTTCAAGTTAATTTACAAATGAAATGAATCTGTATTATTATGTTGAAAGTATTAATTTTATATAACAAAGTATTTATTGAATAATGATTTAGATATCTAAAAGATTATCAACCAAAAACAGTATTTATTTTAAGACACTATATTGATTCGGGTGGTGGATCAATGGCGGTCGAGGCTATTGAAAGGTAAAGACGAGGAACTTGAATGTAAAAGGATTACTTATTGTAAAATAAGAAGAGTGATATAATAAAGTCAGTTATAGTATTGAATAGAGGAGTCTTTTCTTATAGTTCAGAAGTGGTACAGGACTGACGCAAGAACATCGTGTGAGTATTTTGTGTTTTCTTCTCTTTACAAATGACCATTACCAGCAATGAATCATTGATTACCAGAATAAAAATATGTCCATTACTGGGTTGAATAGGTACTTAATAAGCTTAACCATGCATCTATCTACCAAAGTGAGCCCTTTTCTTATTACTATTCTACCAGGCACTTGTTTACAAAGTAGGTAAAATACCCAATTACAAGTTTTATCCTGTGAGTGTCCTCCCAACTAGCAATTATTTATCAAAAACAGCTGGAATAGGCAGGAAAACTTATAGAATCCGGTTACAAGACATTCTACATTTCCTGTTGTGATTTTCATCTCATATTGATAGTTTTTGGAACGAGGGAAATGTTACGGGACAGCAACATAGGCATTGAAGTGTATAGAGCAATTTGACTAAAAATAATCAATAGATCGCGATATCGTTTAAATTTGGTGATACCATAGAGAAGAAATGTATTAGATAGAGTGCCAATAGAGTACCCCACAGACCAAATGTCTGTGGAGTATTCAAAGACAAGACAACCTCGAAACACATTTACCAAAACATGATCCGATTTCCGTCATAAGGCGTTTTCTTATTTACGTGAAATAAATCTGCACCCAAAAAAACATTTCCACGACAGGCGTTTTCTTACTCTCAGATGAAGGTGCGTTCCGAAACGCAATGTTACAGTTTACATATTATACATAAGTTTAAACAGGGGCCAATTCATAGGCGGCCAGTTTGCTACTGTATACTTTGGTGTACCACGCACAGACATTCAGTATTTAATTAAATACAAGAGATACACTTTTGAATATTAGTACGATTGTTTACAATGAAAATAAATCAGTTCACAAGCGATACGCATAAATTACTCGTAGGAGGGTTATTTATAAATATAGTATACTATACAATAGTGAAGTTGAAGAAATTCATGAGTTGTTTTCCTTCGGCAGCGTAAAATGTCTGAACCGGGTACGCCTCCTGCAACATTACCCTTTGGTAGAGATGCTGATTTTCCACAAAAGGCTAAAGGAGCCAGGAGATCAAGACAAAAGAAACGTGATAGGTCAACTAGTAGCCGTGAATCTTCTCCTGCCCAACGCAAACGGCACAATAAAAAAAAGCATATTAAGGAGAGGCGTCGCAGACGTTCTTCGAGTTCTTCGAGCTCAAGTTCAAGTTCTTCGAGTGCAAGCCCCGCACCTAAGAGGCAACGTAATAAGGGCAAAAACCTCTCGGTTCTTCGTGAGCTGGTAGCAGTACTGGAGAAGAAAGATCGTGCTCCCCAAAGTCATGGAGCTTTAAATATGATACCTGAGTTCGACCCTCAGGCTAAGGTTCAAAGTATGAAGGACTGGTTGCAAAAGATAAATGAAACTGCTTCTGTCTATGGGTGGACGGAGAGACAGACAATTTTTTTTGCACTTCCACGTCTGACAGGCTTGGCCAAACGATGGTATGATGGTCTAACCAGCGTCAAATATACATGGACAAAATGGCAAGAGAAACTCCTAAAGGCTTTCCCATGCGAGGACAATTATGGTGAACTACTAACAGAAATGTTAGCCAGAAGAACTAGGAGAAACGAAACTCTTGAAGAATATTATTACGACAAGATGCGACTGATTAACAGATGCGAGATTTCCGAGCAAAAAGCTGTTGATTGTCTCACACATGGCATCTTTGATAATAATATACGGATGAGTGCCCAAGGTATGAACTTTACCGAACCTGAAGAAGTACTCTCATACTTCCGTAAAATATTCACTAAACGCGACGACCAGCCTAAGAAAATAGGAAGTTACAGAGATTCAGTGTATATTCAGCACAAAGATCAACAGCGTGTTCATGGATCAGACAATCTGAAGCAATCGGAATTATCTCGGTGTTTTAATTGTGGAGGTATTGGACATTTTTGGGCTGATTGTCGTAAAAATCTGATCAAATGTGATAAATGCCGAAGAGTTGGACATACATCCCAAAATTGTAGCAAGGTGGCCGCTAATAACACACCATTGGCCTCTGGAACAACGAAAAAAGTGCTGAAGATACAGTTCACCCCTAAAACCAGCAACAAAAAGTACTACAAAGACGTGATGATTAACGGTGAAAAATACAAAGCTTTTGTAGACTTAGGCAGTGAGTGCACGCTGCTCGGTAACGAAGTGTTAAAACCAACTGATGTGTCATACGATTACTTTGATCTTCCACTACTCAAGGGTTTTGGGAACGGAATGACAAAGCCAACCGCTAAAGTTAACATTACCGTGAAAGTCGACAATATAGAAGAAGACATCGAAGCATACATTGTACCTCAAGCGCTACTGCCTGCAGATACAAGCATACTAATTGGGCAAAATTTCACGGAACTTCCAGGACTACGGGTATTTAAGACGGATTCAGAGCTTTTACTATTCAGGCCAACAGAGACTGTTAAGGTTACTCTTGCAGAGACCACCGAAGTAAGTGGCGCCTCAACGGTGACTGTCAACTGTGATTCATACTCGGGACCGTTATACGTGTCTTCTGAAGCTTGCATGAAACCTGGAACAGAATACATTATACTACCTGGTGTTTACACAGTCACAAATGGTCTATCAAGTGTTATGGTGATATGCTTAACGCCAAATAATGTTACTCTTACTTGTGGAAGAGTTTTAGCTAGGGGAAAACCTATTCCCGATATATTTCTTAAAGAGTATATGTGCGAGAGTGAAGAAAATAAAATAAATCTCAACGTGTGCCGTATTTCTGAAGAAACAACTGAGAAAAACCAAGAAATCAGTCATGACAATATCAGAAGTAACACAGAGCTGGAGCCAACTGATACACAAGAACTTTGCGAGCTTCTTAATGAATACAGAGACTGTTTTGCATTCTCGAACTCTGAGCTTGGTTCAACAACCCTAGCGGAGATGCATATAAAATTAAAGGATGAAGTGCCTGTGACTTATAGACCTTATCGTCTCTCCTTTTCTGAAAGAGCTGAGGTTAAAAAGATCATTGATGATCTTTTAGATAA
Organism: Ypsolopha sequella; assembly: GCA_934047225.1. NCBI lineage: Eukaryota > Metazoa > Arthropoda > Insecta > Lepidoptera > Ypsolophidae > Ypsolopha > Ypsolopha sequella. Next base: position 9,944,288 of record OW203987.1, read on the forward strand.
TCAGATTATACGCGAGTCTGACTCCGAGTATGCAAGCCCAATTATTGTTGTGCCCAAAAAGAATGGCGAGCTGCGTCTTTGTATTGATTATAGGGCATTAAACAAGAAGACTTACAAAGATAAGTACCCAATGCCTCTGATTGAAGATCAGATTGACAGTCTTAGTGGTCAAACCTACTTCACTACCTTGGACCTGACGTCAGGGTACCATCAAATTCCAATGGCGGAAAATTCCAAGCATTTAACAGCTTTTGTGACCCCAGACGGTCACTTTGAGTACAACAGAATGCCTTTCGGTTTATGCAATGCTCCTGCTGTATTTCAGCGGCTGATTCATAAAATTTTGAACACGAGAAAGATCCCCGGTGTCCTCGCTTATATGGACGATATCATTATTTCATCTCGATCTATTGAAGATGGCATGCAAAAACTACGTCAAGTTCTGGAGGCACTAAAAGATGCAAATCTTACGCTAAATCTGGGAAAATGCCACTTTTTCAGTACCCAAATAGAATATTTAGGGTATGAAATCTCTGGTGATGGTATAAAACCCGGAAAGAGAAAGATCGAAGCTGTAGCAGCCTTCAAAAAACCAAACAACGTGCACGAAATAAGACAATTTGTTGGTCTAGCTAGTTTTTTTCGGCGCTTTGTCCCAAATTTTGCAGCCCTAGTCAAACCTCTGACTAGTCTAACAAAAACAAATGCAATGTGGAGTTGGGATCGTGCACAAGAAGATGCATTCCAGAGAATAAAGGAGATTCTTGTTTCTCGCCCGGTGCTGGCCATTTACAATCAAGCTTTTATAACGGAACTTCATACTGACGCCAGTCAAGTAGGCATTGGTGGCATTTTGCTACAACGTCCTGATGCGAATTCTCCTCTTCGGGCTGTTGCCTATTTCAGCCGACAAACCACAGCCGAAGAACAACATTTCCATTCTTATGAGCTGGAAACTTTGGCCGTGGTTATGTCACTTCATCGGTTTCGAGTTTATCTGATCGGGATAGAGTTTAAGATTGTGACAGATTGTCATGCAGTGAGGATGACATGGACCAAGCGTGATCTTGTCCCGAGAATAGCTCGATGGTGGCTACACGCCCAAGAATATAACTTTTCTATAGAGTACAGAGCTGGTACTAAAATGGGGCATGCAGATGCTCTCAGCCGAAACCCCTTCGAAACCAAATCACAAGGCCTAGACACACCAATGGCAAACATACTAAAAATTACTACTCCCGGTGACCTGGAGAGCGTTCAGTTAACGGACCCTGATCTAAATCACATAAGATGCATTTTGGATAGTAACTGTATCGAGGCGAAGAATATTCGTAACGAATATGTGCTTAAAGAGGGCAAAATTTATAAAAAGATTGGGGAAACACTGAGATGGGCCGTACCACGAGACGCTCGATGGAAAGTGTGCCACATGTCGCACGATGAGTGTGGTCACTTTTCATACGAAAAGACCCTAGACAAGATGAAACAAACATATTGGTTTCCGCAAATGGCCACCTTTTTAAAAAAGTATGTACGTGCTTGTATCCCATGTGCTTATGCAAAGCAACCGGCAGGGCGAAAGGAAGGATATCTACATCCAATACCAAAGACACCTATTCCCTTCTACTGCATTCACATTGACCATTTGGGGCCATTTACGAAGAGTAAGACAGGAAATACCTATATCCTGGGTATTATTGATGGGTTCAGCAAATTTATAATCCTCAGAACAGTACGTAATACAAAAAGCAAGACCACGATTGCTGCATTAAGGGAGACATTTGGGATCTTTGGTGCTCCTAAGGTGCTTATCTCCGATCGAGGTACCAGTTTTACCTCTGCTCAATTTGAAGAATTTGCCCAGGAGTTGGAAATAAAGCACGTTAAAAACGCAGTGGCAATGCCCAGGGCCAATGGCCAAATTGAGAGGTACAACCGATCTATTCTAGCCTCTCTTGCTGCATTAACACATGGTGATGACGATAAGAATTGGGACACACACGTAAATACAGTACAATGGAGTCTAAATAACACCCTAAATAAGGCCATAGGTCGGACTCCAGCAGAAGTTGTATTCTGTAAAAAAACAGTGAATACGACAGAACCGCACATTTATGACCTGAATGAGATTGAGCCAACCAATGAAGACATAGCTACCAGTATAAGGAACGAGACATCTCAGAATATTGAGAAAAGTCAAGAGGACATGTCCAGAAGGTTTAATAAAAAAAGATGTCCTGCGAAAAACTATAAAGAAGGTGACTTGGTTCTCGTTCAGAAACAACTGAATAATCCAGGGGACAGTAATAAACTTCTACCACGCTTTAGTGGACCATATAGGGTTACTAAGGCTTTAGGTAACGACCGTTACGAAGTTACCAGCATCCAAGGCCATGATAAACGGAAATACACTAATGTATATTCCGCCGATAAAATAAAACCTTGGATTACTTTCAATGTTTTAAGTAATGATGGGAATCAACCTAGTGATTCTAACAGTAGTACCGAAGACGAATGTACTAATAATTAGAGAGTAGAAAATTAAAAAAAGTGTTAAAATTAGGATGTTTTAACTAGAGATGTCTGTATTTGATTAATTACATTATAAACGAAATAATAATATTGTAAATCGACTTATGGTTTTAATAAATCTCCCTTTTGTTATGGATAGCTATGTTATGGATAATTTGGTAAGTGTTTGTTGCGTAAACAAATAGGTGATTAATAATATAATAAATGCATTATTAACGGCACTATAGTTATTTCCAAATTCATTCATGCTACTCTAATTATCAAATCACTTAACATCATTAGAGTCTACCATAATATTTTTGTTCGAATGAGATTTTTCTTCTGCCGTTTTATGTTTCAGGTCCAGGACCATGGAGTGAGCGTGCTGCCATGGCCGGACATAAATTTTATTGAGACCACGAAGTGAGAGCGCTGTCGTTGGCTGATCTTACTGTGGAGTGAGAGTGCTGCCACGGCTAGTGATGAAAAGTTAAACTACGAAGTGAGAGCGCTGTCGTTCTCTAACTACATGAGGTACATCAATGACTTTACATTTTAAGTTTCTAAAGCCTTCACTTACTGAATAACAGTAACAAAATTCTAGCAAAACTTTCTCTAGCCGAATGAGATTTTTTTCTGCTGCTGTTTTATGTTTTAGGTCAAGGACCATGGAGTGAGCGTGCTGCCATGGCCGGGCCTAGTATAGATAATTTAGACCACGAAGTGAGATCACTGTCGTTGGCTAAATGATCATACCATGGAGTGAGCGTGCTGCCATGGATGATTATAAAGAAGTAAAAGGACAAAGGTCACGGACCATGGAGTGAGCGTGCTGCCATGGCCGGGCTGACTATAGATAATTTAGACCACGAAGCGAAAGCGCTGTCGTTGGCTAAATGATCATACCATGGAGTGAGCGTGCTGCCATGGATGATTATAAATAAAGGACAAAAGGTCAAGGACCATGAAGTGAGCCTGCTGCCATGGCTGGGCCAAGTATTTTAAACCATGGAGTAAGAGTACTACAATGCCTGGGTTGGAAGAAGACGTTGCAAGAGGACTGTTTTGAGACTGCTGCCATGGATGGTAAAGAAGTTAAAGGACAAATTATTTTCAAATTATTAGCAAAATTATGGTATTAATATGATTAAGTGAATGAGGACATTCAAAACTGAACAGAATGGCCGAAACATTGTACATACTTGTGACGAATTTTTACAATTCCAATCAAAATAATCTGACATCATCAATGAAAAACTTCAAATCGTATTTCTGAATGCACACTAGCGAATTTTATTTTGACATTTTGCAATGTTTTAGGTTAGATTGTTTTATTTTATTGTTGTTGTTGTTTATAATGTGATAAAAATTGCTTGTAATGTGTGATTAATTGAAATATATGTAATTTAAAAGTTGCATGCTCTAATAATAATTAGCTGGATAAAGCGAAAACTTATGTAAGTACCATAACACTTTATGTTATGATCATCTTGTTAGATACAACTTCCCCTGACCAAAGCAAATAAATGATTATTTTTCTTATTCTTACATTATAGAGATGTTATGTCTGAGGACAGACATTGGTCAGTATGGCCGAATGTTAGCTAACAAAGTTTAATCAGTATTGTATTTGACTTAGTATGAATTTTCAAGTTAATTTACAAATGAAATGAATCTGTATTATTATGTTGAAAGTATTAATTTTATATAACAAAGTATTTATTGAATAATGATTTAGATATCTAAAAGATTATCAACCAAAAACAGTATTTATTTTAAGACACTATATTGATTCGGGTGGTGGATCAATGGCGGTCGAGGCTATTGAAAGGTAAAGACGAGGAACTTGAATGTAAAAGGATTACTTATTGTAAAATAAGAAGAGTGATATAATAAAGTCAGTTATAGTATTGAATAGAGGAGTCTTTTCTTATACATTATTACATAAGGCACGTTGTTGTTGACTATATGCCAACCGTTTCACCGATACAATTTCGCCATTATCAAGGCGAGTGTAGTTCTTAGGACGACGACGCGGCGTTCACCGTTAATTTTAATGAAACAAAGCTTACATTCGAATCCAAATCTAGTTGTGTCCACCTGTGAAAACTACATGAAAATCCGTTCAGTAGTTTCGGAGATGTGCGCGAACAAATAACCAGACATAAAGGAACTCTAGAAATCGCTGATTTGTATTCTATTATTCTTTTTTAGTCACCCCCTTTCTATTTTTTATTATTTCTCTTCAATGTACAGATACACCGGGTTTTACTCTTTTATTATATGTATTGATTTGCCGTAATAGAGGGGCCATAAAATATTAATACGTATTATCTGAAAATTTCAACTAGCTACTTTTAACGGCTGAAGCTGTAGTCCCCTGTTCCAGACGGACAGCGGAGGTTTAGTAATAGGGTCTCGTTTGGCACCCTTCGGGTACGGAACCCTAAAACCTAACTAACAGTATAACTAGGTGGACTAACCCGCCCTGCAGCATTGCTTAAGGTGCTCTTATCCCAGAAGAGTGACTCTCTGTCTTTTTCTTTACGTGTAAGGAGTAAAGAAAATAACCACACTTTTGTACTTTTTCGTTGTTTTTATCGGTTTTTAAATTGTTTAAAAATAAGGGATATGTTTATTAAAACCCACTTACGTGGTCGACCTAGACAATTTAAAGAGCAATATTACCAGATATGTTTCGTTAATAAAAGAGTGGAATTATAGCTTAAGCAACGAATAATTTGTGGATGGAAAAGTCGAAAGCAGGATCTTTGACTTAGGAACTTTGTTTGGACTAGTTAGGAGATAAACATGCTAAAAGTCCTTGCCCCTACGAGTCGAGCCCGAGGGGGGGGGCACAAAGAAGATCCTGTTTTTTGGTTTTTTGCTTACATCTCGAAAACCGTGCATTGTACGAAATTTTGTTTTATTGCATAATGAAAGCTGATAAAATTTTGTACAACTTCCCGATAAACCATTCAAACGATACCCATGTTGATTTTCAAAATTTTTACCCCATTTCCCCCTTATAGGGGTTGAATTCTGAAAAAACTTGAAACACATTTATAGATAAGAGTACTCCTGTGAAGTCTCGAATAAAATAGTCTAACTAATCTTGTTTCCCCTTACAAACTTTGGACACCCGTTTCACCCCCTTAGGGGGTGTGTTTTGAAAAATCCTTTCTTAGTGGACGCCTTTACTATATAAGGTATCTATATGCAAAATTTCAAGTCTATAGAACCAGCTGTTGTTGAGATGTAAGCAAAAAACCAAAAAACGGGATCTTCTTTGTGCCCCCCCCCCCCCCCCCCCCCCTCGGGCTCGACTCGGAGGGATAAGGACTTTTAGTATGTTTATTTCCTAACTAGTCCAAACAAAGTTCTTAAGTCAAAGACCCTGCTTTCGACTTTTCCATCCACATACCCTTAGAGAGCACTCATTTCTCAGCCTATTATGGAAATGGTATGATTTGAAAGGTCTTATTATATGCTGTGTTCGTGAATTATTTCTATCGAGCAAAGTTTATCTGATCGTGTAACACATGCGTGGAAGACCTAGATAAAGGTTCGAACTATATTGCAATATTTTTTTTTTAAATTTTAGACGATATTTGAAAGAAAGTTTAAATATCTCGGGTGCAATTGATGACTTATTACCTCCCTTGTATAACAATCTACTATTAATTGAGCATTAAACTCATGTGTAAGTTTCCGGCTCAAATGTATGATCGTAAAATGGTACTTATTTATAGTTACGTGTAGGTACAGTAGACCGCAGTTAACCTACTTTAAGCTTTTCTGCTTCCTTACTTATTTTTAGTTAGTTTCTTATAAAACCTTTTTAGAACAGGAAGGTTGATCTTAGTCAGCACAGTGATTTCCTTCTCTGGTTTTAGGTCAAAATGTCAAAACCTTAATTATTCTAAGGTCAAGAGCAAGACCCTTTGTCTCGGGCCCCGTTAGAGCTGAAACTTCCTATAGAAATCTAGGGCCCCTAGTGCTGTTAGACTAACTCAACGCCAAAAAAGTGATAGCCCTTTACGTATTAATTAATTTCATACAAAGTGGGCTCACCATGAAAACCTATAAGGTATACTTCCAGATAACTTACTGACTTAACGGACGTTCGTCCGTTCGTATGTCACAGCCTCATAACGAAGGACTTGAAATTTGGCACAAAAATTGCATTATTTTGCCCAAGCAACAAGGTGTAAAAATAAATGTGAACAATTTGAAATTGTTCAAAATATTTCCAAAACAAAAGAGAGAAAAATAAAATAAAATAAAGGTATCAAATTGTAGACATTAAAGAGCTGATTGTAAAAATATATACTTGAACTATATTTACTGGCACTGGTTTCGAGAAATCTTTAAAAAACCAAAAAGAAATGTCGATTATAACTGGCTAATTACATGTTTAAAACGTATACATGCAAAACGGCCTTTTTACACTGGGGCTAACAGCAATTCATATAATGTTACAGCAATTAGACTATGGAACTCATTACCGCACAGTATTCGCAAATGTCCTGCCAAGAGCCTTTTCAAGAAAAAGCTAAAAGAGCACTATCTCTCACTGTCATAGTAAATAAGTAAGTTTTTGTATACTTTATATGTATTATAGGTAAGTAAGTGTAAGTAAGTATATTATAAAATTATGTATATTTTGTTAAGGTATCGTAATATATACAACGTTTAACAGAAAAGTGTAACCATATTTGAAGAGCTTAATCAGTAGTGGTATAGAACAACTTTTGCTATGGAAAAAAACCAGTATATCGAAAAAAAAAAAAATTACTGTTTCATAGAAAAATGCAATGCCGCTCGGCCGAAATGTATGGAAGGGCAGATTTATTTTTTGCGATTTCAGGGTTGGCTCCATAGTAAAAGTTGTTCTGTACCATTGACAGAATAAGCTCTTCAAATTTGGTTACACCTTTCTGTTACACGTTATATATATACTATATATGTATAAGTATATTATTTAGGATATACATTTTGTAGTACACGTATGTATGATTACTTATTTAATTAAAATTCCTGTAGCCGCTGGCTACAGGATGCAGAGCTGATGGAATTTGAATGGGAGAGTAGACAGGATAAGAAAAAGATTGTGGGTAAACTGACTGACCTTGCTTTGGAATGTTGTTCTCGATGGGCCGACAGGAGATGCGGTGACGTGCTGAGCCTTCTTGTTGGCTAGTTGAGCTGGCGTCTGTGCAGGGATGTATTGAATGTCCTGGTTTGAGTGATGTACACAGCACTTGTATTAACACTACACTTTAGGTACGCGATATTGTTTGTGCTGACGCGAATGTCTATTGTTTAGAGCTGTCGGCTGCGCGGGCGCGCGCGCGTGCGCCTAGAGAGGCTCGTCGATCCGAACAGAGCGAGACCAGCGCCCGCGCGCGCCTCGACCGGCGCGCGGCGGGGGGGGGGTCATCCCCGCATGCGGGCGCGAATCATGCGTCACGGTCTAGCGTGAACATCCTGGGGGGGCCGGGGCTGCGGCTCCATGGGCTGTGTCCAGATCCACAACTTGGATCACTCCATCCTTGCCAGGCATTGTGCGGAGAATTCTCCCCAACTTCCATTGGAGCGGAGGCAAGTCATCCTCTTTGATGAGGACCAGTTCACCCACTTGAGGAGGGGAGGAAGGGGAGAGCTGATTGGGGCGGGTTTGCAGGGTATGGAGGTAGGATCTGGACCAGAGAATCCAAAAGCGCTGAGAGAGCGCTTGAATGAGCTGAAAGCGTTTAAGAACAGATATGGGTCTGTCGTAAAAAGACTGCTCAGGTAGAGCGGTGAGCGGACGACCAATAATGAAATGTCCGGCCGTGAGAGGGTCAAAGTCCGTAGGATCGGATAAAATCGGGCAGAGGGGTCTTGAGTTGAGTATTATTTCGTGCAGAGCGCCGAACCAAGTTATGTGCTGATTCGCGAGCTGGTGAGTGATTGCATCATTGTTTGACCCGAGGAAGTTCTGAACTTCAATGAGTTGATCCCTAGCACCTACACAGCTTGTGCCGACTCTGAGCGAATGAGAACTAGAGTACCGCGACGTGAGATAAAACCTAACAGGGCTCGTGCTGAGTGAAATTGACCATGTACGTCTGCTATTATTGGTGTGTTAGTGACGTTCACTACACGTTGTGCGGAGTTACAAGAATTCTCTGTTGGAGCTGGAGTCATTGAGTGAAAATGAACTGAGTGTGTATGTGATGAGTGTGTGTGTGATGACTGAGTGCTGGTTTCATTGAGTGAAAATGAGCTGAATGTGTATCTGATGAGTGAATGTGTGAGTGAAAATGAGCTGAGTGTGTCTATATGTGCTGATTGAATGTGTGAGTGAAAATGAGCTGAGTGTGTATGTGCTGATTGAATGTGTGAGTGAAAATGAGTTGAGTGTGTATGTGCTGATTGAATGTGTGATGAGTGTGACTATATGTGAAAATGAGTTATTAAAAACTTGAGCGCTACCAACTCCAACGTGCGGATAGCTTGTAACTTGCGCGGGCCGAAATAACAAAAGCCATGTTCAAACGGAACACGGAAAATAAACCCGACAGAGAGAGAAAGAAAAAAAAGAAAAAAAAAATTTTTTTTTTTTAAACAACCTGTATATGAGCTGATAAACCAACGTGGAACACCCTATATGTGTACCATAAACAATAAAAGGCAGACAATAACAGGATAAAACTGTTCGGAAAACTTTTACCGTAACACAAGATTACCGCAACATTAAATATCAAAAAGGGCTGATGACCTTGTTCACTCCTATGTTATTATGCTATTTCCCGCTTACACGAAACTAATAAAATACCTATCTACTGCCTAAAACTCGTAAACAACAAAGAATGCGTTCACCTGGCAGAAATCGTATCTAAATGTGCGGACAATCCAATGATGCTAATCAAGCTTTAATCAACGTAATAATACGTAACCGTATAACGTGTGTACTTATGTACTCAACACACGTAACTTACGTATATATGTGACGTATATAAGTGCACGAAATAAAGCAAATTTATACTCTCACAAAAAATATCTCGCAAGATACGAGAACTATCTTTGACAGTGGGTAGATTTGCACCTCTTCGCGCGATAGAAAACAAAGTGAAGTGTAGGTACTCAAAACGTTGTAACACGATATGAAACTAAAATGTGAACTATGTATTTACGAGCAAAGTTGAATCACTTCGAGAACATTTGAAAAGATTGGGTCGGGAATTACATGTAAAAAATGTTGAGCAAAATGCTGACTTTGAGTTTAATTAATTTTACGTATGGGGTTTATAAGGGCTGATAATTAATCCCTGGAAGTGACGGGGGGGTTTAATAAAGAAATATAGTGGACTGTAATAAACAATTGGGCCGAATGGATATAATTATATTATCTGAGCTGAACAATAATTACAACCGTGATGAAAATGAGTTATTCTGTAAAGGGGCGTGGGGGGGCCGGTTCTAACCGATAAATGGAATGTTCCAGGCGGCGGTTCTAATTATCTACCCGCGATAGGTATTCGAAACCACAAAATATTTTTTGCCGGGAAAGGGGGCAAAATATGTAACCGGGTGAAAATGGACTGTAGTAAATCGACGGGGGCCGGTTCAAAACAAAGTTATGGGCCGGCGGGGGATAGTCGGGGGGTGATATAAACCAAAAATTTTCCTGGATTGAAAATGGACTGTAATAAATCGACGGGGGCTGGTTCAGTAGCGGTTTGAAGGGCCAAAATTGTGAAAATGGACTGTAAGGACCAGAATTCGATCCGGCCGAAGGACCAAAAATGTAGCCGCTGGCTACAGGATGCAGAGCTGATGGAATTTGAATGGGAGAGTAGACAGGATAAGAAAAAGATTGTGGGTAAACTGACTGACCTTGCTTTGGAATGTTGTTCTCGATGGGCCGACAGGAGATGCGGTGACGTGCTGAGCCTTCTTGTTGGCTAGTTGAGCTGGCGTCTGTGCAGGGATGTATTGAATGTCCTGGTTTGAGTGATGTACACAGCACTTGTATTAACACTACACTTTAGGTACGCGATATTGTTTGTGCTGACGCGAATGTCTATTGTTTAGAGCTGTCGGCTGCGCGGGCGCGCGCGCGTGCGCCTAGAGAGGCTCGTCGATCCGAACAGAGCGAGACCAGCGCCCGCGCGCGCCTCGACCGGCGCGCGGCGGGGGGGGGGTCATCCCCGCATGCGGGCGCGAATCATGCGTCACGGTCTAGCGTGAACAATTCCCTTTCAAGCTTAGGTTTGCTGGAAGAAATCTCTTTTTAGAGATAAGCTCGCCTGTGTACATATCTTTTAATGTATTATGTCTTGACTGCTTTTCTGTGTACATTAAAGAATAAAGAAAGCTATAGCGATTAAAAAAAGTTGAATACAAATGAGAAATGTAAAAAAAGTAAAAAGTAAAGTATAGTTTGGCTACTTATAGGTATTTACTTGCATCTATGTATTTCGAGAAATCCTCGAAAAACCGCAAAAAATACATGTCCTCCCCATATCTCCAAAACTGGTGGACCGAAAAATGTGACAAAAATCATGGTAATATGTGTATACGTAAATATTACAGGAAAAATATAGCGGTTGAGAAATTCATGAAAATTAAATTATAAAATTAAATTTTTCATCCACGATACAGAACTCTGAACAGTTATTTTTTATGTAGTATCAGAGAAAATTATGTAGCCCCACTTTTTTCCCTTATTGCTACAAGAGCGGAAAGTGTGTCAGCGGCATTTTACCCGATATCAGTACCTATTTAATTCATTGAAGCCCCAGCAATGAGTATTCTGGGATTATCGGTTCTAGCAAGTTGACTTGTGCCTAATGCGGTCTATTTATACAACCAGCGTACGATATTGTTCAATCCCAAAACTGTCCCCTACCTGATAAAGGAAGAGGTAGGCTTGGATGACGGTGAAGCATGGTGTTACAGTGATAATGATATTTGTCATGACTGTAGTTTATAATTTAATCAAGTACCTAGTATAATTTCCTAATTTATGAGTCCTCTAAGGAGTTAACATTTATTAATTACAGACTGTAAAAGGAAATAGACTATATGAGACAGGTAGACAAAGATATATATGTTTTTCTTTTTTTCATAAACATGAATTCCTGCTGTCTTGTATTTTCTTATCCCTTAGTTAAGTAGATATCAGTCATTTGTATAGTATAACTTTTATGTTTAAAAAAAAGACATGATCTTGCTAAGTTTCTTGCCCTTCTTCATAGCAAGACTAATCGAATGGGCGGAGGTAGGCATGTATTTATATATGTAACTTATTAGTATGTAGTATATAGGATGGGATTTGGTCGGCCGCCTGGATTCGTGCTGGGGGCTCGGTTGGTGATCATTGAACCTTGTTCCTGGTCCCTGGCCGGGTCTCCGGTATGGGTTCGGGCGGATGATTAGATTTCACCTGGTATTATATATATTGTACCTATCATTTTAATCGTATGTAGTATATTGCTACATAAATTAAATAAACCTTTAATCTAGTTCATTACATTTATTATTTCATTACATATATTTTTATAAGATTAAATTTTGACTTTTGAAACGTGTATTGTATATACTTAGTTTGCAAAATAAACTATTTGAATTTGAATGACGCATGGTCCCTCAAAAGAGGCAATGTCAACTTTACGCCCCACACGAGTTGCGGGTTCCGCCAATGTTCATTATATACCAACCAGGTGTAAATGGACTACTATCTTTAAATTAAACCACACACCTCTTATTGATCATACAATTGAACAAATGACAGTGGGAAAATTCGGTATATATATATACATATATATATATATATACATATATACCGGCATAAAATAATGAATTATTTGATCCATCATGTCATCAAACCACGCATGGACAGATGATCAGAATGTTTATTCAAAAGTTCCCTTTTTTTCGGAATCCTAATAAGTAATGTAAGATGAAAAATATGCAAAGCTTTAAAAACTTTTAGATCTCGTAAGATTTCTTTGCTTTGCTCGACTTGTTTGACTTGAAAATAATATTGCAATATCCTTGACCTAGCATAGAACTCGACTCCATTAAAAATTTCGTCACGATAATAGACATGCTTTGGCATTGCGCCAAAAATTATATGTTTCCTATTTTCTTGCTGACTTCATGTTGTAAAACAAACCACAATATTTTGTTAGTGGTACCAGACTTTACAGCTGTTAAATCTATTTTCTAAATAAATTACTCATCCACGCTAATATTATGTTTGTTTGTTGGTAGGGGGTAATCTCTGGAACTACTAAACCGATTTTGAATATTCCTTCACGGTTGTTATCAGGGACTAGGATATACTAGTCCCTGGTTGTAATGGTTTGACTCTTCACTTGGACAGAGGCTACAGTTTTTTCCCTGGGAACGGGCAGGGCAGGACATAGCTAGCGTTGCCATCTCTAAAACCAAAAAGGCGGACTTTCCCGTTAAAAAAGCCGGACTATTGGGTCTCAATCCCGGACGCTAAGAAAAAAAGGATTTTTGACAAAAATATTGAATAAAACACATATTTAAAAGCCGGACTATTGAGTCCTGTGGCCGGACGCAAAAAAATTTGACCAAAAATTCGAATAATACACACATATTTCAAGAAAGTTTTAATTGGTATCATCTAGTTTCGCTCGCTCGTTTCTGACTAAAACTGACAGAACGATAGATATAAAAAAGCCTAAAGCCGGACGGGCCGGACAAGAGGTCAAAAAGCCTAACACTGTCCGGCTTTATCCGGACGGATGGAAATGCTAGATTTAGCCATTATTTACATTTGCGCGGGCGTGCTTTATACTCATACCATCGAAGCTGATCGAGGCTCTGTTATACCTAGTTGTTTTTTTACGTTGGTCCATAGTTATAGATAAGTAATTTTAGAATAGAATAAAATATAATAGAAGCCGTTTATTTGTTACAAATGAACACAATAATAAAAAAAAACAAATAACACAAAACACACATGACAAATCGGTCTAAGGCTCGACTTATGGCTGTTTGTTAGAAACAAAAAACCGTCGATCTTCCGCCTTAGGGAACACAAAATCAAACAAAAAAAAAATAACAATAATCAGAATTTATGCAAATGTATGTAGATTTATCCGAATCCAGACCGCATTCTGTTATTTTGACAATGGTATCACTTGTTAAGGCTTAGTGCCTCTGCTGCCTGTTTGTGGCATTGGGGGGGGGGGGGGGGGCACTTCTAACTTGAACTAATATGTTTTGTATCATAAATCTTTTTGATAATAGATTCTAAAAAGTAATTTTCATCAGCTTTCGAGTGTATTTTGGCTTTCGGGAATAAAGGCCAACCATCTACGGCACCGTACATTTAAGTTTATTCACGGATAGTTTCGAAATTAAATATGAGAAATGTGATAGGGTCCCGTTGGTTACCCTTTGGGTACGGGACCCTAAAAAGTAAAATAAATAAAAAACATATTTTATAAAAATGCAATATGGATGGGTATCAAATTGTAGGTATTAAAGAGCTGATTCTAAAAATATATAGCATCTATTTCGGGAAATCCTCCTAAAACCATGAAAAATATATGTCCACCCATTATCTCCAAAACCGGTAGACAGAAAAATATGGAAAAAATTATGGTAATATTGTGTTTACGTAAAGATTACAGGAAAAATATAGCGGTCGAGAAATTCACAAAAAAAAATTACAAAATTAAATTTTTCATCCACGATACGGAACCCTAGGTACGCGAGTCTGACTCGTACTTGACCGTTTTTTCTTATCGTGAGACCAGGCGGGGTACAAGAATACGTACCTCCCCCCCTCCTAAATGACAGTGGGCCAACTTGTATGGGAGTTGGTCCAATCGCCGCCGCCAAGTTTATGATGTATGTTACATAAAAGGACATAATTAATGTAGTCCTGAAGCAAGTTTCATGAAAAAAAAAGTAAGTATTTGTTTAGATTTTTACATTTGCAAAAGCTTTCGTCGCGGCTGAAGTACGGGACGGTGTAAAACATAATTAGTCATACCTCGAAATATAACTTGATGGGGACATTGGTATCGATTCGGTCTAACACGATTTAACTTATTTGACAGGACTAAACTTAATTTAAGCGTTCTGTCTTTTTCTTACTGTATCGAAAAGACAAAAACAGGATGCTCAAAATAAGGTTAATCCTGTCAAATAATTTAAGTTGTGTCGCGCTGAATCGACACCATTATGTCCTTTCATTTAAAATATGTCTTGATCTTGGCGGCGCTTGGACTGAATTTGCCCACATTTGTGACGATCGACCGGCTTAATAAAAATGCGCAAATGGTAATTCATTCCAAAATTTCTTTTACTTCTGTCACACAGCAAAAATTTTCCTCCCGGAACACTATCCTATAACCAAATTAGCTTTACTTTATTATACGTACACTTTTAATACAAATATATAAGATACTTAGATATAAAACTAAAAATATAGATGCTATATGTCTATATCTATATCTATGTCTATATGACTTAAATCAAATTTACATGTTTTAGTTTTAAAAGTTCCTTTTAATTTTCAGGTTCTATAACGTTTTGTTTCTTTTCATAATTTCATAACATTTTGATTTGAGTTATAAAGATACTTTTACCAAAGTAAGAGTCGAAATTTTGAATTTGGGTTAAAATTGTAATATTTAGGTCGGCGGACCGTACACAGAGGTTACTAAAAATCTTGAGCCGCCCCTGGCTGCTGTCAATGAGAAAGACCTTGGTTCTTGCGACAGTTTCCTTTGTGAAACAGATAATGAGTAAATGTAACTCCGAAATGAATCGGTAAAATACCCAACTTCATTGCTCGACTGACAAATTTAACTCGATTGAACGGTAGAAGAATTTTCTTAGATCTAATAATAAAATAAAAGAGTTCTTGTAAAATATCATGATCACCGCGATACGGTCTAATCATAGCAATATTAGGTCTTTATATATGAAATTGCCGTTTTCTATAGATAATTTGAAGGAAAAAAACTGTACTTTTCAGTAACATTTTTGCATTTTTTTAGGAATGAATAATCCAAATGATGTAATTTCTTATGTGTATTGTTAATTTAATATCAAAATGTAACCCATAGCGCCATCTATGGACAGTTCTATGTAACTATCTAAAACATGATTGATTGTCTATTGAATAAAAGTAGTTCCCTCTGGTCACTAGCTGGACAACGACGTTTCATTTATTATCATAAATATCAGGTTATGGGCACAGTGTAACGCCATTTTGTGATCTCTCCACGCGGTAATAGTTTTATCTCGCGCTAATTTTACTGTGCTATAAAGAAGCTTGGACTGAATTAAGCGGATTTGGTTTGCAGTAATTGCGACGCAGTTTGAGAAAAAACATTAGTATTACAGTGAACGGACATGGCTTCATCGAATTACGTTGTCAGTGTACCTAAGTTGAAGGGACGCGAGAATTATAGTGAGTGGGCTTTCGCAGCAGAGAATTTTCTCGTTTTGGAGGGCATGCTGTCTTGCATCCAGCAGGCGGCGGCATCAAAACCAGAAGCTGCAGATGATGCGAGAACCAAAGCAAAACTTGTGCTAACCATTGATTCTTCGTTATATGTTCATATCAAGGATGTGAAAACGACAAAGGAGTTATGGGACAAGCTTAAAAACTTATTTGATGACTCGGGATTTACAAGAAGAATAAGTTTATTACGGAATTTAATTTCAATTCGTCTCGAAGATTGTAGTTCCATGACCTCGTATGTGACACAAATAACAGAAGCAGGTCAGAAATTAAGTGGAACAGGTTTCAATATCAGTGACGAATGGATTGGCTCGCTTTTGTTGGCAGGATTGCCAGAAAAATTCTCCCCAATGATAATGGCTATAGAACATTCAGGTATGTCAATATCGACGGACGCCATTAAAACAAAATTGCTCGATATGGAAACAGACAGCAGCGCCCCCGGTGGTGCTTTTGTGAGTTACAAGAAACAAAAGTCGGTGTTGTCTATGGTTGGTAAAGATGGCGCGCATACACATCCGCATCCGTCACTGTCAAAGACAATGGCAAGAAGTGTCAAATGCTACAAGTGTAAACAAACTGGTCATTATCGTAACCAGTGTCCGAATATTGGTAAAAATTCTTATGATTCAAGAAACAATGAACGTAAACAAACAAATGCGTTTAGTACCGTGTTTCTAAGTGGCAATTTTCGGAAAGATGACTGGTACATAGATTCTGGCGCAAGTGGACACTTGACGGCCAATGAACATTGGATGAAAAATGTGTCGTACGAACAAAATATCAAAGAAATTGTTGTTGCAAACAAAGAAAAAGTGTCAGTGTTATGTTCTGGCGATGTGCAGATTACGACATCAACTGATAAATGCGAGTATGAAGTACTAGTGGAAGGTGTTTTGTGTGTTCCGAGCTTGACAACAAATCTTTTGTCTGTCAGTCAGTTAATCAGCAAAGGCAACAAAGTATCGTTTTCAGATAGTGGTTGCAAAATCTTCAATAAAGAAGATGATTTAGTGGCTACAGCGTGTTTGGTCAACGGAGTATACAAGTTAAATATGCCAGAGTACTTAGCAGCTACAGCAGTGATGTCAAGTGACATTTGGCATCGTAGATTAGGACATGTCAACAGTAAATATATGAATAAGATGCAGAACGCAGTGGAAGGGTTGACACTTGATAAGAAAGCCACAGTAACAAAGGCGTCATGTGTAGTGTGCTGTGAAGCCAAACAGACTCGTTTACCATTTCCACAAGAGGGTAACAGGTGTAATGAATTGCTGCAAATAGTGCACACAGATATCTGTGGTCCCATGGAGAATGTTTCGATCGGAGGATCAAGATATTTTATGTTACTAGTGGATGACTACAGTCGTATGACCTACATTTACTTTCTGAAACAAAAAAGTGAAGCATTTGAGAGCTTTAAAAAGTTTCAAGCCAAAGTGGAAAATCAGTTATGTAAGAAAATCAAGATTTTGCGGAGTGATAATGGAAAAGAATTCTGCAATATGGAATTTGATGGATATTTAAGCAAAGCAGGTATAATTCATCAAAAGACAAATCCCTACACTCCGGAGCAAAATGGTTTAACTGAGCGCTTCAATCGAAGTGTGGTTGAAAAAGCCAAATGTCTTTTATTTGAAGCTGGTCTAAGAAAAGAATTTTGGGCTGAGGCCGCTAACACGGCTGTTTATCTGCAAAATAGGACGGTAGCTTCAGGTCTCAATGATAGGACACCTTATGAAGTGTGGACGGGCACCAAGCCAGATATAAGTAATCTTAGGATCTTTGGCAGTTTAGTGATGGTGCACGTACCTAAGGAAAAAAGACTAAAATGGGACAAAAAATCTGAAAAATGCATTTTAGTAGGCTATCCTGATGACATAAAAGGATACAGAGTTTATAACCCTAACACAAATAAGGTCACAACTAGTCGTGATGTGGTTGTCTTTGAATCTGAATGCGTAGTACTAGTAGAGGAGAATAAGAAGTCCGAGGCAGTATTGGAAGAACATCCAGATTCAGTGGGGGATGGTAATCAGGCAGGTGGGTCAGAAACTTCAACAGATGAATCTCTGACAGATGGAATGCTGACATGTGATGAAACCTACTTGCCAAGTGATGACTCAGAAAATGAAAGCTTGAGTATGAGTAACATTAATACCAAGATTGGTACTTCTATAAGAAAAAAAGAGAAGAGAAAAAGACGGCAGCCAGAAAGATATGGTTACAGCAACATCTGTGTTAATAACAGTGGACTGGAAGATGCTGGCCAGCTGACTTTGCAGGAGGCGTTAGAAGGACCAGAGAGAAAACAGTGGTTAGAAGCTGTGCGGGATGAACTGCAGTGTTTTAATGAAAATGATGCATGGGAACTTGTGGACGTTCCTAAAAATGGTACTATAGTGCAGTGTAAGTGGGTACTAAAAAAGAAATATGACAGTGAAAACAAAGTGCGTTATCGTGCCAGGTTGGTGGCAAAAGGTTTTACACAAAAACAAGGTGTTGACTATACTGAAACTTTTTCGCCTGTTGTTAGGCACAGTACTTTGAGACTTCTATTTGCATTGTCTGTGCAACTTGGGTTAGATGTAACTCATTTAGATGTGAAAACTGCATTTCTTAATGGAAATTTAGAGGAAAATGTTTATATGCATGTACCAGAACAATTCAGTACTCAGAACTGTGAAAATAAAGTGTTAAAATTAAAAAAGGCTATTTATGGTCTTAAACAAGCATCCAGAGCTTGGTATGACAAGGTGGATGGTTGTTTATTAGAAAATGGGTATCAACGATCAAAGTTGGAACCTTGTATGTATTTAAAAAATAATGATGTCTCTCGAACAATCATTACTCTGTATGTTGATGATTTCTTTATTTTTTCAAATGATGTAAATGAAACAAATAATTTGAAGAATGTACTGAGTAGTCAGTTTAAAATAAAAGACTTGGGACAAGTAAAGCAATGCTTAGGAATGTCTGTAAACATTAATAAAGAAAAAGGTTTTGTAACTTTAAGTCAAGAAGACTATATTGATCAGTTGTTATGCAAATTCAGTATGACAGATTGTAAAACTGTAGACACTCCAATGGAGAGTAAATTGAACTTGGTTAAAGGTCAGAATATTACACATCAAGTGCCATACCAGCAACTAATAGGTAGCCTGATGTATTTGGCAGTGCTGACTAGGCCTGATATTGCTTATTCTGTTGGATATTTGAGTCAATTTAATAACTGTCATAACGATGAACACTGGTTGTATGCAAAAAGGGTACTTAAGTATTTAAAAAAGACTAAGAATTTTGGTTTGAAGTATTCTAAAGAGGGTTGCACTGAAATAAAAGGTTATGTTGATGCTGACTGGGCCAGCAACAGTTTAGATCGAAGATCATATACTGGTTTTTGTTTTGTTCTATCGGGTTGTGTAATTTCTTGGGAATGTAAGAAACAGAAAACAGTGGCTCTATCTAGCACTGAGGCAGAATACATGGGTATTACTGACGCTTGTAAGGAAGCAATTTATATCAGAAACCTGCAATATGAAATTACAAATGAAATGTACACAATATCTTTGTTTAATGACAGTCAGAGTGCACAGAAGCTGTCAGTTAATCCAATTTTTCATAAAAGATCAAAGCATATTGATGTGAGGTATCATTTTTGTAGAGAATGTATAGCTAACAAAATTATAAATATAGTTTTTATGCCTACAGCTAATATGCCAGCTGATTTGTTGACAAAAAGTCTGTGTACAGTGAAACATTATACTTTCTTAAAAGGATTGGGTATTGTTATAGTTTAGGGTGATGTTTGTTGCATGTTTTGATATAGTGGGGGTGTTAATTTAATATCAAAATGTAACCCATAGCGCCATCTATGGACAGTTCTATGTAACTATCTAAAACATGATTGATTGTCTATTGAATAAAAGTAGTTCCCTCTGGTCACTAGCTGGACAACGACGTTTCATTTATTATCATAAATATCATGTATGAATGAAACAACATTAATTTAATTTTTGAAAACTGTCAGCTGTAAAAAAATATTACGAATCTTATCATGGAAATGGATAGCATTTAGGACTTAGGACTAACTGTTTTTGCAGATTTAATTTTTATAATCAAACTGAAAATAAAAACAAAATTTAATACGTAGATGTAAAATACTTAATTTAATTAGCTATTGAATTACAGGAATTATGAACTCATAAATGTGAAAGAAAATTTCGGCAATTTCATACGTAAATACCTATTATATACAGGCTAGGTTTTTTTTGTATGCCGTTTCTTGGAATAGCCTATCCTGTGACGGAAGTTGCTGACCAAATCAACATCCTGTATGGCTGTGGGACCAATGGTGTTGGAGCATGGACCATTTTGTTACATTCGTAAATCATTTGTTTTCGTGTTCCCCACAAACACAAGCCCATCCGAGAGTCAATTACTACCAGGCCCTCTAAAATGGCCGCTTTGGATGAATCATTTTATGATTCAGTTCTAATGCCGTCTCTTTTGCACGCGTGAAAAAACTCTGACTCTATCCTACTCTCAAATCATTTTATAATTCACCCAAGTCGGCCTTTTTAGATCCCCTGGTCCTCTAAAAAGGCCGTTTTACATGAATCACATTATGATTCTGTTCGAATGCCGTATCTTTTGCACGCGTGAAAAAACTCTGGCCCTATCCTACTTTCAAATCATTTTATAATTCACCTAAGTCGGCGTTTTTAGATCTTGTGATGTCAAGGTTTTATTTTGCGAAATTTGCAAAAAGTGTTATCGATCCGTGATACGGTGATACTGATCACTTACCAAGCCTCCAGCATAAATAAATGTTACCTTATAATATAAGTATAATTACAGATAATATAATACACAATTATCCGTTTCTCTTGACAGTCTTAAGTTAATATAAATTTAATTCGCGTGGCATTTCCTTGCAGACCTTACATAGGTAGCGTTCCTAAACGCCGCACACTGGTTATATGTATATCAAGAAACTGTGGACTTAGGGTAAAGTCAAGTTGAAGGTCAAGGAATCGAACTGATTTTTTTTGATAGACTGATGACGCCATTACAGACACCTTTTGCTGATGTAGTTTTTCAGAAATATGCATATCTTTCTGAGAAAAAAGTATGGAGAAAATAATGTTTCTGTCAATTACTTGAATACTTCATATTTATTTAAAATGAAATTACTGCAGGTGATAGAGGAAGTCACAGCCAACACTTTATTTCCTTACACTTAACTGCAAAAATCGAATTTTAATTAAATATTTTCAAGTGCCTGTAGTTCCCATAGTGCAGATTTTCGCAGTTAAGTGTAAGGAAATAAAATGTTGGCTGTGACTTCTGTGACTTCCTCTATCACCTGCAGTAATTTAATTTTAAATAAATATGGTATTCGTATTCAAGTAATGGACAGAAACATTATTTTCTCCATAATTTTTTCTCAGAAAGATATGTATATTTCTGTAAAACTACATCAGCAAAAGGTGTCTGTAATGGCGTCAGCAGCTTACCACAATAAGATCTATTCGATTCCTTGACCTTCAACTTGACTTAACCCACGATTTCGTGATATTGAATCAATGTGCGCCGAGGTAAATCTGTCACCCGTTCCATAACCACCAGAGTGAAAATGAACAGCTCCGAACAATTCCCGAAGTCGTTGATAAATCTCGTCAGAAACGTAAAATTCACTTTTGACAGTTAAATTTTAGGCCCAGTTAATTCTGGGGTAAATTTTTACTCTGACATTTTTCATCACATTACTCACCATTTTTTGGTTTCTGAGTTATAGAATTCTTTGAAAAGCCATTTTATTAGGTACAGTAATAATGATACTTACATAAACAAAAAAATATCCTTTACCACGAAAAAAATTTACGAGAAAACAAAAATCGTGTGTGGCCATTCCAAAACAATTAGTAAATACCTAGATTCCGTCTCAGTCTTATCCCTTTCACTTTTACGAAGTAAACTTTACATTTACCCAGGCGTATTGGAACGATACCTTAAGGGTCGGAGTTCCGAGATTGGACAAACCAGGGTTCGGGATTATGGCTTTTTAAGATAGTAAAATGTTAATTTCTGAACAAAATAAATACTACTTGTTACCTTACAAGATGAAGTACAGGTTCATTAAAAAAAATCTTGGCATTAATGTTTAGTAACTTCAGAAAAAAAACAGGATTGTCAAGTTCAGGTTACACCCGTAGCACCGCAATGCTATTCAAGAGATTTTCTTGAAATTCCTGGTTTTTTTCTGAAGTTACTATACATTAGTGCCGTGATTTTTTTTAATGAACCTGCACTTAAACTAATAAGGTAACAAGTGGTATTTATTTTGTTCAGAAATTTTAATTTTTACCGTCTTAAAAAGCCATAACCTCGAACCCCGAATCTCGGAACGCCGACCCTTAATTATTTTCATTGCGTTCAAACCTGTTTGGCATTGCATGCAGCTCTATATAACTATTCCTGTACCACAATAGCTCTTGTGCTTATTTACAATGTATAAATAAGTATTCATGCTACCAGAGGCATTCATCGTAATGTTTTGTGATAAAAGCATGCTGTGATAAATAATAAGTAAGTAATGGTAAAAGCACCCACTGAGACCATTTCCATTTAATTAACACCTGTGTCAATATTGTAATGACTAAGAAATATGCATATTGGTACTAGCTATTATCCGCGGCTTCGCCCGCGCTGATTTAATTTGCATATTTTCGGGATAAAAATTAGCGTATGCCTATGCCACTCTCCGGTCCATAAATCCATCATCTCTATGCAAAAAATCTCGTCGATACGTTGCTTCGTTGCTGCTGCGTGAAAGAAGGACAAACCAACAAACCGAAAACCAACAAACATATTTTCGCATTTATAATAGGGGTACGGATACGGATATAAAATATAAGAAAGCGACTAACCCCTAGTTTCTATTTTGAGAATACACAAATGAACGAATCACACGCCGAATTTACCGCGAGCACGCTCCATAAAAGAAGTTCGATCAAAGGACAATTTGTCTAATTCAACTCGATGACCCTTTGTAGACAGGATATAGACACTCTAAATAATAATAAATATGGGATTGTGGCATAAATACAGAACATATATCTATATCTATTATCTAAGGATTTAGTCAGTTTGCGTCAAATAAATTAATTTCAGACTGACACATCAGGAATCAGGAACAAATACGCGCTTTTAGGGCGTGGAGGTTTTTTGTGTTTTGAAATACCTGTCTTTTCCTTCAACGTTCATCAAAGTAGGTATACGGATAAATTTCTAAAAACTCATTGGTTCTAACTCGATCAGCAGGATTCGAACCTGGGTCTCAAGATTGAGCGACCGGCGTCCAACAACTCGGCGCTTCTTTAAAAATAATTTCTATCAAAATTGCTCCAAGTCTTTGTTTGGCAAACCATTTGGTAAATTTAGTTTTACTTTTCTTTGTGTTAAACTCGTTTTAACTCGTTTGTCCTTCGATCATTAGCGGCACTTCGATATTGCGCTAATTATACATTCAGTATACAGCCTAGTGCATCGTTAGCAAATAAAATATGTTTACGTAAGTAGTTACCGTATTCTTTTCCCATTATGTCAAGTGCTCTATTCAATAAGCCAACCAAAACATCGGGCGGTGTTGTGAAACTTTTACTTTATTATTTCAAAACACAGAGTTCAGCAAATGCCCCACGGTCGCGGTCGGTCGGTCGCTGACTTTTAATTTCGTGTAGATTGCTAAAGCCGCAACACCGCACTGGTCCAATAAAACACCATCACTTTTTGTCACTACCCAACACACTACCTATAATTCTCTTTGCATTAATTAAAAAAGCTGCACTTATAATTTCCTTATGAAGTTAAGGGAAGACCTGATGGCGCGTTGTGATTGGTCAAACTACTGATTTACAAACTTGTATAAAAGAAAAAGTTTGAAGGACAACACTGAGCGTGGTTCCCCAATGAGGAGTGGAGTGTGTCCGATGTTGACGTGGTAGCGTGGCGCGACTCGGTACAATACTAAACTTCTCCATGCAATGCTGTCTGAATCACAGCCCACACGGTTTTTAGTCGAGAAAGCGACAAACAAAAACAACTTACTCGCTCACTCCGATTTGACAAATTGAGACAGCTATGAGCTTTCCTCTGGGATTTCAATTGTCGAATGTAAGGAATATGGATCAAAGCGCAAATAAAGTAACTTTTCCCGCTCCGTACCTTTCGTGTTGTTTACAAAATCCTCTTATCGTTATCAAAATGATTAAAAACAGTTTAAATATTTGGTAAAAACTATAAAGAATATTTGTGTTTTGTATGGAGAATTTGAACATAATAAAATTTTCAGTACAAACATTTTTGTATTTTTTTTGCGAATGACAAATTGAAATTTTATACAGTTTTGTGTGTATGAATGAAACATGCAGCAGCTAACATCAACTTTAATTTAACTTTTAGTACGAAATTATGTTGAAAATTTGGTTATTAATCTGAAAATAAAAACAAGATTTTTATACCTAGATATAAAACCTTGAAATCAACTTTCAAACAAAAAACAAAAGCTATTGAATTACAGGTATTATGAACTCATGAATCTGTAAGAAAATTTCGGCTATTTCATAGATAAGCACCCAATTCGCTTAAATTAAATTATGTCAAATTTCGAGATTTTTCGAACTTGTGGTCTAAGAAATCTCATGATGATGAATATTTTTACGAAAATGATGTAACTTTCATTTGCCTTCGTGTTACATCACTTGAGAAATGGCTTTTTAGAAATGTGTCCTTTGCTATCAAGATAAATTTATAATAATTTGCTTCCAACTGATTTGACAGATGGATGACAGACGAGTAGACAGACAGAGACAGACCACTTTTTTATAAGCAATCACACATCATCATCAGTATAATGGCTAAAATTCTCAAGCGACGTCATATTCGTAAATAGGTATAGTGTACCAAAATAATGAAAACTATGTCCAAAACAGGTCAAGTGCGAGTTGGACTCGCGCACGAAGGGTTCCGTACCGTTATCTATAAAAACGGCAAAAAAACATGTCTGTTGTATGGGAGCCCCCTTAAATATTTATTTTATTCTGTTTTTTAGTATTTGTTGTTATAGCGGCAACAGAAATACATCATCTGTGAAAATTTCAACTGTCTGAATCGCGGTTCATGAGATGGTGACAGACGGACAGCGGAGTCTTAGTTATAGGGTCCCGTTGGTTACCCTTTGGGTACAGAACCCTAAAAATGACGTATATTCTCTGAAAAAAAAAAAGAAATCTTCTTGAAATTAAGCTAATATGGGAATTATAAAGTAACTTAAGAATTTATGATGTGCCTAAATCAGACCACGTTTTGCTTTTATGCTCAACCCAGGCCCTCTCCTTCCTCATAAAAATGTTACATTCCTATCTTAATTAGAGGCAATTAATCTAAACATTCATCGTTATCACTGATATTTATCGCTGATAAATCGACACTTTTCTAATGATTCTTTGATATGAAAAGGAATAATGCCTGGTATTTCCCTTTGTAATCAGCAGGATATATGGTATTAACGGCGAATTAATCAATAAAATGGTTGAAGTTGGAGATTGCTTGTTTTTTCAACACTATAAAACTCGTGATAAACAAAATAGTAGGTATGTATTATAATTCCATCCATCCATCAGCCTGTCTTCGTCCACTGCTGGACATAGGCCTTTCCAAGATTTACCACGGTTGGCGGTCCTCCTGGAAGAAATGCCCATACTCACACACGCTGGGCAGGCCGGTGCCGAAACCCTCGCACCAGTGACGCCACGGCCCCTTCACCAGTCTGTTTTATAAAAAGGCCAGCGATTGAGGATGGATATACCGCCATCAATCAGTCCCAGGCATGGTTGGGCCCCTTGGTTTTGCCTGAGAGCTCTTACTCTCCCCCGAATAACTTCAGAGGGGTTTGCGAGTCCAGTCTACAGTCGAGCTCAGCATCAGCTCTACCACTTTGTAGCTCGGCATCAGCTCTACCACGACTTTACCTGGAGATAAAATTAGAGATAAATAAAATTTCGTCCGAAAACGTGGCTCAGCCTTCGGCCTCGTCAAAAACACTTTAGCAGAGGATTAATTTATAGAACAAGCAAAAGTTTCATTCGAAATCTTTAGTACAGAAATTTTGTTTACCACGAGTTTTGAACGACCTATCCAACGACAACGCACACCTTGGGTATGATGAAAAAAAAAAACACTACGTGTAAGGGCTAAGGTAAACAAAAATATTTTCAACTCTTTATTTTACCCCTTGAAATGAAATTAAATTGTGTCGGCGTGACTATATAATAATTTTTAATTTAACCCTCGAAAGTTTAGCGTTGATTATGTTCTAGGCCCAATTTCAGCCTTAAAGTCTGAACTAGGCTGGACTCAGGTCTAGAACGAACAACGCCAGACTTTCGAGGCTTCATTGGATGAAATTAGGACTCTCCCTTTGTTTCCTTGATTTGTTAGTCTTTTATTGAGGAAACGGAGGTAATAAAAATGTATCAAAATATATACTTTTGTCTAAAGAAAATATATTTCAACCCTAGTTTTTTAGGGTTCCGTACCCAAAGGGTAACCAACGGGACCCTATTACTAAGACTCCGCTGTCCGTCTGTCACCAGGCTGTATCTCATGAACCGTGATAGTTAGACAGTTGAAATTTTCACAGATGATGTAATTCTGTTGCCGCTATAACAACAAATACTAAAAAACATAATAAAATAAATGTTTTAGGGGGCTCCCATACAACAGACATGTTTTTTTGCCGTTTTTTATAGATAATGGTATGGAACCCTTCGTGCGCGAGTCCGACTCGCACTTGGCCGTTTTTTTAAAGTGTTTCTTAGAAGAACGCGGTTTCGCAGCCGGATTGTGAAAAACCCGCCTTTTTCTAATTAATCGAAACAGAACACTGACATTCAAAATTCACTCAATAGTTATTCAACAAAAACTTATTTATTACCTTATTGTGTATGCTGCCATCGCAAAGTTTCCATTGGTTTCTGTAAATTAGAATTAAATTTTTTTTTATTCAAAACGAATTTGTACTGAATTAGGCGTTTTTTTCCAGGAACCCGGCAGCGAATTTCTTTGTGGCCTGTGTTCTGATGAAGAATTAAAAAAAACTAAATTTACAGAATTATACGTAACGTTACTTATTATAACAGTGTATCAAGTTTCAATTAGCAGAGCTAAAGGTTCTTGATCCCTGTAATAAGGTCTGATCCTTGCAACGAAGGGTCTATATTGTAGTACAACATATACCAGTTGCAGGGATAGTTGAGGGAAAGCAATCCGTCGTCGGTCAAAGACCTTCTTTGTCCCTACTCCAGTAAACTACCAAACAACATTATGCAAGTACGTTGAACTGTGGTATGCACGTCAATTGACGAGAAGACAGGTGGTTCCGTATCTAATTATTTTTCTATATCCTGGTAAAATTTCCTTCCTATTGAATATTAATTGTGTATGGAATTCAAGAATATACTTACATTATTTAGTATCCTTCATGAAATCATGATGCAGTCTGAATGTTAAGTGATCACAAGTTTTTACGAAATACCAAGCCAAAGTGTATAAAAGCGGAAGCGACGAACACAAAAGGATACATTTCAAATACACCTCGAATAATTTGAAGTTAACCTATATTACTGTAAAAGAAATATTTAAAATTGTGGTATTCAATCGATTCAGTGGCAAAGTTCGCTTGTCTAAAGATTTAAACACGGTAACAGAACAGAGACTAGGGGATTCCTATCCCTGTGTCAGAAATAGTATTTTTGGCAGATTAGAATAGTTCTAAGTTTATTTAACATACCTATACGTATAAGTATGTATGTTACATAATACATATGTACGACGAACGCAAAGGACTTTCACTTTTATATTTCACATTTGAGAATTTTAGTAGAAACTGGATAAGTTCATACAAACGAGACACCAAGCTCTCAAAAATGATTTCCCTTTTTTTTGACAGAACATATCGTAAGATCTCGTAGCTGATAATTGTGATTGTCGGTCCTTTGTGGAACGTATGGGACATCTGATCAAAAATCACTTGTACATACTTGGCCACTGTTTAAAATACTTTAATTCACAAAACGGTTTTCGCAATTTTTTAATAAAAGTAGAAGTGGTATTTTAATCAGATAGTAAGATATCGACGACCGACCCCAGTTCTTGTATTAACATCGATTTTTCTCTAAAAGTAAAGCCTCCATACGTTGCGCTACATCTTTATTGCACAAAAGGACTAGACTAGGGTTATTATTCAAATCTTTGGGACAAAGTAACAGTTGTACAATTTTAAAAATTTATAGATTTCCTTGATCCTTGTTCTGAGGTAAATGAACGGAGAGCGAGTTGGATAGAACAAAGGGCCAGTGCATCGGCGCACCACATCCCCGTCTGGCTGTTGACCTTGCCACTTCTTTGTGTAGCTCTATTTACTTATACTCTGTGTAAAAGCAAACAGCATGTAACTTAATATTTTAGAAAGTATACTAGTAGTATAATAATAAAGCCGATTCTGAAGGATATAATTTTAGTTTTAGTCTTGTCAAAACTTAAGAATTTCATTAAATTTTTTTATTTTAAATTTAAGGACTATTTTGCAATAAAGAAAATTTAGTTTTGACAGCACTAAAACTAAAATTAAAGCCTTCAGACGACGGGTTTTCTAAAAATAAATAAATCTATGAGCTTTCAACATTGTGATGTCTTTGAATTTTTTCCCGGGTTCCTACTACCGGTCGTGCTACCAAACTGCAATGCAGCTGAAGGACAAATAGGTTGACTTAGGAAACCATTAAATGAATCTTGATAGCCGTCTAATATCAAAGAACAATTTCAAAAGTATTGTAAACCATTTAGAAAGTACCTAAGTCTGTATGACTTCCTAACTACCTTAAACTAACGGTGTTGACTTAGGAAACCTGTAAATAAATGGTTTATAGCAAGGCTGGCCAATAGATTTACCAAGTGAGCAAAATTTCTTAGACTAGCGGCGCGCCGAGCCACTACTACTACCATATTAATAAGGTAATTACAAAAAAGACAAAATATGCTTTAATTTACTTTATTTGTAAATTAAATGAAATAGCATTTTTTCTTTTATTTAATGTGAGATGTGAAGTGGTTTTCCTGATAGTAATTTGTCAGCTAGCCGGCCGACCGAAGTGCTGGCGGGCAAATTAAAATGCTTTGGCGGGCCACTTCGTGGCCCGCGTGGCTGGGTTTGGCCGGCCTTGGTTTATAGATATGCACATTTTTAAAACATAAAGATAATTATTTTAGACAAATCACTTGATAGGCGTCTAACATCAAAGTACAATTTCAAAAGTATAGTAAGCTATTTAGAAAGTACCTAAGTATATATATGACTTCCTGACTAGGTACCTTAAACTAACGGTGTTGACTTAGGAAACCTTTAAATAAATGGTTTATAGATATGCACATTTTTAAAACATTAGGAAAATTATTTTAGACAAATCACTTGATAGGTGTCTAACATCAAAGTAAAATTTGCTATGACTTTCTAACTAAACTAACGGTGCTCCAAACTAATTTACCCACGTTAAATTCGTGGATCATTTGCGAGTTCGTATCCAATAAAGTTTGAAAAATTTCAGTAGTAAAAACACAGTAGGAAAAATGTTTGTCAAGTCATATCGTAACTTTACTGACTGCGGTACAATTTCAATGTTAGCAATAGTTCGCTCATCATCACAGCGGGGCTGATTAATTTTATAATGAAAGCCAGACCGACATTCATTACCGTAATACGATACACGGCAAAGTAATAATTCACATGTTGCTCTAATCTAGTAACAGACATCACAGAAGTTATCTGGCGCCATGGGGGTGTTCAGGTCGAGACGGCCGGTATGAGCCCCAACCATCAGGGAGTGGAGGGTAATCTTGGCAACCGGCCAACGCAGGGTACCTACTTTAGAAACATTGGCGGATTCAGGGGAGGGAGGTTGGGGGCCATGGCCCCCCCAAAACGGCCAGGAATTCCATATATTAGACTATTTAATTCGACTTTTCGATTCGATTTGGGTGCACTTTTACACAGTGTTGATGCTTAGGGTCTTCTTTCAAATCTAAAATACTTTGTGTTTGTCCAAATACTTTAATCTATAAGGATTCAATATAAAATACTAAGTATGATCGACGACGTCTGTCCATGTATGCGTCACACGGCTAAGTGGTGATACAGGGGCGCGGGCGCAGGGAGATCCCGATGCGTTCCGTATTTGTTATCTAAACAATCTCCGCCTCCTTGAAAGTGATGAAAGTTCTGTTCTTCTTAGAGAATGTCGATTAGCGGGCAAATTCGGTTGATTGCTCGCCGTATGATTCCTTTGCTTGTCTTGATGTCTGCTACACGACATGCACCATCAGATCCCTTGTAAACGTTAGTAATTCTTCCTAATGGCCACTTCATAGGCGGGCTACATTCATCTTTAATAAGAACCAATTGATTCGGTTTGATGTCAGGTTGTCTGTTCTGCCATTTAGTCCGCTGCTGCAGCTCGCAGATATATTCACGGCTCCATCTGCTCCACATATGCTGCCTTGCTTGCTCAATAAGGGCGTATCTGTGAAGACGGCTGGGATTTACATCTTGAAGATCAGGGGCAGGCAGTGACGTAAGCGGTCTTCCTACGAGAAAGTGCCCGGGAGTTAAAGGACAAAGGTCATTTGGATCAGGGGACATTGGCATTAGAGGCCTCGAGTTCAAAATAGCCTCTATTTGGCAAAACAATGTCGTGAGTTCCTCAAATGTAAAATGAGCGCTACCTACAACCCTTTTTAAATGAAATTTTGCGGACTTCACAGCTGCTTCGTACAAACCCCCAAAATTGGGCGCATTTACTGGCGAAAACTTAAACTTTATGCCTTCACCGGCCAGATCTGACACAGAATCGGAACAATTTTTGACAAGAGCAGCAATTTCTCGGTTTGCACCGACAAAATTGGTGCCGTTGTCACAAAATATCTCGCGAGGCTTTCCTCGACGAGACATGAAGCGTCGCAAGGCCAGTATAAATGCTTCTGTAGTTAAGTCGCTGACCAACTCGAAATGGACAGCTTTAACCTTGAAACAAATAAAAACACAGAGATAACATTTAATTAACCTGGCGCCGCGACCCTTCCTGTTAAGGATTAAAAAAGGACCTGCGTAATCTGTTCCTGTTATTTCAAAAGGATATCCAGGTGATAATCTAATCGAAGGTAAGTTACCCATGATTTGTTTTGCAGCTGCTCCTTTCATTCGTTTGCATTTCAAACAATTATTACATATTCTTCTTGCTAAGCATCGGCCACCAATGGGCCAGTATTGTTCTCTTACAACTGAAAGAAGCAGTTGCGGTCCTGCATGCATTAATTTGATGTGATAATATTTCATGACTAACTCTGTATACCGATGTTTACTACTTAACACGATTGGGTGCCGTTTGTCAAAACTATAGTCGGAGTTTTCTAGCCTCCCCCCAACACGAATCAAGCCTGTCTGTTCATCAATTGTCGGGGTTAAATTATGCAATGCAGGTAATGATTTGAAATTATTTTTATAAATGGAAAAACATTCAAGTTGTGAAAACTGAGCTAGCTTCAACTCGCTATTCTTTAATTCTTCAACGGTCAAAAGTCCAGTTATTTTTATATTCTTTTTGCATATATTATTAATAAATCGACAGACGTACGCAAAAGCACGACGTAATTTTATGAAACTCGAATATCGCTCAAAGTCTACAATTGACTTCGGATTTGTATCAATATTTGAAAAGTGGACTCTCACTTCAGGTAAATTGATTTGCGAAACAACGCTCTGCTGGTCAGGCCACTGATCTTGTGCGCTTTTTAGGTATGTAGGCCCATCCCACCACAACGAAAGATGCGGTACCTCCTCGGGGTACACACCACGTGATGCGAGATCAGCTGGATTCAGCGATGAAGGCACGTACATCCACACGCAGTTACTTGCACACAACTCGTTTATCTCAGCTACGCGATGTGACACAAACGTACTTAACTTGTGCGGTGGAGTATTCAGCCAGCCTAATACCACATTCGAGTCGCACCAAAAAACTTTCTTATCTGCTAGACAGCGCAGTGATTCCGTTACCTTTTTACATAGGCGAGCGGCTAAGACTCCTCCACACAGCTCAAGTCTAGGTATAGTAGACGTTTTCAGAGGGCAAACCTTTGATTTTGCACATAAAAGCCGTACTGTTATGTGCCCCAATGCATCTATCGAACGTACATAGACACAAGCCGCGTATGCACTCATTGATGCATCGCAAAATGTATGTAACTCGATTTTAATAGGATTGGTGCAGATAGCCTGGCGTGGGATTGACAGACGCTCAATATACTTTAAATTGTGAATAACTTTTAGCCACATTTCGGCAATATCCTGAGGAATCTGTTCATCCCACCCAATTTGTTGAAGCCACAGCTTCTGCAAAATGATTTTACACGTAATAACGCATACACTTAATAGCCCTAGTGGATCAAATATAGTTGATGACACTGATAGAACTATACGCTTTGTAATAACATCATTACATTGTTCATATAATTTAGATGATTTTTCGACCGCGATAATGATCGAATCAGAATTAGGATCCCACTCGATACCTAATGTGTTAGTTACAGTGGAAATTTTCAAATTATTTTGAGTGTTTTCAATATTTGATTCATTTGAGATTAAATTCATCAATGAAGCCGAATTACTTCTTACTTTACGTAAATTGAAACCAGCTGATGCAAGTTGTGCAGTTACACATTTGTAAATATTACCTAATTCGGTTTCATTGGAATGACCGGTTATTAGGTCATCAATATACAAGTCATGTCTTATTATGTCGCTTATCAACGGATCCTTGCATTCAATCGCTAGTTGCACGACACATCTTGTACTTAGATACGGGGCGGACGAGGTACCATATGTCACAGTATTTAACTGCAAATAATTAATGGGTTCCCACTCGTTTTCTCGCCATAAAATTGTTTGAAGATGTCTCTGTTTTTGTTCAATTAATATTTGCCTGTAAAATTTCTCTATATCTCCGGTAAAAATAAACGCATGCTGTCTCAATCGGATCAAAATAGAGAAAATATCATCTTGAAGAGTAGGTCCTACCATCATTATTTCGTTAAGTGAGAGACCGGAAGTAGTTTTGCACGAACCGTCAAAAACTACTCTACATTTTGTGCTTTCACTTTGTTCTTTCAATACCGGGTGATGTGGCAAAAATACAGCGTTTTCAGGTCTCTCAGTCCTTGACAGATGCCCGAGAACTTCGTACTCGTTTAAAAACTTTACATACTGGGTTTTTACGTCAGGTTGCTTTCGAAAACGTCGCTCTAATGATTCAAACCTTTTACGTGCCATATAATACGAATCTCCTAATGTTTCTGGCTTCGATTTCAAAGGCAACGTGACGCAGAAACGGCCGTCCTCAAGCCGCCGAGTGTGCTGCTCGAAATGCCGCTCGCATTCCTTCTCCTCCTGAGACATTGCTGGCTTTTGAGGAACTTCCTCAAGTTCCCAAAATTTTTTAAGTTGTATTTGGATTTCATGACTGAAATTACAAACGACTTTTTTATGATTATTATCATTACCGCTACACATGACTGGTCCCGATATTAACCAACCAAACATGGAGTTTTGTAAAATAGGTAAGTCTCGACCTAACTTTATCTGTTCAGAACATAATATTCCCCAAAAAACATCTGCTCCTAACAACAAATCAATTTTCGATGGTATGTGATAGGTACAATCAGCAAGAGTTAAATTTTTTGGCAACTTGATACTCGATACATCCACTTCATGATTTGGAAGTGTACTGGTTATATCATTGATAACAAATGCATTGACTGACGTGCTAAACGCATTTGTGCGCGACTGTACTTTGATATTACAGCGCTGTAATGCTTCAAACGATATACTGTTTATTCCTGTTACGCAAACTGAGTTCACGTTTTCAGTCTGGACACACAGTTTATTTTTTAGATCCTGACTACAAAAAGACGATTGTGACCCGCAATCAAGCAAACAGCGTGCTTCAACAAAATCATTTGAATTAGTACATGATACCTTGACAATAGCTGTCGATAATAAAACTTGATTAGAAATGCAAGTTGATAATGAAATCGGACTAGAAACCAATTGCTTGTTCTCGCCAGTCCGTTTCTCAAAATGTAAAAGCGAATTGTGTTTGTGTTTACATAATTTGCAAGATGAAGACTTACATTGAGGGGCTAAATGTCCGCTACGGAGACAGTTGATACAATGCCTATTTTTCACGACCAAATTGAATCTGTCTGCCGGTGACATCGCCAAAAATTTTTCGCAATAATAAATTAAATGCTCACCATTACACACAAAACACTTGTTGTTTTTGTCACTCTCACAAGTAGCAGCAACAAACGACCTTTGTTGTTTATTTATGCGCTTAAATTGCATCAGCTGCGGCTGTTGCTGCGATGGCTGCTGCTCAAAACTCGGCTTGCTGCTACTTGCTGCTGTCGCCTCGAGAACATCCGCTCTCATACGCAAAAATGTATAGAAATTTTCCAAGTTAGGTACGTCAGATAAAGACCCTTTATATTCTTCCCATTTTGTGCTAGTAACACTATCCAACTTGGCTGAGAATAAAAATATAATCAGAATATCCCAATTCTCAGTTTTTTCACCTAGAGTATTTAAGGCTCTTAAATGTTTCGCAATATGATCGGCTAAAATGCGCAGAGAAAAATCTCCACTGGTGTTCGGTGCGTCGAGCAAAGCCTTAAGGTGAGTAAACACTAGCTTACGCTTATCATTAAAACGATCGCACAGAAGTTTCCAGGCGACTTCATAGTTACGGCTCGATATTTCTAAACTTGCGATCACAGACGCTGCGGAACCGGTAATTGCACCTTTCAAATATTGATACTTATTAATACTTGCAATTGATTCATTATTATGAATCAACGAAGAAAACGTATCGTGAAATTCCAACCAATTTGATCCGTCACCCGAAAAATTAGGAATTTTAATTTGGGGTAACTTAATATTAGTATTTTGTACATTTGTGTTCGAACATGAGCTTTGTACGTCCGCCTCAACCCTACTATTGTACATTTCTATCATATCTTGAGCCTCAGCAATACATGTATAAAACCTATTCTCACTAGCTTCCCTCTCGACCTGATTTTCGGAACTTTCCTGCTTAATTTCTATGCTAGTTTGGATTAAATCATACTCCTCGAATAGCTTTTCTAACTTTTTCAATCGTGTTTTTGTTTCATGACATTTTAACTTTGTAATAATAGTACATAACTTTAATTCCTCTAAATATTTCTCAAACGTAGTTAACCTTCCTTTTATAGAAGCCCTTTTAGCCTTTAATTCTCTAGACTCATCTGTGCCAGTCATTGCAATGAAGACAAAAATTCAAGTTTATAAATACCTTTACTCAAAGCAAACCTTTCAAAGCAGTTGTGACGTCGAGCGATAACAATAGTAGACAGGTCACCGGCCGATCGTAGATAAGAGTGCAATTTATCAGGTTTAGGTCCTAAATGCGCTTGCACTCGTCTTAGCAACCTGGAATTGAGATGAGTTGCAATTAAATTCACTTTTAAAAAAAAAAAAAAAAACTATTTCACTGTTTAGGTTCGGGGAAAGTTGTAGGTAGGTATTTTTATTTCAGTTAAATGTCTTTAAAACTGCAATTGCAATAATGAATTTATAGCTATGAAATGTTTAAACTAAATGGATAAATGGATCTGCGATACGGCTGCAAAATGGTAGCAAGCCGATTGAAAAAAAAAACAAACTTATTTACTTGCAGTAAAATAGAAAAATAGTAGGTACCTAGTTAGGTTATATAGAAACGAGAAGATATTTTAGCATTGGAATGCGGAAAATAGTTTCAATGACGCTTTGTTCATTTCACAGTAAATATGAAAACTATGTTTTGCTAATATTTATGTAATAAAAATAATATTTGTAGCTTGACTTAGCCGGAGAAACTCAGCACAAAACGCGGTTTGAATGGATATGCCTTTGCGATAAAAAAACAAGAATTATTTTTGAACTCAAGCAAGCTAGACGATTAAATAGGTTTAAAGGATATAGGAATCAGCTAAGGAACGAGCAAACCTCCACTTCAGAAGCCAACTTCACTATCACACACTGCAAATCCTGTAATTCCTTTGTCCCAAATCCAATATTCGCCGTTGCCGGTCCAAAGGTCGTGGAAAAGTTATCCAAACGATAAACCCGTAGACGTGTCGATTGCAAATTCGTGTTCTTCTGTTACGGTCGCCAAATATGTTGATGCTTAGGGTCTTCTTTCAAATCTAAAATACTTTGTGTTTGTCCAAATACTTTAATCTATAAGGATTCAATATAAAATACTAAGTATGATCGACGACGTCTGTCCATGTATGCGTCACACGGCTAAGTGGTGATACAGGGGCGCGGGCGCAGGGAGATCCCGATGCGTTCCGTATTTGTTATCTAAACACACAGCATAGGTTTAAAAGGTATATTTATGTTCGCTAATAGCATCTTAAGGCTTAAGGCGCCTAAAAACTTCCTTTTTTTTAGGGTTCCAAAGGGTAACCAACGGGACCCTATTACTAAGACTCCGCTGTCCGTCTGTATCTCAGGAACCGTGATAGTTAGACAGTTGAAATTTTCACAGATGATGTATTCCTGTTGCCGCTATAACAACAAATGCTAAAAAACAGAATAAAATAAATATTTAAGGGGGCTCCCATACAACATAGATGTTTTTTTGCCATTTTTATAGATAATGGTACGGAACCCTTCGTGCGCGAGTCCGACTCGCACTTGGCCGTTTTTCTTTACTTTGTGATAAACCTTGTCAGAATGCCCCCCCCCCCCCCAATAAAATCCTGCATCCGCCCTTGTTTAGAACCCGTGTTTTCGTTTGAAAACGTGCTCCTTTGCTTACAACAAGCGATTTATGGGCATGGTGTTTTGTCTGGCTCTTTATAGTTTGGCTTCTTATTATAGGTATTTCCATTTAAGCCCCAATTTGGCGGAAATACTATTAAATCAATTAAAATATATTTTTATTTGGGTAGTAATTAAACCTCCGACAAATAAATTAAAAATGAGGTGATTCAAATAATTAATATTACTGCGATTTTGCGACAACTTTTCTTCTAATAAATATTCGAAAACTACCGAATGAAATACAGAAAATTGCGAACACATAATACTATTCTACCAGCTTAATATTCCGAATAAAAATTCTAACTCGGCCTTTTTTTAGTTTATTTATTTCAGATTTACATATTTACTTATTAATCGACTACAATTTAAGTATTTATTTTTCTTATCATTTTTATGTATTTTACAATTTAAGCTTTTTACTTTGGATTTGATATTGTATAGAATATTATTTACAAATGTTTTGAAATGTCAAATTCAACAATATTAAAACCTCAGAATAAAGAATACAATATTCTGAGATTAAAACCAGTGCTGTAGGTTATGTCTTTCGTTCATGTACATACGGTCTATGATAATTCATGATATTAATAACTAACTAATATAAAAGAAAAAGCCCTAAAACCTTATACTAAATAAAAAATATTCTCTAATAAAATTCGGCCTTTTATATTTCATATAACAGTCTAGGAGAGGACGAATGAAAAATTTCTCATTTTGTTATGAAAATTTTGTGCTTCTCCCACAAAATAACCACTTACAGAATGTTTACTCCGCATAACTAGCGAAAACAGACGAACGCACATATAGTACGCACGACGATCTCGAAGATACTGGGTGAATGCCAATACGAAATTCTGCCGAGATCATCATACGTACGCGTCTATGCATGTGTGCGTCTGTTTTCGCTCCGTCGTTGAGTCGGCCTTCTGGTATTACCTATTTTGTACAAAGGTCAACGTCTGGCTAGCGCGACCGGTTGCTTTTATCAGGGGGGTGTCAAGTAAATAGTCAAAGAGCAAGGGGTAAATACCTGATACTTACAAAGAAAATTTCTGTGTTAGTTAATAGTTTTGTATATTAGTAAACATAAAGAAATTTTGCCAGATCAGTACATAGACATAGTTGCTTAAGCCATGGCAAACCTTAATAAAGTTGCAAGAGGGGGACCTCATTTCCCTGATTCACCATAAGGCTGATTATTTTACACGTGGCTACACTACACACTTACCATATATACTTACTGTGTTGTTTTCATGCCGCTAGACGACATCAAAGTGACAACCTTTTTGTATATTCGGCTCTTAGGTATTTCTCGAAATTGGTGTAAGTAAATATAGCGAAAGTAATATTTTTACAATCAGCTCTCTAGTACCTAAAATTTGGTACCCATTTAATATACATACAAATATTATATGTATGTACAACCATATTTTTTTCTCATCTTTTTTTTATATAAAATTTATCGTAAAACGGGTTCTGTGAAAATTTCAATTGACTACCTCTATAACGACTGAAGCTGTAGTGTAGACCCCTGTGACAGACCGACAGACGACGGACGGACAGCGGATGCTTAGTAATAGGGTCTCGTTTCGCATCCTTCGGGTACGGAACCCTAAAAAGTAAAGCTCGAAAACTAGTGACTAGATGACTTTAAAACAAACTTGCATTGTTCGGCTTAGGCCAAGTACTTCTGTATAAGGTTAAATAATATTAGTTGGCGAAACTCAAAACATAGGTAGTACTTGTCCATATGAACAACTGTTTATATGGGAGCTAAGCGAAATTCGTAACTTTTTTTCGCATCCACCCATACAAATTGCCCCGATCAGCTGACTGGTCCAGTATGGAAAGGTGAAAACAAATTTTAAGAATTCTGCACAATAGAAAAAGTTGTTCATATGGACATGTTCTACATATGTTTCAGATTTCGCCAACTAATTTAATTTAACCTTGTAATTTATTTAAAATAAATAATCATAAATAATGGCTAAAAGCCCAGTCCAGCCCTCAGCTCTAGCATATTATTAAGAAATAAAATTCGTACATTTACCTGTTTGCATGTCCAATGCGCTTTGATGCACATCACGTCGCAGATGGTTCCATTTATTCATAAGGTTCGGTTGCATTGCGTTGCCCTAATCACCTACTTTATAAAGGTTTCAAAATTATTATCGAATTCACACTGCACTGCCCTCAATATGATGTGTACAATGCACGAATATCGTACTTACTGCATATAAAACGTGTTTCCAACCAATTGTTGTTGCAGATTGTAACAATAGCTTTGTTAACACTGCGTGTTAGTTAGTTATTAATACTCATCTTAGTGTAGAGTTTAGGAAGCTAAACAGTCTTGTAGTACGGTATCGCTTGCATAAATAAATATTATATTTTGACCAAGTAACTTAAGAGGCTATGCGAATTTTATTTTTGTCACTGTCACTCCAAGCGAAAAATCGCGCAGTGCGAGAGGGGCGGATTCAGGTCAAAAGGGAAAAAAGTTGGTTTTATATTTTTATTAAACAAACTAGAATAGCTAGCAAAATTTCAAATATCAAATCTCTAGATATTGTTGAAACACACCTAATAAAATATGTTTGAGTTCTGTATGTGGTTCCTATTCGTCAATTTCTATTGACGAAAATTTATCCAAACATGTTTTCCAATTTCAAAGCCCTAGATTATAGTCAATTTGCATATATACCAGAAAATTATTAAAACTTTCCGTGTATTTCATGAAATACACAGAAAACAAACACCCGTATTTTTTTCGCATATCGCCTTATTAATAATATATGATATGCAAACCGTACGTAGGTATATCTTTTTTTCTACAATTTTATCAAACTACACAGATGGTAGTTCTACAAAGGATCTTTTGGCGCGAGGATGACATTGACAGGGGGCGCAGCTGTGAAACAAGGGGCACAAAATATATACTACCAGAAGGCCGACTTGACGACGGAGTGAAAACAGACGCACGCATGCATAGACGCGTACGTTTGATGATCTCGGCAGAATTTCGTATTGGCATTCGACTGACTTCATCTGAGATCATCGTACGTGCGCGTCTATGAGTGCGTGCGCCTGTTTTCGCTAGTTATGCTGAGTAAACCTTCTGTAAGTTGTTATTTTGTGCAAGGGGTATGATATCGGTATTAGTTCCGATTTTGGACACAACCAATCCACGCGCCAAAAGAGCCTTATAGCACTGTATGTTAATTGTAAAATATTATAGGTTTTATTACCTATAAAGTAAATACAGCCTTGTTACTCAAACAAAACACATGCATTTTTTTATATATCGGAAAAGTGCGTTGTTTTTTTGTTAACAAAACACAACGCACTTTTCCGATATAAAAAAAAATGCAAATCTAAATACGGTCAATTGCTTGTTATATATTAAGGCCCCTTATGCTGCGAAAGTGCTGCTACTTTAGAAAAAAAAAAAAACATTATGTTTTTACTAGAATAACTATTGAAAATCTGCTCTTATAAATGCGTAGATATAGCCATGAACTATTTTTAAATAGCATGGTTTCCATAGACAACGTTTTTGATGAGCTAAAATTTTAACATTTGCTAAAAACGGCCGCTTTTGGCATAAGTTAAAACTTTAGCTCATCAAAGACGATGTCTATGAAAACTATGCTATTTAAAAATAGTTCATTGCTATAACTTGAGCAGATTTTCAATAATTATTCTAGTGGATGTTTTTTTTTTTAAAGTGGCAGCACTTCTGCAGCATATAGCGCCTTAATATGAATATCGCCTTAAGTAATCTGAAAAAAGACAGTGACAGGATGAGGGAAGTGATAATGAAAAATAGCTTATTTCGGTCATAATAATTTTATTCGCATATAATAATTGATTATGATACATGGAGCGCTAACGCGCACCGGTCAGCAGACGCTGCGCGTCGTTCTGGTTATCTTCGCTCCAATTATTATTTATTTATATTGCATTGACATTCTTTCTGAGAGTTCCCAAGCTATGTATTCACTAGTGAGAGGGCTAAGGCAGCATCTTTTGCTTCTGCGTATCGTGTCGCGATACAAAATTCGATTGTAGCGAGGCCGCCGACCGTTTGCGTTTATACTTAAATATAGCAGTCACATAGACAGTCAAAATGCAGCTGCCCGATCAATATATTTACATACAAACAAACGGACCGCCTCCCGTACGCCTGCGCGGCTCTCTACGGTCGGAATGCAACGTGTGCGTTCTACGTACAGTCTCTACGCTCGACATCGCTCGTAGCGCTACTGGCGGGCCGGGGATGTAACGGCACCCCGGCCCGCGTTACTTAAATAATCTTAAATTCACTTCCATAATTTACGACTTAAAATACCGAAAACCTAAATGAGTGACGTCGGCTTGGCGTCGCCTCGTGCACGCGGCCCGAGCGTGAGAGGGCCGGTGCGCTGCGGTAATCTCCAGTTAGTAGTTTAGTGAGGTGTCGCTCACTCTGCCTTGACCTCCTGTGTGGCGGGCTCGGCCACCGCCGTGGGCTCGCTCTCGACCGCTTCGACGGCGGGAGGCGCGCTCTCGACCACTTCACCTACTCTCTCGTTACCCGACCCACCATCTGGAAGGGCAGATAAACTATTATTGCAAGGAACACTGGGGATCTTTGACTGGAGGAAGATAATCCTTGAAACAGAAACCATC
Source organism: Ypsolopha sequella (assembly GCA_934047225.1). Classification (NCBI taxonomy): domain Eukaryota; kingdom Metazoa; phylum Arthropoda; class Insecta; order Lepidoptera; family Ypsolophidae; genus Ypsolopha; species Ypsolopha sequella. The sequence continues at coordinate 9,986,008 of OW203987.1, forward strand.
CCAGTATATCAAGTAGTCAGGTGGAAAAATTAATATATCGTTATACTTTAGTCTAGATCTAGAATACACTTAGATGTACAGTCCCTTTCAATAGAATCCGGCAATAGTGTAAACAAACCAATTTAAACATGATTACTCAGAAATTACTTACAATATAAATTCTGATCATATTCACATTTCAAGGAACCATACATTGTTCTTACAATCATTTATACACCAACTAACTTCTTTATGATAGTTATTTTAATAAAAAATACTCGGATGACGATAATTTCAATAGTTTGTAAAACTGCCATATTATTTTTTTCATCATCGAAGTCTTATTTGTCTTTGGAAAGTTAGTGATGTCTTTTCACAAACCTCTTTTGTACTGGCTGAAATGAAAATTTGTAATGGCCGACCGGCCGCAACAGCTGATTTGGTCAGGTATGGGTTTGGCTTGCTTTATTCATTAGTGGGTATTGTTCCGACTTCTGTGCGTTTTTCTGTTTCCTTTTATCGACGACTTTGCTTTTTGTATTTTGGTTTTTGGACATTTTCTTCGCGATTTGGTTTGACTTATTCTTGGAACGACGACTTCTGCGTGAAATCACGGACTTTGTTTTTGCTTACGATTGGATCTCTTTCTCAAGAAAAAAGGAGGTAAAAATGTTTTTAAACTATTAATTCTTCAAAATGTAATAAAGATATACAAATACAAAATACAAAAATTATTTATTTACTTCACAAAATAATTTACATACACATATTCTTTGTAGAGATGCTACGAATAAATCCAAGAAATAATGTGAAAAATTATTACGTGGTATTTTTAGGTTATAATGAGTGAACCGCAACCCAGTACATCAGGGTCGAAGACTCCTCCGCCTGCCAAAAAACGAAAAATTCATCTAACTATAAGGGAAAAAACAATTCTTGTGAATATTTATAATTATTTAGAAAAATCGTCTCCTACATACCCACTCAAAATGGAGTTATATAAAATGACTTCAGAAATTATGGAGGTGTCTCAGCATGTTGTAAGAGATACCATGAAGCATTATTTAGAAACTCAAGAAATACCACAGCCAAAGGTAACCTAACCTCTTTAAATTACCTGCCAGATTTCATTACCTAATTTTTGTATTAATTTTAATTAACTTTGGTTTAATTAACTTAATTTAAATTCTCTTTAATTAACTAACTTACCAAGTAAAGTTAATAACTGTGACCGGTGACACGTCAAGTGATGATGAATCTGACACAAGCGAATGACGCGCGGCGCGATTGATTATTGTATGTGTATATTATACTGAATAAATTTTTATTCTATTCTATTAAATTTTCTAAAATAATTTAATTAATATTTTTTAAAGAGCCTTGCCCTATGTTTTGAAATATTGCAAAAGCTCTTTTATTAATTTTATTTCTGTACTGAAAGCCCAAAATCTAACAACATAACAATTTAACAATCACTCACTTTGACATCAGTGTAGGTACAACACTATGATCATAGACAACTGTCTAATAATTATCTTGTTTTCATTATTGCCGGATTCTATGGAAAGGGACTTTACTAGTTGTCACTTTCATAGCATTATTTGTCTCGCTCAGTCGGAGCGTCATCTCACATACCCATGTGGGAACTTTGTTTTTGTATAGAGCCCTTTTTTTGTAGTCTTTCGGTCTACGCTCCGCTGCGACCGCCATTCCATTACGGGATATATCAACCGCTACGTCCCCTGTAACTTGTTAACCAGTGCGTAATAAATATCGTGTGAAGATCTGAGACTTTGATTGGAACCAAGTATTACCTTACTGCATCGCTCATCACAATATATTGTAAAATGTAGTGCTCGGCGCGGTAGTTGACCACTGATCTCATTCATGCTTTACAAAATTCGTAGGCAAAATATACGCTTAGTCGCACACCTCCCCTTTAACCTTTTAACTTATTTGTCTGGCTTTTTATGCCCCTTGTGAGCGGCTTATAATATTTTAAATTTACACGGTTGTTAAGATTATTAGGAGCACAGGACTTACCGTGTTTAGTTTTATATTTTCCCGAATTTATTAAAAAGTATACAACCAGTCATCGCTGCACCAACCAGTCATCCCGCGACCATGCCATGGCAGATGTAACTCTGTCAAAAATGATACAACCAGTCATCGCTGCACCAACCAGTCTTCCCGCGACCTTGCAATGGCGGATGTAACTCTGTCAAAAATGATACAACCAGTCATCGATGCACCAACCAGTCATCCCGCGACCATGCCATGGCAGGTATAACTCTGTAAAAAATTATACAACCAGTCATCCCGCGACCTTGCCATGGCGGATGTAACTCTGTCAAAAATGATACAACCAGTCATCCCGCGACCATGCCATGGCAGATATAACTCTGTCAAAAATGAAACAACCAGTCATCGCTGCACCGACCAGTCATCCCGCGACCATGCCATGACAGATATAACTCTGTCAAAAATGAAACAACCAGTCATCGCTGCACCGACCAGTCATCCCGCGACCATGCCATGACATATGTAACTCTGACAAAAATTCGGGAAAATACAAAACTAAACACGGTGAGTCCCGTACTCCTAATAAGGCTTATGATAAAATGTATTAGCTATGAGAACTAAACTCACTACGCTGATGCTGGTAGTAGGGCGAGGGCGCAGGGCGGGGATGCTGGGGCGGGGGCGCGGCGTGGTGGTGGCGGGGCGGCGCGCGGTACATGGGGGGCGCGGGGGCGTGCGGCCGCTGGATCGGCGAGGGGTAACGGGGCGCGGGCATCTGTCCGCGCTGCATGTTCCCCGCCCCTTGCTGACCGCCGCGACCGTTGTTACCCATACCAATCATTTGCTGCAAAAGACAAATATATTTATACTACACCTGCTCGGAAAGTACCTTCTTACTTTTTTGAAAACGATGCAGAAAATACGTCATTACTGTCATACAAATATGCGGGCGGAAAAAGTGTATGAAAATTCATTGTTAACGTGCTTGAGCGGGCAGAAAAAGTATACGCAAATCCATTGTTAACGTGCTGTTTTTTTTTTTAATAACATAAAGAATGAGCAAGTGGCCAAGTGGCCAGTATTATTTTGCGAACTCGTACATAAAACTCGAAAAATGATACTGGCCACTTGCTTTTCCTGTACGTACATAATAAAAAATAAGAAGGAAATAAAAAGTGACAATCGCACGCGAGTCAGTCGGTTACTTTTATTGTATCTTGATTAAAAGTAAAATTATACTATTTCCTCGCAGGTGTAGTATAAAGCACTATGTATCACTCGGGAGAAAGTGCGATTCCCAATCCGTGTGTATTGAGGCCCTTGGCTTCGCCTCGGGCCTCAAACTACACCCTCGTTGGTAATCTTCCCCTTTCTTCCCTCGGTGAACAATGTACTATTATACTACACCTGCTCGGAAAGTACCTTCTTTCTTTGTTGAAAACGATGCAGAAAATACGTCATTACTGTCATACAAATATGCGGGCGGCAAAAGTGTATGAAAATTCATTGTTAACGTGCTTGAGCGCGCAGAAAAAGTGTATGCAAATCCATTGTTAACGTGCTGTTTTTTTTTTTAAATAACATAAAGAATGAGCAAGTGGCCAAGTGGCCAGTATTATTTTGCGAACTCGTACATAAAACTCGAAAAATGATACTGGCCACTTGCTTTTCCTGCACATAATAAAAAATAAGAAGGAAATAAAAGGTTGGAAAAAAGGCGCGAAGACGTGATGGCGTCGTTTTTTTGTTTTATTGAAAAAATATTGCATTTTGGGTGTTTTGATCAACAATAGTGATGGGATATTGTGAATTAAAATCGCCGTAACCTGTGTAGTGTGTTGTTCAATGGAACAAAAGTGCGGGCTGTGCCTTTTCGTGTGTTTTTTCTAACCCTGTTGTATTTGCGTTATAAGGCTATCATTATAGCGGAAACGACTGGACAGTGACTTAGACAGGACAGATCTTTCAGATGATCCTCAACAGAAGAGGATAGTGCATATAAACATAAAAAACTATAACGTCAAACATGGCTGTATGGGCTAAGATCCCTTTGCCTTTCCACTTAGTGGGAAAATGAAAAAAAAAAAAAAAGGAAATAAAAAGTGTCAATCGCCCGCGAGTCAGTCGGTTTTTTTTATTGTATCTTGATTAAAAGAAAAATGATACTATTTCCTCGCAGGTGTAGTATAAAGCACTATGTATCACTCGGGAGAAAGTGCGATTCCCAACTGTTGTGTATTAAGGCCCTTGGCTTCGCCTCGGGCCTCAAACTACACCCTCGTTGGTAATCTTCCCCTTTCTTCCCTCGGTGAACAATGTACTATTGTTAACACGTTCGATAATATTAAGCAACGTGTTCTAAAAGTATTGGACGCAGAAATAGAATAACGCTAAGATATGAACTGAAAATGTGGGTGTGATTGTATGTAAATTAATATTTGATGGCAATAAATAAAGTTCAGTGCACAGATGCCGTCTACTACGATCCTAAACAAATTCTTCCACATTTATCAATCGCGACCCACAATCTTCGTCGTTCGTCTTCTGTTTCGAAATGAATGAGTTTGGCAGTTAAGAAGCTTAAAATCATACTGGAGCGCTGACTTCCTATATCAAGGCCACGCCAAAAAAATTGTTCTTCAAATTCTTAACCTTTCAAGAGTAATAGAGACAGCGACTGTTAAAGAGAAAAAAGCTTTATGAGTAATAGAGATAGACACAAAAAGATAATTTGTGTAAAGATGCGGCTTTCCCTAGACCTTAGCACTCCAGTTTGGGTACAAATTTGTTGAGTATGAATGTTGGTAGCTAGACATATAAATGTGAATTACCTACCTGCTGCTGGTGTTGTTGGTGCACGTGCTGCTGCTGATGCGGGTGATGCTGCTGGTGCACGGCGGGGTGGTGGTGGTGCTGGGGCGGCGGGTGCGAGTACTTGTGCGGCGGGGAGTGCGGCCCCTTGCCCACCTTTACCCCGCCCGTGTTGCCGCCGCCGCCCTTTGGCGTCGGCGACTGGGACTCGCACAGTGGAGCGAATCCGTTGGCGTGCTCGTGGAGCGGGCTCTTCAGTTGTTGTGGGAGGGGGCGCGGCTGCGGTGCGTATTGCTGTTGCAGCGGCGCGCGATATTGTTGCTGCCGAGGTATTTATTTATTATAATTTTGTCAACGAACGACATAAATGGTCTAGGAGGTTACTAAGAGGAATAGTTAATCTGAGACAAGGTACATCGTTTGTTGATGGTAAGATTCGGCAGAATATCAGCGTCGCACGCTTTGGACCATGTCACGCCTAGTTTATTTACTTATCAATTTACAAACTCGCTGATTGGTTGCTGGGCCTTCAGATTAAAGCGCTTAAACAAACATGAAGTACTCTATACAGGGTGTAATCGTTAAGTGTAACCAGGCGATTATTCCGTAACTATTACAGATATCAAAAAAAATTAAACTGATATCGAAAGTACGTTACCTAATCAGTAAAATGAACTTATTGAAAATCAAACGAGAAGTACTTATCCAAAATTTTGACATTAAACATTCCCATATATTTAGTATGAGATTAGTAAAAAGGTTTTAGTTTCCTTATTTTAAAAGGTTATTTTAGCTTAGTACTGAAATTAAAGGAAACTGTTTATTAACCTGACAAAGTAATAAAACTATCTTTTAATTGAATAATATTTATTTCTTACTAAGTACAAAATTTTGTATTCAAAGCAGACATTCGAAGTGACGTCCTTGTGGTGCGATACAATGTATGGGAATGTTTAATGTCAAAATTTTGGATACTTCTCGTTTGATTTTCAAAAAGTTATTGATGTCATTTTACTGATTAGGTAACGTATTTTCGATATATTTTTTTGATATCTGTAATACGGAATAATCGCCTGGTCACACTTAACGATTACAGCCTGTATTAACCAGAATTACAGTATGGTAATTGGAACACTTTTTAAAGTATTAGCCCAATCTTACATCTTTATTTAAAATACGATATTATTATGGTAGTTGAAACACTTTTTTTCAAGTATTTTAGCCCAACTTATGAATATATTAATTTTTTGTAATATTCCGGTAAACATATAATTTATTGAAAGTCCATAACCAACTTATGGATATATTAATAATTTGCAATATGCCGCTAAACAATTAGTATTAGCCCAGTGATGGTACCTGCATCTGCTGCACGGCGGCGACCTGCAGCTGCGAGGAGAGAAACTGAGAGCCGAACGCGCCGGACTGCGCGGGCTGCGTGAACTGTAGCGGGTAGTTGGGCGCCGGCGCCGCGGGGCCCTGGTACGCCGTGTAGTAGCTGTTGGCCGGCGGGGCGGGCCGCGGCAACAACCTGCAACCGCCAACGATACTTGGAAAAGGTACTAGTTGTTAGCTACGGAAACATTCGTTCTGCCGTAGTTGTTTACAGTCACCGAGCAATTATCGGAAATTTTTTAATACAATATTTTAATAAGATTATATGTTTTTATTGCGAAATTCATCGCTTTGAATACTCTGAATTATTATTAGAGTGCATTACAAAGTAGAAGTCAATCAGAAACAAATTTAAAAGGACGTTTTCCGAGGACCACGTTCGGCCATTCGTGAGTTGTCGACGACGATAGACAAGCAAGCTTACCTATAAAGTGCTTGGTGATGTAGATATCTTTAATCTTTCCTTGGGCGCGTTTAAAAAAAGGACTGGCGAAATATTTTTTAATCTTTAAAGTTTAATAATATATCTCTATGTTATCAGTGTGTATTTAATGTTTATTGTACCTTTATGTTATCAGTGTGTATTTAATGTTTCTCTATGTTATCTATCAGTGTTATGTTATCAAAACCGCCCCCGTTGTTCCCGCATTATTTTTGTAAACTATCTTTTAAGGAACTTGTGTCTTGTATATTGTTATCCGATATGTTTGTGACTGTGTCTTCTGAATAAAAATAAATAATTATTTTATCGTTGACATCTTTTTCATTCCACCCAAAGGTTGCCTGGAAGATATTGCTATTAACAATAAGTGCCGCCTTTGTACACAATGTCTGTCTTTTATGTGAAAATGTGTTGGAAATTATGTTTGTAAAGGTACGAAAAGTGTAATAAATAAGTAAAAAATAAAATAAAAATTCGAGAGAGAGAATCGTGGAAGCACCCGACAAGCGATGCCGGTTTTCAAACTGGAGCTCGTTGAGTCGTACCCTTCCACATAGCGGACTTTTAGAACAAACAGGTCGTTTGGTAACTAACCCTTGCAGCGAATATGGAGCCTCGCCGACAGGGCCGGAGTAGCCCAAGTACTGCTGCTGGTATGTGTTGACGCCGCCCACGCCGCCGACACCGCCCACACCGCCGACGCCACCGCCTTTGCTTCCTGGATAACGAACAGAGATAACCCTCTTCATTCTAATTATGTCTAAACTAAAAACTAATTTGTGCCAGTTTAATTTAAGAATTATTTTTCGTGTTTATTATTTTATATATAAATTATTTATTTACTGACATATTTTTTTTTATTATATATATTTTTCTTTTTTTTGTATTAAATTATATTATTGACACAATAAAACACATTTTCTTGCAGTGAATTTTATGGTTGTAAATTATTAAATTAGTAAATTTTCTTATGTCACACAGAAACAATTTTAAGATAATCATTAAATTTAATTACATCGCATGTGTCGCAACTAGCAGCGTCTGACGGAAGATCAGCGTCACAGTTCTGCTGTGGCATTTGCTGAGTCAGAGACCTGGCTGGCATCTTATAAACTACGGAAGCCTTAAACTGTTTATTATTTAGAGTATTTGTTTTTTTGTAATGGTATAGCTCTCAAAATAAACGCCGTTTTTTTTTCTTTCTATTTTAAATTATTATTATTAATTCGCAGCCATGCTGATGGCTACGTGATTTGAGAGGTAGAAAAGAGGGTAAGAGGACTAAATGACTACAGAGGACTACATACGTAGACATTTTGATGAGCACTGTTTTATATGCTACTGACAAAATGAAAATATACACACTTGTGTCTTGACTAACAAGCTAGAAATACAAATTGTTTTCGTCTAAGAGCGATTGAAAATACCGTTTGTTTAGTATAAAAATGTATCTATTTTTTCATTTTTTATCACAGCAAAATTATAATTGACGCCTCAACTTCAACAGAAAGTGTACACTTTAGTAAAATACTAAGGAAGTGTTGTAGTTACCTATAGCACCAATCTGCTGAGACGACGGCTTGACACTGGCCGACATGAGCGAGTTAGAGGTGCTAGATATAAGCACGGTGCTCGGATTGTTGGCCAGTTGTCCTGATTGACCGAACGCGGCGCCGCCACCTGCTGCCGCCTGATAAGAGGAAAATTGGGTTATTTTAAAATTCCAAATTCGCATTATATATGTGCGAGTGTTCAAGGTTGTATCTACTTCAGTGCGGACAGACGGAGCTGCGAGTCTAATGCCGAGTTGTTCGAAACAAATTTTAATATTTAAGTAGAGATTAAACTAATTTAATCACGAGAATCATGATTTTCTGTTGCACGAAACCTCCAATATAAATATTTAAGCAACCTTTATTTATTTAAATAAAAATCTGTCAAACTCATGATTATCTTCGAGTTTATGTTGTTCGAACGTAATTTTACCTCCGTTAGCGTCCAATTTGACACTTGATTAAATTAAAATTTAAGTGGCAACGATCCTGTACTTATCCCGCTAAATGGGAAGATGGCTGACCATGTCACAGCTGATTTTGAAGAAAGTTTAACATTTATAGCGGTAGGTGGCGTGGCGTGCTCTTTGCTTTGCTGTACAATTTTGCTGCAAGCAATTTACCTTGCAATTGCTTGTATCTTGTAAACCAGATAGAAATTCGTAAAAAGAAAAGAAAGAACGTGGATGCAGAAGGAGATGTATTCAGTCGTGAGAACATAAAAGTATTTCAAGTTTGGTGTAAGATTAATGTCGCTGGGTGTAACTAATAAACAATTTCAAAGATCGTGAATGCACCATTATTTATTCCTGGCTCCAAATGGAGAGCCCACCAAGGCTTTACTAGGTTTTGACCAGTATCCTCAGAATCTCTACTCTTCTCTCCAGTTAAGTGGCGACTATCTAGGTACGAACAGGAATTTATGGAACGGTTTAGGTTCTCAAAAGCTGCTGCTCAAAATATATTATCGAGGATAGAACATAACCTTTCTCCTTCAACTTGAAAGGTCAAGATCAATCGACGCAATGACCCAGCTTTTATTTACGGAGGTTCTATGCAACAGGCACCTTTCAGCAGTTGTTGGGTGACACAATACAAGCCGACAAATCAACTGTTTGTAGAATAATTCAAAAGGTATTTTTTTGGACTTGCCATGGTTCCTGGAAACATTTTATTAAACCACTTTGCAGAAGTAAAATGCGAACCTAAGGTTATTCAATTAAAATTTTGTTGTTTGACATGACAGTCATAGGGAGCACGTATGTTCTATATCGGTGACAAATTTGCGAACTATTAATAAACTAGCTTCTAACTTCAATGACATAAAAGTCATTTTACTATTATTAACATTCAGTGGCGCCACATCTAAATACAAATAATGCGGGTTATAAAAAGATTTGAAAGAGTGTTGAACATTTTTATTCTGTGTACAGATTAATTTTATTTTTATATCAGGAAACACTTAATTATCACTTAAAGGAAAGTAAAAACATTTCGAACAACAGCTTCAAATTTAATCACGAGATTATGTAATCTTGAGATTAGATCCCAGTTAGCTAACGGAAAATTAGCGTCGTTTTCGTGCAACTCAGCGTAAGGCTAGTTATTGCTATATCAGGTGACTTAGTTACATAGTCAAATTCATACTGGATACTCGGTAAGTGGTCAGGACCAAAATTCAATGAAACTTTTTGTGAAAATCGCAAAATAAAATTTAGGCTTCCTATACTAATTGAGTTGTTCGCAAATTAGTATAGACAGTGGCACAAAATGAATTTTTCGTATTCTGCATATAAGGTCATTGAACCTTGGTCCTGACCACTAACCGAGTCTACAGTATGAACTTGGCTATATAAACAAAAGTCACATTATAATTAAAGGTATAAAGTGATGACTCCCTCGCACTTGCGTTCAGAAATTATAATTTGACTAGAGAAAACCATCGTTTGTTCTTGAAATGTATTAGAGAGAATAGAAAACTCACCATTCGGTACTGGCTCGGTAGGCTTTGGAACATATCCGGAGGCGGTTGATAGTTGCCGTAAGGCGCGGCTGACCCTGCTCCGTACGGCGTCCCGGGGAATCCCCCGAACTGCCCTCTGCTTTGATCCAAGAAAGCACCATACAAGCCACCTTGTTGCTGCAACTGTTGAGATGAGCCCAGCAACTGCTGGGAAGAATTGAACAGCACGGCTGGTGGCGATGGAACTGAAAGTCCACCGTATCCGCCTTGGTAGCCGACGTGGTTATAATGTTGTGGCGGCGGTGATTGAAGTTGCTGCGTTGGTTTCACTTTGCAAACGTTAGGTGGCGCCCCCGTATCATTATTGGGTTCCTCGAATCCGGCGAACTGTAATTCTTCACTGCCCTCAGCGACGGCAGGCATTTCCCAAACTTTCTTGACACTGGCGATCTTGAGGTTGAGATCTGCCGCCAATGGTGATATCGTGTTCGATGTGCTCATGTGCGTCCCGCGCGGTAATCCCAGCGATTTTGCTGTCTTGTCTTCAGTCAACTGACCGAGATCAGAATCAAAGGCGAAATCTAGTTTCATGTCAGACGAATCTTCGGCTTTCTGAGCGGATTCGAATGACATTTGTAGACCTAACGACGCATCACCGTCTGTGACTGGCCTGCTATTGTCAGCAATTAGTTCTTGGATCGTTCTAGCCGGAGGTGGTCTGACGTCACCGTTGAACGTTAGAGGCCGCGTATCAATTTCCGTCGGTATTTCCTCCGCTGGTTTGACATTGTTAGCGCACGGCTGGTATTTCTGTTTCAACGCTTCTGCAGGCGGGGCAGTTTTATAGTTTGTGTTCTCGAATATAATAGTTTCCACTGGAGGAGTAGTTCCGTCGAGAACGCCTGTTTTGTCTGCAATGAGAGCGCAAGTGTTGGTAGTCTTGATTATCTCGATGGGCGCTTCAGCGGGCGTGCTGCGTTGACTGGATTGCGCTGATTTGTCAACGGTTTCCAACGGTGGCTCTTCAACGTTCCCGCGTAACGTTTGCGCTATCGGTTTGTCCCAGGCGTTGACTGGCGGCGGTGGGGGCGCGGCTCCTGTGTCAGGACCGAACCCGCTCACGAGACCCATTTGCTGCTTCTGCCGCTGCTTGGCAAACCTAGGTGGCAGATTCGGCTGCCTCGGACGGTCATACTGCGGGCCAGACTTGTTAGGAACCGGCGCCGAACCTCGAGCGCCCGGTTTCTCGTTAGGATTCCTTGTGGTGGAACCGTTGCGATTGCCTCCTTGATTGGAATGAGATCTAGGTTTAGAACCTTGGTTGTTTTCTTCCTTGATATTGCCTCTGGCATCCTTGGAATTCTTCTTGTTTCTCACTTCTTGGAAACCATCGTCTGCGACTTCATCGTCCTTTTTAACCGTCAATTTAAGATCGGACATAGCCTCTGTGACTTCAGTAGTCGCCGTTGGGTCTTTTTTGCCGCCTTGATTGTTGCGGTTATTCTGTCGCCCTCCACCAGGTTGGTTGCGAGGTCCTTGACCTCTTTGAGATCTTCCCCCGACGGAGCGGCGCCGGCCACCAGTGCCGCCTTCGGAATGTTCAGACGTGGTCTCCCAGTTTTCGTCCTCCCCGCTAGGTGCACCGGTCGGGCCTTTCGGACGTCGATCCCGTCCTCGGCCTCCATCATTTCTACCGGTAGATGAACCAGTTCGTTGCTTATTGCCTTTCGACTTATCGTCTGATTGCATGCCCTCCTTGTTATCGTCGTTTTCTTTAACAGCTCTATTAGCTTGACTGAAAGGGCTCTTAGTGTTCGGAGGGCCATAGCCTGTGACCCTCTTAGCGGGTGCTGGCGGTCGGCTCGTGCCCTGGAAGCCACCTCGTCCCCTTCGGGAAGGCTGTCCTCTTGGAGCGAAAGGCATTCCTTGTTCTCTATGTTCTAGGCCGTCAGTTGACGCCGAGGGCTGGTCGGCGGTGGGTGGGGGCCGCGTGACGTCATCATTCTTCTTGGGCCCGCGCGGGGAGCGGGGAGCACGGCGACGCTCTTTACGGTCAGCATTAGGCGCACCGTCTGTAGATCCGTCGGATTCACTAGCTCGGTTGTTTGACCTTGAACTACGATTGGACCGACGTCCACGAGATTCTCTTTGCCCCCACGATCTATTGTACACAGGGTAGCCACCACCACTTCCGTATCCGCGACCTTTCTTCTCAGATCCTGACCCACTGGACTTCCGTTCGACGGGCTCCTTTCCTTGAGTCTTATTCATATGCTCGTTGCTAAACCTGTTATCGACTCGCTTCTCGTCGATAGAAATGCTCGTCCTTTTTTGCATGTCGGTGCCGCCATGAAGAGATTCCACTGGTTTGTCAATAATTTTAGTGATGACTGGATCCGTGCTCGACTTCGACGCTACTGATTCCGTTTCGGAGATCTCTTTGTCAGACTTTTGTGATGAAAATATCGGTTTATTTAAGTTCTGTTGTGATAGCTGCTCGGATAAAGGTTGTTTTTGTGTTTGAGTGATAGGAAGATGATCGTTTTGGTTGATCGACTTAGACATAGGTTGGTTGACAGGCTTAGAGATTGTTTGGTTATCACAGAAAGAAGTCTGAGAGAGACTAGAAGAGTTAGTATGAGATTGTACACCGAGAGCTGAGTTTTGAGTAACTTGTTGATTATGCGTGAAGTTTTGGCTAGGAGGCTGGTTGCTCTGATATTTGTGAGTCACGGGAAGTGAATCTTGAGCGAAAGGAGGTGTGATATTGCTGACCGGTGTCGTTTGACGTGATGGGGGCCTGGATGATTGTTGTTGTAGACAAACACGTTTAGAATCATCCACATCTTGTCTATGCGTGTCCTTCACATTGTGCTCGTCATGCTTTTGTACTCCAGCCTTGTCTTGGGGCGATTTGAGCACAGTATAAGATTGCTCTTCCTGTGTCGCTTCGGCCCATGAAGTTTGACTGTAATCCCTCTCAGAAGATTCACGTTGTGATGTCGTTGATGGAGGCGTGTGCCGTCTCTCCGAAGATTGCAGAGAGGAATCTGACGACGCGAACGCTGGTTCGATACCAATACTCTTTCTTTCGAACACTTCCGTCAGTTTATCAGCAGCGGAAGTCCTACTGCTGTGCTCAGCTGCACTTTCCACCGATTTCCTGTCCGAATCACTTCTCCTATCTTTATAGTCGTAATCCTTGTAGGATTCTTTAGAGTTCTGCCTATCCATCTCTCTGCCGGACCGGTCTTGCATCTCGGATCGCCACTGTGGGCCTGATCCTTCCTTTTCTCTCCTGAAGTCATCTTCGCGGTCCGAGAAGTCCCTGAAAATAAACATTCATTATGCAACCTGATTTAATTTTATGGATATTAATTAGGTACTTCGAGAAATGTTTTTTCAAATGCATAAATATGGCAGAAAATAAATAACGAAAATTATTTATATACCTGGAATACGAGCGTCGGCCATTGTGCGGCGCATGTCTCGGCGCGTTGTATGGCGGAGGCTCCTGACGTCTCGGGGCGGGCTTGTTGGCAAACGCCCAGCTCTTGTTGTGATCATCCTGCTGCCTATTCTGCTGCTGCTTGAGGAAACGGGGCGGTATGTTAGCTTGGAACGTCTTGGAAAATGCTGGGTTGGACGAGTCCCGGTTGTCTCTATTGTCCCGGTCTCTGTCCCGACCGTAGTCGCGATCTCTGTTGTCCCGGAAGTCGCGGTCCCGGTCGATCTTATCTCGATCGCCGCCGCGGTCCCGGTCATTCCGGTCCCTTTCTCGGTCGAACCGTTCACGATCGATGCGCTCTCTGTTATCGTTACGATCCCTGTCGCGCTCGCGATCCTTATCGACATTTTCGGGGCGATCCCTATTGTCACGGTTGCGATCTCTGTTATCTATCCGGTCCCTATCGCGGTTATCCATGCGCTCGCGGTCTCTATTATCCATTCTATCCCTGTTATCGTGCCTGTCTCTGTTATCAAACCGGTCTCGGTTATCCATGCGATCCCTATTATCCCTATCCCTGTTATCCAGACGTTCTTTTTCCCTCCCGTCCCTCTCGATCCGATCCTTATCTCTAATATCCTGGCGGTCCCTGACGTCTGGCCTTTCTTTGTCCCTGTTATCGTTGTGCTCTCTAGAATCGCGGTCTCTTTCTCGCGAGTCTTTATTCGGGGGCACGTCCCGCATTTGTCGCCTCTGTTCCTCCTCTTTGCGTTGTCTCGCTCGAGCCACAGCTGCTGCCACCTGACAAACGAATGCGATTATTATGCTTTTGGCATAGAATGTTGAATTGTAAATACGAAAATTAATATGGGCACTTCAACGGTAGCATTATAAATGTAGTGAGATTTTAATTAAGCGAACGAAAGACGTAAGATAAGAAAAAACTAAAGCCGCGATCGCAATAAAAAGAATATTTCCATTTTTTCTCAACGCAAATCAGATTTCAAGTTTGTTCATCAATCAGTGAATTATTATTGCTTGTTACCATTTAAAATTTTGAACATACATTTTTTGATCTAAGATGAAGTTAGCTCCAAAATAGGGATTAATCAATAAGTTTGGTTTATTTGAACACTAGCCCGCGCCCTAAATAACTCAAAATGAATATAAGGTGTAAGACTACAGTCGTAGGGCTAGGGGTACGCATTCAGAAACACTAACACATCCTCACAAACACACACACACCCTCACATTTTTTATTTTTGTATTAAGAATATTAGCATATTTCTACCCACACTTTCCGAAAGAGAAAGGGCGCTGTTACTCCTTACTTACAGGCATAAAAACCAAGCTAGAAACAAGGTAGACCTTCTGTGTTTGGTACATAATGCCTATATTTTAAGAAAAAAGTGTCATTTATATTATAATAAGCATTCATGTACCCACTATTGCTAAATAAAATTATTTGATTTGATACCTCATTGCTTTGTTTTTGTCTACGCTCCGCCCATATCTGATCCTCGTCGCCCGCGTCGTGCAACTTCGGCTCCGATCGGTCGTTGTCGGCGCCCGCTCGGCTGCTCTTGCCTTTACCGGAAGGTGTGGACTCTCCGTCTGAGAAGTCTAGCTTTTGGCTGCGAATAAAGAATATCCAATTTAATTATGTTCACGATACGCGTTCTTTACGGAGTACTTGTGTTATGTATGACATTGGATGATAGAGTGGAAAATCGATTTAAGAGCGGTTTCGCAACCGGATTGTGAAAAACCCGCGTTTTTCTAATTAATCGAAACAGAACACTTAAATTCAAAATTCACTCAATGTATGTATATACTGCCATCGCAAAGTTTTTATTGGTTTCTGTAAATTAGAATTTCAATTTTTTTCATTTTCTAATTTACAGAAACCAATGGAAACTTTGCGATGGTAACATACCTACACATACGGTTTTGTTGAATAACTATTGAGTTAATTTTGAATTTAACTGTTCTGTTTCAATTAATTAGAAAAAGGCGGGTTTTTCACAACAAAAACGCAACGATACCGCTCTTAAAGTATCACTGAAAGATTAGATTAGAATTAGAAGAAGTAATACTTTGTTGGTTTGGGATTTGGAGAGGATGAATGATGAAAGAAATATATGATGCGCAAGTGGAAGGTAACTAGGCAACCTAGGACTCGATTGATGGATATTGAAGAAGCAAAACTGGTGATCAAAGACTACACAACCGCAAGTCAAAAATAACTTACTCATAATCAATATCGTCGTGCTGCGCCCAGCCAGCATCGCGCGACATATCATCCAGCGAGCTGATCTGTTCATCGCGCAGTATCGGCCTCGGTGTGAGGACCTCGGCGGCGCGCGCGGGCTGCTGCTGGCGGGGCGGGGGGCGCGCGTTCCCCCCGCCGCCTGCGGGGCTAGCCCCGCCTCCCGGGCCGCCCGGCCGTGTCTCGCGTAACGTGCTCAGGTTGGCCAGTCCGCCGAGACCGCCGCCAGCGCTACCTTTCATCAACTGGAACAATTTTGTTTATTATTTTAATTTATATGTATGGTCATGTAGAGGAATTTATCATTGTGATATCCTGCAGTGGCAAGCAACGATTTATTAAACGTATGCTATTTTATTAATTCGTAAAGTAATACGTAGGACTGGAACTACTGACTGACTCTCCTTGTGGACTTCCCCCGGGTCAGTTAGCCCAGACTACGGTCAAGGAACAAACGCTTGGGTTTATTGAGAAATAATTAATACATAAAAAAAATTCACTACCTACAATACCTACAGATGAGCAACTAGCTTTCGCCCGGGGCTTCACTCACGTGAAAGTGTCTTTGATAGTTTTTGGCTTTCGGCAACCCTATGTTGACCAGGGTCACAACGAGATAGTTAAGAAAACCGCATCCAGATCGGTTAACTTGACTTAGACAGACGAAAATTCTAAAAATTTTAGTTTTGGCCTTAGTAAATACCATAATCGAAAATTAGCAAAGATTATTCAATGTACAGACACGACTTTTTACTGTTGTTTCACTTGCGCTTGCGCGTACTCTGAGCACGGTCGTGGATAGGATTGACAGACCATTCATCAAACATTCGGTGTAGTTGTCAATTCTACCCAACTGTAAATAAATATTGTCAAATTTGTGTAAACTACACTAACAATAGCAATTAAGAAATTATGTTACTAACAAAATGGATGAAATATCTGAAATAAACGTTTATTTTTCTACTACTTTATTATTTGTGATACCTCTGTATGGATATGGTACGTCATCCTTTTTTATTTACGACGTAAATTTCTTTACTGTTTGCCTGTTTGTATCTTCATTTCTGGTAGTACCTAAAATAAAGTTCTCTTATTTTTTTTCCGATATGTTATTTTATTATTTACACATTGTTACATCTACACATCGAGTTCTTCTGTACAAGAAAAGATCTATCCTGCTTTACATTATACAAAACAACAAGATGTAGTTCTGATAAAACCAGTGGCGTGCACAGAACTTTTGTTAGAAAAGCAATAAGAAGGTCAAGCTTAAAAATAAAAAAATTCAAACATCACTTTGAAAAAAAGAAAACATTTGTATGACGCCAGGGTAGACACTGTCTAACCCTGGAGTGAAAATTTCCAAACTTTTTTTTTTTCAGTTTTAAAATATTCGATTTAGATCAGTCAATTAAAATTATTTCATTTAGTAAGGACAGTGTAGAATCTAATACATTAGACACCGTACATTTGGAAGAAGATGAAGTTTGATGTAAGTTGCGGAGCAATTCAGTAAAGTTATTACATTGATATTAAAAGTTCAGTTTGGCGCCTCTTTCTCTAAGCCCCACTTGCGCCAAGCAACATAACCAACTTTTTATGCTATGTCATTATTTCTATCGCTTGATGTGAGAAGGACAAAGCATTAAAAGTTAGTTAACCTGGGTTAAGTAGCTTGGCGCAAGTGGGCCTTAGTTGTATCGGTATCGACAGTTAGAATCTTAATCAGGTAAAACAGTAAAAATTAAATTACATTACCGCTTAGTAAATTAACTAGTTTGCAACATTACTCCTAGTATTGTCCTTTCCTTTCTAGCATCTATAATTTTCATCCAAATGTAAAGTTAAGACCATGTGTTAACTCGTAAGTGTTGCCGGTACAAAATGTTCGAGAAAGTAACTCACGAAGGAAGGAAGAATGGCTCGGAAGGCGGGCGTCTGCTGTGAGGCGGGAGAGGAGGCGGGCGCGGCGGCGGGTGATGACGTCACCGCGTCGCGCGCGCCTGCGCCGCCACCGCACGTCCAGCTGCCTTCCGCTGCCAAGTGAACGGGAATGTTAATTGCTGACCTTGGAGTTTACGCTACAGGTGCAATAAGTTTTAATGCAGGTATATGAACAAGTTATCTTGCAACAGATCGAAATGATGTACATCTATGCTTTTATTTGTAAGAGGCGTCATCACGCGCAAACCTTCATACAAACGCTACCGCAAAAATGTGGGTTGTCTATGGAATGTTATTAAAATATTTTACAGATGAAGGCAGTCTGATATTGCTGAAATTGTTTGGCTATCCTTGAGATATCACAGTATTTATTGAGGTAAGCCTTTTGTTTACAATTCGCTTAGATTAAATTATATTAAGATGTGTTTAGGTTTAATAAGCCGTTTTTTAGAACTTGTGGTCTAAAAAATCTCATGTTGATGAATATTTTTACAAAAGCTGCAACTTTCATTTGCATTCATGTGACGTCACTTGAGAAATGGTTGTTTAGAAATGTGTCCTTCGCTATCAAGATAAGCTGCTAACTGATTTGACAGATAGATAGACATACGGAGAAAGACTACTTTTTTACAACCTTTCACCAACATTTCCCACAGTTAAATGAAAAAAAAAACTTTTTTTTTAGGACTTCGTATTCATAATTTTGGTATATAAATTAACCATTATTTTCTATGATTTTTTAAAGAATTGTCGGTTATGACGTCACTTGAGTATTTTCGACGATTATACTGATTGTGATGTGTGATTGCTTATAAAAAAAGTAGTCTGTCTCTCTCTGTCTACTCATCTGTCGAATCAGTCGGCAACAAATTTGTATAAATTTATCTTGATAGAAAAGCACACATTTCTAAACAGCTATTTCTCAAGTGAAGTCACACGAAGGCAAATGGAAGTTGCAGCTATTTCGTAAAAATATTCATCATCATGAGGTTTTTTTAGATCACAAGTTCGAAAATACGGCTTATTAAACCTAAATCTCGAAATAACACAACTTAATATAATTTAATCTAAGTGAATTCTTTATAATATGATGAAAAATAATGGTTAATTTATATACCAAAATAATAAAAACAATGTCCTAAAATGGCGTATATTCTCTGAAAAAAAAAAACTTTTTGAAATTAAGCTATGGAAATAGCTGTGAAGCTCAAGCTGGTCCATCATGAAATGTAATTCCACTTTTTAAACGCGTACAAAAAGGCTACTAGCAACCAGACAAATGTTGTATTTTATATAGCATTTGGTATCGCCTTAATGATCATACTGAACAACTGGCAGAAAGTTTCAGTAAATGCAAGCAATTTTGCCTTAAGGCGATACGTAAAAGTTTTAGCGTCCCTGTTACTCCATATGCGAAAAAACCGTCAGTGCGAGTGGGACGGATTCGTGGAAAAGTAGCAGTTTTTTTTTTTAATATAAAATGTACTAAGCTATTTTGTGAAAAAGATTTTCAAGGAGACTTTACAAATACACAATATCCACATTTTGAATGCAATTTCACAATGAAATTAGTTAGGATTTCAGAATTACAGGAAAAAATAAAACAATTTAGGTCTTTTCGGAATTAAATTCTATCGAGAAAATTTCATCCAATCGCGTTTTCCTTCAGTGAGAATCTTAATCAAATACTCCATAAACATTTACCCAAAAATGAAATACGTAGATGACCTTATAGTGGAGTAAATGGATTCTAAAAAACCCCTTTTAGTTTTGGTATCGCCTTAAGTTTGATGTGACGGATTTTGTACCCAAACACACAACTTATGTTGTTTGTTCTTGAGTCATAAAGCCTTAGTTCTGTTTCTCTTACTTTGTGGTCTGAGTTGCGGCTGTGAGTTGGCGTGGTCCTGCGAGCGATGCGAGGGTTGCGCAGCCGCCTCCAGCGAGGGGAACTCTGTGCGGAAGTGAGGTGACGAGGGGGGTGGGAGCGGCACCCACCCGCCCGCGCCGCCGACCCCGGCCGCGCCCGCAACCGCACCACTGCTCGCCGTTGTTGTCTGGAAGAGTTACATCACAGCTTGTGAAAATTAAAAATGACACAATTAATAAATATATCACGACATGAATGTCAGAGGTGTTCCCGAGTGTAAACTGTGAAATGAAAGTCACAGCCCACACTAGATACACCCGCGTTTCACCGACGATTATTAGGTCCCAACTTAGTGAGCCCTGTCACCGTTTTCCGGGCACGAATACACGCATTTTTTTTGACACCTCCTTTGGCATAAGTGAAAGGATTCATGAGAGTTAAATGTACCCAGTACCACCCGAATTTCAACAGATGGCGCTTGGCTCCTGTCAGAGCTGTCACGTGGACTAAATAAAAGTCCGAAATAAAACCAAAAATGTATAACAAGTCCTAAATCATCAAATAGGCAGTTTTCAACTGTGAGCATTCGCTTCCGCGGACCCCGGACCGGTCGGACCTTTTCGAACTTCGGCTTAGTCCGTTGTGTTCAACGAAATAATTATGGATGGTTTTATCTTGTGAGTTTCCTTGTATGTGATGTTCGGAGACTATACATCTTCTATTCCTGCCTAGAAAACAGATGTTGCAAACATTCTACTGGCTACCATGACCAGTTAACCAGCTAGCAATGTGCCTGTTTGTATGTGTCTGCAAGAGGGTTCGAGTCCCGGTTCAGAGCTCCTTACATCCAGGTTTACTTTTCTTTCCACGTTTCCATACCGCAATGATATATTGTTAATATAACTATTTCATAAGCAAAGTAGAATTTTTATGAATTGTCCAGTCATCAAGAATATTCTGTGATTTAACCTATTCATTTCTCATAATGAAAGCAACAATAATATTATCAACATGACAATAGCTTGGATCAAAGTTAATGGCAAACAATGGCCTTTGTGAATCATTTTCATCATCATTCAATTCAGTATTGAAATCCGAAACATGTCAAAATTTAGTCTTATGTAACAATGATATGGTAAAATATAACTTACAATAGTTTGAGAACTGCATACTGCAGGTGTAGATGTAGTTGTAGTAGTAGCTGAGATAGAACTGAAATTTAAAAAGTAACAATCGTTAATACTTTAACATACTAAAAAAACCGGCCAAGTGCGAGTCAGACTCGCGCACGAAGGGTTCCGTACCATTATATATAAAAACGGCAATAAAACATGTCTGTTGTATGGGAGCCCCCTTAAATATTTATTTTATTCTGTTTTTTAGTATTTGTTGTTATAGCGGCAACAGAAATACATCTGTGAAAATTTCAACTGTCTAACTATCACGGTTCATGAGATACAGCCTGGTGACAGACGGACAGCGGAGTCTTAGTAATAGGGTCCTGTTGGTTGCCCTTAGGGTACGGAACCCTAAAAATGTAGTACAGACCAGGTGATTTTACTTGGTCAACCCGAAGTTAGACTCTCAGCTATCACTCTCTTTTTCTCTTCCTAAAAACTATATCTGCAGTCACTAGAGATTCCAAGTTAGATTATTTGTAAACTAGCCTTTTGCCTGCATCAAACAATAAATGCCCTCAGCCACTATTTCTTCAACTCGCTTGACAATAATGGTCACTGCCAAGCTTTCTTTAATCATCATAGCTCATATCACGATACAGAGGTACAAAGGTTGCATTCATATATCATGTATAAATAAGCAAATCAATGGATTGTAAAAAAATAAGGCGTTGGCATAAACGCAGGCAATAGCAATAGGCAACTTTGAAGCTATGAAAACCATCAATATAATACTCATAGATAGCCCACTTAGTATAAAATATTCAAAAAATTTTGTTGCAACTCCTGTGATTATTGTTGTGTATCTAATTTCCACTTTATCACAATGAGGTGAGTGAGACTGATATATGCTAATGCATGCTAAGAATGTATTTAACCAGTAAATTATTGATTATCCATAAAAATGGATTTAAAATTTTGATCTAATTGGTGGGCTGCTCTTGAAATGCAGACAGTAAATACCAGGCATTATAAGCAAGCCATTAAGAACTGTGACCTAAGAAGCTGCACTAGTTGGCAGGCAAAAAACATAATCACCAAATGGCTACTTACCCTTGACTACGACACCACTGAAGCTGTCCTAAAGGTACAACATTGAAAAAACTAGATCTATTTTTTTACTAACTGTTTTGTTCAGCTTAAATATATATTTTAATTACAAACGTATTTTATTTATATTATTATATTAAAATGATATTATTTACTTATTTTTATTTTTATTTATTTATTTTTGTAACTTTTATTTATCAGGTATTTTTTATGTACTTATATACCTATATTATTGTTTTCTGTATAAAAATTATTGCATAAATCACTGTAATCGTTGTTAAAGTAATTAATTATTCTGTTTTCCGCTAATAATATACAAAAGCATAGCAAACTGTGTACTCCCATTTAAATCATAATATTTGTAACCTTGGTCTAGACCCCCAGGACAAGTCCGACTTAGTGTGGGGTCTGCTACTAACCATTATTTATTGTTAAGTATATGCTCAAGTACTTTTTAATTTTTTAACGTATGCGTAACGCCTAGTGTAGTTTAATACTGTACTATTACTGTTACTGTTTATTAGTTTACCCACATTGTAAAGCTTATTATCTTGTGCTATGAGAAATAAATAATTTTTGTCTTTTGTCTTTTGTCTTTTATGATGAAAAGTCAAAATAAATAGACAGTTTAATAAACACACTATTTTACAAGTTTAGGTAGGTTTCCAATACGCCTGGGTAAATGTAAAATTTAACTGTCAGTAGAGTGACGAAAGAAATTTATGGTGGATGTACAGCTCGACTAGGCTGCCTTAGAAGGACGTATACTGACCAAATTGGCGACATACTGAAGAAGGGCAATGTCAAAAGTACCCGGAATAGAAGAGTTTGTATGACTAGTTTGATGGATGTAAAAGAGGCGAAAGAGGTGTGTTTGGATCGTAGCAGATGGAAATCTGTAGTCTCTGCCTACCCCTATGGGAGACAGGCGTGAGTATGTATGTATATATTTTAACTGTCAAAGTGAATTTTACATTTCTGATAAGGTTTATGAACAACTTTGAGCAGGGGCTCTACCGCGTAATTCTCATTTGTATCAACTTCAAGCAAATGCATGCGAAATTCAACGCGTGCAAAAGAGATGGCATGTTAGGCGGGCGTCGTCGCACGCACGTCAAGTTTCAATCTCAAGTTGATGTTGATGAAAATGAGAATTACGCGGCAGACCCACTGTTAGTTTTCACTCATGCGGCCGAGGAACGGGTGACAGTTAATTTTTCCTTTACCCTGGTGTTTGTTTAGGAACGCTACTTTAATAGAGCCCAAGAACAAATTAATTTTGGTACTTACTTAGCGTTTGGATCTTGGCCAGTCTCTGTTTTTAAAGAAGGCAAATTGGCGGGTGGTCGTCTAGCTGAAGGGACTTTTCCAAGGCTTTGCATTCCATGCTTGCGGCTCAATTGAGATTTTACTGATGATGGTTCAGAGTTCTCATTCTGGAAATTAAATCATACATTGTTCATGTTTTTGAAACTAAATACTATGAAAACTTCAGGTTCAACAATCTATAAAACTTGGAGCAGGTGCTTCAATACAAAATAACAAAAGATCTCAATTAACTTCTACAACAAAGAAAATAGATGATTATTAAATAAAAACAATACTTTGTTAGGCTATAGAATGATTGACTATCATTAACAACTGATTTTCAATAGACTTCCAGCAAGATCATGGGTAATGCCAGTTTATAGGTTTTCTGGCAAAATCATGGATAAGGCCACTTTACAATGTATTATTATGATTTCAATGATGTTTATTTAGGTAAATTAAAGCACACTGGAGAATGGCTATAGAAGTTTCAAAAGTTTAACAGTATTAGAATATTACCTGTTTCTGTAAAATAAAGTATAAAATTTCATAAAATATTGTCACAACATGAATCTCCGAGGGGGTGTCAGAGGTGTTCCGAGTGTGAACTGTGAAATGCAAATCACAGTCCACACTCAGTATACTTGTGTTTCACCAATGATTATTATGTCTTAACAAACCCTATTGCTGTGCTTCGGGCAAAAATGCATGCTTTTTAGGGAATGCAGGTTTCTTTACGATGTTTAACTTCACAGTTCAGCAAGTGGTTAGTAAAGACAACTATGCACATAAATTCCAGAAAACACATAGGTGCATGCCCAAACACAGATTGGACCTGGATTTCAAGATTGAGAGGCCAGTGCTCTACCCCGCTGCAATATAATAAAATTTCTTCATAAAACAAAAAGTTTTGAACGAAAATAAAGATAGTCTTGATAATGACAATAAAACATTGAGGTACACAAGAATGTGCAACGGTGTTACTATGAGTTGTAACCATAATGCAGGTTCAAGCACTGCCCGTGATGAATTTTTCTCAGAAAATTTGTTTCCAATTGATACTTTTCTATCTTGTAATACATGCTCAAAATAATTATAAATTTTAATTTGCAATGCAAACCTTCATGGTGCACCAAAAATAGGTGTGGCATTTTAAAATATTAGGTCTTATTCCTTGATTAAAAATTAACTTTTAGTAAATTGTGATACAAAAAGAAAGTATTGTGCCCCTTTATCGACACTCTGGCCAAAGTTTTAAATCTTCATGTTACATTATGTATTTTACTGTTCAAACCTAACAAAATTTTACCCATTAATAAAAGACGGTTCAGTAAAGTAAAGGGGAGCTACAGCAAAAAAGTTCTGGATTGTGCTCCCTTAACGACACTCATGACCATGGTTTGTGTGTAGGGAAATTATATTACCTTGTTAGTGCAATACAAGCTATTGATGTCCAACTTCTGATATTTCTGTTTGCCGGACGTCGGCTTGGTCTGCGCATTGCCGCCTCCGCCCGGCGTAGAGAGTGCTGACATGCTGCGATGTACACACCATCAGGAGGTCACCCTCAGGAGGCACCGACCACCAACTGCAACCAGCGACAACGTCACCTAACACTGTTCACCCCACCAGAAACTACTTACTGAAAACTACTTCCACTTCCAGATAAACTCTTTTTTCTACCAATATTCCCCTGATGCTTTATTAATCCGTTAGTTTACAGTTATCCTTGACTGTCGAGCTAACTGACGCGACAAAATAATCACTCAAAAGCTGAAGGAATCACTGATAATAGAACACTTTCACAGAACATTACGACAATAAAGCCCTGCCCTCCGAGGTCTGTATTGACGTGTTACATCCGTAGGCTAGTAGCTGGATCGATCATTATAAATTGTTCTTGCATAAATTATTACACTTTTACTCCACTGATTTTCCTTGAGAATTGTAACAGAGATCGATATAACGGTACTGTACTGAGATAAAACTGGAAGAACGGTAATTTAATAACAAACGAAAGTTCTACTTTACATGTAATTTATAAACCGAAATAATTATATACCTTGGTCCGATATGCCCGGTATTAATGAAATAAAATTATGTATGTTCAAATTCTAGCTTCTAAATTATGATTACTTTAGATTTTTACTATAATCTACGCTACCAAAACTTATATCACTTTTATTTAAGATGGCGTCCAAAGACGATTTTCTTGCGGATCAATAGCGTGACGTCACAAAGACGCGACAGCCAGCGCCACTAGTAGAGAAAATATAAACTATTTTTTTTTTCGTCATATGCGAATATCTTTAGTCGGATCGTCCGACTAAAATGTATCAGAGTGGTGTTAAATGTTGCAACATTATACATTGCCATCATTTTATCCAGAGCTTTATATTACAAGGTTTAAGAGCGGTTTCGCAGCCGGATTGTGAAAAACCCGCCTTTTTCTAATTAATCGAACACTTAAATTCAAAACTCACTCAATAGTTATTCAACAAAACCTTATTACCTATGTACCTATTGTGTATGTTGCCATCACAAAGTTTCTATTGGTTTCTGTAAATTAGAATTTCAAAATTTGTAAATCTAAAATTTTGCAGACTATTTTAAATGTGAATATACACTCCACCAAATAAAGGTATATAGGTACTGCATTTGAAATGACATACCGTTTATAAACTTGAACCCCTCAGGTAAATGCAACCGGTCTCGCTAGCCAGACATTGATTTTTGTAACTTATATTAGATTAACATAACGGAAAAGCACAACAACTATTTATTTACTTCTAAAGAAAAATACAAAAAAAAAATTACAAGAAAAATAAAAAAATATTTTTGATTGAAAGGGGTTTTCATACAAATAAAAACAAGAAAAAAAAAACAAACGTAATTTTTTGTTTAAACATGTTTTAAATTTTCCTTTCTTTTATTAGGTACTTATAAAGCTCATGGTATAATCTGTTTGACAAGGTAATGGTTGTATGCCTGACACAACCCGCTGCTTTTTTGTATAGGGGCCTTAGAGCTTGCACAACAATTTTTCAAAAATTTTAGCGTTCCATATCCGAAAGGTGCTAAACGGAACCATATTACTAAGCCACCGCTGTCTGTCCGTCCGTCCATCAGTCAAGGGAGTCTACAGATCCAGCCGTTATAGGTAGGGTAGCCAGTTAAAATTTTTACGCAATACGTGTTACTATGGCTTCTATGGCCAACGAAACAAACGGGGTAAAACACTGATTTTGCTTTAAAAATAATTCTGCATTAAGAACTCCTACTTCAAAAAAAAATCCTACTTAATCAAAAATGGACGACATTTCCATCAGACCATCGTATAGTTCGCTCAAAGTTTCTACTATCATTGTCACCACTAGAACAAGAAACCCTAAAAATTATTTTTTACACTTCGGTTACAAACCCACTGACATCAATGAAGCGTATTCTAATATTACTAAGCAAATAAAATATAGTATCAATGAACTACAAAAAAAAAAACAGAGAAAACGAAACTCAAAAAAGTAGCATTTTTTTAACGTTATCAAGTCGTCATACCATGCCTATCTCCGAAACAAGAAGACTGAAAAATATTTTAAGCATATTGTAGGGTTCCGTACCCGTATTGTATGGTGGTACGGAACCTTTTCTGTGCCAGCCCAACTCGCACTTAGCCAAATTTTTATTATTTTCCGAGAAAAAGTGACAGACAGACTGCGGAGATTTAGTAATAGGGTCTCGTTTGGCACCCTTCGGGTACGGAACCCTAAAAATAATTATTTACTCGTACATTGAACAGAATTACTTTTTTCCCAAATTAACCTTTAAAATACCAATGTAGCTGGCACCAGCTGTAAACTACGTTGATTTAATTGTATTTGTACAAACCCTCGGCAAGTATGTTTTACTCGCATTTGACCGGCTTTTTCCGGAAAAACATGAAATATTTATGATTATTAATGGTTGGTACATGATCTGAAATTAATGGCATTGTAAATATTTAGTAAAGCGTATTGATGACAATAATAAGATATATTTTCACAGCCAGATTGTGAAAACCCGCCTTTTTCTAATTAATCGAAACAGAACACTTAAATTGAAAATTCACTCAATAGTTATTCAACAAAACCTTATCACCTTTGTATTGTATATGCTGCCATCGCAAAGTTTCAATTGGTTTTGAAAAAACTTTTTGGAATTGGTTTCGGTAAACCAGAATTTAAAAAATTTTGGATTCTAATTTTTAAATTCAACATTTTTGAAATTACTTTTAAAAACTCGACATTGGCGGAACTAATGTGCGGAGTCACATTATCGGAAGCCAGATAAAATGGCATTGAATTGAATTGAATTCTAATTTTTAGAAACTAATGGAAACTTCGCAATGGCAACATACACAATACACATGTAATAAGGTTTTGTTGAATAACTATTGAGTGAATTTGGAATTTAATTGTCCTATTTCGAATAATTTGAAAAAGGTGGGTTTTTCACAATCCGGCTGCGAAACCGCTCTTAAGGCGCCTAAAAACTTCCCTTTTTTTTCTTTGTAATAAACCTTGTCAGAACGACCTCTCCAAAATCAAATCCTAGATCCGCCCTTGCTCTTTTCGACACGGATTTCCGAGGGCAAGAGGCAAAGAATCACGGATTTCCGAGGGCAATATAATGCTTTCAATGGTTTGATTACCTACATAGCATGATACTATACTTTATTCTTAACAAAAGAAGTGTGATACCTCAAGATACACCATGTATGATACCTCATGTATGGCGGTCTTTTAACGAGCTTTTTACGTTTGCCATTGACAGAAATTGCATCCTTTCCTTTTCAACTTAGGGTACATAGGGTTGGTGGTACCAACCTTTTCAATCCTGAACAGCAAAAGTGACAAAAAGTCACGAAAGCTTTGGCATATGGAAATTTAAAATATATGTTAGTTATTGTTTTCCTCTATGGTTAGTTATTTCTATTGTCTAAAAAATAAAAATACGATGAACATTTTCTTGTTACTGAAAAAAAAATAGTTAAAGAGTCTCCTATCTTTTATATGAAAGCGCTGGGTAGTAACGCTTGTTAAACAAACTAATGAATGCTTCTGACAGTCTTAAATGGGAATTTTTGTAGAACTTATAAAATTCCTACACAAATTCTATCTTCGATCATTGTCTTTAAAACCAATGTTACATCTACTTGTCTACTCCTTATTTATTACGCATGCGCAATGAAATTTCACAAACCATATTGATGGAAGAAAAATCAGTAAGGAAAGATCTGCGGAGAAGTTCTAAATAGGCAAAGTGTTTTAGAAACCGGCCAAAATGTCGGGTAATATGGGAATGGAACAATTGATTCCAATAGTGAATAAGCTGCAAGATGCTTTTACACATTTGGGTGTGCATATGCAGTTGGACCTTCCACAGATAGCAGTGGTAGGCGGACAATCTGCTGGAAAGAGTTCTGTTTTGGAAAATTTCGTGGGCAGGTAAGCAGTTTTTAATATCTATTTTATTGTAACCATATAAGCTTCGTGTCCTGTACAAACAAAATTGAATTGTCGAAGAAAAAAAAAACTTTGAATATTTTGAAATTTTTACAAAAATCTGGGTAAAACTAAATTACATTTTATACATATCATTAAATATTTTTTTGTGTTTTTAATAAATATAAAATATTGCACAGTGCCCTACATTTTATCTACGCATGTCAAGTAAAGCGGTATTGATTTTTCGTTGACAATTGAAAAAGAGGCAACAAAGTCGTCGCTATATAGAATGAAATGTCCTGTAAGACTTCTAAAAATAAATTGTAAATGTTTTGATAGCTATAGTAATCGCTTTCAGAAAGAACAGCAAGACTCCTTATTCTAAATCGTAAAAATTAGTTCTTCAGTTTTAGTGATAGGTAGTTGTAAATCTTTTTTTTGATGTAGGTATTATCCGAGCAGAAGTAATCAATTTATAATTTTTGAAAATATTTTGCATTGCCTGACCAATAGTATTATGACATCTACAATCTACATAGGGAAATAAAAACCTGGGCAAGTGCCCAAGAGCCCAAGCTTATATTTCCTTTACGTAATAATCACCTATTACCACATAGATACACATATCATAATACTATCTCTCTGAAATTGGTATATGAATATGTGTATATTAGTATATATACAATATTGTATATTATGTATAAGTGTGTATATTGACATATAAATAATTTAATATTTAGGTAACATAAGAAATTCGGTTATTTATTACGTATATATTATATATTTTTTTATACCACCTACGCCTTATCCTCTATTTTACATTATCTTCCACCCAAAGGTTGTCTGGAAGAATTCGCTTAAGTGATAAGACCACATATTGTACCCTCCCTATAAAAAATATTTTATAATTTCTTGTTTCGGTGCAAAATAAAGAGTATTTAATGTTATGTTAATGTTATGTTTCAACTGGCTTCTTATAACAGCTGAAGATAGACAGATAGACTGATACACAGACAGATATACATACAGACAGACATACAGCGGAGGCTTAGTTTAGCACCCTTCGGTACCCAAAAAAAATTAAGTGTTTCTTTTTATCGTGAACTGTGTAATTTTAGTTTCTTGTTTAATGTTACCTGCAAGTACTGTTATGTTCATTTCGTAGCGTAGGCATTTGTTTTTATAAGGCTGTTTTATATTAATCTGGGCATTAAAAAAAAACTGACTGCTTGTGGCTGTCAGTCAGACAGACAGACCACCATATTGAAATTAGTTTAGCGATGAATGATGAACAAGTTGTTTTGTTAGTGGTTTTGTAGTGTAGAAACTTTAATGTATCAAAATAAAAATGTCGGTCGGAAATACTGGAATGCAACAATTGATTCCCATCGTAAACAAACTACAAGATGCCTTCGTTCAGATGGGCGTGCACATGTCACTAGACCTCCCTCAAATAGCAGTTGTGGGTGGCCAATCCGCAGGAAAAAGTTCTGTACTAGAGAATTTTGTCGGCAGGTGAGCTAGTCACACCCCTTCTGTAGCACCAGGGAACATGATAGAGTGGTTATAAGTTGATTTGTAGGCGTCAACATACACAGCTGATTTGTTGTTTATTGTAGGAAAATCCACAATTTGCTTTGTCTAAAGCCACCGGGTTTCGCTTTATGTGCTGGAATTTAATTTTTCTAGGACTCTAATGCTATATACAATCTTGCGAGGATGTTATGCTACTTTTTGCTTTATCAAAAACATGATTTGTTATGTGGCACTCCTTTTACTTAATTGTAAATAAATACATGTCGTTACAACTCATATTCCTAGGGGTAGTTTTACCCAAATCAAAAGACCTTAGGACTAGAAATGGCTGCTGTTCTATCCACCTCTCATTTACTCACTATCTCCGTCTTTATTGCCACATGGAAATACCAGATAGTAATAGAAACAATAGCAGTCAATGTGTATATTGTTGTTTGCTCAAATCCCATTCTGTGACCTAAATATGTCAGGTGTGCGTTTGGTCTATGCTGACAGTATAGCCAAAGCAGGTAGACATTTTGAATCCCAAGGTTTTTGACTCAGGTTATACCTTGTGTCGTCTGATCGTCCAAACAGTCTAAAATCTATTTTCACTATAAAATTATTGTGGGTAGGTTTTTAGGGCATGAAGGTTTTTACCATCACCATTCACTAGATGTAGTATTCCAATACTTGCACTTCATATTTAAACTCTGTTTAGACGAAACATACACCAAACAAATAATAAATTGAATTTGTTTAATTATCACAGAAAAATGCATGTCCTGATTTGTACTATCATGCTTTTTATCAGTTACATGAGAGTTCTACAAACTCACTTCCTTTGCAATGTACGTACACAGCTTGTGTTGATGTTGAATTATGATAAATAATCTTCCCTTAATGGTTGCAAAAGTTTTATTATCTGTCCGAATAATCCTGGGGACTTGTTATGTATCTTCAATATCTATCGCTATTGCTCTCAAAAGCATCATGATTGGCTAAAAATTATGTGTGATGTAATTTCTAGCCAATCACTATATATTTGAAAGCAATAGCAATATATGTTGAATTTAGACAATAAGGTCCCTGGTTTTGTGAGTCATTTAGTTTTCCCAGAAGTTCGGGGTTATAAACTGAATACAAATACACCAGATCTGAGATCATTTGGTTTCTTAACAATTAATGTTTTATTTAATTAGTTTTTAATTTTATAATTGAGTCCGATACGTCATGCATGACTTGAGTTAACAACTAGTTGCAAACCCACTGCCTGGAGGCTAGATCTATATTTGATGAAATGGCTTTAAATATGTTATTTTTAAATATCTGAAATAAGAAAAAAAAAACAATGTTAATAATTATTAATAACTGTGCAATATAAAACAAAGAAAATACGTAATTTTGTTATTATTTTGGAAGCAATTTTTTTTTTGGTTAAATGTTGATTCATGTAAGATGATGCTTTGTCAATATAATGTTGTGTCAACATGAAGGTAGCATTCCATCAGATTTCCATTTCTCTACTCCATGCTGAAAAATAATTTTTTTGGTAGCTGTCAAGTCAAGTTGAAGTGGCTTATTGCTAAAGGCTGTTTCTAGGGCAGCTGGAAAAGCTGTAGCATCCAAAGAAAACAATACGTCAATCTCGCCTACAAACTTTATTACTTGACGCAAATTACTGTGTTTCGTAGTACAGGGTCCGGTACAAAATGCGCAAAAGTCATGGATATTTTTGTAAAAAAAACACCAGTTTTTTTTTTGACTTGGTCATATATTTTTAATAAAGTTTTTGAACCAAATTGCAGTTGTAAGATGCATTTGCCTTAATATTGAGTGGCAGATTACTTTTATTACTAAAACTTAGGGCCATTTAACAATTAGAAGTATGTATTTATTTGAAAAATACAGAACATTTTACTTATCACGATGGAGTTATATGTTTTCATTTCATGTTCATAAATATACTTTTACAAAGTGCATTATGGTAGTCATTGAGAGCATATTGTAAAGTATATTTTCAACATTATATTTTCCTATACTTATATGTATAAAGGAAGTAAATAAAAAGCTACAATAAAGCACTTATTTATCTATATTATCACATGTAAAAAAAATTGTTTAAGGGTTGATTCTCCGGATTTGTAACACAATATTAGGAAATAATTATAGCAGCCAAAATACAATGTATTTAAATAAAAGCAATGTATACCAATAGTTTACTATATGCATAAACGTATTTTTAATGATGTTATGGTAGGTAGCTTCGAAATAATTGGATTTTCCATGAAAAGTAGAAAAATTTTATTCAAAATTTCTTATTTCACTCTTATGAAAAATCCAATTATTTTGAAGTTACCATAAAATCATTAAAGTACTATTGGTGTACATTGTTCTTATCTAAAAGTTGTATTTTGGCCGTTATAATTATTTCTTAGTATTTAAAAAAAATCCACACATTCAACTAGTAAGATAATTTTTTTAATACACATACTCTAATTTCAAAAATTTACTTGAGTTTTCGGTGAAAGATTCATAATAAAAATACAATAAACCCCATTATCGGAATTGGTGTTCAAGTTCCAGTTGGTTGCCACCTTGGGAAAATCAAGAAGATAACACCTAACCTAGGAAAATGCTTTTAAAAAGCATAGGTACCCTAAATACTTAAATTGTTATATGTTAAAATGCACCATTTGTCTAAGCTAGAATATTTGACTAAATTTAAACAAAAATCTAGTTGGTTCCTTAAATATAAGTAGGTAGCTTAGGGGCTTTTAAAATTTCAAGTTGCATTACTTTTGAATGTTTGTTTTACTTGATATGATAAGTTACCTAAAATAACTGTTGAAGCAGGAAGTGGCTGCCATTTCATATAACGTCATAAATCAATCTACGAGGGTGAGATGATAAATAGTTAGCCTAGCTACACAAGACTAATATTATTGTTATAAAATAGTTTATTTTTCGACGTAGTCTCCTTGGAGCTCTATGCACTTCATCCAACGATATTCCAAACCCTTAATGCTATGTCGTTTTCCACAGCAGACATCACTTCATCATTAGTCTGAAATCTTTGCCCACCTAAAAAAGTTTTGAGCTGGGGGAATAGGTGTTAATCAAACGGTGTCTGATAATGCGACTAAGCTGAATGTGAAGGCAAATCGTGGTTTAATTCACGAAATTGGGACACAGCAGCGGTTATACACGCGTGTACGTGCGCATTGTCTTGGTGAAAAAGATTTCATTTCTTGTCAGCCCTGGTCTTTTTTCATGAATACGCTGTTTTAACTTATTCAGTAAATTAGCGTAATATTTTCTAGTTATTGTTTCTTCCTTTAGAAGGTAATAAATCATTAAAATGCCCTTCGCATCCAAAAAAGTCGATGCCATGACTTTTCCGGCTTAAGCTTATTTTGGAACAGAATATGCGGCCCCAGCCCCTGTTTCGACTGAATTTGGTGGACCTATGTTTCATCCTTACAAATCATCGCAGAAAATCTGCTATATTTCTTCTGAAGTGGTCCAAACACTCGAAAAATTTGCATTCGGGCACATCTCTGATCCACTAATTAAATGCGGTACCCACCAGGCAGATTAATTTTTCAGTCAAAATCTGATGTACCTTTAGATATGCCCACAGGATCAGCTATTTCGGATTCAATCTCCGGTTGGCAAAAATAACATCATGAATTTTACCGATTATTTCTGGAGTTATTTTGGACCACATTTTGGACCACCCGGGCTATGTTAATCTTGAACGCTTGTACAGCCCCGCTTAAGCTCAGCCACCCCGTTTTTCAGGTGCATACGACGGAGCATTCTCACCCAAAACAATTTTCATTTCTTCGAAAATCCCTCTTCCCGTCAATCCCTTCATATGCAGAAACTTTAAGACGGCGCGTTGCTAACTTTTATCCGTTTTGGAAGAATTGATTAACAATCCTTTTTTAAATGACTATCTACGAAAAAATTACAGCATGACTAACATGAAAATTTAAACACTGGCAGCTAGAAAGCCAATGCGTCAAATAATGCGTCAATAGCCTACCCACATATGAGATAGGCTAACCACTATCATCCCACCTACGTATTAAAGACTAAAAATATTAATTCCTTCGATTTTCTTATTTTTCTATATCTTGAAAAATACTCATTTTTTTTTCAGAGACTTCTTGCCCCGAGGCTCTGGCATTGTCACCCGACGACCATTGATTCTACAGCTTATAAATGCAAACGCAGGTAAATATCAGCTTTTGACATACAAATATATACCATTCATTGTGGAAATGACCACCGGTAAGTAAAACAAAACAGTTGGCAAACGTTACTCAATTTGCAGTAAGTAAACAATCCAGAATAGATTTAGTTAATGAGTGCCTGTTTCGTGAATGTTACGTGAACAAATTGCTAATTATTTAAAGGGTTGCCATTTGGTTACAATAAATTGTTCAGTTTTTTGTAACTTTATTTATTTATTTGGTCTACCAACAGATGATACACTTTACAACATACAATTAATCTAGCGTACAGTAGGAATAGAGTGTAACTCCAATAACAGGTAAACACTGCATGCAATAAAAATGAGAGGAGTGACGTGTGACGCCAGTTGGCGGAAGCAGAGACGCACCCGTCTCGGCTCTGGAGACGTCTCGACTTTGACCCTTTCACGGGGAATATTCCGCAGATTCAATTTCTGTTCTTATTACCAGTGCTTCAAGGGCATTTTTGTAGTCTGCGATGATATGGATGGTATGTACACTTAATTTTAATCAGTGTAAAGCACAGAACAAATAAAAATTATAAGATTAAAGCTAGCAGGAAAAGGTATGTAAAACAAAAATCACAATGGCCTATCCAATTAATTATTTTCCGTAAATTATGATAAGGAATATCACATCTTGTAGATTTAGTGAAAATCCATAAATTGTAATTTTATCTCAGTTATTAACGAAAGTATTGTAACAGTTGTGAAAAGAGCTGTGGCAACATTGATCATTAACCTTCAGCTGTTCTACAACGTTGTCTAGTCGCTTTTGATTTTCTCAATCTTGAGTGTTTCTTATCATATGTTTAATAAAAAAATGATTTTAATTTCACTGTTTTATCTTAATATGATGGCAACATTACAATAAATGTATGGATTCTTTCAAAGCCGGTGTGATTGTTAATGATTAAAGCTAAGTTCTTCATGAGTTTTAAATAAAATACGTACATTCAGTGGCGGATACAGAAAAAAAATCAAGGGGAGGGGGTGCTAAAAGACATCTTGACCTATGGGTGGTATAACTTATAACGAAATCATAAAATAATCAAGTCGCATGCAAAGTTTAAGACTTTTTTAATTAAATTTCTTTAAACACACATACAAGACAATGACATCTTATGACATAAAAAAGGAACAATTTGAGTTAGCGCCGCGCCCCCCATATGTATCCGCCACTGCGTACATTTACTCAGGCCTATCTCCGAGAGATCATCAATTGAGTCATTCCAGCTCTTCTATTCCAAGGGCTTTTGATTTGATTCCTCTTCAATATGCCACCAATTTAGTCAGCAAAGGTCCCAAATTGGTTAGTATACGTCTTATATAGGGGCCAGGCAGGCCTCCAGGCTAGATTTGAATACAATGTTGTAACATAAGCAGATGCTCTATTATAATTTTATCTAAAATCTTTAAATTAGGTTCTCCTAAATTAATAAAACTAAAACGCCATTTGAAATTTATTGCGTTTGTTTCTGTAGTTAACAATAAGTTTGAATAGTAGGCATACCGCCTTCCAAAACGTTTGAAACGTACGATATTGCTGGAGCCACACCTGCGTCTATCGTGTATCGTCTAGCCTCCGAAGCTTCATGCGTGTTTCTTCGTGAAGATAGCTGATATTAGCCGATAATCGGTGGTTACATCTGTATCTTGCCAGCGCGAAGCTTTGTGGCGGTCAAGAAGTTTGTAGCCAGGCTGGCGTGCTAATCTCTATGGAAACCCGCACGCTAAAATAAACGACCTTTATGTGTCTCTATCTTTATTACTCATGAATCGTATTATGGCGTCATGGTGTATCTGTCTCTATTACTCTTGAAAGGTTAAGAATTTAGGTTATAAGAAGTAAGCGCACCTGTATGTTTATAAGTTTCTTGGTGACGATACCACAGGTGTGACCCGAGCTTAAAAAAGTCATTATTTGCACAGAATATGCGGAGTTCCTCCACTGCAAAGGCAAGAAGTTCGTGGACTTCAACGAGGTGCGTTCGGAGATCGAGGCGGAGACGGACCGCATCACCGGCTCCAACAAGGGCATCTCGCCGGTGCCCATCAACCTGCGCGTCTATTCGCCTAATGGTCAGTGCCACGTGGTTACATATATCTAGTTGCTAGCAATGTGATTTGTGGCCTGCGAGCGACGACGGGGAACTGTAAGAGGCGCACGGGGTACTCGCAGGTCATACATTCTTACTTCCCTTCCCCCCCACCGCCTGTAGAGCGTATCGCTCAATCAACTTGTATAAAGCTATCGTTTTATCAGCCTCATTAACATTAAGTTTACTGTCCCTTTTTAGTGCTGTCAATTGTTTACTAGCCGTTTTTGTGATGATGATTGTATATTAGCCTCTAACTTAACTTGGATTAAAACAGAGAAACCAGTATTGTCGTATGATGCTTGAAAACTAGAAAAAGATTTTATAGTAGTCTCTGGAAATTTGATTAAAATAAGAACATCTTCGAAAAGGTTTCATGTTGATCTTACGGGAATTTCATGCGCTCGTTGACTATCAGAACACGTAGTTTATTATGTCAGTAAATAAATACGCTGTACGTACGAGATAGACAATTCTATAGTAACGAGATCGAATTTACTATAGCGTCTGGGACCTGGGCCAGACCATTTTTCCGTCCCTTTCGTTTAATTAAGGCGTGGAAGAGATTAGGGCATGCTTCCACAAAGGTTGGAGTCATCTGTTTACGTGCGTTCTGTTGGATGATAGAATGCCGTAATAATATTTTCATTCATTGTAAGCGCATTCTCCGTGTACACGTCATTGTAACATTCGAGCGATCAATGAACATTACCTAAATTGTTCCCGCGACCTTGTTTCGCTATCAGATCAGAACACGTAGTCTGAACTCTGAAGTAGTTTGTATCTTCAGTCAAATAAATACGCCGTCTCAATGCTATTCGTTTTTGGCTAGTCGCCGCCCGCGGTTTCGCCACCGTTGATTTTGTTTTTGTGAAGATGAAGAAGGAAATGAAAAAGACATATCTATCTAAAGAAATATCTCACTTTTGACACTTGTCAAAAGTGAGATATTTCAAAACTGATAAATGATACAGGTTTTCAGATCCGTCGAGAGCATATTTTCCGGCATCAAAAGTATGTGATGGATGTCGAATATGACAGATTTCAAATTACTCTCTGAAAAGTCCTCTACCTGCCACTGAAAGTCCCGTCAAAATTTGTTCAGCCGTTTCGGATATTGGGGCAAACAAACGAACAGACAGACAAAAATAAAAAAAGCATGTTTGGATTTTGTTAACCTGGAAATAACCATATGAGCTTAACAAAAAGCCTTTTATTTCGAAATTACAGACAGACATTTTGTATGGATTTCTTGTATTGTCTTTGTAGAGAAGTTGCGTTTGTTCTATGAGAAGTTAATTAGTCAGTTCTTGTACAAAAACTAGCACCAAGCAAATTATTTACGATGACGAATATGACAATTTTAGACTCCGTCAATGTTGTTGTTGAGGGGTGGCCAGCCTCGCATGCAATTTTTTCTCAATAAACATGTTTCGGTTCCTTAACGTGCCATAGACCACAAACCATAAAACATACTGGTGACGGGCAGCGGCATCACTGGGCTCACCAAGTCGCCTGCCCAGCGTGTGTGAGTATGGGCATTTCGTCCAGGAGGACCGCCAAGAGTAGCGAAATCTTGAAAAGGCCTACGTCCAGCAGTGGACGTACCAGGCTGATAGATGAAGATGAAGACACTGATTTTGTCATAGAATTACACTGTCAGTCATAGATTGACATCGTCACTACATTACATGTATCTCCGAAGGGGTGTCAGTGGTGTTAGATGTGTTATAATAATTGGCCTCTTCTTTTTTTCGCTGATTTTTCGATTCGAAAACCGTTTCGAGGGAAAACTTTACCTGTTTTTAGAAGAGAGATTTTAAAATAAGCGTAAATAATGAAATTGAAATGAAAATGAAAAAAAAAACAATGTTTTTCATTTGACCTTCAGTGACGTTATCACCATACTTTTCCATAGGCATATTTTATTTTTCTTGGACGCATCGTAAAGTCTCAAGGATACGACCATTCATTCTTAAAAGTCCTGTAAATACTAAAATACTTATAAAAGTAAAACGTACCTATATTTATCCATTTATCCTAAAAAGCAAACAAAAATTACACATTGAAGTAAAAAATGACCGAATTCATCTTTGTAATAAATTATATGTTATATACAGATATTAAAATAGGATCTACCAAATTTTAACTTATACATAGTTGCTATTCAGTGATAGTGAAACTGGGGTATCTGCGCGATTTCCTACAATCTGTTGGCGTTGTTTTATCGGTCATGTACATAGAAATAATAAAGAAACGGTCAAGTGTGAGTGAAGCTTATGCGCCAAGGGTTCTCGATTTTTTAATTCTCGACCACATTATTTCTGCTGTAATGTTTACTTGGATGGTTTCTGATTGGTACCAAAATAGGATTTTGGTAAAATAAAAAATAAATTGCACTAAATAAAAAAACAAGTATCTTAAAAGTAAAATAAGGATATAATATTTTTAGTATTAAACATACATACCGATCGATAGGCAAAAAGACGGACGGAGGGACAGACGGATAACCAATGGAGTCTCACTGGTTCCTTTTTAGGGTTCCTTACCTAAAGGGTAAAACGGACAAACCACATAAATTACTTTTTACCCTATTTATTGTTCGGCACGATCTAATGAACAATAATCCGGTAAGATGGTCCCTAATGTAATATAGAAAACGTCAGATAACTCCTAATATACCACGTGAAAATAGCGAAAAACATAAATACATAACATAAATATGATATCGAAAATATTAAAACAAAAAGAGAAAAATGGATGCGACGACGAGTGGAGCGTGTTAGGTGTACACTGTACATGTAGAAACATTTTCGGAGCCGAGCGAAGCGGAGTGGAGCGAGGCGACCCTCAGTAGTTATAACACAAAGCTACGATATGCCTACGACATGACGATATGACAACGACATAGATATACAGGATGTTGATTTGGTAAGCAACTTCCGTCACAGAGTAGGTTATTCACGACACTGACGATGAAAAAAATACAAAAAGAAACTTTTTTTTTTTCAAAATATATTTACGTTATTTTGGGGGCGACAACAAACGTCTAGTGTACGACAGACATGATGAAATTGATTCAGCACTGGCGGTGATGGCGGGTGGGGAGGGGCACCCGAGTAGGTAAGTACTAGCGCTCCACGCCGCAGTTACCGGTTATCAAAATAATTTACATATAACAAAGGGTATAACTCCTTCTAACTCCTTCTGGTATTAATTTTTTATATTCTGGAATACGCATCATGTATACTAATATCCATGTAACGCAAGTTGTGGACCAAATCGACATTCTGTAGAATAAATTTGCTAAAAGGGGTCTTAAAAAATCTCTATCAGTAATGGTTTATATTCTCCGCATAATGTCCTTTCCCAACTTTTCCCCCCAGTATAAATAGGGATAAAGCCCTACCTAATTCCTCATACATACTACAACTCGGCAAGGTTCTTACGCTAAGTCTTTGTGTGACGTTAAATGGAGGACGTACTTGTAAACAAATAGCTCACGTACTTGATCGGAATTTGAGGCAAGACTCTTAGCTACTGTTAATTAGGGTCATTATACCTTGGCGATCTTCTCAGACCTGTGGATGAAATGTTGAGTTCCTCCATATATGACCTAAGCGGGTGCAGATAATGAGTCAGTGTTAATGAAATACTTTAGATAAAGTCTATAGCGTTAAAGTGAATAATATTGAAACAGTAAACTATTCAATAACTCCAACTTAGTAGGTATAAATTAAATATCAGTAACTAGAAAATAATTGTATTTTCGCTAGCAGCCATTTGTTTTCATGATAACATACTTGCAAGTCATATTTTTACTATAAACGTTTTAAAACTCCGTTTCAACGTACATTCGTAATTCTGATTTCAAGATTCCGAAGGCGTAATTCGTTCGCGATAGGTAGGCAATTATTATGCGGTCAGTATGCGCCTTAAAGGGCTTGCCAATGCTAAACATCAGTTTTGCATTGGATTCAGTTCCGTCAAAAAAAAAAATGTGGCGTTTTGTTTGACTCAAGACAATAATAATTATTAATTACACTTTATAAATAAATATACTATTAATTATATCACTTTAAAAAAGCATGAATTTCACGAAAAAAGCGATTCAGTTTCAAATCAACACACGCAGATACTAACTAGAAAAAAACATCTTTATTACATTAATAAATTATAACTGATGTCCTAATGTAGCCGTGATTTTAAAATAACTGAAGTTTTGCGTGCGCGGCATCTGATTAGAGCAGGATACACAGTTAAAAAACAAAAACAGCGGGCCTATTATGTATCTCTAGTTGCCTTCTGCGGGCCTATTGTGTATCTCTAGTTGCCTTCTGGACTGGGTGTATATCATCAAAAACATAGATATACTATCGAATTCCGATGTCCTAAGGATATTTTCGCACTTGAAGTGACGACACAGATTGTTAATAGTTCAATACACACTAAAGGCAATTTTGAAATTTCAGTTTTTATCTATGTTTTTGATGATAGGCACCTCGTTCAGTTGGCAACTAAAGATACAGAATAGGGGGGCAGGACTGAGTTTTAACATTGTGCAGCTCCTTAACGGGTGTTTCTTATGTCCCAGATAGCCAGTGACCTCCCATAGAATGTGTGCTTGTGTGCTGTCTTACACTACTCGCTTGTATTACAACGCTGTATGGTTTAACAGTAGGAAAGAGAATCTGCTCGATAGTACAAAACGATAAATGCATACATACGAGTACATGCCGTGTTTCTACACTTCAGCTCCGAATTGCGTCTATTAGACGCAATTACTAGTGCAAAAAATTGGGAAGAAATAAAACGCGATAGTTTTGTCAGTAAATAAATAATGGTTTGATATGATAGATACGGTTGTTATCATTATCAGGATTGATTCATACATGGCGTGTGA